>OX422140.1:259238173-261683447 GCA_949129095.1 Volucella bombylans | reverse complement strand
CCAATGCATACAGGATCCAACCAAGTTCCAAACTCTTAACCAATGGTATAACATACCTATTACCAAAAGGCAATGTAACCCTGCAAATGCACGTCCAATTACGTGCTTACCAACCTGTATAAAATCATGACAGCGTGCCTTAACTTTCTTATATACAACCACATTACAGAGAATCATATTCTATGCGAAGAACAAAAGGGTTGCAGAAAGAAAACGAAAGGATGCAAAGAGCAGCTAACCATAGACCAGATAGTATTGGAAACAAACAACAAGGCGAGCAAAGAATTTACACGCCTGTTTCATAGATTACCAAAAAGCGTACGATAGTGTACCTCATTCCTGGCTTATTGAGGTAATGGAAATATATAAGATACACCCGAGTATTATTAATTTCCTGAAACACAATATGGCTAACTGGCGAACCAAAGTTGAAATATTTACAAACAAAGAGCCGATCCAAACATCAGACATCAGGATCGAGTGTGGAATCTTCCAAGGAGACTGCCTATCAGCGCTATGGTTTTGCATTGCACTAAATCCATTAAGTAATATCTTAAGAAACAGTAAATACGGATACAAACTAAAAGGAAATGATAATCAAGAACTTCTTAGTCATCTTTTATATATGGATGACCTGAAATGTACGCTTCATCGAAACAACATCTTAATCAACTAATAGAAATAACTGCAATGTTTAGCAAAGACATAAATATGAAATTTGGATTGGAAAAATGTAAAACGATATGCATAACCAGAGGCAGAGTGACAAGGACTCACGATACAGAAATAATAAATATTAAAGAAATGGAGGAAAATGAAATTTATATAAAAAATACACTAGTAAGAGAGTTCAAATCGCGTATCCATAGAATAGCGAAATCAAATCTGACCGGAAAGTTTACAATAAAAGCTCTAAATACGTTTGCAATACCCATATTAAGTTACTCTTTCGGGATTATCAACTGGTCACCAACTGAACTCCAGGCAATGCAAAGAAATATAAGGACTATGCTAACATCTTATAAGCTTCACCATCCAAAATCGTGCACTGAGAGAATGGTCACATCAAGAAGGCACTCTCCAAAAAGGAGAGAAAAATAATAATAATAATAATAATAATAATAATAATAATAATAATAATAATAATAATAATAATAATAATAATAATAATAATAATAATAATAATAATAATAATAATAATAATAATAATAATAATAATAATAATAATAATAATAATAAAACTCCCATTTGGATAGTCCCTAAAAAAGTCGGTGCTTCTGGAGAATGGTAGTTGACTATAGAACCGAATATATCGGGTATATTAGATAAGTAGGGGCGTTGCAATTACTTTACAACCCTAGATCTCGCATCTGGCTTTTACCAGATCGAAATCGATCCGAGGAATATTAACAAAACGGCCTTCACGTTCAACAAAGGGTATTATGAATTTATAAGAATGCCTTATGGGCTAAAATATGCCCCAACAAAGTTTCAGCGAGTTATGGATAACATCCTAAGAGAACTTCAAGGAAAATGTTGCCTTGTTTATCTGGACGATATAATAATATTTTGAAGGTCACTTCAAGAACATATGGAGAACTTGCATAAAGTGTTTTCAAAGCTTCGAAAAAGCATAGATTCAAATTGACAAATCAGAATTTCTTAAGAAGGAACTAACTATCCTCGGTCATGTTGTAACGACAGATGGTGTCAGGCCTAATCCTAACAAAATCAATGGTATATAAACATTTCCCATTCCGAAAACTCAAAGGCAAATCAAGTTATTTTTAGGAATTTTCGGTTATTATCAAAAATGTTTCAAAGATTTTGCTCACATTAAAGAACACTAACAGAATGCCTAAAAAAAGGACGAAGCGTAAAATTAGATAATAGGTATATAAAATGCTTCGAACACTGCAAAGATATTTTAATAAATAACAAATAACCCGGAATTTTCTTAATCGTTCATATTAACTACAGACGCAAACGATTTTGCTTTAGGCGCTGTATACTCAATTTACTTAATACTCAAAGCCCTATTAATTCTGATAAACCAATTTGCTACGCTTCCAGAACATTATCCGACACGGAGACTAGATATAGCACAACCGAGAAAGAACTTTTGGCAATTGTTTGGGCAGATTCCAACTCGAAACTTATTAGATGGCGCCTCCTACTAGAAGAATATGACTATGAAGTCACTTATAAAAAAGGGAAAGATAACACAAACACCGACGCTCTTAGTAGAATTATACTAGAAAATCAAAAAAGGGTAGAATTAAATATTAATGAATCCGAATCCTTACAAGGCACGAGTGATACAAGAATTCATTCCCATAAAGAGAACTTAAATGACGGAATTTCGATTTCAGAACAACAACTTAATTCATTTAGCTCTCAGTTAGTTTTGGAAATCTCAAACAGAAAACCACCTGTCTCCCTCTAACTCCATTCAGAAATAAAAAAAGACGTACTATCAGACCCCCTGCCTTTAATGAAGAAAATATTACAGCTATTTTCAAACAATATTTACCCCCTAAATTTACAGCTATTTTTACAATGAACAAAGAAATATTCCGAATAGTTCAAACAGTGTATTAAAAATACTTTGCACAATCCCAAATTTGTAAACTGGTTTGCTGCACAGAATTTGTTGAAGATATCGTAAACGATGATAACCAAGACCAGATAATTAATAACTATTATTCAAGAACTAACCATAGAGGTATTACTGAAACCCTCAACCATCTCAAAAGACAGTATTATTTTCCACAAATGAAACACAAAATTACCCAAATAATCAACAATTGTGAACAATGCCAGACATGGAAATATGATAGAAATCCTCAAAAACTAGAATACCAAATTTCATCAAACCCAGAACTACTACTAGACACAGTCCATGCAGATGTCTATTGCATTTACAGTAAACTTGCTTAACAACTGCTACTTCCCAAACTGTTGGAAAACATCGAAGGTATTTCCGATAGTAGAAAAAAAGAAGGATCCTTCAGATCTTTCGAGCTATAGGCCAATAAATCTACTGCCTAATATTGGGAAGGTTTTTGAGGTAGTTGTCAGCAAGTCAATCTTGCTCGCGTGCGAAAATAAGGAGATCATCCCGCGGAATCAATTTGGATTCAAAAGATTTCACTCGTCAGTGCACGCTATAACAAAACTTGTTTCCGATATCAACTGGAACATTAACGCCAAAAAATGCCTGTCTAGTGGACGTCGTAAAAGCCTTCGACACGGTTTGGTTAGACGGGTTAATATATAAACTTATTAGGTCTGAATTACCCCCCCCCCCCCGGCCCTACCCACCTTATAAAGATGATGACGCAAGAAGAGATTTGTTGTAACAGATAGAAAATATACGACACTAGAGTCTTCAAAATCGCCAATGGTTTGGCACAGGGCACAGTAACGGCGCCAATCCTCTTTAATATCTATACCCCTGAAGTACTTATTGGAATGGCTTCCTCGATAGCATTCGCTGATGATGTCATATTATACTCTCATGGCTCTAAAATCAGCGAGATACAGAATAATCTCCAAATAAAATTCGACAACCTTCAAGTTTACTGCCAAGGTTGGAAGCTCAAGATAAATAGCTCCAAATGTGAAACCATACTGTTCCGCACCCCAGTAGGCCAGGGTAATACAGACTTTAGACGCAATTGGCGAAACCTGGTAATAAAATCCTCGGATGGGCTTCGCATCGAGTCAAAGACTGTTGTGAAGTATCTAGGTGTCCATCTGGATAAATTTTTATATTACAATGAACACATAAACCAACAGCTCAAAAAAGCGAGAGCGGCATTTATGTCGCTTAAAAGCCTTTTTTACTCGAATCATCTGAGATCCGATGTGAAGGTCATTTGCTATCAAGCGTTTGTGCATCCAATATTGACTTACGCGAATCCTGTATGGTGGAAAATAAATCCTTCTTACATGGAGAAATATCGAGCTTTCGAAAGAAAATGTCTTCGAGCTTGTTTACGAATGTACAGAAGCGCTCATTCCGACTTTCGGCATTATGTCAGCAACAAGACAATATTGGATGCTTCCGGTGTGTCCAGGATAGACAAAGTTATTCTGGACCTTGTCAGAAATCATTTCGCGCGCTCAGTGAAGGTTGTTGAGAACGAGTTCATATCGGGCTTGTTTTATCCTAACCCTGGTTATTTCAGAAACACATTGTCGAGTGGATATATACCACCTGAGGCTTCTTGTATCTAGATGCACACGGCTATCTATTTGATGCTAGTAATGTTCCGATTATATATCATGCTGCTAGCAGGGCCACAGACAAAAGAATCCTACATGTGCCGGTACACTCGGGTGATGGGGCTAATGTTTGGAGATACTGCATGAGCGTTCCTGAAAGGGATACTCTCGATACATGCAGATCAAATCGAGATAAATACTGGTGGCTTGATTGGACTGAAGCTGACGCTTAGGTTAGTCTTGTATTAGTTTTTTTTTTTAGTATCGTAGTTAATTTTAAGTAAAACAAATTAAATACGCAAAAGAAATTTTTTTTCCACATTTTTTGTTTCTTAAAATAACAAGGTCCATATTTGAACAAAATGTATCTTCAATTTATTTAACACAGAGCTGTAGTTAGCTTAACACATAAAGATTTAATGTACTGCGTACCACTTCTAATGTGGTTTTGTACTTGGTTATTAAGATAGTTCGTAAGTATTTCGTTTGTTTTTGCTTAGTTTTTATTTTAAGAATATTGTAAATAGTGGAAATAAACAAGTTTAAAAAAAAAAAAACAGTAAACAAATTCTAACAGTAATAGATAAATTTTCGAGATTCGGAGCAGCATACACACTTACTGGTAGGAATAGCATAACAATTCTAAAATCCAGCTTACCCTCGAGCTACTATATTTTATGGTTGTACATACAAGTTATACTATTTAGAGAAACATAATGAATTTCAAGATCACCTTTATGAAAGCATTAAGAAACAAGCAAAAAAAAAGTTTACTCAAGATATTGAAAAAATAAATAGGACACCAAAATCTCTAAAACCATAAGAACAGGATTAGTAGTTTTTAGAAAAGAGTACCGGAGGAACAAAATGACCCCTAGATTCACCAGGCATTTAATTAGGAAAAACAATAAGGTCACTCTTACTCGTATTACATCTAAGCATAAAAAACTACATATATCAAAAACTAAACGAAAAAGTAAATTTCAGGTTTCTGAAACTAGAAATACAGAATCTGGCCAGCAGTGAAGGACTATTAGCTCTAAATCTAAGTCCAGCTAAAATCATAGGGCAATACACCAATCTAATTCATATACTCGTAATAGACTTACACCCGTATTCACAAACGTTGCTATGAGGTTTCATAGTGCCTGTTTACATTGGCGACGGGATGAAAGTCTCACCATGAACGTCGTGTTCACATTGCCATGGGGTTGAAAGACTTTTTGACAAGTGGAACACTTGAATCGGAGCATTTTTAATTTTTATTTTTGAGCAGTTGGCCTGAAACATACCTTTTTTCCTATTCTTCACACTTCCTTTCCCATCAACGATCAAAACTAAAATGAAAAAATATGTCAGAAATGGAACGATATGGAAAAAAACGATGTGTTGCACCCGAGAATCCACTTTAGAAATGGATTCTCGATGAAAGTTACCCTTCTTCTTCCCACTTCAATAAAAAGCGTTCCCTCTCTTTCGGACAATCTTCCTGCCCGCGCCAATGTGAACAGGCACATAGTGTACACGAGCGCACAGGGTTAGTGAATTAAATTCACAAACATTACTTAAGTGTCAAAGCGCACTGTGCGTTCATTAAAATGAACTAAGGAAGCTTGCTAGATACCAACGCATAGGAACTGTCAAAAATGTCTTCGTTTTGTTTTTAAGGATTGCAAAGTAATTTTGTCTTTCAAAACAATATAAAATGAATTATAGCAGTGATTTATTAATTACACAAATGAAGCGCGAAAGTTCAAAAGGGCCTTACCCAACATTTTGTCTAATGGGGAATGCAGTTTTCGCGCTTATCTTTTTCGGTTGTTAAGCATTTTGGAGGTACAATTATCTAGCGATGTCTAGTTGCCTATACTTATATGTCTACCCTCAATTACCTAGTGTCGACTGGTCACTGGTCGCCTGTCATTTGCTAAATCGTAAACGTTAGCGCTGCAGGCGGCACCCAACTTATTAATGATCCATATCTTTGGGAATTTAAGAAGATAAGCGATTGAAACTTGCATAGAAAAGTTTCCCAAGCACTTCCCTTTAACACATTTTCGTGCGATTTATGGATTTTTTTTACGGTAAAACAACTAAAACACTCAATAGACTGACGATTTAAACGCTGCTACGTTTACGACAACCAATTACCAGAAGCTTTTTTTTTTTTTTTTTTTTTATACAATTTACGCGCGCCTAAGGGGTTAGATACCCTTTTACAGTTGCCAGGGCGCGGGCGGAAAGATAGAAGGAGGAGAAAGGAAAATTGTTTTTGTAGTGGTTTGAAACTCAGGTGTGTTTGGTTTCTATGTTTGCTCTCCAGGGGTGGGAGTCCGAATAGGACGGAGAGGTTTTCTTCACTCAGAGTGATTCGAGATATAATTCCCAGTATTTTTTTTCATTGCTTGAAACTCTTATAACAGCCAAATCTACGTGTCAGTGTTATGCCTTTACACGCAGAATTTTTTTGTCTGAGTTCCAATTACACAATGAAAAAATGATTTGCCATGGGCAGGATTCGAACCTGGACCCTCCGAGTGAGAAGCGTTTGCTACTACCACTACACCACGGCCACCCCGTATGAACTCATGAAAATCTACACTGGGTTAGTGAAAGTAGACCTATAAGTATAGATATATGCCACCTAGATATCTTTAGATAACTACAAAATGCTTCAAAACCAAAAAAGATTCGCACGAAAACCGAATTTCCCATAAGACGCAGTGTTGGGTTAGGCCCTTTTGAACTTTCGCGCTTGAAATCATTTCAGCCTATACCTACCGCACTGTTGAAGAAACCTTGTCTAATCTTTTTAAATCAACACTTATACCACAGATAATAAACTTACCCAGATGTCGCATCCCCATACAAAAAATGTTGATCTTTCTTTTTTTGCCTTGCGAATAGCTTTCACCATAAGCGGAGAGTTTGTGACATACCCACAGCAAAATATATTTTTTGTTTTGTTTTGTATTCTCGTATTTTTTGTCCTGGCCTGCGACTTTGGCACAGTGAGAAACAGACAGAGCAGAAATATACCTACAAATGTATGTATACCTACATATGCACATTAAATTAGGATAATTTTAATGCCATCTGCGATGGTATTAGGAATTTGTACGCTACAAAAAATTTAAAGAAAAATGGGATAGGCTTTGAAATTGGATATCTAAAGACCCTAGCAAGATATCAACTGTATTTAAATGCAGTTACAAAGGGTAGTATTTCTTCTAAAAACAAAGTCATCAACGAAGTTTGTGCCATTAGTATTAACTGAACAATTTCCGTTAACATGTGTAAGGGTATATCAAAGTAAGCCTTTCCTTAAATCCTCGATAAGTGATGTTCGCATTGGAGATAGACCATTACTGACCAATTAGGGGACACCCTGTATAATGTAACTCACAGTAATCATTGAATAATTATTTTCTTATCATCAAAATACTTTCAATTGTCATAATCAAGCTCTTAAAGCAGAACGGTTTACATTTTGCATTGATTGACTGAATTTGTTTTAAATATGATTGCATTTCTTTTAAAAATCAAATATTTGAGTCATTTCGAATTCAATAAATCAATTTTATTGGTTTTATTTATAAATTCTGCTGTTGGTTGCGCAAACTGTGCAATTTTCTCTGGAAATTTATTCAAGCGCTGTAATGCATTAGTTACGCAAGACACGGATCTGCTAAGTACTTGTGCCGCTAGTTTTACATTCATTTTTTGAAATTCTGTGGGGTCTATATGAGCATATTTTAGTTTTGGACACATTTTTGTATTATTATTTCTTTATTTGATATATATACTCAATTATTTTCCAGCTTACAACTCCATTAAGAGTTTGTAAGTCTGATCTTAAGATATTGTCTCTTACACCTTTGATTAAATGTGGCACATTATACATTCCATACACTTTCTTTCTATATAAAGGAAGGAACTGTTGTCTTCATCCAACTTTAATTTATTGAAAAGACTTCGATTCGTAGGGCCTTGGTCACAGCAAATGCCTCTTACGTTTAGTCCCAGATTTCTACTTATGTTAATACAGTAGTATACTTCAATTTCGAGCTGCTTTGTTGGTATATTGCTTAGACAGATCACATGATAAAGCAATTGTTTATATTTACCACGAATCATGCACACGCAAACTGATTTCACACTTTGATTTTCTCCATAATCAACGAAGCCCTCGATTATGTCTTTGTATTTATTGTATGTTAAATTCGCCTGGATACTCACCTCATCGAATATTAAAATGACTTCTTTGTCTTTTGGTTCCAATGTTAAAGCATTTTTTTGTATTTCCTCAAATACATTTTCGTTTAGACCAGGAGATAAACTTTGAAGCTGGGTGTGGCAAATGCAGTTACAGCTGATAGCGCAGAAAATTATATCCAGATGACGAGATGAAAAATATACATTGGCAAATCCACCTTTTCTTGGCTAAATTGTCGTTTGCCTTGTGATAAAATGAGTTTGCAAAATGTTTTCGAATTTTTATTTATATTGTAAAATGTTTGTGTGGGTACAAATGATAGAACTTATTCTTTTCAATACAAATCCCTTTATTCAGTACAGTTACAATTCACTATTTAATTCTTTCTCTCAGTACAATTCAATTTCTCAACCACATATACTTTTCTTATCTTTTACTTAAACCACTTAATCACTTCTTCTAATTAACACTTCAAATTCAACTTTGGAACTGATTTCCATACCTTTGGGATGCTGGTATTTATACTCGAATGACATACTTCGAGAACAATCCACGTCATCCAGCGTTCCATATAATTTCCAATTTGCTAGAAAATTCGATTCTACTCTTCTCGACTGACTTTGCTAATCTAGTATCGAAACCTTCTAGTCTTCGAGTTTCGACATTTTCTGCTAGATGTCGCTGCTCACATTTGAGTGGTTATCACATTGCTCCCGCCCTACAGTTGTTCGTCCCGAACAACTTCGTCATTCAGCATCCCGTTGAAATGACACATTCTATCCAAATGGACCACTTTAAATTTTCCTCGATCCCCACGCTGGATCCGGTAGACAACGTCATTAATGCGGGTTATCACCTTGTATGGACCTTCCCAGTCCTGTTGCAATTTTGGTGATTTGCCTTTCTTACGCTGAGGATTATACAGCCAAACCAGATCTCCTTCGTTGAAACCGGAAGATTTCGCCTTGATATCGTACCTAGTTTTCATGCGGCTGCTTGCTAGCTTCATCTTTTCTCTGGTGTCTTCATGCAATTTATGAATCCTGCTGCGTAAGTCATTCACGTACTCGTTCACCTCTTTGGGCTCCGTCGGTGGGGATCCGAATTTTGCTTCACTTGGCAACCGAATCGTTTAACCAAATAAGATCTCGGATGGTGTGTGCCCTGTTGAGCTATGGACCGCGTTTCGGTAGGCCATTAAGAAGAGGGGTATGTGTCGATCCCAATCCCGCTGGCAGTTGCTGACAACCTTAGATAGATGCTCATTCAAGGTCCGATTGAATCGCTCGACCATTCCATCAGATTGAGGGTGTAGTGGCGTTGTCCTTGTCTTTCTTATTCCCAAATATTGGCATATTTCCTGGAAGACTTTTGATTCAAAGTTTCGCCCTTGATCAGAGTGCAGCTCCATTGGGACCCCAAATCTGCTCACCCAGTTGTTGACTATCTGTTCGGCTACGGTCTTAGCCTCTTGATTTGGGATGGCAAACACTTCCGGCCACTTACTGAAGTAATCCATGACTACGAGAGTATATCGGTTTCCATTAAAGGTTTCGGGAAACGGCCCAGCGATGTCGATGGCTATTCGTTCGAAAGGTGCTCCGACATTGTATTGTTGCATTTGTCCATGTGGCTTTACTTTTGGGCCCTTGGTAGCCGCACATCTTATGCACTTTTTGCACCAATTCTCGACATCTTGTTTAGCGCTTAGCCAATAGAAACGTTCCCTTACCTTTTCCAACGTCTTGTTTATTCCCAAATGGCCTCCTGAGACTCCGTCATGTATTTCATGGAGCACTTGGTTGACTCTGGACCGTGGCACAATTAGCTGCATACGAGATGTTGTCCCATCTGCAGTTTCCCATTTTCTCTTCAGCAATCCATCTTGCACAAAAAGCGAGTCCCACTGTGCCCAGTATGCCTTCAGAGTTTGGCTCCGATCTGATATCTGCTGCCAGCTTGGTCTTTCCTCGTGTTCCTTCCAGGCCAATATTGGTTCGATGTCATTGTCTGCCTGTTGGGAGGAACGGACTTCGTCTATACTCCAACCCTCTATTGGCTCAGTCCTGATCATTTGGATAGTTGCCTGTTCTTTCGCTTCTTTACGGTTGCAGTGTTCGCATTTTACCCCGCACGGTCGACGAGAGAGAGCATCAGCATTTGAGTGGTGTTCCCTTGCGGTGTTGCACTTCAAAGTCGTAGCCCTGCAACTGCTCGATCCATCTTGCAACTTGGCCTTCAGGGTTCTTAAATTGGAGTAGCCATTTCAGAGCTGCGTGGTCTGTCCGGAGAATGAACTTTTGTCCGTAGAGGTACTTATGGAATTGCTTCGTAGCCAGAATTAAAGCCAGAAGCTCGCGCCGGGTTACACAGTAGTTCCGTTCAGGTCTGGAGAGTACTTTACTGTAATATGCGACCACTTTCTCTTGACCATCATGAACCTGGGAAATCACAGCTCCGACCCCAACATTGCTAGCGTCTGCATCCACGATGAACATTTTTCCGGGCGTCGGGTAACCCAAGATGGGGGCATTGCACAGCTGTCGCTTCAGTTCTTGAAATGCTTTTTCGCATTCTCCAGACCACCTGAACTGTCGGCCTTTTTCTGTAAGTTGATGCAGGCTCTTTGCAATGCCAGCAAAATCCTTTACGAACCTTCTGTAATACGTGGCGAGTCCCAAGAAGCTTCTCAGTTGGTGTTTATCTTTTGGAGAAGGCCAACTTTTCACGGCTTCGATTTTGTCAGGATCCGTTCTTACTCCTTCCGCTGATATAATGTGACCCAGATATTTTACTTCCGGACGAAACAAGGCGCACTTTTCCGGGTTGAGCTTTAAATGAGCACTTCGTAGCCTCTCAAACACTTCTTTTAGATTTTCGCGGTGCTCTTCGTACGTCTTACCTATGACGATAACGTCGTCCAAATATACTAGGCAGGTTTTCCAGGTGAGTCCTTGCAATGTTCGTTCCATTAGTCGCTCGAAGGTGGCCGGAGCGTTGCACAGTCCAAACGGCATCACTGCAAACTGCCAAAGACCGCTTCCTGTAGTGAAGGCAGTTTTCTCACGATCCGCACGATTTATCTCTACCTGCCAGTAACCGCTCTTCAAGTCAAGTGTTGAAAACCATTTCGCTCCAGAAAGCATATCCAAAGTGTCATCGATTCTCGGAAGTGGGTAGCTGTCCTTTTTAGTGACATCATTGAGACGTCGGTAGTCTACACAAAATCTCGTGCTGCCATCTTTCTTCTTCACGAGGACCACTGGAGATGCCCACGGACTTTGCGATTCTTCAATCACTCCCTCAGCTTTCATCTTCGACATCATTTCGGCAACTTCTGTTTGCTTTGCCAATGGAAGACGACTTGCAGGTTGACGGATTGGTCGAGCGTCTCCGGTGTCAATGTGGTGTTGAACAATATGCGTACGTCCATATTCTCCGTCTTGTGTAGCAAATATATCAGCGTACTCACCGATTAGTTTTTCTGCCAGGATTCGCTGATCTTCGTCCAGATTACAGAGGCTGAGAATTTTGTTCTTGATTTTTATGCTCTGAACTGTTGTGACCGGTTTTGCACCCTTTTTTCCGTTGTGGTCGATATAGCCTCAACAGGTACGCATTTTCCCACTATCTCCCCCTTTTTCACCTTTACACTGAATGTCTTTGGATTTAGAATCCTTACAGGGACCATGTTGTTCTTTGGCTCCACTAAGGTCTTTCCCACCATGAAGTCTCTTTTCTTTTCTGGCTCCATCAAATAGAATCGGTGGCTACCAGGACCACCTTCCACTTTTGCCCACAAAATTGCTTCTGACGAAGGCTCTAGACTCTGATTGCTGCAGATGACGACATTTGAGACTGTGGTATTGGCGTTTCCGTATATCATTGGTATCTCCATGTTTCCGTATTTCAGGGTTTGTGCCCCCAAGTCGACTACAAGTCCATGTTCTCTCATGAAGTCTGTACCAATGATGCACTCGTCACATATGTCAGCTACCAGAAACGCGTGAGTGAATGTTATTCCGGCCCATTGGATTTTTATGCGGACTTCACCATATACCTTAATCGTTGCTCCTGTAGCTGTTCGCAAGCTGCAGCTGCTAGTGTTATGCAGCCAAGACTTCTGCACAAGATTCCTCCTGATGATTGAGGCCGTGGCACCGGTGTCTATTGTTGCCATCCATTTTTCTTTTCCACTGACTACTTCTACTAGAAGGCTTTCGCTGCGTCGTTTTGCCAGCGAGACTTGGATGATGGTCCTGCGGCCGTCGACTCCTGCTACCAACTTCTGCCCCGCGAAGTTGGTGCTTAAGCATTTCCCGACTGATGGCTTCGGGAAGGTTGACCGGCTTCTTGATAGCTGTTTCTGCGAGTTTCTTCCTCTATTTGCTTGTCACCACAGTGAGGGCAGTCTTTTCGTCGCACCGGTTCTTTACACTGCCTTTGAAGGTGTCCTATTTTATTGCAATTCCAGCAGCGCATTATACGTCTATCCCGTCGAGTATCTCGTTCCTCGGCACTAATTCTTGTGCAGGAACATTCGACAGATGCTACTTCCCTGACGAAATGTGTTCCCCTGGAAGCCTGATTGGCTGCTTCCATCGCCAGAGCGAAGGCAAGTGCTTCAGCAAGGGTTCTTTTCCCGGCCATCCTTACTGCTGACTGTAGCTTCGAATCTGCAATTCCCCTGATAAATGCATCTTTTGCCATTTCGTCGATAATTTCCTGGCCTGCGGTGGGGTATGACAGATGTGCAAGTCTACTCACGTCTGCTTGGAGCTGCTGCAGTGTTTCTCCTCTTTGCTGCGTTCGGCTTTGCAATTGGACCTTGTAGACCTCCTGCATGTGGCTGTCCCCAAACCGTTTCTCGATAGCCTGCACTAAAGTCTCATAATCTTTATGCTTTTCGATGTCTACTGTTTGCAACAATTCTGCTGCAGGACCGTGCAAGGCCATTGTTAGGGCAAAGCACTTTTCCTCATTGTCCCAGTCGTTTGCACAGGCAGCCATTTCAAACTGCTTCTTATAGGTAGACCATGAGGTCAGGCCATCGAATGAGGGAGGCTTCAACTCTTTTCTCCTTGGAGCGCTTAAAGAACATTCTCGCAGTTTCTGTTTTCGCACTGTGTCGAGCTCTTTTGCCAGTTGCTGAACTTTGCTGTCCATTTCTTCGAATTTTTTGCCAACATTCTTCTCTATTGTATCAAATTTGTCATCAACGTTCTTCTCTATTCTATCAAATTTGTCATCAACGTTCTTCTCTATTCTTTCAAACTTGTCATCGATTTCTTCGAATTTTTGCTGGAGAATGTTCTTTTGTTCTTCCAGATTAGTCTTTTGTTCATCCATTTTCTGTTGAAGACCATGCAGATTGTTGGTTTGTTCGTTGAATTTTTGTTCAATGCTGCTCTTCTGCTCGTCCATTCTTTGTTCCAGACTGTTCTTCTGTTCTTCCAGATTTAATAAGAGGAGTTGCATCATTGCAGCCATGTCATTGCCGGTACTTGTCTGTTCATCCTCGTCAACATCAAAGGAATATGCATCAGGATCATGTCCCTCGTTGTTCAAAGCCTCCTGAAGTCGGAGCACCAGGTCACTTTTTCCTCCACTGGCGCTGAGGCTTCTCTTGTTCAGCTCGGATTTGAGTTGGACGAGGGTCAACTGCAATAGTTTTCGACCCATTCTAGCTTTTTCAAATAGTCAGAAAACACTTTTTTTTTTTTTTTTTTTACACACAATAAGTCCTATCCCACTTCTGACACCAATGTAAAATGTTTGTGTGGGTACAAATGATAGAACTTATTCTTTTTAATACAAATCCCTTTATTCAGTACAGTTACAATTCACTATTTAATTCTTTCTCTCAGTACAATTCAATTTCTCAACCACATATACTTTTCTTATCTTTTACTTAAACCACTTAATCACTTCTTCTAATTAACACTTCAAATTCAACTTTGGAACTGATTTGCATACCTTTGGGATGCTGGTATTTATACTCGAATGACATACTTCGAGAACAATCCACGTCATCCAGCGTTCCATACAATTTCCAATTTGCTAGAAAATTCGATTCTACTCTCCTCGACTGACTTTGCTAATCCAGTATCGAAACCTTCTAGTCTTCGAGTTTCGACATTTTCTGCTAGATGTCGCTGCTCACATTTGAGTGGTTATCACAATATCATGTAAGAAATCTATTTTTTTCTTCTATTGTTTTCTTTTGATATTCTCAAAGTTTTTTTTTAGCCTGCGGACTTTAATTGCCAGGATATTTCTGAATTTTAGATTGTTTTTAGCTCTTTGAGGGTTTTGTTAATATTTTTCAGTCTACTTATTTCTTGAATATAAAAACATTTCTTTTTGTTTTCGCTTCGCATTTCTTGCATACAGATTCTATAGAGTCTATAGATCTGTTGCAGTCTATAAGTTGTGAAACTTCATTTAGTTCATCAATGGATATACCGGTAATCGTTTGCACTTAGAGTAGTTTATTTTGGCTTTCTTAAGATCAAAAGCAAGTTCATTGTCATTAGATTCCAAAAACATTTCACTCCTTTTCATAAAAAGTCGTGTTTTAATTTTTTTTCCCCAAGAAACTTCAAATCGAAATGTTTACTACAAATGTATGTCCGTTTATGATTATTATCACGGGATTCTTCTGTCTGTGCTAGCCAGTCATTATATTTATCACGGAATTCTTCTGTCTGTGCTAGCCAGTCATTATATTTCTTAGTTCCCTTTTGAGGAAATCTTTACTTCTTATCCGCGCCCGTGTTTCTATGTTTAAATTCTGACTACCTGAAATAAAAAGGTTAAGAATATATTCATGTTATCCCATTTAACTAAAACTATTGAACTCAAATGGCTGAACAGAATGTGAATCTGTATCTTGAAGTTGAATAGCACCCAACTTCGAGATATTCCTTAATCCCCTAAAGTAAATGATGATGGGATTGACTCACTTGTAGGCACATAAAAATTCCTTAAAGGCCTTCTTGATGTAGGGGCTGTTTTATTTTCATCTGTTTTTTTTATCTCCATCCACCCACTCCTTTTGTCGGACATTTTTTTATTACCTAAAAAAACATACAGCTTAAATATAAATCCTAACCAAATCCCCCATTTTTAAATATATTATGGCCAAGTCGAGTTCGGGTCTGGAAATGCCAAAATATATTTATTCAGTGCTATGATTTTCACATTTATTTATTGAACATTTAAATAATGTACAGAGATCAATATAAGGAAAAGTAACAAACTAAGAAATTTTGACATTTCCGTACCCTCTACAGTTAACCGACCAATTTTTTTACTGTTGTACACCTTTTGGAGTATCCATTTCACTTATTTTGCTTTTAGGTGTAACACTTTCATCTGTTGCTCCGATTACATTTATGTCTGCAGTCATAATATCCGAAATAGATTAGCATTTAGTTCATACTTTAAAATAACAATATGTAGTAGTAACTGATTTACACATTTATGAGCATATTAGATAACATACCATTTTCAAATTCCATTTCTGCCGTATGGTCCATCTCCGACTCAAGCAATATTGAAATATAAAATTTTAGGTAATATATTGTATAAAATTCTATGAAATAACTCTTACTTTCGTTGGAGTTAGAATATATTACATGAGGCACTTGTAAATTAATTGAAGGACATATGATGTCGACTATGTTGTCCGAAGAATTTGATGCCGCATCAGGAGGTCCTCCACCAGTACGCCTTAAACTTGCTGCTTCCAAACTAAGTTCCTTTTTCTGAATGTTTTTATGTTCTCCCAGCATCTCTTTAATTGTACGTTATTTCTTTGGGAAACATATGATTGCGAATTGAAGGCAACAGTTACGCCTTCCCAAGCTGGTTTCTTCAATTCGATATTTCCTGCGTTCGTACGTTTGTCTTCAATAATTGGTCGCTCGCGTAAAAAGGCCATAATTAATTCCTTTTCCGAAGGGGTAAGTGCTATTTCCTTTGAACTGGAAAAAATACTTGGTTATTTGTAATGTCCGAAAAACAATACGTCTATTCAATTCTAAATAGTACTAAACGCCAATTTATAATATGTGAGATGAATTTTTTAGAGATTTACTATTATATCGAATATTTTTCGTGTAAAAACAAAAAGAGAAAATTAGCATTTATTATTATTTATAATTGAATAGACGAACATTTCTAAAATTTCACTTACCACATGACGACCGTAATATTGTTTATATTTAATTTAATATATTGTGATAACCACTTAAATGTGAGCAGCGACATCTAGCAGAAAATGTTGATACTCGAAGACCAGAAGATTTCGATACTGGAATAACAAAGTCTCAACTGGAGAGTGGAATCGAATTTTCTAGCAAATTGGAAATTGTATGGGACGCTGGATGGCAAGGATTGTTCTCGAAGTATGTCATTCGAGTATAAATACCAGCATCCCAAAGGTATGCAAATCAGTTCTAAATTGAAATTTGAAGTGTTAATTAGGAGAAGTGATTAAGTGGTTTAAGTAAAAGATAAGAAAAGTATAAGTGGTTGAGAAATTGAATTGTACTGAGAGAAGGAATTAAATAGTGAATTGTAACTGTGCTGAATAAAGGAATTTGTATTGAAAAGAATAAGTTCTATCATTTGTACCCACACAAACATTTTACATTGGTGTCAGAAGTGGGATAGGACTTATTGTGTGTAAAAAAAAAAGAAGTGTTTTCTGACTATTTGAAAAAGCTAGAATGGGTCGAAAACTATTGCAGTTGACCCTCGTCCAACTCAAATCCGAGTTGAACAAGAGAAGCCTCAGCGCCAGTGGAGGAAAAAGTGACCTGGTGCTCCGACTTCAGGAGGCTTTGAACAACGAGGGACATGATCCTGATGCATATTCCTTTGATGTTGACGAGGATGAACAGACAAGTACCGGCAATTACATGATTACATGGCTGCGATGATGCAACTCCTCTTGTTAAAAATGGACGAACAAAAGAAAAATATGGAAGAACAGAAGAACAGTCTGGAACAAAAAATGGACGAACAGAAGAACAGTCTCGACCAACAAAAGAAAAATCTGGAAGAACAGAAGAACAGTCTGGAACAAAAAATGGACGAGCAGAAGAGCAGCATTGAACAAAAATTCAACGAACAAACCAACAATCTGCACGGTCTTTAACAAAAAATGGATGAACAAAAGAATAATCTGGAAGAACAAAAGAACATTCTCCAGCAAAAATTCGAAGAAATCGATGACAAATTTGAAAGAATAGAGAAGAACGTTGATGACAAATTTGATAGAATAGAGAAGAACGTTGATGACAAATTTGATACAATAGAGAAGAATGTTGGCGAAAAATTCGAAGAAATGGACAGCAAAGTTCAGCAACTGGCAAAAGAGCTCGACACAGTGCGAAAACAGAAACAGCGAGAATGTTCTTTAAGCGGTCCAAGGAGAAAAGATTTGAAGCCTCCCTCATTCGATGGCCAGACCTCATGGTCTACTTATAAGAAGCAGTTTGAAATGGCTGCCTGTGCAAACGACTGGGACAATGAGGAAAAGTGCTTTGCCCTAACAATGGCCTTGCACGGTCCTGCAGCAGAATTGTTGCAAACAGTAGACATCGAAAAGCATAAAGATTATGTGACTTTAGTACAGGCTATAGAGAAACGGTTTGGGTATAGCCACATGCAGGAGGTCTACAAGGTCTAATAGCAAAGCCGAACGCAGCAACGAGAAGGAACACTGCAGCAGCTCCAAGCAGCCGTGAGTAGACTGTCATTTGTCATACCCCACCGCTGGTCAGGAAATTATCGACGAAATGGCAAAGGACGCATTCATCAGGGGAATTGCAGGTTCGAAGCTACAGTCAGCAGTAAGGATGACCGGGAAAAGAACCCTTGCTGAAGCACCTGCCTTCGCTCTGGCGATGGAAGCAGCCAATCAGGCATCCAGGGGAAGACATTTCGTCAGGGAAATAGTATCTGGTGAATGCTCCTGCTCAAGACTAACTACCGTGAAACGATATATCCCGCGGGAGAGACGATAAAGTACGACATCTGCAAGGGCATTGTAAAGAACCGGTACGACGAGAAGGCTGCCTGCACTGGGGTTACAGGCAAATAGAAAGAAAAACCGGCAGAAACGGCTACCAAGAAGCCGGTCAAATTTCCCGAAGCCATCAGTTGAGAAATGCTGACTTCGTGGTGCAGAAGTCTGTAGCAGGTGTCGGCGACTCCAGGGCAATTATCCCAGTTTCACAGGCAAAACAATGCAATGAAGGCCTCCCAGCAAAAGTAGTCAGTCCTAAAGAAGCGAAAGAATCGGCTGCTATCCAAATGATCAGGACTGAGCCAATATAAGATTGGAGCATAGACGAAATCCGTTCCTCCCAACAGGCAGACAATGACATCGAACCAATATTGGCCTGGAAGGAACACGAGGAAAGACCAAGCTGGCAGCAGATATCAGATCGGAGATAAACTCTGGGCACAGTGGGACTCTCTTTTTGTGCAAGATGGATTGCTGAAGCGAAAATGAGAAAGTGCAGATGGGACAACATCTTGTATGCAGCTAATAGTGTTAATTAGGAGAAGTGATTAAGTGGTTTAAATAAAAGATAAGAAAAGTATAAGCGGTTGAGAAATTGGATTGTACTGAGAGAAACAATTAAATAGTGAATTGCAACTGTACTGAATAAGGCGATTACTATTGAAAAGAATAAGTTCTATCATTTGTAGCCACACAAACATTGTACATTGGTGTCAGAAGTGGGATAGGACTTATTGTGTGTAAAAAAAAGCAGTGAATATTTGAAAGCTAGAATGTGCCAAAACTATTGCTGTTACCCTCGTCCAACTCAAATCCGAGTTGAACAAGAGAAGCCTCAGCGCCAGTGGAGAAAAAAGTGACCTGGTGTTCCGACTTCAGGAGGCTTTGAACAACGAGGGACATGATCCTGATGCATATTCCTTTGGTGTTGACGAGGATGAACAGACAAGCACCGGCAGTGACATGTCTGCGATGATGCAACTCCTCTTCTTAAAAATGGACGAACAGAAGAACAGTCTCGAACAAAAAATGGACGAACAGAAGAAAAGTTTGGACGGTCTTCAACAGAAAATGGATGAACAAAAGAAAAATCTAGACGAGCAGAAGAGCAGCATTGAACAAAAATTCAACGAACAAAAGAATAGTCTAGAACAAAAACTGGAAGAACAAAATAACGTTCTACACCAAAAGTTCGAAGAAATAGATAACAAATTTGAAAGAATAGAGAAGAATGTTGGCGAAAAATTGGAACAAATGGACAACAAAGTTGAGCAACTGGCAAAAGAGCTCGACACAGTGCGAAAACAGAAACTGTGAGAATGTTCTTTAAGCGCTCCAAGGAGAAAAGAGTTGAAGCCTCCCTCATTCGATGGCCAGACCTCATGGTCTACTTATAAGAAGCAGTTTGAAATGGCTGCCTGTGCAAACGACTGGGACAATGAGGAAAAGTGCTTTGCCCTAACAATGCCCTTGCACGGTCCTGCAGCAGAATTGTTGCAAACAGTAGACATCGAAAAGCATAAAGATTATGTGACTTTAGTACAGGCTATCGAGAAACGGTTTGGGGATAGCCACATACAGGAGGTCTACAAGGTCCAATTGCAAAGCCGAATGCAGCAAAGAGGAGAAACACTGCAGCAGCTCCAAGCAGACGTGAGTAGACTTGCACATCTGTCATACCCCACCGCAGGCCAGGAAATTATCGACGAAATGGCAAAAGATGCATTTATCAGGGGAATTGCAGATTCGAAGCTACAGTTAGCAGTAAGGATGGCTGGGAAAAGAACCCTTGCTGAAGCACTTGCCTTCGCTCTGGCGATGGAAACAGCCAATCAGGCTTCCAGGGTAACACATTTCGTCAGGGAAGTAACATCTATCTAATGCTCCTGCACAAGAATTAGTGCCGAGGAACGAGATACTCGACGGGATATACGGATAATGCGCTGCTGGAATTGCAATAAAATAGGACACCTTCAAAGGCAGTGTAAAGAACCGGTGCGACGAAAAGACTGCCCTCACTGTGGTGGCAAGCCGATAGAGGAAGAAGCCAGCAGAAACAGCTATCAAGAAGCCGGTCAACCTTCCCGAAGCCATCAGTCGGGAAATGCTTAAGCACCAACTTCGCGGGGCAGAAGTTGGTAGCAGGAGTCGACGGCCCCAGGACCATCATCCAAGTCTCGCTGGCAAAACGATGCAGCGAAAGCCTTCTAGTAGAAGTAGTCAGTGGAAAAGAAAAGTGGATGGCAACAATAGACACAGGTGCCACGGCCTCAATCATCAGGAGTAATCTTGTGCAGAAGTCTTGGTTGCATAACACTAGCAGGTGCAGCTTGCGAACAGCTACAGGAGCAACGATTAAGGTATATGGTGAAGTCCGCATAAAAATCCAATGGGCCGGAATAACATTCACTCACGCGTTTCTGGTAGCTGACATATGTGACGAGTGCATCATTGGTACAGACTTCATGAGAGAACATGGACTTGTAGTCGACTTGGGGACACAAACCCTGAAATACGGAAACATGGAGATACCAATGATATACGGAAACGCCAATACCTCAGTCTCAAATGTCGTCATCTGCAGCAATCAGAGTCTAGAGCCTTCGTCAGAAGCAATTTTGTGGGCAAAAGTGGAAGGTGGTCCTGGTAGCCACCGATTCTATTTGATGGAGCCAGAAAAGAAAAGAGACTTCATGGTGGGAAAGACCTTAGTGGAGCCAAAGAACAACATGGTCCCTGTAAGGATTCTAAATCCAAAGACATTCAGTGTAAAGGTGAAAAAGGGAGAGATGTTGAGGCTATATCGACCACAACGGAAAAAAGGGTGCAAAACCGGTCACAACAGTTCAGAGCATAAAAATCAAGAACAAAATTCTCAGCCTCTGTAATTTGGACGAAGATCAGCGAATCCTGGCAGAAAAACTAGTCGGTGAGTACGCTGATATATTTGCTGCACAAGACGGAGAATATGGACGTACGCATATTGTTCAACACCACATTGACACCGGAGACGCTCGACCAATCCGTCAACCTGCAAGGCGTCTTCCATTGGCAAAGCAAACAGAAGTTGCCGAAATGATGTCGAAGATGAAAGCTGAGGGAGTGATTGAAGAATCGCAAAGTCCGTGGGCATCTCCAGTGGTCCTCGTGAAGAAGAAAGATGGCAGCACGAGATTTTGTGTAGACTACCGACGTCTCAATGATGTCACTAAAAAGGACAGCTACCCACTTCCGAGAATCGATGACACTTTGGATATGCTTTCTGGAGCGAAATGGTTTTCAACACTTGACTTGAAGAGCGGTTACTGGCAGGTAGAGATAAATCGTGCGGATCGTGAGAAAACTGCCTTCACTACAGGAAGCGGTCTTTGGCAGTTTGCAGTGATGCCGTTTGGACTGTGCAACGCTCCGGCCACCTTCGAGCGACTAATGGAACGAACATTGCAAGGACTCACCTGGAAAACCTGCCTAGTATATTTGGACGACGTTATCGTCATAGGTAAGACGTACGAAGAGCACCGCGAAAATCTAAAAGAAGTGTTTGAGAGGCTACGAAGTGCTCATTTAAAGCTCAACCCGGAAAAGTGCGCCTTGTTTCGTCCGGAAGTAAAATATCTGGGTCACATTATATCAGCGGAAGGAGTAAGAACGGATCCTGACAAAATCGAAGCCGTGAAAAGTTGGCCTTCTCCAAAAGATAAACACCAACTGAGAAGCTTCTTGGGACTCGCCACGTATTACAGAAGGTTCGTAAAGGATTTTGCTGGCATTGCAAAGAGCCTGCATCAACTTACAGAAAAAGGCCGACAGTTCAGGTGGTCTGGAGAATGCGAAAAAGCATTTCAAGAACTGAAGCGACAGCTGTGCAATGCCCCCATCTTGGGTTACCCGACGCCCGGAAAAATGTTCATCGTGGATGCAGACGCTAGCAATGTTGGGGTCGGAGCTGTGATTTCCCAGGTTCATGATGGTCAAGAGAAAGTGGTCGCATATTACAGTAAAGTACTCTCCAGACCTGAACGGAACTACTGTGTAACCCGGCGCGAGCTTCTGGCTTTAATTCTGGCTACGAAGCAATTCCATAAGTACCTCTACGGACAAAAGTTCATTCTCCGGACAGACCACGCAGCTCTGAAATGGCTACTCCAATTTAAGAACCCTGAAGGCCAAGTTGCAAGATGGATCGAGCAGTTGCATGGCTACGACTTTGAAGTGCAACACCGCAAGGGAACACTCCACTCAAATGCTGATGCTCTCTCTCGTCGACCGTGCGGGGTAAAATGCGAACACTGCAACCGTAAAGAAGCGAAAGAACAGCCAACTATCCAAATGATCAGGACTGAGCCAATAGAGGGTTGGAGTATAGACGAAGTCCGTTCCTCCCAACAGGCAGACAATGACATCGAACCAATATTGGCCTGGAAGGAACACGAGGAAAGACCAAGCTGGCAGCAGATATCAGATCGGAGCCAAACTCTGAAGGCATACTGGGCACAGTGGGACTCGCTTTTTGTGCAAGATGGATTGCTGAAGAGAAAATGGGAAAGTGCCGATGGGACAACATCTCGTATGCAGCTAATTGTGCCACGATCCAGAGTCAACCAAGTACTCCATGAAATACATGACGGAATCTCAAGAGGCCATTTGGGAATAAACAAGACGTTGGAAAAGGTAAGGGAACGTTTCTATTGGCTAAGCGCTAAACAAGATGTCGAGAATTGGTGCAAAAAGTGCATAAGATGTGCGGCTACCAAGGGCCCAAAAGTAAAGCCACATGGACAAATGCAACAATACAATGTCGGAGCACCTTTCGAACGAATAGCCATCGACATCGCTGGGCCGATTCCTGAAACCTTTAATGGAAACCGATATACTCTCGTAGTCATGGACTACTTCAGTAAGTGGCCGGAAGTGTTTGCCATCCCAAATCAAGAGGCTAAGACCGTAGCCGAACAGATAGTCAACAACTGGGTGAGCAGATTTGGGGTCCCAATGGAGCTGCACTCTGATCAAGGGCGAAACTTTGAATTAAAAGTCTTCCAGGAAATATGCCAATATTTGGGAATAAGAAAGACAAGGACAACACCACTACACCCTCAATCTGATGGAATGGTCGAGCGATTCAATCGGACCTTGAATGAGCATCTATCTAAGGTTGTCACCAACTGCCAGCGGGATTGGGATCGACACATACCCCTCTTCTTAATGGCCTACCGAAACGCGGTTCATAGCTCAACAGGGCACACACCATCCGCGATGTTATTTGGTCAAACAACTCGGTTGCCAAGTGAAGCAAAATTCGGATCCCCACCGACGGAGCCCAAAGAGGTGAACGACTACGTGAATGACTTGCGCAGCAGGATTCGTAAATTGCATGAAGACACCAGAGAAAAGATGAAGCTAGCAAGCAGCCGCATGAAGACTAGGTACGATATCAAGGCGAAATCTTCCGGTTTCAACGAATTAATGACGTTGTCTACCGGATCCAGCGTGGGGATCGAGGAAAATTGAAAGTGGTCCATTTGGATAGAATGTGTGATTTCAACGGGATGCTGAATGACGAAATTGTTCGGGACGAACAACTGTAGGGAGGGAGCAATGTGATAACCACTTAAATGTGAGCAGCGACATCTAGCAGAAAATGTTGATACTCGAAGACCAGAAGATTTCGATACTGGAATAACAAAGTCTCGACTGGAGAGTGGAATCGAATTTTCTAGCAAATTGGAAATTGTATGGGACGCTGGATGGCGAGGATTGTTCTCGAAGTATGTCATTCGAGTATAAATACCAGCATCCCAAAGGTATGCAAATCAGTTCTAAAGTGTAATTTGAAGTGATTAAGTGGTTTAAGTAAAAGATAAGAAAAGTATAAGTGGTTGAGAAATTGAATTGTACTGAGAGAAAGAATTAAATAGTGAATTGTAACTGTACTGAATAAAGGGATTTGTATTGAAAAGAATAAGTTCTATCATTTGTACCCACACAAACATTTTACAATATTTTCAAATTCAAATAAATTCGTTGGAGCACAAAGCACTCGAATCACTCAAATTTTAAATTATTTATGTGTCATTGGCTCTTCTTTCAAACTACATCGTGAACTTTGTAAATGGACCAATCACAGAGCAGTAATTAGCGCAGTGCGTTATTTAAATATAATGTTATTTAAATATTTTTTATGAATTGAAAGTGCTTGTTCACATTGGCGCGGGCAGGAAGTTTGTCCGAAAGAGAGGGAACGCTTTTTATTGAGGTGGGAAGAAGAAGGGTTACTTCCACCGAAAATCCACTTTAGAAATGGGTGAAGCACGTCGTTTTTTTCCATATCGTTTCACTTCTGACATACTTTTTCATTTTAATTTTGATCGTTGATGAGCAAGAAAGTGTGAAGAATAGGAAAAAAGGTATGTTTCAGGCCTACTGCTCAAATTTAAAAATTAAAAATGCTCTGATTCAAGTGTTCTACTTGTCAGAAAGTTTTTCAATCCCATGAAAATGTGAACACGACGTTCATGGTGAGGACTTTCATCCCGTCGCCAATGTAAACAGGCACAAAAGCTTGCTAAAAGAAACGCACTGAAAAAAAGCATTCTTTGCACAGTATTGGTGTTAGGGAAGTACTGTTTGTGAATACGGGTGTTAAGGTAATGCACTTTTTCAATTTCAAGGAGCGACTTATTATTATGAATAAGGGATGAAAAAAGGTCATGGACCGACTTCCAGTTTTCGTAATTTACCGAAAACGTATATAAGTTTATTTTTGGTAGCCGTATTATATTTTTGTCAGATGTTACATTTGCTTTCACAGAACTTACCGGAGCTTTTTTGGGTTTGTCCATGTTTTCCAGGAAATCCACGACCTATGCTTTTCGCAAAATTTTCTTTATGTTTTGTGATCTGTTGTAACAGATTTTTCAGTAATTTGGTCGCACTCATCGGTGCAAGTAACCCTTCTTCTTCCCACTTAAATAGAAAATAGGAAAGAAGGTATGTTTCAGCCCAACTGTTCAAATTTGAAAACTAAAAATGCTCCGATTCAAGTGTTCCACTTGTTAAAAAGTATGTCAACCCCATGACAATGTGAACACGACGTTCATGGTAAGGACTTTCCTCCCGTCGCCAATGTAAACAGGCACAAAGTGAACACGACGTTCATGGTGAGGACTTTCATCTCATTGCCAATATAAACAGGCACTAAGTCCGCTTTTACACGACGCATGTTTCGAAAGATTCAAATGAGTGCAAAGAGAGGGATAATGAAACAAAAAATACCCAATTAACCAAATTCCCACTGCATGTATGTAGGATTTTCATCGCATTTTTTTTTACATTTTTTTTCTCCTTCTTCTTTCTTTTCCGCATTTGCTTCATTATTCCTTTGGGTGTTGTTACGAGCACAACATTTCAGTATGGCGGATGAACTGAAATGGACCAAAGAATTAACAAGGGGGCTCATTTTCAATTACGAAACCCTGAGCGCCAAAGATGAAATGAAAGAGAGCTGTCAAATAACATGAAAAACCAAAGAAGGGGGAAAGACTTTCGTGTAAAATGCGCGCATCACTGAATGAGAGGTCAAAAGAAAATAACCAGAACATGCGCATTCCACACATGCGACCTTTAATAGCGGACTAATAGTTTTACTTATACGTTTACATGCAAATAAATAAATATACAATAGGTACAATTTATGTTGAATCAATCCTAATAGGTTAAATTTAATTTCCAACAGTGGATGGCCGTGGCTCAAGTGGTACTGGACTGGCTTTCAAATCGGAAAGTTCGGTGTTCGAATCCCAACCTCGCCCGAAAGACATACATTTTTCAGTTAGCGAAAATTAAGTAAGATGAGTAGTTAACTAGAAATCAACAACTAGCCAACTTCCACTAAGAAATTGGTCTCCCCATTGAATGTTGAATGCCAACCATGGCCATGGAGCGAAATGATCACTGAGCCCAAACATCTTTCTTTCTCTCTTTATCTCAATTTCCGAAAAACTTAACATATGCTGAGGCATTATAAGTGTATGCATACCCACTTGAGTGTTAAGTTCTATTTTTAAAAAAAAGATAGTAGTGAGGATTTGTATTCAACACAGAAAGGCTCCTAAAGCTGAAAACACACCAGCTTATATTGAGTAATGAAACAACAATCCATTGATTCTTATGAGCAGGCGCACACCAAAGAAGGCGAACACGTTTTTGACTGATTAATGAGTGGTTGTCGAAAATACATAGCTTTGCACACGACCAAAACACACAGAATGCAACAAATATGTTTTAAACCAGCATCGTTGCCGATTATAGCACACTTGCTTATGGCGCAGCACACACCTCATGCGACAAAACATAAAAACAAGACGAAATCGAAAAACATTTTGCGTTGTCGATAGGTGGAAAGTTGTTTTTCAGAAACAAGATTTCGTTATTGTTACATTGGCATTTATTTATTGGAGAGTTTTCGTTGAGAATGTGTGACGAATTTCACAATAACTAAGTCGCAAACTCAGTTTTGTCTTTTCTTAACGCACACCAAACGAAATGATTTGTTTTGTTGCTGTATATGAATAAATGTGTTTAAGGTGTATGTGGTGTGTATGATGTGTGAATCTTGTATCTGATTAGTTGTTGGTATATTTGATGGTTTTAAAATATGATAGTTACAATGTTCGTTTTATTGGGTGTTTAGTACGAATATTTAAAATGACAAATGTGTAATTGAAAATCTATATGTGACAAAAGTGTATTTGATTTGTATTGAAAAATGTTTAGTGTTCTAAATTTAATCTTTACTGTGTACCAATGTGTTACTGTGTGCAATGCAAAAGAAAAAAAGAATCTTCACTCGCTGCTGACTGAATCACGAATGGCAAGACAAAGATTAGAAGCATTCGAGTAACAAAAAAGTGTTATACAAAATGTGCAACATAAATGTGTTATAAATATAAGCAACTTGTTGACACGTGATTAGATACAATGTAATGTACTATTCTCTATGTTTGACCATTATATTAATACCTTTTTCTTTTTAATTCCCAAACAGTTACATTGTATTTCGGTTGATATGTGTTGAAACAAAAAAAAACCTTTTCTTGAGAATGACACAAAAAATATTTGGTCGGATCCGGTGTGTTTTCTGCCTAATGAAACACCAATCCACTGATTATTATGCCTAAAACACAATAGCGCTTTGACTTCGGCTTCGGCTTCGTCTCGCTACGTTTTTCGTTTTGTGAGCGATTTAAAATAACATTTCTGATAAGACATAAGAGTTGTAATATTTTTCAGAAAAGTATTTTCTTTTTTCGTTTTCTTGTTTTTCAATAAACAACATGAATAACAAAATTTAAAAAGTAGCATTTATCGCTAAACTAGCTTTCGCAGTGTGCTGTGGCTATATTAAGTTGCTGGATCAAGAGGAAGAAAAGTCTGAATGGCGTTGGTGGGTTCGAGAGCTCAATATATTGAGAGATGAGGACGGTTTCTATGCCATTAACTTCGATCGGAGAGTAAGGGTGATGTTCCAATTTGACTAGTTGACTGTTTGTGCATCTGTCGTTGCCTGCTGTGCGTTATCGTCGTTTAACGGATCCTTATGTTGTTTGCGCCTTTGACCTTCTTCTAAAAGCTACAATTTTAATGCGCTATATGTTGGTAAATTATCTCGCGTCTCCATGGCGATAACAAAGTTTTCAAAAGATTTAGGTAGACTTGATAAAAGAATTATACTTAACAACTCATCTGGTAGTGTGATTCCAATCTCCGCCAACCTTTCAGAAATTCCAGTGAATGAATTAATGAATTCTATTATATTTTCATGTTTATTTTCATACCTCCATTAACTTCTGCCAAGCCTCTGCAGATGTTTTGCAGTTCTTGATTTATTTCTTATTTTTTTAAGAACTTAACACTCAAGAGGATATGACTACTCTTAAAATGCCGGAGCACGTGTTAAGTTTTTCGAAAAATTGGCTAGAGAGAGAGAGAAAGATATTTCGGCTCAGTGGTTATTTCGCTCAATGGGTTGCATTCAACATTTAATGGGGAGACTAAATTGTTATTATAAATTAGCTTGGTGTTGTATTTAGGCAACCATTCACCTCACGAGATTTCAGTTGCCTGAAAAAATGTCATTCGGTCACGGCTGGTATTGAACTCCGAACCGTCATAATGGGAAGTCAATGCACTACCATTTGAGCCACGGTTGGTTTCACGCTGAGCAATATCGTGGTCAAAGCCTATTCCTCGCTCGTAGTCCAAGTCGCAACATCTTGTGCTTTTACTACATGCTGTTCACTCATCACTTTCCGGGCACCTCCATGCGCCAGGACACTTCGCATTTGCACTAACCACGGCTCGTAGTTGGATTAATAGAGTTTATCGATTCCGATGTCGAACTGAACTGTTAACTGTTAATTTAATTTACATTTTAAATGTCAATTTTATACTCAAACTATTGAAAACTTGGTATGACTGAACCCATAACATATTAAGTTAAACGATGGGGGAATACGTGTTCACAAAGAGACGTTTATTATGCGAATGAAAATACATATAGGGTACAGGATAGAAAGGAGTAAAACAACGAAATAGAATGAGAAAGCTTCTTACATTATGAATATGCACGTTAAATAGGTGATGCCACTTTATTTTTTCAATAGATATTTGTCCCAAGGTGTTTGAGCAAATGTTTATATATTATATATTAAACTTAAATATAGAAAACTTATTATAATATTGTTAACTCTTTGCTTTAATGCAAACGTAACTAAACACAAGTGTGAAGTTTCAAATAAATGTTTAGCAACACATGCAATTTAAGCAACATTTTGTACAGATATACAAACAGTAACAAACTGAAAATAAAACCGAATTTTATAACGTCTTACAACACCGAACAGAAAACAAGTGGTTTTATTTCCTTACATATTTTAAATATATTTTATCAAGTGAAAAACTCTTAACTAATATAATCGAAGGACATTTTCCAACCCAACCCAACACATTAACACACACAAGGAGTACCGAAACAGGTCCTGGCTTGGATGTTTCGTATGGGCCATTCAACAGTTGCTAATATCATATCCCTTGGACTTCACTGATGCCCTTTTACCTATCACAGCCAACAGAAAGTGACTTGAAGCTGAGAGCAAATGAGTTCGAACACATGTATAAGGAATCTACCCAATTGTGTTGCTGCTATTGATGGCAAATCATTTTATAGTCGGTGGTGCTGCCTTTCCTTTGAAGACTTACATAACGTGTGCCTACCTTGGTAAACTACTCGAAGAAGAGAAGTACAACTTCAATAAAAGGCTTTCTCGGGCTCGACGCATTATAGAAAACGCCTTTGGAATATTTGTCGTTTCACATGCTGCCAAGTAATGCTGAAAAAATTGTGAAGGCAACAGTGGTCTTACATAATTTTATGAAACTTAACGACACAGTTTACTGTATGTCAGAATTCGTCGATCGTTGTGATGAAACCGACGTAATTACCGAATATCCCTAGCGAGGCGAGCTAACACAACCCAATTCACATTCTAAGAATCTTATTAATTCTGCATTTATAGCAGATGCTCATGTAAACGGATGCGCAGAGCCTCGGGAAATGGCTTCATCCTCTTTGCCATATTCATCATAAATTCTTCATCTACAATATATCTAGAGCAGCCGAAGTGAAGAGGGTCGCAACTGAATCGTTCAGCCCTCCCAGAAAACTTTGAAAATCGGTTTCGGCTTTCGTTTTTAACCCCCCTCTCTTTTTTCATCTTTACTATTAACATCTAAATTGAAGGTAAGCCCTTCTGCGTTCTGCGAGTTTCTGTAAAATTCCCTGTTTTCTGTAAATTATAAAAAAATATATTATGCATATACGTATCTATAGAAGAAAAACTGCATACCTTCGTGGTGTTAACGATGATATGAGAAACTCCACGGAATCGATGTACTCTCACTTCTCGTCTCAAGCAGACGCGATTCCAGGCGGAAGTTCCATCAGCCGCCTCTCCTTCACAAAGAGGTCCCTGATGATTTTCCACGACTGCTTGCACTCTACAACTAGAATAAAATTTGTAGATATGAATATGAATGTATTAAACTACTCGTACATCTACAACCACTTACTTTGTCTATTGAGATCCTTGCTTATTTCATCCCATACATAATTCCTTTTCAACACATTTTTGTACATTTTCCCGAAATTAATTTTCTGTAAATTGTGTAGAACAGGTATTTATGAAAATAAATTCAGAATGATTAAATTACAATACTTAGCAGTTTAATAACACAGTTTACGATTTTGCTATTTACAACACTTTCTTCTGATTTGCCGGTCGAATAACTTGTTTACATTTTCTTTTCTTTTTTTCCTAGTCATCTGTCAAAACGAAGCAAAAGTTCAGCTCATCTCAAACTCTGCCTCGGGTTAGAGTTTCGTTACGTAGCATTAGGTTCTTTTTACAAATTGAAAAGGTGAGCTCGAGGTTGAAGCGACATCATAGACGTCAGTCGAAGCCGAAGTCGAGGCGCTATTTTGTTTTAGGCATTATGAGTCAGCACACACCAGAGTAGGCGAAACAAAAAACACGTTTTTGACTGTTTAATGAGTGGTTGTCGAAAATGCATAGCTTTGTTTGCTACAAAAACAAACAGAATGCAACGAATATGTTTTATTTGTATATTTGTATTATTATTTATTTAGAGAATTTATTTATTTAGAGAATATGTACTTCACAATAAATAAGTCGCAAACTCAGTTTTGTCTTTTCTTAAAGCACACCAAATAAAATGATTTGTTTTATTACATTGTTTTTCGATTGGTGTGTTGAAATAAAAAAACGTTTTCTTGACTATAAAAAAAACCTTTTGTCTGATCCGGTGGGTTTTAAACCTACCTAAGTAGCGACGCAGTAGCAGACTTGGAATATTGAAGGTTGATCTGAGTACACAAAATAGATGAGTACTGAGGTTGTTGGTCATCCCTTAATTGCACTCATTTGGAAAAAAAAGTGGAGGTTAGCCCTTCCAATATGCAATTAGAGACGTGAGTCTTACCGAAAATGAATAGTATCGACAGAAGCTTTGTCTAAGCCCTCAACAAGAGAAGAATTCCTTACAACTTCTACTTGAATGCTTTAACGAAATCCCCGACGACAACGGTCGCACAACGGTCACGTGGTTACCAACTGACTACGAAAAGTGGTAGTCTTCACATGCCCAGGATATAAGAGGACGAATAAATATAATGCCGCAAATGGTGCAAAATTATATCTCAAACGAGAAAGAAAGAGATCCACGAATAGCATTACTCTTATGTGCTTATGTGCAGAGATGTCGGTGGTTCGCTTTAATTTTTAAATTTAACTTCAACTTCTTTAGAAATAATAAAATAATACTCTATAATACTCTACAAAAGAAACACCAAATATGTAATACGCTCGCTGACAGTGGCAATCTGAGTAATAGATTGCAGAAAGATTAAATGCATCACACACAACAAATGAAAATCACTTCAAACGTCTTGGCTCGTAAAAAAGTTCGATATTTGGGTTCCACATGAATTGAAAGAGATTCACTTAACACAACGAATCAATATTTGCCATATACGTCTAAAATTTTAATGAAAGAAAACTGGTAATGAAAATTGGATCATCTACAACAAAATCAATGGAAACGGTCATGGTCAAAGCGTGGACCACATCGAAAGCTGTGGTGTTTCCAAAAACGTCATATTAACAAAGAACTGCATTAGTTGCGTTCAATAATGCAGATTTTCTGCAGAACTAACTTAGTCAAACTGTATGACACTTGTGCTCATAAACGTCAACATATCGTCATACGATATAAGTCCGTGACTTTTTGAATTTCTGACCTCTGTACTGAAACAGCAACACTGCTCCTGTCAACAGGCATCTGGCAGTTGACTCCTGTCAAAATTTAAACTTGCTGCGTCAGTTAGTTTGTGTTTGACAGCTATTTTTATCAGACTACTCACTAATTTGAGGAGAAAATTTGAGGAGAAAAAAGACAATGCAAGGGTGCACACATGTGCAGTTGCCATTTCAAAAATCCATGAATTGGGCTATGAATTGCTCCCTCATCCACCCTATTCTCCAGATTTGGCTCCGAGCGACTACTTCTTGTTCCCAAACCTGAAGAAATGGCTTGGTGGAAAAAGATCTGACTCCAATGATGAAGTCATCTCGCAAACAAAGGCCTATTTTGAGGACCTCGACAAATCATTTTTTTTGGAAGGGATAAAAAAATTGGAGAAGCGTTGGACAAAGTGTATAGACTACGTTGAAAAATAAAATTATTTTTTTATCAAAAAATCTGTGTTTTATTCCAAAAATCACGGACTTATTGACCCGCACTTGCGTACTTGCGTAGATTAGTTAGGCATTTTAATTGTGGCTGCAGACAAAGTAAGATTTTAGTGCGGAAAAGTTTTGTTTTTTTTTTGCTTTATGTAAGAACTATTGAAATAATATGCAATAAGAATAAATAACTCTTTTGAAAAAAACAAATCTATGATTTGCTGAATATTACCTTTTTGTACTCATATGACTTTTTGAACGGAAAATAAATTATGATCATATTAAGATATGTCTGCGCACTGACTGCGCCCACAAGCACATGAAAGACCTGCGGTTGTACTAAGTTATATTATTAAGGTGTCATGTATTTTGAACTGCTTTATAGGAACCAAACCATAGATTAGGTGTTTGCTGTCAACAACTAGGGAAAATAGAGGAAGCATGGTCAGAATTACCACACGCATCCTCGGTAACTCGTGAAAAATTATTAAACCTTGCTGTGGAAATGATCTAACATCCATTGTCGCCCCAATCTTCCTTTTGAAACATTCTTTTTTTATAAATTGATTGAGAAATTTCAAATTTCAACTAGATTTTAGATAACGATAATCGAAAGATAACCTACGAAACCTTAGATCTGTTCCTTTCTTCCACATTAATTTTCACCGAAAAAATTATGAATTCCTTGAACCAGCTTGTCCCCGGTTTTAATCAATGTCCCTGCACATTTCATAAGAGAATGTCCAGGTGAATAGAAGTGCTTCTTGATTCGTCCGGTAAAACATTCAATTTTAAACATCTTTTCTCGCTTCTCTACCATCAAAGTGTTCTTTAGAAGTATTTTACCAAAAAAGAGATAAAGTTTCGATCTAAAAACATTAAACTGCAAAAAAAAACTTTAATTTTTATTTGCAATAGTTCTGTTTCAAACTAACTGATATTTGTTCTCTTAAGCAACCCCTACGTCTAAGAGTGCAACCACGGGTCAAGCAAAATCTTTTCCTAGCTCTTCAAAAACACTTACCATCGAAGGTCTTGAAAAAACTATGAAGAAAACACACCGAAACCATTATGTGTCGTTTTTCTACTGAAATGGCTGACCTCCGTGAGAATCTCATGCAAGAGATTTTACGTATCGAGAAGAACTGGTCGGTTCAATTGGAGATACTTGAGCAAATGTTAGCGACCTCCAAAAACGTATGGAAAAATTAGAAGCCCAACCTTCCGAAGCACCCAATTCTCACGATGAATTAGAAGAACTAAATAAAAGATGCGACCACCGGCAGAGAAGAGAAATAGCTGCTGACGCTATAGTTTTCGATATTCCACAGCTGGCTGACGAAAATCTAAAGTCTATTTTCCGTCATCTGTGCCACTCCGTGCAGCATAAGCCTCCAACGTTAAACGCTACTTTCCGCACACAGCGAAGAGAAAATACGAATGACCCTCCTATCATACTTAAATTCAACTCTACCCATGAGAGAAATTTATTTTATTTACTGCTGAGGGCAATTGCTGAGTTTCGATAAAAACGTAGGAAGGCAACTTTGCCTTAACGACGTAGGTCTGGAATCTTCGACACCGATGTATGTTAACGAAAGCCTAACTAACATAAACCGCTCGCTACTACAACAAGCAACACGACTTAAACACCGCAAGCAGCTTTTCTCCGTCTCCACGAGAAATGGCAAAGTTTTAGTGAGAAAGGAGAAGAATGGAAGGAGCATCATAGTCAACGACGAGGACGCTCTAACCACCATCGCCGCGCGACATCAAGCAGCGACCAGTTCAGCAAGCGCACAGCATGAGCAGTAAAGGAAAATGTAATCAATAATGAAGGTAATACAAAAGCAATGTAATGCAATTTATTCTTTTTTCGCTTTTTCTTTGTGCAAAACACTTTCTTCTTTCTTTTCCACAGTATGCATTTTTCCGTCTCTCCTTCTTTCTTCTTTCCGCCTTCTTCTCCACGTTTATTTCCGACTTAAATCTATTAAGAATTATTATTTTGTTTACATTTCCTTATTTACATCGCTCACTTTTTAGAGGTGTTTGTGTTACTCGTTGCGGCTGTTGTTGTTGTTTTTGCGTTAACCAAAATTCATAACAACTTACTGAAATGCGGTAGTTCCATTGACGATGCGAAAGTTTTGATTAATATTCTTTGCAAACAAATAAAAGGGTCTTAAAACAAAATAGATGAGTTCCGTTATTTGTTCTGTGATAGCATGGTTGATATTGTTTGTGTTACTGAAACTTGGTTTGATCCTGAGATGACGTCTAGCCTAGTAAAAGTCGGTAATATGAATCTTAATCGAGGTAAGAGGTACCGTAAAGGAGTTGGGGGTGTTATATAAAAAAGTGGCATAAGTTCCACGTTGTTAAAAAATCATCACCATCCGAGTTTATATACAATAGCACGTTTTCATTGAAATTAGAAGTGTTAATGAAACTTTTTTACTTGTTTGTGTATACATGGCCCCTGATATAGCTAACAATATACTGATAAGGGATGCGCTTGAAGAACTTTCCTCTCTATATTCAAAAATTGTAGTGTGCGCTGATTTTAATCTTAACATCTTAGACAATGAAAATAGGACACTCAAAGAAATGATTCAATCACTCGTGTTTGGAAGAAGGTTTTATCTTGAGAACTTGAGAAGAAGCGAAAAGAAAGAAACGTAACCTCTTGCTTGAAACACGTTTTTATTAAAATGTAATGACATATTCTTGAGATTGCGATGAAATGACATATTCTTGACATTGCGATGAATATGTTATCTAGCGTTGGTATTGCCAGATATGGGGCAATAGTGAGAACTACTTTTTATAATAATACTTTTCAACAACTCGATTTACACTTTTGCAATTGCACCCAACCAACGCATTTTGCACCCAACAAAGCACAGTCGTTAATCGATATTGCCTTAGTGTCTGAACCAAATTTTTTATTACATTACGATCAGCTTCTTTCCCCAGGTTTCTCGCATCACAATATGATTTTCCTTACTGTAAACACACGTAAGAACGACGAGTTTTTTGAATTATATGAATATTCTAAAATCAATTTGGAAACGCTTTTTAATGATTGCCAAAATATAAATTGGCTGCCAATATATACAACAAATGATACGAGCCTTCAAATTGAGTTTTTCAATAAAAACATTTCGTCTCTTTTCAAAAAACTTATGCCAGTGATGAAAAAAAGAATTAAGAGTAGTGGTTTACCTTGGTTGACGCATAAGGTCTTTCATTTAATGAAAGTCCGGAATAACTTATATTCCAGATGGAGACGTTAAAAATGTCTTCCAATTCACAAAGAGTTTAAAGCTGCTCGCTTGCAGACTCGATTGCAGAGATGAAATGCGAAGTTCAATTCAGCGGTAAAAATATAAACAAACTCATTTCCGAGAGCCATGACAATCCAAACTGTTCGATCGATAACAGCATAACCACCATAAAATATCAGCTCCTCAATCACTGCACTCTAAATTAGCAGATTTTGATAAGTCTCACTGCTCAAACACATTACCAGCGATTCAGTCAACTTCAATTTAGTTGGGAAAAATTATATCAACGTTGGCTGACCAATCTACTCTTCTACATCTCAAGCATGCTGAACATACCGAAAACATCGGATCCATCCAACTTGACCTCAATTTTCTTAGTGAGGAAGCTGCATCTACTAGATCAACCACGATGCAAATATTGGAGGAATTAAAGCACATCTCTAGTAAGCCAGATGCACCTCCATCTGCAATAAGCCCGAGTAACAAATCCTAACACGACGAACTATATACATCACCCTCAACCACTTCAGCCCCAACTCATTCAATAGCCGCTCCCACCGAAGCCCCCGTCCAACCCTCTACGATAAATGCAACTTCGATCACCAATCCCGTTCCAAGACCATTGCCAATAATTAGGGCTTTTGGGACATCCTGGACTCTTCCTGAATGGACCAACAGAATTAAAAAATTAAATAAAATGAACCTTGAAGCCACCAAAAAAACCGGAACTGTCTACTTCCTTCCTCCAAGCTGCCCCACGTCACGCAGGCCCGTCCTGTATCAAACCACTTTTTAGGAGGAAATTTGGTATACAAGGCGTCAAATGTAAACAAGTTGGGAAAGTCAAGAGCAAAAACGGCCAATGTTTTGAAATACGTATACCCACTAAATACGATTGGATGTTCAAATCATCGGACGGCATACCAATCTCGGAAAAGATGGTCATCATGGTAGATAATAAGTTTACTAATAAAAGAAAAGATAGCCCCCACAACTCTGCCCTATCCCATCAACAACCCGACTCAAACTGGTCATTTAAGACACAAATCTTTCCAAGATTCTCCACATTCCTTCCACCTTTTGCTCAACCAAAAAGAACATCGGAGTCGCGACACCAAATCCTCTCCCTCCCCTCACCAAAAGTTTGAAACCGCTTCAAAACAGAGTTTCATTTAACCTTTCTCCTGCGCCTTCTACCCAAGTTCCAACTAACATTGCCCCATCCGACAAATATCCTAATTTTATTAGCTCCCATATACTAAACCCAACCACCAATTCCTCATCTTCATCTACCAATCCACCTAATCCAACCCCCCTCACTAGTCAAGATTCTACTTCCGAGGTGCTTGACCAACCTGTCCCTTCTTCATCCGCTCGTGCCCCCGATTCTCACCAGAAATACCTTGACCCACTCCTTCCACCAACTGTCAAACTCACTAAAAAATTTGCTGATATGAGTGATGACAGTCGTTATGTAGTATCTCGTTTGAGAGACCGCCGCATTTATGAAAATGTTCGGCTCTACCTTGCCTACTCGCACGACAAACCCAGCTTCGTTTGCTTTGATGGCATAACCATAACCACCATTATGGGTTCGATACAACGAAAAGGTCTTCCTATTAAGCCAGTGGAATTGATGCAAATTTTCGTTCGCTACGATGAGAGTTTCGACATCTCTTCCGACGAAGTTCATAATGATATTTCTACGCTGTATTCGCATGTCAGCGTCTTTCCAACTTGAAAAGAACTCATTCAAATTTTAAAAACTATTTCAGTTCCTAACAAACTTAATTCTGTATCCTCCGGTCCACAATGCCTGTCCATTTACTACCAAAATGTAAGAGATTTGCACTCTAAAATCTCCTCGGTATATCTCAATTCTCAAAAGTTTCCCTATGACCTAATTGCTCGTACTGAAACAAATCTAATTCCTGACATTAAAAACCTTGAGCTTTTCAGAACTCCAAATTTCAACGTTTTTCGAAAAGATGGATTTGAAAGAGCTAAAAATCCCTATGGCCGTGGTGTGGCCGTGGTGCAATCCGGAACTGCTTTCACACAACTCCTGTCGATATTCCCCACTCTGACAACTTTGAGTTAGTATGTGTCAACATTACGCTCCCGAAACGCTGTCTTTACGTACTTTGGGTGCTACATTCACCCATCTCAACCAATTGAGTCTTATCGACCTGTAGTTCACGCAGTGGATTTTTTGACTGATGATGCACAACCTGAAGATCGCATAGTTCTAGTAGGAGATTTCAACGTCCCTCACCTTAAATGGGAGCCTTCCGATGATTCGTCTCATTTTGGCTCTCTTAATACGACCTCTGAAATAGAAATATTGATGGTGGACTGCCAAACCAACTCAAGTCTACATACATCAGATTAGTGGAATACCTAATACAATGAACAGACAACTCGACCTTGTCTTCACATCCGATTCATATAACTGTGTGGCTTATAGGAGTGTTCATCTTCTCTCTATCCTAGACCGCCTTCATCCCCCTTGTCAATTATATACTCAATGAAAATGGCAACACATGTGTCGATTCGGAAAATTCATTTTCATTTGACTTCCGAAGAACCGACTTTAACAAACTTAAAAACCTCATCAGCAACATTAACTTTGACTTTATTGCTGAGACAACTAACATTGATCTTGCCCTATCAACGTTCTATTCGTTAATTTTATCCTGCTTTGCCCAATCGGTTCCGTGCATATCAGCTCCTCCCTGGTACAACAAGGAGTTGCGCTCTCTCCGTAATAACAGAAACAAGTTGTGGCACAAATTCTTAAGAACTCGATCTGATTCCGACTACAGTAATTATCGATTGGTATATAATCGTTTTTCTGAACGTTGTGAGTCTCTTTACCTTGAGTACCTCTACCGCATGCAATTTAGCTTAGTCTCGGACCCTAAACGCTTCTACCAGTTTATTAATACCAAAAGAAAGTCAGACGGCTACCCATCTGCTCTTAAATTTCTGTCATTTTAACAAATCCTTTTCTAAGAAAACAGCTTAACCCGATCCTAGTTACTTCAGCTATATGAGAAAATATCCTGAGACGTCATCCATTTCACTAAATATAACAACAACTTTTGTATCTGAAAACATTACCAAACTTAAAGATGATTTCTCGTCCGGCCCTGATGGCCTTCCGGCTATTGTAATAAAAGAGTGTGTTACCCATTTCGGTCCTCCTCTTGCTGCCCTATTTAACTTGTCTGTCTCAACAGGTATTTTCCCTTTCCTATGCAAGGAATCATCCATATTCATAAAAAAGGAAGTAATGCCGAAGTTGATAATTATAGGCCCATAGCAAAACTCTCTTGCATACCCAAACTATTTGAAAGCATAGTCTATCAACAACTGCTTCCGTACTGTAGGCCAACTATCTGCACAAATCAGCACGGCTTCATGAAAGGTAAATCAACGACCACTAACCTAACAGAGTTCGTCTCTAGGACGCTTCATGCTTTAGAAGATGGTGACGAAGTCGATTCAATTTCCACAGATCTCAGCAAGGCATTTGATAAAATTTCTCACCAACTTATCATCTTTAAACTAAAAAAAACTTGGCTTTTCCCCTCATTTTGTGGCATGGACCAAATCCTATTTAGTAGACCAAGAATACAGGGTCATCTTCAGATCTTCAATATCCGAACCCATTAAAGCAACATCTGGTGTCCCTCAGGGTAGTCACCTTGGTCCAATCATCTTTATCCTCACAATTAATGATATAAATCTCATTTTAACGAACTTTAATCTTTCTATTTTCGCTGATGACAAGAGAATTTCCAAAATCATCTCATTGCCTTCTGACTCCTATTGCCTGCAAGATGGCTTGAATAAGTTTTCGGTATGGTGCAAGCAAAACTTTTTGGAGCTTAATGTCAACAAATGCCAAGCGATAACCTAGTCCTGTAAACGTCTACCTCCACCTCCAAGAAACTACTTCATCTGCGATGAGCTTATTCCTTCCACTACCCTAGTACGGGATCTAGGTATAATTTGTGATAGAGAATTGAATTTTGACTCACATATTAACAGCATTATAAATAAAGCTAACTCTGCACTTGGCTTTATCAAACGCTGGTCAAAAGAATTTTCCAACCCTTGCGTTACAAAGTCCCTGTACATTACTTTTGTAGGCCTCTTCTCGAATATTGCAGCCAAGTTTGGTCACCCTATAAACTAACCCACATTCAAAGAACAGAAGCAATCCAACGCAGGTTTATCCGTTTCGCACTTCGTGGTCTACCTTGGGCCGATCCATATAGATTACCCCCCTATGAAAATAGGCTAAAACTAATTAGCATGCATACCCTAAAACGTCGTGAAGTCGCTGATGTACATTTTATCCACCAGTTACTGACTGGAAATATCGACTGCTCCAGAGTAACGCAAAATATTGCATTCACTCCCAATCCCCGTAATCTAAGATCTGTCCCACCCTTCCTGATCCGAACTCACCGCACCAACTACGGTCATTTTGAACCCATATCTAGAATGTTGCGTATAACGAACAACTACGCCGAAGTCTTTGACCTAAATAGCAGCAAACAAGAAATAAAAAAAGCACTGCTCAATATGTCACTCCCTTAACAACTCCCCTGTCCATCATTTCTCCTCGCCCCATTAGGTTAAGGATATCTTTGTTAGTTTTCAAGCCTAGCTTTAAGTTTTTGCTTGTTAATAAGCTTAACAAAATTGTCCGGGGTAGACCCAGGCCAATAATTGTTAAAACAATAATAAAACGATAACTATTATATTATGACCTTAATGATTAACTTAATTTAATGCTTCTTTAGTGACACCTACTTTTGAAATCATGTAACAATAATATCATATCTTTTGTCTCACTCTCTTCAATGTCATTTGTATATTTTTTGAATTACACATTAAAACTCATTCCTTTCGAGTTTATACCTTCCAACGATCCACACGTGTTTTTTTTCCTAAGTGTTCTAACAGGTTATGGGCCCAGTTCCCATTTTAATTTCAAAGAACTTAAATATCCCAATACATTTTTTTATTTACAATGGCATCGTTATCAGAAAAAATACCATTATTCAATGGTGATAATTTTTTTACGTGGAAACACCAAATGGAGGCTGTTCTCCTTGTGTGAAAGGCGATGTGGAAAAACCAGTTGATGCAGGAAAGTTAGCAGAATGGAATGATAAGGATTTGGATGCTAGAAGTGAAATCATAATATCAATGGAGCCGGAACAAGTATCTCATGTGCATGGAATAGAGACATCGAAGGGTATTTGGGATTTTTTGGAGGCGACGTATAATCGTAAAGGAACACGTACCAACATCGAGGAATTCCGTAAGTTAATTAATTTCAAAATGCATGGACATCAAAATATGAAACAACACATAATTAATTTTAATTTAATTGTCACGCGTTTGCACGAGATGAATGGCAAATTGGATGCTGACCTGTTAGCTGTGTTGCTGTTAGATAGCTTGCCGGAGTCGTACAAATATTTGCAAGCTGCTTTTGATGCAGCTAATGACTTCCCCACACTGGAGGTTTTAAGAGCCCGTTTGTTAGAAGTCAGCGACAAGAAGAAGGAAAACGAAGAAATTAAATAAGAGGCTTTCAAAGTAAAATTTCATCATAATATTGAAAATAAACGACACGAAGATAAATCACTTTTTCAATTTAATTGTCACCGATGCGGTCGAAAGGGACATATGAAAAAAGACTGTCGAGTAGTATTAAACAAGAACAGAAAACATTTTGCTCAAAACGGTGGTTCATCTGAAGAAGGTTTTATAGCATTGGAATTACTACGTATAAGAAACAAATCAGTCAAAGAAGTTTCTCAAAATGTAAAAGAGCGAACCCATTGGTACATTGGTAGTGGTGCAACGTCTCATATGTGTTGTTCGAAGGATGCTTTTGTGAGCATAGACACAAAATGTAGCGGGGAAGTTCAAGTGGCTAACAACGAATATACTAAAATTAAGGAAATAGGAACTGTAAAGTTAGATATAACAGTATATGGTAAACCCACAACTATTTGTCTTTTTCAAAAATACTCTTCATACCCAAGCTTAGAAGCAATCTTATTTCCGCAAGCAAAGCGGCGGATAATGGATGTAAAGTTGTTTTAGATGGAGAACATGGATTGATTTTAAAAAAGGGAAGTATTTTACTTAAGGCTAGGAAGCACAACAATTTGTATGTGGTAAATATGCAGAATTTCGATGATGTGCATAAAAACGAAAAATGTAATGCTGCCTTCTATTAGGTAATTCATTTGAACTTTGGCATAAGCCATATGGACACCTAAATATGTCATCCCTTCGCAAGCTAAAAGATAAGCAAATGGTACAGGGCCTGCCGAATTTTGACACTTCATTAATTGATTGTGTAACCTGCTTGAGAGGGAAGAAGACTAGGCTACCGTTTTCGGCCAAAAGTAAAAAGTCTTCAAGAACATTATTAGAAATTGTCCACACTGATCTTTGTGGGCCATTCAAAACTGAATCAATAAGTAAATGCATTTATTTCATTACGTTTACTGATGACTGGTCTAGGAAAACATTTGTTTATTTTTTACAACGGAAAAGTGATTATTTGGATGTCTTTACAAAATTTAAAAATCAAGTAGAAAATGAAACTAATAGATGAATTAAAAGACGGATAATGCATGCGAAATACTTAGTAAGGAATTTTCAATTTTTTTAACAGAGCATGGTATAAAACGTCAGTTAAGTGCAGAGTATACACCTCAACAAAACGGAGTTGCTGAGCGCATGAACAGAACCTTAGTGGAAATGAATTGATGTTTCTTATTGGAAGCTCATTTGCTGAAATTTTTGTGGGCGGAACTTGTCAATACGGCAGCTTATATTCGGAACCAATGCCCAACAAACCTTAATTTAAATCAAACAACGGAACAAATATGCACTGGAAGAATTCCAATAATTAGTCACTTGCGCGAAATAGGGTGTAGAGCTTTCGTGTTAAATAAATTCCCGAATAGGCAAAAATTAGATCCCAAGAGCGAAGAATATGTTTTAATATGATACTCAGAAGAATCAAAATCATATCGCTTGTGAAAAAGAGGGTCTCAGAAGGATGTTAAGAGCCGTGACGTACGTTTTATAAAAAATACGGATAATAAAAATCATTACAACGAGCTCGCATCACCTGAAAATGAATTCACTGTACCGGATTTAGATAATACAAAGATACAATCAGATAGAAAGGAAAATGTAATTGAAATACCAAAAGTTAATTTAGAAAATCACAACAAACAGAACAATGATGAAGATGAATTTTTAGAAGCCGAGGAGTTTTTTGATGAAGTTAAATATAAACAATCTGATAATAAAAATATAGACATTAATAGTGAGTATCTCCACAGAATCAAATAATATAAAAAACCGATTGAGATCAAGAATCATAATTGAAAGTTATTTTAACACAAGCCATTTAGAAATCCAATATGTTACAAAAGTTCTAGGAGTTCCCCGGAAGCAGAAGAGTGGTATTCTGCTATGAAAGAAGAATATAATTGCTTAATAAAATATAAGACATCGACGCTTTGCGATTTACCAGCTGGACGGAATGCCATCGGCTGCAGATGGGTTTATAAAACTAAATATTTGTCAGACGGTAATGTAGATCGTGGAAAAGCACGACTTGTTGCGCAAGGATTTAGTCAGAAATATGGGATTGATTATGTGGATACTTATGCACCCGTCATACGACAAAGCTCACTTCGTCTCATATACGGTTTGTCTGTAGAATATGGTTTAAAACTTCATCACATCGATGTTTCAACAGCCTTTCTAAACGGAGTTCTTAAGGAGGAGATATATATGAAACAACCTGAAGGGTTCATTGATATCGACCATCCAAATAAAGTTTGCAAGCTTCACAAAGCATTGTATGGATTGAAACAAGCCAGCAGATAATGGCACAGTACTTTAGATGAAAAGCTCAAAACTTTGAAACTTACACAATCAAACTACGATTTCTGTGTCTATTATAAAGCAAAAGAAAATCAAAAAACTATTTTAGGCATTTACGTTGATGATATCGTTATTGCGTCAAATGACAGCACCTTTTTTATTAAAATAAAAAGACTCTTTCACAATACTTTGAAATTCGAGACCTAGGGCATCCATCTCTATGTATTGGCCTTGAAATTGCAAAGATTCAGGATATGTTATCAATATGCCAAACTCGCTATATTAATAATCTTGTTAGAAAATACAATATGCACAACTCAAAGCCGTATTACATACCTATGCAAGTAAAGTTAAAACTTGAAAAGGAGCCAAACGTAGTTGGAGAAAACGAATTGGTGGATGTTTTGAAATATCAAGAACTTATTGGGTCAATAATGCATCTAGCTGTTTACAGTCACCCTGATATTGCTTTTAGCGTAAGTACATTATCTCAGTTTAGCCAAAACCCGAAGAAACAACATTGGACAACGGCACTTAATTTATTACGATAATTTTACGAGTACACTACAAAAAAGGGCAAAATTTGTTTATTTTAAAACTGGGTTACCCCTAATTGGCTATGTGGATGCTAGTTGGGCTGAAGATAGAAACGATTGCAAATCTCAAAGTGGTTATTGTTTTTTATTCGCAGGTGCTTCAATAAGCTGGGAATTGAAGAAGCAACGCACTGCAGCTACCTCAAGTACCGAAGCAAAGTACATTGCATTGACTGAAGGTGCAAAGGAAGCATCCGCACTACGAAATTTATTACAAGAACTAAATTTTGGATACTGTAATATAAACAACCATTTTCTGAGATAATCAGAGTGCTCAACATATAGCTGTATATGGAGGAAAATACTCAAGGACCAAACATATACATTATAAATATCACTTTATAAGGGAGGCGGTAGAAAAGGGAATTGTTTCACTCAAATATCTTCAAACGGCCGAAATAATAATAGTTGCTGATGGTTTGACTGTTCCTAACGATAAACATTATTTTTGCTTTAAAAATTTTGGATTACACTACGAAACTTGAATTTTATCGTTCTTTTATTGAAAGGGTGTGTAATAAACGATAACTATTATATTATGACCTTAATGCTTAATTTAATTTAATACTTCTTTAGTGACACCTACTTTTTAAATCATGTAACAATAATATCATATCTTTTGTCTCACTCTCTTCAATGTCATTTGTATATACATATTTCGAATTACACATTAAAACTCATTCCTTTCGATTTTAAACCTTCCAACGATCCACACGTGATTTTTTTCCTAAGTGTTCTAACAATAATAATGCAGTAACTCTTCTAATTAGAAGAAACAAGACGGAATTCTACTTCAACAAGAATACAGTAGGCTCAGACAACATTGAGCCAAAGTTCGTAAAAATGTTGCTAACTGTCATCCTTTTGAAACAGTCTATATTTTTAATACAATTTTAACTACTTCCAGCTTCCCCGACTGTTGGAAAACTGCTAAGGTGTTACCGATGCCAAAGCCTTCGTCGTTTCAAGATAAAACTGATTACCGTCTCATTACCATTCTCCCTTTTTTGACTAAAGCCTTGGAGAGAATTGCAAACAAAATAAAAAAATATTTAACCTTATCACAAAATTTCTTGGACCGAAAAATGCTGGCTCTTATAGTTTTTTTTTGATTTTTCAAAGGCATTTGATTGTTTAGATCATCAAATATTAGTTGAAAAACTAAGAACGCAGTTTCTGTTAGTTTTTTAGTTTTAGATGCATTTTATTTTCTTAACACTAACTCTTATATACTAACAAAAAATGCTTAAATGCTAGCTTAAAATTACATAATAATCTTATACTAACTGACTGGTCCCACACAGGCACTCTAAGCTACTCTAAATTCTTATACTATGTCTTTCCACTTTATTAACATTTTCTTTATGGATATTTATTTACTATATTTAAAGCTAAGAAAAAAAATTGTTAACAAAAACTTAGCATATGGACATAATTTTTTGTTTTTATAAAAACTTAATATCTAACTTAAAATAAACCTTAGTCTACCTAACCTAGATACATAATACAACATACAACACATATACATTATACACAATTATATACATATATTAGTATATACCTTTGTATACACCAATACATGTATATATTTCTTAAATGCTAACCTAAACCTATGTAAGCTGGCCATCGCTATTTATAGAGAAAACAGATTCGTCAGTTCTGCCTCCTTAGTGAGGCTGGTCAGTAATTGATGGAAACGACGACGAAACATCTTCTCCATCATTCAACCACCAGAAATGCTGGTGCTGCCGAACGACATCCCTCTTATCGCGATTCCCCACCGCCCTACTGAACCTGAGATGATCCATACTGCCATGTGCGACGTCTCTATTTTAGTTGAGTCGCCTGTCCCCAGCTGTCCGAGCGACATGGAAGATTAACGGGACCGCTGATATATCCTGGATCAACCCTTTCTGATCTAGGTAGAGGAACGCTTCCGGTGGAACGAAGCTGTCAGAGCGCACATTCTCGTGGTAAAGGTAATTGGGGTAGTAAGCCCCAGATATCAGGTTATTCGTCGAGGCCATTGCTCTTGCAATGTGCCTTCGAGTCAGCTTAATTACGAAGTTGTCCACTCGTATTAGGTTCGCCCTATTGTAAAGGACCTCATTAGGATAAAAATTTTTGTACTCTGACTCTGGTGTTCTGTACAAGCGAAGGCAAACCATCTCAAACACCCGAATCTTTTCCATTAAGCTTGCTCGTACATTGAACCACACGGGACAACCAAATACTAGCATTGGCCTGATAAGGGCCATGTAGCAGATTACCTTTACCCTCGCATCGAGTTGGCTGCTATAAAACAGTCTCTTTGTGAGGGCAAAAGCACCTTTAGCTCTGGCCAGAGCAGCATCTACATTTTTGCCAAAATACAGAAACTGATCTAGCCAGATGCCAAATTATCTGACTACATTTCGACAGCCAAGAGGCTGTCCGCGTTGTCTAATAATCGAGAACTTTCGCCAATTTTTTCTGGTATCCCTAGAGGCTACAGACAACGGCGATCTAAAGAGAATGGTTTCCGACTTCTTAAAGCTGATTTTCAACTTCCAGTCATCGCAAAATCGTCTTATCTTATCGAAGTCACGCTGCAAGAGGGTGTCAATGACCCTGATTTTTGGGCCTGTTCTGTACGCTACCAAATCGTCTGCGTGCGCAATAGTATGGGGAAGTGAACTTAACTTATCAAATCCCTTGTATAAATGTTAAATAGGATCGGCGAATTGACCGCGCCTTGCTGAAGACCATTTTTAATTTGAAATATTCCAACAGAAGTCACATCGCCATTCTTCACGATAAACTGTCTGTTGTGTAGCATATTATAAAGAATGTACAAGAGCTGTTTCCTGATGCCCAGCCTAGTCAGCTTATAGAAAAGACCCTCTAACCATACGGTGTCGAAGGCCTTCTCCAAGTCAACAAGGCAGGTTCCAGTACATTGTTTTTTGCCTTTATTCCATTGGATATCGGACACCAGTTTAGACCCGGCATGTGAGATATCATGTCCCGCCTTAAAACCGAATTGATTATCCGGAACTATATGTTTGTCCTCAACCCACCTAGACAGAGCTCTATTGATTACCTTTTCAAAAACCTGATATTCGGAAGGAGACTTATCGACCGGAGAGTCGCCGGATTGGATATATCCTTTCCCTTTTTGGGGATAGGTTGAACCACCGCCGTTTTCCAATGCGCTGGATAACGTGCATTATTCATTGCATTATTAACCAGAGTGGTGTAGATGTCCACCGCTTCTAGAGGAAGATGTCGAGGCACGATGTTCGGAATACCATCGGTCCCCACTGATTTCTTAACTCTGATTGTGTCGAAGATCTCACGGAGTCCTTCCTTTGAAATGAACGGTGGTAGGTCACCCTCCCTGGCAATGACATTATTTGCCATATTTACGTCGCTAAACCGGGTGAAACCAGAGCCCTCGGATCGCCAATTCCTTATTTCATTTCGAATGCAAAAGTCGTGCACCAAGACCCGATTGTCCAGGTCATAATTAGGGCCAATGGTATCAGTGGCCTTGTATACTTCCTGGAAAGTCGCCCCTATGACCTCAACTTTCTCCTGTGGATCCTAGATCACAAATAAGTTTTCATCATCAGCGGCCTCATTTAGATCAATACCTGCTATTGTCAGTAACCGTTCGTTGTCTGTTGTCCGGGCTATTTTAAGACACTGAAGGTCGTTTTGATTTTTTCTCTGAAATAGTTTATTTATTTGCGGAAACATATTCGGGTTGCTGGTGTTTACAGCCCGAACCTTGTTGTTCCAATACAAACTTACAGAAATTCTGTAATTCTCTTTTATTAACGTTTGCACATTTTTAATCGACGACTTCAGTGTCCTAACCTCCGGGTCTTGTCTGTCAGTTAACTGTCTATATATGTTTTTGAGTCTTGTCAGAATTCTACTTTTCTGTCGGTGCAGTGCATCAATATTAGGATTGCGGAACAGGTCTTCGTTAGTTGTACGTCGATACCGCGGTATTGTAGTGTCCATAGTTTGTTTAATTGTCTCGTCCATTTGTTTTAGGTAATTGTCGATCTCTTCGTTTGACAATTTCCTATTGGACGGTGGGTGGAGCGTGTTCGAGGAGAGCGCTCTTTTCAAAGTTGCGGAGAAGCGTGTCCATCGAGTCTTACTGTAGTTGTACGAATATCGCTGGACAAACTCCTCCAATTCCGCAATTTTGTTGGGAACTGTAATTTCGGTGCTAAAACCGCAATGGTCACTGTCATACACGAATGTGCGCAGACAGTTTAATGTTTGTAAATTCGTACCTGTCAGTCGTATGCGTTCGTCGTACAGCAGTAGATCCAAATAAGACCCGCCTCTGGGAAACGACGGGTTATCCGTCGCTTTAAGACCGAGTCTGTACATGACATCGTACTGACCCCACCAATCGAGTAGTAGGTTCCCTCTAGTATTTGGCAAATTATTTCCCCAATCTCTGTGTCTAGCATTGAAATTCCCGCCGATTATAAAATTATTCTCCCCCGATTCCAGCCGCAGACGTCGAAAAAGCGTGTCGAGCTCTGTAATGAATAGAGTGGATTGTGAAGCCTCAGGTGCATAAACAGAGGCCAAGTACAGCTGCTTTCCACTGCGGAGCGGATGTAAACGACGACTGCCTCCAACACCCGGAACCTGCGCAACACGCCCTTGTACACTCTGTGAAATTTTATACCTTCTTTAATGAAGATCGCGACACCGCCTCCATGTTTTGATCAGGGCCGGTTTCTTCTTCTAACAATATAATTATTGTACTCCAGTTTGTGCTTATCGGTTAGCTGTTTTTCGCTAGCGAAAAGCACATCAGGAGTTTGGTCTTGTAGCAACTTAAATATCGCGGCTCTTCGTTCGATCCTGATCAGTGAATTCACATTCACCGCAAGGACCTTCAAAGTTTGCTCCACCATGTGCGTACCCATTACGGCATGTGTTGCGTTAAGCCCGGCAGCAGCGCGTAGATCTAGTCCACCCGCTTGGCCGGTTCTTGCACCTGCTTTTGCAGCTGAGCCATTTGCCCTTGGATTGCGAGCAAGATGACCAGCATGTTAGGTGCAGCTTCCGTTGTTCTCGGCATTGGCGCCGGAGAAGCAACAGTCGCTTGGTGTACCGTAGCCCCCCTACCTGACGCCATTTGGGCGTAGGTAATTTGGGACGTGACGGCTGGTGTTTGGAATCTTACAGGTGAACGTTTGACATCCACCTTCTGCTGCTGAGCCAGTTTTGGTTTTTTTTATGTCGGCGAACTTAGGACAACCCCGATAGTTTGCGGTGTGTCCCACGTTCCCACATAACACGCACGAGAGCTGCGTCCTATCGGATGCTCCGTCTCTACCTAGAGCACACTCCTCGGAAATGTGGTTCTTTGCGCACTTCACGCATCGAGGCTGCATTTGGCAGTTCGACGCGGCGTGCCCGAACCTCTGGCAGCGAACGCATTGTAGAACGCCTTCGCTCCTTTTTAATTTTTCCCAGTGAATCACCTGGTAGTATAGGACATTGATACATCTTAGACTATCCATATGACTTTCGGGACTGAGCTGCACCAGGAAGAACGGCAGACTCCGTTTCTCCCGCCTGGCTCTAGCTGTGGTAAATGGCTTTACCCCTACAAACTTGAGTCCTTCGCACTCCTTTTCTTTGAGCAGTGCCAAGATCTCCCCAGGATCAGAAGACGGTTCCAACCCCTTCAGCAGCATCGATTGCCGCTTTTCACACTTCGGTGTGAATGAGTAGTGCTCCGTCGTCGTTTCCTTTAGGAGCTCTTTAACTTTCGCGTAGCCCTCCACTGTATTACAGTGGATGGCATGGCGATCGTTCCCCAATCTCTTAATATTGAAATTATTACCAATGACCAACTTACACAGGTCCTTGGTAGCATTTACCTCTAATTTAAAGGTGTTGATAGGAGGCACCTTCTCCTTCTTCTTTTGCTGCTGCTGTTGTTGTTGTTGCTGCTGCTGCTGTTGTTTCTGCGGCTGCTGTTTTTGTTCTTTCTGCTGCTGCAGTTTTGTCTGCTGCAGTGGTTGTTTCTGCTGCTGCTGTTTTTGTTGTTATGCAGTTGTTGTTGCTGCTTTTGTTGCTTTTTTTGTTGGGCGCTTTCTACCTCTGCTTGCTCCCTCTGCCTGCGTGCAGTTTGCTTTAGCTTAACAGCCAGCATTTTTTCTTGCAGCTTTTCAATGCTGCTGCTAATGTCTTTAATCATTTCATCCTCATCTTCCGATTCGGATGAGGCTAGGGAAGCAAAGTTATTATTGCCCCCTTCATAATGATCATCATCTTCTGTTAGCACGTTCACTCTTTTTTTCGTTTGATTAGGAGGGGTTTTCAAACTCCTCCTCCTTTTAATTGCTTTCGCAACGTCACCGGCAACACCATTGTTGCCTTTTCCAATTCCCGTTATGGGAAGAGCGGAGCGCTCCCCACCATCCATCACGTGACTTTATTAATTCAATCACTTTTTAGTTTTTTTTAATAATAAAAAAAAACAGAAAAACAAAAGTTCCAAGTTTGACCTGGGATCGAACCTATAACCCACGCTTCGATGACCGACGTCGCTAGCCGCTGGGCTACCGAGGGGATTGATTTTATTGTAACTAATTGTCTTTAAATGGCACTGGCTCACTATTTATTTATTTACTTAAAAGCCGAACACGTCAACACGTCTATCCACTGTCGAGGTCTATGAACGACTCACGCAGTTTCTGTTTGATACCTCTCTGTGTAATTAAGTAACGTCATATTTATGTCATCGTTCACAGAACGGGTCTCATCTTGTTCATCTTGTTTTCTTGTTCCATCTGGTGTGCCCCAAGGATCCGCCCTAGGACCTCTTCTTTTTACTTCCTATATAAATGACTTAGCTGACCGACTTGTAAACTGCGAACGTCACATATATGCAGATGATGTGCAGATTTATTCGTTTTTCCCAAAAGCTTAAGCGAGCAACTAACTGAAATTTGTAAATGTGCAATCGATAATAGATTCAGTCGTGACCCTAAAAAGACTAAAGCCATAGTTGTTAATGTCGGCCGAGATAGACAAATTGTTCCACCACTCTACATAAATCAAAATCCAATTGAGTATGTAGATAACTTTAAAAACCTTGGGGTTCATCTAAGCCAGAACTTAAGCTGGAATACTCACATAAATAGAGTGGCATTAAACATTTACGGTGCTCTGAGAGGCTTAGCCCAACTTCCAACTACCTTCCAACTAACGTAAAGCTAAAGCTTGTTAAGTCCTATATACTACCCCATTTTGTTTCTCCGATATGGACTATGAGGCAAAAAGAAAGCTGAATGTTGCTTTTAATAGCTATGCGAGGTATATTTTTGGCGTTGGGCGATATGACTACATCTCCTCCTATACAAATAAGATTGTAGATACTTTTATTAGATTAGATACTTTTATGAAATATCGTACTGTGCTGTCATTACATAAAATTATAACGACAAAAGAGTCGGAATATCTGTGTGAAAAAGTTCAATTTGCGCGGAATCAAAGAACTCATTATTTAATTGTTCCACGATGCAAATATGTCAATACCTCTCATCAATTTTTTGTTAATGCGATTCGTCATTGGAATCTCTTACCCACTGAAATCAAGCGCATGATCAACAGAACCACCTTCAGTAAAAAAATGTTTCAATATTATGGATATTATGGATATTTCAATATTAGGGATATTATGATAATCCCTAATAGATTTGCCTTTCTGTCTGCCTATTTTCTGTTTTCCGTTTTCCTTTTTCTTCTCGTTTTTGCACAAAATTTAAAAATTTTCAAATGTTTAAATTAATTCTTCTTTTTTTTTAATATCTTATTTTATTCTATTTTGTTATTTAAATTCATTTTTTATAATGAATGTAATAGATATTAGCTTGTTCGTTTATAAAAGATGTGTATTGTACACTAATTTTACATGAACAATGAATTCAAATAAAGGAAATTACAAATTATAAATTACATTGCTTTCAGTAAAAGGCGACTAAATGAAAAAAAAACATATGCAGAGACTTTAACACCTAAGATGAGCCTGATCTGCATTAACATCTAAAAAGACTCCTCGAAGTCTGTACCAGTAGAAAAGTTGGATATTCATACATTCACGCATACCAGCGTCAAACAGATAAAATGAGATGAGCATTATGGAAGTGAACGTATACCAATTCACTACCGCGCCGGGGACTAATTTTTCACACCAAAGAATACTTTAAAGCGTTACAAGATGGCTCTCACACATGAAGATGAAACGGCAGATTTTAAGGAAGCTAAAGGTTGCGAGGCAGAAAAGAGAACCGGAGGAATGCAGTCGGATCGTATCACATAACGAATTATGGGCGACAATCGCAAATTTTTAGCTTAAATGGCAACAACTACACATCGGTGGGCAATATTATTCAATTCGTGAAAGGCAGGTAGGGAGAAAGATCGCCAAACTTCGAAAGACTTGTATATAATCTTTAATAACGTGTGAAAATGAAAGACTTATTCGAGATATCATAATGTATTCGAGATGTATATAAGAATGATGATATGAAAAGGTATGTTAAAATGAAATCTAAACCACTGCGGGAATTACTGGAGAATTCAAATACTTAGATTCTGTCGTCAAGGAAATTGAGAAATTTTGTGGCAAAACCTGTCAATGTAAGTCTTTAGTACTGCTCTAATCGCAATGTTGGACGATGTACAAGTAATATTAAGAAAAAACATAAGCGACGGAAATGAAAATGTTACAAATGTCAGCGATCAGATAAGTAGGCGCATTCGCGGAATTCTTAACATTAATAAACCGATAGAGAGAAAATGTCAAGTTAAACAATTCAGCTGGTTTTGCCATACTCAACGAAGGTCGTTGGAAAACCCGGTCCAACAAGCAACAGAAGCTCAAGTTCCATCCAGGGTTCGAAATAGAAAAATAATTTGATCACCCAGACGTAAAACGATCAGCAAATTTTTAGTCTCAGTAATGAGGTGATCCAAAATGGAGCGGCCTGTATAATGGTTCCCAAATTAAAGCAACCCTACAAGCGGTGCAGGAACGATACGGATAGATGGAAGAAATATGTAGCTGTAAATATACGCATTAGATATTTCGAGTTAAAAAAAAAAATATTTATTAGGTTGTACCACATGAAATGTCCGATTTTATAGTAAAAATATAAAAGGCAATATTTTCTTTACCTTTCCTATGAGACAAAGGTGTCGTAACCGGAACGGAATTTCCTCCGATTTCTACGAATTTTGTATCATGGTATCTATTCCCATGATCACCTAATCGAACAAACCTCCGAAAACAAAATTTCTTTCCGATTGTCTCCGACCTCAAAACAAATGTGACAAAAGTTCCGCAAGCATGGAGAATCAGGAGAATCTTTGCGTAAACGAAAATTTTTTTTGAAGCTGTAAGTAAAAATTATGGAAGAATCATCTACGAGTACTATAACAAAATGAAATAATTTAGCTTACACTGCATCGAAAGTTCGAAAATAATTGATACATTTTTCAAAAATCTTCTCTTTCCTTTGCTTAATGTTTTCTCTGTTCATATCTTTCCGCTTCCAAAAATATCGTTACGGTATCCATGATTCTTAAACGATTTTGGAAATGTTTTATTTTCACAAACTGAATGTCAAATACATACGTCGGTACGCGTCTTTATTTCATTTACGATTCGGATACCATTTTAAATTCGTAAAGGAAGGGGGTTCGAATTTGAAATGCCGACAGCATGGTAAATAGTTCCTAGAAAAATAACAACGGTTCTTGTAACGAACCCTAAAATACTCACACGTCAAGCACACGTACCACTTTATTTTATAAAAAAAGAAAATAAAACGTTTTGGCACAGATGTTCACTCGAGAACTTCTTATTTCAGACTGAGCGAAAATCATGTGGTACAATATTTCTCGTTAATTTGTCAATTAAATGGAATTACCAGAAGTCAGATAAAAGAAAACATGCCTTTACTTGTGTAAACAAAAGATATATTTATTTATTTTATTTGACATATTTATTATTTTTCTTCTGGACAACTGCGATTTGAGTTGCGTTGCCAATTAAATCAAATGAATACATATAATATATGCAATTAAATACAAGTATATACACAAGGGTTAGTGCCAAATAGCTTCTGTTGCATTTTATATTTACATTTACAAGTTGCAACGATAGTTTGTATACCCAATTGTGATTCTTTTTCTTATTTAAAACAAAATATAACATATTTTTGTAAGAAATTATATATTTATATACGACATCGAGAGCTGGTCGTGCAGTAAATCCTATGCACGCATTTGGTTTTCATGTACAATCTTTCTTTCTTTGTAATAAATTTCTTCGGATTCCTTGTCGCACAATAGCAGCACTACGCCTCCAAAAAGAAATATTGCGGCTCCCCATCCAACGCCATATGCCCAGCCGAACTCCCACATAGGTCTATTGCCTACATAATTTTATAAAAAAAAAGAATATATATACAGATATATATAATTTGCACGTTATTATATTAGTAAAATATCTTAGATATACAATGTAAATTAAAAAAAATACTATACTTATATTAAATTTCTGATTATATCTTCAAGCATTGCACAACTCAAGCTTTTATTTATTTGGCAATTACTGATTACACGTCGAGAACGTTGACGAAATGAAAGTGTTATATTTACAAAATCCCCAATGGATTCGAGTAAAGTTGATAAGGGACGTACTTTCGCCCTTTTGGGTGCAAATATTTCGAAAAGACGGACGGCACAAAGTGTGGAATATCAAGAAAGCACCGTTAAGCTATATTAAAAAACATATAGTTCGACAGGCATAACAATGGGACAACCTGGCAGTGGAAGACCGCTTTGTAGCTGATGTCGCTTAAGTTTTTCTAACAGCCAAGAAAACAGGAAGTAAACTAGATATCTGCTACTGACAAAAGCATACAAGGGCTTACTGAAATTTTTTTTAAATCCGTGTCGACCTATAAAAAAAGCTCTTTTTAATAGAAAAAAGTATCTAGAATAGGGGACAACCTCGTTCAAGAATTAAACCCGATGACTTAAAATTAAATTCGTTTGAACCTGGGCGGGGGGGAGTACATTCTTATTAAGACAAGTACTAAGAATCCTCTCCGCAGTTCTGTTGCATACGTCCAAAATCAGCTTTTTTAGATGAATACTTATGTATATGATCGAACGAATCACATCAGAGTTGAACTTTTAAATCTGAAAAAACAAAAATCAACAGGTTTTTACCATAAAAAATTACGGACTTCGACCCAACAACAACACGAGCAACAGACAACGCACCATCAGCAATTCAACCAATATCGATTAGCCAATCGATAAATGCAACATCAGGAAGTATTGAACCTGACCAAAGTGCAGCATCAGCAATTACCAAGTATAAATGTGATCTTTTTAAAAAAGCTCTAATGATCTAAGAAAATCTTAAAGTGATCAGCATAACTGCATTATTCAAACATGGCACAACATACCATGGAGCAGTGTTTGTTGACCCTAACAGAAATTTTAAACCGACAAAACACAGGTCAAAGTGTGAGAATAATAATTGAGAAACAAATCAAATACGTGCAAACATTACCGGGAAAATAAGGTACATTGCCTTCGTTCATTACAACCGTAGAACAAATTTTGGAAGAATTTGAAGACACATACAAAGAACAAGTGTACAGTGTAATTTACAACGAAAAAATAGCAGGACCAGAAAAAATTATCTAGCTGTAGAAGCACCAACATCATGGGAAGAATGTAAGCAGAAACTAAAGATAGATTTCAGGCCAACTAAGGACCAGGGGGCTATATTAAAAAAACATCAATAACATTAAGGTAAATACAATAAGTCAATTGTTAAATAAAATTCAAGAAATTTAATAGCATAACAGAATGTGCAACCTTCAATGAAAAAGGTTTAGACATAGCTAATTGTTTAAATAGTGCATTAATTCTTAAGATTAAAGATGTAACAGCAGGAGTATTAGCTGCTGAAATCTACTATGAATATAGTTTATCAATTATTGGACTACTTTGTTCAAGCACATACAATATTGGCAGAAACATATGCAACCCTAATTGAATAGCGTACCACAAATAAATTCCACCCATGATTATATAACTCTGTATGTCAGACGTTTGTATTGGATGTGTTCTTCTAAAATATGTAAAAATTATATGCCTTATTTAAAATATAAATGGCCAACTGACACTCTTAAATGCAAACCCACCGTAAGAACCATGGCTGAAACATATGCAACTTCACACAGGATGTGCTTTTTGCACACAATTCTCAGTACTTCATGGTTACTGATTGCTTGAAATATCAAGAAACCGTTATGGTATTGACAGTTCGAGTATTTGCAACAAAAAATTCGCAGTTCTTTCTAAAATTTAACAAAACTTGATAAGTTCCAATAATGGCTCAAGATAAGTTTGGTGCTGCGTTAAGGGATCGAATTATTGCTGACTTTTGTGGTGGAATGTTGCAAAAAGTAATTTCTACGAAGTACAAGGTGCATAAGTTTCAAGAATTATTAAACGATTTAATTCAAGTGGATGTGTAGCAGTAGTTCACAAAGGTGGAAGAAAACGTAAAACGACAGCAAGGCAGAATACATTACTATACATTAGTTTTATTTAGTGATGAGTCGAAATTTAACCTTTTTGGATATGAACTTACTATTCTTTTGCTACTGGCAAAAGACTTAGTAGCCCATATTGCAAGAAATCTGTTTTACTTTCCAACAAGACAATGACTCAAAATTTACTTCGAAGGCAGTAAAGCAATGGCAGCTAAGCAATGGTGAAGTTGCATATGTTTCAGCCAGGGGTTTTTTAGTAAGTGTTCATTTAAGCGTGTTTGTTGGCTATTTTTTTTAAATGAGGCATACAAAGTTTATATATTTTCGAATAACACATCTAATACAAACATTTGACATACAAAATAATACAATCATGGGTGGAATTTATTTGTGGTATGCTATTCACTTAGGATTGCAGTGGGGTTGCATATGTTTCTGCCAATACTGTAAGTCAAGATGAATATAATGTGATAACCATTTAAATGTGAGCAGTGTCATCTAGATTTACATAGCAGAATATTTCGATACTCGAAGACCAGAAGATTTCGATATTTGAATAACAAAGACTCAAACATTGGTGGATGGATAGTGGAATTGAATTTTCTAGCAAAATGGAAATGGTACGGGACGCGAGATGGCGAGTATGTCGTTCTAGTATAAATACCAGCATCCCCAAGGCATGCAAGTTAGTTCATCAGTTGAATGTGATGTGTGAATTAAGAGAAGTAATTAGGTTTTAGGTTTTTTTTTTTTTTTTTTTTTATAATTTACGCGCGCCTGAGGGGTTAGATATCCTTTTTACTGTTGCGAGGGCGCGGGCGGAAAGGTAGAAGGAAGAGGAGGGAAAATTGTTGTTGTAGTGGTTTGAAACTCAGGTGTGTTTGGTTTCGCTCTCCAGGGGTGGGAGTCCGAATTAGAGTGATTCGGTCAAGGCCCGCCTTGAAGAGCCGAACAGGTTAGAAGATCTCTTCAATGAATTGGTATCTGCAACTCGTATCTTTGAATCCGCACCAGGTATGACTCTTTCTATGCGACCCAACAACCACTGCTGTGGAGGCAAATTTTCATCTGCAACTAGCACTAGCGCTCCGACGCCGATGTTCTCAACTGAATTTTGCCATTTTGCTCGTCTTTGAAGCTCCAGTACGTACTCCTTCGACCATCTTTCCCCAAAAATGTTGCTTGATTTGTGTGAGTTTTCGCCATCTGTCAAGTAGTGGAACATCTTTCTAAACCGGCTGGTTCTTTAATAGAGTTTAAAGGGACCTCAATTAAAAATTGACTGGGGTCAAAACTCTTTCATCATTTGGATCAGGACTTAGAACACAAAGTGGACGAGAATTCATGATATTCTCGATTTCAGCTACGACGGTCGAGAATTCTTCATATGCCAGATAAACTAATTTCACTGTCCGATATAAGTGAGATTTAGCGGACTTCCCTGCGGCATCCGAAGTGGGGAGATCTGAGCGGTATGTGTATGAATTGGATACGTTTAACAGCACACCAAGATTGTATCTCATCCTGCGTTTGCTGCTCCAAAAATAATCTGCGAAGTTCTTTGAGCTCATTCCGGGCCCCAACAAAGTTTGTGCCGTTGTCACAGTGGATCTCGCTACACAACCCTCTTCGTGCAACAAATCGCTTCAGCGCAGCTATGAAACTTTGGGTTGAAAGATCGGAAACAACTTCCATATGGGACGGCTTCGTCGTAAAACAAATAAAGACTGCAATATACGCCTTGTGAGTGCAGTACCCGCGCCGTTTTTGAGAGATGTGAAACGGCCCACAGAAATCCACACCAGATATAGGGCCTGGATATAGTGACTCTGCTTGCAGGCAAATCACCCTTGATTTGATGCATTCATTTTGGCCGATATTTGAAGCAATCCATCTACCACTTTTTGGTTAAGTGTCGAGCGTTGACAATCCAGAAGCGCTGTCTAATAATTGCGACTAAGGCTTAAGGACCTGCATGAAAGTTAGTTTTGTGTACATGGACAACGACATTTTTCACAAAAAGGGAATTTTCTGGCAGGAGAATGGGACATTTGGAATTATAGGGAATATCTGCATTGTGCAAACGCCCACATACTCTTAGGAGTTCAATTTCGTGCTCAGTATCGAGAAAAGGATTGAGATTACTTACTGATAACACTTTTTGGGCTTATCTTGTTTGTTTTACTCAAATCCTTTATTTCCTCCAGGAAATGAATTTGTCCAGGAATGAAGAAACGCGCTTTCCAATTCCTCTGATATACGAGGGGCGTTCAATATATTCTCGGTATCGATATGAAGGAAAATGCGAATTCAATTTAAATTGTTTTTATTTTTCAATATAATCTCACCTAACATCAATGCATTTGTTACATCTTGAGATAAGCTTTTTTAAACCCTCAAAAAAAATAAATTTCCTCTTTCTCTGCAAAATACCCATTTATTGCCGACTTGAGTTCTTCATCATCCGAAAATCTTTTTTCACGAAGACATTTTTTCCAATCCGGAAACAGGAAATAATCACTAGGGGCAAGGTCTGGACTATAGGGTGGGTGTTGGATTTCTTCGAAACCACAATCTCGCGCAGCAGCCTTGGAAACTCGCGCCGTGTGAACAGGAGCGTTGTCATGAAGAAGCAACACACCCGCTGCGAGTTTACCCCGTCTTTTCTTTTTAATTTCCTCCCGCAAATTATGCAAAGTGGAAGCGTAGGATGTGGCGTTGATGGTTTCACCTTTTTTTTTGTACTCAATGAGCAAGATTCCTTTGTGACTTTGAATTTCTTCGGGGGGTCTGTTCCTTTTGTATGCCACTGCATGGACTATTGTTTGCTTTCAGGGTCATAGTGGTGGACCCATGTTTCTTCCCCAGTAACAATTCGATCCATAACACCGTCCGCGTTCTCACTACACATCTCCAAAAGCTCTCTACAGCATGCGATTCTCACTTTTTTCTGAGGCGCTGTGAGCATTCGTGGCACCCACCTTGCACTGATCTTTGAAAGGTTAAGATGGTCATGAAGAATGGTGTGAATGATACCAATTGAAAGCTTGGTGATCTCTGCCATGATTTTCACCTTTATTCGGGCATCCTCAAGAACAAGTTTTTCGACTTCTTTGATGCTTTCTCTCGTACATGCAGTAGCCGGGGCGCCGGAGCGGGGGTCATCTTCAATGCTCTCTCTGCCTCTCTTGAACTCACTTGACCACTTTTGCACAGTTGATAATGAAGGTGCGGAACCCTGGTAAACAGCCATCATCTCTTCATGAATAGTTTTTTGACTTTTTCCTTGCTTAGTGAGAAATTTAATTACAGCGCGATGCTCAATTTTCACCATCATCGTCTCAGTTGCCATTATGATTCTGTTTAACTAGAGATAAACCGCGAAGTAATAATCACATTTATATGAAATTTTACATGAATGCACTAAAATAATAGTATTACTTGATAAATAAGTCAATTTATATATACAACCACAGCTTCACCCCGATACCGAGAATATGTTGAACGCGCCTCGTACTTTTACTTTAGGACGAAGCATGGGTTCCAAAAAGGCAGACAGTAAGGTAGTACCTGGTGTGTTATTGCGAGGTTGATTAGGTGCAGGAGAGGAATTCAAAGTATGAGAGCGTATAAAATTAGAGTAAGACGTACGAGTTGGAGCGCGACAAGGAGAGGTTGATATACTTGTTAAATCGGGAGTAAGATTAATAGATACTCTATTGCAAGTCTTTGATTAAATAGTATTATGGTTTAGTTTTTGAAAGCTTTTCGTCCAGGTTGGTGTGAGAACTCACGCCATGGTCAGTGGGAGCATCATCCCATAGATCGGGCTTGGCGTCAAGGTAGCGCGCACAGCTTCCGACTGGGGCGTCGTAGGTTCAATTCCCTCTGGACCCTTGTTCTTTTAGTCTTTTTCACAGGCCAATTTCGCCGTGGTACTCATTAAGGACATCTGATACAGCATGTGGAGATGTGCATGGTGAGAGCAGCGGAAAAACGGCCTGATCAGTGGAATGGGCTAAGGCAACCAGGCAGTGAGTCAAGTGGTATTAAGAACGCAGTGTCAATTGTAGTAGTGCCAAGAACAAGCTTGGTGCAGTTTGGCGATTCATTCTTCCCCAAGTGAAACCCTAGTTGGAATTGGAGCTAGACGACCGAGGAGCAGAGCCCACAGCCAGCTAAGTGCTTCTAAAGCTCTTTCGTTGTTTTATTACAAAATCTACACCATTTGTATGAATCAGCCAACCCTTATTCAATTCCAAAAATAAGGACGTAGTACTAAAAAAAAGAGAGTGATAAAACGTTCTCGGTGTAAACTGTTATACGCCGTGTGTACTTAAATCGTTTTCGACAAGAAAGTTATATGCGGTCTGATTGTGAAAACCAAAGCGCTAGGCTTTATCCAGCGCACTGGAAAACAGCCGCGATACACCCCATCCCCAGAAGGAATAAAGACACATCCAATCCGGCGAATCTCCGGTCGATCAGTCTCGTTCCAAACATCAGCAAGATTTTCGAGAAGGTGATCAATACAGTCCTGACTAAGTGGGATGAGGACAAACATATAGTTCCGGATAATCAATTCGGTTTCAAGGCGGGGCATGATGTTATTCATGCTGCGTCTAAACTGGTTTCTGATATCCAATGGAACAAAGGCAAGAACCAGTGCACTGGTGCCTGCCTGACTGACTTGGAAAAAGCCTTCGATACCGTATGGTTAGGGGGACTCTTTTTCAAGCCGGACAGGCTGGTCATTAGTAAACCATTGCTGTATATTCTTTTTGATATGCTCTCCAGTAGACAGTTCATCGTGAAGAATGACGATGTGACTTCTGCTGGAACATTTAACATTGAAAACGGTTTGCAACAAGGTGCGGTAAATTCGCTGATCCTATTCAACATTTACACAAGTTATCTGATAGGTTCACTTCACCATGCCATAGCGTATGCAGACTACTTAATCGCGTACAGAACAGATCCAAAGATTGCGGTCATCAATATACTCTTGCACAGTGACTTCGATAAAATGAAACGATATTGCGATGACTGGAAGTTGAATATCAACTTTCAGAAGTCGGAAACTATTCCGTTTAGGACGCTTTTGTCTGGGGCCTCTAGGGATACCAGAAAGAATTGGCGAAAGTTCTCGATCGTGGGGCAGCACGGGCAGCCCTCGATTGTCGAAATGTAGTCAGATACCTTGGGATCTGGTTAGATCAATTACTGTTTTTTAACAAGCATATAGATGTTGCTCTGGCCAGAGCGAAAGGTGCTTTCGCCCTTAAAAAAAGAGACTTTTTTATAACAGCCAACTCGATGCGAGGGTAAAGGTTATCTGCTACATGCCTATGCATGTGTTTGCATGTCCCATGTGGTTCAACGTAAGAGCAAATTTATTGGAAAAGATTCGGGTGTTTGAGAGGGCTTGCCTTAGGATTTGTCTTCGCTTATACAGAACACCAGAATGTGAATACATAAAATTCTATCCTAATGAGGTCTTATACAATAGGGCGAACTAATAAGAGTAGACAATTTCGTCATTAAGTTGACTCGAAGGCACATTGCAAGAACAATGACCTCATCGAACAACCTGATCTCCGGGGCTTACTACCCTAACTATGTGTATCATGAGAGAGTCCATTTTGACGGCTTTATTCCTCCAGAAGTGTTCCTCTACTTAGATATGAAAGGTCTGATCCAGGACAGACTAGCGGTGCCAGTAATCTTCCACGTCGCTCGAACAGCTGCGGACAGTCGACTCAACTACAACAGAGACGTCGCACATGGCAGTGCGGAGCGTCTCCGGTTCAGTAGGTCGGTAGGGAGTCGCGACATGAGAGATGATGCTCGGCAACACCAATAATTCTGGTGGTTAGATGAAGGAGGGGAAGTTTCGTCGTCGAATTCCTCCAGTACTAGGTAGCACCATAGGAAGCAAAGTCGGCCGTCTGTATATTTTATTAGCCGTGGCCGGCTTACATAGTATTTATGTAGAATTAGGGTAGTTTTAAGAAAACAAAAAAAATAAAAATCGTAAAAAAAATAAAAAATTTAATATATATATATACGAGGGGCGTTCAACATATTCTCGGTATCAAGTGAAGCTGTGGTTGTATATATAAATTGACTTATTTATCAAGTAATACTATTATTTTAGTGCATTCATGTAAAATTTCATATAAATGTGATTATTAATTCGCGTTTTATGTCTAGTTAAACAGAGTCATAATGGCAACTGAGACGATGATGGTGAAAATTGAGCATCGCGCTGTGATTAAATTTCTCACTAAGCAAGGAAAAAGTCAAAAAACTATTCATGAAGAGATGATGGCGGTTTACCAGGGTTCCGCACCTTCATTATCAACTGTGCAAAAGTGGTCAAGTGAGTTCAAGAGAGGCAGAGAGAGCATTGAAGACGACCCCCGCTCCGGCGCCCCGGCTACTGCTTGTACGGGAGAAAGCATCAAAGAAGTCGAAAAACTTGTTCTTGAGGATGCCCGAATAAAGGTGAAAATGATGACAGAGATCACCAAGCTTTCAATTGGTACCATTCACACCATTCTTCATGACCATCTTAACCTTTCAAAGGTCAGTGCAAGGTAGGTGCTACGAATGCTCACAGCGCCTCAGAAAAAAGTGAGAATCACATGCTGTAGAGAGCTTTTGGTGATGTGTAGTGAGAACGCGGACGGTGTTATGGATCGGTTTGTTACTGGGTAGGGTAGGGTAGTTTTAAGAAAACAAAAAAAATAAAAATCGTAAAAAAAATAAAAAATTTAATATACGAGGGCGGGTCAATAAGTCCGTGACTTTTGGAATAAAACACAGATTTTTTGATAAAAAAATAATTTTATTTTTCAACGTAGTCTCCCTTGAGCTCTATACACTTTGTCCAACGCTTCTCCAATTTTTTTATCCCTTCCAAAAAAAATGATTTGTCGAGGTCCTCAAAATAGGCCTGTTTGCGAGATGACTTCATCATTGGGGTCATATCTTTTTCCACCAAGCCATTTCTTCAGGTTTGGGAACAAGAAGTAGTCGCTCGGAGCCAAATCTGGAGAATAGGGTGGATGAGAGAGCAATTCATAGCCCAATTCATGGATTTTTGCCATGGCAACTGCACATGTGTGCACCCTTGCATTGTCTTGGTGGAAAAGAACTTTTTTCTTGGCCAAATGAGGTCGGTTTTTTTTTTAAATCGTCATTGAATCGGTCCAATAAGTTGGCATAATATTCCCCATTGATTTTTCTTCCCTTTTGAAGGTAGTCAATGTCGATTATCCCGCGTGCATCCCAAAAAACAGTCGCCATAACTTTATTGGCTGACAAACCCACCTTGGCCTTCTTTGGCGCCGATTCACCCTTAGAAACCCACTGTTTTGACTGTTGTTTGTTCTCTGGTGTGTTGTGATGGATCCATGTTTCGTCCACGGTTACAAAACCGCGCAAAAACTCCTCCATATTGCGATTAAACAACGCCAACCCTTCCTGTGAAGTTGTTACACGAAATTCATTTTTTTCCATTTTCTCCTCAAATTAGTGAGTAGTCTGATAAAAATAGCTGTCAAACACAAACTAACTGACGCAGCAAGTTTAAATTTTGACAGGAGTCAACTGATAGATGCCTGTTGACAGGAGCAGTGTTGCTGTTTCAGTAAAGAGGTCAGAAATTCAAAAAGTCACGGACTTATTGACCCACCCTCGTATATATATACGAGGGGCGTTCAACATATTCTCGGTATCAAGTGAAGCTGTGGTTGTATATATAAATTGACTTATTTATCAAGTAATACTATTATTTTAGTGCATTCATGTAAAATTTCATATAAATGTGATTATTAATTCGCGTTTTATGTCTAGTTAAACAGAGTCATAATGGCAACTGAGACGATGATGGTGAAAATTGAGCATCGCGCTGTGATTAAATTTCTCACTAAGCAAGGAAAAAGTCAAAAAACTATTCATGAAGAGATGATGGCGGTTTACCAGGGTTCCGCACCTTCATTATCAACTGTGCAAAAGTGGTCAAGTGAGTTCAAGAGAGGCAGAGAGAGCATTGAAGACGACCCCCGCTCCGGCGCCCCGGCTACTGCTTGTACGGGAGAAAGCATCAAAGAAGTCGAAAAACTTGTTCTTGAGGATGCCCGAATAAAGGTGAAAATGATGACAGAGATCACCAAGCTTTCAATTGGTACCATTCACACCATTCTTCATGACCATCTTAACCTTTCAAAGGTCAGTGCAAGGTAGGTGCTACGAATGCTCACAGCGCCTCAGAAAAAAGTGAGAATCACATGCTGTAGAGAGCTTTTGGTGATGTGTAGTGAGAACGCGGACGGTGTTATGGATCGGTTTGTTACTGGGGACGAAACATGGGTCCACCACTATGACCCTGAAAGCAAAGAAGAGTCCATGCAGTGGCATAAAAAAGGAACAGACCCCCGAAGAAGTTCAAAGTCACTCCGTCTGCTGGGAAGCTCATGGCCACAGTTTTTTGGAACTCAAAGGGAATCTTGCTCATTGAATACAAAGAAAAAGGTGAAACCATCAACGCCACATCCTACGCTTCCACTTTGCATAATTTGCGGGAGGAAATTAAAAAGAAAAGACGGGGTAAACTCGCAGCGGGTGTGTTGCTTCTTCATGACAACGCTCCTGTTCACACGGCGCGAGTTTCCACGGCTGCTGCGCGAGATTGTGGTTTCGAAGAAATCCAACACCCACCCTATAGTCCAGACCTTGCCCCTAGTGATTATTTCCTGTTTCCGGATTTGAAAAAATGTCTTCGTGGAAAAAGATTTTTGGATGATGAAGAACTCCAGTCGGCAATAAATGGGTATTTTGCAGAAAAAGAGGAAATTTATTTTTTTGAGGGTTTAAAAAAGCTTATCTCAAGATGTAACAAATGCATTGATGTTAGGGGAGATTATATTGAAAAATAAAAACAATTTAAATTGAATTCGCATTTTCCTTCATATCGATACCGAGAATATATTGAACGCCCCTCGTATATATTAGAACAGAGGTAGGTAACACTCTCTAAAATACGGAATAGAATTAGAGAGTTTAAGTAGGATTAAGTAGGTTAAGATTTATTGTTGGGCAGTTTATAGGTTTAGTTTTATATTATAACAAAAAGTCCAGATACAAAGTTTTTCTTCTTAAAGTTTATTTTCTTATTTTCTATGAATTCTAAAAATAAAAATGCATATAAAATGAAAAAAAATGCGTCAGTCGTTCATAGACCTTTCATTTCTTGTTCGGCTTTACAAGTATAAAAAATAAATAAAGTATACGTTTAAAAAAAAGTTTTCAACTGTTCGGTAGCCGAAGTGGCAAATACTCGGACGACATCATATCTGCTGTGACGATCCCGAGGCCTGGGTTCGATTCCCATCTGTAGACAATTGTAAGTAAAAAAAATAAAAGAAGAAGAGAAATCACGAGATGTGTGATTTCCCATTATTGGGAAAAGCTAGTGGTTGCAGAAAGAGATTTGATGGAAATGTCAACATCAAGCCACCTACCACTTGTGGTAACAGAAGGTAATGTCAAGCGGAGGAAGAAGGAAGGAAGGAAGAGGAAGCTAAAGCCAACCCCCAATCTGCTGAAGCGCCGCTCTCTATCACAATCCACAGAAAAGGTCCCAGGTGGATTAAAGGAGACGGCGCCTTCAACTTCTACAGCGGCAGCAACAGCTTCGCAGCTCTGGCTGTCTCAGAGTCGGACGACGAAGAGGATGAAGTTGAAACAATTCATAGCACCATCAGGCAGCTTCAGGAAAAGGTGCTTGCCATTAAGGCAAAGCAAACAGCCAGAAGAGAAAAGAAGCAACAATTGAACTCCCAACAATGAGAGAAACAGCAACAGCAAAAGGTTGCAAGCCAGCAACAGCTACAACTCCAAACGGACACCATAAAACATAAACAGCAATCAAAATAGAAAAAACAAACACATCAACTAAACCATACTTAACTGCCACAACAACAACAGAAGCTGAAACAGCAGCAACACCAACAGCAGAAGCAACAACATCAGCAGACGCAGCAACAACAGCAGCAGAAACAAGAAAAGATAGTAAAGCAAAGTTTTCCATCCATAAATACCTACAGATGGAACTCAAGGAAACAATCGAATTAAGTATAGGGAAAAATTTTTTTGTAAAAAGATTATCGTTAGATAGACACGCGATGCAATGCAATTCAGTGGAGTGCTATTATAAAATCAAAAATTTACTGAAGGATTCGACGACGGAGTTCTTCTCCTACACCCCGAAGGGGGACAAGCTGCGAACAATGCTGCTGAGGGCTTAGAACCGTCGACTGATCCGGAGGAGCTCCTTGCACTGCTGAATGAGAAGAAGTGAGAAGGGCTCCAATTCGCGGGGGTCAAGCCTTTCACCACAGCCAGAGCCAAAAAGGAGAAGCGGCAACTGCCGAAAACATTTTACAATGTGTTCGCTGTCAAAGGTTCGGGCACGCCGCGTCGAACTGCGAAATGCAGTCTCGATGCGTGAGGTGCGGAAAGAACCACAAGTCCGAGGAATGCGCTCTAGGTATGGACGGAGCGTTTGAAAAAAGTCAACTCGCTTGTGCTTTATGTAGGAATACGGGACACACCGCAAATTATCGGGGTTGTCCCAAATTCCAGTACATCAAAAGAATAAATCTGGCCCGGCAGCAGAAAGTAGAAGTTAAACGTCCACCCGTGCATTTACAAACTCCAGCCGATACTCCCCATGTTACCTACGCCCAAATTTTTTTTTTTATAATTTACGCGCGTCTAAGCGGTTAGATACCGTTTTACTGTTGTCAGGGCGCGCACAAATGGCGGCAGGCAGGAGAAATACGGTACACCAAGCTGTTCCAAACGAATTTGAGGAATTGGATGAGTTTGTTCAAAGGCATTCCTACAATTATAGTAGGGTGCGTTGATCATACTTCACCAGAACACTGACTAGAGCACTCTCCTCGAATTCGCTATACCCACCGTCCAACAGAAATCTGTCAAACGAGGAGATTGACAGGTATCTAAGGCTAATGGGGGAGACAATCAAACGAACGATTCCTCGGTACCAACGCACTGACGGAGAAGACTTATTCCGCAACGCAACTATTGACGCACTACACCGACTGCTATCAAGACTAAAAACTTTGTACAGACAGCTTACTGACAGACATAACCCGGAGACCATGACACTGAAGTCGCCGATTAAAAACCTCCAAACATTAATAAAGGAAAATTACAGAAATTCTGTAAGTTTGTACTGGAACAACAAAATTCGGGCTCTAAACACCAGCAACCCGAATATGTTCCCGCAAATAAATAAAATATTTCGGAGAAATAATTAGAACGACCTTCCATGTCTTAAAATCGCCCGAACGACGAACGACGAACAACGAACAAACGAACTTGTAGCAGCAGGCATAGATCCAAATGAGGCTGTTGATGATGACAACTTCTTTTTTGCAAGAACCAGTGCTTAATTGACTTGGAGAAGGCCTTCGATACCGTATGGTTAGAAGGACTCTTTTTCAAGCTGGACAGGTTGGGCATTAGTAAACCACTGCTGTATGTTCTTTTTGATATGCTCTCCAGTAGACAGTTCATCGTGAAGAATGGCGATGTGACTTCTGCCGGAACATTTAACATTAAAAACGGTCTGCAACAAGGTGCGGTGGATTCGCCGATGCTGCTCAACATTTACACGAGTGATCTGATAGGTTCACTTCACCATGCCATAGCGTACGCAGACGACATAATCGCGTACAGATCAGGTCCTAAGACTGAGGTCATTAATATACTTTCGACAAAATTAAGCGATATTGCGATAACTGGAAGTTGAAAAGCAACTTCCAGAAGTCGGAAACCATTCCGTTTAGGACGCTTTTGTCTGGGGAGTCTAGAGATACCAGAAAGAATTGGAGAAAGTTCTCGATCGCGGGGCAGCACGGGCAGCCACTTGCTTGTCGAAATGTAGTCAGATACCTTGTGATCTGACTAGATCAATTTCTGTATTTTAACAAACATATAGATGTTGCTCTGGCCAGAGCCAAAGGTCCTTTTGCCCTTACAAAGAGTGTTTTATAAGAGCCAACTCGATGCGAGGGTGAAGGTAATCTGTTACATGGCCCTTATCATGCCCATGCTTGTATTTGGGTGTGGTTCAACGTGAGAGCAAGTTTATTGGAAAAGATTCGGGTGTATGAGAGGGCTTGTCTTCCCTTATACAGAACACCAGAGTCTGAGTACATAAAATTCTATCCGAATGAGGTTCTATACAATAGGGCGAACCTAATAAGAGTGGACAATTTCGTCATTAAGTTGACTCGAAGGCACCTTGCAAGAGCAATGACCTCATCGAACAACCTGATCTCCGGGGCTTACTACCCCAATTATATGTATCACGAGAGAGCTCGCTTTGACGGCTTTATTCCTCCAGAAGCGTTCCTCTATCTAGATAGCAAAGGTCTGATCCAGGACAGATTGGCGGTGCCGCTAATCTTCCACGTCGCTCGAATTGCTGCGGACAGGCGACTACGACAGAGACGTCGCACATGGCAGTGTGGAGCAACTCCGGTTCAGTAGGACGGTAGGGAGTCGCGACAGGAGGGATGTTGCTCAGCAGCACCAGCAATTCTGGTGGCTTGTTGAAGGGGAGGATGCTTCGTCGTCGAATTCCTCCAGTGATAGGTAGCTTCATGTGAAGCAGAGTGGGTCAGCCTAATTTATTTTAGCCATGGCCGTCTTACATAGTTTTACTTAGGTTTAAGTTAGATTTTAGGAGAAAAAAAAATATATATATATATATGTGCATATATTTATATATTAAATATATATATATTATGTATATATATATATATTAAATATATATATATTATGTATATATATATATATATATGCATGTAGTTGTAAGTAGGTTAAGTAGATAAAGATTTAGTTTTAGGTAGTATGTAGTATGTAGGCTTGTAGTTTTAAGTTTTATAATAAAATTAAAATTTCAATTTCAATTCCAAGTTATTCGGGAGTACAAATAAGAACTGAGTCTTTTTTAGTACATACATACTTATAATACTCGTATATTTATGTAGCTCAATTTAGAAATTATTAGTTAACATTATTAACATCGCATTATGAGCACAAAAAGGAGAAATTAATTTAGTTATACTCGTAATAATATTAACAAAACAATAATAAGGCGTTAAGAAAGAAAAAAAATATATAAAGTAATGATTAAATAATGATTAAATAATATTTAGTATTTAATTAAGTAAAAGTATTTGAAAGAAAATGTATATGGTATGGGGAAGGGAGCGGAAAGCTGAGGGGAAGAAGTAGGAAGAAGAGAAAAAAGAAAAGAGAAAAATGAAGAATGAAGATATAATGAAAACAGAGAGAAAAATGCATTGATTATCGAAAGTGTGCAAGTAGTGCACTTTTAAATTGCTTTGCATTTATTATTTGCTTAATAGTGGCAGGAAGATTGTTCCACAGTCTGGTGGTGTAAACGAGAAAGAGACGCGATGTATTAAGGTAGTTAGATGTTGGTGTTACCAAGTTTAAAGTTCCTCTGTGACTGAACAAACTGGAGTTTTTGATAGAAGTACGCTGGTGATTTGGTTCGGATTATTTTGTGCAAGAAGATACAGCACCGTAATTCCCAATAATTTTGAAATGTACAACCCAGCACAAACTTATTGTGATAACCACTCAAATGTGAGCAGCGACATCTAGCAGAAAATGTCGAAACTCGAAGACTAGAAGGTTTCGATACTGGATTAGCAAAGTCTCGACTGGAGAGTAGAATCGAATTTTCTAGCAAATTGGAAATTGTATGGGACGCTGGGTGGCGAGGATTGTTCTCGAAGTATGTCATTCGAGTATAAATACCAGCATCCCAAAGGTATGCAAATCAGTTCCAAAGTTGAATTTGAAGTGTTAATTAGAAGAAGTGATTAAGTGGTTTAAGTAAAAGATAAGAAAAGTATAAGTGGTTGAGGAATTGAATTGTACTGAGAGAAAGAATTAAATAGTGAATTGTAACTGTACTGAATAAAGGGATTTGTATTGAAAAGAATAAGTTCAATTATTTGTACCCACACAAACATTTTACATTGGTGTCAGAAGTGGGATAGGACTTATTGTGTGTGTAGAAAAAAAAAAAAAAAAAAAAAAAGTGTTTTCTGACTATTTGAAAAGGCTAGAATGGGTCGAAAACTATTGCAGTTGACCCTCGTCCAACTCAAATCCGAGTTGAACAAGAGAAGCCTCAGCCCCAGTGGAGGAAAAAGTGACCTGGTGCTCCGACTTCAGGAGGCTTTGAACAACGAGGGGCATGATCCTGATGCATATTCCTTTGATGTTGACGAGGATGAACAGACAAGTACCGGCAATGACATGGCTGCAATGATGCAACTCCTCTTATTAAAAATGGACGAACAAAACAAAAAAATGGACGAACAGAAGAACAGCCTCGAACAAAAGCTGGACGAACAAAAGAAAAATATGGAAGAACAGAAGAACATTCTCCAGAACAGTCTGGAACAAAAATTGGACGAGCAGAAGAGCAGCATTGAACAAAAATTCAACGAACAAACCAACAATCTGCACGGTCTTCAACAGAAAATGGATGAACAAAAGAATAATCTGGAAGAACAAAAGAACATTCTCCAGCAAAAATTCGAAGAAATCGATGACAAATTTGAAAGAATAGAGAAGAACGTTGATGACAAATTTGATAGAATAGAGAAGAATGTTGGCGAAAAATTCGAGGAAATGGACAGCAAAGTTCAGCAACTGGCAAAAGAGCTCGACACAGTGCGAAAACAGAAACTGCGAGAATGTTCTTTAAGCGGTCCAAGGAGAAAAGAGTTGAAGCCTCCCTCATTCGATGGCCAGACCTCATGGTCTACTTATAAGAAGCAGTTTGAAATGGCTGCCTGTGCAAACGACTGGGACAATAAGGAGAAGTGCTTTGCCCTAGCGATGGCCTTACGTGGTCCTGCGGCAGAATTGTTACAAAAAATCGATATCGAAAAGAATAGAGACTATATGGTTTTAGTGCAGGCTATCGAGAAACGGTTTGGGGATAGCCACATGCGGGAAGTTTACAAGGTTCAATTGCAAGGTCGTATGCAGCAACGAGGAGAAACACTGCAACAGCTCCAAGCAGACGTGAGTAGACTGGCACATTTGTCATATCCCACCGCAGGCCAAGAAATAATCGACGAAATGGCAAAGGACGCATTCATCAGGGGAATTGCAGATTTGAAGCTACAATCAGCAGTAAGGATGGCCGGGAAAAGAACCCTTGCTGAAGCACTTGCCTTCGCTCTGGCGATGGATGCATCCAATCAGGCTTCCAAAGGAATGCATTTCGTAAGGGAAATAGTATCTGGTGAATGCTCCTGCTCAAGACCAACTACTATGCAACGAAATATCCCGCGGGAGAGCCGAAGAATGCGCTGCTGGAACTGCGATAAAGTAGGACATTTGCAAGGGCATTGTAAAGAACCGGTACGACGAGAAGGCTGTCTGCACTGTGGTTACAGGCAAATAGAAAGAAAAACCGGCAGAAACGGCTACCAAGAAACCGGTCAAATTTCCAGAAGCCATCAGTTAGGAAATGTTTACTTCGCGGGGCAGAAGTCTGTAGCAGGAGTCGACTCCAGGGTAATTATCCCAGTCTCACAGGTAAAACAATACAATGAAAGCCTCCCAGCAGAAGTAGTCAGTGGTAAAGAAGCGAAAGAACAGGCAACTATCCAAACGATCAGGACTGAGCCAATAGAGGGTTGGAGTATAGACGAAATCCGTTCCTCCCAACAGGCAGACAATGACATCGAACCAATATTGGCCTGGAAAGAGCACGAGGAAAAACCAAGCTGGCAGCAGATATCAGATCGGAGCCAAACTCTGAAGGCATACTGGGCACAGTGGGACTCGCTTTTTGTGCAAGATGGATTGCTGAAGAGAAAATGGGAAAGTGCAGATGGGACAACATCTCGTATGCAGCTAATTGTGCCACGGTCCAGAGTCAACCAAGTGCTCCATGAAATACATGACGGAATCTCAGGAGGCCATTTGGGAATAAACAAGACGTTGGAAAAGGTAAGGGAACGTTTCTATTGGCTAAGCGCTAAACAAGATGTCGAGAATTGGTGCAAAAAGTGCATCAGATGTGCGGCTACCAAGGGCCCAAAAGTAAAGCCACATGGACAAATGCAACAATACAATGTCGGAGCACCTTTCGAACGAATAGCCATCGACATCGCTGGGCCGTTTCCTGAAACCTTTAATGGAAACCGATACACTCTCGTAGTCATGGATTACTTCAGTAAGTGGCCGGAAGTGTTTGCCATCCCAAATCAAGAGGCTAAGACCGTAGCCGAACAGATAGTCAACAACTGGGTGAGCAGATTCGGGGCCCCAATGGAGCTGCACTCTGATCAAGGGCGAAACTTTGAATCAAAAGTCTTCCAGGAAATATGCCAATATTTGGGAATAAGAAAGACAAGGACAACGCCACTACACCCTCAATCTGATGGAATGGTCGAGCGATTCAATCGGACCTTGAATGAGCATCTATCTAAGGTTGTCAGCAACTGCCAGCGGGATTGGGATCGACACATACCCCTCTTCTTAATGACCTACCGAAACGCGGTCCATAGCTCAACAGGGCACACACCATCCGAGATCTTATTTGGTCAAACAATTCGGTTGCCAAGTGAAGCAAAATTCGGAGCCCAAAGAGGTGAACGAGTACGTGAATGACTTACGCAGCAGGATTCGTAAATTGCATGAAGACACCAGAGAAAAGATGAAGCTAGCAAGCAGCCGCATGAAAACTAGGTACGATATCAAGGCGAAATCTTCCGGTTTCAACGAAGGAGATCTGGTTTGGCTGTATAATCCTCAGCGTAAGAAAGGCAAATCACCAAAATTGCAACAGGACTGGGAAGGTCCATACAAGGTGATAACCCGCATTAATGACGTTGTCTACCGGATCCAGCGTGGGGATCGAGGAAAATTTAAAGTGGTCCATTTGGATAGAATGTGTCACTTCAACGGGATGCTGAATGACGAAGTTGTTCGGGACGAATGTGATAACCACTCAAATGTGAGCAGCGACATCTAGCAGAAAATGTCGAAACTCGAAGACTAGAAGGTTTCGATACTGGATTAGCAAAGTCTCGACTGGAGAGTAGAATCGAATTTTCTAGCAAATTGGAAATTGTATGGGACGCTGGGTGGCGGGATTGTTCTCGAAGTATGTCATTCGAGTATAAATACCAGCATCCCAAAGGTATGCAAATCAGTTCCAAAGTTGAATTTGAAGTGTTAATTAGAAGAAGTGATTAAGTGGTTTAAGTAAAAGATAAGAAAAGTATAAGTGGTTGAGGAATTGAATTGTACTGAGAGAAAGAATTAAATAGTGAATTGTAACTGTACTGAATAAAGGAATTTGTATTGAAAAGAATAAGTTCTATTATTTGTACCCACACAAACATTTTACATTATGAAGGTGGGATATGTGTTCGTATCTTCTTATTCCATATTTAACCATACCATATCGTTGAAGGCAACAAGTAGTTTGTGATGAGAAATCGAATAAAGCTTACAAAAGATAGGAATGGCGTAGTTAAAAATCGGAATAAATAGAGTCTTGATCAATCTTAATCTTAATAGTCCATGTACTAAGTTTTTAAACATGTTTTCTTAGTTTAAGCTATACTTAAGTCACTGTAGAATAAGAATAAAACCCGTCGTAAACGTCGAAAGACATAATTTTTAAGTATTATGTGTAATTTAGAGTGCCCGCATGGGGCCAGTAAGTTAGTTTAAGATTATTTTAAGTTATTAAGCTAATTTTTAATCGTTTTTTTTGTCTGGCATGTAAGAGTAAATTATGTAATACAAATAAAAATGCATATAAACTGGAAAAAAAATTGGCTGGGTCGTGCGGAGGTTCCCGGTTCGAATCACGGAATTTGTTTTCTTATTTTTTTTCCTCTTTCTTTTCTTTTTCTTTGCTTTTCATTGACCTACAGTCATCGGGAAAGCGTGTTGTTACTTTTGTTTTTTTTTGAAAATCTTGTATAATAACTAGAAGTAAGATAGAGTTAAGAGATCTACCTTTAAGATAGAATTAAGCTTGTACTATTTTGATGCGAATGGAATAAAATTATAAGGTTATTCGGAAATTGTTTGTTCTAATTGAGATAGGACGGGATTTGTTCGCGATCGTCATAACCAATTCGAGATTTAAGTTGTGTTGAAGTTGTACATCTTTACTCACGGCCAGTCTCCGCAGTTGGCCGAGCAACTTTTCGTACAACGCCGCGGGGTAGGGGGTAAAAGGACGGTAACATTTTGGCGCCCAAGGTGGGGCCCTTATTTAATCGGAATTAGCCATTTAATAAACCCGTCGGTAGTCGCGTGTTTTTATTTTTGTTTTAATCCTTGTTTTTTGTTTTATTGCTTTTTCGAATTATTTTTTTTTATAAAGGCTTTTGTTTTCCCGTCTGGAGAACCTTGAATTATTTATTTTAGCACACAAAATCAGGGCCAATAAATCATTTATCATTTGGACCACAACTGGTCCAAAAGTTAAAAGCGGAGTTTTTGCCACCGGGGTACGATGATAGGCTCTGGGAGGAGATAAGATGTAGGACACAAGGCAGTTCCGAGACCATAGGAATTTACAACAGCGTAATATTAGGACTGTTTTCAATGTTAAATGAGACATGTACGGAGGAGGTGAAACTAAAATAGTGTAAAATGTTTGTGTGGGTACAAATAATAGAACTTATTCTTTTCAATACAAATCCCTTTATTCAGTACAGTTACAATTCACTATTTAATTCTTTCTCTCAGTACAATTCAATTTCTCAACCACTTATACTTTTCTTATCTTTTACTTAAACCACTTAATCACTTCAAATTACACTTTAGAACTGATTTGCATACCTTTGGGATGCTGGTATTTATACTCGAATGACATACTTCGAGAACAATCCTCGCCATCCAGCGTCCCATACAATTTCCAATTTGCTAGAAAATTCGATTCCACTCTCCAGTCTCCAGACTTTGTTATTCCAATATCGAAACCTTCTCGTCTTCGACATTTTCTGCTAGATGTCGCTGCTCACAGTTAAGTGGTTATCACAATAGATTCGCAGAAATATTTCCCCCTCCTATCAGACGCAGATGGCCCTGGTCGAGATTTATTCGCTGGACCGATTAGTGGAAGTGGGACACCGGCTGGAAGCAACGAGGTACTTGGTCGAGAGTTTTGCGCCACCATCATTCAGGCGAAATAATTCTATACTAGAACCGGATTTAGCGTATGTGGACGTAAGGCAGTGGAGAGCAGATGTGCAAATTTTAAGTCACTCTTCGAATGATACCGCAAGTTGACCCCTCACTTGTTTTCAATGTAGGCAACCAGGCCACATCGCAGCCCAATGTCAGTAACCGATTCGTTGTTATGACTGCAATAGAGTTAGTACCATACGCAGCCGGTGCATTAGAGTCTCGGGTTTCGGGAAACAACCCCTCCGATCAGGGAAAGGCGGGGCTTTAAGTCGAACGAAAGAGACCGCAATAAAGAGGAGGAGAGGCGTTGGAGAGTCGGTAGGGTGTAACATAGTGTAAAATGTTTGTGTGGGTACAAATGATAGAAACTTATTCTTTTCAATACAAATCCCTTTATTCAGTACAGTTACAATTCACTATTTAATTCTTTCTCTCAGTACAATCCAATTTCTCAACCGCTTATACTTTTCTTATCTTTTACTTGAACCACTTAATCACTTCTCCTAATTAACACTTCAGATTTCACTTTAGAACTCACTCGCATACCTTGGGGATGCTGGTATTTATACTCGAATGACATACTTCGAGAACAATCCTCGCCATCCAGCGTCCCATACAATTTCCAATTTGCTAGAACATTCGATTCCACTCTCCAGCCGAGACTTTGTTATTCCAGTATCGACATTTTCTGCTAGAAGTCGCTGCTCACATTTAAGTGGTTATCACATTGCTCCCTCCCTACAGTTGTTCGTCCCGAACAACTTCGTCATTCAGCATCCCGTTGAAATGACACATTCTATCCAAATGGACCACTTTAAATTTTCCTCGATCCCCACGCTGGATCCGGTAGACAACGTCATTAATGCGGGTTATCACCTTGTATGGACCTTCCCAGTCCTGTTGCAATTTTGGTGATTTGCCTTTCTTACGCTGAGGATTATACAGCCAAACCAGATCCCCTTCGTTGAAAGCGGAAGATTTCGCCTTGATATCGTACCTAGTTTTCATGCGGCTGCTTGCTAGCTTCATCTTTTCTCTGGTGTCTTCATGCAATTTACGAATCCTGCTGCGTAAGTCATTCACGTACTCGTTTACCTCTTTGGGCTCCGAATTTTGCTTCACTTGGCAACCGAATTGTTTGACCAAATAAGATCTCGGATGGTGTGTGCCCTGTTGAGCTATGGACCGCGTTTCGGTAGGCCATTAAGAAGAGGGGTATGTGTCGATCCCAATCCCGCTGGCAGTTGCTGACAACCTTAGATAGATGCTCATTCAAGGTCCGATTGAATCGCTCAACCATTCCATCAGATTGAGGGTGTAGTGGCGTTGTCCTTGTCTTTCTTATTCCCAAATATTGGCATATTTCCTGGAAGACTTTTGATTCAAAGTTTCGCCCTTGATCAGAGTGCAGCTCCATTGGGACCCCAAATCTGCTCACCCAGTTGTTGACTATCTGTTCGGCTACGGTCTTAGCCTCTTGATTTGGGATGGCAAACACTTCCGGCCACTTACTGAAGTAATCCATGACTACGAGAGTATATCGGTTTCCATTAAAGGTTTCAGGAAACGGCCCAGCGATGTCGATGGCTATTCGTTCGAAAGGTGCTCCGACATTGTATTGTTGCATTTGTCCATGTGGCTTTACTTTTGGACCCTTGGTAGCTGCACATCTTATGCACTTTTTGCACCAATTCTCGACATCTTGTTTAGCGCTTAGCCAATAGAAACGTTCCCTTACCTTTTCCAACGTCTTGTTTATTCCCAAATGGCCTCCTGAGATTCCGTCATGTATTTCATGGAGCACTTGGTTGACTCTGGACCGTGGCACAATTAGCTGCATACGAGATGTTGTCCCATCTGCACTTTCCCATTTTCTCTTCAGCAATCCATCTTGCACAAAAAGCGAGTCCCACTGTGCCCAGTATGCCTTCAGAGTTTGGCTCCGATCTGATATCTGCTGCCAGCTTGGTCTTTCCTCGTGTTCTTTCCAGGCCAATATTGGTTCGATGTCATTGTCTGCCTGTTGGGAGGAACGGATTTCGTCTATACTCCAACCCTCTATTGGCTCAGTCCTGATCATTTGGATAGTTGCCTGTTCTTTCGCTTCCTTACCACTGACTACTTCATTGCATTGTTTTACCTGTGAGACTGGGATAATTACCCTGGAGTCGACTCCTGCTACAGGCTTCTGCCCCGCGAAGTAAGCATTTCCCAACTTATAGCTTCGGGAGGTTTGATCGGTTTCTTTGTATTCGTTTCTGCCGGTTTTTCTTTCTATTTGCTTGTTACCCCAGTGCAGGCAGCCTTCTCGTCGTACCGGTTCTTTACAATGCCCTTGCAAATGTCCTACTTTATCGCAGTTCCAGCAGCGCATTCTTCGTCTCTCCCGCGGGATATTTCGTTGCATGGTAGTTGGTCTTGAGCAGGAGCATTCACCAGATACTATTTCCCTTACGAAATGCATTCCTTTAGAAGCCTGTTTGGATGCTTCCATCGCCAGAGCGAAGGCAAGTGCTTCAGCAAGGGTTCTTTTCCCGGCCATCCTTACTGCTGATTGTAGCTTCAAATCTGCAATTCCCCCGATGAATGCGTCCTTTGCCATTTCGTCGATTATTTCTTGGCCTGCGGTGGGATATGACAAATGTGCCAGTCTACTCACGTCTGATTGGAGCTGTTGCAGTGTTTCTCCTCGTTGCTGCATACGGCCTTGCAATTGAACCTTGTAAACTTCCCGCATGTGGCTATCCCCAAACCGTTTCTCGATAGCCTGCACTAAAACCATATAGTCTCTATTCTTTTCGATATCGATTGTTTGTAACAATTCTGCCGCAGGACCACGTAAGGCCATCGCTAGGGCAAAGCACTTCTCCTTATTGTCCCAGTCGTTTGCACAGGCAGCCATTTCAAACTGCTTCTTATAAGTAGACCATGAGGTCTGGCCATCGAATGAAGGAGGCTTCAAATCTTTTCTCCTTGGACCGCTTAAAGAACATTCTCGCAGTTTCTGTTTTCGCACTGTGTCGAGCTCTTTTGCCAGTTGCTGAACTTTGCTGTCCATTTCCTCGAATTTTTCGCCAACATTCTTCTCTATTCTATCAAATTTGTCATCAACGTTCTTCTCTATTCTTTCAAATTTGTCATCGATTTCTTCGAATTTTTGCTGGAGAATGTTCTTTTGTTCTTAAAGATTATTCTTTTGTTCATCCATTTTCTGTTGAAGACCGTGCAGATTGTTGGTTTGTTCGTTGAATTTTTGTTCCAGACTGTTCTGGAGAATGTTCTTCTGTTCTTCCATATTTTTCTTTTGTTCGTCCAGCTTTTGTTCGAGGCTATTCTTTTGTTCTTCCATTTTTAATAAGAGGAGTTGCATCATTGCAGCCATGTCATTGCCGGTACTTGTCTGTTCATCCTCGTCAACATCAAAGGAATATGCATCTGGATCATGTCCCTCGTTGTTCAAAGCCTCCTGAAGTCGGAGCACCAGGTCACTTTTTCCTCCACTGGCGCTGAGGCTTCTCTTGTTCAACTCGGATTTGAGTTGGACGAGGGTCAACTGCAATAGTTTTCGACCCATTCTAGCTTTTTCAAATAGTCAGCAAACACTTTTTTTTTTTTTTTTTTTTTACACACAATAAGTCCTATCCCACTTCTGACACCAATGTAAAATGTTTGTGTGGGTACAAATAATAGAACTTATTCTTTCCAATACAAATCCCTTTATTCAGTACAGTTACAATTCACTATTTAATTCTTTCTCTCAGTACAATCCAATTTCTCAACCGCTTATACTTTTCTTATCTTTTACTTGAACCACTTAATCACTTCTCCTAATTAACACTTCAGATTTCACTTTAGAACTCACTCGCATACCTTGGGGATGCTGGTATTTATACTCGAATGACATACTTCGAGAACAATCCTCGCCATCCAGCGTCCCATACATTCGATTCCACTCTCCAGCCGAGACTTTGTTATTCCAGTATCGACATTTTCTGCTAGATGTCGCTGCTCACATTTAAGTGGTTATCACAATAGGTTTAGACTTTATACTGGAAATGAAGGGTTCTGACAGGCGTCCTTTAAGTGTAGACATTTATGGGTAAACATTTTACTTATTTTATTCGATTCAGGGGCATCTCGGACGATTCACGGAAGTAAGGGTTGGGAAGCGCTGCGGGGTTTTAATTGCCAACTGTCCAAATCAAATGTCAAAGCGCTGACTATTGCTAATGGAGATGAGGTTGACGTGGTTGGTGCACTCAACGTTCCTATTAAGGTGGAGAATACGGTGAAGGTAATGGAAGTGCTTCTGATACCAAAGTTACCGCATAGTCTGATTTTGGGTGCCGATTTTTGGGAATTGTTCTCAATAATACTGGATCTCAAAAATCGGGCCTGGAGAGGAAGTACTAGGGGTGGAAGAGGGCTTTGTGCTCACCGATACACACAAAAATCGGCTCAATGAACTCGTTGAAGGAATCTTCCAATCGATGGGCGAAGACCTGGGTTGCACTTCGCTTGTTCAGCACGTCATTAAAACCAGTGCCTCACCTATCAAACAACGATACTATCCCGTTTCTAACATAGTGCAGCGACAGATTAATAGAGAAGTGGACGATATGCTGGAAGCCGGGGTCATTGAGCCATCTTTAAGTCCATGGTCATCTCCAATTTTGTTAGTCAACAAAAAGGATGGGAAATACCGATTTTGTGTGGACTTCCGTAAGCTCAACCAAATAACCGAGCGCGACGCGTACCCAATACCATACGTCTCTGCGACCCTTGACAAACTTCGAAATGCTAAATATCTTTCCTCGCTTGACATCAAGTCTGCCTACTGGCAAATACCTATGGCCGAGACATAGAAACAGTACACAGCGTTCACTATTCCCGGAAAGGGGCTGTTTCAATTTCATTGCATGCCTTTTAGGCTACATAGCGCCCCAGCGACTTGGCAGCGTTTTATTGATACAATCATCGGAGCCGACCTTGAACCGAACACCTTTGTGTACTTGGATGATGTCATAATTGTGACTCAAACTTATGAAAAGCATTTGGAAGTCTTGCGCATAGTGCTGCAACGAATAAAGGAGGCCGGTCTTGTCTTGAGTGGTGACAAGTCAGAGCTAAGGTACCTTGGTTATATCGTAAATGGGAAAGGCCTTTTAGTGGATCCGGAAAAGGTTAAATGTATGGTTGAGTACCCACGTCCAGTGACCGTATCTGGAGTGCAAAGATTTCTCGGTATGGTGTCGTGGTATAGGCGTTTTGTTCACAACTTCTCGGATTTGATTGCCCCAATTACAGGACTTCTCAAGAAGAAGCGCCGCTTTGAATGGAACGAAAGTTGCGAAAAAGCATTCTGCACGCTGAAAGAGAGGTTGATTTCAGCGCCAATACTCAAATGCCCTGATTTCAGTTTACCCTTCACCGTCCATACAGATGGCTCCGGTTGTGGGATAGGAGCCGTTCTCACTCAAGAACAACCTGGTGAAGGCGAATAGGTGATTAGCTATCTTAGCCGATCCCTGACAAGAACCGAAAGGAACTACTCCACTACGGAACGGGAATGTCTGGCTCTTGTTTGGGCGATGGAAAAGCTTCGTCCCTATTTAGAAGGTAGTAGTGTCACTGTAGTGACTGACCATCATTCGTTACTGTGGATGAACAATGTGAAGGACCCGTAGAGTAGGCTGGCTCGTTGGGCTGTCAAGTTTCAAGTATGATTGAATAATGAAAAGTAAGGATCATCTGGTCCCAGATGCTTTATCGAGGGTAAATGAAGAGTTGTCTTCAATCTCCTTAGCTACGGCGGATTCGTGGTACCTTAAGATGTTGGAGGTGGTGAAAAGGGATGGGGAAAATATCCAGAATGGAAGCTGGAAGAGGGTAACCTGTTCAGGCGAGTACGAATGAGATATCCGATGTTGATGACCCAGGGTGGTGAGTGGAAGCGAGTAGTTCCGATGGAAAGCCGGTCCGAAGTACTAAGGCAATGCCACGACGACATATTGAGTAGGCACGGTGGTGTACCAAAGACGCTAGACAAGGTGGCGAGAAGCTACTATTGGCCGAAAAAAAAACAAGCGTCACAAAGTACGTCCGTACGTGTACAGCCTGTCAGACGGTGAAACCTGACCTACGGAAACCTGCAGGACTGATGGCTTCGAGGTATAACGTCAGCAGACCTTGGGAGATGGTATGCATGGATTTTGTAGGTCCGCTTCATCGGTCTATTAAGGGGTATTGCTACATTTTGACGGTTGTCGACTTCTTCTCAAAACTTCCTTTCTTTTTCCCAGTTAGAACAGCAACAGCCAAATTCGTACGAGCTATTCTCGAAGAGCAAGTATTCTTAGTGTTTGGGGTCCCTAAATGGATTGTGTGTGACAATGAAGTGCAGTTTAAGAGTAAGAAAATGGCCGATGCCTATAAGGTCACTCTGAATTTCACTGCCTTTTATCACCCCCAAGCCAATCCGGCGGAGCGGTATAGCCGCTAAAGGCGAAACTTCGTGCCTATGTTTCCGAGAATCACCGGAAATGGGATGAGCTTCTACCCAAAGTGGCGTGTGCCATTCGAACCTCAACACACCAAGTCCTCAAGGAGTCGCCATACTTCGTTTTGTTTGGGAGGGAGATGCGAGTTAGGGGTGATGGGTTTGAGGTTCCTTCAAATGGTTTTACCGCCGATCGCTCTTTTGATGTTCAAGCCTGGTCAAAAGCCTTAGATGAGGTAGCGGAAGAATAAGGAATAGAATGCGCGTCGCAGCTAGAAAATCGGGAAAATTGTACATCCTAAGGATTTAGTTTTGAGAGGGAATTTCGTCTTATCCGATGCTGCGAATTATTTTATGGCAAAGCTTGGCCCCAAGTATGTAGGTCCTTTTGAGGTTGTCAAGAGTCTCTCCCTGGACGTACGAATTACGGGACAAAAGCGGGAAAAAGGTAGGCGTTTGGCACTCAAAAGACTTAAAGCTATTAATTGATAAGGACGACCTACGGTAGCCTGTGTGCTTAGGGTAGAAGTACGAAAATCTTTCCATAGGAAGGGGGTGTTTATTATGGCTTAGTTTTTGAAAGATTTTCGTCCAGGTTGGTGTGAGAACTCACGCCATGGTCAGTGGGAGCATCATTCCCATAGGTGGGGCTTGGCGTCAAGGTAGCGCGCACAGCTTCCGACTGGGGCGTCGTAGGTTCAATTCCCTCTGGACCCTTGTTCTTTTATTCTTTTTCATAGGCCATTTTCGCCGCGGTTCTCATTAAGGACATCTGATACAGCATGTGGAGATGTGCATGGTGAGAGCAGCGGAAAAACGGCCTGATCCGTGGAATAGACTAAGGCAACCAAGCCATATAATCTAATCCACGGAGGAGGTGAGACTGTAGCTAGCTGAGGGAGATTTGAGAGGGTCAGTTGGTTCGAAACAGGCAGTGAGTCAAGTGGTATTAAGAACGCAGTGTCAATTGTAGTAGTGCAGTGCAGGGAGCAGCAAAAAAAAAAGTACAGTCGTATAGTATATATTTAATTTGAAACCCTAGTTGGAATTGGAGCGAGACGACCGAGGAGCAGAGCCCAGAGCCAACTAAGTGCTTCTAAAGCTTTGTCGTTGTTTTATTACAAAATTTACACCATTTGTATGAATAAGCCAACCCTTATTCAATTCCAAAATTAAGGGCGTAGCACTAAAAAAAGGAGAGTGATAAAACGTGCTCGGTGCAAACTGTTATACGCCATGTATACTTAAATCGTTTTCGACAAGAAAGTTATATGCGGTCGGTGGTCGTGATAGCCAAAGCGCTAGGCTGGGTCGTGCGGAGGTTCCCGGTTCGAATCACGGAATTTGTTTTCTTATTCTTTTTCCCTTTCCTTTTTTTTGTTTTTTGTTTCTCATTGACCTTCAGTCATCGGGAAAGCGTGGTGTTACTTTTTGTTTTTGATAACATTGTATAATAACTAGAACTAAGATCGAGTTAAGAGATCTACCTTTAAGATAGAATTAAGCTTGTACTATTTTGATTCGAATGGAATAAAATTATAAGGTTATTCGGAAATTGTTTGTCCTAATTGAGAGAGGACGGAGTTTGTTCGCTATCGTCACAACCAATTCGCGATTTCAGTTGTGTTGAAGTTGCACGGAAGGGTAATCGCGTGGCGCCTATTTATTTAACATCTTCGAGGTAGATACAGGAAGAGGACAGTGGATCTGTGGATAACACTAACCAGTTAGGGTTAGAACTAATGGTTTCTTAGTTTTGAGATTTCCATCACTTCTCTAATTTTATTAAAAATAACGTGTATGTTGCGTGTAGCTTTTGCTTGGTTGTGCATGTAAGATTTGCTAAAGACGTAACTGTTCTTGATTTTTGTTTCTTTTTTGTTTGATGTTCTATATATGTGGGTAATGTCAGATGTGTTTATTTCACAATTTATTGTTTTACCTATTGCTTGGTAAACATCGTTTTCAGTGGCCGTTATGTTTTCAACTTCAATATCGTTTTTACATAACTCTTGTTTTAATGAGTTAATTTTCCATTTCACGAAACTTTTGATTTTTTTTTTTGCGTTATTCTCTTTAAGTTCTTTGATTTCGCTAGAAAGTCTTTGTAGTGTTGTTTACAGTCATATGTTGGTTAATTTGGTCGTACCTATCTACCGTAAATTCGCACCTTAATCTTATTCCAGACATTTCTTTTCTCAGTTTGTTCATTTCATCCAAGATTGTAGTGTTGATTTTATGCATTCTGCGCGTGATTTTACCCGAGGCTGTATCGCCATTAGCATCAGGAGAACTTACGCTTCTCATTCTTTTCGATTGTGGTTGTGTTTAGACGAACTTAGAACTTTAGTTGGACACCAGCTGAAAAGCTCTCTTCTACAAGCAGAGCACCCCAATTCTTCTTTTTGGTTGCTGTCATTTTTTGATATGATCTCTCGGAGAATGTTGTTCATCCATAATGCATTTTTCGATCACATCTATAGCATAACGCAAGGTCTCCAACGGCGGGGAGGTCTTTAGAACATTCACTATATGGCTCCATATCAAATACTCAGTTTATATGGATATGTAAATATAATATAAAATAAACAAGTGTTAGAAAAGAAAAACTGGTTTAAATTTGTTTGAACCTCTCAGAAAAAATAGAATAAAACAAAATGCGAAGGACTTAGCCCTTTACCGCATATGAAGCCAGATATAGCTTTCCGCAGTTATGACGCATTTTCTTTACTACATCACATTCGAAATAACGAAAACACAACATGATCACTTTGTTTATATCCTTTAGAATACAAAACGGTACTTTTCGTATTTGCCAGACAACGGCTAGCTGCGATTTTCTCATTTCAACTTCAGTTCCTCGCGCGTGTGCATTGAAAAAAATAGTGGGAAAGAAGTTTGATTTTAGGTGCAAATAATTCTGTTGAATCGGTAAGTACAATCAATTTAAAAATACATTTTGATTAAAACACTTAATTTTCTATAATATTAATGTATTTCTTTTGTAAAAAAAACTATTACTAATACTCGTTTGATTAGTTTATTAACTGAAGCCATATATGGCTAAAAATAAGGTTATTTTTCGTTGATTTGGTTAATGTATGTTTGTACTATTTACTATGTTTGTAGTCGTATAATTGTTTGAAATGGAAATGGATCCGAATAGTTTTTATGGTAAGCTTAGAAGTACCCAGTTTATTTCTGGAGATGGATTTTTGAGTGATGACGAACTAGCTCCCGACTCCGATAAGGAATACGAAGCCTCGCAAAGTCATCAGGACTCTAGTGATTGTCTAACAATGCCAAAAACTGACACAGATCTGAGACTGACAATGAGAATGTTCCGTTGAAAAAACTCAAATTTAAAAAGAGAATTGTTATCTGGAGAAAAAAAAAAAAAATTGAACCATACGACGAAAAAAAATTCAAATTCAAAGGAAGTGTTGATCTTCCACCATTTGTAAAAACGTTGAAGACACCTTACGATTTTTTCTTGTTTTTTCTCTGAGGAATTGATAAATCTTATAGTGGAAGAATCAAACAAAAAATCACTTCAGGATAACATAAACAAGCCTGCTGGCATAAGCACTAGTGAAATGAAGCAATTCATTGGCATGATAATCTTCATGTCGTTAGTAAAGCTCCCGGCTTCAAGACACTACTGTAGTAAAACTGTAGGCCAGCGGGAAGTTTATGAGACAATGACCTGCAACAGATGGGAAACCGTAAAAAGGGCCCTACATTTCAATGACAACAATAACTTCGAGCCCTTTGGTACAGTAGGATACGACAAGCTTTTCAAAGTAAGAACACTTTTAAACAAAATAAGAGAACGGTTGTTGTTGATTCCAAAGGAGGAGTTCCTAGCAATTGATGAGCAAATAATACCAACTAAGTGCCGACTTAAGCAATACAACCCAGCCAAACCTCATAAGTGGGGTTATAAAAATCTGGTCCTAAGTGGTGTTTCCGGGTTCAGCTATAATTTTGACATATTTGCTGGCGATCAGAGCAATACTTTTCCTCATGATGTACCTTATTTAGGTGTAAGCGGAAACGTAGTTACTAGGCTCACTTCAACAGTAGTTAAACATGTGAATCATAAAATTTTCTTTGACAATTGGTTCAAAAGCCCCAATGTTCAAGTTTATCTCTTCAAAAATGGACTTTTACCTTTAGATACAGTGAGATTAAACCGAGTTCCCATTTCAAAAATGCCATCTGTAAAAGAACTGAAGAAAGAAGGACGGGGAAGTATGGATAAAAAGTAGCGACTATTGATGGGGTGCAATTGAGTTTGGTGTCATGGTTTGTTTAGAAAAGACCGGCAATACAAAGAAACCCCTGCTCCACAAGCTGTAGAAGTATATAATAAATACATGGGTGGCGTGGTTGCTTGACTCTATGCTAGGATTATATAGAATCTATTTTCGATCTAAAAAGTGGTATAAAAGGATATTTTTCCATGTGATTGATTTATGTATCGTCAACTCATGGATTCTCTGGCGTCAGCGAAATGAGAATCATATGCCTCTGTACGATTTCAAACTTGTGATTGCCGAACATTTATGCAAAACAGTTAAAGTTCCTCTAAAAAAGCGTGGCCGACCGTGCTCCGGATCGGCTCCAGGAACACCAACTAACATCGGATCTTCAGGAACACCTTCAGATACAATTTCAACACCAAAAAGTCGGCAGCGTCCAGCAAGACACCAACATTTTCCTCTAGTTTCCGTAATCCAGGATGATGTAGGGCATTTTCCAAAGTGGATGAAAAAACGGCAATTGTGCCAAAATAATTGTTCGTTTCGCTTCTATACATTCTGCGAAAAATGAAAAGCTATAATGAAAAGAGAAATTGTTTCTCTGAATTCCGTAAAGCATAAATATAATACATGTATTTTTTATATTTTAAACTTTTAATGTAATGTTATCAATAATTTGTTTCCTTTATTTTAATTCCCTTTGGTTTTTTATTTTGCCGTTGAATTTCACGTAAAGATTCGTTTTTGTTTTCGTTCATGCATACGAAGCCAGATTTCGTTTTTTATTTTATAAACTATATATTTTTTTGTACTTTTTTAATAAATATTGTTTAAGAATAATCAAAAGAAGCTATTTCAACCTTTTTTTATTTTTCTCCACGTTGCACATTAATTCATGCGGTAGAGGGTTAAATTCACTGTCTTTGTTCTAGTTTTTTTTATTTATTGCCAGGAATAATTTTAAACCACTCAGATAGAAAATAACATAACCATTCACTTCCACAATTTCACGAGTAACGTTTTAAAATTCTAGACTATATGACTTAATCTAACCAATTTAAAAAAAAGTCTATATTTAAAAATCAAGCTGATGACGTTAGTTTTCTTGCTATTCTCAGTTCATTTCTTGACATGACTATTGCCAAATCGTGTTTTCAATAATTCAATAAAACGATGTGTTTGTTGTGGTGGAACACCATAATAAAACGATGTGTTTGTTGTGGTGGAACACCATCCTGCGGGAACCACGATGCTTCTAAATTGATATCACGCACCGGTGTTTACAGACGGTAGCTGGTACTCCAGCCACATTTTTGAACGAATAAGGACCGATGATGACACTGGCATACAGTCCGTGCCATTTGTACATTTTTCTGTATGCAATGGCATTTGGTGAACTTCTTGAGGATTGTCCACACTCTAAATAACGCAATTCTGCTTGTTTACATAGCCATTTAACCAGAAATAAGCCTCATCAGGAACAAAATTTTACGGCAAAAAACTGGGTTAATTGACTTAAAGCCCAATCACTGAACACCTGAATGGTCTTTAGCTCTAGCTTTAGCTCTTGCACCAATTAGATCTTAGAAGTCTTGGGACTAAAATCTTTACGCAGTGTTCCAGAGAGTGCATAGACCAAGGCCAAGTCAAGTTGCTGCGAACGACGACTAATCGATAAATTGGGGTCCTCTTCAACACAAGCTTCCACAGCCACGATATTTTCTTCTGAACGCACTGTTCTCGTTCTAATAATAAACCGTAAATTTCAATGATAAAATGATAAACAGTACTGAAAATAAATAAAGCTTAACAGCTCACGGTCACAGCTAATTTGGCATTTAATTGCTTTTAAATTCTGATATTGCAAAAAGGCCACCCTTTATAAAGAAAACAACATCGATGTAATGCGGTAATGCGATTGCGCTTAAAAATAGAAAAATAAATATCCGTATAATTACTTTTTTAAAAACTTACCCAAGTTCAGTTCAGCAGCAAAACACACCGGATATAATATTAATGCACTCAACACAGAAAGAACTGAAAAAGTAAGAAAAAGTCTTGCTGAAAAAACTACAAATTAGTTATTGTTAAAAACTTTATCTATGTTTTACCTATTAAATACATAAAAATGTGACAAAACCATTCTGATGTGGCTGGAAAAACCTTAAATGCAGTCGTTAAAACTGATAAACTTCTCGGTTTAAGCCTTCGTTATTTAAAGCTCCGAAAGCATATAACCAATGCTAATGGGATTAGAGGTTGAGGCAATTTACGAGGGGCGTTCAATATATTCTCGGTATAGATATGAAGGAAAATGCGAATTCAATTTAAATTGTTTTTATTTTTCAATATAATCTCCCCTAACATCAATGCATTTGTTACATCTTGAGATAAGCCTTTTTAAACCCTCAAAAAAATAAATTTCCTTTCTCTGCAAAATACCCATTTATTGCCGACTTGAGTTCTTCATCATCCGAAAATCTTTTTCCACGAAGACATTTTTCCAAATCCGGAAACAGGAAATAGTCACTAGGGGCAAGGTCTGGACTATAGGGTGGGTGTTGGATTTCTTCGAAACCACAATCTCGCGCAGCAGCCTTGGAAACTCGCGCCGTGTAAACAGGAGCGTTGTCATGAAGAAGCAATACACCCGCTGCGAGTTTACCCCGTCTTTTCTTTTTAATTTCCTCCCGCAAATTATGCAAAGTGGAAGCGTAGGATGTGGCGTTGATGGTTTCACCTTTTTTTTGTACTCAATGAGCAAGATTCCCTTTGAGTCCCAAAAAACTGTGGCCATGAGCTTCCCGGCAGACGGAGTGACTTTGAACTTCTTCGGGGGGTCTGTTCCTTTTTTATGCCACTGCATGGACTCTTGTTTGCTTTCAGAGTCATAGTGGTAGACCCATGTTTCTTCCCCAGTAACAATTCGATCCATAACACCGTCCGCGTTCTCACTACACATCTCCAAAAGCTATCTACAGCATGTGATTCTCACTTTTTTCTGAGGCGCTGTGAGCATTCGTGGCACCCACCTTGCACTGACCTTTGAAAGGTTAAGATGGTCATCAAGAATGGTGTGAATGGTACCAATTCAAAGCTTGGTGATCTCTGCCATGATTTTCACCTTTATTCGGGCATCCTCAAGAACAAGTTTTTCGACTTCTTTGATGCTTTCTCCCGTACAAGCAGTAGCCGGGGCGCTGGAGCGGGGGTCGTCTTCAATGCTCTCTCTGCCTCTCTTGAACTCACTTGACCACTTTTGCACAGTTGATAATGAAGGTTCGGGACCCTGGTAAACAGCCACCATCTCTTCATGAATAGTTTTTTGACTTTTTCCTTGCTTAGTGAGAAATTTAAATACAGCGCGATGCTCAATTTTCACCATCATCGTCTCAGTTGCCATTATGATTTTGTTTAACTAGAGATAAAACGCGAATTAATAATCAAATTTATATCAAATTTTATATGAATGCACTAAAATAATAGTATTACTTAATAAATAAGTCAATTTATATATACAACCACAGCTTCACCCCGATACCGAGAATATGTTGAACGCCCCTCGTATATACAATATTATTTAAAATACTTTCAAGTAACCGTCAACAAAACTCCACTTAAATATGGCGTGGTGTGAAGACTCACTGACATTGATCTATAAGCGACCAGGCACGGCTTCCATCTGGATCTTCTGTTATTCAATACATCGATACGACTAATAGACACGATTCAGCATACTACAAACTGTCTATTCACGTTCGTGTATGACAGCGACCATTGCGGTTTTAGTACCGAAATAACCATTCATTTCATTTAGCTTTTTATTTAATTACCTCTTACAGGTGCTCTAAATTAAACCTAATAACTAATCTACGAGTACATCTTTCTACAAAGACATATTTCTGTTTACAAAGTGTGTATTTTAAGAGGTTCAGACTTTTTGCTTAAATAAAAACAAAGAAATTAACTTTATAATTTATTAAATTCATTCGAAAGATTATTTCATGCCATTTAATACTTGAAAATAATTTCGAACATATGTCCACCACGACTGCTTCATACAAAGCGCAATCGAAAGGTCCAATTTTCGACCACTTGGGGACCTATTCCTCGAACAATGTTCCTGTTGGAACAACAGTTCTTCCACATTTGATGTCATGAAAATTTGAGACCAAATAATCGTTGATCTTCGCATTGTACCAGTGCCTATTGACAGTAATTTGTGCTCCGTTTAACGAGAAATACGCCTTATCCCTGAACAAAATTTTACGGCAACAAACTGGATCAATTTTTAAAGGGTTTTCCCCAATAGGGACTTGACAACTTTGAATTTAATTTCTGAATGCACTCTTTCACTAATCATCAAACTGTCACTGTCAATTTATTCAGCAAACACAACATTTTCATCATGGTAAAGTACACGAACGAGCAACGTCTGAAAATTATTGTATAAAAATTTTCTACCGAAATTCGGAGTCGGTGACTGCAACTTTAAGAGCGTTAACTCCAATTTTCGGTCGTAATTCTCGCCCTAGTAGACAGGCAATAGCAAATTTAGTGCAAAAATTTGAGTCCACATATTCATTGTGTGATGTTGCCATGTCAGTGAGACAACGGGTGACCAACCCGTGTCGAAAATATCGCTGCCGTTCAGGCATCCGTAGCAAACTATCCAATTCCACGGCGTTCTCAAGAATTGGGCATCGCTCAGACCACATTATGGCGTAAGGATCTTGGTTTACACCCATACAAGGTCAAGCTGACTCAAGAATTGAAGCCGATGGACCATTTAAAGCGACGTACGTTCTCCGATTGGGTTCTGGAGAAGGTGCGCCAAGATGATGAATTTCATCGTAAAATCATCTTCAGTGACGATGCTCATTTTTGGCTCAATGGGTTCGTCAATAAGCAAAATATGCGTTATTGGTGGGTGAAAATCAACATGTGCTTCATGAATCACCACTTCATCCACAAAAAATAACTGTTTGGTGCGGTTTGCATGCCGGCGGCGTTATTGGGCCATATTTTTTCGTCGACGATAACGATCGTCACGTTACTGTGAATGATCACCGTTATCGCGCCATGGTCACCGATCATTTTTGACCCGAATTGGAAGATATGGACTTGGACGACATGTGGTTTCAACAGGATGGTGCCACAAGCCACACAGCACACGCTACAATCGATTTATTGAAGAGTAAATATGGTGAGCGTGTTATCTCAAGACATGGGCCAGTCGATTGGCCGCCTCGTTCGTGCGATTTAACGCCACTTGAATATTTTCTGTGGGGCTACGTTAAGTCATTGGTTTATGCCAACACGCCGACGACGTTGGAAGAGCTCAGAGCCAACATTGAACGCGGAATAGCGGGCGAAATGTGTGGCCGAGTCGTTGAAAATTGGGTCCAAAGAATAGACCGCTGCGAACGTGCCCGCGGTGTCCATATGAACGAAGTCGAGTTCCATTGATAAATGTTTTGATTTTACTTCAAGCCGATAATAAAGCTTTTGAAACATCTCAAATGGTTTGCGTTTTATCTATAAAAAAAGTTGTCAAGTCCTTGTGGTAAGGTTGTACTACATAAAATGTCCGAATTTATAGTAAAAATTTAAAAGCCAATATTTTCTTTACCTTTCATATGAGGCAAAGGTGTCGACTTATTCTCATTTGGGATACTCCCATGTTTTGTGCAATCTGCCGCACCGATTTCGTTGGGCCCGCATCCAACGCTGCTCTTAAAAGATCCTCTTTAACTAACGCTTCCGGTTTCCCACGTGATTCATTTTCGAGGCTGAAATCACCCGAACGGGACTTTCCAAACCAATGTCTATAGTGCGTTCGTTTACCGCTACATCCTCAAATGCATTATTAATGTTTTTCATTGCCAATTTAAATTCGTAAAGAAAGAGGATTCGAATTTGAACTGCCGACAGCATGGTAAATAATTCCTAGAAAAAAAAAAAACGGTACTTGTAACGAACTATTAAATTCTGACACGTTAAGCACACGTACCACTTTCTTCTATAAAAAAAGAAAATTTAACGTTCTGGCACAGACGTTCACGCGAGAACTTCTTATTTCCGACTGAACACAAATCGGACATTTCATGTGGTACAACCCAATAGATTCATTACAGGCTACATCATTGTAAATTTTAAACTTTGTTCCGAATTCATCTGTTTTTATGTCTTTTTATTACTTATTATTCCCCCATCAAGAGAATATTAAATGTTAATGTTTTAACTATTATAACTTTCACCTCTTGTCATTTGTTTGTCAATAGATTGTACTATACTATGAACTGCAAAAACAAAAACTGAAATTCTACAAATTTGAATTTTTTGTATTGAATAATTTTTGTCTTGTGTTTGTCAAGAAATAAATAAATAAAAAGACTCTCTCCGTCGTTGTAGTACAACCTATCGAACGTGTCGTAGAAAGAGCAGCAGGAGTCGTCGAAACCGAGTGAACTGAGAACTCCTGAGCCAACGCCTAAATCGCGGGGCATTCCATTATGTTGATTGGGGTCTCTAGATTCCGTGCCAGGGGTGGATGGTCGCTATTACTACCTGAAGTAAAGGGTCCGCCATCTAAGGTTTTTTTTTTTAACTAGTGCTTATTTCGTGAATGGTAACACTTAGCTCATGTCTGATTTGACAGATAATTAGTTTTATCCTTCCGCTGAACGAATATGGTTATGTATACGCTTGAACAACGCTGGGAAATATTGCGACATTACTTTGAAAATCATGGTAATGTTGCAGAATGTGTGCGAAAATTGCGTACGGATTTTGGAAGAAGAGAAGCACCGTCAGTTCCGTATGTTTGTTATCTTGTGGAAAAAGTGAAAGAAACTGGCATCCTCATGGATAAACCAAAGCGTGAAAAGCCAAAAACAGTGCGTACACTTGAGAATATTGCTGCTGTGGCAGAAAGTGTGCGTGAAGCGCCATCAACATCAATTCACCGTCGTTCTCAACAATTGAACATTTCGGAGACATCATTGAGACGAATTTTGCATAAAGACCTTGGTATGATGCCATACAAAGTCCAATTGGTTCAGGAGTTGAAGCCAACTGACCATCCAATGCGTTTTCGCTTCGCTAAGTGGGTCTGCGATCGACTTAGAGAAGATGCCGATTTTGCCAAAGAAATCATCTTTTCAGATGAAACTCATTTTGATCTTGGCGGGTATGTAAACAAGCAAAATTGTCGCATTTGGGGCACAGAAAACCCGCACGCATACATTGAAAAGCCGATACACCCAAAACGAGTCACTGTTTGGTGCGGATCCCAGAGCCGATTCCAGAGGCATAAAAAAAAAATTTTTTTTTACCCTGATAGCCTCTTTACAGCTCGAATCATACCATGCCTTTTCTTTTCGTTTGATACTCTTCATCCGATGAGGGATAAAGCATCTCATTCCAAAGAGAATCGTGTTTATGATCATATCAGCAGCGGTATCCACATCGTTATCGAAGAAACATAACGACCAGTTAAAATTCCTGAAGAAGCTGTTAAATTCGCTCCAATTGGTTTTCTCGTATTACCATACGGTTCATTCAGGAATCTTTTCTCAAACTGTGTGGTAGATGTACGAGAAATCAGCTGATATGCCACAGTGGGCCGACGAGCCTAGAGGGGAAAGCACTTCAATACTGTACTTATCAGAGTGAGAAGTTAAAAATAAGTCCAAGGTGTTGGCGGTATGACTATCAGTGTCTGGTATTCGTGTAGGTTCATTTAGAACCTGGGTTAAGTTATTTTCCGCAGCGAAGTACTCAACCCACTATCGGGTGTTGTCTGTCCAGAATGTCGAAGCCACTCAGAATTGTGTATATTGAAATCGTCCGTAATAACGATTTTGTATTTTGTATAACGATACAGGATACAAGATATAAAATTCTTTGTATTAAGTCAGACAGCGCATCAAACTCATTAAAGGTCGAATTGCTGTCCAGTTTGGGGCTTCCGTAGATAAAGTAATAGTGGATAGTTTGCTTTCGGAGATGGAATTTAAGTCACAAGAAGTTGAATTCCGGATTGGAAGAGTGATTACATTTTGGTTTAATTTGGTAAGCAACATCACTGCGAACGTAATTGGTGAGAAAAAAATAATGGCACTAGTTTAAGCCAGATCAGCGCGATCTGAGAGGTGTGGGCGGGGATCTATCTGTATTTCACTAAGTGCCGAAACAGCTGGTCGTATTTACAAACGCGGGCGTATGCAGAACAGTGATTATTACTTTTTAGCCGGCGTATGATATTTGCTATGTCAACCCTAAATTTCTAAGTCATCACAAAAAAAAAAAAACAACGACGATGCTAAGCAAGGCTGCAAAGCGAAAATTCTGATGTTGGTTTACAGAATCGAATTGTTGTAGTTGTTATTTATGCATTTACAACAATAGAAATGCAGTGCACATACTAAATTCTCACTCCCAACTCGCTTTCCATCAGTTATTGCCTACACTCAGCCACATGAACAAGAGAATTTACGACCAGGAGCGGGAGAGGAGGGGTACCCACACTGTGTAATTCTTTTTCTTTCTTCATTGCACTGCACTAGTTTTTTTTTTTTTTTTTTTATTTATTTAATTTTTTGACACGCGCGCAGTGTTGTTTTACTGTTTTTTTTTTGTTTGCAATGCAGCAGAATTCACAAGTGCACTGGTTAGCATGTGCACTCGGCGGTGGTCGACACGCAATTCACTAGAGATGAGATGACATTACCAACTTCCATAATCTACACTCATGGCCGAATGAAAATCCGCATACAACCAGAACAACACCGTTTCAACGTCGATTCAGCGTAAACGTGTGGTCAGGTGTAATGGGTAATAAATGGATACTTTGATACTTGAACAAATACTAAACAGTGAAACTTATTTTCAAATTATTTTCAAAGAAGATGTTTCGCTGGCACTAATAATAACTTATTTTTACCAAAATGATGGTGCTCCAAGTAAGCCACTACGGCAGAATAGCTAAGGACTACTTGGATGAAAAGTTTATAAGTCGATGGATGAGAAAGAATGTATTTTACAGTTTTGGATTTCTACTTATGGAGAACGATGAAGGAACGGTATATTCATCGGAAATGGATGAATTGCAAGAACGAATAACAGCAGCGGCACAACATAACAAAGAGATTTTACCAACTATTTAGCAACAACTATAATTGCATTCAGTCTGGTGGAGGACACTTTGAGCAACTGTTGTAGATTTAAGATTATGTAGATTAGCGATAAAATTATTTATTTATTTATAATAATTTACTAAAACGGTAAATGAAAGTGCTGCACTTATTTAGAGTATTATTTTAGTAGTAATAAGAAATAACATTATATATACATAAGCACACTTTTCCGAGATAAATGCGATGTTCCCAAAAATTTATTGAAAAAAAATTAAAAAAATGTTTTTGAAGACGAATATGGATGGTTATAGTGTTTAAATATGAATTAACCACTAACTTGCTCTAAGTTTAATACACTAGAAGTTAAAAGTCAGTACTTTTTAGTACCTACTTCTCTGAAGTAACTTTTTCAAGCACCCTGTAACTCAGTGAGTTTTGAAGCAGACCCCTCCTCCCGGCTATTTTTGTCATAACACGAACCAATGAATCAGATCCCAAAATATCTGTATCCCAAACCTGACCAATTAATTTATTTAAAAAGTAATTAATAACAGTCCAAAAACCGATCTGTTAATAACTTTGTAAAGGAAGGGGAGGAGTTATAAAAATGTTGGTAACAACTGACTGAAAGCGATGTCAAACTCTTTCAAGAGAGTCCAAGAGTCTTAGTATCGTCACCCAATTGTTATCAAGAAATTGTGCAAACAGAAATAAGTACAGCCTTGCAACTATAGTTGAGACGGAAACCAGATTGATTTTTTTTTAAAGAACAACATTCAAGTGGGTAGCATCCAAAATTTAATGGGGAGACTAAATTATCACAAGATTTTAGTTGCCTGAAAAAGTCTTTCGGTCACGACTGGTCCGATTGGGAAGCCAATACACTACCAATGGAGCCACGGCCATTGTTGTTGTTACCAAGAACCTTCCTTATTTAGCTATTCATAAGCATTGCAAAAGCTTAAAATGAATATTGTAAAATAGCTATTGATCTCAACACGTTGACTGGGGCAGTCTCAAAGGTGTGCGCCAAGCCACTGCTCTTTATGGGGCTGGCAACTTGTTGACTATTGGATTGGCTTCAGTGTGGTTCTATATTTTTCATAAAATTCATAATTTCTCTTTAGCACCCAGGGTCAGTTTCCTGTAAGACTTCAGCACTCAACGTGTCTATTTGTTACAGCCGTGACAATGCGGACGAAGATAATTTTCACCTGACTGAATTTATATATTAAAATATTTACTATACTACAATGCTGTTTCGTTATTTCTTTAGACACTGCACTAATTCCAACGCGACAACAAGGTTTAATAGCCAACAGCATTCGTTTGAAGTGCGTGTGTGTGTACACTCGTTTCACGTTTTTTACAAGATGTGACTGACCAAGCAAATAAGAAAACGGAAAAAAACAAAAAAAAATTCTATCGTTGATAGGAAGTTCAGATGTAATTGAGATACAAATGCGCAAATGCGCACAGACGCATTCACTTATGAAAAAATAATAATAAAGATAAATTAATTTTGGATAAGGCGTGGAATTGTACCATACGGGCGACCATAATGCTCCTGCGCATTCGTCGTTACCGGTAACCCATCTACCATCACCACCGGAAGAATGAATGTGTGGAAGACTTCAAGGGGCGATTCCTTGATATATTTTGAAGAATGTGAATCTCCTTCGAGATACAGAGGTCTTAAATTAAGCCTTATGCTGCCTTGTTTTTTTTGACTCCTATTGAAAATAACATATTTCAAATTTATGCGTGTATAGTTACAAATGAGGTATCGTTGAACTCGCAGTTATGATTTTTTTTTTTAAATTAAAATTTTGATTTCACCATAATTTTTTTCGGAAAAATATCTTCAACTACTCTTTGCAACTTTAAACGCGTATCTAGTACTCAAGTCAGTAGTTCTCAAGATACGACCGAACTTATTGGAGCAGGTAAAACATTAAGTTAACAATTGTTAAAAATTTGAGGAAAAAAATACAAATATTAACCGTCTTTTTTTTCGCTATTCTATATACGAGTAGGCTAAAAAAAATATTCGTCAAAAAAACACCTATCGGGGCTACGTTCGTCTTCATAATTTTTCAGCACTAATGGCATTTCTCAGAGTTTTTTTTCTCGATTTGTAAACAACAGCTCGTCAATCCCGAGATGACCATCGACAAGTGCACTTATGAAATTCGCTCCTCGCGTGGGGGAAAAAAAACCGCGCGCTAGTTCACAACACAAAAACAGAACAACCAATAAAACAAAAAAAAATCCACTTCGTGCGAGCGGGGAAAAAAAATTAAAACATCAACGCGCGAGTGCAGTGAAACAAACATACACAGTGCAGTCATCCCAACCTTCCTGCCCCTGGTCGTACTGTTGCATGGGCTTGGTCACTGCCGTTGCTGATTACATTGTTATACAGTGCGTGCAGTGGCAGAGTGTATGTAACAACCGATGGATAGCGGGCTGTTTCCTATTGTTGTAAGGGCAACAATTTGATTTGGCAAACCAATTCTGTATTTTTACTTCACAGCTGTGCTTAGTATAGTAGGCATTTGTGGATTTTGTGTTTGACTTTTTTATAAGAATCCGAGAATTTAGAGTGGATATTGCAAGTACAGGATGTCCCAAAAATCAACGTCAAGCCGGAAACGGGTGATTGGTCAATTGGTGTCGGCTATCAGTTCTAGTCAGTTACTCAAACCAGACAGACGTGTTTTTCTTGTTCTCCCTTTAATTAATTTTCGTCAAATTGCATTTTCGGGTTCTTAACCCCAGTGCTTGAATTCTCTAATTGTTTTTGTGCAATTTTTTCAGTGCTAAGCCCCTAACTATATAAAATATATAAAATTGCAACCAAGCAATACAAAAAAAATAAAATAAATAAAAACAATAATTCGACCTAATATTTATACACTCACTGACCTACGCAACTAATTTAAACATGTCTTGCGGAATTGCCCATTGTGTAATCGATGACTGCAGTGCTGACTGGGTAGCTTGCAGGGGCATCTGTGGGAAAGCCATTCATGCCGTTTGTGTCGGGTTAAACAAAAGAAATACGGTGTTTATCAAGGAATTTTCTGATAACCTCCTTTTCTTCTGTGATGAGTGCAAGTGTATCTCACTCTCGCATGTTCTTTTGACAATAAAATGCCTAATCGATTCCAATGACTCCTACCAAGACGCACTCGCGAAAAAGATCACGGACAAAATTTCGGTCATCGAAAGCAGTGTTAAAAGTGTTGAAGAGTTACGGAACTCAGTGCAGACCTCAGCCGAACTAATAAAATCCAAAGTAAAGCATATGGACAAACAAATTGCTGGTCTAATCGAGTTAGACTCCGGGAGATCCAGGAATGAAGAAACTCCCTTACGTCACCTGGAAAAAGTGTTAAGTGACATCAAAGCCATCTGTTCTACGCAAGTTATATCCAACCAAAAAGCTTGCGAGTTGATAAGCTCTCTGCGTGACGACATTGACATTCATTTCCAGTCCTCGTCACGCAAACAACCATCTCCTAAAGAATCCGATCCTATGCTCTAAGTTATCTTCGACAAAGTGAACGATGTCAGTGATGAAGTTACTGCGACTCGATCCCTCGTATGCGATATTGAACATCACATTGCAACAATAAACAGCAAAATCGTTGACCCACCAAACTTCTCGCAGCCTTACCAGAATGTTCCCTATAATACATCGCTAATGGCTGAATTAATGGAACCTGAAGTGTATTCACGCTCACCCTCACATACAAGTCATCTGCGACGGTTCAACCTACTGATTCATGCGAAGTTTCTTCCAACTTGATAATAAGGAACACATCTATGTCAACACCTCCAATCGCTGCCCCACGGAAGCGTTGAAGTGATTGCACTTCAACTCAACTTGGACACCTTCCGAATGGCAGCGTAGACTTGATAAGCTTGCTTCGAAAAAACAATTGGTTGGATGCTGGTTGGATCTCGAATTTCTTCGTAAAGAAATATGGCAGCACCATTAGCCACTGTTTACTTCCAACATCCACAGAAGTAAGCGCAGCTTCAAGCTCAATATGCGGAATGGCTATTCCATAATCCAGCCAGCAACAATTTCAACCTTGGAAAGATGCGTGTCTGCAAATGGTTGGAAAATACGACCAAGAAGCAGGATAAAGTCAAGCAGTCCGTCTTACCTAAACCATCTATCAAGTTAGCAAGTAAATCCAATTTGTCAAGACCCACCTCCTCTTCTCAAAACAAACCCAGCTCCAATTGGAGCTTTAAAATTAAAAATTTTCCTAATTTTAAGCCTCCCACCCATACTCCAACTCCCTCTATTCCACCCCAAACCAAGCCCCGACGTCAACGTGTCTCTTTTGACTTGACCCCTACAACTCAAACTCCCAACAATCAACCCCTAACAAACCCGCCTTTCCCTAATAATACCGACACTGCTCAACCACCCACACCCTCTCCGACGGATAATTTTCCCAATTTCGACCTTACAACAGGAGCCAAATACTCAAACTTTGTCAGCTCGCATATCTTAAATCCCGCTTCCAGCTCGTCTTCACGGGCCAACAGTCCCTATTTTTGATCACCTTTCGCCGCCTAACGTTAAATTGACCCAAAAGAATATAGACACCACAGAATGCCGTTACGCTCTCTCTAGGCTAAGGGATAAAAAGATATACGAAAATATACGTCTCTTTCTCGCATATCTTTACGACAAATCCAACTCTGTTTGCTTTGAGGGAAAAACGAAAACAAGTGTCATGGTCTCCATCCAACAAGAAGGTCTTCCTACCTATATAACTAGTCTCAGAAAGCTTTACAGCAGGTACCACGAAATCTTAGACACACCTCCTCAAAAGGTTGCAGATGACCTCGCTGCTTTCCGCAACTATGTACACTCTAAAAGAGTTTTTCACCTTCAGCGCCTTTCAACGACAAATTTTTTCGTTCCTAACTTGTCTTCTTTGCCTGCATCTCATCTACACTCCCCTACTCCTCCACGTAATAAACTACCTCTTACATTTTGCTACCAAAACGTAAGAGGATTGCGCTCTAAAACTCGTGCTGTCTTGTCTAAATCAAACGGTCTCTCTTTCGACGTCTATGCTCTTACAGAAACCAATCTGATCCCCGACATAAAGAGCCAGGAGCTATTTCCATCTTCTTATATTGTTTTCCGAGATGATGATCACTCTCTCCCTATGTTTAATGATCCTGCCATCCCTAAAGTTGATTCTTCATGTAGAGGTGTCCTACTTGCCATTCACAATAACCTCAACTCTTCTCTCATCGCTATCTCTTCTTTCGTTAAACTTGACTTTGTTTCAATTAAAATAAAACTTCTGAACAGGTCCCTGTACGTTATGTGTTGCTCCATTCTCCTAGCTCAACCTATTGAATCCTACATCCTTGCTATTAAAGCAATATACGAGGGCGGGTCAATAAGTCCGTGACTTTTGGAATAAAACACAGATTTTTTGATAAAAAAATAATTTTATTTTTCAACGTAGTCTCCCTTGAGCTCTATACACTTTATCCAACGCTTCTCCAATTTTTTTATCCCTTCCAAAAAAAATGATTTGTCGAGGTCCTCAAAATAGGCCTTTGTTTGCGAGATGACTTCATCATTGGAGTCAAATCTTTTTCCACCAAGCCATTTCTTCAGGTTTGGGAACAAGAAGTAGTCGCTCGGAGCCAAATCTGGAGAATATGGTGGATGAGGGAGCAATTCATAGCCCAATTCATGGATTTTTGCCATGGCAACTGCACATGTGTGCACCCTTGCATTGTCTTGGTGGAAAAGAACTTTTTTCTTGGACAAATGAGGTCGGTTTTTTTTCAAATCGTCATTGAATCGGTCCAATAAGTTGGCATAATATTCCCCATTGATTGTTCTTCCCTTTTGAAGGTAGTCAATGTGGATTATCCCACGTGCATCCCAAAAAACAGACGCCATAACTTTATTGGCTGACAAACCCACCTTGGCCTTCTTTGGCGCCGATTCACCCTTAGAAACCCACTGTTTTGACTGTTGTTTGTTCTCTGGTGTGTTGTGATGGATCCATGTTTCGTCCACGGTTACAAAACGGCTCAAAAACTCCTCCATATTGCGATTAAACAACGCCAAACCTTCCTGTGAAGTTTTAGTGAGTAGTCTGATAAAAATAGCTGTCAAGCACAAACTAACTGACGCAGCAAGTTTAAATTTTGACAGGAGTCAACTGACAGATGCCTGTTGACAGGAGCCGTGTTGCTGTTTCAGTAAAGAGGTCAGAAATTCAAAAAGTCATGGACTTATTGACCCGCCCTCGTACCAACTAATTGACGTAAGTGATTCCATCGACGATATCCTTATCTTTGGTGGCTTTAATCTGCCCCTGCTAAAGTGGACTCCATCGGATGATCACTTATTTTTACCGCGTCAAACGCCAGTTCATCTAAGGGATGTCTTTTCATTGATAGCATAACTGACTCAAGCCTGTGTCAAGTAAGTGACGTCCCTAATTCTATCGGTAGGCAACTAGACCTTATTTTTACTAGTGATCCTATTAACTCCACAGTAACGTTGTGTCCCTTTATCCTATCAACTGTCGACAACTTTCACCCCCCTCTTCTTCACTCATTTTTCCATAACTCTCCATCCCAGCCCACTTCTTCAACTACCATCTTACAACTTCCATAAAGCTAATTTTCGCAAAATCAATACCTATCTTAGCAAATGTTCTTTTGATTTTAAGAACCTATCCTTATCTGATGCTATCTCCATTTCCTACAGTGAAATATTTAATTCCATTTCTCTCTACGTCCCATTTTCACGGCATAAAACATAATCTATTTCACCTCCATGGTACAACAGAAGACTTCGCTCTTTACGAAACAGAAGAAACAAATTATAGGCAGTTTTTCTTCGCACCAATTCTTATTATGACTACTCTAACTATCTTGGAACTTGCCTGCAATTTACCCAGCTCTATAACTGCCTCTATCAGCGCTTTCTCGACACAGCGCAGACCAACCTTATCAACGATCCTAAAACATTTTATCAATTCGTTAACTACAAAAAAAAAATCAGACGGTTATCCCTCTCTCTCGTTCGATAATATATCATCGACCGATCCACATATTATTGCCAACTATTTTGCAAACTTTTTTAAACAGTCATTTGCAGGTTGTCTGCAACAACCTCTTCGTATCCGACTCCATCTATTTCAAGTACCTTCCCAATTTCTCAATTGGCCCCTCTCTCTCTCAACCTTTTGATCCCGCCCTTATCGAAGAAAAGTTACAAAATCTCAACGATGAATTTGTATCTGGTCCAGATGGGCTCCCAGCAATATTTCTCAAAAAATGTGCCTCCAATCTTTCCTCCCTCTTTCACCTGTCCCTCACACAAGGGGAATTCCCCCAAAGTTTGGAAGACCTCTTTCATAACCCCTGTTCACAAAAAGGGATCAAAGAATGAAGTAACCAACTACCGTCCCATTGCTAAGCATTCTCACATACCTAAAATGTTCGAAAGTTTCTTATATGAAGTTCTCAGCTTTCAGTGCAAGTCACTTATATCACCCAGTCAGCATGGATTTCTAAAAGGTAGAGCAACTACTACAAACTTAGTTGAATTCGTATCCTTTGCGCTTTCAGCCCTAGAAAATGGCAACGAAATTGACGTTATATCACATCAACTGATCCTTTTCAAATTGTTTTCCCTCGGTTTTGACCCCATATTGTTAAAATGGATATCTTCTTATCTGGAGAACCGTTACTATAGCGTTCGCTTTAGGTCAGCCTTCTCAACCCCGTTTTTAGCCACTTCTGGTGTCCCACAAGGAAGCCATCTATGTCCCCTCTTTTTTATTTTAACTATAAACGATCTTGAGAAGATTATCAAACATTGCTCCGTATCCATTTACGCCGATGACACTAAGTTTTCCAAAACTATTTCTTCACCCCAGGACTCTGTTCTCCTTCAAGATGACCTCAATAGGTTTTCTACTTGGTGTCTAAAAAATTGTTTTCAACTTAATGTCTAAAAATGCCAATCTATGACTTTGTCTCGTAAGTCCAATCAATCCCCTTCTCGACTTTACTTTCTGCATGACCAATCTGTACATCCGGTTCAATCCCTTCGCGATCTTGGAATTTTATACGATAGAGAGTTAAACTTCCGTTCGCTTATTGATGAGATAATCCTTAAAGCCAACTCATCGCTCGGTTTTATCAAACGTTGGTCTAAAGAATTTTGCAACCATTATGTGACAAGGTCACTTTACATTACCCTTGCCCTGCCCCTCCTTGAATATGCCAGCCAAATAAGGTCCCTCTTTCAGCGAATTCATATATCCCGAATCGAGAACATTCAACGTCGTTTTCTTCGGTTTGCTCTTCGTGGTCTACCCTGGAGTGACCCATCTATCTAACCTCCCTATCGCGACCGCCTCAAACTTCTTAACCTGAATACCCTAGAAAAACGCAGGGACGTAGCTGACATTCTCTTCATTCATCGACTACTCTCCAGTTCTGCGGACTGCGCTTCCCTTTACAATTCTATTTCTTTCAACACGTAAGTTACGCTGTCCTCGTCTCTTCCATATCCCAACCCACCGCACCTCTTATGGCTCTAACGAACCAATCTCCCGCATGCTCCGTAAGGTCAACTCAAACCTCCTCCTTTTTGATTTTAATCTGAGTACTTCTCGTCTTAAATCTGATCTTCTCCACCACTCTCTTACTTCCTAACCCCTAACTCTTGTTAGTTTGTAAGTCCTAGTTTTTAAGTTACTTTAAGCTTGTACTAAGCGAAATAAATGGGGTCGTTGGCCCCCACTAAATTATCACAAAATTATAAAAAAAATTCTAAGTCATGGACTTTTAAAATTATTGGCACTCAAAAAAATCTGAGAAATCTGACACCCTGTACCGATCTTTCAAGTGCTGTGACCGCAAATCTTTACTTTTCTTCGATTTTTTTTGTCACGTAACCCTGAGAAACTCTTCTGTAAATTACGGTCCAAAGTTGAAACATAACTATAACAGTTTTAACTAAAATATTGCTTTTTTTGTCCATCCATGTATCTGAAATTCATTAATCATCCAAGTGGAACTGACTGTACTGACCAAAAAATATACTATGCCATTCTGGAAAGTAATTTCAAAAGATGGGATATTTAGTCTGGATTCAAAAATGGTATGACACTTGCTAGACTAACGCTTAATTGAGGACAAAAAAAAATATTTTGTTAAAGAGACCCGATTCATAGTTAATTCTTTTTAATAAGCTAAAATGAGTACCAAGTGTGCGCTAGATAGACAGTGACACCGTGATTGAGACGGATAAATACACCATTTCGACTAGTGTGAGTGAAACAGATAGAGATGCCACCCTTGTTAAGTAGTGACGCATAGGCACATCGTGCAATACTGTCGTACTTTACGCTCCTTCGCTTACAGCGAATTATTCTGTATTCGTGTTGATTTCGTGCTTACAATTTTGGCTTCCTTTATTGGACTTCATTACATTGCGACTTTGATTTGCTATCTGACCGTTTCTGTTGAATCTGGATTTCTTCTGGACTAGTGTTGATCGTTGATCTCGTGATTGTGTATTTCGAATTCCATCATGCCATCATGATACACTGCTAACATGCATCTAATTTATGGGGAATGCATTACACCTGCTAGTGCTGCAAACAGACTTTGTCAGGAGAGATACCCAAATGCTCAGCGTCATCCGGATCATCGAGTGTTTGTAAATGTGCACCGGTCATTCTTAGAGGGTCGCTTTCCAAATCAAATGGTTAATGAGGGAAGACCCGTCATGCCCTACGAGGATGAAGTCTTACAAGCAGTCGCACAAGACCCTAGTACTTCAGTACGTGCAATTGAAGAAAGCATAGGAGTACCCAAAAGTACAGCACACCGAATTCTAAGTGTAAAATGTTTGTGTGGGTACAAATGATAGAACTTATTCTTTTCAATAGAAATCGCTTTATTCAGTACAGTTACAATTCACTATTTAATTGTTTCTCTCAGTACAATCCAATTTCTCAACCGCTTGTACTTTCCTTATCTTTTACTTAAACCACTTAATCACTTCTCCTAATTAACACTTCAAATTTCACTTTAGAACTGATTTGCATACCTTTGGGATGCTGGTATTTATACTCGAATGACATACTTCGAGAACAATCCTCGCCATCCAGCGTCCCATACAATTTCCAATTTGCTGGAAAATTCGATTCCACTCTCCAGTCGAGACTTTGTTATTCCAGTATCGAAATCTTCTGGTCTTCGAGTATCGACATTTTCTGCTCTGTGAATCTAGATGTCGCTGCTCACATAAGGAAAAACCAGCTCCATCCGTACCATGTACAGCGAGTCCAAAGTCTGCTACCCCGAGATTATCCAGAAAGAGTCCAATTTTGTCAAACGATGGTGCAGAGGTTCAGAGAAGATCCGAGATTCTTCGAAAAAATTCTATGGTCGGACGAATCAACTTTTAAAAGGGGCGGTACATGAACGTCCACAATTTGCACGAGGGGCACGTGGAAAATCCACATTTGATGAGGGAAGATAGATCACAGTACCGTTTTAAACATGTGGACGGGAATTTTGAATGGTAGAATTATTGTCCCATTCAAGCTGCCGCAGGATTTGAGTGCTGAGGTTTGTTTAGATTTTTTGGAGAACCACTTACCAAATTTATTGGAAGACGTGCCGCTTAATATCTGTACATGCATGTGGTATCAACAATATGGCTTCCCAGCGCACAGTACGAGAGTTCCTCGATCGGGAATACTCCAACATGTGGATAGGGCGGTCTGGTAAAATTTCGTGGCCAACCCGTTCACCTGATTTAAATCCACTCCATTTTTTTTTCTGGGGAGCAGTAAAAGAAAAAATTTATTCTAAGAAGATAGAAAATTTGAACGAGCTGCGCCAAAAAATTGTAGAAGCAGAAGCCGATGAAGACATCAACTCCAGAAGATATGCCCGTCGTATTACCAGATCATTTGTAAGAAGATGTAGAGCTGCATTGCCGCTGAAGGCAAACAGTTTGAACATTTGTTATAAGATACAAGATCGGTGGATGGAGTTTAGTCGCGCAACAAACAACAGTTGTATAAAGGGATCATGAGAGTATGCACCAAGAGAACGTAGTGTTCTGTGTGCTCTGTGATGAGAAAAAAATGAAATGAAATGACAAGGGTGGCACATCTATCTGTTTCACTCCCACTAGTCGAAATGTCGTATTTATCCGTCTCAATCACGGTGTCACTGTCTCTCTCGCTTACACTTGGTACTCATTTTAACTTAGTAAAAAGAATTAACTATGAATCGGGTTTCTTTAAGAAAATATTTTTTTTGTCCTCAATTAAGCGTTAGTCTAGCAAATGTCATACCACTTTGGAATTCAGACTAAATACGCCATCTTTTAAAGTTACTTGCCAAAATGGCAAAGAACATTTTTCTGTCAGTACAGTCAGTTCCACTTGGATGGTAAATGATTTTCAGATACATGGATGGACAAAAAAGCAATATTTTAGTTAAAACCGATATAGTTATGTTTCAATTTTGGACCGTAATTTACAGAAGAGTTATTCAGGGCTACGTGACAAAAAAATCGAAGAAAAGTAAAGATTTGCGGGCACAGTACTTGAAAGATAGTCACAGGGTGTCAGATTTCTAAATTTTTGTTTTTAGTGCCAATAATTTTAAAAGTACGTAAATTAGATTTTTTTTTAATAATTTTGTTATAACCGAAACCACTTGACCTATCACCCGTTTCCACCTTGACGTTGATTTTTAGGACACTCTGTATACGCGTGCTAGAAAGTAATCACTTTTCTGCGTACGTCCACGTCTGTAAGTACAGACCAGCTGCTTTGGCACTTAATGGAACACAGGTAGATCCCCGCCCATACCTCGCAGATCACTCTGATCTGAAGCAACCTCGCTACGAAAACGAAAACCGAAAAAAGTTTAAACAAGCCAGGAATGACTGCAACGTCTTTCTTAAGAGTGTAAGATTCCAATACGACCAAAAACTGATAGTTTGAAAGCCGACAGCAAATTTTGGGAGTGGGGGTATAACCAAAATATATGTACATATATGTGTAGGTATTAGCGCAGTGATATCGAAATCTACCGTCTGGCAGTTTTTTTTTCAGTCGTGGCTGCGGGGTAAGGGGTTTAAAATTGAATTAATATATAAACAGTAGATAAACAGACGTTTTGGTTTCAACTTTCCCTTACCAGACACCCCCAAAAGTGACCAAAAAATCACTTTTGGTGGTTATACCACACAAGCGCTACGTCAAAAATTCTGAAAAATTATTTTGATTACGAATATATAGGTCCCAGACGTTTTGCTTTCAGCTTTCACCCCGCCAGATCCTAAAATCGTTTTTTTTTTTTTAAAAACATGAAACACTTTTTTGTTTTCAAAAATAACCATATGCTGATCACTGATTACAAATATGTAGGTCCCAGACGCTTTGCTTTCAGCTTTCATCCCGACAGACGTCCTTGAAATATTATAAAAGCATTTTTTTTTTTACAAAAAACATGAAACATTTTTTTGCTTTCAAATATGTTGGTCACAACAAAATATTGTACACGTCTTCCTGATTACAAATATATAAGTCCCAGACAAATTACTCACAGCTTACACCCACCAGACGTTGATGCTACATTTTTGACGATATTATACTTTTTTAAGTATTTGTCACTAAATGCATCAATAGAGCAGTAAGTATCATCTACTCTCTTTTATTATGTTATTATAATTACATATTAATGTTCGGTCGACAAGTCAAACGAACAAGAACTTCTTTTACTTGGGAAACATATAAAGCGTGTTACATTTTAGTGCGAAATAATCGCAAGCAATACCATGGGTTTAACAATGTGGAAAAATAATTTTGTTTAGTGAAAAAACTAAAAAAAATTCTTAATATACTTAGTGTTAGAAAAGATCGGAAATACAAATTCGTCAATTTAATCCTTCTAACTGAAGTTAATAATTTAAGTGGCTACCATAGTGCGTGTTATAGACTATTGACTGCCGTTTCAAAAAATCCAATAGCAACTTCAAGTAAAAAGACCTGTGAACCATGTAAGTTAAAAAAAATTCTTTATAGCCAATAGTATGTACGGGTACGCACTTTCATTATTGTGATTGGTACGTGGGAACATTTTAAGTCCAGAAACAGTAAAAACAGGTACCATATCAGTCTGAAATCGAACTCCAAACGAAATGAACAACTGTAGCGTGAGAGCGAGGCGAGTCTAGCGCGACGCTTTGATTTTGAAAAATTGAAAAACTCTCGCGAAGAGCCAGCGATGACATCAGGATGTGGTAGCTTTGTACGAGGGCGGGTCAACAAGTCCGTGACTTTTGGAATAAAACACAGATTTTTTGATAAAAAAATAATTTTATTTTTCAACGTAGTCTCCCTTGAGCTCTATACACTTTGTCCAACGCTTCTCCAATTTTTTTATCCCTTCCAAAAAAAATGATTTGTCGAGGTCCTCAAAATAGGCCTTTGTTTGCGAGATGACTTCATCATTGGAGTCAAATCTTTTTCCACCAAGCCATTTCTTCAGGTTTGGGAACAAGAAGTAGTCGCTCGGAGCCAAATCTGGAGAATATGGTGGATGAGGGAGCAATTCATAGCCCAATTCATGGATTTTTGCCATGGCAACTGCACATGTGTGCACCCTTGCGTTGTCTTGGTGGAAAAGAACTTTTTTCTTGGCCAAATGAGGTCGGTTTTTTTTCAAATCGTCATTGAATCGGTCCAATAAGTTGGCATAATATTCCCCATTGATTGTTCTTCCCTTTTGAAGGTAGTCAATGTGGATTATCCCGCGTGCATCCCAAAAAACAGTCGCCATAACTTTATTGGCTGACAAACCCACTTTGGCCTTCTTTGGCGCCGATTCACCCTTAGAAACCCACTGTTTTGACTGTTGTTTGTTCTCTGGTGTGTTGTGATGGATCCATGTTTCGTCCACGGTCACAAAACGGCGCAAAAACTCCTCCATATTGCGATTAAGCAACGCCAAACCTTCCTGTGAAGTGAAGCACACGAAATTCACTTTTTTCCATTTTCTCCTCAAATTAGTGAGTAGTCTGATAAAAATAGCTGTCAAACACAAACTAACTGACGCAGCAAGTTTAAATTTTGACAGGAGTCAACTGACAGATGCCTGTTGACAGGAGCAGTGTTGCTGTTTCAGTAAAGAGGTCAGAAATTCAAAAAGTCACGGACTTATTGACCCGCCCTCGTAAGTAGCCACAAAGAAAAAGATAGTAATCAGTTTTGTGCTTGACATATTCAATTGCTTGAACTCACTGTCACTGTGTGATGGAAAACGATTCTATAATGGGAACGATTTCTCGCCTCGCTCTCACGCTACATTGTGAAACCGGCAGTATGCCTTATCAATTCAAATCATTTATAACCAAGAACAGTTTTGATTTTGCTCTTAACCAATTCCCTTATCCGATGTACACTGGTGCAGTACGAAATGATAATGAGCGATACTAGTTGCGTAAGCACATTCTTTTTGGTTTCGATTGGACATTTTCAATTGGCCATATTCCTTGTATATTTTTAAATATTATTATTAAACCTTACTTACATACATATTCTACATGCAGCGTCCGAAATCGTCGACAATGAAATCGAATCACTAAACGACATTGCAGTTGATTCATCTGAAAATTGTATAATTTTCATAAGAAAATACAAATTAAATCTATGTTCCTCGAAAACGATACTGTTTCCCAAAAATTGATAAGCAGTGTCGAAAGTGATGCCTTGAAATATCACAAGACATGTCTTGCCACATTCCTTCAAAAAGCCAGGAATCTGGAAAAAACTTCGAAAAAATCGGGATTCAATGATGCACACAAAACAGCATTTGCCAGTGTTTGTGCCTTTTTTGAAGATCGTATATTTAATTTGAAAGAAATACATTTATTTGGTGATGTCGCGAAATTGTATCAAAAAAAAAATTTCTGAAAAGGATGTTTCCTTATTCTGACTTATTCCAAAATTTTGTTTTTACACATATTTAATTTATTTTTGCAAGAATAATATGTAATATGTTTGGTAGTTAAGAACAAAACTAACATATAATGAACTATAATGTACATTGGCACTTATAATTGTACATACGAGTAATAACACTTATTCATGTCAATTATTTCAAGGACGTCTGTTGGGTGGTAAGCTATAAGTAATTTATCTAGGACTTATATACAGTGAACTCTCTTATAAGCGGACACTGACGGTACCAAGCAATTTGTCCGCTTATGAGGGGTGTCCGATAATGAAAAAAATACGACATTGATAACCTTGAAAAAAGAAACACAATAGACATATAACATTTTATTTTAAAATGGAATTCATTTTTTGTGATAAACATTAATTGAAGGTAATAAAAGGGATAATAACAAAACATAAACAAAAACAAACTGCATATATAAAAAACTATAAAAAAAATTACTTACATGAACTAAAACACTTAATTGTTGCACTCTTTAATAAACAAAACAAACAAGATGCGTTCACTTTTATTGCATTAGGTTTTGTGACGTCAAGTCTAGAACATATACACCACACACACCATTTCCAAGAATTGAAAATGATCGTAAAAACAGTCACGGAGGGCACAAGATAAAAATAAAATAGATAACGGTTTCTGTTCTCTTATGAGAGCACATATGAGTATGATGCCACACAAATTCATTTGTATAGATCCTTTGAGAAAAAAAAATTATGCAGTATGCATGCGTTTTGTCTGTTTAAGAGAGAGTGGTTAAAAATTGGTGTCCGCGTCCGGTTATAAGAGTCCGTTTATGTGAGAATTATTTACATTAAAAATCGTGTAGAAAATTCCGTTCTTTAAAATTTGTCCGGAAATGAGAGGTGTCCGCTTATGAGGGGTGTCGGTTAGACTGTATTTGTAATCAGAAAGACGTTTACAATATTTTGTTGTGACCAACATATGGTTATAAAGGGTTTTCCAATAGGGACTTGACAAATTTGAATTTAATTTGTGAACGCACTCTTTCACTAATCATCAAACTGTCACTGTCAATTTATTCAGTAAGCTTAACATTTTCATCATGGTAAAGTACACGAACGAGTAACGTCTGCAAATTATAAAAATTTTCTACCGAAATTCGGAGTCGGTGACTGCAACTTTAAGAGCGTTAACTCCAATTTTCGGTCGTAATTCTCGCCCTAGTAGACTGGCAATAACAAGTTTAACGCAAAAATTTGAGTCCACATATTCGTTGTGTGCCGTTCAGCAAACGATCCAAATCAGTCAAGTCCACGGCGTTCACAAGAATTGGGCATCGCTCAGACCATATTATGGCGTATTTTGCGCAAGGATCTTGGTTTACACCCATACGAGATCAAGCTGACTCAAGAATTGAAGCCGATGGACCAATTGAAGCGACGTACGTTCTCCGATTGGGTTCTGGAGAAGATGCGCCAAGATGATGAATTTGAATTTCATCGCAAAATCATCTTCAGTGACGAAGCTCATTTTTGGCTCAATGGGTTCGTCAATAAGCAAAATATGCGCTATTGGTCGGGTGAAAATCCACATGTGCTTCATGAATCACCACTTCATCTACAAAAAATAACTGTTTGGTGCGGTTTGCATTCCGGCGGCGTTATTGGGCCATATTTTTTCGTCGACGATAATGATCGTCACGTTACTGTGTCGATGGTCAGCGTTATCGCGCCATGATCACCGATTATTTTTGGCCCGAATTGGAAGATATGGACTTGGACGACATGTTGTCAATTTTTTTTCAATTTATATGCATTTTTATTTACACACCTTAAATTACTCTTACATGCTAGACAAAAAAACGCTTAAAAATTAGCTTAAATAACTTAAAATTATCTTATACTAACTTACTGGCCCCATGCGGGCACTCTAAGTTAAACCTATGACGACATGTTGTTTCAACAGGATGATGCCACAAGCCACACAGCACACGCTACAATCGATTTATTAAAGAGTAAGTATGGTGAGCGTGTTATCTCAAGAAATGGGCCAGTCAATTGGCCGCCTCGTTCGTGCGATTTAACGCCGCTTGACTATTTTCTGTGGGACTACGTTAAGTCATTGGTCTATGCCAATCCGCCGACGACGTTGGAAGAGCTCAGAGCCAACATTGAACACGAAATAGCGGCCGTTTCGGCAAATGTGTGGCCGAGTCGTTGAAAATTGGGTCCAAAGAATCGACCACTGCAAACGTGCCCGCGGTGACCATATGAACGAAGTCGCGTTCCATTCATAAATGTTTTGATTGTACTTCAAGCCGATAATAAAGTTTTTGAAATATCTCAAATGGGTTGCGTTTTATTTTAAAAAAAAGTTGTCAAGTCCTTATTAGAAATCCCTATATTTGAAAACAAAAAAAAGTGATTCATGTTTTTTGTATAAAAAAAAAACGCTTTTAGGATATTTCAAGGACGTCTGGCGGGGTGGAAGCTGTAAGCAAAGCGTCTGGGACCTAAGTATTCGAAATCAGTGCATTATTCGCTACTGTTTACCACCTTGATCAAAAAGTTCCCGCCACCACCGAGTGGCGCTCCAATTGTTCCGATTTGAGTTCTGTTTGTTTTGTTAAGTTGGTAAGTCTGTTGGTAAATCTCTAAATCTTAGCGTCATGGCTTGGCATTTGCAAAAGTTACGTAGCCAAGAGTACATCTATCTCTGTGTGTGTTGGCAATTTTTTACAATTTTAGAAATGGATTTAAATTTGCAACAACGAACTTGTATTCAATTTTGCGTAAAAAACGGATTTAATGGTGCGCGAACGTTGGAAATGTTGGAAAAGGGTTTCGGTCGTTTACCAGTGGCACGAGCGGTTCAAAATTGGAAGATGATGAACGCAGTGACAAACCATCGACATCGAAAACCGACGAAAACATTGATGGAGTAAATAAAATGTTGGTCAATAACCGCAAATTAACCAGGAGGACTTGAACATTTCCTATGGATCCGTCCAAGACATTTTGGTTAATGATTTGAGTTTCCGTCGTGTAGCAGCAAAGTTGTTGCTAAAAGACCTCAATTTCATGCAAAAAAAAGATACCTTGTTGACGTCGCAAAAGAGGTGATTTGCGAGGCTAAATCCGGTCCCACATTCATCAAAAGGATCAATGCTGGATACGAGACGTGGGTTTATGAGTACGACACGCAATTCAGACATCAGGCAAGTGAATGGCGTTCACCAAATGAGCCGAGATCAAAAAAACTACGTCGTTTTCGGTAGAAAAAGAAGGCAATGCTCACGGTTTTCATGGATTACAATGGTGTAGTGCATCATGAACTTTTGCCAGAAGGCCAGACAGTAAACAAAGAGCATTATTTGGGCGTCGTTATGAGACGTTTGCGCGAAGCTATCCGCCGAAAGAGACAAGAATTGTGGGCAGAAAGCTTGTTGATTTTGCACCATGATAACGCACGGTCGCACAGTGCCATCATTATTCGTAATTTTTTGACGAAAAATGCAACAAATACCATCCAACAGCCACCGAATTCACCTGATTCCTGTGACTTCTTTTTGTTCAATCGAGATAAAAAAGCACTACGGGCAACGCGTTTCAGCAGCCGAGAGGAAGTAATGGAAAAATCGCAGGAAGCACTGCTGGACATACCGAAAACCGAATATAAAAAATATTTCGAGGATTGGATCAAGCGCTGGTGTTGTGAACAACATGAGTTCCATGCAATTAGCAGTATACACTTTACATTGAAGGTGTCGCATCACCATCTGAGTGGTGTCATCCAACACCTGTGTGACCAGACAGTGAAGGTGTCCAGTTTATGCTTTTCAGTATGTAAAATTTGTATATAAATAGTGTAGAAATAAAGTAATGAGTGATTCGTTGATAAACCATAGTACAAGGTGTTTGTTTATTGTGAGACCTCCCACCAGAGATAAGGCTCACATCTCATAAAATTCACTTTACTTGTCATAACATTAGGTCCTTCGAACCCACGAAAAGCGTTATCAGGGCTTTAACACTGATTATTAAAACATAAGGTTACATTATTATAATCGTATATCGACTTTAAGGCGTTACCAGGGCTACAAACACTAGTAAATTCTAGATTAGCGTTGCCAAGTCTAAAAACATTGGTAGTGAACCCATAACTTTTTTTTCATTCTAACTTCGTGGAGTGAAGGCGAAATCTGTCACAAGAAGTCTATCGCGGTGAAGTGATAATAAAGATTTTTAATGGAGGAAATGGATGTCTACGTGGTTGTTACCAGGCAAAGGGTCTTAACGAAACAGCTAAAACAGACTCAAATCAACTTTGGGAAAGACAGCGAGGTCCGGAAAACAGGGCGATATAAAGAAGAAAGAATAAAGAAAATTGATGAAAATTGGGCTGAATTTAAAGAGAATCATGAAAAAGTTCGAAATGTCGTAAAATCCGACACTCCCTACATACAGAGTGATACTTTTCAATTAGTAAAATCAATTTATGAACAGTTGAGAGCTAAATTAGAAAATATCCATCCACTAGAGTTGGAACTAGTCGAAGCAGATAAAGAAAAGGCCTCGCCATCTGGAAACGAATCTCAACGTCTGCGCCTGAGAGAGTTAGAGATAAAAATTGCGGCAATTATGAAGAGCATAGATTCTTTCGAACAAACATTCAAGAACTACTCCAAAGAAGTTCATGAGTATCAGCAAAAAATATTGTTTGATCAATGGAAAGTTTTAACAGAGCTGCATGAAGAATTTCTTTCTAATGCAACAACTGAAGAGTACAAAACTTCATATCTAACAGAACACAGGTATGAAGGAGTGGAAGAAGACATAAACAATTGCCTATTTCTAATGGCTTCAAAAAAGTCGGAAATAACAGTGTCTAAGGATTCGTCATCTAATCTAGAGGTTCGACTTCCTCAACTTAAAATTCCCATATTCAAAGGCAACTATTTAGAGTGGCAGTCATTTTGTGACATCTTTACAACAATAATGCATAACAAAGTAACGCTTGGTATCACTGAGAAGATGGAGTACCTGAAAACATATTTAGAAGGCGAACCACTCCAACTCATCCAACACTTCACAATATCCAGTGAAAATTACCAGAGCGCTTGGAAAACTCTTAAGAAACGTTACGACAACGAAAGGAAAATCGTTTCACTCACTACACCTGGATAGGATGTTCAAAATAAGCCATCAGCAAAGCCAATCCACAGCAGTTCATTTAAAGGCTGTGTTAGATGCAAACAAAGAAGGTCTTGCGGCTCTGAAAGGTATGGGATTTGAGACTTATTCTTGGGGACCAATCATAGTTCACTTAGTTGTAAAGGCACTGGATCCAGAGAGCAAATTAGGTGCCAACGCAAGAAGAACTTTTCGAGTTTCTCGCAAGAAGATACCAAGTATTAGAGGTGTTGGGATCATCTCGGCAACGATCGCATAAGGACGAAAATAAGAACTCTGTTAGAAATTACCATATAGCAGCAAAGTCCAGTTGCATATTTTGTAAGAGTGATCACAACATCTATTCTTGTAACAAGTTTATGAACTGGACGCCAAGGGAAAGATGTGAGCAAGTCAAACAAGCCAAGATATGCATGAACTGTCTGAGACATGACAAGAAAATCCAGTGCTCCAGTCTTCGAACATGTAAGCAATGTGGTAAAAAGCACCAAGATAATTACGCTGGACGACAGCATTAATAAGGGTTTAAAAGGTTCCCCGGTGGCTCAGAAATCCCATTTAGGATGGTTCAGCACAGGCCGTACATCATTAAAAGGCGAAAATGTGAAAGTCGTAGGGAGGTCGCTCAAGCAACAATAGAAAACCAACTTAAACGATTCTGGGAACTCGAAGAAATACCTGAAGAAATACCATCAGCAGATACATTCCAATTTAAAGTCAATATCAATAACACTTCATAAAACTTAGGGACTTCATCAAAACGTTCGACACTTTCCGAAATAGCACGACTTTTTGACCCATTAGGATGGTTGGCCCCGATTACCATCACCGCAAAAATACTTACGCAGCAAATCTGGAAGGCTGAACTTGTTTCGGACGAACCACTTAACAGCTGAATTACAACAATGCTGGAATCGATTTAAATGTGAACTTCCAACTGCTGAAACTATCAAAATTCCAAGATGGATTGGCGAGCATAAGTCACAAAAAATTTAACTACGCGGGTTTTGTGATGCTTCTGATACTGACACTGGTCGTTTCCCAGACACGGGTCTTATTTGGATCTTCTGCTGTTCGAATACAACTGACATGAACTAACCAACAAACTACAATCTCTACGCACTTTCGTGTATGACAGTGACCATTGCGGTTTCAGCACCGAAATAACTGTTCCCAACGAAATTGCGGAATTGGATGAGTTTGTTCAAAGGCATTCCTACAATTATAGTAGGGTGCGTTGGACACACTTCACCAGAACACTGACTAGAGCACTTTCCTCGAATTCGCTCTACCCACCGTCCAACAGAAATCTGTAAAACGAGGAGATTGACCTCGGTACCAACTAAGAAAATACTGGTAGCAGCAGGCATAGATCCAAATGAGGCTGTTGATGATGACAACTTCTTTTTTTTTTATAATGAGCGCACGCTCAAGGGATTTGTGTACCCTTAAGGTGATTTTTCACAGCGCGGGCAAAGGAAATTTAGGGAGGAAGAAAAGAGAGGTACCGATGTACATTGTTTTTAAATGTTTGCAAGTTATAACGACCAGGAAATACAGAGATCGGCAGGGCACTGCATAAGCGAGTTGTACGGCTTAGGGTGAGAGGTGTTACGGTTGAAAGTTTGAATGGGCGGAATGCTACTGGGGATTTCAGTGGAGCACTGGTGGTGGAAATAACGATAAAACAAAGTGAGACAGGAGACATTACGTCGGTGTTCGAGCGTGTCAATTGATTGACTGGTATTAGTATCGTCAATAAGTTTTATCGCACGGTTTTGAATCCTATCTAGCAGGTGCAGACATGTTTTAAGAGCACCTGACCAGATGTGGGCATTGTACTCCAATTTTGGGGGGATGAATGCCTTATATATTGAGGCCAGATCAGAGATGGTAAAATATTTCTTACATCGCTTGAGGAAACCTAGACATTTCGCGCATTTTTGGCGAATCAAATATGTGGTCATTCCAACGTAAGTTGTCATTGACACACATACCGAGAATGGAAAGTTTTTCGCTTTCGACGATGCAAGTGCCATTCATGGATAATGGCTGGGTGTTGAAATGTCGCTTTAACGACAGCAGACAGCATTGTGTTTTGACAGCATTGTGTTTTGGAAGCATTAAATTCCACTTTGTTGATAGTTCCCCAATTGGTTATGCTGTTGATATCGGAATTTAATGAGCTTAGCATACGCTGCCGTTCTCGTTCTACAGCCGAAGAGCAGGGCCGTGAGTCCGGAAATGAATATGAAAAGCAGAGAGTACTGTCATCAGCGAAGGAATATATTGGATTAGAAGTAGTAGTCAAGAGATTATTAATGAAAATTAAAAAGAGTGTCGGAGACAGAACAGATCCCTGGGGCACACCAGCATTTATTTTGTGAATATCAAACTTAAAACCGTCCAAGACAACTTGAATTGAACGTTCCGAAAGATAATTTCTAATCCATTGAAGAAGAGAGTCGTCGATCCCAAATGCACGCATTTTCGACCAAAGAGCCAGATGCCAAACCCTGTCAAATACCTTAGAAATACCAAGTGCAACTATCTTGCTTTCGCCAGATTGATGAACGCTTTGGTTCCACTTTTCGGTGAGACATGCCATCAAATCACCAGTGGACCTGTTGTTACGAAAACCATATTGCCGGTCATTGAAAAGTTTTCGTGTTTCAAGATATTTCATGAGCTGACGATTTATCAGCGTTTCCATGACCGTGGAAAGAAGGGACGTAAGTGCAATGGGTCTGTAGAAGGAGAGCGAAGATGATTCGCCTTTTTTAGGGACGGGCTGGTCAAATGCTGTTTTCCATCTGCTCGGGAAGAGTCTTAAAGAGTAGAATTGATGAAAAAGCTTACGCAGTGGTTTTGCCAGCGAGGAAGAACACCTCTTCAGAAGAAGGGGAGATATACCATCTGCACCAGCGGATTTATGTATGTTGAGATCTAGAGTACTCTTGCTACTATACGAGTGCGAAAGTAGATTCGTCCCATTGAAGATTCAACGCACTTAAGTGTAGGCGGAGACAAAGCACAATCTTGGAGTGTTGAGCTGGCCGCAAAGTGTGCAGCAAGCAGATTGGCCTTGTCTAAAAAGCTGACAGCTGGAATGTCTTTGGAAATGAGCGTTGGGATGGAGGATGAGGCGGAATTTCTAATGTTTTTGACGAACGACCAACAATTTTTACTGCCTTTGGGACATTGCAGTATTTCTTGCCTCAGTTTTTGGTCGTATCGGAATTTCCCACGCTTAAGAAAGGCGTTGCAGTCATTTCTGGCTGGTTTGAACTTTTTTCGGTTTTCCTCTGTCGGGTTGGTCTTGTAGGACCGAAAAAACATTTCTCTAACCCTGACGGCCTCTTTACAGCTCGAGTCGTACCATGCCTTTTCTTTTGGTTTGATACTCTTCATCCGATGAGAAATAAAGGATCTCATTCCAAAGAGAATGGTGCCTGTAATCCTATCAGCAGCTGCATCTACGTCGTTATCGAGGAAGCATAACGACCAGTTAAAATTCCTAAAGAAGTTGTTAAGACCGCTCCAGTTGGCTTTCTCGTATTGCCATACGGTTCTTTTAGGAATTTTTTCTCTAACTGTATGGTCGGTGTACGAGAAATTGGCTGATATGACACAATGGTCCGACGAGCCTAGAGGGGAGAGAGTCCAGGGTCACTCATGGTTTTTCAAAGAATCTTCTTGAAGTATTTCGTTAATTTTTACAACCAAATCCTTGTTTTGGCGTGCCTTCAGCTCACTCGAGTTGTTCCTAAAATTTTTTTTGTATATGGTATGTGCATTTCTTCCTTTTTCGATTTCAATCTTGTCCTTCCGTAAGCTGGATGCGAAATAAACTTTATACATCTTATTTTAGCACGTAATAGGGAAATTCCTTAATTTAGATAGACTTTTTTGTATCTTGTTGCAAATTGGTCATGATAATGTTCATTTTGTTATCGTTGTTTCATTTCACTTTTTCATCTGTCATTGTCAGAAAAAATTCATGTAAATCGCTGTCAAAAAAAATTCGTTCCAAACTATTATGTTATGGAAGGTTATGTTAATAAGTAGTTATTATAGATAGAATTGCTTCTTTCGTAATCTCTATTAAGTATCCAAAACCTGAAGACTACTTAAATAACAAATTTAAATTTACAATAAATAATTATAATATTTAATTTACTTTACTAAAGATTAATAAAACTAGTATGTTAAAAAAATAGAAATAAAAAATAGAAAGGGCGTGGTAGTGGGCGGATTTAAAGAAAAAATCTCGCAGACGCATCCTGATGCATCAAATTCTCAGGAACACGTGTTAATTTTTAACAAAATCCTTAATCTCCGAAGGTCACAACTAGTGACAGGTGAAATTTTGCATGTGAATCCAGCCTGAGATCCTGTTCAGTTCTAATCAGGACAACGTCAGATTGCAAAGTTTAAAACACAGTTTTTGAGGTTTTTGCTTAATTTTCAAAGAAAACCACTAAGTTGCATACAAGAACAATAAAACTCATATCGAATTTATCTACGATAGTATTAAGACGAAAGTTTAATGCACAGCGGGAATAGACAGAGAATTCGAATTTAAATACTCGTACACCAAAACTGGTTGTGCATATTAACAAGTTCGGAACGACTCCTTTTCTTTTCACTGATGATATCACTATCATAAGCAGCTTGTTAGGCAACTCCTAGTTATAGGAATATGCCGTTTTCACGAACCGGAAAAATGACAGCGAAGAAAGGTTTGGTAAAAATTTAAGCTGAACGCATCAACTGGAACTCATGGTCCGAAAAGCTATCGAAAATCCTGTTCAAGCATAGGTTAAAATAAGGCGACTAAAGACGTCCACGGCGACGTGCAGACATGTAAGAAACACATAACAATCATTTATAATTACTCAGTATATATTTTCACGACACCACGTCTTGAAATAGACTAAGGCTTGTTGACTTTGTTACGAGGCTTAGCTAGCAAACGGTTTTGCCACCTTAATATCCACAAAGAGACATGGCGGTAACCGAATCATGCCCGAACGTTCTGAACCGCGAACATAGACTCTGACCACCACCTCGTTGCAACCAAAGTACGTCTACGGATATCTCAGACACCAAAGAAGAAAGAAAAACTCTGAGAAGATTCAATGGCTGCAATTGCAACAAACCGCCAGAGTTTTTGCCGATCGTGTATCCCTCAACCTCTCCACATGTCATATGCAACCAACATGAAGTGTTGAAGACTAGTGGCATGGATGTGAAGAAGCTATCAGAAACGCAGAAACTGTTGTGCTGAGTCTCACCCGACCAACTTCACGAAACTCATGGTTTGAAAAAGAAGGTACACGAGCACACGTAGGAAAACAACTCCCCTACGAAGTGGTATTTTCAGAGAAAAACGAGGGCAGTTCGTGAATCCTACGAGCAAAAGAGGAAGAAGAATAAAAGAAAAAAGAAAAAAAGAAAGTTACTCCGAAAGTAAGTTTTACCAAAAAGTAAAAAGAACTTGTCAAGGGAACAACAACAAAGAACAAAGTCCTATAGAGATAAAAATCAAACTTAGTAGTAAAGTCACAGCCGGTGCTGAGGATATGGAAAAAACTACTTCTTCAGACACAGCGATGACAACCCAAACTGCCGCTCAGGCAGAATGACTCTTTCAACCTGGACGGTGAAAGTCAAGAGATCCCTCCACCCGATCAAAATGAAGTGAAGATAGAAATATCCAACCTTAAGAACAATGAGGCTGTTGGACCGGACGACCTACCTACCGAACTATTTAAGGTAGCGGGAGATGGCTTGGTAGAGAGCAAACACCATCTCATTTCCTAAATTTAGTCGGCAGAAAGTATGCCTAAAAAATGGGACCTTAGCACCGTTTTCCCAATCAAAAAAGACAATTCTTCACGTGATTTCTGATCCCGTTTATGTTGACGGGGTCTGGAGGAGATTCAACGGCGAATTCTACGAGACGTACAGTTACATTGACCTGTAAAAGTGCACATAAGTTACATAAGATGGCTAGGACATGTGGAGCGATTGAACGCCAACGCTCCAGCCCAAAGAAACTTCGATTCGAACCCGGAGGTACAACGCAGTAAAGCAAGATTTCGCATTAGGTGGCGCCCCAACTTGGAATGCGCAACTAAATGCAGTTAGCTAGAGACCACACTTACTGGAGAGGTCTATTGTTTCAGGCCCAGGTCGCCCCGGACGTGCGCCATCTAAGTAAGTAAATATACAAATTTTTGCAGTACAATATAAGGGAAGAGGGTAATATCAAATGATTAATGATTTTGATGAAAAGTAAACTTTGGTTTCGTTTTCAAGACATGCTCTTCAATTATTTTTGGTGCTTAAGAATTTGAAAAAACAACAAATTTTTTAAAAACAATTAATTTTGAAAAATTGTTTCAATTTTTCATACGATAAATAATATAACTGAAGAAGTAAATTAAAAAGTTTCAAATGAATGTTAAAAATGTTTAAGGTAAAAACCTGTACAGAAGACCTTAGGAGTATGTGAAGGATAATTGCAATCAACTATTAGTACTGTGTCGTAATTTTGAACTGCAAAGCACCAAATCCAGCGGTATAAATTTCGGCTTTCGATAAAAGTCTTAGGAAACAGTAAAAATAAAAATATATACTTACGCGAAAGTAACATTACCAAAACTGCTATTCGGTAGTAACGATATTTATTGTTATGATTTTGTGCCTTTAAACCTAAACCGGTAACGAAAGTTGCTACTATGTCTGTTATAAGGGCAACAATACATAATCCAGATGTGAATTTGATATAGGCTGAAAAATGAAAAAAAAAATTCGTTAGTACCTACCATGTTTTTATTTTTAATTTCTTATTTAAAACTTACTGACATCTCTACTAGGATAACACCCAGGCGGATCGTGTAGATTAAAAGGAAGTGGTTGAATAACATCTTCTTCAATGCAATGAATAAAAAGACCCTGTCTCCAACCTGCAGCCATGAGCCAATCAGTAGAAACAAGAGCCATTATCATTAAAATTATAACCATAACTCCACATATAAATGCAATAACCTTTAAAATGATTATTTGTGTAAACGATAGCTTTTATAGTTATTGTAACATATAAACCTTAAGAGGGCGTGTAATAGTTATCGTCTCAATTGTCGTTGTAGGCGCCATTTTCCCTTCAGTAGATATATAGTTACTATATATTATGAAACTTTAATTAGATATTACTTACAAAAGATAATTACTTATTGTAAGCTTTTCAAGCAAATAATACTCACCTTATTAAAGACCTCTAAAAGCATAACTAGTAACAAGCCATCAAGTTTTCAATGTTAATCAGGCTTTCAAAAACACACTGCAAAAAATCGACTAAGAATTTTACTATCATATGTTAAGTGAATGCAGAGCATGCACCAAAACGTTCATAACACATTTAATAAACATTATATATATAATACTTAATGTTATAAAAAGAGTTATCTTTCTATCATGTTTGTATTTATTTGAATAAAATGACTGCAGTAAAATCTAAGTCAGTTAGAGGTTCCACAATTTGGTGATATCATCCTTAATATTTTAGACTCATGAATCAGAACAGTTTACTTAATGAACCTCGAGAAACATACAAAACTCAAAGTCTCAGTAGTATAGTGTTAAATCTAACGAACTAAAAATATGAAATAATTGCATGTAATTCATTTCAACAGGGGGAAGTTATCGGAGAAAAAACAGGTTTTTTAAACTCAATTTAAAAGTTTTATAGAGACACATAGTGACTTATTGCTAATTATTTTAGAAAAAATAAAGTTTTATAGACAGAACCTATATTTTTGGTTATTTGCCGTTGTCGTAATATCTCTTTTAAAAATGCAATTTCGTAAGGTTACTCAGAAACCAAGTCCATGATGTACATAGCACAGCTATAATAATCAAAAAATGCAAAATGAAACACAGAAGATATAATAAAATAGCTCAACTTTAAATAAGGAGGTGGTGTTGCGGTCTTTATTAGAATATTACAAGCCACTTCTAACTACTCAAAAAAGTAATTGCAACTTCGTTACATCGTCTCATATAGCCGAACCTCGGTACGAGTAATCGGTAGAATACATACGTACATAGTTTGCGTAAACACATCGTTAGAAATCTAATTCTCTCGCGATGTATTCTGTCTGAGGCCTCACATTTAACACCTCTTTGGTTTTCTCCCGGTTTTTGGGAAAACTATTGATTTGGAGCATTCAGTGGGTGAAGATATGTTTAGAGCTAGCTATAAAACAAAAAAAAACTATGTACTCGTATATGATATATTTATAAAGGGTGTCAGCAGAAAATTTTCAACTTTAATACTGAATAAAAAAAACTACAGCATTATTTATTTCATACAAAATGGAGTTTGACAATTTGGATTTTATGTTTTAAAGACAATATCGTCTAAATGCCGTCCATTTCTCTCAACACACTTTAGCAATCGAACTCTTAAATTTGTGAACACGAGAAAGCAAAGCGTTGCTTCAATGGTAGCAACTTCATTTTAGATATTTTCTTGAAGGGCCTGATTTGTTCGGGGATTGTTACTGTAAATCCTCGACTTAAGGTATCCCCATAAAAAGAAAGTCCCACGGGCAGAAATTGAACACCACATTGCCGTTTTTGATGGCGCTCCCTAGGCTTGTCGGGACAAGAGTATTTCAGATTCTGTTTGTTAACAAAGCCATCGATATGAAAAAGTTGTCCGTCAGTGAACAGTATGTTTCCAAGTGTTTGTGATGTTCGAAAACGTTCCAGCATCGTTCTCGCTAAGGTTTCTTGTAAGAAATTGTCATTTTCGTTAAGAAACTGCATGATTTGCATTTTGAATGGGTGAAACTTTAGATTCTTTTTCAAAATAACGTGCACTGTTCATTTGTTTATTCCACCGATTGCGCATAGTTTCGCGTCGAACTTGAGCCACATGTTCTGGCGTTGCTGTTGACATTGACCGCGCGGAGGATTGTGGTTAGCCGTTGTCCCTTCTTGCCTAAACTTTTGAATCCACGACCAGTTAAGTTGGGTGCTCGGGCCATCACTGTAACACCCGTCTCGCTTTGAATGCTCATCAGTATACCCTCAAGCCCACTTTCGGGCGTACTCTAAAAGTTACTAAGCCGTACAACTCGCTTATGGAATGTCCTGTCTAGCTCTTTATTTCCTAGTCATTATAACCTTCAAACATTTATAACCAACGTTCACCGGTACCTCTCTCTCCATACTCCTTGATTTTCCTTCGCCTTGTGTGCAAGTATTTTAAGGTACTTAAATCCCTTGAGCGCGCGCAAATTATAGAAAAAAAAATAAAAATTTAAGAGAGCAGAAAACGCGCGACGAGCACGATCCAACAAATCACGTATTTTAAATAATGCTCAACCGCGAATGTGACTTATTCCGACTAGTAAATCTGTAAATCAAGCGGATTTCAATTACAACGAAACCCCTCACTTACCTCACCCTGTTAGTTTGAGCAAGACTTCTTACCTCGAAGGATAATGTACTGACAGAATAAAGAAACACCAATGAGGCAAGGATTAGCAGAAAACTTAGACTCATGTGGAACAACAAAAACGGAAGGACACCTCAGTATTATTCCAAGTAAATTCCATAGCGGCATTATGCTAGAAAAGGAATTTCAAGAAAGTTTTCAAAGTGTTTTAAATAAATTATGTGAAAAAGAAAGTGCGAGAGATAGAACTAATTTTTATTGGTTAGATTGGTTATGGTTATGAAGCTGAAAATTAATTTTTCTTTTCTGCTCTTACACTTTTTTTAATTAGTAGAGCTCATGAACAGCCCTTCGATTCAGCGCAGCATTATATGCTTTTGTGGTGGGTCTTTTAAACCACATCAGAAGCAGCTTCTCTGCTGGCTCGTTGACAACATTCCCATGGATGTTCTACAAGGCGAACCGCGATTAGCAAATATTAAGCGGTCTCTTGTATTGATCGCAATGTGAACAGTCTGGTTGATAGAGAATATGTTTTATTACGACCAGTAGTACCGTGCTTTCCACGTATCAATGTGGAGAAGAGTACACGAGCGGAGAGAAGGAAAGACTTTTTGTTAATCGTTATAATAATTTATTTTATTTAAATTTATAGATATAGTTAAAGGCCCGCTGTGTAAACCAGGGCTGCGAACTTTACTATTTTTGAGTATTTAAATTATTGACTCTTTTATAATACAATAAAGGCCCGCTGTGTAAACCAAGGGCTGCGACCTTTACTTTTTGTGTGTCTAAATCTCTCTCTGACTTGTCCTTCCCAACCACTGCCTTTTATACTAAATTTTATTAAAATTTTATCTACTTACGCAATAGCTTCAGTACAAAATAATTCTCACAATGCATTTTCCCTTTATTGATAAGATTTCCTTTTAATTGTTCCAAGAGTCCCAGTTATTACCCTTTTGTGTCAGCGCCCATGATCGTTCGTACGATCGGTCGGTAATTTGATCCGTTTGACATACAACGGCTTGCTGCCTGCCCTGTGTTGTTATTGTTGAGTCAGCATTTTGCCTTTGACCCATATATCACACTTCGGGGTGAATGCATTTGATTGTTTACAATCGCTTATGGCAGCGTAAAGTGGGTTCTACACTGGGTTATGACGTTGGTATGGGAATCACTTATTCTGGACTTTGTATCTTGATTATGAGTGTGAATTATAATGTACTTGCTATTGGAAGATGCGAGTAGTGCTTATGGGGTGAGAATATAGTAGGTGTAGCGGAGTACTACACCCCATCCCCCTATTAAGAAGAAAATTACTACCTTGAAGAGGTTAATTTTCTGAAAAAGTGGCAGTGGGTGTGAAGGTTTACGTTAAAAAAGTTTCTCTTAATTTCTAGTATTTACATTATGTGATATTTTATATAATTACATGACAAACTTATTTTTTTTATACAATTCATTTGATTCCATACTTTAATTATAATACCTGATAGGGTTGTTTTTTGATTTTTTTTTTTTTTCTTATTTGATACTTTTTTTTATACTTTAATTATAATAAGGTTGTTCTTTTTTCTCATTTGATTTGATCTTCTAGTTATTCGATATTATATACTTTAATTACAATATGGTTTTTTTTTTTTGACATTTTACATATTTTAATTACATGATAAATTTGTTCTGGGTTTTTTTTCTTATACATTTGATTTGATATCTTAATTATAGTACCTAATAAAGTTGTTTCTTTTTTTTTCTTATTCATTTGGTTAAAATTTTTGGATATTTTATATACTTTGATTACAATAATGTTGTTGTGTTTGATTTAATCTTTTAATTATTCGATACTTTATATACTTTGATTACAATTTTTTGTTGTGTTTTTTTTTTGACATTTTAATTACATGATAAGTTTGTTTTGGGTGTTTTTTTTTTTCTATACATTTGATTCGATATCTTAATTATAGTACCTAATAAGGTTGTTTTTTTATTCATTTGATTTGCTCTTTTTTTTTCTAATACATTAGTTATACGAATGGTTTTTCTAATTATGATATTACATTTGCGATATATTTTTATTTTTATTATTTTTTTTTTTTAATTTGAGGATAGGATAAAGGTAGGTAGGTGTTTCGCTAATTGGAATGTTACTATTGTTTTTGGGAAGTTTTTCATTTGACTCATGTTTAAGTTTGTACGATCTATATTGTTTGCGGAAGGCCATTATTAATAATATTGTAATTATTGCGTAGATTAGAATGTAGTGGTGAGCATTATTTTTGTCTATAGGAAAATTTTTTGATTCTTCTATTTTTAGATCGTTTATTGATCTGAAGACGAGCTCTAGCTCATTCTGCCTTGAGTACCTTACTATTGCTGTTTTCGTGAAGTTCAGGGTGTTAATGGAGTTAGATAGGAATTTTGAGATGTTCAGGGGAGAAATGAAGGAGTTGTTTATAATTGACGAGTTTTCATCGTAGGCATGCAAGGTTAAGTCCTTGGTTTTCAAGTAACATCTTCCCGACAATGTTATTATTGCCGGTTTTTGAAGGATGTGAACGTTCATACTATTTTGGCAGATTTCGTTTGCCACATATGGTTCAAGGGATAAAAATAACCATCTTTGTGGCTGATGCATTTGTATCCATACGGTGGTTAAATTAGCTTGTTTGAAATTATGAAGATTCAGAGACGGTTGTTTAATTGAAGTTTTAGTTTATGGCTCTTTACTCTTGGAAGGGTTGAAGGTTGTTGTTGTGGATGACTTTGGTTCTTTTTCCTATTTTTATTATGGAGTTCTCATTGGATATAATTTTTACTACCTCAAATGAACCTTCCCATAGTGGAGACAATTTGTTCTTCCTAGCATTGCTTTTATCACCAACATTGAAAATTTTAAAATTTGATTTTTTATCGAAATATTGTTTATAGCTTTCTTTTTTTCTTTTTAGTATTCCCCGGCAGCTTGGTATCCGTATTGTAACCGTGCCCTTAGTTCGTTCGCATAGTTTTCATAGTTGTATGAAACTTTTGGCTGTTGAGTTAGCTTGCTGGGGACGTTGGCTGGATATCCATAAAGCAGTTCGTAAGGCGTGTAGCCAGTGCTTGAATGAGTTGTGTTATACACAAACATCGCGTAGGGAGTCCATGTATCCCATGTAAGAGGATCTTGATTGAGGATCTATTAGCGTCCTGTGACTGCGCTCGAGTGCTCCGTTAGTCTGAGGTTGATAAGGTGTAGTGTTCAGTTTTTTGATTTTCATCAGTGAACACATTTCCGTAAACATTTTGCTTAAGAAATTGGCACCTTGATCCGTCAGTAGCGAGAATGGGATGCCATGTCGGCAAACAATATTCTCGACGAACACTCTGGCGACCGTTGGAGCCCCCGCATTTGGTAAGGCATACGCTTCGGAGTATTTAGTCAAGTCATCTTGAAACGTTAGTAGATATTTGTGATCCGCATAGCTTGTTGGTAAAGGTCCAACTATATCTAGCGCGATCCTTTCAAACGGTCTTGAACTAGTCGTAGTGATCTTCATGGGTAATGGTGGGTTTTTCCTGCTTTGTAAATAATTTCATACTCGTATTCGTCGAGTAGAATTCTCCATCGTGCCAATCTTGACCTTGGATCTTTAAGATTCATAAGCCACTGCAAGGGCTTGTGGTCTGTACATATTTTAAATTTGCGGCCATATATATACGGACGGAATTGTTTGACGGCGTATACTATAGCCAATAATTCTTTCTCCGTAGTACTGTACCGAGTTTCGGCGTCGTTCAGAGTTCGGCTGGCGAAGTAAATTGGTTTGTCTTGGCCGACTATTCCTTGGGATAGGATAGCACCTAATCCAATATCACTGGCATCCGTGGTTACTATGAAGTCCTCCTTGAAATCTGGATAAGATAGGATGGGAGGTTCTATTAATTTATTTTTTAGGGATTGGAATGATTCATCACAGAATGCATCCCATTTAAAATCTACATCCTTTTTTAATAGTTTAGTTAATGGCTTTGCTATTGTAGAAAAATTTTGGATAAATCTCCTGTAGTAACCTACGAATCCTAAGAACGATTTTATTCCCTTCACAGACTTAGGTATGAGGAATGTTTTAGCTGCTTTAATTTTATCGGGATCAGGTTTGAGGCCGTGTTCTGAAATGATATGACCTAAATATATCAATTCTTTCTTTAGAAAATTGCATTTGTTGGGCTGGAGTTTTAGGTTATTTTGACGTAACCGATTAAAGACTCAAATTAGTTTGGCGTTGTGATCTTTCAAATCGTAACCGTAAAAAACGATGTCGTCGACATATACGAAACAGTCGAATCCTTGTAGACCCGTCAGTACTGTATTCATCAGACGTTGAAAAGTTTCTGGGACGTTTCTCAGGCCAAATGGCATACGATTGTACTCGTAATGTCCATAAGGGGTACTGAATGCCGTTTTGCATATATCTTCTTTGTTCATACGGATTTGATGAAATCCGTTTGCCAAATCGAGGGTGCTAAAATATTTTGCCCTGCCAAGTTGGTCTAGTATATCCGTGATGTTGGGTAGTGGGTATGCATCAGCACTTGTCAATTCGTTTAACCAACGAAAATCTACCACTACTCTCCAACGCTTGTTGCCTTCCTTGTCTGGTTTCTTGGGAACCAGAAGAAAAGGGGAGTTCCACGGGCTTGCACTAGGCTGGATTATTCCTTCCTCTAGCATTTCGTTCAGCTGTCTGTGGATTTCGTTCCTGCTTGCAACAGGAAGTCGGTAAGGTTTCACGTATAATGGAGGCTTTTATTGGTCAGTTATGATTCTATGACTTAAAGCTTCTGTACACGAGAGTTTGTCGCCTTCAAGAAAGAATAAGTCATTGAATTCTCTGCAAATTTTAAACACTGTTTCTTTTTCTTCCAGGTTGCAATGATCAAAATCTATGACTGATTTGAGTTTGTCTAGTCTGCCTTTGATCTTGTCGTTGGGTTTATCAGTTACCAATCTAAAATTGTCCAAAGTGTCCCACTCGATATTGATATCCTCTGTCTTTAGGACTTGTTCCTTGTCTAGGGTATTCATCATTAGAACTTTGATGTTCGCATTGTGGGCTCGGGTCAGGCTCTCGCCGAGATAAATGCCTGGAAGAATTTGCTTTTTATGAATTAATATGTGTTGCAATGCAACAAACATTGTTCTGCAATCAAGGAAATCAGCTTCTTACAAGCTGCATTTTTCCCTCTGGCATTTACCAATTTCAAAAAGCCGACGGCAAACACGCCGTGCTGTAACGTAACTCACACCAAAATTGGGCACTCAGAAAAGACCACAAGGAGCCGCAGGCGCTAGCATGGGAGGGGTTCATATAAAAAATGATATGCTTTCGACAATTAGCACCGCCCAATGAGTGAATTATGCAGTGGCGATTAGCACATAAGCGTGTGTTGGTGATGTATGTACTCGCTGGTCAACGAAAAACCAAATACGCTATGCGGTAGCAGCTAAGACTTTAACAATTTCCGCAAAGGACCGCAATGGGTCATTGACCAGAAAATATGCCTTCAAGAAACAGCTGGACCAGGAAGGTGTCGTTATGACAAATGCGGCGAATGGTTGGGCATTCCCAGTCAAACCAACAGAGTGACCGCACTTGCAATTTATACAATAAAGTTCGGAATTAAAATAATTGCATTTTATTTAATTTTTTTTTTTTTTTTTTTTTTAACTCGGCACTTATAGTCTTGAAAAATATATTTCTTTATGCTAGTTTTCGTGCGAAACAATATGTCTCTTTGGTTTATTTCATCAAATGGAATTTTTATTATATGTTGAGATCGGGGTTTCAGCCTTATTGTTCGGCTGGTGACTCACTTTTTTTCTGTTTAATTGTTAAATATGTATTTTCTGTTAGTACTATCATCTGCCTCAGTCTTAACTGTTAAGCTCTCTCTTGACTTAGTCTTACTGTTGTATGCTGGGAGATTTTTCTTATTCTCCTCGGTCCTAACTGCTAAGTTCTCCTTAGTCTCACTGCTGGCCGGGAGTTTCTTCTTATTCTCCTCGGTCCTAACTGGTAAGTTCTTCTTAGTCTTACTGCTGGCCGGGAGTTTCTTCTTATTCTCCTCGATCTTTGTTCCATTACAAGCGGTTGATTTAACAGTGGCTAGGTCCAGGCATAAATTCCGTGAATCACCAGATCCGGTCCGTAAACAGTCGGTATCGGGTATAGATTCCCATCGAGACTGCATGTGTTCCACACCGATGCCTAGTTGACAGTCGGGGTTAATTGTGGAATCAACAAAGTTCGTATGGCCAGCCTCTGCACCGTTGCTTCTAGTGTTGATCAAATCGCAGGTATTGGATATACGTCGGGTTCTTAATGTTACTTGTCGTTTGGGAAAATCGATGTGACATTGAAACTTGGTCAGGAAATCGTTTCCAAGTATGCCATCGAATGATAGGTTTAGGTGGCTAGGTACCACCTGAAATGAATGCTCTAGCGGGATCGAGTATTCGTCAGTCCTTAGTTCTATAGTTCTAACTATTTCATCTATAGTTTGAACTGAATCACCCGCTATTGTAGCTAAAATACATCTGGTTGAGTTTGAAATTTTAGTCTCTGTTCTTGTTGATTTGATTATGCTGATGTTAGTGCCTGTGTCAAGCAAGAACGTTGCCGAATATTTGTCCCATGGACTAAATTTTACTCGCATCACTGGCTCTTTATATTCTGGACAGAATGATAAGAGCGTAGTTAATTTAACTAGTGAAGGTCGGCTTGGGTCTGTACTCGGGATAGATTTTCGACTTCATCTACCCGAGTCGTCCCGTTTCCCATTATGGTTCCGTTTAGGAACTTCTGGTTACCGTACTCGCTGGTGGCGAATTGCCTAACTTCGTGGGGAGTGTTTTGAGAGTTATTCATTTGACCAGTATCAGGAGTGTTTTTCGGAAAGGGTTTTAGTTTGGGCAAAACTCCGATGTCTATCAGACGTGTCCTATATAGGACTTCGCGATGATTAGGTTTTTTGCAATAGCTACATTTTAGGAGTTGTACCTCTTTCTTGATGTTCTGTGGAGCGAAATTTGGATAATTTGTATTTTGGAAACATGTGGCAGAAGTGTGCCCCACCTTGTTGCAGGTTTGGCAGACGGGTTTTTTGTGAACGACGTTCGAGTTCCTAAAACATGAATGGGACGTGTGTTCTACCTTATTCGAAGGACTGGAAAAGTTTGGGTTGCTGTAGCAGGTGACCGATGTATGTCCGACTTTATTACATGTCTGACAAACGGGCCTGGGAGAAGAATTTTCAGTTTTAGTGGACCTGTTGGTACCTGTTTGAGACGCAGTGGTCCGTTCGAGCCGAGCCGAATGCTCCTCCGCGTAGGAGACTGCTCGTTTCAGGTCCTTTTCACCGTGGGCTTGAACCATAAATTTGAGGTTCTGGTTCTTTAGTCCATCCTCGAAAACTTGGATGGACAGACGATCGTTTTCGTCGGCTAGGAACCGTCGGACAGCTTCGTCGTTGGTGGTGGCGAAAGTAGCAGAGTTCAAGGAGGTCAGTAATCGGCTGATGCGATCACCGTATGCTCTAATTGTTTCGTCTGCCCTTTGTTGAACCCTCAGTAACTCATTCTGTACCGATGACCGTGACTTCTCTTCCCTGAATTGTTTCTCCAATTCAGTTACTAAGTCATAGTTTTAGTTTAGTTTAGTTTTAAATGCATTTTATTTTCTTAATCACTAACTCTTACATACTAACAAAAAATGCTTAAATGCTAGCTTATAATTACTTAAAAATCTTATACTAACTTACTGGCCCACGCAGGCACTCTAAGCTACTCTAAATTCTTATAACTATGTCTTTCGACTTTATTTACATTTTCTTTACTAATATTTATTTACTACACTTAACACTAGATATACCAACAAATTTACATACCTATTTATACCAAAACCAGTCAATTTGACTGTATATGACAAGTTCTATTCATTTATATTATAATGCTTTATCGTTTGAGAGAATTGATGAGATATATAAAAATTGGTTCTAAGGCGAAGCAAGGGTTGTTTTTCCAATAAGCGGGGGTGTGAGGGGCAAGGCCCCCCGCATTGATAACATTGAAATTAAAAATTTAGGGATTTAATATCTCGGTTATTTATGAAATATGCCCAAAAAAATATGAAATTATATCCCAAAAATCAATTTATGTCACAGGGCAAATAAGTAATGTCAAAAAAAAATTGGGGCATAACTTCCGTTTCAGTTTGAGGCATAAGTTCGTACCCCCATAAAAAATAAAAATATAAAAACTCATCAATTATATTCCAGTTTTATTCAGAATGATCATGTTAACATGCTTTACAAATACTAACTTTTTTTTCCACGCATTTTCCGCACACATATTTCTTACAGATGTCACAATTTGTAGTTGTCTTGTTGTTATTACAAAGTCCTATTTGGCACCATTTACGTACTGGCCGGGGATTCTGGGTTGCTGGACGGAGAATTTCACTTGCCCTCCCTTGGCTTGATGACTTATATTCAGATGTGAGCTCTTCAGCTAATCGAAACAAAAAGTCTTTCCTAGAAATATTCTTTCCTGTTATACTTCTATACAAAATCCAGGAATTGATGCCGGCCAAATCTAAAATATTGAAAAATACTTGAAGTGGCCACCTTCTGGATCCTGATTTCACACTATACTTTCTTGCCATTTGATCAGTTACATCAACACCGAATTTGGTTTTATTGTAAAAAGATATAGTTTCAGGTAGTTTCTTGGAACTGGTATCAATTTTGACGCCTTTGTGTTTAGTACTCAATAAAACAACCTTTTTGTTAGGCTTACTCTTATAAACAGTAAGTGTGCATTCATTTGTTTCATATAGATGCGTTGAAAAACGTTCCATACCATCTTTTTTTTCTTTGCAAATTTTTGGAAGCTCCCGTTTGTTGCAACGAACTGTACCAACCAATGCAGTATTTTTAGCTAATAATTTTGAAGCCAGGGGGAGGCTGGTAAAAAAATTGTCGGTTGTCACACACCTTCCTTTCATGATATAAGGTTCTAGTAGTCTTGTTACAACAAATTCACTGAGAGGAGTTGACGAATTTCGTTTTTCGTCTTTTCCTAAATAGGGAAAGCCATTTATAACATACTTCGTTTCAACATCAGAAGCCAGCCAGAATTTTATCCCAAATTTGTCTGGTTTGTTTGGCATATACTGGGTAAATCGACATCTAGCCTTCGTTGGAAACAGTTGCTCATCTACTGTGATAAATGCTCCTGGTTTGAAAGCGTTTTGACTATTCTCGATAAATTTATCCCAAACAGTTGATACCAGCGCAAATTTATCCGTTTGCAAGCGCTGACTCCTCTCATTTCTTTTATCAAAGCGAATAAAACGTAAAATTTCCGTAAAGTCATTCCTGCTCATATTTTCGGAAAAAAAATCAGGACCCCACTTTTTGTTCCATAAATATGATAATTTCAAACCTTTTGCTTCGTATGCACCACGGCCATACAATATTCCAATAAAAGCCTTCAGTTTTTCCTGCGAAAGGGTCCACTTCTTACCTAAAACTCGAGAGGCTTCTATTTCAGTGCAATTTCTAATATGTTCTAATATATGATGATCAATCAATAGTAAGAAGGCACTGCTTATCTCTTCTTCCATAATATTTCTTCTAGCATGTGCTGTAGGCCCAGGTAAATCTTTGAAAATGCAATGACTTGGTAACCTTCCAACGGCACCCCCTTCTTGTATTTTTTTCCAAATTGTTCCATCAGCAGAAACTTCAATTTGCATATTTTGTGTGTTTTCCTCTTCAGAACTCGAGGAAAGCCGCATACATCTTCGTTTTTGCGTATTATGCTGTTGTCTTATGTTGTCTTCTTCGTCACTCGATTCGCCTCCAACATTTTCATCAAATTCCTCGTTATCACTGCTTTCAATATGAACACTTTGATTACCATCATCATCCGTATCACTGTCGCATCCCAAAAACTCATATTCGCTATCACCACCATCAACGTCTGATAGATCCGAAAGTATATCTTGTATTTCTTCCAATTTCAAAATTTTTCGTTTTTCCATTATGAGCAATTTGTATGTAGCAAAAGTAATAAAATTATTTCTTACTGAACAGAACAGAACTCAATGAATAAATAATGGTTTATAACAGTTTCCTACGAAATTCTTGATAAAAAAAATAAATAGGGAGATCCCCGAAAAATATGAAATTTGAAAAATATGCTGTTATACAATACTATTTTACCAGGGATGTGCAAACATTTTTCTTCACACGCCATTTTCCAAACAAGGGAATTTCCTAAAAGTGAAGAATATAAAGCATTTGCACATAGAACTACAAAAACGTGTACCAGGTCAAAATGACTGGTTTCGGTATAAGTACCAAAAACAAAAAAAAAATTTTTGTTATGAACACAAAATCAAATTAACTTATCAAATTATTTGTATTTAATTGTTGTTATAAAAGTCATATAATAGTTTCGAAAAAAAATAAATATACATAGTAAATATTTATGAAATAAAAGGTAAAACCAGTCATTTTGACTGGTATGGTAAATCTAGTGTTAAAGCTAAGAAAAAAAAATTGTTAACAAAAACTTAGCATATGCACATAATTTTTTATTTTTTATAAAAACTTAGTATCTAACTTAAAATAAACCTTAGCCTACCTAACCTAAATGTACAATACACACATAAACACACATAGACATTATACACAATCATATACATATATCAGTATACACCTTTGTATACACTGATATATGTAATGTTTCTTAAATGCTAACCTAAACGTATGTAAGCTAGCCACCGCTATTTACAGAGCAAATAAATTGGTCAGCTCTGCCTCATTAGTGAGGCTGGTCTGTAATTGACGGCGAAACATCTTCCCCATCATTCAACCACCAGAAATGCTGGTGCTGCCGAACGACATCCCTCTAATAGCCATTCCCCACCGCCCTACTGAACCTGAAGCGATCCACACTGCTGTGTGCGACGTCTCTGTTGTAGTTGAGCCGCCTGTCCCCAGCTGTCCCAGCGACATGGAAGATTAACGGCACCGCTGATCTATCCTGGATCAACCCTATCTGATCTAGATAGACGAATGCTTCCCGTGGAACGAAGCCGTCAGAGCGCACACTCTCGTGGTAAAGGTAATTGGGGTAGTACGCCCCAGATATCAGGTTATTCGTCGAGGTCATTGCTCTTGCAATGTGCCTTCGAGTCAGCTTAATTACGAAGTTGTCCACTCGTATTAGGTTCGCCCTGTTGTAAAGGACCTCATTAGGATAAAATTTCTTGTACTCCGACTCTGGTGTTCTGTACAAGCGAAGACAAGCCCTAAGACAAGCCCTCTCAAACACCCGAATCTTTTCCATTAAGCTTGCTCGTACATTGAACCACACGGGACAACCAAATACCAGCATGGGCTTGATAAGGGCCATGTAGCAGATTACCTTTACCCTCGCATCGAGTTGGCTGCTATAAAACAGTCTCTTTGTAAGGGCAAAAACACCTTTAGCTCCGGCCAGAGCAGCATCTACATTTTTGCCAAAATACAGAAACTGATCTAGCCAGATTCCAAGGTATCTGACTACATTTCGACAGGCAAGTGGTTGTCCGTGTTGTCCAATGATAGAGAACTTTCGCCAATTTTTTCTGGTATCCCTAGAGGCTCTAGACAACGGCGTCCTAAAGAGAATGGTTTCCGACTTCTGAAAATTGTGAAAATTGATTTTCAACTTCCAGTCATCGCAAAATCGTCTTATCTTATCGAAGTCACGCTGCAAGAGAGTATTAATGACCTCGATTTTTGGACCTGTTCTGTACGCTATCAACTCGTCTGCGTACGCAATAGTATGGGGAAGTGAACCTATCAAGTCGCTTGTAAAAATGTTGAATAGGATCGGCGAATTGACCGCACCTTGCTGAAGACCATTTTTTATTTGATATATTCCAACAGAAGTCACATCACCATTCTTCACGATGAACTGTCTGTTAGTTAGCATATTATAAAGAATGTACAAGAGTGGTTTACTGGTTTACTCTAACCATACGGTGTCGAAGGCCTTCTCCAAGTCAATCCAGGCACCAGTACATTGTTTTTTGCCTTAATTCCATTGGATATCGGACACCAGTTTAGCGGCGGCATGTGAGATATAATGCCCCGCCTTAAAACCGAATTGATTATCCGGAAATATATGTTTGTCCTCAACCCACCTAGACAGAGCTCTATTAATTACTTTTTCAAAAACCTTACTGATATTCGGAAGGAGACTTATCGACCGGAGATTCGCCGGATTGGATATATCCTTTTCCTTTTTGGGGATAGGTTGAACCACCGCCGTTTTCCAATGTGCTGGATAATGTGCATTATTCATTGCATTATTAAACAGGGTGGTGTAAATGTCCACCGCTTCTAGAGGAAGATGTCGAAACACGATATTCGGAATACCATCGGTCCCCACTGATTTCTTAACTCTGATTGTGTCGAAGATCTCATGGAGTCCTTCCCTCGAAATGAACGGTGGTAGGCCACCCCCTCTGGCAGTGACATTATTTGCCATATTTTCGTCGCTAAACCAGGTGAAACCAGAGCCCTCGGATCGCCAGTTCTCTATTTCATTTCGAAGGCAGAAGTCGTGCACCAAGACACGATTGTCCAGGTCGTAGTTAGGGCCAATGGTATCAGTGGCCTTGTATACTTCATGGAAAGTCGCCCCTATGGCCTCAACCTTCTCCTGTGGATCCTCGATCACAAAAAAATCGTCGTCATCAGCGACCTCATTTGGATCAATACCTGCTATTGTCAGTAACCGTTCGTTGTCCTATTTTAAGACACTGAAGGTCGTTTTGATTTTTTTCTCCGAAATAGTTTATTTATTTGCGGAAACATATTCGAGTTGCTGGTGTTTACAGCCCGAACCTTGTTGTTCCAATACAAACTTACAGATATTCTGTAATTCTCTTTTATTAACATTTGCACATTTTTAATCGAGGACTTCAGTGTCCTACTCTCCGGGTCTTGTCTGTCAGTTAAATGTCTATACAAGTTTTTGAGTCTTGTCAGAAGTCTACTTTTCTGTCGGTGCAGTGCATCAATATTAGGATTGCGGAACAGGTCTTCGTTAGTTGTACGTCGATACAGCGGTATTGTAGTGTCCATTTTTTGTTTAATTGTCTCGTCCATTTGTTTTAAGTAATTGTCGATCTCCTCGTTTGACAAATTCCTATTGGACGGTGGGTGGAGCGTGTTCGAGGAGAGCGCTCTTTTCAAAGTTGCGGAGAAGCGTGTCCATCGATTCTTACTGTAGTTGTAAGAATATCTTTGGACAAACTCCTCCAATTCCGCAATTTCGTTGGGAATTGTAATTTCGGTGCTAAAACCGCAATGGCCACTGTCATACACGAATGTGCTCAGACAGTTTAGCGTTTGTAAATTCGTACCTGTGAATCGTATGCGTTCGTCGTACAGCAGTAGATCCAAATAAGACCCGCCTCTGGGAAACGACGGGTTATACGTCGCTTTTAGACCGAGTCTATCCATGACATCGTGCCGACCCCACCAATCGAGTAGTAGGTTCCCTCTAGTATTTGGCAAATTATTTCCCCAATCTCTGTGTCTAGCGTTGAAATCCCCGCCGATTATAAAATAATTCTCCCCCGATTCCAGCCTCAGAAGTCGAAAAAGCGTGCCGAGCTCTGTAATAAATAGGCCGGTTTCTTCTTCTAACAATATAATTATTGTACTCCAGTTTGTGCTTATCGGTTAGCTTGGTTTCGCTAGCGAAAAGCACATCAGGAGTTTGGTCTTGTAGCAATTTAAACATCGCGGCTCTTCGTTCGATCCTAATCAGTGAATTCACATTCACCGCAAGGACCTTCAAAGTTTGCTCCACCACGTGCGTACCCATTACGGCATGTGTTGCGTTAAGCCCGGCAGCAGCGCGTAGATCTGGTCCACCCGCTTGGCCTGTTCTTGAACCTGCTCTTGCAGCTGAGCCATCTGCCCTTGAATTGCGAGCAAGATGGCTGGCATGTTAGGTGCAGCTTCCGTCGGCGCTGGAGAAGCAACAATCGCTTGCTGTACCGTAGTCCCCCTACCAGACGCCATTTGGGCGTAGGAGATTTGGGACGTGACGGCTGGTGTTTGAAACCTAACAGGTGAACGTTTGACCTCAACCTTCTGCTGCCGAGCCAGTTTTGCTTTCTTAATGTCAGCGAACTTAGGACAACCCCGATAGTTTGCGGTGTGTTCCACGTTTCCACATAACACGCATGAGAGTTGCGACCTATCGGATGCTCCGTCAACACCCAGAGCACACTCCCCCGAACTGTGGTTCTTAGCGCACTTCACGCATCGAGGCTGCATTTGGTAGTTCAACGCGGCGTGCCCGAACGTCTGGCAGCGAACGCATTGTATAATGCCTTCGCTCCTTTTTAGTTTTTCCCAGTGAACCACCTGGTAGTCTAGGACATTGATACTCCTTAGACTATCCAGATGGCTTTCGGGACTGAGCTGCACCCGCCTGGCTCTAGCTGTGGTGAATGGCTTTACCCCCACAAACTTGAGTCCTTCGCACTCCTTCTCTTTGAGCAGTGCCAGGATCTCCTCAGCATCGATTGCCGCTTTTCACACTTTGGTGTGAATGAGTAGTGCTCCGTCGTCGTTTCCTTTAGGAGCTCTTTCACTTTCGCGTAGCCCTCCACTGTATTACAGTGGATGACATGACGATCGTTCCCCAATCTCTTAATGTTAAAATTGTTACCAATGACCAACTTACACAGGTCCTTGGTCACATTTACCTCTAGTTTATAGGTGTTAATAGGAGGCACCTTCTCCTTCTTCTGCTGCAGTTGCTGTTGTTGTTGGTGGTGCTGATGTTGTTGTTGCTGCTGCTGCTGTTTTTTCAGCTGTTGTTGTTTTTGAGGCTGTTGCTGTTTCTGCTGCTGATGTTGTTTCTGTGGCTGCTGTTGTTTGGCTGCTGCAGTGGTTGTTTCTGCTGCTGTTTTGTTTGCTGTATTTTTTGTTTCTGCTGCTGCTGGTTTTGTTGTTGCTGCAGTTTTTGGTTCTGCTCTTGTTGTTGGGAGCTCTCCAGCTATAATTGCTCCCTCTGCTTGCGTGCAGTTTGAATTTGTTTAATAGCAAGCACTTTTTTCTCCAGCTTTTGTATGCTGCTGGTAATATTATTTATCTCTTCATCTTCGTCTTCCGACACTCAGATGTCGCTAGAGAGGAAAAGTTATTATTACCCCCCTCATACTGGACCTCATCTTCATCATCATCAGCTTAAAACTGCATTTTTTTTTTGTGAGATTAGGAGGGGTTTTCAACCTCTTCCTCCTTTTAATGGCTTTCGCCATGGCACCAAAAAAAAAAAAAAAAAAAAAAAAAAAGAGTTCAGAATTTGGCCCGGGATTCGAACCCGTGCCCACGACCACGATACGATGACAGACGCCGCTAACCACCGAGTTACCGGGTAAGTTAACGAAGTTTCAAATAATTTCTTATAGAAACTGAATCACTATTTTCATTTTCCTTTAGAAAAAGCCGAAACACGTCTTTTCTCTGCCGAGATCTGCGAACGACTGAGTTACTAAGTCATTCCATTTGTTAAATGACTTTAGTTGGACTAGTTCGAATGCTGGTCCTTGAAGTCTGGTTTTCACAAATTCTAAGAAGAGCTTGTGTTCTGGCTCTGTCTTTATTGATGTAAACAGTATGTTACCGCACGCGATGAATTTGTTTAACTCTTCCGGATCTCCGCTGAACGCCGGGATTAAATTGTATATGTCGTTTAGACTGATTTTATATTCTGACATGTTGGTGTCAGGGTCTGAATGTTCGTCGTTGGGAAAAGGCAAGTGTTCAAAAAGCTGCAGGATAGCAGCCTGCTTAAGGGGAGTAATTTTTTTTTTGGTGAAGACCTTTTTACAGCTGTTCTGTCCTTGTTTGTTTTATTTTGCTCCGTCTTGAAGGTGTGCCGGGTAAGCTTCACGCCCTAAAGTTGGTGATTATGACCCGGTCTTTGACACAGCCCAAATTTTTGCCACTGGCGTCCGATGTGGAATTCGCCAGGTCTTACTTTTATGGCACTTTTTTTTTTTCACTATTTTTACAAAAAAAAATTTTTACTCCTGGTGCGTAGCCCCAGTACGCATCGAGTTCAGTTATAACTCGTATTTGGTAGCAGGATCCGTTCGTTACGGGTATCCCACCGCTGCCACCAAATGTTTTATTACGCCCAGTAGTACAGTGCTTTCCACGTATCAAAGAGAGTACACGAGCGGAGAGAAGAAAAGACTTTTTGTTGAAAGTTATAATAATTTTTATTTAAATTAATAGATATAGTTAAAGGCCCGCTGTGTAAACCAGGCGGCACCGCCAATCTGTCCTGGATCAGACCTTTCATATCTAGGTAGAGGAACGCTTCTGGGGGAACAAAGCCATCAAAGCGAACTCTCTCATGATACATGTAATTGGGGTAGAAAGCCCCGGAGATCAGGTTGTTCGATGAGGTCATTGCTCTTGCAATGTGCCTTCGAGTCAACTTAATGACGAAATTGTCCACTCTTATCAGGTTCGCCCTATTGTACAAGACCTCATTAGGATAGAATTTTATGTACTCAGACTCTGGTGTTCTGTATAAGCGAAGACAAGTCCTAAGACAAGCCCTCTCAAACACCCGAATCTTTTCCAATAAACTTGCTCTTACGTTGAACCACACGGGACATCCAAACACAAGCATAGGCCTGATAAGGGCCATGTAGCAGATAACCTTTACCCTCGCATCGAGTTGGCTGTTATAAAACAGTCTCTTTGTAAGGGCAAAAGCACCCTTGGCTCTGGCCAGAGCAACATCTATATGTTTGTTAAAATACAGATATTGATCCAGCCAGATCCCAAGGTATCTGACTACATTTCGACAAGCAAGTGGCTGCCCGTGCTGCCCCACGATCGAGAACTTTCGCCAATTCTTTCTGGTATCCCTAGAGGCCCCAGACAAAGGCGTCCTAAACAAAATGGTTTCCGACTTCTGAAAATTGATTTTCAACTTCCAGTCATCGCAATATCGCTTAATTTTATCGAAGTCACGTTGCAAGAGTATATTAATAACCTCAATCTTTGGACCTGATCTGTACGCGATTAAGTCGTCTGCGTACGCTATGGCATGGTGAAGTGAACCTATCAGATCACTCGTGTAAATGTTGAATAGGATCGGCGAATTTACCGCACCTTGTTGCAGACCGTTTTTAATGTTAAATGTTCCAACAGAAGTCACATCGCCATTCTTCACGATGAACTGTCTACTGGAGAGCATATCAAAAAGAATATACAGCAATGGTTTACTAATGCCCAACCTGTCCAGCTTGAAAAAGAGTCCCTCTAACCATACGGTATCGAAGGCTTTTTCCAAGTCAATCAGGCAGGCACCAGTGCACTGATTCTTGCCTTTGTTCCATTGGATATCAGAAACCAGTTTAGACGCAGCATGAATAACATCATGCCCCGCCTTGAAACCGAATTGATTATCCGGAACTATATGTTTGTCCTCAACCCACTTTTTCAGGACTCTATTGATCACCTTCTCGAACACCTTACTGATGTTTGGAAGAAGACTTATCGAGCGGAGATTCGCCGGATTGGAAGTGTCTTTATCCCTTTTGGGGATCGGATGTACCACCGCAGTTTTCCAATGCGCTGGATAATGTGCATTATTCATTGCATTATTAAACAGGGTGGTATAAATGTCCACCGCTTCTAAAGGGAGATGTCGAAGCACGATGTTCGGTATTTCATCGGTTCCCACTGATTTCTTACTTCTAAGTGATTCGAAGATCGTTTGGAGCTCTTCCTTCGAAATGAACGGGGGTAGTACCCTATCGTTGGTGATGACATTATTTGCCATATTCTCGTCACTGAACTGGGTGAAACCCGAGCTCTCGAATCGCCAATTCATTATTTCATTTCGAAGATAGAAATTGTGCACAAGGACTCGATTTTCCAGGTCGTGGTTCGGGCCAATGATGTCATTCGCCTTATATACTTCCTGGAAAGTCGCTCCTATAGCCTCTACCTTCTCCTGCGGATCCTCGATCACAAAGAAGTTGTCATCATCAACAGCCTCATTTGGATCGATGCCTGCTGCTGTAAGTATATTCTCGTTGTTCGTCGTTCGGGCGATTTTAAGACACGAAAGGTCGTTGTGATCTTTCCTCCGAAATATTTTATTTATTTGCGGGAACATATTCGGGTTGCTGGTGTTTACAGCCCGAATTTTATTGTTCCAATACAAACTTACAGATGCTCTGTAATTTTCTTTTATTAATACTTGGAGGTTTTTGATCGACGACTTTAGCGTCATAATCTCCGGGTTATGTCTGTCAGTAAACTGTCTGTACAAGGTTTTTAGCCTTGACAGCAGTCTACTTTTATGTCGGTGCAGTGCGTCAATGGTTGCGTTGCGGAATAAGTCTTCGTTGTCAGTGTATTGATACCGAGGTATCGTTTTGTCCATTGTTCGTTTAATTGTCTCGTCCATTAGTTTTAGATACCTGTCAATCTCCTCGTTTGACAGATTTCTATTGGACGGTGGGTAGAGCGAATTCGAGGAGATTGCTCTCGTCAGTGTTCTGGAGAAGTGTGTCCAACGCACCCTACTATAGTTGTAGGCATGCCTTTGAACAAACTCGTCCAATTCCGCAATTTCGTTCGGAACGGTTATTTTGGTACTGAGACCGCAATGGTCACTGTCATACACAAAAGTGTGTAGACAGTTTATGGTTTGTTGGTTTGTACATGTCAGGTGTATTCGTGTGTCGAACAGCAGGAGATCCAAATAGGACCCGTGTCTAGGAAACGACGGACTATCCGTCGCCTTAAGGCCGAGTCGATACATAACACTGTGTTGACCCCACCAATTGAATAGTAGGTTCCCTCTAGTATTTGGTGTATTATTTCCCCAATCACTATGTTTGGCGTTGAAATCTAAGCCGATAATAAAATAGTTGTCTTCCAATTCCAGCCTCAGAAATCGAAAAAGTGTCTCGAGCTCTGAGATAAATAAGGGGGATTGAGTAGCCTTAGGTGCATAGACAGACACCATGTACAACCGCTTTCCACTACGGAGAGGGCTGTACACGATGCATGCTTCCAGCACCTGGAACCTACGTACTACACGACTGTATACTCTTTTAAAACGTATACCTTTTCGTACGAAAATCGCAACGCCACCTCCCTGAATGGAGTTGGGTCGGTTTCTCCGTACTATTTTGTATCTTTTGTGCCTCATTTTGTGTCTTTTGGTAAGCTTAGTTTCGCTAACCAAAAGCACATCAGGGGCTTTGTCGTTAAGCAACTTAAATAGTGCGGCTCGTCGTTCGAGCCTTATCAGTGAATTCACATTCACAGCAAGGACCTTCAGGGTTTGCTCCGCCATGTACGTACCCATTACGACTGGAGGTGCGTTAGGCCCGGCAGCAGCGCGTATATTTGATCTACCCGCTTAGCCTGTTCCTGTATTTGACGCTGAAGCTGAGCCATCTGCCCCTGAATAGAGAGCAAGATAGCCAGCATGTCAGGTACAGGTTCCGGTGCTCTAGGCGCTGGGGCCTGAGACGCTACCTTTGGTTGTTGTACCGTATTTCCCCTACCTGACGCCATTTGGGCGTAGGTAACGTGGGGAGTAACGGCTGGTGTTTGTGTCTGCACGAGTGGACGTTTAATTTCCACTTTCTGCTGCCGAGCCAGATTTACTCTTTTGATGTATTGGAATTTGGGACAACCCCGATAATTTGCGGTGTGTCCCGTGTTCCTACATAACGCGCAAGAGAGTTGGCTTTTTTCTGACGCTCCATCCTTGCCTAGAGCGCATTCCTCGGACTTGTGGTTCTTTCCGCACTTCACGCATCGAGGCTGCATTTCGTAGTTCGACGCGGCGTGCCCGAACCTTTGGCAGCGAACACATTGTAAAATGTTTTCACTCCTCTTTAATTTTTCCCAGTGTACAACCTGGTAGTCTAGGACTTTGATGCTCCTTAGACCATCCAGTTTGCTATTGGGACTTAGCTGAACCAGGAAAATCGGCAGTTGCCGCTTCTCCCTTTTGGCTCTAGCCGTGACGAATGGCTTAACCCCTACGAATGTGAGCTCTTCGCACTCCTTCTCTTTCAGCAGTGCAAGGAGCTCCTCCGGATCAGTCGACGGTTCAATCCCCCTCAGCAGCATTGTTTGCAGCTTGTCCCCCTTCGGGGTGTAGGAGAAGAACTCCACTGTGTTACAGTGGATCGCATGCCTATCTAAACTAAGTCTTTTAATGTAAAAATTATTACCTATGGCCGACTTACATAGTTCAATCGTTTCTTTTAACTCCATCTTAAAAGTGTTGATTGGAGGTACCCGCTGCTTAGTTGATTTTGCTTGTTGTTGTTGTTGTTGCTTCTGCTGCTGTTGCTGCTGCTGCGATTTTTGTTGCTGTTGTTGTTTTTGTTGCTGTTGTTGTTTTTGCTGTTTTTGCTTTCGTAGTGGTTGTGCATCTTTTGTTGTTTGTTCTTGTGTCGGTGTCTGTAGTTTTTGTTGTTTTGACGGCTGTTTCTCTTTTTGTTGCTGTTGTTGCTCCACGCATACTTTTTGTTGTTGCTGAGAGATCTGGAGTTCTTGCTGCTGCTCCTTCTCTCTTCGCGCAACTTGTTTTGCTTTAATAGCCAGTATCTGTAGTTGCAGTTCTTTGATATGGCTGCTTAGAGCTTTCACTTCCTCTTCTTCGTCCTCGGACTCAGAAGCCGCCAGCGCTGCGAAGCTATTACCGTCCATATAGTGACCTTCCCCACCGTCAGACACGTATGGGAATTCGTCGTTTGCTCTGTTTGTTGCTGCCCTTGTTGTTCTTTTTGTCGCCGCTTCCCTTGTTCCAACGGGCAGCTTTTCGGAGGAAACTGAGAGGGAAGGGCGCTTGACGAGGTTTGGAGTAGGCCGCAGCTTCCTCCTCTTTTTCGTATTGTCTGGATTCCCAGCTGCGTTATGGCCTGATGATGTAGCCGCTTCATCATCCGATGACATGGTTACCTCTGCTGCTGGTTCCGCTATTGGAATAGCGGACCGCTCCCTTAGACTCATCGTTCGATTTCACTTTATTGTTGCTTGATTTACTTTATTAACTTTTTTTAAAATAAAAAGTCTGTCCTACACCGGGGATCGAACCTACGCCCCTTGGTTTCTCGGGCGACACCACTACTGTTGCGCCACCGAAGCACTTGCCAAAAATGTTTTCAATTCCACTTTTATTACACTTTTTTACTTTTTTCACTTGAAAGAAGCCGAAACACGTCTGTCCCTTATCGAGGTCTATGAACGACTGAAGCGTTTGCTACTACCACTACACCACGGCCACCCTTAAAATGATCCAGTGCCAGTAGCATCGTTTACTACTTACTTTAAAACTTAACGTAACCCCATAAAATGAAATTCAACGGAGTTAAATCGCATGAGCGAAGTAACCATTCGACCGGACCATTTCTTGAACTTCTCCTTCAATAGATTAATTGTTTGACCAGCTGTGTGGGTGGCACTTGGCACAAATTTGTTGGAACCACATATCACTGATGTTAAGTCCATGTTAAGTCCACTTCGACCAACCCGTTGTCTCACTGACACGGCACATCACACAACGAATATGTAGACTCAAATTTTTGCACGAAACTTGTTATTGCCTGTCTACTAGGGCGAGAATTACGACCGAAAATTGGAGTTAACGCTCTTAAAGTTGCAGTCACCGACTCCGAATTTCGGTAGAAAATTTTTATAATTTTCAGACGTTGCTCGTTCGTGTACTTTACCATGATGAAAATGTTGAGTTTACTGAATAAATTGACAGTTTGATGATTAGTGAAAGAGTGCGTTTACAAATTAAATTGAAAGTTGTCAAGTCTCTATTGGAAAACCCTTTACTTCTAGTAAATACTGGATTCATTCAAGTAAATACTACCAGTTCGTCCAAAATTGCTATTATTTTGTGTTATTTCTCAATCTTAATTGCAAAGCATTAGTTTTGAAAGCTATACCTATAGCTCTTATCTTCATTTAATGTTTCTTTAATTGTTGTTTTGTTGTTGTTTTGTAATCAAAAGAAACAACCATAACATGCAAAGCTGCTTCCACTAGCCCAATGCAACTAGCTTTTGCGTCAATTTTAAAAGAGCATACCACACAACCATTCATTAAAAAGGAGACGTCCGAAGCTATGCAATTATTTGTTAATGAATACAAGCACAGATGCTATTGTTTTTCATAGATATTGCACACCGAAGGAAAAAATCTAACCAGTTTTTAATTTTTAGAAGATCTGAAGATCTGAAGTCTCCTTTAACTAAACGAAGAAGAACGTCGAGCAGTTGCAGCATTTCGTGTGCAAGGTGCGATCAGTTATTGGAAAGATGTTGAAAAGAGGAAAAAAAAAAGCAACTTTAAAAAAAAATATTGTTAAGTTACAAACTTAAATTAAAATATTTAAAAATAAAACATTAAAAAAAAAACAGAGCGCATACTGCCATAACAACTTAGGTTAGGTGTTTCTGAAGAAAACCCATTTGTAATTTTTAATGATGAAAAAATATTTTGTTTTTATAATTTCCCTCATTTGTTAAAATCACTTCGTAATGTTCTATTGCAATCAGATCTACAAACTCCAGATTGTAAAGTGTCTTTTGATGTTATCAGAGAAATATACAATTTGGAAGTTGACAACATAGCTAAGACATGTTTAAAATTTAGAAGTTGTCATATAACACCAAATGCCTTCGAAAAAATGCATGTTTACCTTGCAACGCAAATATTTAGCCTGACAACTGCGGCATCAATTCAAACTGCTAACTTAATTGCTTAAAAAAAAGCTCTAATAAAGCTGTAGCAATGAAAGAGTTCGTACTAAAAGTGAACAATGTATTTGACTGCATGGATAGTGGTTCATATTATGACAAGAATGTTTTAAGACGGGGAGTTCAGCTAGAGCACCCAGCTAATAATGAATTGAAACAGTTTTTGTCTTACTTAAAAGATATACAAAAATCAGTTAACCTTCCAAGAAACTTTTGTTTAAAAGGAATGGAACAAACTATAAACGGGGTCTTAATACTTTGTCATGATATCGGGTTTTCTAATAAGGACTTGACAACTTATTTTTTATAATTAAAACGCAAACCATTTTGAGATATTTCAAAAACTTTATTATCAGCTTGAAGTACAATCAAAAAATTTATCAATGAAACTCGACTTCGTTCATATGGCCACGGCGGGCACGTTTGCAACGGTCGATTCGTTGGACCCAATTTTCAACGACTCGGCCACACATTTCGGCCGAAACGGCCGCTATTTAGGGTTCAATGTTGTCTCTGAGATCTACCAACGTCGTCGGCGTGTTGGCATAAACCAATGACTTAACGTAGCCCCACAGAAAATAGTCAAGCGGCGTTAACTCGCACGAACGAGGCAGCCAATCGACTGGCAAATTTCTTGAGATAATACGCTCACCATACTTACTCTTCAATAAACCGATTGTAGCGTGTGCTGTGTGGCTTGTGGCATCATCATGTTGAAACCACATGTCGTCAAAGTCCATATCTTCCAATTTAGGCCAAAAATAATCGGTGATCATGGCGTGATAACGGTGACCATTCACAGTAACGTAAAGATTGTTATCGTCGACGAAAAAATATGGCCCAATAAAGCCGCCGGCATGCAAACCGCACCAAACAGTTAGTTTTTGTGGATGAAGTGGTGATTCATGAGCTTCGTCACTGAATATGATTTTGCGATGAAATTCATCATCTTGGTGCATCTTCTCCAGAACCCAATTCTTGATGCAACTTGTTCTGGTATGGGTGTAAACCAAGATCCTTACGCAAAATACACCATAATGTGGTCTGAGCGATGCCCAATTCTTGAGAAAGCCGTGGAGTTGACTGATTTGAATCGTTTGCTACCAACGCCTAAACGGCAGCGATATTTTCGACACTTCGACAAACCCGTTGTCTCACTACCACGGCAACATCACACAACGAATATGTATTTTTGCACTAAGCTAGTTATTGCCTATCTACTAGGGCGAGAATTATGAACGAAAATTGGAGTTAACGTTCTTGCAGTCACCGACTCCAAATTTCGGTAGAAAATTTTTATAATTTGCAGACGTTGCTCGTTAGTGTACTTTATCATGATGAAAATGTTGAGTTTACTGAATAAATTGACAGTGACAGTTTGATGATTAGTGAAAGAGTGCGTTCACAAATTAAATTCAAAGTCGGAAAACTATTGGAAAACCCTTTATAAGCAATGGCCTATATGAGAACGTGGATTATTTACTAACAAAGAGAATTCATCAAGACGTATTAGAAAATTTATTTTCTATTATTCGCATCAAAGGTGGTTACAACAAAAATCCGTCTGTTTTGATGTCGAAAATTCTCTCGTCAAATCTTATTAATTTTTCTCCTTTCAGTAACTGTGATGATGATGATGTACAATTTTTAAACGTACACTTATCCCCAACTCAAACTAATATTCCAAAAACTTCTTCATTGCTTAAGGATCGTAAGAAAATCGTATGCGATGAAACTCTGTACGAAAAAGTCATTTGTGATATGGAAACCGAAACTAAAATCACATTAGAAACAGGAATGCGATATTTTACTGGATATCTTGCTTTTAAAATGCTTTTAAGGAACAAATGTTTAAATTGTTTCAAACTATTTTTAAAAACTGATGAAAAAATAACATGTCCTTGGAATTTTTCATCTTTCCAAAAAATTATTCTCAAAGAAGTGACTTTGGAAGTCTGAAGGCACCAACTAATGAATTTTTTAACGTTTGCAAAGTTCACTTCAAAGTATTTAATATAATTTTCAGAGAACGTCCACAAGAAAGAAATATAAGAGAGACAATGGCCTTGGAATGAATAAGGATAACAAATATTAGAGATCCGAAATGGTTTGATGAAAAAAGTCCTTGCTATGAGCATCGCAAGGACATTCTATACTTTGCTCTCCTCGTTCTATTACGGAAGCATTGTTCGTGGAAGAGAGAAAAAAACATAGCATCCAAAAATCAAAAAATTCAAATTTTATCTGGAAAAAAACGTAAAACAACAATTAAATAAACTCAACACTAAAGAGAGCGCATTCTGCTTTGACCTACCTACGGTGCTCAAATATAATGTTTATTATCAGTCAAATTTGATTTAAAAAAATTACGTTGTGAAAAACGGAAAACTTCTATCCAACAAACAAAACACGCAACTTGATAATACAAAACAATTAAGAGTAACATCATGTCTGAGAATGATTCACTCTAGTTGAATCGAACTGGGACGTACGGGTACGTCCACGTACGTGGTTAGATTTTTTCCTTCGGCGTGCAATATCTATGTAACCTATACCATCTCTGATACAAGTCTATGAACGGTGCTCAACTATCGGATTAGTAAATTAGGAAGATGCTCAACAATACCAAAACAGATACGAGTATTAAGAAGAAAACAGAACGAGAAATATGTAAGACCGTGAAGCCCAAAGAATGGGAAGTGATTTTTTTAGAGTTGTTGGCTGTTGATAAAAACCCGTCTATCTCTTGCATTCCTGGTTCGTATGTATAGGTTCAGATCGGTTTTATATAGCTAATTATTATAGTTTTACTAACATTGTTTACGTAAAGACGGTATATCTGTGGGCTCCCAGATGAAATTGAAAAATTAGCGTGAGATTCCCCAGTAGCAAAACGAAGATAATTGAATTTCAATGGGACTGAGGAGACTAAAAATCTGACTAATGAAGAACTTCAACGTTTGGTCTAGGAAAAAAAAGTAAGGAAAATAACAACGAAGAATGTAATTCACATCTTACTAATAGTTCCACCACCAACATTATAACTGAAAATGAATTAACCTTACCTACTTGAACTCATAAAGCCAAGAAAAATAATTTTTAGTTTTTATTTTAATTTGTTTTTTTATTCTAATTTGTATTTCCTAATGTTATTTTTTCTTGTATTACTCGTATGTATGAAGAAATAAGAGATACCGATGTACATTGGTCTTAGATCTTTCCAAGTTATAATGTCCTATAGAGCACCATAAGCGAGTTGTACCGTTTAGGAACGAATCACGATATTTCAGCGAATATCTTCCAAATATAATGAATGGCCAAATCATTAGTCCTCATCAAATTGCGGTATAGGATCTAGGAAGCAAACTATATACGAAGGACCTACTATGTGACAAGGTAGTGATCGGCCAGGTAATCTTTCCGAATAGAAATATAGTAGCTTTGTAGTAGGTAACGGTTGCATAAAATACCAAATGATAATCGGTAGAGATATTTTGGGTTCTGTACATCTTTTTTATAGACATGGGTTTAGGCTTAAGGAGAGGGACAAAGAAGTCAGCTGCTTTTTGTCGTAGATCGCTGTCGACGAAACATTGGCCTGGACTTAAATCATATCGTAAACTAATGTATTAAGTCAAAGGTCACATAGAGATAGTTGGGAGTTAATGTCCAAAGCGAGTATGGTCTAGTTCTTTCACAATGAAGGTAGTCGTCGTAGATGAAGAACCAGTGTGGCAACACCCGCGTCGTCTGGCTCCACTCGAGAACCAGCTTTTGGATAAGCAAGTGTCGGAATAGCTCAACGTTGGCATAATTAGACCAAGTGTTTCGGACTACGCCAGCCCTGTTGTGCTGGCGAAGAAACAGGATTCATCGTTTCGCCTCTGCGTAGACTGTACAGAAATAAATAAAAAAAAATTTTCCAAGTCCTATACCTTTTGCCTCTTATAGAGGACCAATTGAACCATTTGCCTTGCGCAACTCGCCTGCAGTTTCCCAAAAATTTATAAAATACGTATTTCGCGAGCTAATTTCCGAAGGGGTGGTCATCATATATATTGATGATCGGTGATTCCAGCAAAAATTTATGTCGAAACAGTTGCAAGAATTATCCGTGTACTTATTGATCATTAAGTTCAAAAAGAGGGCGCAAAGGAGCGATTTGTATCTGAACGCCTTGATCGAAGGTTTAAGCGAGAGGCCGAGGAACAATTTTATATTTAGTAGAGGGTGGCATATTGTATAAGGTGAAGGGGGGTTTGAAGCTGTTCGTGGAGGCGCGGAATATAAAAACAGAAATAATTAGAAGAGGTCATTTTGGTGCAAAAAATGTTAAAGAGATGTTGTAAAAGGATGTGTTCTTTAAAAATTATGACACCTAAAATTGAAAAGTTTGTCGAACACTGCGTTACATGTATCTTGGCAGAGAGGGAAAAATGAGAGATTTCTCAATCTAACACCGAAGGGAGGGAGACCTTTGGACACTTCCCATATGGATCACCTGGTGCCAAAGGCGACAACCGGTGTCTACTTTCCATTGTTGATGGATTACCAAATTTGTGTGGCTGTTTCTTATAAAAACGTAGTCCGCGGGAGAGGTTATTAAAAACCTGTAAGTACGAGGGCGGGTCAATAAGTCTGTGACTTTTTGAATTTCTGACCCCTTTACTGAAACAGCAACACTGCTCCTGTCAACAGGCATCTGTCAGTTGACTCCTGTCAAAATTTAAACTTGCTGCGTCAGTTAGTTTGTGTTTGACAGCTACTTTTATCAGACTACTCACTAATTTCTTGCGAAAAAAACCAAAAAACCAAGACAATGCAAGGGTGCACACATGTGCAGTTTCCATGGCAAAAATCCATGAATTGGGCTATGAATTGCTCCCTCATCCACCCTATTCTCCAGATTTGGCTCCGAGCGACTACTTCTTGTTCCCAAACCTGAAGAAATGGCTTGGTGGAAAAAGATTTGACTCCAATGATGAAGTCATCTCGCAAACAAAGGCCTATTTTGAGGTCCTCGACAAATCATTTTTTTTTGGAAGGGATAAAAAAATTGGAGAAGCGTTGGACAAAGTGTATAGAGCTCAAGGGAGACTACGTTGAAAAATAAAATTATTTTTTTATCAAAAAATCTGTGTTTTATTCCAAAAGTCACAGACTTATTGACCCGCCCTCGTAGTTTGGGAAACATTATAAAATCCAAGAAGTCTAATTGCGGACAAGAGGGGCATGTTTGTGGCCCAAGAGTTTATCAATTAATGCGAACTAAAGAACATCTAGTTATAAAGCGTTTTCCAATAGGGACTTGACAACTTTGAATTTAATTTGTGAACGCACTCTTTCACTAATCAACAAACTGTCAATTTATTCAGTAAACTCAACATTTTCATCATGGTAAAGTAAACGAACGAGCAAAGTCTGCAAATTATAAAAATTTTCTACCGAAATTCGGAGTCGGTGACTGCAACTTTAAGAGCGTTAACTCCAATTTTCGGTCGTAATTCTCACCCTAGTAGACACGCATTAACAAGTTTAATGCAAAAATTTAAGTCTACATATTCGTTGTGCGATGTTGCCGTGTCAGTGAGACAACGGGTTGGTCGAAGTGTCGAAAATATCGCTGCAAATCATTCAATTCCACGGCGTTCTCAAGAATTAGGCATCGCTCAGACCACATTATGGCGAATTTTGCGTAAGGATCTTGGTTTACACCCATACAAGATCAAGCTGACTCAAGAATTGCAGCCGATGGACCATTTGAAGCGACGTACGTTCTCCGATTGGGTTCTGGAGAAGATGCGCCAAGATGATGAATTTCATCGAAAAATCATCTTCAGTGACGAAGTTCAGTTTTTGTCAATAAGCAAAATTGGTGCGGTTTGCATGCCGGCGGCGTTATTGGGCCATATTTTTTCGTCGACGATAACGATCGTCACGTTACTGTGAATAGTCAGCGTTATCGCGCCATGATCAGCGATTATTTTTGGCCCGAATTGGAAGATATGGACTTTGACGACATGTGGTTTCAACATGATGATGCCACATGCCACACAGCACACGCTACAATCGATTTATTGAAGAGTAAGTATGGTGAACGTGTTATCTCAAGAAATTTGCCAGTCGATTGGCCGCCTCGTTCGTGCGAGTTAACGCCGCTTGACTATTTTCTGTGAGGCTACGTTAAGTCATTGCTTTATGCCAGCACGCCGGCGACGTTGGAAGAGCTCAGAGCCAACATTGAACGCGAAATAGCGGCCGTTTCGGCCGAAATGTGTGGCCGAGTCGTTGAAAATTGGGTTCAATGATTCGACCGCTGCAAACGTGTCTGTGGTGGCCATATGAACGAAGTCGAATTCCATTCATAAATGTTTTGATTGTACTTCAAGTTATAATAAAGATAATAAAGTTTTTGAAATATCTCAAATGGTTTGCGTTTTATTTAAAAAAAAAGTTGTCAAGTCCTTATTGGAAAACCCTAGATATATGCGGTAGATGGTACAAGGAGGTTAAGAGCATTCAATTTGTTTTAGTTTCTAGTTATCAACGTATTGTATTGTCATAACCATTTAAATGTGAACAGAGACATCTAGATTTATAGAGCAGAAAATGTTGATACTCGAAGACCAGAAGATTTCGATACTTGATGACTGGAAAGTGGAATCGAATTTTCCAATCAAATTTGAAATTGTATGGGACGCTGGATGGCGAGGATTGTTCTCGAAGTATGTCATTCGAGTATAAATACCAGCATCCCCAAGGTATGCAAGTCAGTTCATCAGTTGAATTTGAAGTGTTAACTAGGAGAAGTGATTGACACACTAATTGTGTGTAAAAAAAGTGTTTTCTGACTATTTGAAAAAGCTAGGATCGAAAACTATTGCAGTTGACCCTCGTCCAACTCAAATCCGAGTTGAACAAGAGAAGCCTCAGCGTCAGTGGAGGAAAAGTGGCCTGGTGCTCCGACTTCAGGAGGCCTTGAACAACGAGGGGCATGATCCTGATACACACTCCTTTGACGTTGACGAGGATGAAGATAAGTACCGGGAGTGACATGGCTGCGATGATGCAACTCATGTTGTTAAAAATGGACGAACAGAAAAATAGTCTCGACGAACAAAAGAAAAATGTGGAAGAACAGAAGAACAGCCTGCAGGGCCTTCAACAGAAAATGGACGAAGAAAAGAATAATCTCGAAGAACAAAAGAACATTCTCCAGCAAAATTTCGAAGAAATCGATGACAAATTTGAAAGAATAAAAGAACGTTGATGACAAATTTGATAGAATAGAGAAGAATGTTGGCGAAAAATTCGAACAAATGGACAGCAAAGTTGAGCAACTGGCAAAAGAGCTCGACACAGTGCGAAAAGAGAAACTGCGAGAATGTTCTTTAAGCGGTCCAAGGAGAAAAGAGTTGAAGCCTCCCTCATTCCATGGCCAGACTTCATGGCCTACTTATAAGAAGCAGTTTGAAATGGCTGTCTGTGCAAACGATTTGGACAATGAGGAAAAGTGCTTTTCCCTAACAATGGCCTTGCACGGTCCTGCAGCAGAATTGTTGCAAAACAGTAGACATCGAAAAGCATAAAGATTATGTGACTTTAGTACAGGCTATCAAGAAACGGTTTAGGGATAGCCACATGCAGGAGGTCTACAAGGTCCAATAGCAAAGCCGAACGCAGCAACGAGAAGGAACACTGCAGCAGCTCCAAGCAGCCGTGAGTAGACTGTCATTTGTCATACCCCACCGCTGGTCAGGAAATTATCGACGAAATGGCAAAGGACGCATTCATCAGGGGAATTGCAGGTTCGAAGCTACAGTCAGCAGTAAGGATGACCGGGAAAAGAACCCTTGCTGAAGCACCTGCCTTCGCTCTGGCGATGGAAGCAGCCAATCAGGCATCCAGGGGAACACATTTCGTCAGGGAAATAGTATCTGGTGAATGCTCCTGCTCAAGACTAACTACCGTGAAACGATATATCCCGCGGGAGAGACGATAAAGTAGGACATCTGCAAGGGCATTGTAAAGAACCGGTACGACGAGAAGGCTGCCTGCACTGGGGTTACAGGCAAATAGAAAGAAAAACCGGCAGAAACGGCTACCAAGAAGCCGGTCAAATTTCCCGAAGCCATCAGTTGAGAAATGCTGACTTCGTGGTGCAGAAGTCTGTAGCAGGTGTCGGCGACTCCAGGGCAATTATCCCAGTTTCACAGGCAAAACAATGCAATGAAGGCCTCCCAGCAAAAGTAGTCAGTCCTAAAGAAGCGAAAGAATCGGCTGCTATCCAAATGATCAGGACTGAGCCAATATAAGATTGGAGCATAGACGAAATCCGTTCCTCCCAACAGGCAGACAATGACATCGAACCAATATTGGCCTGGAAGGAACACGAGGAAAGACCAAGCTGGCAGCAGATATCAGATCGGAGCCAAACTCTGAAGGCATACTGGGCACAGTGGGACTCTCTTTTTGTGCAAGATGGATTGCTGAAGCGAAAATGAGAAAGTGCAGATGGGACAACATCTCGTATGCAGCTAATAGTGTTAATTAGGAGAAGTGATTAAGTGGTTTAAATAAAAGATAAGAAAAGTATAAGCGGTTGAGAAATTGGATTGCATTGAGAGAAAAAATTAAATAGTGAATTGTAACTGTACTGAATAAAGCGATTTGTATTGAAAAGAATAAGTTTTATCATTTGTACCCACACAAACATTTTACAGTATTTCCACATCGCCGATGAGGCTATTGACAGGTGTCGGTATAAATCTTCGCTAAGACACAAATTTGCGAGACCTAATCGTCGTATATCAAGAAGAACGAGAGGTACTGCGGGAGAATGCGAAGAGAAACGTTCGTTCGACAAAAAGCACAAAGCTCCTTCTCATTATAAAGTTGGTATTTATCGAAGGAACCAGGGCTCAAAATTTGTCCGAAATTCTTTATAAAATACAAATATGATTAATCCTGATCGTTTTCAAGTAGAAAAAGTTGCCGGAAATGAGGGTCTGAGGCAAGCGTCGACTAACATCGACAAGATCAAGCCACGCTTCGGATTTCAACACGATGACGCTGAGACGAGCAACAGCTAAGACGGCCGAGCGTGGGATGCGACCACCCCTAGATCTTTGCAACTAACCGCACGCCAAGAATACGAATTAGAAGACGAAGAGTTCAATTAAAAATCAAAGAGGCAGATAAAAAGTAGACGCGAAATAATATAGTAAGCTCCCTTTTATTTTCTCCTAAATTGTAAATTTTCTTCATGATTTCACATATTGGGACTTTCTATATTTGTTTGTTAACAATAATTTTAAACTATTTCTTTAAACATTGTAATGTAAATAACAGTGAATTTAATTATTAGAAGTGTGGCTTAGTTTCTTTTGCAACAACTAGTTCTTGAATACATACCTATACAATAAAGTTCTACGAATTACATATTAATCCTACTAATTCCGTTCTCTTTATCTGCCTCAATCGTCAGATTGAGTATAGAAGTATGCTGGCCATTAATTCTTCATCACCATGAGCAGAACTCTTATTGTCTACGCCTTCTGGCAATTGGAAATCGTTGTTATCTTTTGAATGTATTGCAATATTGTGCAAAACGAAACATTTATATATGAAATATTCTCTAAATTACGACATACCTATGCAGTTTAGTAGAATTGAAAATCACCTCTTCAGTTGCCCAAAACGTCTTTCAATTACTACACTCTTTGTTGAATGCAATTTATTGCATGCCTTTTATTGATTACTTGTTGGATTCCTAAAAGGCGTAATTCCAATTCCACACCCTTCGTCACCCAACAAAATGCTCTTAGTGGAGTTTGTCAATATAGGTTCAAGAAAACTGTCCCTCCAAATCCTGGAATCGTAAACTGAGACTGGCCGTTGTCAATCCGCACTTGTAAAACATTCCATTGCATCGCATGCTGCTTGAATATTGATGGGCTCATATCCCTTTCGATTATTGTATTCTTCTGACTGGAGATGCAGCGTCATTATGTCTACATGAGTGCACTCCAAGGCTCCTATACATGATGGGAATCTGTATTTGCTAAGCCAATCATGTTTTGCTTTCAAGTGTTCTTCATAACTGGAAAGAAATCCAATGAGAAGCTTTATCTGTTATGAGTTTTGCAACAGAATTTAATGTTGTAACTCTGATGAACGCCAATATCTTCACCAACGCCATCTTGAAATCCAGGATATCTAACGTATTTTAAAAAGATCCTTATCTTTTCTTAAGGTGGAATTGTCCATCCTCTTGTTTCTGTTTGAATTCGTTCGTTCGAGTAAAATCATATAATAATTGCTTACCAATAAAGTACTCAGTTAACCGCTTTATATTTTCCTTCTCAAAACGGTAAAGCATTTTAAAATTAGACTCTGTAACCCTTCGCTTCATGTAAACTTTTTCGGAATCAATATGTAAAAATTCAGCTATTTTTGTGAATATAACGACTTGATTGGTTAAGAATGAGACTCACGACTGTAATCCTTCTTGATTATATGATAGATTAAAAATTTCGTATTTAATACAGAAAACTATTTCCTGGCAAATTTCTAAGTTACTACTCACAGCCTTAAAAAAAAGTCAAGCATAGACTGCAATAAACTAGCCAAAAAGGGTGCTACCGATGGATCACGCCAATAACTTCTTGATAAAGAGAACTTGTTGTATTTTCTAATGGCTTTTGATATGTCATATCCTATTAGAATTGAGGAAACCTATTATTCATAAAAGTTCGACCGGTCAGATGTACGAACGAAATCGTAATTAGTACTGCATTGACGATTCTATATTTGTTGCTATTCCTTGAATAACTCAGATAATTCTGGTCCAATTTTTTTTTTACAAATTTTCATAACTTAAAAGGTCATCGGTGGATTTTGGTAAAAATTGAATGACCGCGATTCGGAATGAAGGCGCGTTATCTAATAAAAATTAAAATGGATAGAACTATTCGTTCGCGAGTTATCGTGGGCCAAAAAATAGACACATACACAGCCGTTGGATGGCAACGATGCAACGGTTAGTGTTATCATTTGTAGAAGTTGCATCTTCCGACAGACGCTGATTCGCTAAATAACGAGAAAGAGACTTTTCAGCTTTGCTAATATGACCTAGTTCGTTGTGCCATCTCCTGAAATCGCTTTCAGGCTAATGTTACAAACGCCCCCGTCCCGTTAAAACCCTCGCAGGCATAGAAAAACGCTCGATAGCTCGTAGCCATTGGTGGTGTCTCGTGGAAAATTTGTGCTGTAGGTCCAGATGTAACATTCCTGGGTAGAACCGATCCGGCTCTGGCACAGCTCTCCACAAGGGCCCGTGTCAACCCCCATATTGCCTCATTGCTTGTGTTGAACGGAATATCTTCCGTTTGATATCAGGCACATAAACCAGATATCTTGTTGAGTTGTGAGACAAGCACTTGAACCTGTTCACTGGATGAAGATGCTGTGGCGAATTAAAACGCTTGGTTGTTGATCAGTATTGACTGAATTAAACTGACATTTATTTGTTGGACGAATGCCTCTTTTATACTTTACACCTAATAACAATATTGCTTACATCTATAAATCGTACAACTAATAACAATATTGCTTACATCTATAAATCGTACAAATATTGCTTACATCTAGAATTATTATTAATGACCTAAATAAACAAAGTGAACATAATAAACACTTAATGGTATGACGCAACGAAATATGCTGACGAGGTGTTAGGTCCGTTGTCGTTTGTTGTACCTTATGTTCCGTTCGTTGCTCCGTGGTGTTGATTATGCATTTATGCTTTATTAGGTCGTTCGTTGCCCTATGCGGTGTGTTGTGAGATATACATTGTTTTGTTTGGCCTGAACAGCTTGCATAGATAACCAAGGGATCCTTGCATAGATAACTGAAGGAGACAGGAGAAAAACCGACCAATTTAAAAAGATACTTGGTGAAACCCTTGACAACAATGTGGAGATTCGAGCTCTGACACACCATATTACTATGGAACTAAAGGACACCGACGAAGCCACGACGAAGAAGGAAATCTGCAAATCAGTTAGACAACAATACCAGCTCAATGACATAGACAATGCAGACAAAATTAGCTTGAGAAACGCGTATTGACACGCCCAAATTACGAGCAGTGCAGATAATATGCTAGTCAGCTAGAATTAAAATTGGATGGGTAAACTGTTATGTCCGGGAAAGAAAAACCCTAACTATGTGTTTCAAATGTCTGGAATTCGGCCATACTTCACAAAAATGAGATGGACAGCTCCAAAAATAAATGAGATCAACTTCTGCATCTGTCACGCACGGCCAAGTTGGACAGCAAGTGAATTCAAGGCATTGTTAGAAAGTTTAAGTGCAGTTGCACGTGAAAGGCCTCCAATGGTTATAGGCGGAGACTTCAATGCCTCGGCAACAGAGTGGGGTAACATGCTCCTCAACGCCAGAGGACGTATCATACTAGAAACACAATGGGCTCAATATTGAAAGGTAAACAGAATGATAATGGCTAAGCTGAATGGCAGTTGGTCTCCACAATTATCAAGTCGAACAATTCTAAGGTATATTGTAGAGCAACTATTCCCACAGAGACCATCGATAGAGCAGTGGAAGCCGCTACATTTGGTATCCTTACCAAAGAGAAACAAACCACCTGGAGAACCAGCATCATATCGCCCAAATGTGCCACTGGGACAAATACTTGAACGGATCATATATGATAGATTGTTCACTGTGGCAGAAGAAAAAAAGCGGTGGTACAAATAGCAGCCGCAACAATAAGGGGAGAAAGATGGCGATGGGGAACAAAGGAATATTGTGCAGTAGTAATGCCGGACATCAAAAATGCCATCAGCAAATTGGTCATTTATAAGAAGGTCACCAAACAGAATGGATACACCATACTACTTGGGAAAGATTGTGTCCGGCAACTTTTACAATAAAAAGTTGCAAACCGACGAAGGGAAAAAGTACTATAAAATCTCCGTGGGAGTTGTTAAAAACTGTCTAAAAATACTATAGGCACCTAAAAACATAAAGATATCACAAAAGTTACTTTATCAGGAAGTTAATAAGTGCTTACTAGTTTTTATGCATACGATATAAAGTATTTACTAGTGAAATTCATCCACATCTACTAAGCATTATGTCCCCTAGTAAATGCTTGTATTTACTTAAAAATTATCTAGTAGGTAAAAACATTTACTATATAGTTTTTATGCATATTTCCCAATGTGACGATAGTCTTGCAGAAATTATTCAAATTGGAAATAATGTTACTAAAGATGAAGAATTATTACAATCCTGGGTAAAAGCACAAACATGTGTACTACTTTAGGTAAGAAGTTCGGTGCCTTGGTAAGGATATGTATCCTATGTATGTCTATGTACATGTCTATGTATGTCTTGCAACCTAACGAGTTCAAAAGCATTATGAAAAAATCGGATGATATAATTTTGTTTAAAATCTCTTTTTATTAATATTATACTATAAAATAAATGAATTTAACGAAAATAAATAATGGCAAAAGTCTACATACGGCATATTAACTAACATAACCATATTTAATCCATTAGGTAAAACTATTGTAAATGATAAATTAAATATTTTGTAGGTCCACCACCTGCATCTAGAACTGCCTGCAAGCGTCTGGGCATTGAAGTAACTAAATTATTTATTTCATTAGCTGTTATGGCTTACCACTCTTCTTGGAGCTTCTGTTTTAGCATTGGGGCACTACTTATGGCATATCTTCTTATCTTGCGTTCCAGAATCTCCCATATATGTTCTATGACGTTCAAGTCCGAGCTTTGGGGTGGTGTGTGTAGTTGTCTTGGAGCGTAGTAAATTAGCCTATCTTTGACAATTTGAGCAGTGTGCTTGGGGTCATTGTCCTGTTGGAAGATCCAACTCCTGACAAGATTTAACCTGTCGACGGATGCTTTCAGGTTTTGTTCTAAAATAGTCTTGTATTGATAGCGATCCATATTACCTTCAACAAAGACTAGATTTCCTACGCCAGAAGCAGCTACAGCACCCCAAACCATCACGCTGCCACCACCATGATTTACCGTAGAAACCAAATTTTTTGGATTCATTGCTGTGTTATTTTTTCTCCAAACTCTATCTCTCCCGTCACTTCCGAATATATTATATTTTGATTCTTCAGTAAATACGAGGGGCGTTCAACATATTCTCGGTATCGGGGTGAAGCTGTGGTTGTATATATAAATTGACTTATTTATCAAGTAATACTATTATTTTAGTGCAAACATGTAAAATTTCATATAAATGTGATTATTAATTCGCGTTTTATCTCTAGTTAAACAGAATCATAATGGCAACTGAGACGATGATGGTGAAAATTGAAAATAAGCAAGGAAAAAGTCAAAAAACTATTCATGAAGAGATGGTGGCTGTTTACCAGGGTTGCGCACCTTCATTATCAACTGTGCAAAAGTGGTCAAGTGAGTTCAAGAGAGGCAGAGAGAGCATTGAAGACGACCCCCGCTCCGGCTACTGCTTGTACGGGAGAAAGCATCAAAAAAGTCGAAAAACTTGTTCTTGAGGATGCCCGAATAAAGGTGAAAATGAGGGCAGAGATCACCAAGCTTTCAATTGGTACCATTCACACCATTCTTCATGACCATCTTAACCTTTCAAAGGTCAGTGCAAGGTGGGTGCTACGAATGCTCGCCTCAGAAAAAAGTGAGAATCGCATGCTGTAGAGAGCTTTTGGAGATGTGTAGTGAGAACACGGACGGTGTTATGGATCGAATTGTTATTGGGGACGAAACATGTGTCCACCACTATGACCCTAAAAGCAAACAAGAGTCCATGCAGTGGCATAAAAAAGGAACAGACCCCCCGAAGAAATTCAAAGTCACAAGGGAATCTTGCTCATTGAGTACAAAAAAAAGGTGAAACCATCAACGCCACATCCTACGCTTCCACTTTGCATAATTTGCGGGAGGAAATTAAAAAGAAAAGACGGGGTAAACTCGCAGCGGGTGTGTTGCTTCTTCATGACAACGCTCCTGATCACACGGCGCGAGTTTCCAAGGCTGCTGCGCGAGATTGTGGTTTCGAAGAAATCCAACACCCACCCTATAGTCCAGACCTTGCCCCTAGTGATTATTTCCTGTTTCCGGATTTGAAAAAATGTCTTCGTGGAAAAAGATTTTCGGATGATGAAGAACTCAAGTCGGCAATAAATGGGTATTTTGCAGAGAAAAAGGAAATTTATTTTTTTGAGGGTTTAAAAAAGCTTATCTCAAGATGTAACAAATGCATTGATGTTAGGGGAGATTATATTGAAAAATAAAAACAATTTAAATTGAATTCGCATTTTCCTTCATATCGATACCGAGAATATATTGAACGCCCCTCGTAAGTATGGGAATAACTACAGCCTTAGCAAGAAGCAGTCTTGTTTTAAATGGTGTAACCTTTTGGACAATCCCTAGAGTTCGAAGAATACCATATGTCTTACCTACTATAGAATTTATATGGTTGTTCCATGTTAGTGTTCTATTGAAGACTACGAATTCAATATTTGAATCATTCAACATTATATTTGGAAGATATGACAAATCTAATTTAGTTTTAGAAATAATCAAACATTTAGATTTCCCTGGATTGATTACTAGGCCACATTTTAATGACCAATCTGAAATTCGTTGAAGCTCTTCATTTAAATTATTAGCACAATCCTCAATGAGGCCTAACGGACAACTTCGATAAATCTGAATATCATCAGCATAGATGTGTTTCGATGAGTTCAATATCACGGTAGCTATGTCATTTATGTAAACTGAAAATATAAAATCGACCCTTGGGGTACACCTTTAGTTAAGGGAAGAAAATCAGAGAGAACGCCCTCTAATAACACAGCCTGCTTTCTTTCACTTAGATAAGATGAGATTAGCTTAATTGCACAAGGAGAAACGGAAAAGTAGTGTCTTAATTTCTTGATCAGAATAGAGTGCTCTAACATATCAAAAGCCTTAGAGAAGTCTAATAATACTAAAAACGTAATATAGTCATTATCCAGTCTATCCCTAATATCTTCAACTACATTTAACAGGGCTGTTGTACAACTATGTTTAGCACGGAAGCCTGACTGAACTGAAAGCAGCAACTTATTACGAATGAGAAACTCATTTAGTTGTTTATGCATATGATCCTTTCACATATCTTGGAAAGAAAAGGCAGGATTGCTACGGGTCTAAATTCATCACCGATTGAGTTTTTAGGGATCGAAATTATTTTTGCCAATTTCCATCGTTTCGGAAAAATACCAGTCATTAAAACGGTATTAATGACGTGCGTTATAAATGGTAGCAATGTTGGCAAAATTGCCTTAACAAAAACTGGATGAATCTCATCAACTCCTATAGCATGTGACTTGACCGACAAAAAACTTTCTACTATATCGGTATCATCGACCCTATTAAAAGTAAATGACGTTGGAGCTGGAGAAATGGCACCATTAAATAAACAATTTGCAACTGAGGTACTTGAAAGTGGATTTGACAAGAACTTGCGGTTTAGGTCATTGCGATCAATATTGTTAGAACAAGTTAACTTTTGTTTACCAACTCCTAATTCACGAATACTATTCCATATTTTCCGACTGTTTAAAGAGGAGCTGAAGCGGTTTGAATAAAATTGCGTCTTAGCAATTCTTATTTCACGGACGACACTACGAGTATTTCGCAAGTTCTTATAGACTTGATGAAGCTCTTCCACCCGACAACGTTTCCACCGTCGATACGCCAGATCACGTTCCTTCATCAGCACTCGAATCTCATTTGCAAACCATACTTTAGTTCTTTCTCTAACAGTTCCTGTTTTGATCGGAACGTACGTATCAAAAAGAAGATTTACGTTAGAATAGAATAAACAAGGCTCCAAGGAATACAATTAATATGCTGTCCAAGAGAAAGTCGGTCAATATTTTTGAAATCCCTGTACGTATAACTTGCTGTGCCGACGATATCCCCAATATCAAATTCATACGTAAGAAACATTAAATCATGCTTCGAAAAGGCTGGTGCAGAAATTTGGTCATAGAGCAATACCTTGTCAGTATTATTTACAAAAAACACATCTAAAAGGCTACTGGAGGAACTGGTGAAATGGGTAGGAACTTGACTATTGACTGGTTGTAGGTCAAATGATTGCATGTTTTGGGTTAAGAGATCTTCATCCAATAAGTTACTATTGAAGTCGCCACAAATAATTACATTAGTTGAGCAGGTTGACACTACTTCAACTATTTCATAAATAGGCGTCAAATCAATATTTCGATTTGGCCTATACACCACCCCTAAACAAATACTCCTATCACCGCTTATAATGTGTACAAAAAAATACTGAATAGCGGATCCTTTCGGCGACCAACATTTTCGATTACAAAACAAACCATTTCTAACATAAATTGCTACTCCACCACCAGTACGATCACTTCTATCAGCTCGAAAAATACTATAACCATTCAAAGCATACACGTCATCTTTTACGCCATCAATAAACCAAGTTTCCGACACACAGATTGCGTCAACCTTCGAGTTAACAAAAATATCTCTAAACTCATCCAGTTTTGGGTTTAAGGTTTGTGCATTTAAATGGCAAACTTTAAAACCTTCTCTATAATTACAAAATACTCTTATCATAGGTCGCAATATTCCATCACTACCACCATCACTGGAACTCACCCCACTCTCATTCAAATCTATGTTTTAAAAAGAGAAAATTACGAGAACCAAACAACGCACTCAGGTTACAAGCAAATACCTCTTTTTCATTACAGCAGCAACATTTCATTAAAATGGACATATGGGATAATTGCAAGCAAAGACAATAAAAAGAAAAAATAAGTAAATAAAAGAAAAAAATAAAAATGATTGAAAGAGAAAAAAACTTGCTGATGGATGAACATTTCGAGCTTTGTTGTTGTTTGCATCTTCTTCTTAAGTCTTCTTCGTCTGGCACTTCATAACAATGACTTTCATTACTCTTTCGTTCTCTACCAGTATCGTTTCTGCTTCCGAATTCTCCTTCACATAAACGGACCCGGAATGCGTGTAAACAGAAAAGAGCTGTTTACTGCGTTTGAGACGCATAGCTTGCTGGTAAAGGTAGCGGTTTTTCTAGTAAGGCTTCCATACATGTAGATGTTGTTGTTCTGTTCTGATTCTATGTCAACATCTTGGAGACATAGCTGTCGATGATTTTTGCAAAACAGAGCAACTGCATGCAAGACGGTGTTTCTCTCGTGAGGAGTGCTGAATTTCACAACAATGGGAGAGTCTCTATTCGTTGTGTTGGAATGTCTCCGTCGCTTTTGCTGAGAGCGAAATATGCCTTTCAAAGGCGGAGGCTTGCAGTCGATGAGGTGACAAATGTGATGGAAAATTGTTTTTAAATTTTCATTTGGCAATTCTGGAACACCAAAAATAATAGCATCGGCTGCAATTTCACGTCTCTCAAAGGCTTCACATCGTTTATGAAGTTCAGTCACTTCCTCTTCGAGGGTCTGCGATTCAGCTATCCGCAATTTCATCTCTTCATGCTGTGTTTGCAGAGTTTGAATGGGTCTTTCAAATGCGTTGACAAGAATCTCAACTTTCTCTTGTCGTTCTTTTAAGTTATTAAGAGATGTGTCAACCTCTTTAATATGTGAAGAAAGCCTTTCTTCGATGGAAGAAATGCGTAAAATTAAGTCATTTCGCAGATGATTCATTTCCGTTGAGATACGATTAACGATTTCATCGGTTAGTTTTGCAAGACGTTCTTCCAAATCAGAAATCGTTACGGCCGTTGCAGGATTGTTGGCGGTTGGTGTTTTGTTCACAGCGCCTTTCCTCTCAAAGGGGATGTTGTTAAGCTTCGGCGTTTGTAGAGGCTCTTTACATGGTGTTAGAGTTGACTGTGTCTCTTTTCCAAGATTTGTTGACCGCGTTTTTCCCGCCATTATGTTCGTAAGAAGTGTGAAACAAAACCGAGAGCGCACTTGCAAGATTATAATGAAATTAAATTCTTATTACACTTAATATTACACTATATAGAGTATGAAACAAGTTCAAAAGTATTTAGCACTGTGCAAGCAAGAGTTTTGTATATCGCTCTTTAATGGTAGCGTGAAGAGATTAGAAATATTGAACAAATTTGCCGGATGAGACTATCGATACGTCTACTCCCTATTTAGGTTAACCATTCCTTTGCCATTTCATCGATGATTCCTTGATCTACGGTGGGGTATGGAAAATGTGCCAGTCTACTGATGTCTGCCTGGAACTGTTGCAGTGTTTCTCCTCGTTTCTGCAATTGAATTTTGTAAACCTCCCACATGTTGCTTTTCCTAAACCGTTTCTCTATACCCTATGCTTTTCGATGATGATTGTTTGTATGCTAACAATTCTGCTGCAGGACCGTGTAAGGCCAATGCTAGGGCAAAACACTTCTCCTCACTGTCCCAGTGTTTCGCACAAGCTGCTATTTCGAACTGCTTCTTATACGCAGACAATAAGGTCTGGCCATCTAAAGAGGGAGGCTTCAACTCTTTTCTTCTTGGACTCCTTAAAGGCCATTATCGGAGTTTCTGTTTTTGCACTGTGTCGCGCTCTTTTGCTAGTTACTCAACGTTATAGTCCATTTTTTTATGAAAAAACATCCCTATTCTTTCAAATTTGTCATCTATTTCTTCGAACCTTTGCTGTAGAAAGTACTTTTGTTCTTCCAGATTATCGTTTTGTTCATCCATTTTTTGTTGAAGACCGTGCAAGCTGTTCTCCTGCTCGTCCAGATTTTTATTTTGTTCGAGGCTATTCTTCTGCTCATCCAGCTTTTGTTCGAGACTGTTGTTCTGTTCGTCCATTCTCAACAAGAGTTGATTTTTGTTTATAGGTTTAAAATAAATTAATTGACCATAAATTAGTGACCCCGACATAATCCAACAGAATCACGTAGATGGTTAATTAACATCGTGATCCTTTCAATTTTCATGTGCAAAACCACACATTTCAGGCAGTGAGAGTGAACTTTCGAAGCCATACTCGAAAGGAAAAACGCGCCAGTTAAAAAAAAGGTGAATTCCAACAGCCCAGCTCCATAGACGAAAAAATAGAAGCCGCGATGGAGGCAAACCCGATCTTCTATCTTTCGATCATCGAAACCTGAACGCTCCCCAGAGCGCTAGACGCGTTAACAGCACAACAACGTTCTGATGTTGTTCGCCAACAACCAGGCACAGATAAGTATCAATTTAAAAAAAAACTATTCTTCAGCGTTCTAGTGCACCTGAAAAAAAGAGAAATTACGGCAGCTGCTTAAAAGCATTCCCTACAGTTCGAAAAAACCCTCTCAGCTTTTACACGAGATGAAAGACGTGGCTTCCAGGAAACTTACCGACACCGCAAACCACGCGCTGTGGTTAAAAAATTTGTTAGCAGAGCTTCTACATTTTCTGGCTATGACGGACGATCTTAGTTTAGACCAACTTGCCAAAATGGCCATACAAAGATTCCGAATTGTAATCCGGTAATGTCTTTGTCAGCCGCCCAACACCGCTTCCTAGTACCTTCTGAAATTTCCACCAGGAAAACAACAGCTGCTGTCCACGGTAGGGACTGTGTGTGACAGCGAATCAACAACTGTAGAGCCTCAACTTCATTTGTATGATTGAAACAGAAACCGAAATTGCTAATTGATTCCAGAACCAATTCCACTCTTCCCGCTTTAAGATTTCGCGGTGATAAAAATCCAACACACTCTGTGTGTTGTCTAAAATTAACACCTACGGGACACAAGTAATTTCCACCGATTTCCGTCACAGAAGAGATTTTTCTTTGCAATTCTTTATAGCCTATCATAGGGCAGACTTCCTAAAGTATTTCAAACCACCTATAGTTCTTCATATTAATTCATACCGTTTGGCCTCAGGAATGCCTCACAAACGTTCCAAAGGTATATTGACTCGATATCTCGCAGTTTAGATTTCATCTTTGTCCATATTGACATTTTGGTCGCGTCAGAAAACGAGAAGCAACAGACGTTTTTTGGGTACTGTTCGGAACCCTCACAACAAAAGGCATTTCCATTATCTACAACGGCACCATGCCGGCGGCCAACAACACATCATATCATCAACCAACGGTGCCCAACACCGTACACAGAAGGAGCCAGACGAGAGCCGTCTACGATTGTCAACAAAACCTTCCTTAGAGCAATCATCTGAAGATTAGCGGTACCTGCAACCGAAAAATAGAAATCATCAGAGATGATCACATGCATGCAAGTACATATCGTATGTGCTCTACCCGGAGACCACACCCCTTTCCATAGTGCACTGGATAGCGGTGGTTGCGACCGAGATGTCGTATCGATGAGCGTGGCATACATAGAGCCGATACGATGACAAGAAGAATTTCGTTTTAACTTCACTTAGTTATTGTTCTTCAACCAGTGCGGAGTGCATTAACCCTTAAATGTGAAATTTTTTTGTTTTTAATGCAAAAAAACAGAGGAGCTTCTTAAAACGAGTTATTGTGAATGGCATTCACAGTTTTTTGATAAACTTAATAGGAGGTACCAAAAATTGGAAAAATCTGGTTGATTCATATATGCATCATGGCGCATTTGTTGTTTAGCAAACAATCATTTGATTAATTTTTTTTTTTAGATTTCAAATGGCATTATTATGATCTTTTAAAGACTTATGAGTCTTGTTTGTGTCATAAGTCTGATAAGGAGTAGAACAGATCTGTATTCGCAAAAAAAAAAATCTAGAAATAGGAGAATATACTTTTCAATATAACAATAAAAACAAGTCTATTTTTATACATACGTGTATTTAATATCTCTTTAATATGTAAATAATATAAGTTTACTTAGTATGGAAATCTAGGAAACAATTTTTATCCTTAATGAGGCAAAGTGAAACGGCGCATTTTGAACATTTAATGTATGTTTGAGAATTGCACAAGGGTAGCTTACACCTCAGCCTCTTCTCGCATACTTCTGGAAAATGATGAAGCCCATCGTGACGGATATCAACTGGTGGAATAGGCGCCGTGGTCGTAGACTTTTTTTTCTTTTCGGCATGCATGGTTGAGATTGAAGTACTGGGGGAGTTAGATGGCCTTCCCCTTTTGGTCGACGTCTCGTTCGAAAATGCGTATAAACACATGACAGTTGCCAACTCAAACCGGAAGTCTGCTTGATTTTTCGGACTTATCCCTTTTTTCTCGCAGCAGCGCTTGTATAACAACCAAGAGTTTATTATAGTTATATCTATAAGGTGGTGGAAAATGCGGAGGTACCACTTTCTGAATTTTGTAGTGAAATATACAAATATCTTCCCACAAAGCTATCTAGCAAGTCAACGCCTCCCATATGCGTGTTATAATCCAAAATAATTGCAGGGCATTGTACATCAATGACCTGTTTCGATTTTCGGTCGTAACTGTTTGTGGCAAAGAGAAGTTGTAAATGAGTGAAACTGTAATACAAATTAAAAAATTATTAACACGTACCGCTTAACTGTCGTCACTGGTTCTTTCCCAACGAAAGTAGATAGTAAAGTTACAGGTTTATTGTCTTTCCAAAGTATATTTGTGATCTCTGTATCTTGAAGGTTCGCTGTAACTTCAAAAGATGTTTCCCTAGTAACTGCCTTCAATTCACAATCAGAAGGAAGCATGCAAATGGGTATTCTGTTTCTTCTTACCGTTCCCAAGCAGTAGATTCCTTCCTTACGTAGGTGTAAGAAAAGTGGCACCGAGGTGTAATAATTATCACAGTAGAGCTTAAAATTTTTTCCCCTAGGAATATCCCGACATAAACGAACCACCACGTTTCCACTTGCTCCCAAATCTGGTTCACCAGGTTGCCGTTTTGTCGAGTCCACTATATTTTTCAAACTTATATGCGAAGCCTGATACTCCGCACATTACAAATAGTTTATATCCCCACTTATGTGGTTTCAGTGGCAAATATTGCTTCAAATGGTGACGAATTTTAGTAGCCCATATTTGTTCATCAACACACAATCGTGCTTCCATAGGGATTTTCGAAAATTTTTCATTTTGTGCATCAATTATGGGACGCAGCTTGCGAAGTTTGTCGAACCTTACATCGTTTCGGTTTGAAACACATTTCTCATTGTCATTGAAATGTAGACAAGACTTTATTTTTTCAAACATTTTTGAGGACATGGCGTTTATTATCATATCAGATCCCATGGAGGAATTCCAATATGAACGCATATTTGGACATTTCACAACCGAAGTAAAAGTTAAGACGCTGATGTAGTGGATCAAGTCCGTTTTTGAAACAAAAAGAGTTTTACTTGGATCCTTAGATCCGCTATACTTAATTGTTTCTATGTGTATTACTTCCAACAGCTCATCACAGAAGAAATGCCGGAAAAACTGAAAAGGCGTACTAAGTTCTTCTAGCGGATCTGAGAATTCATTTGAACCTTGGAAGGTAGTTGTTTCTGCTGGCACTGACAGCTTCCTAGCTTCCTTCCTAGTCCAAATAAGTCTCTTAAAATCTTCCTTCTCGGGATGTATGACTGAAGATGTTGATGGGCTTTCCTCCGCGGATGTGGGTATATTGATTTCGTCAGATTCTAGTGCAACCGATCTTTCTTTTCGAATATCTCCTAATTCCTCTTCTGTAAGCTGAACAAATTCGGCTGAATGAATATCTTCCAAGTCATCACTATCTGATTCACCTCCATCTTCGCTTTCCGATGGAATTTCTTCGAATACAGATTGAATTGCAGTTTCTGTTTGTAAAAATTTCTGCGACATTTCAGCTAAAAGAACAGTGATCCAAATAAAAAAAAACACTTCTGACAAATGCGCAGTGTCATCTGAATATACGCAAATAATTACGTCCTTTCTAGATAAAAAAGGTTGTTTTCCCTAATTATAAATCGCAAAAACATGAACTTACATAAATATAATTTTTGGAACACTTTCACAATTATTACTTTTTTTTTAATAACTTTAAAGTTTAGCAAATTCACTCTCACGAAAAAAAAAACAGAACTGATCTTTCACAAATTTTTCTGTCAAAACTAGAAACAGAATAACTGTAAATCCTTGTGGTCACAAAAAAAGAACTTTATATAAGGCAACTGGAAAGTTTTTTTTTATTAGAAAGAGCTTTTTAAAGACGATTCATATATGGGACGCGGCGCGTTTAAAGGTTAAAGCAAATACAGTTCACTCACTTACATATGTATTGTGTATTTTTGATTAAAGACAATTTCAGTTCCTTTGAAGAAAACAAATTACGCGTTTGTTTTTATTTCTTATTCAATACGAGTTAGGCGTTCCCTAACATTTGGTCCTATCGAGCCAAATAATAGTGCGTTTTCCATTAGCCACTAGTGCGGCAGTGAATTTTGTGCTTTTCGGAAAACAAAAAATACAATGCGGTGCAGTTTGCGTTGCAAACGGAAGACAATTTTTTTTTCCTTGTGAGCAAGTCACAATTGTGCGTGACAAGTCACAATGTACATTAGTGCATACACAATTGAGCGATTCTACACACGACTGTTAAAGCTTCCGAGGGGTCGACCCGAGTCTCAGCCGTTGTGCGTAGTCTTACGGGAGCATATTATTCATGAGCGATAATAGTGCAGTACGGAGCTTTCGGTCATAAGTGCGATGGGCGACATAGCACGTAGGGACGTCTTCAGGTCATCGCTGATGCGTGTCGTCAAATTTACAACCGAGCAGGAGTTCGCCGGAGCAGACGAGCAGTTACTCAGTGCAAAGCTAACGGCCGCCGAGTGCGCTTACAAAAGATTGCTGGATGAACATCTGTTGCTCGTTCAAAAAGCGAACGATCAAGCGGAGCTGGAAATCCACAACGACTACTTGGCTGGAGTTGAGGATTCCTTCCACCGTGTGGTCGCGACATTTCGGTCGCGCATAGTGGAGATGGAGAACGAAAGAACAGTTAGTGCTGCTGCAAAACCCGTGGCAACACCGCTCACCAACGTGATACAGGTTAGGCAAGAGCGACCTATTAAAATAATAACCTTTGAGGGCGACTACACGAAGTGGCGGGAGTTTCACGACCAGTTCCAGACCGAGGGGCACAACAATCCCTCGCTGACCATTGTCACTAAAATGCGGGAGCTCAAACAGGGGCTCAAAGGCCCACCAGCAGGAGTTATCTGCAGGTGGCAGACGACCGAGGACAACTATGCTGATGCCTGGAAGAAGTTGAATGACGTCTTCGACAATGAGCAGAACATCGTCGACGCTTATTTGAACGCCCTGCACGCGATTCCGAAGCTGGGGAAGGAGTTTTTCATGGCGGCCGGCATTCGTAATATGATCAATGAGGCCAACGTGCACCTGAGCTCACTTCGTGCGCTTGGAATTAATATAAGCACATAGGATCCAGTTATTGTGAATATGCTGTGAGCGAGGCTGGACGCTGAAACTAACCACGCCTGGCAAATGTGCCGCATGGACGTCTCAAAGATTGCTACCTTAGACGAATTCTTGAAATTCCTGGAGCGCAGAGCGAACGCTTTGGACTCTGCATTCTTCGACCAAATGGTGAAGCCGGAAAAGCAGAAGAGCAGCATAAACCCAGGAGGTTACAAAGCTGGAACGAGCGCTAGATGTCCCCTCTGTAAGTCACAGCACGTGTTGTACCGTTGCGAAGAGTTCCTGGCTCTATCCATACAATCGAGGAATGACAGAGTGAAGGCATGGAGATTGTGTACAAACTGCCTGAAGAGTGGGCATTTTGCGCACAGTTGCTCATCGGGCTCGTGTCGTCGCTGCAACAAGAAGCACAACAGCGTGCTATGTAGCGAGCCAAGGTTTCCACGAGTCAACATTGCCGTAGCAGCAAAGCCCCCATCAGAGCAGCACATTGCCGGGCTTCAACCGCAAGACGAAACGACATAGCAATCAACATCCGCGGAACCTGACATATCAACATCGGCAAATAAAATTGAGCGTGATATAGTGCAATACTATAGAGCAGAGCATAGCGCAGACAGTGACAGATGTCTCATGTTTTTAACGTAAGTACCTGCCATGTGGGCTTAAACTTACGGGATGCCCATACATCCATGGGAGCAAGGATACGCCTTGCCAGCGCTCACAATGATAATCATTATTTGATACCAATTCGGAACTGTGTTGCCGGCACAAGTTCCACCCTTGGTATGAGTCGAGGCCGACCTAAAACCTCTTACTGTTCTTAGGGTCACAGCACCCAGCACTTATTGCAACTCCACATTGAGTCAACCAAAGGAAAACCAAAAGGAAAACCAAAGGAAGACTCTTACCCGCGATTTTGGGTTTAAACCACAGCCACCATGACGCTCCCACAAGGGGGCCTACCTCTAACAAGTCAGGCCCGGACCGAGATCCGGGGGGCTCCTGACTCCCATGGTACCGTGATTTAAGTCCTGGTAGGGACTACCGGTGGTCCAGCCGCCAACAAGACCTATGACCGGCAGCTTGTGACTGATCAAATCGTAGCAACCTTCGGTAGCGTCATCTGAAGATGTTTACGGTACTTGCTCTGCCCCCGTTCATTATTAGACAACGTCATTAAAGGGCGAAGCCTTGATAATTGGGCGGGGGCCCGCAGACAGTGACAGCGCGTTACTGGCCACTGAGCGTGTGAAAGTGCATACTGGAGCAGGGCGAATAGTGGAAGCAAGTGCACTTCTGGACAGTGGTAGCCAACTTAACCTGATCACTGAGCAGTGCGCTCATAGATTAGGTTCACTTAAGCGCAGATGTGAATTTCAAGTTCGGGGCATTGGGCTCAAGAGCAATGAAGCCTTACCTCTGGAACATCAGAGCAAGATGGATAAGCTGAACTAGGCAGACGAATGATGTCTGGCATGTCTGGGCCAGTATCATCAAAAACCAGATAATTCGGTACGACACTGGTCTAACAGCCCAAAACACACATATGGGTTGGATTGTCTTTGGGCAACTGCAGCGGAATCAACTTTGTTTGGGCAGAGCGATCCATGCAGTCACCGGAGATTGGATTGAACGAGCTGCTGAAGAAATTCTGGGAAATCGAGGAGCCGACTGTGCCAACGCTGATGTCCGACGATGACGAATGGGTTGAGCAGAATTTCAAGAGCACGTATCGTCGGGATCCATTTGGACGATACATTGTCACTATCCCGCTCAACCCACGTGCAGAGAGCTAGGGCAGTTCACGAGCTGTGGCGCATAGAAGATTTCTTCAACTCTTCAAAGAGGAAGCTGACTGCTAACGACGACATCAGGGAAAAGTACATCCAGTTTATGCGGGAGTACGAGGAGCTTGGGCACATGATACCAGCCACCAAAGAGCTAGAAGATAACGAACCGATGTACCACATACCGCACCATTGCGTCATGAAGAAATTTCGCGTGGTATTCGACGCGTCGTGCAAGAGCGACACTGGAGTGTCGTTCAATGACCTTCAGCTGTCTGGAGCAAGGCTTCAAGATGAGTTGTCAACCATCGTAACGAGATTCCGTTGTTTCAAAGTAGCCATATGTGCCGATGTTCGAAAGATGTTTCGCCAAGTAAAGGTTGACCGACGGCAGTGGAAACCTCAAAGAGTATTCTGGAAAGAAAACCCCAGAGAAGCGCTAAAGGAATATTGGCTGACAGTGGTTACTTATGGAATTGCATCCAGTACTTACAATGCAGTGCGAGCTATGCTGCAATGTGCGAGTGACAACAAAGAGCAATATCCACTGGCATACGAGGCCATAGTTAACAACTTTTACGTCGACGACATGTTGAGCGGAGCGGATACGGAGGAGCAGGCAGCAATTTTGGGCAAAGAGGTGATAGCCTCATTGAGAGCCGGTGGGTTCGAGCTGGGCAAATTTATCTCATCAATTCGTCGAGGGCTGACAGAGCTATCCAGCACGGAGAATACGGAGAGGGAGTTAGGAGAGTCATAAGGTACAACAGCTAGCATATTGGGGCTAGTATGGAATCCCTCCCATGATGAGATACGTTACAAGGTGCAGCGCAACAAGGAGCATAGGAGCTGGAGTAAAAGATCCATAATGAGCACGATCGCTAGACTTTATGATCCGAACGGGTACATAGCACCAGTCATTATCACGGCGAAGATCTTCATCCAAGATTTGTGGCGTTGCGGCATGAAAGCGAAATGGAGCAAATTTTCAGAAGAGCTAGAGCAGCTGACATAAATCCGGGTCCCGAGATGGCTTGGAAGTGAAAGGGCGAGCAAGCTGGAACTTCATGGATTCGCCGACGCATCAACGAGAGCGTATGCAGCCGTTGTGCACATGAGGTCCGAATCGAGCAGTGGTGAAACCTCATCCCTATTAGTGGCATCGAAAACCCGAGTGGCGCCGCTAAAGACGATTACTGTCGTTACCGTCGTTACTGTGGTTACTACCGAGGTTAGAGCTATGTGCAGCGGTGTTATTGTGCAAACTGATGAAACAAGTGGTCGGAGCGTGCAAATTGGATAATATACCAATAACTTATTGCAGCGATTCCACATTGGTACTCGTACTCTATTGGCTTACTAAAATACCCGCCGAATTAAAAACGTTCGTTGCCAATAGAGTCAGCATAATCCAGCAATATTCAGGAGGTCATCCCTGGAAACACGTTTCATCAGGCGACAATCCTGCCGATTTGGCTTCCCGCGGAATACCAGCAGCGCAGCTGGTAAAATCAACACTATGGTGGGAAGGACTACACTGGCTCATGAAGCAAAGCAGGATTGGCCAAATATGCAGCTCAAATTGAGCGCAGGAGAGCAAGCAGGCGCAAGATCAGCACTTAAACCACAAATAGTAGCAGGACTAATACTACATAAAGTGAGCGAGTTGAGCGTAATGAGCGAGAGTTTACTGACAAGAAAATCTACCCTGCAGAGCACATTGAGGGTGACGGTATTGGTATTGCTGGTATTGCGATTTGTGCGGAAATGCAGAAGGGACAGCCGAGCGGTACAGGCCGGACCAACAATCCTTCTGAGCGCCAAGAAGGGAGAAGACAACGCAGCAAGGAGCATATTGTATAGAGCTAGAGCGCCTTAGAACAGGGCGATCAGCGTTTGTTTTTATTTCTTATTCAATACGAATTAGGCGTTCCCTAACAGGTATGATTAGCTATTATAGGCAATCTATTCCCAAAATGGCTGATCTCCAATTACCACTTCATCGCTAAATTAAACACTCCACCACGAATGACAAGATTAAAATCATTTGGACGACAGAGACTGAAAAAGCATTCCAAATCCTCAAACAAACACTCGCGAAAATCACTTAATCCGCTTTTCCACCACCAAATTCCGAACTCACTCTCGTCACTGGCGCACAACCACCTGTATTGGAGCTGCCCTCAAACAAACCGAAAATGACATTGTCAAGACCGTCGGATTTTTCTCTAACGAAGCGAGCTCCTCGCCATTTTCATCTGCATCAAATACCTTCACCACAATTCGAAATGCCGACACTTCAGCATTAAAACAGATCACAAACCTCTTACTCACGCTTTCACTCAAAAGTTGCAAAATGCCTCTGAAAAACAAGTTGACCTCATCTCGCAATTTACCAAGGACAAAATTCACGTTAAAGGAGAGCAGAATGTGGTGGCTGGCGCACTTTCGCGTAACTAGATCTCATTTCAAGCAATGCCGCTCTGAAACTTCAAGAGATCGAAGTCGCGTCACAGCTTCGGTTTTTCTGTGATATATCACAGGGTGTAATTCGACTGTATCTGCCACTGTCCCTCCGCAGGACTGGGTTTGATATCGTCCACAATATCTCACACCCCAATTCAAGAAGTGTGACTTAACAACAACTTAGGGAAATCGATTTAATAGTTTTGCCTAAGATCAATATTGTTTAACAATCTTTGGTCATTTCACTAGGTGGCCCGTAGGTGTACCGCTCAATGACAAGGCAGAGGAAACAATTATATCAGCTTTATTCGACCATTGGGTAAACCATTATTGTAGTCCAGCGAAGATAACAACGGATCAGGGTGCTCAATTTGAGTCCCAACGTTATTGGTACACAGAAAATCAGAACGACTACTTGCAATTCTCAATCGAACAGCCTGGAACTTTAAACGCAGCACTAATTTACTCTCCAAAACCTTGAGTTGAAATGCTGTCTACCGTTATGTTTGGATTAAGAACCAGTCTCAAGGAAGATTTACTTGCTTCACCAGCCGAAATTGTATATGGAACCAATTTGCGCATACCAGGGTAATTTTTCATCGAAAAAGAATTCCAATTATTTACCGAAAACCATCGCGAATTTATGCGTGGGTTAAGTCCAACTATAACCGCTCATCACACCAAATCAAGAATTTTCATTGTAAGACATCTACACCTGCTCACACGTTTTCATACGCTGCGTTCGTGTCAAAGCTACATTAAAAGCTCTATATACATGTATCGAGAGAATATCTGATAAACCTACCTATCAAATCAATGTAAATGGCACGCATCAAAATAGTTCAGGGCTACAGTTCGGAGTGAAGCTGAGCCTCAACTAACAAGCTTCTACAGTTAGTCCGGTCTTTAGCTAACTGACTGATGAGGTCTTCCTCTAATACTTTGTCCCTCCGGTTTAGATTCCAAGACCGGAGTATTGGTGTCCATTCGCTCTACATGTCCTTACAATCTTAGGTGACTGATGCGCAGTTTTCTGACTAGGTCGATGTCGCTGTACATCACGTATAGTTCGCCGTTGAATGCTCTTCTCCAAAGCCCGTCATTATTCGTTGTTTGGAGGAAATTTCCAATATTTTAAAACAGCAGACGGATGAAACAAAACCGCATAATTTAGAAATAGAGAAACTAAAGATGAGGAACAATGAAATGAAAAAGAGGAGACTGGAAATCGAGAAAATAAGATTTATATGTATAGAGGCAGTGCTCTGAGAATTAATGAGTAAACTTCTTTTAGGACTTTTTATTACACTTACTGTTTTTGCTAATGTTATTTATTGAAAAATAGTGTTTCTGGTATGTTCTTACTTACTCTGAAATTCATCTTTTCTTTCATCTTTCATTTAACTTCGATGTTAAAGATGTGGTATTCAGGCTGTTTGAGAAAGATAATATTGTGGAAGACATCGTGGCTGACCCATGGCACAAACTGACTCAAGCTACTTCTCCGGGTGAAGACATATAATAATCGTATTTCCAAAAACAAAGTTCGCACCTACAAAGCATCATTAAGGGTCTAACAACGAGAAGAAGAAAATCTCAACATAAGGTCCTGCGTAGTCTCTACACAAGGAGTGCTAACTGAATCTTCGAGACTGTGGGAATTTCTCTCCTCAAGACTACGAATCTCGATTGTATTTAAGCAACCGGTTGGGTTGCCTGCAAAAAAAGAAGTCTTGGATTTGCTTACTTTAAATAAATCTACGAGTACCCATCTAAAGACCATGATCTGTGTTGAAAAACCTTAGAGTTTGCAACTTCATTTCATTTAATTTTATTTTCATTTTCATTTATTGATAAATACGGTATGTACGGTACAATAAGACTGATATCGTTTCTATCATACGAGTATTTCAGCACATTTTACTTGTTTTGGTATATCTGAATAAAATGGGCCTTTACTAAAACTTCCGTTGATCGTAGGTGAAAAATTTGTATACGTAAATCATATAGAATGGGACGAAGATGAAAGTTTTAGTAAGAAAAAAAAAAGACAAATTTAAGAAAAATTTGAGCAACGATTTGCCGTAATTTTGATTTTAAAGACCCATAACCAGGGATCGAAAATTCCGGGTATTTTGATTTTTTTTTGCAAAAAAGGCCAGTAGTAGTTAAGGTTGTAAATTAAAAAGAAGTACATCTGGGTGATGCTGAAGAAGCTGCCTGTCGATACTTTTTTGGGCCATCGGAAATGGGTAAAAGAGGCTTTTAATTTGTTTTTTTTCGTGAAATATTAGGTCTCTTATTATATCTACATAATATTTTAAGCTATGATAAACTGTATTTGAAATTCTAAAGATCAAAAGTAAAAACGATGATATACATATGTACACACATATTTTATGAACGATGAGATACAAATTTTCGTATGCTAAGTTATTGAAGAAACGCCATATGTACATCTAATGTACATATGGTATTTTAGGTTGCATAAAAAGGTATTTTACACTTCAATGGCTGGTAGGCAAACGATTCTGTGTGAAGAGGAGGTACAAATGTTGATACTTTCAACAGTTATTATCCAAAGAATTCAATCTGACAAAAAAATTATCTCTCATATGATTTTCTACTAGATTGCACCGAAGATAGCTCAGAATGATTCTGAGAGCCGAGAATGCCCTTTCAACGCTAACTCACGTAGCGGGCACAGCTTGAACGACGTTTTTTTTTATAAATAGCGCGCGCTCAAGGGCGACCCTTACGCTTGTGTACATTATTCTTAAATGTTTGCAAGTTATAAAGACCAGGAAATACAGCTCAGCAGCGCATTCCATAAGCGAGTTGTACGGCTTTGGAACGAATCACGATATACCATTTGGACCAGCGGATTTGTGTATATTAAGATCTTTAAGTACTCTTGCTACTACACGAGTGCGAAGGTGGATTCGACCCATTGAAGATTCGACGCACTCAAGTGTAGGCGGGGACATAGTACAATCTGTAAGTGTGTGCAGCAAGCAGATTGGCCTTGTCCAAAAAGCTGACAGCTGGAATATCATTTTAAATAGGCGTCGGGATGGAGGATGAGGAATTTCAAATGCAAGGCACCTAGCACCTCATCAACTACTATATTTTCGGTCGATCTTGCTAACCCTATATCAAAATTCTTCCCGACTAAACTCTGATAGCTTCCTTCAGCTAGAAAACGAAGTGTTAAAGGAAGTTTATGCGTTAAACAAATGTTTCTTTGCTTAGTCTAAAACTGCCTTTGAAACTGCAAATCATTCAAATCAATTTATTTAATTAGCCGATGCCACTCGGCTCTATGATAAGTAACTGTGTTAGGCAAGAAAACGCGTTCAAAAAAAATGTATTTATTCCTCAATATAGTCTTCTTTCAGCTAGACACATTTAGTCCAGCGATATTCTAACTTTTTCAAGCCATTCAAAAAATATGATTTGTCGAACTCCGCAAAATAGGCCTCTGTTTCGGCGATGATTTCCTCGTTTGACGCGGCTCGCTTTCCACTAAGCCATTAGGATTGCGCTTAAACATGTCCAAACAGTGGTCTGAAGTTGTCATGCGATTTCGTTTTTGCTCCACTCGACACCATCACACCGATAGGTTTATCATGCCCAATTTTCCGTGTAGGATATTTTGTATGCGTTCAATTGAGATGTGTACAATGTCAGCAATCTATTTGATCCTCACCCGACTATCTGCTAACCCGATATCATGGATTTCATTAACCATATCCTTCGTAGTCACCTCAATCGGACGGCATGGGTGCTCTTCATTAAAAACGGATGTTCGGCCACGCTTGAATTGATTAAACCAATATCTGATGGTAGTCATCAAAGGTGCATGGTCCTTATAAACGGCACGCAACTTCACTTTGATTTCCTCACACGTCTTCCCATCCAAAAAAAGAAATCGAATCACTGATCGATATTGGTCTTTCTCCATGATTGCAAATAAACACGAACTTGAAGACTTTCAACAGCTGTCAAAACAAAACTACTCGACACATCTCTCAGAAATTTATTGACAGTCATCGTTGTAAAAATAGCGCTATGTGATGGCATACACATTTTGCATCAGTCGGTAATCATGGGTACTTATCATACAGCCCTCGTAAGAGATCCAAAATTATGGCTTTTTCGCGTAAACTTTCCTACAAACTCTTTCTCCTCGGTTTCCCTCCCTTCTTTCTTATAGCGTCCATATTCAAAAGAAATGTATTTCACTTTTGCACAGAAAAAAAAAATAAAGCAAACAGCTGATTTTGACATTTCGACAATTTGAATCCACCCGAAATAGAACAAGGGATTTCATTTCGAGTGAAATTGAAGTTCGTTTTCAATTCACTTTCACTCAGAATGCATAACATTGTGAATGAATAGCTTTTTCCCTAGTCTTCGGGTTTGAAAATCTTCTCAGTATGACTTTGGGTGAACAACTTTTTTGTAATAAATCCACAAGGTGTTCGGCCAATTTTGGTGCACCTATTTTGGGATTTTTACCAACTTGCTTCAAAATTATTCGAATGTCCTTATCTATGTAATAGTTTTTTTGAACGTCCAGGTCGATTTATTATCTTTTTTATGCTGAGTTGCTAAATTACTTACCGAAAGTGAAATTTTTTTGCGATTTTCCATTTTGTTTTTCTTAATAAACTGGGCACAAGTGAAAGACAATTAAGGTAGTGCAACTAAAAGCAGACCCATAATAGGCGAAGGGATCTGTACGAGTACGTACGTAAATGTGCAAATACAAGCACAATGCTGGATTGCTCAGTTTCGTCGTATTTTCTTTCACTTTAATTTTTTCACTTAAATTCTTTTTTCAAGGGTTTTCAAACTTTAAATGTCCTTTTAGTCATTTCCAGTAGTTTGTGCCAAAAACCGCTTTGGTTTATACTTCTGATGTGTCAAATTATGGGCCAGCGCACACTAGATCAATTTTTCCCCGGGGTATATTTTACTTCAACCGTATACTGAATGGATAATGCGGGGGAAAATTGTGTATAAATGAACCGATTTTGTTTGTAGTGGTATTTCTGATAATTTTTCTTACCCTTTAAAATTGAAAACTTATGTGTGCATTGGTTTTCCCCGATTTTCAACCGCTTCAATACTGGTTGAAGTTTACTCCATTTCTTGCCTTACACTTCATCTCCCTTTTCTATAAAATCAGTTCTACCCCGGGGTAATTAATCCAGTGTGCGCTGGCCCTATACATAAAAAAATTTCAAGAAAATCGGAGGTGAGTACTATTCAGAACTGCACAATAATTTTCATTTAAGATTTGAAGCGAAGAAAACAAAAAACCAAAAATGGCAATCGTGGAGGACTTTGTAATTGATTATTTGCATTCATTTTTCATAGACGATTGAAAATAATTTTCGCGAACAAATGAACGTACACAAAACACAAAACAAATGAAAACTTGACTTGATATGGAGACGTTTTTAAAATCCCATTATGAGCAATTTATCCATTTGAAGTAACTTAAGAGGGTATTCTGGTCTAGAGGCACATATTTTAGGTTTTTTTTTTTAATTTGTGATGAAAAAAAAACAAAAAATATTTTTACTAATGTATAGGGTCCGCCATCTAACGTTTTTTTTTTTTCAACTAGTGCTTATTTCGTGAATGGTAACAATTAGCTCATGTCTGATTTGACAGATAATTAGTTTTATCTTTCCGCTGAACGAATATGGTTGTGTATACGCTTGAACAACGCTGGGAACGTGGGCCTGCGATGGACTTAGAGAAGATACTGATTTTGCCAAAAAAATCATTTTTTCAGATGAAGCTCATTTTGATCTTGGCGGGTATGTAAACAAGCAAAATTGTCGCATTTTTGGCACAGAAAACCCGCACACATACATTGAAACGCCGGTACACCCAAAACGAGTCACTGTTTAGTGCGGATTTTGGTCCAGAGGCATAATTGGGCCATTTTTCTTTTTTTTGGCTGTTACAGTCAATGGCGATCGTTATCGGGCCATGTTGAACGAATTTTTGTTCACAAAAATTGAAGAGGAGGATATTGACAACATTTGGTTTCAACAGGACGGCGCTACGTGCCACACAGCCGAAGCTACACTCGATGTTTTGCGCCCTGTTTTTGAAGATCGCATTATCAGCCGCGGAGCTGATGTCGTTTGGCCACCTCGGATCTGCGATTTGACACCGTTGGACTATTATTTGTGGGGTGCCGTAAAAAATAAGTGTTACGCCGACAAGCCAGAGACAATTGACGCTTTAAAGGACAATATTCGTGAAGCCATTGGTGAAATACAGCTGCACACAATCGATAATGTGCTTAAAAATTGGACCGATCGTGTAGGCTACTGCATGGCCAGCCGAGGCAGCCATTTGAATGAAATTATTTTCCATTATTAACCGGAAGGATTGTACTTTCAAATAAAAAAAGAAATTTGAGAAAATATTCAGTAGTTTTTTTTTATAGCATTTTCAAAAAAAAATTTTTTTGGCGGACCCTTTATTTTTACTGAATATTTAATTAGGTATAATTTAGGAATATGCAAAACAATTGACAAAAAAATCCAGCATTCAAAAAATTATAGGGTGGAAAAGTGGTGGGTTGAAAAAAAGGGTGCGTCCTTATTGACACGTTTTCAACTCTGCTGGTCATTTGAAACAAAAAAAATATATTACTAATTAGTAATATCTCCTACCTCTTAGAAATAAAAAAATCGCAAAATGACGATTGTTAAAATTTTTTTTTTTCATATTTTTTGTTTTTAATTATTTAAAAATTTTGCTTGGAGTGTTAGATAGTTATTTAAAGAAAGTTTGTACCAAATTTCAAGTAAATCGGTTCATTAGAACTTGAGATATCGTGTCAGACAAAAACGCGTTTAAATATTTGAGTATAGTTTCAAGCAGTTTAAGTCATATATGTTACATACTCGTATGTAGTTGCCGCGTCACTAAAGCAGCTATAACTCCGTAAATAATTGGAATCTTAAAATTTCCTTCGGAGTGTATATCCTAAAAGTATATACTTTGAAAATATGCAAAAAAAACAAATAGATTTTTTCAAAATTCAAGACCAGAATACCGCTTCAGATTGCTTTCGCCTGTTATGGCGAAAAAAAAAAAACGACTGAAGAAAGTATAACTGAAAATTTTAATTTTTTAATTAACAAATTAGCTGCATTCTGCACAGTGGTAATAAGCTGGGCAATACTACGATTCCTGTGGCGGCGCAAAGTAAGTGTGGTTTTCAACAAAGCAGACCTCGGGTAATCTGGGAAAAATGATAAAGAAATTTCATCTCGAACAGATATCGAACTCGAAAGTCTGAAAATTCGAGTTTTACATCAGCGCAAAGAATGAATGTATTTCGAAGCAGTCGGCCAAGGCTTTTTCGTTTTTTGTAAGAAAAAAAGTTTAGTTATAAAATTGAAAAAAGACGAGACTGGATTAAAAATATTTTGATTACTACATTTTTCCCACAACATTTTTCACAATCCAGTACATCGTTAGCCTTAGAATTAAACAAAATTTTCAAAAATAGAATTAAAGCAAAAGAAAAATAAATTCGACGATGCCTCGTGTAGCGACCAGGCAAAATTTAATGGAAGCGCTTAGAGAAGCTGGTGTCGAATTCCCAGAAACAGTTACAACTGCGCAACTTAAAAGATTGCACGTGAGCGAATCGGGTAAGAACGGCATTTATTCCATTGATGATGAAATTGCCTATTCGGTTGCCGCCGTTACTAATGAGGGTAATGCAAGAGCTGACGCTAAGGTTATGTTAAACGAACCCGTAAATGCCGATGATGCTAATGAAGATGCTCATCTGGACGAGGAATTGACGATATTACGCAAACGACTCGAGGTGGTGAAACTTCTTAAGCGCATACGAGAGCTGGAGAAACACAAAGTTACTGCAAGTGGACGTATAACTGATTTCAGGGATATCGAGCACACTATCCCGAAGTTCAGCGGTGACGAGCTCGGCCATTCCATTGAGGATTTTCTCCGTGATTTCGAAGAAATAATGCAAACCACAAGCGCCGGCGATTGATTCAAATTGCTAAGTTTGAGGCGCTGACTAACTGGGATTGCGCGAGTCTTTTTATGATAAAAATGATAAACTGTCGCTCCGGTGTATGATGAATTGAAATTAGCACTCATTCAGGAGTTTAATATTGCCGTTTCTCGCCAAGGTGTATATAGAATGCTGAGCCAACGACGATGGCAGAAACAACAGGAATCGCTTCATTGTTATATTTTAAATATGCAAGCGATTGCCAAGCGTTCGGACATTAGTGAGACAAAAGTTATGGATTTTATTATAGACAGAATGGGTAGTGGTTTACCGAATATAAATTTACTGCTGAGCGCTCGTACCATTGACGACCTAATGCGACTCATTAACCTTTACCAGTAAAGATTCCTAAACCAAAACACATCAGGAGGGTCAGGACGAACCACAAATTCTGCTGTAACTAAACCTGACGCCATGACGAAACCTAATGCCGATAAAAGTTCCGTGCTATGCTATAATTGCTCACAGACGGGACACATTAAACCATATTATCCACACCCATTGCGTCAGAATGGATCTTTTTTTATCACCGTACGTGCCTAAATCCGAGAAAGGTTTTATCTCGTGTTGCTGCAAATGCCGAGAAACAATTAGCTGCGGTTTCAAGTAATGTTCTGGAAGTTCCTGATGAAGATGCTAGTGGAGTGATTAGTGCTATGAATGTTGCTTTTGATGTTGATTTGGCAAGCGCAGAATTCATGAAGTTCCTTCTCTTATTGATACTGGCAGTCCAATTAGTCTGATAAGATCGTCGTGCATTCCTGGTGAATTACCAAGAATGTTGGGAATTTATTGTATTTTGGAATAGGCTGACAAAAATTAAATATACTGGGCGAAATATCGTACCTTATAAAATTTAGGAGTAAAATAAAGATGACTATTGTGGCGTATGATGTGATGACAGTGCCGATAATTTTGGGGCGAAACTTGCCGTTTGGGTTGAAAAATGCGCCAGCCGTATTCCAGCGATTTATTAATGTTATTTTCCGGGACTTAATTGACTTAGGCAGAATTGATAGATCTCAGAAGTATAACTTGAGTTATTTTCGTAGGCACATAAAGGGAGCTAAAAATTATCATATCGGTGATACTATCACAGATAATAAAGTTACATTGATATAGCATGCAGAGTAAAAAAATATGTCACTTTTTCAGGCGAATGGGATTTACTACTAAGTCCCAGTTTGATCGAACTCTTAAATTGCTTGCTGTTTTTACTTATTTCTCTTTGTGTGTTGTGTTTCATTATTTCGGTTTTTGTTTTCATGTACCTAGTGTCTTTTTTTTTGTATTTCAGATTCTGATTGTGATTCAATGGAAGGAATTTCTTGTTCAAGGTTATTTCATTTTTTTTTAAGAACAGTGAGAAGGGACTAGCAGGAAAGTATATCTTACAATAGCAACTGGGGATATTGCTTTTAAGTGTTGGGGTGTTGGTTTATTTGAGGTTCCGGTGCCTCTCACTCTTGGGGTGCTGGTGTACACTGAGGTCCACCCCGTGCCTCTCACTCGTGGGGTGTTGATTTATAGTGAGGTCCCAGTGCCTCTCACTCTTGGGGTGCTAGTTTATAGTGAGGTCCCCGTGCCTCTCACTCTGGCGGAGTTGGTTCAACTTCGTAATTGTTTTTCATTTGTTTTCCTGACAAAATTTGAACTTTTTTGATTTTTACTGGTAATTCCTTTTTGGATTTTCCAGGCACATGGTTTTCGCAAGAGAATAAGAAGTGGTCTTATTCATCAAACTAGTTCGAGTTTCTAAGGTTTATTATTCTCATGCATTCCAAGGCTATTATCTCCCTTATATTTATAATATGCGAACGATCTCTAAAAATTGTATGGTATACTTTGAAATAGAGCTTACAAATATTGAAAAATTCATCAGTTGGTGCTGAGTCTTTCGAAATCACTATTTTGGGAAAAATTCTTAGCAAACATGAAAAGTTCTGACGGACATGTTACTTCTTCATCACTTTTTAAAAATAATTTCGAACAATTTCCACACTTGTTTTCTAAAAGCATTTCGAACACCAGATATCCTGTAAAATAACGCATTACAGTCGTTTCCAATGAAATTGCATTTGTAATTTTGACTTCATTTATCACTGTTTCGAACAAAGTATTATCAAATATAGTTTCCTCGCGTGCTTCAGGTAATAAAAAAGTTCTTGATATGTGCGATTGAGTCTGGGAGGTATCTAAATTTATATCTAAAATTCTACATCGTCATCCTCACAATTACTATGAGAGAAAGCAATTCGATTTGAGGACAGAATTGACATTAAAACATTAAACAAAGGGATTTTTGTTATTACCGCCTTTACTGTGAATAATAGAAAATAAATTTTCCAAAATATCTTGATGAGTTCTCTTTGTAAGTAAATACTCAACTTTCCCGAATAAACCATCACTTACGAGTATATCTTCACTAAGTAATAAAATCCCATATATTGTCCGTACCATTCCTTTTACACAAAAGTTCCTTGCAAGATTAGTAGACTCTTGCATTGATCTTAAGTAAGACAAGAATTGTTTAAACTCATTATAAGCTGTATTTCCGACCTGAACTTCACGCTTTAAAATATTTTTATCGTAATGAGATCCACTATCCATACAGTCGAAAGCATTATTAATTTTTAATGTAAGCGCTTGCACTGCTATAGCTTCATTTGAACGCTTTAAAATATTTTTATCGTAATGAGATCCACTATCCATACAGTCGAAAGCATTATTAATTTTTAATGTAAGCGCTTGCACTGCTATAGCTTCATTTGAACTAGTTTTTAGACAATTAAGTAGATGAGCAGTTTGTATTGATGCTGCAGTTGTCCTACTAAATTTTTCCGTTGCCAAGCGAACACTAATTTTTTCAAATGCATTTGGGGCTATGTGTGAACTTGTAAATTTCAAGCATGTTCTAGCCACATTATCTTTTTTTAAATTGAATATTTATCTGAACACATCAAAGGAAACATTACCATCTGTAGTTATCATACCAGATTTGAGTAAAACATTACGCCCGGATTTTAATAAATGAGAAAAATCATAAAAACAAAACATTTTTTTCATTATTGAAAATTGTAAAAGGCTTTTCTTCTGTAACACCTAATAATTGGAAAGCTTTCCTGTTGTTAGGTCCTTGGTCGTAAACTATAGCGCACACTTCCAGACCAAGTTCTTGGCAAATTGTCAAATTATTTTCTAAAATAGATTTCAGGTTAACCCCTTTGACAGAGTTTTCTAAAACAAAATAATAATTTAAAATACTTTTCCAGCTATCAAAGGGCCATTTACCAATCTTTTTCGATCCACTCCTTGATCTTCAAATCCATCAATTAAGTAATTTTTGATATTTTCATCAATCAATAATTCCGAAGAAAATATTTTCCTTCGCTCTTAAAATCGCAGGCCTGCCTCCACAAATTACTCAAAATTTCATTTTTTTTCATTTGAAGGGCATGCAAAAACCAGGGAAATTTCTTTTCGATTTTTTACAAATCGAACAAGAAACGCCAGACTTCCATTTAAGTGTATCATTTCTAAATATTTCTAAATACCAAAAACAGGCAAATCCCTCGAAAGTAGACGGCGAATGAAAAAGAAATTGAAAAATAAAATCGAACAAAAGCGACATTGCCGTTCTTCTCAAAATATATACATATGTATATGTACGATGTGCCTCCTCAATAAATATATACACACAAACACACCACAGTGTAGCGATCCAGATAAACACCAGCGATATGATCGTTTGCTAGATCGATTGAGACGTAAAACAAAATAAAGGGTTGCAGCAAAACGAAATATGAAAAAAATGGTTCATATTCACGACTCTACAACTTAAAATGGTTACATACCGAATTGATGCAACAGCCCTTAGGTTTGAGAGTTTTATTGTCGTTGATAAAATGATCATTTTTTTGCTCTGCATGCGATATCTATGTCCGCTTTCATACGTCGCAAGTGTGTAATGCGCATGTTCGGGTTATTTTCTTTTGAATCGTCATTCAGTGATGCGCGCAACTCTACATGAAGACTTTCCCCTTTTTTGAGTTTGCATTTTATTTGACAGTTCTCTGTCATTTCATCTTTGGCGCTCAGTCTTTCATAATTAAAAATGAGCCCCCTTGTTAATTCTTTGGTCCATTTCAGTTCATCCGCCATACTGAAATGTTGTGCTCGTAACACAGCGAAAGAAGTAATGAAGCAAATGCGAAAAAGAAAGAAGAAGGAGAAAAAGAAATGTCAAAAACTTGCAATGAAATTGCCTACCCACATGCAGTGGGAATTTGGTTAGTTGGGTATTTTTTGTTTCATTATTCACAATTAACCAAATTCCCACTGCATGTGGGTAGCAATTTCATTGCAAGTTTTTGACATTTCTTTTTCTCCTTCTTCTTTCTTTTTCGCATTTGCTTCATTACTTCTTTCGCTGTGTTACGAGCACAACATTTCAGTATGGCGGATGAACCGAAATGGACCAAAGAATTAATAAGGGGGCTCATTTTCAATTATGAAAGACTGAGCGCCAAAGATGAAATGAAAGATAACTGTCAAATATCATGCAAACCCAAAGAAGGGGAAAGTCTTCATGTAGAGTTGCGCGCATCACTGAATGACAGTTCAAAAGAAAATAACCAGAACATGCGCATTACACACTTGCGACGTGTGAAAGCGGACTTAGTTGGGTATTTTTGGTTTCATTATTTCTCTCTTTTGCACTCATTTGAATCTTTCGAAACTTGCGACGTATGAAAGCGGACTATGTATCTTTATTATCAGTGATACTACAGTAGGGACAAATAAAAAGTTGTTACCGAAATTCCGCGGTCCGTATGTTATACATAAAGTCCGCTTTTACACGTCGCAAGTTTCGAAAGATTGAAATGAGTGCAAGGATAATGAAACAAAAAATACCCAATTAACCAAATTCCCACTGCATGTGGGTAGCAATTTCATTGCAAGTTTTTGACATTTCTTTTTCTCCTTCTTCTTTCTTTTTCGCATTTGCTTCATTACTTCTTTCGCTGTGTTACGAGCACAACATTTCAGTATGGCGGATGAACCGAAATGGACCAAAGAATTAACAAGGGGGCTCATTTTCAATTATGAAAGACTGAGCGCCAAAGATGAAATGAAAGAGAACTGTCAAATATCATGCAAACCCAAAGAAGGGGAAAGTCTTCATGTAGAGTTGCGCGCATCACTGAATGACAGTTCAAAAGAAAATAACCAGAACATGCGCTATACACACTTGCGACGTGCGAAAGCGGACAAAGTACTTGGAAATGAATATGATAGTATTGTTGAAGCTAATAGAATGCGTAAATGGCTTTTAATACATGACGATAATGACAATAAGGCTATAGATGTTCGGAATCGAGGCAACGTTCACATGTAGATGTAGGTGTAAGCTAGTACGTAATGTTGCTAAAGTGTTGTTAAATGTTAAAGCTTGTACTCATTGCTCGTGGTAGACCAATTGTCAGGTCGGTCGAGTTGTAAACGTTTAGTATAAAACGCTACCTGTCAATTGTTAATTAAAATACTCAAGTTGGGTTTTGAACACTACACATTATAATCATGAAAAAATCACATCAAACTTCATTGCCTTTTCGTTTTCTATTACATGTAAGTAAAAGATAATATCAAGAGGAATGGGTTACTCGCGAGCTTTGCTCACTCGCTCGAGCTGTTAAAAAATAACCAAATCCTATAGAGTACCGAAAGTACAATAGCCGACCTCGTATTTGAGGGAGCTGTTTTGCATTAATACAATCTTTGTTTTTGTTTCGCAAATATTTCTTCAATTCGAGACATATGAGGGTGTATGTCGACTTATGTTCAATATTGATTTGGAGTCAACAAACTTTAACGGCGTTTTTGTTGGGCCTTTTTTATGCTCCGGAGCACAAAAGTGATATAAAACTTTTCCCCCTCATTTTTTCAGAAACAACATTCTGCTTCTAGTTGTCATTTCAGAATCAAAATTTATCTCCTGGATTTTATTTCGAAATTTACTAACACATATAAAAGGTGTTCTTTTTAGCTGCATGGAAAGTTTCGATGCTTTATGTCTATGGTTTGACAACTGTCAATGTCAAACTATGCTGACATTTCTGTTCAGTAAGGCTTGGCAAGTCATCATGAATCGTTTAAGGCCAGAACAACGATTCCAAAATGTGTAAATTTACTTTGAAAAAAATAAATCTGTTCGTGAAGTTCATAGAGCACTTCGTCAATTTTACGGTCAACATAATCGGCCTAGTGAGCAAGCAATTCCATCAACAAGACAAAGAAATGTGCGTACCGAAGAGAATATTGCTGCTGTAGTGCTAAGTGTTGAAGAAACCGTCGAAATGTCGACTACGTGGAAAATTTTACGTAAGGATCTTGGCTTATGTGCCTATAAAATGCAGCTCGTGCAAGAATTAACGCCATTGGGTGGATTGGGCTAATTTCAAGCTGGCGCAAGATGAGCATTTTTATCGAAGAATTGTGTTTAATGATGAAGCTCATTGCTGGTTAAATATCTTTGTCAAAAAGCAAAATTGCCGTATATGGAGCGAAGATAATCCTCAAGCTGTTAACGAATCACCATTACATCCATTAAAATTGACTGTTTGGCCCGTTTTACACGATGGCGGCATCATTGGTCCTTATTTCTTTTGAAATGGGGAAGGAGCTGCCGTTACGCTTAATGGCGAGCACTATGGAGCCATGCTGACTGATTTTTTGTTTCCAAAAATTAATCAGCTAAATATCGACGACATTTGGTTCCAACCAGACGGCGCATCTTGCCATACAGCGCGCTTAACCATCAATTTATTGTAAAATCAATTTGGTGTCAAAAAATGAAAGTCGAAGAAGTTTTTACTGTTCCATTGGAATTAAATTGGAGTACAAAAAAGGCTTCTGCCTACCCAAACGAAAACGCCATAACTGTTAATAGTTTGCTACATAGCATATTAACTTGTGTGTAGAAAAAAAAAATTGTTGTACGTATCATATTGGAACATCATCATATTGAAAAAAAAGAAGAGTGAGTTAATGTTCATTATTATTAAAAAAAAAAAATTTTAACTCTCCACCTCATTGTAGTAATATAAATCAAAAATTACAGTTGGGTTTTTTCTAATTTCCCGTATAAACCCATGCGAATCATGCAGCATGCATATTTAAGATAATTGAAACATGAAAGGATACTAAAATAAAAAATAAAGTATGGATTCGTATACCTATCTGTAATGCACTCCAAAGTAACAGATTCAGAATCGAATTCGCTGCAATCTGGTAGGGAGTCACTATCGAAAACACTTAACCCACTAGCAAAGTTTTGTTGACCAATATATGTACACGAACTCTCCTTAGGCATTTTCTGTATAAACTTGTCCTTTATTAAAAACAAAAGAAAAATAAACACAATAAAAATTACTCTTCTGATGTCATAGCTGAACTAAAGTTATAAGTATAAATAATATAATAGATGGACAACTTTCCAGATTTCTGGACTTTTTCAAAACAATTTCCACTGGAAACCGAAATTGACACCCGGAACCATAATTCAGACGGATATTTTTTGTACTTAAACCCCTAAGAGAATGAGTTACTGTTCGTTGGTGGGAGCAAATCCGTATGAGAAGTTAAAATTCGGTACGGAATAAGATCAATCATTCTTTTTTTAAGAAATTGCTGCAACTGCACAGTCGCATTTCACTGTCTCTATTGATTTATTTAACCATATATTTAACAAAAAGACACTATTTTACACAGAATTCACTAAATATTTAATGGAAAACTAACAACACAAAAATTTCTTCGTGTTTCACGAGTGCTTTGTTTACATTTTTCGAAGCACGATTCCATTTAAACTAACCCATCCAAACACTTCACACGCATTTATTGCGAAACTCGGATATTTTTTCTCGACATTTTAACTTTATACCCAAACCACAATGTCGCGTTCGCCCGCGCGTGTTTTAGCATGCTTCAGACACGTTTTATATCGAACTTACGATAACTTGCGTCAAAATCACGAACTTGAAAATTGCAAGGCAGAATTTAGCTTCGGCGTTGAACTGACAGATAAAGTATTGTTTCCTCAAATTGATAATATATGAATTCGTTGCACTAAGTAGATTAGAAATTTATTCTTCTTATTTATATTAAAATATATTATATTAAAATAAAATACAAACAATGTATTTTAATAAATAAATTAAAGAATAAATAACAAATATATAAATAGTTCAAATGACTATTTTGTGCCATAATAAATACCATAGTAAAATAATCGCAAAAGGCAATGCATTGGAAGTAACTCATTCTGAGTAAATACATTACACTCTAATCTACCCTGTAGCTACAAATCACAAATCAACGTATCGTGTAATGTCAAATGCGCGATAAAGTAAAAAGTAGCTCTACTAGGGCTTCGATGCCGAGCTTATGATATTTACGATCAAAAGTGTCAGAAACGCTTGAGCTTACATTTCGGATTAGTCCATAAGAGCCCATTGTTTCTACTCAATAAGTTAAAGTGCGACCGAGCGAACGCGACATTGTGGTTTAGCCATTATATTTACTTATCAGACAACAAGAATTTTTTTAACAAATTTATTTATTTTGTTCCACTTCGAAATTAAACCTTACATATGAATTTGCAGTGTAGGTAAAAAAAGCCATTAAGGGGCGCTGAAATCAGATTGATTTTTGACAGCTCGTGTAAAGTTTCGGTGTGGAACGAAATAAATAGATTTATTGAAGAATTTATTTTTGTCTGATAAGTATAAAGTTAAAATGTCGAGCAAAAATATGTGAGCTTCGAAATAAGAGCTTGCGATGTATTGAGATAATTTAGTTTAAATAAAATTTTGCTTTAAGAAATGTAGACAATGCACTTATGGAACACAAAGAAATTGCCATGTTGTGTTTGTCTATTAAATATTTAGTGATAACTGAGTAATATAGTGTTTTTTTCTAATATATGGTTAAACAAATCAATAGAGATAGTGAAATGCGACTGAAAATTCGCGTAGATGGAAACCTGCATATATACGAGTATGTATTTGGATATACTTCTAGCAGAATATTTAAAAAGGACTATTTCCCTTGGTGGAAGTAAAAGAATGCTGAGAGATATTTGCAATTACTCTCTTGTGCCTAATCCAGATTCAATTATAACCTAAGTACCAAGCCAATTTCCATCAATTTTCCAGTTTCATCTGTTGTCTTTCTAATAAAATATTAACGATGTTAGTGCTAAGACATCTCCGATTGCACTGACTTTATTCTTACAATATACATATACATATATACGAGGATTGTCTGAAATGTTATGCTAGTTGTGCATCTTTTGACAGTTACTTACCGAACTTTCAGTCATTGTGGACGCGCAGTTTTCAGTTGACAGTCGTTTGAGTGAGTCGATGTGAATGTTTTTTTTTGTGAAAATGGAAGAAATTGAGTATCGAGCCCTTATTAAATTCTTGTTTTTGAATGGCAATACGCCTACGCAAATCAAAAATTAGTTGGACTCTGTGTATGCGGTCTCTGCACCATCATTTACCACAGTGAAATTTTGGGCAGCTGAATTTAAACGTGGCCGTAAGAGCTTGGGAGACGATGAACGTTCGGGACGTCCAAAAACTGCAACCACTGACGATAACATTGCTAAAGTTCACTAAATGGTGTTAGACGACCGCCGAAATAAAGTGAGAGAGACAGTAGAGGTTATGAAAATGTCCAAAGAACGTGTTTGTTACATGTTAAATCAAGTTTTAGGCATGAGAAAGCTGTCCGCGCGTTGGGTGCCCCATTTGCTTACGTTAGACCAAAAACGTGCTCGAATGAAAATTTCCAACGCTCTGTTGGCGCAGTTTAGGCGCAATAAAAAATTAATTACTGTAGACAAAACTGGATACACCATTATACGCCCGAAACAAAAATTCAGTCAAAACAGTGGACTACAAAGGGCAAACCGGTTCAAAAAAAAGTAAAAACTGTTTTTTTTCGGCTGGGAAAGTGATGGCGACTGTTTTTTGGGATAGTAAAGGAGTTATCTTAATCGATTATCTTCAAAAAGAAAAAAAACCATTACAGGAGCATACTACGCATCATTATTTGCCAAGCTGAAGGCAGAAATTGCGGAAAAACGGCCACATTTGCAGAAAAAGAAAATGCTGTTTTACCAAGACAACGCTCCTTCTCACATCTCAGCGGTTGCCATGGCGAAAATACATGAATTACGGCTTATTCACCAGATCTAGCAGCAAGCGACTTCTTTTTCTTCCCTTCCCTCATCTAAAAAACTGCGCTCGGAGGACAGAGATTTTTGTCAAATGAGGAGGCAATCACCTTCGGGAACAATTATTTTGCAGAGAAAAACGCTAAGTACTATTTATACGTGTTAAAGAGATGGGAGCGTTGCTGGGAGAGGTGTGTAGAGTTACAAGGAGACTATGTAGAAAAATAAAGGGAAATGTTAAGAAAAAATGTCCTGTATCATCATCAGTACTAATCGGCGCGTTGAACTGTTAAGATATTCAATCTATCTGTGTGGTACTAAAACCAGTGTATAAAATATAAAGGCAAAATTCCTAAGAGGAGCCAGTCACCCAAGTTTGAAGACAATATTTTGTCTTCAAACAATTAAACTCAAAAAATGAATTCTCTTGGAGATAACTCCACAACAAACTTCTATCGCCCTCTACAATAACAGTGAGGATGAAATGATCCAATCAAAAAGTGTTTCCAAAAGAATAGCTAAAATACCACCAATTTGTGTTCTTCGAAAAACCAGTGCTGAAATCCATTCACTTTTTCGCGAAGCAAAAAAAGTATTTTTGGAGTGTGATTCTATTAGATTAAATGAACTTAAAAAAAATGTTCAATCAGTTTTAAGAACCCAAGTGGGTCTTCGCTCGAAGGCAACGCAACAAAATCACGCAATGCTATAATTGCCAAATGATTGGTCATGCTGAGAGAAACTGCCATATAAAGACACATTGCGGAATATGAGCTGAAAATAATCATACTGATGAGTGTAAATCCGGAAATATTAAGTGTGCAAATTGAAATAAAACCCACAAATCAAACGATCCAGCATGTGAAAACCGCATATCGTTCAATAATATAAGAGAACGGCTGTCACGCAGAAATAGCACTCATATGGCTGGGAATATAACCCAGAATAGTCACCAACAGCTTCAAGGGTTCGTTTCAAACATCAACGAGTTTCCTGCTCTTACTTCGCTTTGGAAAAGCTCCACCAAGCCGATTGCCCAAACAACAATTTCAACCAACCTTCGCCCTAATGTGTGGATCAATAGGAGCAACAACAATATACCTGTCGCTGCATCAACGCCAACTAGTGAGCTTTTCTCAATTGAAGAAATCAACGCTCTCACCACTGAAATGATTACTCGACTTGCGAACTGCAACACAAAAGCAGACCAATTCAATTCATCACACAATTAGCGGTTAAGTATTTGTACCAACAAGGTAAATAAATATGAATAATGGCCTGAATATTATGTGTTGGAATGCTAGAAGAAGCCGCAATAAAGCGTTAGAATTTCTTGCTTTCTTAAGTTCTCATAACATTGACGTAGGTTTAATTACAGAAACATGTCTCGATCAGAATGTAAAAAAATTATCAAACAGCGAATATAAGTTCTATCGTGTAGATCGAAATGACAGAACGGGTGGTGGTGTTGCCATTGTAGTTAAAAGAACAATAAAATGCAAAGTACTTCCAGTTGTCAACACTAAAATAATAGAGAACATAGGAGTCGAAATACCCTTTACCAATGGTGGGTCTTTGAAAATATTTTGTGTTTATTTTACGGGTGGGCGTATTTCACGACAAAAACGTATCGATCTCAATCACGACTTGCGCGAATTAATTCGAATTAACGATATCTTTCTCATAGGAGGAGATCTCAACTGTAGGCATAGGAATTGGGGTTGCCTACGAGCAAATGCATGGGGTAACATTCTTGCTGACTTGCATTCAAGACACCCATTTCATATACTATTTCCTCCATAACCAACCTACATTCCATCAAACCAACGTGCTAACCCCTCGACTTTAGACCTATTTTTTACGAATATGTCAGAACTTTTTACACAACCTACTGTGATAAATGATGTAAGCTCATACCATTTACCAGTAAAATCTAGTACTAGTAAATTTTTTAATTGCCAGACAGCTAACTGGAATTTACTTAAAAATAAAATGCGACTCAAATTAACAAATTTGCAGGAAATCTTGCCTGAAGAAATAAATCCGAAGCAAATTGACGAAGGTGTGAGTTATTTCACAAACTCGGTACTGGAGTGTATTAACCATTCTGTACCTAAAAAAGTTAATCGATGGAACAAAACAGATGTGATCCCACGTCATATTTTAGAAACTATTAAAATTAGGAATTTTCCTAGGTCGAGATGGATAAGAACTAGAGATAATATATTCTTTTTTTAATTTTAATAATTTAGTTTTACTTTCGAATGAAGAAAAAGCTAACGCTCTAGCAAAAGTGTTCTATACGAACCACTCAATTGGAAGAAACATAAACAGCAGCTAAGAAAACTTAGTGCAACACACCATAGGGCTCATAGACTCCCAAGCATAACAATTAACAATAGATGAAGACGAATGCATATCAGCAGAACATATAGAAACTGTCATAAAGAACTTAAAAAACTCCAAGTCCCCTGGTTCAGATGGAATAAAAAAGGTGTTTTTAAAGAACCTCCCAAAACGCGGCATACAATTCTTACAATGCCTCTTTAACTGCTGTATAAAACAAGGTTACTATCCTAAAATATGGAAAACGTTCAAAATAATACCCATTCCCAAGCCAGGAAAAAATGCAGGTCTGGCGAGTAGTTATCGTCCCATAAGCTTACTAAGTTCAGTGTTACTCACTTGTTTGTTTCGAAAAAATTATCAAAACTAAATTAGCAACACATGTAGGTATGTACAATATACTACCTCCGCAACAATTTGGCTTCAGACCACACCTTGCGGTGCACTTAGATAAAACGATAAAACACTTACCTTTAGTCTTCATGTTCAAGAAACCATTAAAAAGATTAACGTGGCTATAAAAATGTTATACCCATTTATGAATTGAAAATCAAATATGAGTTCTGAAAATAAACTAAACGTTCTATGGCTCACCTGTATGGGGTAAATGTGCAAAAAGCCACATCAGAAAATTGCAAGTAGCCCAAAATAAATTACTGAAAATGATTCTTAACTTGCCTTGGGATTTTTCGACCGATGATCTCTATTTAACTTCAAAAATCGAAAAAAGTTCCTATTAGATTAAATAAATTATTCGAGCGCTATTGCCGGTCTTGCAGCTCAGCTGAAAACCACTTGATTTCAAGTTTACTGAACGAATCGTAATATTTATATTTATCATACCTGTCATATATTTAATCGGTTATTTATTTATCTGTAAAATTATTGATTTGCGTATATATTTGTTCTATTTATTATTCATTGATTTATATAAATATATAAATAAAATATATTTATGCATAAATATTTATTTATTTACTTATTTATTTATTTATCTCGTTATTTAATTATTTATTTATTCATTTCGTTAATAATTAATTAATCAATTTATTTATTTATTCATCTATTTATTAATTTATATTTTGTATATTTATCCTTAGAAGTGTTTTGATTGTAATTGATAAATAACTCGTTTTTGAATATTTACTCGTAAATTGTTAAACCTTATGTTGAATGTTACTTGAAATCAAGCATAACACCACCACCCTCTTATTTCTTCGTAAAGTCCAATTTGTGAAGAGGTTTTTCATCAGCGTTTTCTCTGAATATAAATCAAAGATATGTTACACATTTTTCAAGAAGTATATATATTGTCAGTAGTAAGGCTACAATAACCAAATCTCTGTTAATTGTGCAATAGTAGTTTTCTAAGAAATATGTAATTTATGCTGCAAATTTAAAATAATAATAATGTCTTGTATCATTGTTCGGTCGGATATTTTTCAGACAACCCTCGTACATAGACTTACATTTGAGTATAGAATATAATATGTGTAATACTAGTACTATCATACGTTTGTTTACAAGTTATACATACAACATTTTTTTTTAGATACATAAATTACAGTTCAAATATTTATTTTTTTTCTTTATTCGTAGTAAAATCTTTTTGGTGTAATTTCCCTTCCAGAACGCGTTCTATGGATTTTTTCGAGGGTTTCCACGGACTTAGGGCTTTTGCCAGGTGAATTGGACACGTTAACAAAATTTCGGCCATCTTCATTTTCCGATGTACTATTTCGCGTATAGTTATTATGATTTTCTAAGATTATATGCTCTCTATTACGTCTAAATCGACCTTCCTTGTCAAAATCCTCTACTATAAACGAATTAGGTTCTTTACATTGATCAATAACTTTCCCAGGAGACCATGGAGCTGTAGGAGTCTTTTTAAAGAGAATTTGATCATAAATATACGAGTAAACTGGTGGTAGTCTTTTAGCATGCATATCATAATATATTTTCATCATCTGATTATATTTGTTCACATTAATTTGGTGTTCTTTCGAATCAATAATTTCTGACTTCAGGTGTTCTGTTCTAACCGGTAACTTTGAGCGAAGATTCCTTGACATGAGCAATTTAGCTGGAGATTCAAGTTTTCTCTTAGGAGTATTCCTATACTGAAGGAGGCCAATGTATGGGTCTGTGTATATTTTTATTTTTTTATAGTTCATTCCGTAAGGCCATTTGATCTCGGATAATAAAGGCTTGAAGTGACGTGTTCTATATCCCAAGTGCAAAGAAAATGTTTGTATTCACTTGAGCTGAATGGTGGACCATTATCCGAAAATAAAATTTTTGGAATGACGTGTCTGGCAAAAAATGATTTGAGATGGGTTATAACGTTTCTAGCAGTCGAATTCTTATTTAAATTGGCACTTTCAACATATTTTGAATAATAATCAACAGCAATCAAATAAATATCACTGTTGAAATGAAACAAATCAATAAATACTTTTTCCCAAGGAATGTTGGTTTATTAATGGGGAGTAAGGGGAACTTTTGAATTCGAAGCTCTATGTTTTGCACAAACCTTACAGCTTGAAATTACGTTTTGTATATCATTCTGCATGTCTGGGGAGTAAACAATGTCTTTAGCTTGATTTAAACATCTATCTATACTGAAATGGCCTTCATGAATTTTATTTAGAATATCTTTTCTCATAGCTTTGGGTATGATAAGGCTATTGTTTTTAAAAAGTATGTCATCTATAACATTTATTTCACCTCTGATTTGGAATATGGTTGAGCTTCTTGTTTTGTTAAACTCCTTTTTTTTGGCCATCCACTCATGCAATAATCTTTGACAATTTGAGGAGAAGGATCTTCATTTATAGAATTTTGTATTTGCTGAAGTTTCTCGTTTGTAACAGATAAATTTGACAGAACTAAATTGACATGTACTGAGATATCATGCTGAATATGCTCAAATTGAGGATTTTGAATCTCGACAAACTATCAGCTACGTATGTACATCTTTTTACCAGGAACATGCGATACATTCATATTATATATTTGAAGATTCATCAAAATTCTTTGTAATCTTGGAGCTACTTTACAGAGCCGTTTTGTTACTATTGAAACTAATGGCTTATGATCTCTTCGACATTAAAAGTCTGACCATATAAATACCTATGAAACTTGTTAGAGCCAAAATATATTGCCAATAGTTCTTTTTCTATTTGGGAATAATTCTTTTGTGCCTCATTTAAAGTAGTGGATGCATAAGCTATAGGACTTCGACCATGTAAAAGGACAGCTCGCATTGCATCTTTGGATGAATCGACAGAAAGTGTTATCGGCTTTTTGGGGTCAAAGTGACATAAAATTGGTGGCTTACATAGTACTTCTTTCACTCTATTAAATTATTTGTCATGAGAACTATTCCATTGCAATTTTACATCGTTTTTTAAAAGAGAACGAAGATCAGACGTTTGTAAATGAAATTTTTTTATAAAATAACTAAGATAGTTATCCAATCCTAGAAACCTTTGAAGGTCTTTTACGCACGCAGAGGTGGTCATGTTTTTAATGGTAGTAACTTTCGCTGGATCTGACAATATTTCTTCTTGTTTGAATATATGGCCTAGATATCAGATTGTTGTAACCTTTATTTGACATTTGTTCTTATTGAATTTAAGACCCTTTTGTCTCGCTCATTCTAATAACAATTTTAAATTTCTATCATGTTCCTGTTCTATTTTTCCATAGATTAGAAAGTCATCTATATAAATGAGCAATCCAGGTATGTCACCAAATATTCTAATCATATAACCATGAAATATTTCTGATGCCGCGTTGATGCCAAATGGAAGCCTCAGAAATTTCAGAAAAGGGGATTTAATACCCCTAATACAAAGCGTAGAACTAGCTTCATTTAACTCAAGCATCCAGAAACCCGAATTCGCATCAAGAAGACTAGAGTACGAATATTTTGCATCAGAAAGTTATGAACGAATATATTCAAAATCAGGTATTTCAAAATGATGACGCAATATTGCTTGATTCAAATTTCTTGGATCTAGACATACTCTTAGATCTTTATTTGCTTTTTCAACAAGTACAATAGAACTAACCCATGCAGGGGGTTCAGTTACCTTTGTGATGAAATTTAGACGTTCCATTCGTTCAAGTTCTTACTTAAAAGGAACCTTTTCTATTTAAACGGGACCTTTCGAGGGGCATCAACCTTAGGCAATACATACGGATTCACTTCTAAATCTATTTTTTCTGGCAATAGACTTAGGCCTGTGAAAACGTCACTGAAATTATTTAATATATCTAGATTATTACTTGTTGCTTTCCTGATTTTACATACTTTTTTGATCAAATTGAGTGCTTTACATGTTTTCAAACAAATAATTGGAGGAGCACTTTCTTCTTCTATATCATAGAATTCAATAGCCACTCCTTTATGTTTGTTTATTGTAAATCACAGTTTATGTTACATATTCCAAAAGAGTTTATTTTTATACCAGTATAGCAAACTATATTTGACATGCATGGTTTCAATTTAATATTTTGTAATTTCAAAAATGTTAGTGTTTCTACATATAACACGTTTGCTTGTGCACCACTATCAAGTAAACAATTAACTTTTCTTTTATTAACACTTATATCTACTGTCGATAATTGATTTTAATCCTTGCAATTTCTTTTTTGACGTATGGATCCCAAGAACAAATCTTCTCTTTCCTCTTCCTCCTCATGTAAATTTCTAACATGCAACTTACTCTTACACATTTTTGCGAATTGATTGGGTTTACCGCAATTTCTACAAACTACACCCACTGCTGGACATTTGAATCGGTGTTGTTGTCCACATCGATAGCAGGAACTTGATGAGTTGGGTTCACGTTGCTTGCTTTTTCTTCTGCCCATGATGACGTCTTGGTACTGCTGTTCTTTTCTGTAAAGTTGAAAGTATTTGGTTTGGTGTTAATGTAAAATTCACCGTTTGGCGTAGATGCAGATGTATGCGAAAGCCTTTTGTCGATTTTGCCTATGATAGATGTAGTTGGGTCTTCAAGTTGTATCGTCTGTGTTTTAGTTTGCTCCATTACACGTGCAATTTCAATGGCTTTAGATAATGGTGCCTTTCCTTCTTGTAAGCGTTTTCCTCGCATGGAATGGTTCTCCTTACTTAACAAATAATATCTTTTACGATATCGTCTTGCAGTGCCCCAAGCTCATATGATATGCTTAAATTTTTTAAGCTTGTGACGAATTCAGTTATTGATTCGTCGAGCATTTGCTTACGCGTGAAAAAAAAGTTGGACTGATTTGGATGTATGTTTTGAGTAATTTTCGTGTACAAATCTCCAAGTTAGAGTTTAACTTATGAACGCAAAAGGGTCCATGTTGTCTTGCTATATCACTATTACGTTGCAACCACCGTCTTAATAGCCTTCATGGTGTATTTTGGGTTAAACTGTTGACGTGGACGACGATCGTAGATTTTCCCATCTGAGCCGAATCTGTTGAACTTCGATTCGCCGCTCCAGAGCAGATTTTTCCAGAAAAGCAACGACTTTTTTAGATGTTCTTTCTCAAACTGTTTTTTTTTTAAACTTAAGTGGGTATGAATACACTTAAAGTGTCTGAGCACGTGTTAACTTTTTTGGACAATGGAATAGAGAGAGAGGAAAGATGTTTGGCTCAGTGGTTATTTCTCTACATGGGTGGCATCCAACATTTAATGGGGAGATTAAATGCTTAGTGGAGGTTGGCTTGTTCTTGGTTTCTAGACTGTCCATCGGACCGGATCATCACAAATGCCGTATGTTGACGCGTTGAGTAGGATGCCAGTTGAACCTGCGGTGGAACCAAGCACAGTAGCCCAGACAATTTTCCGAGTCGACATTTTATCTGAGGATTTGCTTGGCACCGTACCATGAAAACGTTCGAGAATTCTTATCATGTTAAAAACATTCAGCACATTAATACGGCAGTTCGTACTCCAAGGGCAAACGGGCGGGTGCAATGATTAATCAAAGTATCCTCGCCTTTCTTTGCACGAGTGAAACAGATGAAAACAATTGGGACCGGTAATTGCATCGCCTGCAGTGGACATTAAGTAGCCAAATCAGCATAACAACTGGGTACTCGCTGGCTGACTTTGTCTTTGATATCCGTCTCCGAAACATCACTACCCTTAAATTGCACCATGTACTTCAAGAAACGACGACGTTAAGTAACATGTCTTTTCGCCGAGAAGAAGCAGTGCAGAATATATTAGCAGACCGATCAAAGTGGATGTTGAAGTTCGACAGCAATCAGAAGATGCCAAATTATATTCTCAGGGTGATCTGGTTCTTAGTGAAAATGAGTCTCTAAATTAGAGACGAAATACAGGGTACCACATGGAATACGAAAAGACGTTCGGTATTTATTTGAAGATGTGGAAGGCGTTTCAACAGCCCAAACGAAAGCACTGCGCGGTATTACCTTTGGGCAAGCTAAAACCATGGTGCCAAGTAATTTGCAGATGTTGTTGACATCGGACAATAACAAGAAGATAATTCTTTAGAACTCGAGACAAATCCCTAATCGAGAAAGGCAGACCATTCCTGTACACCCTGTTTCGTTTTATCCTATCCCATAAATCCTCCATTCTCTTTTCCGATATTATCCTTATCCTTTTCCAAAACAAGACAGTTCAGTTGAATTTGAATTGCTAAGTCGAACGGACTAGTTGCTCTTAATCATAGACTAACTATAGCTAGATATCAAACTTTCCAGATATTGGACAATCAAAACCGGTTTTTTACTGATCGTCCTTATCCCTGTGAACCTGTCCGTGAATACGTGAGAATTTTCAACAATGTCAAAATTCGAAAAGTTTTACGGTTGACGTCACCCATATAAAAATGACGCGGTGAATTTCGATTTTGACATTTTTCATGCTTACAAATCTAATTTCGTGTAAGTTGCAAAAACATTTTATGTTGAACAATAATTTTCTTTATTATATTTTCTAGGACAACAAAAGAAGAAAAATCTACACATTTGGAGCAAGAAGAGAACATTTTCCACAGAATACTGCGGCCACGAACAGATTGCTTTGGATTGGATGTGGCAAAAGCAGTTGGAAAAGTTTGTTTACATTTTCTTGTGAGTAACTAAAAACATTTTAATTTCAAAATAATTTATTTTACTTCCTTTTTACAGTAAGAACAATGAATCTAAATGCACCATTCAAGAGCTTGGAGAAATGTGGATAGGTGATGCTAACTAATTACATGTAAGTAAAGAGTATAAATTTTAGTTTAGCTACATATTTAATGCCTTTTCTTTGTAGGTTCGACATATGGAATGCAATAGTTCCTGCAAAAGCGTTCCCAGGGATTAACCATCGTGTGCTGATCAAATAAATGTGAGTAAGAAGTATACATTTTAGTTTAGCTACATATGTAATGCCTTTTTCTTTGCAGATTCGATATTTGAAATGCAATGGGTCCTGCAAAAGCATTCCCAGGGTGGAACCATCGTGTGCTGATCAAATAAATTTGAATTTAAAAAGAAAATAAAAGTCATATACAACTAAATACTATTGTACTTTTCTTTCTTGGATTATGCAATTCCACACCACCTTTGAGGTATGCATAATGGTGCGTTAACCGATTTTTTTTTACTGGGTGTTCGGTTTCCCCTGCAGCCCTATTGCACCCATTCCGCAATCTGAAAAGTGAAGAATAGAAAATACTTCCGCAAAAATGGACAGCAGTTTTGTTTACAGATGGCTTACTGAAAGAAATTTGTTCCTGAAAGAAGGATCGGAAATATCCCTATTCCAAAATTTTAAAACAAAATATATCCTAATTCTGAGGAAATAGTGGAAAATGAAATCCTTTGGCAAATTTCCGCAGCAAACGTAAGTGCGAGCAGATTTAATTTTTGCAGAAATTTCCGCTGCAACCCCGCGCAAAAAGTAGCATTCATCGAATACAATGCAAAATTGCTCCTCAAGCACACGCATGTATTCGACGAATTCTTGGGGCGGAGCAAGTACTTTGCAATTGTCATATTGCTTAAAAGATGTAAAGGTAAGCTCAGTGGTCTTTTCAATACTGTCTAAAGTGGGCAATGGTAAGCTGCACTTATTACCTTTGAAACACTTCTTGTAAATCCAACCGCAGACATACGAGTACATAAAATTGTTTTTTTGTGGAAAATTTATCATATCTATGTCCGAAGTTAAGTTTACATTTAGCATGTTTTTTAGTGTCATGTCCAACTGCTTTTGTATCCAGGATGTGTATTTAACCAAATAATAATCATAAATTTGTTTGAATGTAGTGTAATCTACCAATTCACAATTTCCCGTTCTCACAATCTTCAAATATTGAAGACCCCATAATTTTTGAAAAATTGTCGAAAAATGTGCGGGGGTTATGCGCGTACTCTTACCTCCATGGCTTCTTACTTCACTAAAAAAATTCTCTACGCAATCCTGGTTAAGATGCCTGGTATACATGTACAAAAAATCGCAAGATCTAATATTGCGCCACAAAGACGTTAGAAAAGAGATATTAAGCAACCAGCCCTTTATGAAATAGAACTGGTTGGTTACGTCCTTGCCTTCAGGATCCAGAATTTTCATGGATTAGAGAAGCTGTTGTGCGTTTAACAAAAATTGCGTTTGAACTTAATTTCCACTGTAGGCTTGCTTAAACATATTTGCGTCTTTACGCCGAGACGAATTAAAAATATCAAATAAATTATTAAAAAATATTAAAAAATCGGCTGTGCTGCTTACAGTTGTGGGCCCTTGACCAGAGCTGCAGTAAGTTAAAAGACCTGCTGCAACTGTATTGCTCAAGACTTGAGAGGCATATTTAACTTTCATTCTTTGAAAGTTATTTAGCCGCACATGTGACTCCGTAAGTTGTGGAGCTAAACTAAGTTTAAGTTTGGAATCGATGTCGTAAAATCTAACGATATCGTTCCATGTTGCACGTCGAGTGCCTGAATTATTGTAAATCATATCATTCTTTAATAGGCAATTTCGGGCAGATTTCATTAAATGAGGGGAGTCAAAGAAAAAAAATGTCCTACTACTATTTACTATGAAGTTAAATCTACGTCTAGCAACCGTGCTAATACTCTGAAATTAGATCCCTGGTCACACACAAATTGCATTGGAATTAAGCCACTCTCTTGAAGTGCAGAAACAGCTTCAACAATTATTTTTTTTAATATAAATGGTGTGCAACAGGTGCGAACAAAATAATAAGCGGGGGATGTTTCCATCTCTTCGCAATGCCTTGAACCATCAGCACCAAAACATTGTGCGCAGGCTATTTTGAGCGATACTCGCTATCGCCAACGTTTTCCAAACCAATTACGTCATTACTTTTTCTGCAGTAGTTCAAATGCGCTTTCAATGACATTTCGTTAGCCCAAATTGAGCAGTATTTATAAATACTGGGTAGCTGACTCACCTTGAGTTCTAAGCTTTTGACATTGAACTCAATGTTACCCGGTGTCCTTGGCCACGATGAAATAAAGGACCACAGAGTGACAACCGAAGGGAGGTTGAAAAGTGGCTGCAGGAACCTATAACTAATTGGGGAAGTGAAATGAATCGAAAGTGCCAAAATTGTCAATTCATTTGTATACCTACAACCCTTAGCTTTTCTATCCAAATTTGATTTCACGTTCTCCACAACTGTTTGGAGTTCGGCGGGTAACCTATGACAAAAGTTTTCCTCTGCAGTTTTTTTGGAATATACTACCTCTTTTTCTGTTAAGTACAACTGCCTTTCAAGGGACAAGATTCTCTCGTTTTGTGCCTTAATAGTTTTTTTAAAAGTTTCGATAGCTACTTCCATTTTTGCTATCTGATCATTAGCAATACGCAAACGAAGTTTTAAATTCATTTGGCGTGGGGTGTATATCGATAAACGCTTACTTGTCTGGGTTCGTGAATCCTTTGTAAGTCCGCTTTTGGAGTTCACCTAACGGTTGTCGCGGTTCAGCGACATCGCTAAACAATTCTTCTTCGTTCGATGCCACCGAAGTTTGTTCCTCGTCCTCCGGACAGTCCAGTTCAATTTTCACACTTTCACACACGGACACCTCTTGAATTGTTAACTCGCTAACCCGACTAATTGGTAATGCCGAGCGGTGTAAATATTTTTTTTTCTCCTGCAAACATATTGTTAGCGAAGTGTTTTTCACAGATTTGATCCGTCTTGTTGAATTTAGGTAAGTCTAACATTTTCCGCCAAATTTCTCTATTAGAGATCTATATTATATTAGAGATCATTGGATCAAATTTGGAAAAAACAATTAAAAATAGTGTTCCCAATTTGAAAAAAACATGCATACGTGCAAAAAATAAAAAACGATATAAATTCAATCTTTTTTTTATTTGTTAATGAAGGAAATGTATACAAAATTTTATCTCGCTCTCACTCGTTTTCTTAATACTATTACATGCGTGTACTTATTCAAACTTTCTTAAGGCTAGCTTACATAAGTAGATTTATCTTAATTCTATTTTAAACTACCTTAATTGGAAAATTGTTTACCCTAGATACTTACTCGTATATGTGTTCCTATAAAATAAATACAAAAACCTTATATTTTCAAATTTGAAACAATACCCCGGCGTTTATTTGAAAAGTTCTTGTTTTTATTTAAATAAAGAGTGTGGACGACGGGTTATCCGTCGCTTTAAGACCGAGTCTGTACATGACATCGTGCTGACCCCACCAATCGAGTAGTAGGTTCCCTCTAGTGTTTGGCAAATTATTTCCCCAATCTCTGTGTCTAGCGTTGAAATCCCCGCCGATTATAAAATAATTCTCCCCCGATTCCAGCCTCAGAAGTCAAAAAAGCGTGTCGAGCTCTGTTATGAATAGGATGGATTGTGAAGCCTCAGGTGCATAAACCGAGGCCAAGTACAGCCGCTTTCCACTGCGGTGCGGGATGTAAACTACAACTGCCTCCAATACCCGGAACCTGCGCAACACGCACTTGTACACTCTGTGAAATTTTATACCTTCTTTAATGAAGATCGCGACACCGCCTCCACGTTTGGATCTGGGCCGGTTTCTTCTTCTAACGATATAATTATTGTACTCCAGTTTGTGCTTATCGGTTAGCTTAGTTTCGCTGGCGAAAAGCACATCAGGAGTTTGGTCTTGTAGCAATTTAAACATTGCGGCTCTTCGTTCAATCCTAATCAGTGAATTAACATTCACCGCAAGGACCTTCAAAGTTTGCTCCACCATGTGCGTACCCATTACGACATCTGTTGCGTTAAGCCCGGCAGCAGCGCATAGATCTGGTCCACCCGCTTGGCCTGTTCTTGTACCTGCTTTTGCAGCTGAGCCATCTGCCCTTGGATTGCGAGCAAGATGGCTAGCATGTTGGGTGCAGCTTCCGTTGTTCTCGGCATCGGCGCCGGAGAAGCAACAGTCGCTTGCTGTACCGTAGCCCCCCTACCTGGTGCCATTTGGGCGTAGGAAATTTGGGGCGTGACGGCTGGTGTTTGAAACCTCACAGGTGAACGTTTGACCTCCACCTTCTGCTGCCGCGCCAATTTTGCTTTTTTAATGTCGGTGAACTTAGGACAACCCCGATAGTTTGCGGTGTGTCCCACGTTCCCACATAATTCAAACGAGAGCTGCGACCTATCGGATGCTCCGTCAACACCCAGAGCACACTCCGCGGAACTGTGGTTCTTTGCGCACTTCACGCATCGAGGCTGCATTTGGCAGTTCGACCCGGCGTGCCCGAACCTCTGGCAGAGAACGCATTGTATAACGCCTTCGTTCCTTTTTAATTTTTCCCAGTGAATCACCTGGTAGTCTAAGACATTGATTGTCCTTAGACTATCCAGACGACTTTCGGGACTGAGCTACACCAGGAAGAACGGCAGACTCCGTTTCTCCCGCCTGGCTCAAAATGTGGTAAATGGCTTTACCCCCACAAACTTGAGTCCCTCGCACTCCTTCTCTTTGAGCAGTGCAAGGATCTCCTCAGGATCAGAAGACGGTTCCAACCCCTTCAGCAGAATCGATTGCCGCTTTTCACACTTCGGTGTGAATGAGTAGTGCTCCGTCGTCGTTTCTTTTAGGAGCTCTTTCACTTTCGCGAAGCCTTCCACTGCATTACAGTGGATGGCATGGCGATCGTTCCCCAATCGCTTAATATTAAAATTGTTACCAATGACCAACTTACACAGGTCCTTGGTTTCATTTACCTCTAGTTTATAGGTGTTGGTCGGAGGCACCTTCTCCTTCTTCTTCTTCTGCTGCTGCTGCTGTTGTTGTCTCTGCTGCTGTTGTTGTTGTTGGTGTTGTTGCTGCTGCTGCTGCTGTTGCTTTTGCTGCATTTGTTGTTTCGGCTGCTGCTGTTTATGTTGTTGCTGCAGTTGTTGTTTCTGCTCTTGATGTTGGGAGCTCTCTACTTCTTAGTGCTCCCTCTGCCGGCGTGCAGTTTGTCGTTGCTTAATAGCAAGCACTTTCTGTTCCAGCTTTTGTATACTGGTTTTTATATTATTAATTTCTTCATCTTCGTCTTCCGACTCCGATGAAGCTAGAGCGGCAAATGTGTTGGTGCCCCCCTCCTCTTTATCTTCTTCAGCTGTTAAAACAGCACTTACTTGTTTTTTTCTTAGATTAGGAGGAGTTTTTAACCTCTTCCTCCTTTTGATGGCTTTCGCCACGGTTATGGGAAGAGCGGGGCCCTCTCCACCATCCATCACGTGATTTTTATTTTTATTTTTTTTGTTTTCCTATTGCTTGTTGGTTTTGATAATATTATATGCACACAATTTGAGGAAAAAAAAAAAAAAACAAAAAAAGGAAAGAAAAAAAGAATTCCAAGTCTCAACCGGGATTCGAACCGGTGTCCCACAATTTGTTGACTGGCGCCGCTAACTGCTGGGCTACCGAGTCAATAAACAAGACTGTAACTGATTACGTTTATAATTGAAATATTAGTTTTTTTTTACTCTATGAGAAGCCGAAAGACGTCAAGTCTCACCTCTCTAAAGAGCCAATTAATTTTACATATTGTAAAATGTTTGTGTGGGTACAAATAATAGAACTTATTCTTTTCAATACAAATCCCTTTATTCAGTACAGTTACAATTCACTATTTAATTCTTTCTCTCAGTACAATCCAATTTCTCAACCACTTATACTTTTCTTATCTTTTACTTAAACCACTTAATCACTGCTCCTAATTAACACTTCAAATTACACTTTAGAACTCATTGAACATACCTTGGGGATGCTGGTATTTATACTCGAATGACATACTTCGAGAACAATCCTCGCCATACAGCGTCCCATACAATTTTCAATTTGCTAGAAAATTCGATTCCACTCTCCAGTCGAGACTTTGTTATTCCAGTATCGAAATCTTCTGGTCTTTGAATCTAGATGTCGCTGCTCACATTTAAGTGGTTATCACATTGCTCCCTCCCTACAGTTGTTCGTCCCGAACAACTTCGTCATTCAGCATCCCGTTGAAATGGCACATTCTATCCATGTGGACCACTTTCAATTTTCCTCGATCCCCACGCTGGATCCGGTAGACAACGTCATTAATGCGGGTTATAACCTTGTATGGACCTTCCCAGTCCTGTTGCAATTTTGGTGATTTGCCTTTCTTACGCTGAGGATTATACAGCCAAACCAGATCTCCTTCGTTGAAACCGGAAGATTTCGCCTTGATATCGTACCTAGTTTTCATGCGGCTGCTTGCTAGCTTCATCTTTTCTCTTGTGTCTTCATGCAATTTACGAATCCTGCTGCGTAAGTCATTTAAGTACTCGTTCACCTCTTTGGGCTCCGTCGGTGGGGATCCGAATTTTGCTTCACTTGGCAACCGAATTGTTTGACCAAATAAGATCTCGGATGGTGTGTGCCCTGTTGAGCTATGGACCGCGTTTCGGTAGGCCATTAAGAAGAGGGGTATGTGTCGATCCCAATCCCGCTGGCAGTTGCTGACAACCTTAGATATATGCTCATTCAAGGTCCGATTGAATCGCTCGACCATTCCATCAGATTGAGGGTGTAGTGGCGTTGTCCTTGTCTTTCTTATTCCCAAATATTGGCATATTTCCTGGAAGACTTTTGATTCAAAGTTTCGCCCTTGATCAGAGTGCAGCTCCATTGGGACCCCAAATCTGCTCACCCAGTTGTTGACTATCTGTTCGGCTACGGTCTTAGCCTCTTGATTTGGGATGGCAAACACTTCCGGCCACTTACTGAAGTAATCCATGACTACGAGAGTATATCGGTTTCCATTAAAGGTTTCGGGAAACGGCCAAGCGATGTCGATGGGTATTCGTTCGAAAGGTGCTCCGATATTCTATTGTTGCATTTGTCCATGTGGCTTTAATTTTGGACCCTTGGTAGCTGCACATCTTATGCACTTTTTGCACCAATTCTCGACATCTTGTTTAGTGCTTAGCCAATAGAAACGTTCCCTTACCTTTTCCAACGTCTTGTTTATTCCCAAATGGCCTCTTGAGATTCCGTCATGTATTTCATGGAGCACTTGGTTGACTCTGGACCGTGGCACAATTAGCTGTTTACGAGATGTTGTCCCATCTGCACTTTCCCATTTTCTCTTCAGCAATCCATTTTGCACAAAAATCGAGTCCCACTGTGCCCAGTATGCCTTCAGAGTTTGGCTCCGATCTGATATCTGCTGCCAGCTTGGTCTTTCCTCGTGTTCCTTCCAGGCCAATATTGGTTCGATGTCATTGTCTGCCTGTTGGGAGGAACGGATTTCGTCTATACTCCAACCCTCTATTGGCTCAGTCCTGATCATTTGGATAGTTGCATGTTCTTTTGCTTCTTTACGATTGCAGTGTTCGCATTTTACTCCGCACGGTCGACGAGAGAGAGCATCAGCATTTGAGTGGAGTGTTCCCTTGCGGTGTTGCTCTTCAAAGTCGTAGCCCTGCAACTGCTCGATCCATCTGCAACTTGGCCTTCAGGGTTCTTAAATTGGAGTAGCCATTTCAGAGCTGCGTGGTCTGTCCGGAGAATGAACTTTTGTCCGTAGAGGTACTTATGGAAATGCTTCGTAGCCAGAATTAAAGTCAGAAGCTCGCGCCGGGTTACACAGTAGTTCCGTTCAGGTCTTGAGAGTACTTTGCTGTAATATGCGACCACTTTCTCTTGACCGTCATGAACTTGGGAGATCACAGCTTCGACCCCAACATTGCTAGCGTCTGCGTCCACGATGAACGTTTTTCCGGGCGTGGGGTAACCCAAGATGGGGGCTTTGCACAGCTGTCGCTTCAGTTCTTGAAATGCTTTTTCGCATTCTCCAGACCACCTGAACTGTCGGCCTTTTTCCGTAAGTTGATGCAGGCTCTTCGCAATGCCAGCAAAATCCTTTACGAACCTTCTGTAATACGTGGCGAGTCCCAAGAAGCTTCTCAGTTGGTGTTTGTTTTGGAGAAGGCCAACTTTTCACGGCTTCGATTTTGTCAGGATCCGTTCTTACTCCTTCCGCTGATATAATGTGACCCAGATATTTTACTTCCGGACGAAACAAGGCGCACTTTTCCGGGTTGAGCTTTAAATGAGCACTTCGTAGCCTCTCAAACACTTCTTTTAGATTTTCGCGGTGCTCCTTGTACGTCTTACCTATGACGATAACGTCGTCCAAATATACTAGGCAGGTTTTCCAGGTGAGTCCTTGCAATGTTCGTTCCATTAGTCGCTCGAAGGTGGCCGGAGCGTTGCACAGTCCAAACGGCATCACTGCAAACTGCCAAAGACCGCTTCCTGTAGTGAAGGCAGTTTTCTCACGATCCGCACGATTTATCTCTACCTGCCAGTAACCGCTCTTCAAGTCAAGTGTTGAAAACCATTTCGCTCCAGAAAGCATATCCAAAGTGTCATCGATTCTCGGAAGTGGGTAGCTGTCCTTTTTAGTGACATCATTGAGACGTCGGTAGTCTGGAGATGCCCACGGACTTTGCGATTCTTCGATCACTCCCTCAGCTTTCATCTTCGACATCATTTCGGCAACTTCTGTTTGCTTTGCCAATGGAAGACGCCTTGCAGGTTGACGGATTGGTCGAGCGTCTCCGGTGTCAATGTGGTGTTGAACAATATGCGTACGTCCATATTCTCCGTCTTGTGTAGCAAATATATCAGCGAACTCACCGATTAGTTTTTCTGCCAGGATTCGCTGATCTTCGTCCAGATTACAGAGGCTGAGAACTTTGTTCTTGATTTTTATGCTCTGAACTGTTGTGACCGGTTTTGCACCATTTTTTTCCGTTGTGGTCGATATATCCTCAACAGGTACGCATTTTCCCACTATCTCCCCCTTTTTCACCTTTACACTGAATGTCTTTGGATTTAGAATCCTTACAGGGACCATGTTGTTCTTTGGCTCCACTAAGGTCTTTCCCACCATGAAGTCTCTTTTCTTTTCTGGCTTCATCAAATAGAATCGGTGGCTACCAGGACCACCTTCCACTTTTGCCCACAAAATTGCTTCTGACGAAGGCTCTAGACTCTGATTGCTGCAGATGACGACATTTGAGACTGAGGTATTGGCGTTTCCGTATATCATTGGTATCTCCATGTTTCCGTATTTCAGGGTTTGAGCCCCCAAGTCGACTACAAGTCCATGTTCTCCCATGAAGTCTGTACCAATGATGCACTCGTCACATATGTCAGCTACCAGAAACGCGTGAGTGAATGTTATTCCGGCCAGTTGGATTTTTATGCGGACTTCACCATATACCTTAATTGTTGCTCCTGTAGCTGTTCGCAAGCGGCAACTGCTAGTGTTATGCAGCCAAGACTTCTGCACAAGATTCCTCCTGATGATTGAGGCCGTGGCACCGGTGTCTACTGTTGCCATCCATTTTTCTGCTGCAAGACCGTGCAAGGCCATTGTTAGGGCAAAGCACTTTTCCTCATTGTCCCAGTCGTTTGCACAGGCAGCCATTTCAAACTGCTTCTTATAAGTAGACCATGAGGTCTGGCCATCGAATGAGGGAGGCTTCAACTCTTTTCTCCTTGGACCGCTTAAAGAACATTCTCGCAGTTTCTGTTTTCGCACTGTGTCGAGCTCTTTTGCCAGTTGCTGAACTTTGCTGTCCATTTCTTCGAATTTTTCGCCAACATTCTTCTCTATTGTATCAAATTTGTCATCAACGTTCTTCGCTATTCTATCAAATTTGTCATCAACGTTCTTCTCTATTCTTTCAAATTTGTCATCGATTTCTTCGAATTTTTGCTGGAGAGTGTTATTTTGTTCTTCCAGTTTTTGTTCTAGTCTATTCTTTTGTTCGTCGAATTTTTGTTCAAATGCTGCTCTTCTGCTCGTCTAGATTTTTCTTTTGTTCATCCAACTTTTGTTCGAGACTATTCTTTTATTCATCCAGCTTTTGCTCGAGACTATTCTTTTGTTGTTCCAGATTTTTCTTTTGTTCATCCATTTTTAACAAGAGGAGTTGCATCATCGCAGCCATATCACTGCCGGTACTTGTCTGTTCATCCTCGTCAACATCAAAGGAGTATGCATCAGGATCATGTCCCTCGTTGTTCAAAGCCTCCTGAAGTCGGAGCACCAGGTCACTTTTTCCTCCACTGGCGCTGAGGCTTCTCTAGTTCAACTCGGATTTGAGTTGGACGAGGGTCAACTGCAATAGTTTTCGACCCATCCTAGCTTTTTCAAATAGTCAGAAAACACTGTTTTTTTTTTTTTTTACACACAATAAGTCCTATCCCACTTCTGACACCAATGTAAAATGTTTGTGTGGGTACAAATAATAGAACTTATTCTTTTCAATACAAATCCCTTTATTCAGTACAGTTACAATTCACTATTTAATTCTTTCTCTCAGTACAATCCAATTTCTCAACCACTTATACTTTTCTTATCTTTTACTTAAACCACTTAATCACTTCTCCTAATTAACACTTCAAATTACACTTTAGAACTCATTTGCATACCTTGGGGATGCTGGTATTTATACTCGAATGACATACTTCGAGAACAGTCCTCGCCATCCAGCGTCCCATACAATTTCCAATTTGCTAGAAAATTCGATTCCACTCTCAAGTCGAGACTTTGTTATTCCAGTATCGAAATCTTCTGGTATTTGAATCTAGATGTCGCTGCTCACATTTAAGTGGTTATCACAATATTTTATTCCAGTAGTTACTTCCCGGGCATTTCATTACTGATGTTGAAATGTGTAAAAAATGGGTTTCTACAGCAGAATATATGTTATCTCTTTTTATTCTGATTCATCTTCTTACAACAAATTTTATAAATATTTTTTTTTTTTAATTAACCAAACAATATTTTTTAAATTTAACGAAATGTGCCGAACATGCCATGTACTGAGGCTCATTTACGAAAGTGGAAGCCAAAAGTCTGTAACTTTTTAACAAAGTAAGGTATCCGTAAAAAATTTTAAATATCAAATGATCAAAACGTTCCCGGAATTTATTCAGAAAATTGAAAATACAAGTTTATTCATCTAAATCTATATTGTCCCCTTCAAAGTAATCCCCATCGACTGCAACACACTTATACCAGCGTTTGATCCAATCCTCGAAATATTTTTTATATTCGGTTTTCGGTGTGTCCATCAGTGCTTCCTGCGATTTTCCCATTACTTCTTGCTGAAACGCGTTCGCCGTAGTGGTTTTTTAACTCAATTAAACAGAAAGAAGTCACAGGGAGCCAAATCAGGTGAATTCTGTCACTGTTGGATGGTATTTGTTTTATTTTTCGTCAAAAAATTAGGAATAATGATGGCACTGTGCGACGGTGTTATCATGGTGCAAAATCCACGAGTTTTCTGTCCACAATTCTGTTCTTTTTCGGCGAATTGCTTTGTGCAAACGTCTAATAACGCCCAAATAATACTCTTTGTTTACTGTCTGGCCTTCCGGCGAAAATTCATGATGCGCTACACCGTTGTAATCCATGAAAACCGTGAGCATTGCCTTCTTTTTTGACTGAAAACGACGTGGCTTTTTTGGCCTCGGCTCATTTGGTGAACGCCATTCACTTGCCCGATGTCTGGATTGCATGCCGTACTCATAAACCCACGTCTCGTACTCCAGTAATGATCCTTTTGATGAATGTAAGATCGGATTCAGCCTCGCAAATCATCTCTTTTGCGACGTCAACACGGTCTCTTTTTTGCATGAAATTGAGGTCTTTTGGCACCAATTTTGCTGCTACACGGCGGAAACCTAAATCATTAACCAAAATGTCTTGGTTCAATGTTCAAGTCATCCGCTATCTCTCTGATAGTTAATTTGCGGTTGTTTACCAACATTTCTTTTACTCCATCAATGTTTTCGTCGATTTTCGATGTCGATGGTCTGCCACTGCGTTCATCATCTTCGATTGACTCACGACCACTTTTGAACCGGTCTTTAGAGAATCGTTGCCGAAACACTTTTCCAACAATTCCAACGTTCGCGCACCATTAAAATACGCCATATAAGGTTTTTTTTTTTCAACTAGTGCTTATTTCGTGAATGGTAATACTTAGCTCATGTCTGATTGACAGATAATTAGTTTTATCCTTCCGCTGAACGAATATGGTTGTGTATACGCTTGAACAACGCTGGGAAATATTGCGACATTACTTTGAAAATCATGGTAATGTTGCAGAATGTGTGCGAAAATTGCGTACGGATTTTGGAAGAAGAGAAGCACCGTCAGCTCCGTATGTTCGTTATCTTGTCAAAACAGTGAAAGAAACTGGCATCCTCATCGATAAACCAAAGCGTAAAAAGCCAAAAACAGTGCGTACACCCGAGAATATTACTGCTGTGGCAGAAAGTGTGCGTGAAGCGCCATCAACATCAATTCACCGTCGTTCTCAACAATTGAACATTTCGGAGACATCATTGAGACGAATTTTGCATAAAGACCTTGGTATGACGCCGCACAAAGTCCAATTGGTTCAGGAGTTGAAGCCAACTGACCATCCAATGCGTTTTCGTTTCGCTAAGTGGGCCTGCGATCGACTTAGAAAAGATGCCGATTTTGCCAAAAAAAAATCATCTTTTCAGATGAAGCTCATTTTGATCTTGGCGAGTATGTAAACAAGCAAAATTGTCACATTTGGGGCACAGAAAACCTGCACGCATATATTGAAAAGCCGATACACCTAAAACGAGTCACTGTTTGGTGCGGATTTTGGTCCAGAGGCATAATTGGGCCATTTTTCTTCGAAAATGAGCAAGGAGTGGCCGTTACAGTCAATGGCGATCGTTATCGGGCCATGTTGAACGAATTTTTGTTCACAAAAATTGAAGAGGAGGATATTGGCAACATTTGGTTTCAACAGGACGGCGCTACGTGCCACACAGCCGAAGCTATACTCGATGTTTTGCGCCCTGTTTTTGAAGATCGCATTATCAGCCGCAGAGCTGACGTGGTTTGGCCACCTCGGAGCTGCGATTTGACACCGTTGGACCATTATTTGTGGGGTGCCGTAAAAGATAAGTATTACGTCGACAAGCCAGAGACAATTGACGCTTTAAAGGACAATATTCGTGAAGCCATTGGTGAAATACAGCTGCACACAATCGATAATGTGCTTAAAAATTGGACCGATCGTGTAGGCTACTGCATGGCCAGCCGAGGCAGCCATTTGAATGAAATTATTTTCCATTATTAACCGGAAGGATAAAACTAATTATATGTCAAATCAGACAAGAGCTAAGTGTTACGATTCACGAAATAAGCACTAGTTGAAAAAAAAACGTTAGATGGCGGACCCTTTATTTGTATTCAAAAATTCAGCAAAATTAATTTTGTCACTTCAATTTTTGAAATAATCTATGATATATTGATATCAGAATTATTATTATATTATTTTACTGGGTTGGTGAGAAAGTAGTTTCGGTTCTTTAGCGTAGTTTAAAACTTTTTTTTTATATCCAAAGGAAACTAATCAATTATACTCGTATATTTCCCATTTTATTTAATGACCTGCCCTTTTACTTGCAACTTCATGATTTCGTGCTCATAGAACTCCTGGCTCTTATTAGCACAAAACTGCACCAAGTACGATTACAGATCACCATCATTGGTGGAAGTCTTACAATTCAAAGAGTTTTGCAAACTTCGAAATCTGATGGTGCAAGGTTGTGGATGTGGTTTAGCGTTGTCATGGTGGAACACAATTTCCTTACGAATTGCCAAATCTGGCACCTTTATAATTCACCAAATAGACCATTATCGTTTTCGATTAATGTTGTTACAGATGATCCATTTTTCATCGCTAGTATTCGCTTCAAAAAAGAATCAATTTCATTGTGTTTAAGATGCGTATTACAAATATTGATTCATTGATTCTGGTGAATCTTTTTTAAATCATTTAGAACTCAAATATCGAGCTTTTTAATCAGTGCTATACATTATAAATGATTTTCCCTATAATCGATCGTGCTGTTCTATGACGAGCTGATTAAATTATTACTTTGATTTGGTAATCATCTTCAGTTGGTTTACCAGCCGTTGATCATCTTTAAGCGATGAAACATCTTCACAACGGAATTTTTTAATCTGTGCGTTAAGCATTCAACACTATAAAGCCTCAGCAACTTGACTTTACGGAAATAAAAAAAGCAAAACATGTCGAAAATATTCGTTTTTCAAGTCCATGCTTAAATTGACATTATACTAACCGGTGTAAAATTTAGCTATCAAATGCCAAAAGAACAACAAAAAGCGAAAATCAACAAACTTGTTTTTACTTCTAAAAACCGAAATTACTTTTTTAAACCAAGTGTAAAGATTTTCGAAGAAGGTAGTCAGTGAAGCTACATCAATAACAAATATTACTTGGGACACATTGGACCACACTTTGATAGAAACATGCGAACATACCCGTGTAAAACTTAAAATTTAGACTTACTTTAAAATGTTCTAAATGTTATGTAGAATAAGCTGTGAAAAATTTAAATGAATATCTAAAATATTTTCGGAGATATAGCGTGCAGCTATGCGGACATACCAAAAGGTATGTCGTTTTATAGTTTTTTTTTTTTTTGCAGTGATCAGTACGTTATTAGAATTATCAATATATCGTAGTTGTCAGAAAACGTGAAATTTCGTTTTTCTCGAAACAACGTTTTCTGAATTTTTGCATGTTTAATTTAAATTGTCATTATTTGTCGGTGAACCTAACAAATTTCGGGCACTTCTTTCTTTAAAACATATATACATATGTTGTATTTGTACATACTTTCAATGTTAATTACATATATAATATAATATATATGTATGTATATATTTAAAAATGCATGAAAATAGCTTAATTTTTTGCCTTTTACACAGGTAAGTCCCCTTAATGCATCAACGTTTTTGATTGCAACTTCACTTTCATGTAAACTAGTACAACATCGGCATATCCTGAATTAAATTAGGTCCTTCTCTGTTCTTACTTTTTATTAACGATCTACCGACTTTGTTAAACAGTTCCTATTGATATAGGCAGATGATAAGAGTATAATTTTTTCTGCTAAAATATCAACGGTAAATGCTTGTATAATGTTGCAAAAAGATTTAAATTATTTCACTAAGTGGTACAGTAGACGCTCAGAAATCTAAAGTACCGAGTCGACCACCGACGAGTGCACCAGTGCACTCGCAAATTATCGTGTGCTGTGCATAAAAAAAGAAACAAAAAAAAAGTGCAGTGCAGTGGGAAAAAAAATAAATAAGAACCACCGCGCGCGTGTGCAAAAGAAAAAAAAAGAAAAAAAAGTGCAGTGCAGTGAAAAAAAAATAAAAATAAATATCACACAGTGCGGTTATCCACCTCTCCCTCTCCTTGTCGAAGTACTTGCACTTAATCACTGCCATTACTCTATTCACCATATGGTACGGGCAGTGGCTGAGTGTATGTAACAAATGATGGATAGCGGGTTGTGAGTGAAAATTTTGTTGGTGCACTGTTTCATATTGTTGTAAGGGGGGCATAGCACCTACAGCAATTTGATCCGGTAAATCAATGTCAGAATTTTCATTTGCAGCCTTGCTTGTTTTTTTTTTTTTTATAATTTACGCGCGCCTAAGGGGTTAGATACCCTTTTACTGTTACCAGGGCGCGGGCGGAAAGGTAGAAAGGAGGAGAAAGGAAAATTGCTTTGTAGTGGTTTGAAACTCAGGTGTGTTTGGTTTCGGTATTTGCTCTCCAGGGGTGGGAGTCCGAATAGGACGGAGAGTTTTTTCTTCACTCAGAGTGGAAGGTTATAATTCGCAGTAATTATATGTGCTTGAAACTCTACAACAGCCAAATCTACGTGTCAGTGTTATGCCTTCACACGCAGAATTTTTCTGTCTGAGTTCCAATTACACAACTGAAAAACTTGAAAGACTTGTTCATGGGCAGGATTCGAACCTAGACCCCTCCGAGTGAGAAGCGATTGCTAGTACCACTACACCACGGCCACCCGTGTTTGTGTTTTCTGTGTTTGGCTGTGATTATGACAAGGGAATTCAGGGTAGACGTAGTCAATATACGCGGGCTAAAAAGTAATCACTTTTCTGCGTACGTCCACGTCTGTAAGTACAGACCAGCTGTTTTGGCACTTAGTGAAACACTTTTAGATCACCGCCCACACCTCTCAGATCATTCTGATCTGAAGCTACCTGGCTACGAACTAGTGCCATTATTCTTCTCTCACCACGCTGTCGCCATTTACGTGCGTAGTGATGTAGCTTACCAAACTGCTTTATTTATAGAAGCCCCAAACTGGACAGCAATTCTACTTTTAACGAGTTTGATGCGCTTTCTGATTCCATTCCAAGAATTGTATCCCTGTACCCTCATACTGAAATCGTTATTACGTTCCACTTCAATATACACAATTCTGGGTGGCTTCGACATTCTGGACAGACAACATCAAAAGGACGGTGTGTTGAGAACTTCTCTGCGGAAAACAACTTATCACAGGTTGTAAATGATCCCACGCGAATACCAGACGTTGATAGTCATACCGCCAACACCCTGGACTTGTTTTTAACTTTTCACCCTGATAAGTACATGTGATGTGCTCTCCCTCCCTCTCTCCCTCCCTCTAGGCTCGTCGGACCCCATTGTATCATATCAGCTAATTTCTCGTACACCGACCACTTAGTTAGAGGAAAAATGCCTTAACGAACTGTATGGCAATACGAGAAAGCCAATTGGAGCGGTCTTAAAAGTTTCTATATGAATTTTAACCGGTCGTGATGCTTCCTCGATAACGACGTGGATGCTGCTGCTGATATGATTACAGACAGCATTCTCTTTGGAATGAGATCCTTTATTCCTCATCGGATGAAGAGTATCAAACCAAAAGAAAAGGCATGGTACGACTCAAGCTGTAAAGAGGACGTCAGGGTTAGAGAAATGTTTTTTCGGTCCTGCAAGACCAACCCGACAGAGGAAAACCGAAAAAAGTTCAAACGAGCCAGAAATGACTGCAACACCTTTGTTAAGCATGTGAAATTCCAATACGACTAAAAACTGAGGCAAGAAATACTGCAATGTCCCAAAGGCAGTAAAAATTTTTGGTCGTTCGTCAAAAACATTAGAAATTCCGCCTCATCCTCCATCCCAACGCTCATTTACAAAGACATTCCAGCTGTCAGCTTTTTGGACGAGGCCAATCTGCTTGCTGCACACTTTGCGGCCAGTTCAATACTCCAAGATTGTGCTTTGTCTCCGCCTACACTTGAGTGCGTCGAAACTTCAATGGGACGAATCTACTTTCGCACTCGTGTAGTAGCAAGAGTACTTAAAGATCTCAACATATATAAATCCGTGGGTCCAGATGGTATATCTACTCTTCTTCTGAAGAGGTATTCTTCCACGCTGGAAAAACCAGTGCGTAAGCTTTTTCATCAATCCTACTCTTTAGGATTCTTCTCGAGCAGATGGAAAGTAGCATTTGTCCAGCCCGTCCTTAAAAAAGGCGAATCATCTTCTCTCTCATTCTTTCCAAGGTCATGGAAACGCTGATAAATCGTCAGCTCATGAAATATCTCGAAACACGAAAACTTCTCAATGACCGGCAATATAGTTTTCATAGCAACAGGTCCACTGGTGATTTGATGGCATGTCTCACCGAAAAGTGGAACCAAAGCACATACCAATCTGGCGAAAGCAAGATAGATGCACTTGATATTTCTAAAGCATTTGACAGAGTTTGGCATCAGGCTCTTTTGTCGGCACTTGCATCGTCGAAACCGAAAAACTTTCCATTCTCGGTATGTGTGTCAATGACAACTTACGTTGGAATGACCACATATTTGATATCGCCAAAAATGCTGCGAAATGTCTAGGTTTCCTCAAGCGATGTAAGAAATATTTTACCCCCTCTGATCTGCCCTCAATATATAAGGCATTCATCCGCCCAAAATTGTAGTACAATGCCCACATCTGTTCAGGTGCTCCTAAAACATCTCTGCACCTGCTAGATAGGATTCAAAACCGTGCGATAAAACTTATTGATGATAGTAATACCAATCAATCAATTGACCCTCGAACACCGACGTAATGTCTACTGTCTCGCTTTGTTTTATCGCTATTTCCACCACCAGTGCTCCACTGAAATCGCCAGTAGCATTCCGCCCATTCAAAATTTCAACCGTAACACCCATCTCGCTATGAATGCTCATCAGTATACCATCAAGCCCATTTTCGGACGTAGTTTAAAATATCGTGAGTCGTTCCTAAGCCGTACAACTCGCTTATAGAATGCCCTGCCGATTTCTGTATTTCCTGGTCCTTATAACTTGCAAACATTTAAAAACAATGTACATTGGTACCTCTCTTTTCTTCCTCCCTAAATTTCCTTTGCCCGCGCTGTGAGCCTTAAGGGTAAACAAACCCCTTGAGCGCGCTTATTTAAAAAAAAAAATAGTTTGTATTTCAGCTACTTTAGATTTGTGAATTCTTTAGATTTTGGAAGTTTTTCAAAAGAATCCTAATTTCGTAAAAAAAAAACAATAATATGTAAACTTTATACATTAAAATGAAGGTTTTTATTTATTATTGCTTTTAAAAGAACATTCATGCATCATTTGACTTAGGAAAAAAATTAGTAAGCACAGTTTGTTTCGGTTCATTTGCTTGATGAGTTTTTACAATGTCTGATCGTAACTCGATAATATTTGATATATGTTTATTAGTTAAATTATTGTGATTTTCGCTCCATTTAATCACTGCATTTAATGCATCAGCGTTATACGAAATAGGATTTCCAATTTCTTCGTCGTTGCTCGTATCGGTGTCCATTGCATTTGCATCTAATATATCGGCGTTCCATTCTTCGATTTGATCAGTTGATATCACAATCGATTGCATTTCTTGAGAGCAAGTTTTTTGTTTCTTGAATAATTTTACTGTAAATATCAGTAGATGGTAACAGTGCGGATAGTGGCAGATCATCTTTGCTATCGTCTTCTTCATTGTCCCAATTCAACAATTTTGCTCTCTGTCAATTTGTCCCAAACCAATTTTAGGAGAAGTATTGCATCGCAAATACTGTGACTTTTTAGCATATTTAGCATAACCGAAATTTCTTCCTGCGCAACGATGTGAGCCAATAACTTATTTCGATAATTCAGTTTTGTAATTTTTATTGGATTTTGATCCATTGGTTGGATAACAGCTGTTACATTCGGTGGAAAAAGCATTGCAATAATATTTCCATCCTCGGAACGTAATGAATCGATCGGTGTGTGGGCGCTGCAATTGTCCAACAAAAGGATTGCTTTCGGCAGCAAATTGTTTTGTGCTCTGAAACATCGTACTTTTATGAAAGTACAGTGAAACCAATGTAAAAGATATTTGAAGTCATCCAAGCGTTCGCAGAATTGTCATAGCCTAGCGGATTATCAAAATTAACAAAACAGCGTGGCTTAGCTGCTTTGCCAATTACAAGTGGTTTTACTTTGCTTGTTCCATCGGCATTTGCGCACAACATAAACATGATTCGTTCTTTTCGAATCTTTCTGCCTGGGGCATATTTTTTGAATGAAGCAACATACATTTTGTCAGGAATCAAACGATAGAAGAGGACAGATTCATCGGCATTGTAAATTTGGCCATGCGTTAGTTGTATTCCATTAATTTTTCCACGAAGTGCATGACCAAATTGTGTAAATTGTAAAGTGTCAGCAGACAAAATCTCCTCACATACTTTTAAAAATCACATTACATGCCTGCGCTTGAATTTACTGAGCCACTTGCCTTGAAACTACTTCTACTTTTGTCTGGATATATTTTCCAAAAAACATATCCATTGCCTTCGCTTTCAATATGGGTCCACTTATTAGGCAGTTTCTTTTTCTTTGATTGCAAAGCCATTCGTACAGTTTGGTTTCCAAATCTTCAAAGTTTTCACGTTTGTGAAACCACAAAAGACTCAGTCTTTTTAGTTTGCGAGATGACATTTTGAACTAAAACAATCAATTCAAATTAGTTCGATAACTGCTGATAACAAGTGCTCTACCTTCAAGTGTCGAGAATGGTTTCGGGTCGCACCATAATTGTGCACAACGCGCTCAAGATGTTTACGGTGCGTTGAAGGCACCGTAATATGGAATATTATGGAATATTTGCTTATTTTAACGGCGTCTGGCACTGCTTTCAACGCACCGTAAACGTTTTGGAACCATGTATTCATAATAATATAACTCTGTTCTATGTTTTATGTAAAATTGACATGGTTACCTTAATTATGCAAAATTGGGCATAATTCAAACACTTTGATGGCGTCTGGCGTGGCCTTCGCCGCATCCTAAACGTCGGCATAAATGAATGTAAAGCAGGCAAATTCTGCTCTATCGTTTTCGATAAAAATTTAATGGTTATCTCCCCTATTCCTGTTGGGCATAATTTCGCATTTTAACAGTACTGTTATTTTCCTCGACCATCAGTGAGGACTGCCAATATATACTACCTATGAATGTACATATTTTTTGGTTATCCTTCACTGCCAAATCTATACTGCGGGCTCTTAGATTATATGACCTAAGCGAAGTCGCAAGAATAATTTTATCCTATGATTTGAACTGATTGACTGGGCAGATAAGTCTTTTCGGAGTTCAGATTTATTGCAGTGTAGTGGTGGGTGTATTGTTTCCAATCCACCCTCCTGTTGTCCTCCCAGTACCCAAGAGTTTTTCTATTTATATCCTTATTGGATTGGATGTAGAAAGAAACTAATAGCTCTCCTGTTGCTGATTTTGCGACCCTATCTCAAGCCTAGTTTCCTTTTATACCATCGTGTCTCGGTATCCACATGAGTTTTATTTTATTGTGGCTCCTCATTAGCTTGTCTCGGATGGTTTCGACTATCGGTGTTCTGTCATTACAAATTATTACATTTTTGTTTTCTGATAGCTCTAGCGCTCTAAGTATCCTCCCATAGCTTCGGCTGATAGAACCCAGGAGAATTTTTCGAGGAGTCATTTAAAAATAGTTTTTCCGTCTTGATCCACAACTATGAAAGCTGTTTCGTGGTTAGTTTTCGACCCGTATTTGTTCACGTTTTATAGTTTCGAGGAACATTTGTTTGTTCATTTCATCCGTAGTAGATATTTTCCGGAAGGAGTTAATAGAAGTATTAGTGGATTCATGTTTTAGGGTCCATGGCGACCGAAGTGGGTTTTTATAGGAAATGCTTAGTTTTGGTATTAAGAGCGAGGATAAGTGAATCAAATGGAGGGAAGTCCGGCATCGGTTAGAATGTTTTTGATGGTCGTACTTCTCAAGACATTTAGGCTTAATCATGTGGCTGCGTTGTAGGTTGGTTTCAAAAGTGCAAGCGATGATTTTGCGTATTTCCCATATATGCTGAACCCATAATCAATCTTTGATCCTTGGAAGAAGGGAGATAGGGCGGTATCACCCACTGAACTCGGATAGGTTTTTATTGGGCTTTTGTGGAATAACTCCTCGGATGCCATGTTCGAGCTCTGATTGTGGAAAAACGGGGAAAATTGTTTGGGAGGATGTGGGTGAATTTTGAATCTTATATGCGTTTGCTGTAAAAAGATGATAGAAGGCTTCATGTCGTTTATGAGCAATTCGAGCTCATGCTAATTATTGAAGAAACCTTTATGGTTCCATTGAAGTACCTTTAATACTGATTTGATGGATACAGAAGACTTTTGTAAAATATTACCATTGTGAAAAATTCGGAGTTGATTAAACTCAGGGGGTTTGTACTCTGACTTTGCAATCCAGGCGTTAGCCATCCGAGCTCCTAGAGGAGCTTTCACACATGTGAAAAAAGCATTCCAGGAACTCAAGCGGCAGTTGTGCAATGCCCCCATCTTAGGGGGATAGTCAACAACTGGCTGAGCAGATTTGTGTCCCAATGGAGCTACACACTGATCAAGGGCGAAACTTTGAATCAACAATTTTACAGCTAGTGTGCCAATATCTCGGTATAAGGAAGATAAGGACAATTCAACAGGACCTTGAATGAGCATCTGTCTAAGGTCGTCGCCAACTGCCAGCAGCACTGGGATCTACACAGAACATATGCCACCTGAGATTGTTTTTGGTCAAACAGATCGGCTGCCAAGTGAAACGAAATTCGGATCCCCACCTAGAGAGCCCAAGGAGGTGATCGACTATGGAGATGACCTTTGCAGCAGTATTCGGAAATTGCATGACAACGCCCGAGAAAAGATGAAGCTAGCGAGCAACCGCGTGAAGACTAGGTACGGCATCAGAGCGAAATCTTCCGACTTCAACGAAGGAGATCTGCTGTGGCTGTATAATCCTCTGAGTAAGAAAGGCAAACCACCAAAATTCCAATAGGATTAGGAAGATCGATACAAAATGATAACCCGCATTAACGACGTTGTCTACCGGATCCAGCGTGGGAATCGAGAAATACTGAAGATGGTCTATTTGGATTGAATGTATCATTTCAATGGCGAAGGTGTTCGGGAAGATCAACTTTAGGGAGGGAGCTATGTGATATCCATTTGATTGTGAACAGCGCCATCTATATTTGAAATGAACAAGATTTCTATATTTGGATAGCAGAAGACTCAACCATTGGTGAAAGGTAAATGGAATCGAATTTTATAGCAAAATGGAAATTTGTATGAAACGCTGGATGCTACAAAATATTCTCAAAACATATCAGGGGAGTATAAATATCAGAATCCACTAAGTTATGCAAATCAATTCTAAAGTGAAATTTGAAGAGTGATTAAGTGGTTTAAGTAAAATATAAAGAAAAGTAAAAGTGGTTGAGATAACCGATTGGATTGTGAATTGTAGTTGAATTGAATAAAGCGATTATATTGAAAGAAATACTTTCTATCATTTGTACATTTTATAATATGTGTCTAAAGAATATAACTTCCCCCGTAACGAAAAAGGCGACTTCAGTTGGCAAGTGATTTATTTAACAAACGGAAAGTAGGCGTTTTATTCTCTGAAAGGAAATAGATATAAGTTTTTTAACATTTAATGTGCAAGTAACTTACTTTATAAGTATGCTCGTCCAGCGGCTTGGGCTCTCAAATGGCAAATGACAGATATTTATAATAGAGGGATTCGTGTTTTCCTACACCGTGTTTTGAGCGCCTTTTTTCATGTCAGAAGGACAGAAAGTATTAGCCTTATGAGCGTTTTCACAAGGGGAAAAGTCAAAATATTTACTAAATAAAAAACGATTTAGAACAACGATTCGAATTTTTAACACAACATTTATTTGACCTTTTTAAAAAAACTAAACCACGTCCGCTTTTCTTGAATATTACAACGATATTCATCTCTATTACAACAAATTCTTTCCTTTCGTACCATCATGAATTCGCTGTAATATCTTCGAAAAGAAAACAATGAGGAAAGCTATTTAAGTAATTGAAAAAATAGCGACAGATGTATTAACATTCTGCCCGCCTTGAAGTATCAGCGGTATCGTCAACTGTCCATGGGTAAGGGTGCTAATCGATGAATTGCTATGCGTTGGATTCCATTTTTTGTACGCACACCAACAACTCGAACCTTGCTATCAGATGATCGAATAATGTTGCAGATTCGACCCAACAACCACTGTTGAGGTGGAGTCTTGTCATCCCATACTAAGCAAAGCGTACGGACCGAAGTATCTGCTGACGACGTTTGCCATTTATGTCGCTTCTGCAGCCCCAGGAGATACTCCTTCGACCATCGGTTCCAAAAATGCTGCTTGAGAAGTGTCAACCTCCGCCATATGCTCAACGAGGACGTCTTATAATCCGTGATGAGAGGTTCTGCTATCGCATTAAGGGGGCTCCCTATTACGAAATGCCCTGTGTAAGAACAGACTCGTCACTTGGATCACTGGACATGGCATATATCGGTCTGGAGTTTAGCACGGCTTCTACCTCTGCCACAACAGTGGACAGTTCATCGAATGTCAAGCAGGCGCTCACAGTACGGAAAAGATAATTGTTTGCACTCTTGACTGCAGCCTCCCATAGGTCACCAAAATGGGGCGCTCTTGGTTGGATATAATGAAACTCGATACTTTCCGCTGCACACAATTCAGCAATTTTCTTTTGAGTTTGATGTGCAAGAAACTGGTTCTTAAGAACCTTCAGCTCATTTCGCGCTCCAACAAAGTTTATCCCATTATCACAATAGAGATCCTGGCACACGCCGTGCAAACAACTTTTACGACAAAACACACGAGGACTGCTACATATGAATTGTAGTTCCTTTGGCCTCGACGGTTCAACGTGGTTTTAAATGGGCCGCAGAAGTCAACACCAGTTTTTTGGAACGGCCTCGCTGGTTGCACTCTGCCTGCAGGTAGTTTACCCAAGATTTGGCGTATCAACTTCGGCTTGTATTTGAAGCAATGCAAGCAGCTATCTACAGTCTTCTTCGCAAGCCTACGCGCATCCATAACCCAAAGGCGTTGTCTCACGATGCCGACTAGTGCTTGTGGACCGGCATGGTAGTTTTTCCTATGAAAATAAACAAAAAGAATTTTTACAAAAAGTTTGGATTTAGGAAGAAGGATAGGACATTTTGCAATGTATGGAATGTCTGTATTCTGCAGATGCCCACCAACTCGGAGGAGTTTTAAAGAGCCTTTTTCAAGGAAGGGATTTAAGTTTTTGACAAAGCTCGAAGGGCTGATCATGTTTCCCTTCTCCAACTGACGAATCTCTTCTGAAAAGCTCCCCTGCTGGATGTGCCAAATAATCCTTATTTGGGCTTCGTTCAATTCTTTTGCAGTACAAGTCCAGTTTAATTTGGCAATTGTTCTACCACTTAAATCAAATTCTCGATTTTCTTCCAAAAAGATCTCTCCATTCCATTTGGATTTTCGCAAATTTTTTATGAATCGCAAAACTATAGCAAAAATGCGACATGTTTTCTGCAAGCTGTCAGACCGTGTATAGTTTTCCGCAAAATTTGGGGACACACTCCTAGAAACAAGTATTACTAAATCTTTACGCTTTCCAGGTATCTCCTTGTTAATCAACAAAAAATCCTTTTTCTTGGGCCAACACTCTTCCGACGAATAAATGAAAGAGGGACCTACCTACCACGAGATGTAATATCCGCTGGGTTATGTCTTGTGGCCACATGACTCCAATGGGCTTGGGGCACATTGTTTTGAATTTTCGAGACTCTATTTGCTGTAAATACTTCCCACGTCGATGGATGAGAAGATAACCAACAAAGCACAATCTCAGAATCTGTCCAACAAAAGATTTCATCCGCCACATGCATAAAATTTGGAAAAATCCTAACAAGTAGTGACGATAACATCTCCACTGCACAAAGTTCCAATCGTGGTAAGCTTTGTATTTTAATTGAAGCTACCTTCGATTTTGCAGTGACTAAATTGCAGCAGACGCAATCGTTTTCATCCACTTCTCGAATATAAACGCAACATCCGTACGCACGCAAATAGGCATCCGAGAACCCATGAAGCTGTAAACTCTTCGGTCTCGACACTAAGACAAATCTGGCAACTTTTATCGATTCAAGCTCATTTAATCGGTGACAGCCAACACTTTCAAACAACGAGTAGCCTGATACGGTGTAGAGGTAGTACCATAGGTCACCGTACCTAACTGGTATACCTTTAAGTCATCAATTGCATTGGATCTCCAGAGTACACATTGAAACTTCCGGTCTTCTACATCAACGAGGATTTGCCGATACATTTTCAATATGTCTGCAGTCAGAGCATACCTATAACATCGAAATTGGAGCACTATATGTATGGTGGGTCCTTTAAACAAGATGTCATTTAAAGATACGCCTGACGAAGTTCGAGCACTGCAATCGAAAACTACTCTCAGTTTCGTAGTGGTGGAATCTGGTCGCAATACAAGCTGATGGGGACAAAAATATTTCATATGCTTGGAACTCTTCGAGCTTAATTCCTTCATATGACCTAGAGTCTCATACTCCTGCATGAAATCTATATATTTTAGTTTTTATTTATTTATTTTATTTTGTGTACATACATTCACAATAAGAATTCACTTATAAAGTTGTGAAAGGAAAATATTTAGATATAACTTAAGTTTATTAAATTTATTATATGTATTTTAAAAAAGAGTTACGTTAAATTTTATATACTATAACTACATCAATTTTATTATTTACATGGTATTTGATTTTTAAGTGGAAAAATAAATTGAAATTGCTTGAGGGGGGGGGGGGGGGGGGGGGGATTAAAGTTAGTTGTTCTGTTTAAGAAAGTGTTGAAGTTCGCTTTTAAACCATCGTGCGCTATCGAACTCTCGTAAGGTGCGTGGGAGTGAATTCCTTAGACGGATAGCAGCAATAAAGAACTGTCTCTCAGATGTTAGACATGCAAATCGCGGAAGCAGTAAACAAGCAGATCTGTTGGATGCCGGAAACTGGATTTGTTCGTAAAGGTATGTTGGTTGCCTACATTTAAGAATGCTGAAAAGAAGAATGAGCGTGCGAAATTTAATATAGTTTTCGAATGACATGTTCACTAAGATTTTAGCAAGATGTGAAACGTGGTCATATCTTCTGAGACAATAAACATATCTAATTGTGGTATTGAATGCTACTTGCAGCTTCCTTTTGCTCTCGGCGTCGCAATTATAAAAAATTTCGCATCCATAAATAAGTATGGGAATAACTAAAGCCTTAGCAAGAAGCAGTCTTGTTTTGAATGGTGTAACCTTTTGGACAATCCATAGAGTTCGAAGAACACCATATGTCTTACCTACTATAGAATTTATATGGTTGTTCCATGTTAGTGTTCTATTGAAGACTACACCTAGATTCTTTGAAGAATCAACGAATTCAATATTTGAATCATTCAACATTATATTTGGAAAATATGACAAATCTAATTTAGTTTTAGAAATAATCAAACATTTAGATTTCCCTGGATTGATTACTAAGCCACATTTTAATGACCAATCTGAAATTCGTTGAAGCTCTTCATTTAAATCATTAGCACAATCCTCAATGAGGCCTAACGGACAACTTCGATAAATCTGAATATCATCAGCATAGATGTGTTTCGATGAGTTCAATATCACGGTAGCTATGTCATTTATGTAAACTGAAAATAAGAGAGGCCCTAAAATCGACCCTTGGGGTACACCTTTAGTTAAGGGAAGAAAATCAGATAGAACGCCCTCTAATAACACAGCCTGCTTTCTTTCACTTAGATAAGATGAGATTAGCTTAATTGCACAAGGAGAAACGGAAAAGTAGTGTCTTAATTTCTTGATCAGAATAGAGTGATCTAACATATCAAAAGCCTTAGAGAAGTCTAATAATACTAAAAACGTAATATAATCATTATCCAGTCTATCCCTAATATCTTCAACTACATTTAACAGGGCTGTTGTACAACTATGTTTAGCTCGGAAGCCTGACTGAACTGGAAGCAGCAAATTATTATGAATGAGAAACTCATTTAGTTGTTTATGCATGATCCTTTCACATATCTTGGAAAGAAAAGGCAGGATTGCTACGGGTCTAAATTCATCACCGATTGAGTTTTTAGGGATCGGAATTATTTTTGTCAATTTCCATCGTTTCGGAAAAATACCAGTCATTAAAACGGTATTAATGACGTGCGTTATAAATGGTAGCAATGTTGGCAAAATTGCCTTAACAAAAACTGGATGAATCTCATCAACTCCTATAGCATGTGACTTGACCGACAAAAAGCTTTCTACTATATCGGTATCATCGACCCTATTAAAAGTAAATTACGTTGGAGCTGGAGAGACGGCACCATTAAATAAACAATTTGCAACTGAGGTACTTGAAAGTGGATTTGACAAGAACTTGCGGTTTAGGTCATTGCGATTAATATTGTTAGAGCAAGTTAACTTTTGTTTACCAACTCCTAATTCGCGAATACTCTTCCATATTTTCCGACTGTTTAAAGAAGAGCTGAAGCGGTTTGAATAAAATTGCGTCTTAGCAATTCTTATTTCACGGACGACACTATTTCGCAAGTTCTTATAGACTTGATGAAGCTCTTCCACCCGAAAACGTTTCCACCGTCGATACGCCAGATCACGTTCCTTCATCAGCGCTCGAATCTCATTTGTAAACCATACTTTAGTTCTTTCTCTAACAGTTCCTGTTTTGATCGGAACGTACGTATCAAAAAGAAGATTTACATTTCTATTTATGAAATCGACTTGATCATCTGGTGAGGGCATAGCATAAACAAGGCTCCAAGGAATACAATTAATATGCTGTCCAAAAGAAAGTCGGTCAATATTTTTGAAATCCCTGTACTTATAACTTGCTGTGCCGACAATATCCCCAGTATCAAAGTCATACGTAAGAAACATTAAATCATGCTTCGAAAAGGCTGGTGCAGAAATTTGGTCATAGAGCAATACCTTGTCAGTATTATTTACAAAAAACACATCTAAAAGGGTACTGGAGGAACTGGTGAAATGGGTAGGAACTTGACTATTGACTGGTTGTAGGTCAAATGATTGCATATTTTGGGTTAAGAGATCTTCATCCAATAAGTTATTATTGAAGTCGCCACAAATAATTACATTAGTTGAGCAGGTTGACACTACTTCAACTATTTCATAAATAGGCGTCAAATCAATATTTCGATTTGGCCTATACACCACCCCTAAACAAATACTCCTATCACCGCGTATAATGTGTACAAAAAAATACTGAATAGCTGATCCTTTCGGCGACCAACATTTTCGATTACAAAACAAACCATTTCTAACATAAATTGCTACTCCACCACCAGTACGATCACTTCTATCAGCTCGAAAAATACTATAACCATTCAAAGCATATACGTCATCTTTCACGCCATCAATAAACCAAGTCTCCGACACACAGATTGCGTCAACCTTCGAGTTAACAAAAATATCTCTAAACTCATCTAGTTTTGGGTTTAAGATTTGTGCATTTAAATGGCAAACTTTAAAACCTTCTCTATAATTACAAAATATTCTTATCATAGGTCGCAATATTCCATCACTACCACCATCACTGGAACTCACCCCACTCTCATTCAAATCTATGTTTTAAAAAGAGAAAAATTACGAGAACCAAACAACGCACTCAGGTTACAAGCAAATACCTCTTTTTCATTACAGCAGCAACATTTCATTAAAATGGGCATATGGGATAATTGCAAGCAAAGACAATAAAAAGAAAAAATAAGTAAATAAAAGAAAAAAAAAATGATTGAAAGAGAAAAAAACTTGCTGATGGATGAACATTTCGAGCTTTGTTGTTGTTTGCATCTTCTTCTTAAGTCTTCTTCGTCTGGCACTTCATAACAATGGCTTTCATTACTCTTTCGTTCTCTACCAGTATCGTTTCTGCTTCCGAATTCTCCTTCACATAAACGGACCCGGAGTGCGTGTAAACAGAAAACAGCTGTTTACTGCGTTTGAGACGCATAGCTTGCTGGTAAAGGTAGCGGTTTTTCTAGTAAGGCTTCCATACATGTAGATGTTGTTGTTCTTTTCTGATTCTATGTCAACATCTTGGAGACATAGCTGTCGATGATTTTTGCAAAACAGAGCAACTGCATGCAAGACGGTGTTTCTCTCGTGAGGAGTGCTGAATTTCACAACAATGGGAGAGTCTCTATTCGTTGTGTTGGAATGTCTCCGTCGCTTTTGCTGAGAGCGAAATATGCCTTTCAAAGGCGGAGGCTTGCAGTCGATGAGGTGACAAATGTGATGGAAAATTGTTTTTAAATTTTCACTTGGCAATTCTGGAACACCAAAAATAATAGCATCGGCTGCAATTTCACGTCTCTCAAAGGCTTCACATCGTTTATGAAGTTCAGTCACTTCCTCTTCGAGGGTCTGCGATTCAGCTATCCGCAATTTCATCTCTTCATGCTGTGCTTGCAGAGTTTGAATGGATCTTTCAAATGCGTTGACAAGAATCTCAACTTTCTCTTGACGTTCTTTTAAGTTATTAAGAGATGTGTCAACCTCTTTAATATGTGTAGAAAGCCTTTCTTCGATGGAAGAAATGCGTAAAATTAAGTCATTTCGCAGATGATCCATTTCCGTTGAGATACGATTAACGATTTCATCGGTTAGTTTTGCAAGACGTTCTTCCAAATCAGAAATCGTTACGGCCGTTGCAGGATTGTTAGCAGTTGGTGTTATGTTCACAGCGCCTTTCCTCTCAAATGGGATGTTGTTAAGCTTCGGTGTTTGTAGAGGCTCTTTGCATGATGTTAGAGTTGAGTGTTTCTTTTTTCCAAGATTTGTTGACCGCGTTTTTCCCGCCATTATGTTCGTAAGAAGTGTGAAACAAAACCGAGAGCGCACTTGCAAAGATTATAATGAAATTAAGTTCTTATTACACTTAATATTACACTATATAGAGTATGAAACAAGTTCAAAAGTATTTAGCACTGTGCAAGCAAGAGGTTTATTATCGCTCTTTAATGGTAGCGTGAAGAGATTAGAAATATTGAACAAAATTGCCGGACGAGACTATCGATACGTCTACTCTCTATTTAGGTTAACCATTAATTACTTATTATATTGCCTTTTTATCGATGGATTTTTATCGAGTTGCCTTTCTAATGCCAGAAACCTCTTCTTCGCCATTTCGTAGGATTCGCCCAACTTAGAAGGATCTGTTTTAAAAGGGAATCGAACTATAAATCGACCGTGTTCGTCTTTCTTAACTGTCTTTATAAAATGACTTTCACATTTTTCCTCTTCTGACGTAAGAAACTTGTTTTCCACATTGACATTTTCTATCTCCCAGAGTCATTCTACAAGCTCATGGAGGCGCAAGTCATCCTGTACTTCGTGCCGCCCAACTAAACACACAGCTGCTTTCTGCGAAGCGTTTAGCTCCTGTCTCCCAGGCACAACCTATCCAAAGAGTGTTTTCTGGAGTATCAATTTGTCTTCCCATTTAATCTGACCTTTCGCTTATAGTTCAAAGAAATGCTCTACGCCTATCAACAAATCTATTTTGGAAGCTTCATTAAACTTAGGGTCAGCTAAAACAATATTGCCTGAAATCTTTAAACAATTTGTTTCGAAGGATGTACTCGGCTGAGGATTGGTTATGTTTTTAATGATTAAAAGTAGCAGCTCTGTTTTGAAATCTGAAACCCTAGATTTGCAAATTGCCTTCGTGATGCTTCGAATATTTGTAACGTCGCTTCCTATCCCGCTAATCTGTATGTCTATTTTGATTTTTGACAATTTCAATCTTTGGGCCATATGTTCCGAAATGAAATTTAACTGCGACGCTGAATCGAGCAGTGCGCGGACTGGCTGATAGATCCCATAACGATCCTTTATCAAAACAACTGCAGTCGCTAGCGCAAACTGGTTATCACACCTTCCAATCAAAACTAAACTGCTTGGTCCTGGCTCCGAGGTTGTCTCGTGCTGACTAGCGCTGTCGAGGGTGAATCTATGCAACAGTTGTTGATGAGGTAAAGAACATATAGCACATTTTCCATTAGAACATCGACGAACGTAATGGAATTTTTCAAGACAGTTGATACATAAAATCAACTTTTTCACCTCATGGAACGTCCTAGCTACCGACAAATTCTGAAAATCGATACATGACTCGATAGCATGTTTTTCCGATCGACAGTACTCATATTGGGCGCATTGCACTCGCTCTGCTGAGTTTGCAACTTTACTCCGGCGCGTGTAATGCAATGCGATTCCTGTGCACTTAGACCATGGTCGTCCTCTCGAGACAATATAACCATTGATTTACTTTTGAACTTTCTCCAGAAACGATGCAATGCGCTTGAATCGTGTCAATCCAACTCTCGCTCAGTCCCTTCGCGTATAAAACCAACAATACCGCTCCGATCACATGAGTCGGAAATCAAGGAATCGTAACCTAAGTGTCCTAACCGCGCTGATTTCAATTCGTTACCTCAGTGTCCAAAGTTCGTTTCATTAGACATTCTTTCGATGCGCGAGTTCGTTAAAACCCATTCACTCTATTTTAATTGTTTTCGGGTTGGGCACTCAGCCAATAAATGTCGATCTACGTTTAGATGCCATGTGTGCAAGTCATCGCATCACACATTGGTATATTTTGAAAATGCACCATCGAGACAATCTTCGTCGTCCAACCATTGCTCTTCTTCGCCCTCATCGCCCATTTCATCTTTGGCCAATTAATCTAATGTGCCTTATTCGCCTGCACAACCTTCGCCTCTCGTCAATAACCTAGCGCTTGAACCTAATCGTTGTAAACATACAATTGTTCCTACTATTTCGGCAACGGTTAAGGATATTCAAGGTAAACCTATCGCGTGCGGAGTCCTGTTCGGTTCCGGGTTGCAGTCATCATTTGTAGTGGAGTCGTTCGTTAAACCAGTAGGCTATCCTCGCCCGCATGCGCGTATTCTCATTCCTGGACTTTCGTCGTTAGACGCAGGTTACACCAAGGGTCGTATATCACTGGAGCTTTCGTCCCTGGTAAATTCAGCTGCCATAAGAGTGGATGCATTTGTTATTGCAAAGCTGACTTCAAATCTTCCGGGTCAGGATTTTGACAATACTGTTTGGTTACACCTTACTGAACTGCAGCTCGCGGACTCTACCTTTAATATTTCGTCACCAATATATATATTTTGCTCGGTGCCGATAAACCTTGGTGCATTATACAGGCGGGACAAATAAGAGCAGAAGAGGGTTCGCCTCTTGCCCAAAACACTTCATTTGGATGGGTAATTACGGGGCAGTTTTTCAACAACATATACTTGGATAATCGTCCGGTAGAATCCTTTTACTTAATATAGTGTCTGATTTGTAACGTAAACCACCTGTCGTGTAGAGTTATGTTTACGGGATGCCCATACACCCACGGGGGCGAGGATACGCCTTGACATCGCTCTACGTAATTCCATTGATACCAATTCGGAACTGTGTCTTGCCGGCACAATTTCCACCCTTGGTATGAGCCGAGGCCGACCTAAAACCTCTTACTGCTCTTAGTGTCGCAGCACCGAGTACTTATTGCAGCTCTACATCGGGTCAAACCAACAGGAAAACCCTTTCCACGACTTTGGGTTTAAACCACGGCCACCATAATGCTCCCACAAGGGGACCTACCTCTGCAAGTCAGGCCCGGACCGAGATCCGGGGGGCTCCTGCCTCTCATGGTACCGTGATTTAAGTCCTGGTAGGGACAACCGGTGATCTAGCCGCCAACAAGACCTATGACCGGCAACTTGTGACTAATCAAATCGTAGCAAACTTCGGTAGCGTCATATGAAGATGTTTACGATAAGACCAGTACTTTGCTCTGCCCCCGTTTATTATTAGACAACGTCATTGATGGGCGAAGCCTTGATAATTGGGCGGGGGCCCCCTCTCACTTAGCAATAGATATTGATCATCTGCTTAAACGTTTTTGGGAGGTTGAAGACGTCTCTCCACCACGCCTCGATTCAGCAGTTGTAGCCGAGAAACATTTCAAAGATAACTTCAGTCGTGCTTCGGATGGGAAATATGTCGTTTTGTTGCCGTTTAAAACCCCTGATCCAATTTTTGATGATACATTAGGTGCTGCAGTCTCTAGATTATACGCAATGGAGCGTCGGTTTTGGTCAAACCCAGAACTTCGTCGGATGTATAAAGACTTGATGGCTGAATATACCCAACTGATGTCGCGCATCCCTGTCGATCAGTACAATACAGTTCCTGGGAAGCATTTTTATCTCCCACATCACGCGGTCGTAAAACAAGAACTTTCGACAAGAAAACTACGGGTCATGTTCTACGGTTCTACAAAGGATTCGCATTGTCTGTCGTTGAGTGATTCACTATTAGTCAGTCCACCAATCCAGCGGGATTTTATAGGCGTGTGCTTACGTTTCCGTCAACATCGCGTTGTTTTTACAGCAGATGTCGTTAAGATGTTCCGTCAAATCTGGGTAGACGATGAACACTGTGACTTTCAACGTATTGTGTGGCGGGAAAACCTAATGATAAAATTATGCATTTTCGATTGCGTACGGTAACATATGGCACCACGTCTGCCCCGTTTCTATCGGTTCGCGTCTTAAAACAGTTAGCTGAAGACTACCATGCAAAATATCCTTCTGCTTCCAAGGTTCTTCTCGAAGACGTCTACGTGGACGATGTTATGACAGGGTCCAACTCTTCAAACGGATTGATCGGACTAAAGTCAGAATCAGTATTGTTACTCTCGGAAGCCAAACTTCAAGTTCGAAAATGGAGCTCGAACAGTTCGCGGTTGCTCGAAACTTTACCGGAAGGAGATTGTAATGCCTCGATGTTTGACCCTGAACGTACTAGTTGTTTTGATAAAGTTCCGGGATGTTTTGGGATCCGTTTTCTTATAAAATTTCGAACCCGAGCTTCGTTGATCCACCCACCCGAAGATCGTTGCTTTCGGAAGTGTCGTGTATTTTCGACCCTCTTGGTTTCCTCGCTCCGTCGGTCTTATTGTTCAAGGTATTGTTTCAAGAGTTGTGGTCTACTGACTTAAATCTAGATTGGGACGATCCTCTTCCACATCCCCTGTCGTTACGGTGGTCAAACTCTCACCAAGAACTGCATCTGTTTGAATAACTTCGAGTTCCACGTTACGCGATTTCATCGCGTATCGGAGAGTTTTTTGAGCTATACGGATTTTCAGACGCTTCTTCCGTAACCTACGCCTCTGTGATTTATAGCCGTTGCAAACTTATAATAGAAAATACGAGGTAAATATCATCTCTGCCAAGACGAAGGTAGCTCCGCTAAAACCTGTCTCCATCCACGACTCGAGCTTTCCCCGGTTATTCCAACTGGTAACTACTGCGTTGTCTTCGAAACCTACCAACATTTTTGGATGTTGCGATTCTGAAGTTGTTCTCCACTGCTTATCGTCACCACCACGACGCTGGGCTACGTTTGCCGCAAATCGAACGGCGGCTATTCTTGAAGCACTTCCACGCCATGCCTGGAGGCATACCGCTTCGGAACACAATCTAGCGGATTGTGCCTCAAGAGGTCTTACTCTTGCTCTTCTTACTCGGCATGACATGTGGTGGAAGGGTCCATCTTGGCTATCACTCCAGTGGCAAGACTTGAAAAAAAGACGCCTAGCTCACGAGCCTTGCTTGCAGTCGTAGAGTGCAGAGGGTAGCTGCGTACTGTTCCCGCTTTATTTTCAATTGTTGTGCAACGCGATCCGACCGTCGAAGTTTGCACTTAAAATTCTTTGAAATACATTACTCGAAATTGTCTATACTCAAAATAGTTCAACAAACGCTGTTCGATGTAGATATTCAGACGCTGGCTCAAGGTCGCAAGCTTTCATCTCGTTCCAAACTTCGTTCACTTGCTCCGGTTATCGACGAGGAGGGACTGCTTCGCGTAGGAGGAAGAATTCAGGAGGCTTCAGTTTCATTCAATATAAAGCATCCTATTATTTTATCTAGCAACCACCTTTCACCGCTTTCACCTTTAAACATGTCAGATCTTCACCAAAGGTACCTATATTCGCTCTGGTGTGACAGCAATATTGAATATTCGGAGCTCGTAATAATATACGAAAAATCGTATTTCGGTGCAAGCCATGCTTTTTACAACGTAAGCAAATTTCGTCTTTACCCCTCTCGTCTATTTCTTAACACGGGTGTCGACTATGCTGGCCCATTAACCATCAAGATATCCCGGACCCGAAAACCTCAGCTCTCCAAGGCATATATCGCGCTGTTTATATGTATGTCCACGAAGGCCATGCATCTGGAGTTGATCAGCCACCTCACTACCGACGCCTTTATTGCTGCATTGTGTCGCTTCATCTCTCGTCGAGGAAAGTCCACTAACATTTATTCTGATAATGGAACAAACTTCAAGGGAGCTAAAAGGTATTGATTTTTTATTTTCATTTTTTTTTTAATTTTTTTAATTGAATGCATAATAACTTAAGAATATTGTGTCAAAATATTCATGGACCTGGCATTGCTGATTCAGTGTGGGGTAAGCCGATAAAATTCGCTTATCCCAGATTTATGCTTTATGCCGGATTTTTTAGTGTTCAAAACTTTAAAGCGTTTTCCCCACAATTCAGGTTTTCAAAGTCGGTGCCCCTCATAACTTCAAAACAACTACACCGACCCTTTTTAAAGTTTGAACACTATTTCTGCACATAATTTACGAGGTAACGATGGAGAGTTTTTTCAAATTTATTAATAATTTTTATTTTACAATAACAAATTAGCCGATTTTTTTCGCAAATAATCAAATAATAATTTAAATTTCGGAAAACCGTCCCAGCGTTACCTGGGGAAAGCTATTATCAAACGAATGAACTTTGATATTTTCATTTTGGATGATCTAGCACCAAATTATGAGGGGCACCGCAATTCCACTTTTTTCCAAGACACGTCCGAATAATTGCTGCCATTGCCGTTTTTTTTAATATTTCTTCGTGAAAATTTTGTACAATATTCCTCGAATGTCATACTTTAATGTACTATTGGTTTTAATTAATTTTTTTAATTTTAATTTTAATTAATTTTAAGAGATTTTAACTGTTTCTTCACAAAAAAATTCTCAAAAACATGCCTTTTTCTTACGAATTAACGTTACCCCTCTCCTTGATTTTCTTTCATGTGAGCATACATAGGGACATTCAGTTGTGCTTATTACTCGTACATTATGTACATATCGTTTCTGTTCTTATGCACATTATGTACATAACTTTGTGTTCTCTAAGCATGTAAATATGTGTGTACATATGTGCACTATCTGACACTCATCATCTCTCTTATCTCTTCGTATTGCAAATACATGTGATAGCATGGTTCGGTGGCTGCTGTTGAGTGAATTGCTCGTCCAGTTGGATATCGGACATACTTGACGGAGGACTCCCTGATTGTAATAGCTAAGTAGCAAAATAAATTTATAACGTTGAATTACATATTCATCTGAGAGTTTTTTTTTCTTGCTCTGTTTTGTCTCATCGGCAATTGGCACAAACTGCAGTGTCTGCATTGTGTCGTCAAATATTCTGAAACCAATGTTGTCCCAGTCCGTAGCGTCAGAGTTTCCGGCGATCTATTTACAAGCAGAACCAATCCAGTCTATTGATCTAGCGATTCTCTTTTTCCTTCCTTGTAAGAGGGTCAGTTTTTCGTATATCCTTCTCGCATAAAGCTGTATTGTGGTTCTCTTTTCCGGGGTTTTAATGGCGTTGGAGTTTATTGACATATTGACCGTTTCTATCATGCGTTCGAATTGTGTTAGATCGATAACGTTCACCAATTTGAAGTGATCATTGATGATCCATCCCTTGCCTTCTTTAACCGTGACGATTGGTGAGTGATAATTGAAGATTTGATAGGCATAGACGAAAAATAGGGGAGCGATTCTGGAAATATGCAATAATGGGATTTGGATGTTCTTGAGAGTTAAACTAAAATTATCTCAAGCGCAATTAATTTTACTAAATATGCAATTTTTACCTTAAGACTTAATTTCTAATGTATATTTGGAAATCTTAATCAAAAAGTACTTTTTTTCTTTTAATTTGATTTTGGTTTAGTTTCAGTTTATTTTTAATTTAATTTTATAATTTATTTTCTTATTTTTTCCATATGAACATATTATATTAAGTTAGGTTTTTAAAAATGATTTCCGCCTGTATGGAGATCATGTGTATGGTTTTTTATTTAGTGCGTGTGTGCTTAAACATTTCCCCTTTTTTGGTTTTTTCATGGTGGATTGAAAGCAGCCCGACGCGCCAAGACTTTGAACGATTTTATGAATAATCATATCCAAATAGTTATATCAGCGATGGCATTTGGCATATGCATTAATAAAAAGGATATGGGACTATTTTTACACCTAGGACCGGCCAAACATTTGGAAAGCTATTATGTGTCTGTGCAATTATTATCTTGGACTTAGGTATATTTTTTCTAATAAAGATAATCCAAGATTTTTTGGAATATTAAAAACGATGGAAAAAAAAACTATCTAAAGAAGAAACAAACACGAAATCGAAAAATGTGGTCTTTATTGCTTAACTTCCAAAATTCAACAAAAAAAAGTTACTTAACTGATGCTCGCAGAGATAGCGGCTCAAAGATGAAATTACAGTGTTGGTATTTCAAATGGCATGATCAATGTTATATATGTACAAATACAAAATGACCTAGCGTTAGAACATCAAGGTCTGAAGGATCATCTGAAATTGGACTTAAAGGGCGAGAGTTAATAATACCTTCAATTTGACTGACTAATGTATGCAATTCTTATTAGGAAAAAGTTACATAACCGACAACACGACGCAAATGTTTTTAGCTATCTTTATTGAGGACTCCCAAAGTCCTCCGAAGTGGGGGAGCGAGGCGGTATAAACTTCCATTAAACACCATCGCTCAAGCAGGTTTGCTGAAACAAATCAATGTGCTGCTGCGAGTAGAATAATGACTTCAGCTCATTTAATTCCTTGTTCGCCTGTACAAAATTTGTTGCATTGTCCGAGTAAATTGTTTTTGGTTTACCGCGTCTGGCGATAAATCTTTTTAGAGCGGCCAGAAATGTAGAGAACGAAAGATCAGTCGCGACTTTTAAATGTACAGCCTTAACTCCGAAACATATGAACAGGCAGATGTAAACTTTATTAGGTGCTCGGCCTTGAATTCCTGATCGAATATAAAAGGGTACACAATAATCTACACCTGTCGTAGTAAATGGTCGTGATGATTGCACCCTATCTTGCGGGAGATTTCCTTGAATTTGTTGCATAACTAGTGGACGAGTTCTAAAGTAACGAATATATTTATTTATGACTTTCCTTACAGTATGTTTGCCCCCAATAGGCCAAAATTTCGTTCTAAGGGCAACAAGTAAACTTTGAGGCACAGTATGCATATTCCGAAGATGAAAATGATTAATAATCGTTGATGTGAATGAATGAGACTTTGGAAGAATAATGGGAAGCTTGCTTGGAGGCGGCCCACAACTCGTATGACACCATGTTCATCCAAAAAAGGTGTTAATATCTTTAACTTGCTTGTTCTATGAACTTCTTTATGATTAGAAAGCTGATTGTATTCATCGGAAAGTTCACTTACTTGTGCCATTCGTACTATGTACTTTAATCCCCGTTCCAGCTCTAGGGTGGTTAATGTACTTCCTTTGCGATTTTCAGTATTTGACGACGCGTTGATAAAAAATCGATAGACATAGGCAAATACTTTTACCATCTTGGTGTACGTATTAAGGTATTTGCAATGTATCGATAGATCTTCGTTTCCGGTAATCAATTGGGCGATTGATTTAGTTTTCCTTTTCTCTATAGGATTTTCTTCAAATTTCCTTGGGCCTAACAGTAGCCACATATCTTCGTCATCTAGCAAGAATTCCGGACCGGACATCCAAAGGGTACTTTGTGTCAATTCAGCAGGAAATGCTCCCCTCGATAGAATATCAGCCGGATTAAAATTTGAAGACACATGTCGCTAAGCAATACTTTCTGACAAGCCCTTTATTTTTGCTGCCCTGTTCTACCCTATAGAACAACAGTTGAGTCACTCCAACAAAATATTTTACAGTTCTGTAGACGCAAAAGCTGCCGAATACGTTGCATTAATTCCGCCAGAAGGAGTGCGGCAAATAACTCTAATCGAGGTATGGAAATGGATTTTAAGGGTGCTACTCGAGATTTCGCACAGAGAAGTTTTGTGCCAATTGAGTGGATCGTATCTTGACAACGTAAATAAATACACGTTCCATAAGCCTTTTGACTAGCATCGGCAAATCCGTGCAGTTGAATCGTTGAATTTGGCCGTAGCGTATAATGAGGGAATTTTATAAGACTTATAAGTGCTCATTCTTTGCGAAACTCCAACTAATTTGTATGTAGCTGTGCTGTGGAAGCGATTCATCCCAATACAACCTTTCTTTCCATAGCGCTTGCATGAATATTTTCGGCTTCACTACAATTGGGTTGATGAGACCGAGCGGATCATACAACCTAGCAATGCTGGAAAGTATTGCTCTTTTTGTCGCAACTTGAGAAGGCTCAACTGGTGAGCAGGAAAATCGAAACTCATCTGAATCAGGCTGCCATATTAAGCCAAGTGTTTTTGTAACCTGCTTGTCGTTGAAATCTAAAAATGTTTCTCTGTCACTTTTGGGAATCCGTTGTATAAATTCAGAATTGTTTGAGCACCACTTGCGCAGATAAAAACCACCCTTGCTCAACACCGCAGTTGTCTGACGTCCAATTTCCCTAATTTCATCAAGGGTATCGGCACCAGAAATCAAATCGTCAACATAAAAATCCTGTTGAATTGCTTTGGAGCCAATGGGAAATGTCGAACTTTTATCTAAAGCTAGCTGGACCATGGAACGAATTGCAAGAAATGAGGCAGCAGCAGTTCCATAGGTTACGGTATTCGACTTGAAAATGCTAAGGTCATCATTCCGATTTTCTCTTCGTAGAATAATTTCTAAATTATCATCAGGCTGCTGAACCTGTACATTTTCGAGATATCAGCCGTGATACCGAATCTGTACATTCGAAAGCGAAGAAGAATTGTAAATAAATCGTCCTGGATAGTAGGCCCCACCATAAGGATGTCATTAAGTGAAAGACCCGATGATGATTTCGCTGAGGCATCGAACACTACGCGTAATTTGGTCGTGGTACTATCCGCCTTTGCGACGCAGTGATGAGGAAGGCAAAAATAATTAGTTTTAAGAACATTGGTATGTACCCTAGTCATGTGATGAAGCTGAATGTACTCGTTGATGAAACTCATAAACTGCTGCTTCAGGTCGGTATTTCGATCCAATTTGGCCTCGAGATTGTAAAAGCGCGTTTGAGCAAGCTTAATTGGGAGATTTTTTGAATGGGAAACGAACTGCAAATTTTCCAGAGGAGAGACGCTGATATGTTTTTTGAAACATGTTTTCACACTCCTTTTCCTCTGCGCTAAGCCCTTTCGAGAAGGTTTCATAGGACTCTATTTCCCAGAAGGATTTAAGAAGACTTTCTATTGAATCGTCATTTTCAGTATGATCATTATCCCTAGCAATTGTACAAAAACTATAGTGCTTAGCTTGTTCTAGACTGACTTTTCCTGCAAATATCCAACCTAGTACAGTTTTTTGTAGAATTGGTAAGTTATTACCCAAACGAATCTGGCCCACAGATAATAAATCGAAAAATATTTCTGCACCTATAAGCACATCTATCTGCTGCGATTTGTAGAACTGAGGATCAGCTAGTTCGATGTTTGAAGGTAAGTACGAAAGTAAATCAATATTTTTTAGGGATTTTTCTGGCTGGTTACAGGTAATTGATGGTAGAAAATGTGCCTCAATATCCGTCGTATAGTTATTTAAACGAGATCTCAAGTCAAGATTTGTTTTAAGGTGGTATAAAGGGGTTTCGATGTAATAAAAGTCTTATGTGCTATAGGTTTGAAAGACTTACGTTCGTTGCTTGATGTTAGTTGTTGATGTCTGGTGCTAGGACTTGACGCATTTTCCATAGTTTCAAGAAGTTGACATCTTTTTTTGATGAATTCCGCAAGTTGATTCCATTTGGGTAAGGCTTTGATAGTTGCTTCTTCTTCCCACTTTGTACGATTCCTTGAATCAAGTTTGCTGATGACAAGATGAACTAATAATCCGTCCAGAATTTCTTCCTTACTTCCGAGAGTGTTTAGTGCTCTGAGATGGGAATTAATGCTGTTACTCGGATCACGTAGTTTAAATACCGCTCCTCCATCCACGCTTGGTAACTTGAAAATGTCTTTAATATGTGCCTGAAATATTAGACCTTTATTATTGAATCGAGACTTTAAAAGATAAATAGCCTTGGTGTAGCTTTCACTGGTAACTTCGAGGGATTGGATGGTCTTGAAGGCGAAATCCGACAAACATGAACGTAAGTGTTGGAACTTTTCAATAGCCGAAAGTTCATCGTCTCCATCCACTAATGTCTCAAACATAGATAGGAAATCTGGCCAGTCGGTGTATTTTCCAGAGATCTTCGTTAGTTCCAATTTAGGCAATCGAGCACTTTTAGGCTTCATACTCAGGAAAGTTGAATCATGTGTAATATTAGCTCCAATTGTAGACTTCCTTTTGCCATCCATCAGCGTGAGAATCTTTGCTTTGATTTCAGTGTACATTTCTTCGAAATTAACTCTTTTGTCATTTTCCAACTCGGCTTCATCTAGGATCTCGATATTAGTTTGTGCATCTTCGAACTTTTTACAATATGTTTCTAACAGGCCTAACTTCACTTCCCATTCGTGCAAAGAAACACTAGTATTAGCTGAATCGAGACATTTCCGGAGTTTCGTAAGTTGTCCAGTGGCTGAGGCTCTTTTAGTTTTGTAAGAAGACATCACATTACTAGATTCAGAATTTTCAAGAATATTGGAATCTCAATGGCAGCAAAATTCACAGCACAGCGGCAGCAGCAAATAAGACTCTTGGATGTTCACTAAAAACTTTGTGGGAACACTTTTGTTATGCGAAACACAAAATTAAACCAGAATTGCAGTTTATTAATTTTACTTAATCGACGATATCAAATTATCTTATGTGTCCTGTCACGGTCGCAAAAAACAAAAAAACTCGAAAAATGTGGTCTTTATTGCTTCACTTCCAAAATTCAACAAAAAAAATGTTACTTAACTGATGCTCGCAGAGATAGCGGCTCAAAGATGAAATTACAGTGTTGGTATTTCAAATGGCATGATCAATGTTACATATGTACAAATACATTCTTATGACAATTCTATTTTAGTTAATTAGCATGTACAATAATGATATGGAGATAATGAAGTAAAAGCAATTGTTATGTTTATGAAGCTACATTACAGTGGTGTACACAATTATTAGTGCTAGTTTACATTGATAGTGTCTTAGCTAAGGTTATTCCGAACAATATGTACATACTCGTATGTATATAAGATACATACAATGTGCTATGTGCTGGGTATATTTTTAACATGTGTCTTATGGACTCTGCGGCCGGGAGTTGTAACTACTGTTACGTCATTGTTCTTGGCCACTATTTCCTTTCAGAAAAGAGATTTATTTTTTGCGCGTATACCCTTGTAAGCTATATACACGATATCTCCTTGTTCGTATCTTACAGGCTTCGATCTTTTCTTATTGAATCAAAGATTCTTCATTTTCTGTTTTCTTTCTATCTCTCCCTTTAACTCCCTGTCCACTTTGGTGAGAAATTCTACCAGTTTCGGGTAGTTGATACGCTGGCACCTATTGAAAGGGAGGGTTTCTCTTGGTTACAGAATGGATTGTTGTATGTACCTATCTACCGCTATGATTAGTAGCTCTTTAAGGCTTAAATCTTTAAGCTCTGCTTTTAGGCATCGGTAAATTTCGATGATGCTCGAGTGAAATCTTCCCACTTGACCGTTTACCTCACTACGGTTGACAGGTGTCTGGTAATGCTTTATCTCAAGCATTTTAATAAAACTGAGAATGATAGGGCTTGGAAAACTGCGTTCATTATCCTTTATCCAGATCTTAGGAACAGTAAAATATTAAAAATAAAAAAATAAATATTTTTGTGATTTTATTATTGAAGGGTTTATCGAACTCAGGGGGACATAAGACACCTGATCATGTAAGTAACGTATTCAGGTCATCGAAAGCATACAATGCTTCTTTGTCCAAAATGATTGGTACTTTTCCTGACTCGTGTGCACTGATTTGAGCGTTGCATACTCGAGTGAGGAAAACTTTTAAGCCCTTTTAGATTGACTTGTAGAAGAATTTTTTCGATAACCGTCACTTTCTTTGGGTCGGCTTTAATGCCATCAATTGTTATGACATACCCCAGAAACTCGACCTCTGTTTCCATAAAGTTCGTTTTCTCGAGGCTTACCTTCAGATTTGCTTCCTGCAGCCTAGAGAAAATTGTATCTATGTTTTGCAGGTGGCTGCTTTCGTCACTTCCGAAGGCGATAGCATCGTCCATGTAGACGTAGCATATCTTGCCGATATACTCCTTAAGGACATCGTCGATTATTCTCTGAAAAATGGCTAGAGCATTTTTCAATCCAAAAGGCAACCTCAAAAACTCGTACTTCTCATTCATTGTTGAAAAAGCGGTTTGGGTATGTCACAGGTTTTCATTGGGATTTAATGAAAACCAAAAGTTAGATCCAAAGTCGTGAAAAATGCGGCTTTTCCCAGACTGGCAAGTGTCGAATTAATATCTGGGATTGGGTACGTGTCTGAAATCGTAACCGCATTTAGTCTTTTATAGTCAACAACCATCATGTACTGTTCTTTACCTGATGGTTTTGGCTTTTTGGGAACGATACTTATAGATGAATTATATGGACCCCGTGCTCTTCGGCTGTAGAATGAGAACGGCAGCGTATGCTAAGCTCTTTAAATTCCGATATTAACAACATAACCAATTGGGGAAGTATCAACAGAGTGGAATTTAATGCTTCCAAAACACAGTGCTGTCTGCTTTCGTTACAGCGAAATTTATACACCCAACCATTATCCATGAATGGCACTTGCATCATCGAAGATGAAAAACTTTCCATTCTCGGTATGTGTGCCGATGAAATGTATCGTGTCTCACTTTGTTTTATCGCTATTACCACCATCAGCGCTCCATTGAAACTGCCAGTAACATACCGCCGCTTCAAACCTTTAACCGTAACACCCGTCTCGCTATGAATGCTCATCAGTATACGATCAAGCCCACTTTTGGACGTACTCTGAAATATCGTGATTCGTTCCTAAACCGAACAAATCGCTTGTGGAATGCCCTCCCGAGCTCTCTATTTCCTAGTCATTATAATATACAGACATTTAAAACCAACGTATATTTGAATCTATCTTTCTTCCCTCCCTAATTTTACTTCGCCCGCTCTGTGTGCAAACATATTTTAAGGGTACCTTAACCCCTTGAGCGCGCTCTACTCTATAAAAAAAAAATAAAACGAAAAGAAAAAAAGTGGAAAAGAATCGTTTAATTCGTTTATGGGTACAGTTATTTTGAAAGGATCGTGTTATCCTTTTTAGGTGCAAACGTTTATGCTTGTAAGCATCCTGCTGTAGCATGTTTTACTTCACACGAATCCTTTTGATTCTTATGTGATCTCCAAACGTGTTCTCATGGGGACGTTGGAAGCTTTTATGAGTCGATGCGTAAGCACTGTGTTCTCATGGGGAGAGCACTTTTTGTTCAAGGAACGTGTGGCTCTCGTGTCCTGGTCAAGGGACAAAGCTATCACCAGAAAAAAAATAGGATGTCGTTTACAGAACTGTCCCTGCTTGGGCGCCAGTTAAAGAATCCTTTAAGAGGATTCCCAAAAGAAAAAGCGAACGAAGACACTTTTGTTTCTTGCCAACCGTCCGACTTACATTCCAAAATTAAATACACCAATTTATTATAATATCAATAAATGATTTATTTCCGTTCGAACTGTTTGACAATAAGTTTTAGACTAATTTAATTCTAATTTCTAAGAGAACATTCAAACTCCGTTCCCATCGGTCGCTCTGTTGAGTTAGTAACTTTTAATGCGTGACCCAGGTGCATCGTGTTAACTGCTATAAAACCCTTTCGATTATCTGAGAGATGCTTAGTTGTTGGTGGAGCAATTCTTCGAACATTTGTCCCATCTATGCATCCTATAACTACAGGATTTTCATATTTCTCGTAAAAGCTTTGAGGGATTTTTCCTCTTTCTGTCGCACACAGCTTCGTCTCAAAAATTGTCGGGACATTTGAAAGAACTACAGGGAATGATGAATGAACTAGTCCAATCTTATGATCCTTATTCCTCTCCGGTTTGGTAATCACCTTCTGCAAAAAAAAAACGCAGGAAGGCACTCAGTTTGACGATGGGAGGAATAGCAAAGGAAATAGCGGAAAGATTTTCCAAGAGGACATCCAGCAAATACTTAAACATTGCTTTATTCACCCTGTAGTACTGGACTGGTAATGAAAGTAACAATTGAATTTATTTTATTTTTTGATGAATAAAGAATATAATAGAATAATCAATATTTTATTTCTACTTACAACGCTTGTGGTAATTCCATTCCAAGGGTTTGGATTTATCCCCTAAATTTCTCCTTAAACATCTTCGCCCATTTTTTTTTCTTGTTGCGTCTGCTCTTCAGTGAGGAATCTAAATACTAAGCTATACATTACCAAAATTTTTATATCAACATATAACAAACACAATTTTCTACTTTAAAATAAATATTTCCAAAAAAAAACTCTTAAACATTAACTTTAAGACAATTGAAGAAAACACCGATTGACAATTGTCAAGGCAGTCGACAATAATTTCGAAAACAATTTTCGACAATTATTCATGATAGGAGGAATATTTTCCAGGGAACAAAAATATTCGCATGGATTTTTTTGCCCCCGGAATTGTCGATAGCCCTGACAATCGTCCAGGTACACAAATGCGTGTGGCTCAAGATCAGCACCGCTGTCCATAAATCGGTGGCACGTAAAAGGCGCATTGTGTAGCCTGCAAGGCAAACCGGAACACGTCTCTACTCGGAACTGTAAAAGCTGCGAATGGGAGCGAACTCTCCTTCATGGGGATCTGCCAGTAGGCCGACTTAATGTCTAATGACGACAATTATTTGGCGTCCCTAACCTTATCCAATGTCGTTGATATAGTAAATGACAATGGATAATCATCCCTATATGTAATATTATTAACTTTTCTGTAGTTGACGCAGAAGCTAAATGACTAAATCTCCTAAATGCAGATGTCACGGACCGTTCGATTTCGCGGTATCTCCCGCTTCCAGCATCTCCTTCAGAGCTATGTCAATGCGTTTCTGCATCCCAAGCGACACAGGGTAAAAGGTTCTGTTTAATAGGTTCTGCCGACGTCCTAATCTAGTGCTCTACCAAATGAGTAGATCTCAATCCCTTCGGCATTGACTTAAAAATATCGCCGATCAAAGCTTCCAACTGCCCTGCTTCGGCGACGTCCAGCTCGGACATCTCGTGAATTGCGGTCATCGAGGTAACCGACTGTTGGCTCGAACATTAAATCCGGGATGATTCCCGATAGTGCCCAAAAATCTGCACCAAGGATCACGGGGTGTGGTATCTCTCGGATAACGAGACGTTGCAAATAAATGGACCGACTTTGTACTACAATCGGTAGAGATGCAACCCCCACGACATCTATGCTTTTTCCCTCCGTTAAAGCGACGGACCTAACTTGATTTTTGCCTAATCTAAGCCCTAAATCCTTAATAATTCTCCACCATAATCCCCTATTATAGTGCGAATAGCGACACTAGCTAAAAGACCTATCATCCCTATACCGTATATGCTAATTCCTACATATGGACGCCTATTATTGCCTCGCCTTCAACATCCGAATCCTCTGTACCACCGACTAACTCCCCGCACAATCAAACGAATTTTGAGATGACCCTTCTCCTCCGTTTGATCCAGGGAAGTGTCTCTCGCCCTAGCCAATATACTAAGAGCCCACTCGGTTTTGGTAAGCATCTTAAAGTATTCCTTCGACTTAAAATTACTTGGAGGTTCTTCCAAGAGCTCTTCAATATGTTTAATTTTGGCCAGTAAAGCATCACAGTCCTCTATAAACGTAAATTTGTAGGCCGAGTCCAGATTCAGAGAGCGAGTTCCAGCATACCAGCGGATCTCAACGACTTCCTCATGGCATCCAAGGTGTCAATGGGAAGAACGCGATCTCGTGTACGCCATCTCGTTCACAGCGAGCTAATTAATTTCCATATTAGAAAAAACTATTAAAAAAAGTCGAAAGTAAGACAGGAGAGAAAAACCGATGTCGTAGAATACTTTAACAGTAAAACAAAAAAATAAACATCCGAAGACAAAGAACAGCAGCACCAGTGTTAAAACAAACCCACGATGTCCAAGAAAAAACATTAAAAGGAAAAAAAACACGTAACACAAATGTAAAAGAAACCCATGCAATAAGTTTTCGTCACACCAATATCAAAAAAAAAATCTGAAATTCAGAAAGAAAATCACTCCAAACAAACACACGAGAGAAAAAGAAACAACGTGAAAAATGGTCTCAAATGAAAATTGCATAAAATCACAAATGTATATACATATGAATACATACATATATACAGTAGAAAAATAATTAGAAACGATGAAAATATTGACATAACTTTTTTTCTGAACTTTGTTTGCATAATGTATACACATAATATCTGCACAGGTAAATTACCGTTTTCTTGCTGCTGTCATTACCTTTTGTTTTTGTTTGCTTTTGGTCTTTGAAATTATTTCACAGTAGTTCATTTAACAAGTGGTGTCGTCGAAAGCAATAACGACAGATAATATTTAAGAAATTTAATTATTTTACGGTAAATTTTTTGGGTTGCATTTTTTTTCTGTTCATATTACTTAACCCTTTTATCTAGTTAGCCAAAATAGGTAAGAAAAAACATTGTTCCCCGGAAATGCGAGAACTAATTGCTCATAAGTACTCGTACTATCAGGAGAGGTCTTCTATGAGTACTATTGCCAAGGATCAAATATGTTCTAAAAAGATGGTGTATGGGGCTATAAAAGTGTATAAGGACACAGGCAGTACAAATACCCCCACAAGAAAACCACGAATGCGGAAAACAACTGCCAAGGAGGACAGGCTCATTTGCCGCCAAAGTAAGGCTAATCCTTTTTCTTCCAGTATGGATATACACACAGCTTTGTCAGAATAACTAAGTGCCAAAATAACATCTAGGTCCATCAGAAACAGAAACCAGAAACTGGTTTGCGGGGGTGCATTGCCCGCAAAAAGGCACATGTTTCGAAAAAAAATTTAAGAAGTCGATTAAAATTTGCTAGGAGCATGCAGAAAAACCCCTTGCATTTTGGAAAAGAATATTTTGAAGCAACGAATCCAAATTTAACATGTTTGGATCTGATGGTAACACTTATGTAAGGCGTCCTGTGAACAAAGAACTGGATTCTAAGTACACCATCAAAACGATCAAACATGGTGAAGGAAATGTGATGGTTTGGGGAGCCTTCTCCCGGTACGGTGTTGGCCCTATTGTGCGCATCGATGGCCGAATGGACCAGTTTATGTACAGAGATATACTAGTCAATACTATGGAGCCATATGCATTTGGCATTTGCCGGTTTCATATATTTTTCAGCAGGATAACGATCCTAAACACTCTTCACACCCAGTGAAGTGTTGGTTTAAGGAAGAAAAAATAAAAATAAACGTCTTGAACTGGCCGGCCCAAAGTCCCGACCTCAATCCTATTGAAAATCTATGGACGGATGTTAAGAGAGTTTTGAAATCAAAAATTTCCAGAAATTCGTCAGAATTGTTCCAAAACATCGCAGAAGTTTGGAAGAATATCCCTCTCAAACGTTGCTCAGCTGTGATAGCTAACAAAGGGTACCCAATAAAGTACTAGTCGCTATTTATTAAAAAAAAAATCTAAATTAAAAAAAAAATTCATTTCATTTTCCTTTTTTCAATTGTTACTTTATGTCTTACTTGCTGTTACTAATTATATTTCCCCATAAGAAGGATAATGTTTTATGTTTTTTTGAATATGCTTTTATTTTTTGTGTAATTTCTAATTTTTCTGTTCAGAAGTATTAACAGACATGTTCTATTATTTTTGTTCATAATAATTTTTTCTCTTTTTACTTATTTAAAAAATATAAGCAACTTTTTGAGAAAGAAAATATCGTTTCTAATTATTTTTCCACCACTATATATTTATTTATATATAGATATATGCTTTTATATTATTATAGGCGACACAAAATTATTATTATTATTATTATTATTAACTTTATTATCAAGTAAAATAAATTACATTAATAATACATGGTTCGAGCACTAGCTACCAGGGCTTTCGGCTGGATAGATAAAATAATAAGTAAAGATAGGTCGTGAAATATCTTTGATTGGTTTGAGTGAGTCTGAATTAGATTTTAAATAGAGTTATGGATATTTAAGTTTTGTAATAGCATAAAAACATTTTTTATGTTGCTTTCTGATGGGGATTTTAGGAGCTCAATTAAGGAGCTGTTGCAGTTGATGATTTTTAATGTGTCCCTGACTTTTTGACAATTCATAAGGTGTTGTATAGATAAGGCAGTACTGTTGGCGCATAAGTGGCAGTTTGGTGGTTGACGCTTTGCTAATAAGTGGCTATGGGTTAGAAATGTGTGACCCAGCCGAAGACGAAGGAAACATGTTAGCATGTTTTTTGTGCAGTTTACTGGGTATAAAGTTTTTTCTGCTTCTGGATTTATTGTGGAGTAATGGTGAATATACTGTTTCCATTCGTCTAGTTCTATTTTCCTCCATAGCCTTCTTATTTCTTTTTGAAGATCTTTACTGTTTTTGGGATTGAACACAATGAGCGGCTCATTGGACGCAGATTTCGCAATTTTGTCGGCCTCCTCATTACCCTTAATTCCCATGTGACCGGGTACCCACATTATTTTTAATTTGCAAGGATTTTTTATCAGCTCATTTCGGATTGCCTCAATGACTGTGGACTTATTGTTGGTGTTCATTATGGAGTTGATTGTGGAAAGGCTATCTGTACATATGATAGTTCTTTCGGCTGTGGCTAGTTTAGCAGCCTGTAGTATGGCTGTTGCTTCCGCTGAGAACACTGATGAGAATTCTGGTAGGAGTCCTTTAATAAGGGTTTGGTCATTTTCGTCCACCGCTGCGAAAGATGTACAGTGTGCTGTCTTCGATCCATCGGTGAAAATCAAGTTCCATTTTCTTGTTTTGAAGTAGTCGTGTAGTTCATTAAACATTCCTTTAAAGATGTCTTTGTTGAATTCCGTTTTGGCGACTTTGCAGAGGTCAGTAATGATGGAGGATTTAGAGAGAAGCCACGGTGGGTATAATGCTGTCTGCCGAGTTTGCAGGTCAAAAGGAATGTCTAGCCGACGCGCGAAGTAGATCGCATTGTAGATAGTCGACGGAACTTTAGGGTGTCTCTTTCGGGCTAGTGTTTTTTTGGCATCTATTGTTATTGGTGATTTGGATGATGATACTATCTTTGGTATTAAAAGTGCGGTAAGATATTCCATTCTTTGTACAATCGTCGGAAGACCTGCTTCAGTTAGCATGTTTTTTACTGGTGTAGTTCTAAAAGCTCTTAGTCTCTGACAGCTGAGTGGTATTGAGGTTGGATTATTTGAAGTGATGATCTGCTGCATTTGCCGTAAATTACTAGGCCGTAGTCGATCTTTGACAAAACGATGGACTTGATGACTCTTATAATTGTGTTGGTGTGTGAACTTCCGTTTTTGTATGTTAGATATCTTATTATATTAACCCTAGTAGCTAGACTCTTCTTAATGCTAATACAATGTTCCTTAAAGCTAAATTTACAATCAAAAGTGATTCCTAGAATGTTTAGTGAATCAACGTTACGTACATTATGATTATTAAAATTAAGGTTTAACAACTTTGTGCAACTAGATTTCTTACAAATGTGAAGCACTTTGGTTTTGTCAATTGAAATCTTAGCTCCAGAAGATCTGCCCCAATGGTTTATGTCGGAGAGCATGTTTAAGAATGTTGAGTTCACTTGTTCCAGGTCTTTGCATTTCGAAAATACGATTAGGTCATCAGCGTACAGGGAATGTCGAATTGTATTGTGCTTTGCCATTATATCGCTTAAATGGTTGAATGCAGTTAGGAATAAAATTACTGAGAGTGGTGATCCCTGTGGGATGCCATTCTCGAAACTGTATGTATTGGAGTAGATATTATTCACCTTGATTCGAAGTTTTCTATTTATTAAGAATGACTTAATAAAGTTTAACATTTTAGGCCCCACTCTCCACTGGACGAGTTGGTTGATTATTACATGAATTCCGATTCGGTCAAAGGCCTTTTCAAAGTCAACTGACAAAATGGAGACATGGTTTTTCGACGAAAGGGCGGAGGATACAAATTGGTCTATATGAAGAAGTGCTTCAGTTGTACACCGACCGTGCTTAAAAGCAACTTGGTTTATGTCAATGAGGTTTTCTTTTTCTAGGTACCAAAGTACCCTTTTGGAAACGATTTTTTCCATTATTTTACCTATGCAAGGTAATAGGGAAATTGGACGATATCCTCTGACTTCAAACGGTGTTTTTTTTTGGTTTGGCTTAGGGATTGGTACTACGCTTGCAATTTTCCATACTTGTGGGATAATACCTGTGTCAAAAATGCGGTTAAACAATGTGACTATGCGCTTTTTTAAAGCTAATGGTGAGTTTTTTAACATTGGATATGAAATCTGATCAAATCCAGGCGTTTTTCCCTTAACCGTGTTGAGACAGTTTTCAAGTTCTGTTAATCTAATTGGGATTTCTGTCGAGTTGACTGAAGAAGATGTGTTATATTCTGGGATACCACTATTAAGCAGAAAACATTTTAAATGAAGAAACTGTGGAGAAAAGTTTGAGTCTTTAGAATAATTTGACCAGGTTTTGGCGAAGTGATCAGCGATTTCTGAAGCGCAAAATATAGTTTCAGTTTCAGTTTTGAGTGTCTTTATGGAACGTTGGATATAGTTTCCCGTGAGCTGCTTTATACCGTCCCAAAGTTTCTTTGATGGGGTTTTAGGGTTGATATTGGCTGTGAACTCTTCAAAGCTTTCTTTCTTAGCAAGTTTTGCAGCTCGCCGGAATATTGCGTTCGATTTGCGGTAGTTGACCAGGTTCGAGTCATTTGGGTGACTTTTAAAATTATGCCAGGCTTTTTGTTTGAGTTGTCGGAGTTTGTGGATTTCTTTGTTCCACCAGGGTAAATATTTGTTTTCAGAGGTGTTATGCGTTTTTGGAATTGCTGCATTTGCGGCATACCGAACTGATTTAGTGACTATAGCTGTTTCTCTATTGACGTTAATAGATGGGATTTTGCATGTCAGAAATGTCTCTATTTTGCTTTGAAATAAGACCCAATTGGCTCTGTCAGTTTGAAATTTAGGTGTTGGTTTCATATTTCTTGGTTGCCTACCGAACCTAATGGTGGTGATCAGTGGGAAATGGTCGCTCCCATGCAGGTCTGGGAGAATTTCCCAAGAGGTGTTAGGGTATAGCTGCGTAGAAATAAGGGTTAAGTCCAAATGTGTAAGTGTATTGTGTGTGGAAAAATGAGTTGGGCTCCCGTCATTTAAGGTGACAAGGTTGGAACTTGACAAGAAGAGTTCAACTTGTTTGCCCCTGGAATTGCAAGTTAGGGAACCCCACAGCGGGCTCCAAGAGTTGAGGTCTCCCATTAATAAAATAGGAGTTTGAAATGTGTTGATAAGGTTTTCAATTTCTGAAGCAGTGAATGGTTGAGAGGGAGGTATATACATAGATACAATTGTTAATTTAATTTTAAGTTCAATCTCTACTGCTACCGCAGATATGTTTGAGTTGATGTTTATGGGTGTGTGTGGAATAGATTTGTGAATTAGTATACCGGTTCCCTGTTTGGCTGTGTTATTACTTGGAAAATTATGAAAATACGGTGCATACTGCTTAGGGGTGTGGGGGGTATGACCGGCTGGTAAGTGGGTTTCTTGGAACGCTATAACAGAGGGCTTATGGTTATTAATTAATAATTGTAGCTCGTGATAATTATTATAATAACCGTTGATATTCCATTGCAGAGCCTTAAGCGATGGTATAAATGTTGGGGTAGACTTTAATGAAATATAAGCAGAGTTATATTGCGAAAAGTCAACGATGGAAGGATTGTTGTTGTGAGAAATGCGACTTTGGTTACTGATGTTCATGCCACATTTGTTAATGTGTTGCCATCGTCGTCAACGCTTACGAATTGTTTTAAAAAGGGACTTTGGTTGTTATTGAGAGATTTTGTGACTTTAGACAGAGGTGAGTGAATTATTTTTTGTTTTGACTGAGTATTGCTTCTATTAGGTGAGTGTGGTGGGGAATTTAATTTATTGGAGCTATGGGAGAGTGAGCTTGAGTGAGCTGAGCATAAATTTGGGCTTGACAGGTTATCTGAGCGATGGCTTGAAGTATTAGTGAGTAATGTTTGGAGTCGAGTGTTCGTGTTGTGTACGTTAATCGTCTTGTGTTTAATTAATGTAAGTGGGGGGGAACTTATGGTAGCAAAATTCGCTGCGTTCGTTGATGTATTTTGGGTGGAGATTTTTTTTGGTTGGAGAGAAGTGTTAGCTTGTGTTGAGCTGATGGGTGCATTTGTTGTGGATGTTTTTGTATGTATAGCATTTTTAGCGATTGTAGAGTAGGAGGAGATGTTTGTTGTTGTTGGATTTTGTTCCGAAAATATTCGTTTTGCTTCGGTCATACTGCATTTGTTAATTGTTTTAATCTTTAGTGTTTCTTTCGCTTGTAAAAAGCGTGAACAATTTTTTGAAGAAGATGGGTGTTCTTCATTGCAATTTGCACATGAGACGCGTGAGCATTTCTCTGGGCTGTGTGGGGGGAGATTGCAGGTTTCACAGGAGGAGTTGCTTTTACATCTTTTTGAGGTATGTCCCAGGCGTTGACAGTTACGACAACGCATGGGATTTGGGAAGTATTCTTCAACCTTTAAATTATACCAAACAATATTGACGGTGCTCGGAGGCCGGAAAAGGTCGAATGTGAAGAGCACAAGACCTGTAGCGCGTTGATTTCCATCGACAATTTTTTTAAATTTAAAAACCTCTATCACTCCTTGGGATTTCATTTCTTGGGTTATTTCGGCTTCTGGGACGTCAATGAGGCATGGAGCGTAGACAGTTCCTTTTGATGAATTAAGATGCTCGTGCAAAGTCACAGAGATCGGGCAGAGGTTGGATAGTGTTGTTTTATTTAAGAACAGATCGGCTATTTTTTTGGACTTGACAAGAATCAGTAAATTCCCGTCACGTAATTGTGATATATGTTCGTAGGCCGTACTTATGGCATCAATCGCTTTTTTGAGCAAAAAGACACTAAAGTTTGATAGAGGTTGGTCCGGGTTTTTTGGGGAGATCACAATAAATTTGGGGTTATTTGCTTCGGTGTGTGTTGGGAATATTTTAGTTAGCTCTATTGGAGAATAAGTAGGTTTTTTACGTTTTTTGCTTGGATGTTCAGAGAGAGGCACTACATCGAGAGCACTGTACCGATTACCCGACAGCACTTTAGGCCCAGAGGCCATGGTGGGTTTTGTGTTTTTTTCTGCTTTCACAAGATAACTGCTCACACGCGGGGGAAGGGAAATGAAGATGACTAGCTGGGCTAATAACAAGCTAAGTTTACCGATCACTCAGAGAGAACACAATTAGAAGGCGGTGTTGTCGGCTCGGAGGACAGTCGGTGACTCCGACACAAAATTAAAAAATCAAATATATATGGAATTGCTTAAGGGGTTACATACGTTTCTCCGCTTCGAAAGGAAAACTGAAAATGTGCTCGAGTAGTGCCTTCTGGAATATTCTGAATTCTAATATTCTTATACAAGGTTTAAATCTATTGCTAAGCAGGTATAAATATTTGCGAGGGCACTGACCCGTCATTAGAGAAGGTAGAAAGGCAGAGCAGGCACGCAGCAGGTCATGTCCCTTGTCAAAAATCTTTATTACACATACCTACAATCTTAAGTTAAACTAACACATACAAATGTATTATGTGCTTCTCTTTCTTAATTTAACTGTTGAAAATGGAAAGGAGTCAGTTCTTCTTTTGCGCGCGACTGACACGGTCAACTTCTTTGTAACATAAAAAACTGAAATAAAATCTTTAAGTTGAATTATATATAACGGGTCGTTTTTTATTTGAATTCGGGTGAACATTTTCCAAATTTGGTGTCGAAACCCGGGAACTTTAAACGAACGTATACCTGGAAACGAACGAGTATTTGAAAACGCGTGTTAAATTTCGAATGATGGAGTTGGCGAGTCGGGCTTCCTATCGAGGTCAGGTGACAAAATTAGTCAATAGTGCGACCGAATATCTAACGTCGGATGATTCTAAAATATGCGAAAATCGGGATAAGCTAGAAGCTATCGAAGAAGAGCTTGAAGTTTCGCTAGATCGTTTAACGGCTGTGCATGAGGGCTTACGAAAAGCTAACCGAGAGGTAGTCTCATCAATAAAAGAGACCGAAGTGACAAGGAAGCCGAGTTGGTAGCAGAGTATGATGATAAAGCAATTGCAGTTATTACACGGTTAAAACATCGGTTGGGTAAAGTTCGCCAACACCAAGCCAAGTTAACTGCAATTGCCGAAAATATCAACCAGACAGAAAACACTTCGCATAATATTACGTCAGAGTCTCCATCAAATCGCCATCCCCCACATGGTGCAGTTAAATTGCAAAAATTACAGCCGAAGAAATTCTCTGGTGACTTCAAAGAGTGGGTCCCGTTTTGGGAACAATATAGAGCACTCATACATGAGAATTCGTCTTTGAGTACGGTCGACAAATTTAACTACTTAGAGACGGTTCTAACGGGTAAAGCAACAGAGACATTAGCTGGTCTCACTCCCACAGAGGAAAATTACCAATCCGCTATTGCAATATTAAAAGAGGAATACGGCAACAACGAAAAAATAGTTGATTACACAATGCAACGCTTGCTCTCAATTCAGCCAGTATCCTCTAAAGTAGATGTCAGTGGTTTGAGACGGCTATATACGTCTGTTCTAGCTTCCACCCGCTCACTCGCAGCATTGGGAATTCCTCAGTCAAATTACTTTGTTATGCTAAAAGGAGTTTTGTTGAGATGCCTTCCAAACGAACAACGCGTTGACTTTCATCGATATTACGGAGACTCAGCAGAAAAGAACGATTCTCGCGCGGATTATGCAGATTAAGACGCTAGTATTGCATCAGGCTCGGAAAATTCATCAGTAAATATGATCGGAGACCAGCAAGTAAAATTTTGACTTAAATTTCTGAAGAGAGAAGTCGAATCTCTTGAAAAGGCGAATGAGGCGAAATTAACCACAAACACACACACAACCCGTGTGAATGTGCTGAATCAGAGAACTGTCAAAAAGGCCGTTGGATTGTTTACATCAGAGACGAAAAATAGCTGTTCGTTCTGCAAAGAAAAAACCCACGATACAAAGGACTGTTGTAGTACTAAAAGTATCCTAGACAAGAAATTAATTTTGAAGATAGAGGGAAGATGTTATCGTTGCTGTCAAGTTGGACACAATTCCAGAACGTGCAGAGTCGGAATCAAATGTAAAACTTGTAGTGGAAGACACGCCACCAGTATGTGTGACCGTTTGTTTCTAAAAAATAAAATTGATTCCTCTTCTTCGACAGTCAATCGAACCGAAAATGCAGGGACGACCTCTAATCATCCATCCTCAACACAGTCTTCATTGAATTTGTATGCAGCAGACTCGAGTCAACGGGCTAATATTTATTTACAAACCGCTTGTGCATTCGCTTGCAGTGAGCTTTCTTCTGTGCCCTTGTATGTTCGAGTCGTCATGGATGGGGGCAGTCAACTATCATTTGTGAAGTCATCTTTGGCACGACAACTGAATTTGCCAATAATCGGAGTAAATAACCTCAGTGTTATACCCTTTGGAAGTGAAAAACCTAGACCGAGTAAAATGTGCAATAAGGTTCGTCTAGTGTTCAGCATAGTCAGCATAACGATCAAGCAGTGGTTATCGACGCGATAGAGGTACCAGAAATATGCTTTGACGTGCTCTCGGTGCCAACTAACGATGCTACGGTTCCCTTCCGTGATTTGATATTGGCCGATGCGAGAATCCAGGGACAACAACTTGAAGAAGGAATAAGTGTTCTCATTGGAGCTGATACCTACTGGCAGTTCGCTACGGGTAAGCATCGACGTCTTACGGACAGGCTAGTGGCAGTGGAGACGGTACTGGGATGGACTATTCAAGGCCCTTTAATAATGCAATCAACATCTGAGAGTCACACAACTTCTCTTCACGTCTGCGCTTGTGAAGATGTGCAAAGATTTTGGAATCTTGACACCATGGGTATATCTCTGGATGATAATAAACGGGTGAGTAGTGATTTCTCGTTACATATTCGCAGGAATGGGAGCCGATACGAAGTTTCACTTCCTTGGAAAAATACGTCGACCGTTTTGCATGACAACAGACCAAGTGCTTTGGTTCGAATGCAGTCACTTGTTCGGAAACTCTACTCAGCGGGTAGAATTAAAGAATATAGTGCAGCTATGGATGAAATGCTATCTTCTGGCGTAGCTGAGATTGTTCCTAATATTAATGCGAATGAGAAACGTATCTATTATTTACCACACCGCCCAGTATACCGAGAGGATAAGGAGACGACAAAGCTACGCATTGTGTTTGATGCTTCGGCACATGCGCCTAACCATCCGTCCTTAAACGATTGCCTGGAGGTGGGACCAAATTTACTACCTGAACTTTTGATTGTCTTATTGAATTTTCGCACTGGTAAAATTGGACTCATTGCTGACATCGAGAAGGCTTTTCTGCAAATATTATTAGCGGGACCAGACAGACACAGTCACCGGTTTTTTTGGTTCACGGATAAAATCGACGATGAGAGAAACTTACCTGCTGTGCAGACCTTTAGAATGACGCGTCTAACTTTTGGCGTTACAAGCAGTCCATTTCTTCTTGCTGCAACGTTGCAGAAAATTATTGAAGAGGCTAAGGCAAAATACCCACGTACTTGTGGAAAGCTGTTGCATGCGTTTTATATGGACGATTTCGTAGTAAGTATCAATAGCGAAGAGATCTCGAAGGAAATCTATCATGAAGCTAACCTAATTTTGAATTCTGCTTCAATGACGCTACGAAAATGGAACTGCAACAGCGGAAGCGTTAGACAATCTTTTACAAGGGAGGATCGATTTGCTAACACTCAGAAGGTTTTGGGTCTACGTTGGGTTTTACCAACAGATGAATTGGAAGTTGACCTGGATCCAGTCGTACAATTGCTTAAATCTGAAGGTCTGCTAGCTACAAAACGAGGCATTTTAAAGATTATGGCGAAGGTATTGGATTCATAGAGTGCAACGCCAGTATTATCCGGAAGAAATTATGGCTCTTCGAAAGAAAAAAGGTATACCTTCGAAATCGAAATTAATAACGCTTTCTCCCTTTTTAGACGCTGGCGATGAATTTCTACGAGTAGGAGGTCGACTTCAATTTGTGGCAGCTAACGTTAACGAGGCCCACCCAATAATCCTACCAAAGTCATCCCACGTCACAGAGCTAATCGTCACCGATGCTCATGAAAAATCATTTCATGGCGGCACATCCTCGACTCTTTCACGGCTGCGCTCTTTATACTGGATCATAATTACCATTTTTGGTAATTGGAATGGACTTCGCAGGTCCTTTGTATGTGACCGACGATGCAAAACATCGCAAGAAGATTTACATTTTGCTATTCACATGTGCTGGTATTCGTGCTGTCCATATTGAGAGCACTACAGACCTAACGACGGAGTCCTGTCTTCTTGCTCTCAGGCGATTTATAGCGAGGGGAGGAGCTCCTCGTATAATCTATTCCGATAACGCCACTACATTCAAAAAGGCGTCGTCGGAGCTACGAAAACTCAACGATATGTGGACGGACGAACGCTTTCTTGGTTTCTTAAGCAACTCCCACATCAAGTGGAAGTTTATCCTCGAGCGAGCCCCATGGTGGGGTGGGTTTTGGGAGCGATTGATAGGGGTAGTTAAGTCGGCCCTAAGAGCGACTATTGGTAAGGCAACTTTAAATGCTGATCAATTTCAAACTTTATTGACAGAAGTCGAAGGTGTCGTCAACTTGAGGCCGCTAACTTACGTTGGAGATGACCCGTTGGATCTTGCGCCCCTTACTCCAGCACATTTCCTCATTAGTGTAAACGGAAATTTAGTGGAATCAGCATACCTGCAACCATCAGGAAAAGAACTGCGAGGGCAATGGAAGGAGCGCCTACGTTTTGTGGCCAGTTTCAAGAAGCGGTTGTATAAGGAATACTTACTACAATTGAGAACTTTACACCACGCCCAAAATCCATTGAGTTCCAGTATACGAGTCGGGGATGTTGTGCTTTTGGAAGATTCATCACTGCCAAGAACGCTTTGGCATCTTGCGGTCATCGAGAAGTGCTTTCATGGCAGAGACGGCAACACCCGAGCTTGTGAAATACGACTGCCAAGTGGATCCATACTAAGAAGACCAATACAACTCCTGTATCCCTTAGAGATAGCTGCATAACCGAAAATCTTGGCTGCCGGGAGGATGTCAAAAATCTTTATTACACATACCTACAATCTTAAGTTAAACTAACACATACAAATGTATTATGTGCTTCTCTTTCTTAATTTAACTGTTGAAAATGGAAAGGAGTCAGTTCTTCTTTTGCGCGCGACTGACTCGGTCAACTTCTTTGTAACATAAAAAACTGAAATAAAATCTTTAAGTTGAATTATACTCGTATATAACGGGTCGTTTTTTATTTGAATTCGGGTGAACATTTTCCAAATCCCTAATGAGCGCTCCGCCCGGTCAGACGTCTAACGGTCAGAAAGGAGATGAAAAGAAACAAACGACGATTAATAAGACCACAATTCGATGGTTTTTACAGTATTGTAGAATGCTTGTGTGGGTACAAATGATAGAACTTATTCTTTTCCATACAAATCGCTTTATTCAATACAGTAACAATTCACAATTTAATCGTTTATCTCAATCCAATTTCTCAACGGCTTATACTTTTATTATCTTTTACTTAAACCACTTAATCACTTCTCTTAATTAACACTTCGAATTCAACTGATACACTAACCTACATACCTTTTGGATGCTGATATTTATACTCGAATGACATATTTCGAGAACAATCCTGTTATTCAAGTATCGAAATCTTCTGCTCTTCGAGTATCTAAGTCTTCTGCTATGTAAATCTAGATGACGCTGCTCACATTTAAATGGTTATCACAGTATTATACGTTTGAAAATTGAAAACATATTTGACAATGTAGCTCACATGGCATTAACCTGTGATATTTGGAGTGAAATGATGACTGTTTCCATGCATGATGATAGACTTGTAATGTCTATCATAGCTACCGTTGTACTCGATCAACGGCATACTGGTGACTATATAACTGAAAAATTAAAAGAAATTTGTGCAGGAACACACATCTGAATGGATAAAATGACTGCAGTAGTTACGGACAACGGCTCGAAAATTACAGCCGGCATAGTTAATTTTCTAGAAAAAAACAAACACTTGCCTTGCTTTGCTCATATAATCAATCTTATCGCTGAATCTGCAATGTCAGTCAATGATTTGAGTTCATTAGGAAGCAAAGTACGAAACGTTATCAAATTTTTCAAGAGCAGTTCTCAGCGGCTTTTACATCAAAAGCAAACTGGCTCTCAAACTGATTTTAGATGTTAAGACTCATTGGAATTCTGTCCATTATATGCTCCATAGATACATTGAATTAGCACCGATTGTTCATCAAATTTAAGTGCTAAATACTAAAGCACCACCTAGACCCTCGGCTATAGAAGTGCAGAATATAAAAGCATTGATTTGTATTTTGAAACCACTGCAATATGTAACCAAAGAGCTATCGAGTGAACAGTATGTGACCATAAGTAAAATAATACCGATGGAGAACTGCTTAAAGGCGCAGATTGATGATATACCTGCGGCTGTATGTGGTGATGATAATACAGTAAAAAACAGAAATAAACAAACAGATAGAACGCAGATTCGGACATATTGAAGACAACCATTTGATTGCAATCTCATGTTTACTGGATCTAAGATTCAAGATTTCAGGATGCCAGATCTTGTGCAAAGGCAATTTCTTTACAGAGAAGATTTATTACTACCACTCCGAGTATTATCGGCAGTGAACCTGATGGCGATTCTTCGGTCGAAACACCATACGATTTCTGGAGTCACCATAAGAAGTTGGCTCATACGAAAAAACGAAACAAAACAACAGGTTCTTCAGCTTCATTACAGTCTGAAAATAAAAATGAAATAAGCCATTACTTATCTGCACAGGTTTCACCACTTTCCCTAGATCCTTTGAAACAATGTGAAGAAATTAAAGTTGTTTTCCCCAAATTATACAAGTTGGCATGAGAATATTTATCACTTCCTGTGACGTCTGTGCCCTCAGAACAAAATAATCGTACCATAAAAAAATCCGAAACCGCTTATCGCCAAAACGGCTGATAAACTTCTATTTTTAAGCGACTATACGGAGGAGGAATGGAAACTTTAATGTGTGCCTAATGCAATATATATATTATAAATATTATAAATAAATAATTTAATTTTTTAAATAACCTTTAATTTGTGAATTTACAGTCGTTTGTTTTTTTATTATTGTATTTATTAAATTTATGTACCATTTGTTTGGCTTAATGTTCTGTTTTAATGAAATTAAATTGACGTTACTTACTGACTGATACTGACATTGACGTCCTGACGTACATATGCGCATTAGGCGGTACGCCCTACGAAAAGTACTAGATTTTTTTTTTTTTTTTAAAGAACTTAACACTCAAGTGGGTATTAATACACTTAAAATGCCTGAGCACGTGTTAAGTTTCTACGAAAATGGGACAGAGAGAGAAAGAAAGATTTGAAGTATCGATACATTTGTCTCGATACTTTTATGAGTACGATACCTTTTTTCTATACTGCTTATGAGTACAGTATCGATACTTTCTATGCGATACCGTGTCCCTATGCTTAACGTCTTCCCCGTTTTCCTTATAAGCGCCATCCAGTTTTCCAGACTTACTTTCCTTTTAAAACTATCCGCTTCCTTTGTTTTGCTTTCGGTGAAATCCAACGTACATTCAGCAACCGCTTTTATTTGGAGAAATTCTACGTCACGGTAAATTGCAGATTTTCATTCGTTGATATTATCTAATTGTTGGTGTTCTTACTTTTCTTTTCCCTTACTCTTCTTAATCCTATTGCGTCATCTACCATATATTTGAAATGAAGAGGATTTCCACATTTGAATAGCAGAAGACTCAACAATTGGTGAATGGAGAATGAAATCGAACCTTCTACCAAAGTGGAAATTTGTATTCCACGCTGGATGGTAAAGAATATTCTCGAAATATGTCAGGGGATATTTATAACATCCCCCAAGGTATGCAAGTCAGTTCTAAAGTGAAATTTGAAGAGTGAATAACAAATAGTGATTTAGTGGTTTTAGTAAAAAATAAAGAAAAGTGAAAGGGTTGAGATAAGTGGCTGAATTGTGAATTGTAACTGTATTGAATAACGTGATTGTATTGAATGGAATAAGCTCTATCATTTGGCCCACACAAGCTTTTTGCATTGGGGTCTGATGTTCGATGGGACTTATTGCGAATTAAAAAAACAAATTTTTTTGTTATAAAGCTAAATGTACTATTGCAGTTCACTCCCATCCAACTCAAATCCGAGTTAAACATGAGAAACCTCAGCCCCAGCGGGGGTAAAATCGATTTAGTGCTCTGACTTCAGGACGTTGTAAGCAAATAAGAGAAACACTGCAGCAGCTCCAAGCAGACGTGAATAGACTAGCGCATTTGTCATACCTCACCGCAGGCCAGGAAATTATCCACGAAATGGCAAAGGACGCATTCATCAGGATTCGAAGCTACAGTCTGCACTAAGGAAGGCCCGAAAAAGAATCCTTGCTGAGGCGCTTGCCTTCGTTCTGGCGATGGAAGGAGCTAATCAAGCTTCAAAAGGAACACATTTCGTTAGAGAAGCAGCACCTGTTGAATGCTCCTGCTCAAGACTTAGTGTCGAGGAACGAGATACTCCATGGGATGGATGAAGAATACGCTTCTGGAACTACAATGTAATGGGACATCTTCAAAGGCAGTGTAAAGAACCGGTGCGACGAAAAACTGTCCTTAAAGGGTAACAAGCAAATAAAGGAAGAAACTGGCAGAAACGGGTACCAAAAAGTCAGTCAAACTTCCCGCAGCCATCAGTTGGAAAATGCCTAAGCAAAAACTTCGCGGGGCAGAAGATGGTAGCACTAGTCGACGGCCCCAGGACCATCATCCAAGTCTCGCTAGCAAAACGATACAATGAAAGCTTTTTAGTAGAGGTAGTCAGTGGAAAGGAAAAATGGATGGCAATAATAGACACCGGTGCTACGGCCTCGATCATCAGGAGGGATCTTGTGCAGAAGTCTTGGCTGATTAACGCTAGTAGTTGCAGCTTGCAAACAGCTACAGGAGCAACGATTAAGGTATATGGTGAAGTCCGCATAAAAATCCATCTGGCCGGAATAACATGCTCTGACGCGTTTCTGATAGCTGACATAGGTGACTAGTGCATCATTGGTACAGACTTCATGAGAGAGCATGGACTAGTAATAGATTTGGGGGCACAAACCCTGAAATACGGAATCATGGAAACATCAATGGTATACGGAAACACCAATACATCAGCCTTAAATGTCGTCATATGCGGACATCAGAGTCTAGAGCCTTCGTCGGAAGCAATTTTGTGGGCAGAAGTGGATGGTGGTCCTGCTAGCCATCGATTTTATTTGATGGAGCCAGAAAATAGAAGAGACTTCATGGTGGGAAAGACCTTAGTGGAACCAAACAACACCAAGGATGTAAGGATTCTAAATCCAAAGACATGCAGTGTAAAGGTTAAAAAGGGGGAGATAGTGGGAAAATGTGTACCGACCACAACGGAAGCAAATGGTGCAACACCGCTCGCAACAGTTCAGAGCACAAAAATCAAGAAAATTCCCAGCCTCTCTAATATGAATCAAGAGCAGCGAATCCTGACAGGAAAACTAATCGGATGGTACACTGGTGTATTTGCTACACAAGACGGAGAATATGAACGCATGGAACTTGTACTCTCACTGACATCCCAACCATGTCACCACAAGCTACTCATGACCAGGAATGGATGACATTTTGGATACGCTTTCTGAAGCGAAATGATTCTCAACACTAGACATGAAGAGTGGTTATTGGTAGGTTGATCAAAAAGATCGTGAGAAAATGGCTTTCACTGCAAGAAACGGTCTTTGGCAGTTTACGGTGATCCATCACCTAAATCTAAAAGAAGTGTTTGAGATGCTGCGAAGCGCTTATTTGGAGCTGAACCTAAAAAAGAAGTGGAATATCTGGGTCACATTATATCAGACAAAATCGAAGCCATGAAAAGTTGGCCTGTACCAAAGATAAACACCAAGTGTGAAGTTTCTTGGGATTTTTCACGTACTACAGGAGGTTCCTAAATAATTTCAGATATTGCACCAACTTACGTAAAAAGGCCGACAGTTCAGGTGATCTGGAGATTGTGAAAAAGCATTCCAGGAACTCAAGCGGCAGTTGTGCAATGCCCTCATCTTAGGTTACTAGGAAAAATGATCATCGTGGACGCAAGATCTAGCAATGTTGGGGTCGGAGTAGTGATCTCTTAAGTTCATGATTGTCAAGAGAAAGTGGTTGCATATTACAGAAAAGTACCCTCCAGACCTGAAAAAGTGTAGAGTGAAATGTGAACACTGCAACCGTAGGGAAGTGAAGGACCAGGCCACTATCCAAATGATCTATACTGGTCCAATAGAGTTGGGTAGAGACGAAATCCGTTCCTACCAACAGACATAATGACATCGAACTAATATTGGCCTGGAAAGGATGCGAAGACAGAAAAAGCTAGCAGCACATACCAGTCACGAGCCAAACTTTAAAGGCATACTGGACACAGTGGGACTCGCTTTGTGTGCAAGATGGTTCGCTGAAGAGAAAATGGGAAAGTGCAGATAGAACAACATCTCGTATGCAGCTAATTCTGCTATGGTCCAGAGTCAGCCAAGTGCTCCATGAAATACATGACGGAATCTCAGGAGGCCATTTTGGAATAAGGTGTGCCAAGGGCCCATAAGTAAAGCCACAGGGACGAATGCAATAATACAATGATGGAGTACCATTTTAACGAATAACCATCGCCATCGCTGACCCGATTTCCGAAATTTTATCGGCAACCAATAGGACCTTGAATGAGCATCTGTCTAAGCTCGTCGCCAACTGCCAGCGGGACTAGGATTTACACATACCTCTCTTTTTAATAATCTACCGAATCGCGGTCCATAATTCAATAGGACATATGCCATTCGAGATTGTTTTTGGTCAAACTGTCCGGTGGCTAAGTGAAACGAAATTCGGATTACCACCTGCAGGGCCCAAGGAGGTGAACGACTACGTAAATGACCTTTGCAGCAGGATTCGTAAATTACATGAAGACGCCAGGGAAAATATGAAGATAGCGAGCAACCGCATGAAGACTAGGTACGACATCGGAGCGAAATCTTCCGACTTCAACGAAGGAGAACTGGCGTGGCTGTATAATCTTCTGAGTAAGAAAGGCAAACTACCAAAATTACAAAAGGATTGGGAAGGTCCATGCAAGGTGATAAACCGCACTAACCGCGTTATTTACCGGATTCAGCGTGGGAATCGAAAAAAACTGAAGATGGTCTATTTGAATAGAATGTGTCATTTCAACCAAACGATAAATGTCGAAGTTGTTCGGGAAGATCAACTTTAGGGAGGGAGCCGTGTGATATCAATTTGAATGTGAACAGCATCATATATATTTTAAATGAACAAGATTTCTATATTTGAATAGCAGAAGCCTCAACCATTGGTGAATGGAGAGCGGAATCGAATCTTGTAGGAAAATGGAAATTGTATCTGACCCTGGACGGCGAGGATTGTTCTTGAAGTATGACATTCGAGTAGAAATACCAGCACCCCCAAGGTATGCAAGTGATTTGATTATTTGAACTTGAAGTGTTAGTTAGGAGAAGTGATTAAGTGGTTTAAGTAAAAAATAAGAAAAGTATATGCGGTTGAGAAATTGGATTGTATTGAGAGAAACGATTAAAATATGAATTGTAACTGTACTGAATAAAGTGATTTGTATTGAAAAAAATAATTTCTATCATTTGTGCCCACACAAACATTTTACATTGGTTTCAGAAGTTTGATAGGACTTATGTGGGATAGGACTTATTGTGTGTGTAAAAAAAAAATTGTGACTGTTTTAGAAATGCTAGAATGGGTCGAATTGCAGTTGACCCTGGTCCAAGTTAAATACGAGTTGAATAAGAGAATCATCAACGCCAGTGGAGGAAAAATTGACTTGGTGCTCCGACTTCACGAGGCTTTGAACAACGAGGGGCATGATCCTGAGGATGAACAGATAAGTACCAGCAGTGACATGGCTGCGATGATGCAACTCCTCTTGCTAAAAATCTACGAATAAAAGGACAACATTGAACAAAAATTCGACGAACAAAAGAATTGCCTAGAAAAAAAACTGGAACAACAAAATAACATTCTACACCAAAAGTTCGAAGAAATTGATAACAAATTTGAAATAATAGAGAGGAATGGTGATGACAAATTTGATAGAAAAGCGAATAATGTTGACTATAAATTCGAACAAATGGACAGCAAAGTTGAGCAAATAGCAAAAGAGCTCAACACGGTGCGAAAACAGAAACTCCGAGAATGTTCCTTAAGCGGTCCAAGGAGAAAAGAGTTGAAGTCTCCCTCATTCGATGGTCAGACCTAATGGTCTACTTATAAGAAGCAGTTTGAAATGGCTGCCTGTGCAAACGATTTTAATAATGAGGAAAAGTGCTTTGCCCTAACAATGGCCTTGCATGCAGCAATATTGTTGCAAACAATAAACATTGAAAACCATCAAGATTATATGACTTTAGTACAGGCTATCGAGAAACGGTTTGGGGATAGCCACATGCAGGAGGTATACAAGGTCCAATTGCAAAGCCGGATCCAGCAACGAGGAGAAACACTGCCGCAGCTCCAAGCAGACGTGAGCAGACTGGTACATTTGTCATACCCCACCGCTGGCCAGGAAATTGTCGACGAAATGGCAAAGAACGCATTCGTCAGGGAATTGCAGATTCGAAGCTACAGTCAGCAGTAAAGATGACCGGGAAAAGAACCCTTGCTGAAGCACTTGCCTTCGCTCTGGCGATGGAAGCAGCCAATCAGGTTTCCAGGGGAAGACATTTCGTCAGGGAAGTAGCGTCTATCAAATGCTCCTGCAGAAGAATTAGCGCCGAGGAACAAGATACTCGACGGGATAGACGAGAAATGTGCTGCTGGAATTGCAATATTATTTTGCAATAGACACCAGTGCTACGACCTCGATCATCAGGAGAGATCTTGCGCAGAAGTCTTGGCTGATTAACGCTAGTAGTTGCAGCTTGCAAACAGCTACAGGAGCAACGATTAAGGTATATGGTGAAGTCCGCATAAAAATCCATCTGGCCGGAATAACATGCTCTGACGCGTTTCTGATAGCTGACATAGGTGACTAGTGCATCATTGGTACAGACTTCATGAGAGAGCATGGACTAGTAATAGATTTGGGGGCACAAACCCTGAAATACGGAATCATGGAAACATCAATGGTATACGGAAACACCAATACCTCAGTGTTAAATGTCGTCATCTGCAGAAATCAGAGTCTAGAGCCTTCGTCGGAAGCAATTTTGTGGGCAGAAGTGGAAGGTGGTCCTGGAAGTCACCGATTCTATTTGATGGAGCCAGAAAATAGAAGAGACTTCATGGTGGGAAAGACCTTAGTGGAGCCAAAGAACAACATAGTCCCTGTAAGGATTCGAAATCCAAAGACATTCAGTGTAAAGGTGAAAAAGGGGGAGATATTGGGAAAATGTGTACCTGTTGAGGCTATATCGACCACAGCGGAAACAAAGGGTGCAACTCCGGTTACAATAGCTCAGAGCATAAATATCAGGAACAAAATTCTCAGCCTCTGTAATCTGGACGAAGATTAGCAAATCCTGGCAGAAAAACTAATCGGTGAGTACGCTGATATATTTGCTACACAAAATGGAGAATATGGAAGTACGCATATTGTTCAACACCACACAGACAACGGAGACTGTTTAGTTCTTCAATAATTCTATATTAAATCAGATGATGAATGCTACCATAATAAATGAATCAGCAATACAATCCATATATCTGCCTCAGGATGATATTCAATGAATATCATGAAAGCTGTTCGACCGGGTCTCCTGAGTTGTTCCGCATGGGTTGGTAGATAACCTGTAAAGATAAGCACAATTGATTCTACAGTGACTGTTCCTTTGACGAATTTTGCCAATTAGTTTCAATGGGCAATGGGCATAACTTGACAATAGGGCGCTTAATTATTCCATTTTGGGTCTTAAGCATTACAGCCCGCACTATGTTATCAGCACCAGGATGTACCTCTATAATTCGTCCCAATGGCCATTGGTTGCAGGGAAATCGTTCATCCTTTACCATGACAATATCAAATCCGATTTGCGTTTCAACCACTTTGGCCGTTTCGGGAATCTCGATAGATATTCCCTACTCCATTGCCGCCAGAACTGTTTTGACAATGGAGTTTACGAAACTGATATTGTTGACTTCAGCTTGTAGCAGTGCAAGTAACAAGTCCCCTATCAAAAAATTACCTGGGGTTAATACCATTAGGGCATCGGGGTTACCTGTTAATGGATATAATGGCCTCGAGTTCAAGCATGACTCAATTTGTATCAGCACGGTGCTGAGTTCCTCATTTGTTAATTTTTGTTCTTCAATTATCCGTTTCAAATGAAATTTCGTCGACTTAACACCCGCCTCCCTCAACCCTCCAAAGTGGGGCGACGAAGGTGGTATAAAATGCCAACGTATTTGTTATTGCGCTAATTGCGGATAAACTTTTTCTATGAATCGCTGATAGGTATATCTGTCTTCCTTAAGCTTTCTGTTGGCACCTATAAAATTAGTGCCGCAGTCGCTATATATGTCCTTACATATACCTCTTCGTGCAATAAAACGTTTTAAGACACTCACAAAAGAATCTGAGGTCAAGTCATCAACCAACTCTAAGTGATTAGCCTTTGTGGCTAAGCAAATAAAAAGCGCGATGTATCCTTTCAAAGAGACTCGACCTCTACCATTTGAAGATCGCACGTTGAAGGGCCCAGCGTAGTCAACACCAGTAGAGGAAAATGCTCTCGCTGGACGAACCCGTTCAGCTGGTAAATCAGCCATCATTTGCGTGCATGGCTCTGGTTTATTTAAACAATACAACGATGGATTGCAAAACACACCACATTACGTCCGTTCATAATCCAAAATCGTCTCCGGATGTGGTTTAAGGTAAGCGTCACTCCTCCATGCAAGGTGCTTACGTGACTATACTGTACAATTAAATTTGTAATCTGGTGTTTTACAGGTAGGATGAGCGGGTTCCTTTGGTCCTTTGAAAGGAACGCCTATTTCAATCTGCCACCGAGTCGTGTTGTCCTTACCTCTGTGTGAAAGAATAGATTAAGGGGGCGCAGAGGGCTATTTTCGGGTAATGACTTGTCTATGGATAATGCATTCCATTCAAGAGTAAATGTCTCACGTTGTACCAAACGAAGTACAGAAATCAGGACCGAATGCAGTTCTTCCGTTGAAAGTGTTCGTGAACACAATGTTAATGTAAACTGAGTTTTATTTTTTTTGTGATATTTTATTGAATTTGTAATAATTATTGTAACTAAGCTACAAATGAATTCGAATATAACTACTAATTATAATGTAAACAAACAAACGTAACGTAAGGTTATACTTTGCTATTGTATGACACTTATTGTAAAAATGGAAGTAATTTCCGGAAAAAAAGAATAAAACTATTTGAAGTCGTCTCTTGCAGGTGAAGCTGCTCGTTTATTGCAGCATTTAGGTTTATATTCTGGCAATTATGACAAAGCATGGGAACTTCTTGTCGCCAGATACGACCACAAGCGAGAGTTGGTAAACGCTCATTTTCAACTTTTTTTTGAACAGCAGCAGTAGACAAAGGAGACTGCGAACAACATCAAGTCTCTACTGGACATGTCCCAGGAATGAACTGTGTATGTAAGGTATGTATTAGATTGGAATGATTTGAGGGGTATGTGTGGATTTATTTTGAGTGGGATAAACGGACTGTATGTTGTGTGTTGAGTAGAGTGTATTTGTTTTAAATTGTTATGAGTGCGATTTGTATTTGAGTGGATTTTATTTTGAAATGCCGTCGGCATTTGTAATTAATATTATTACATTTCGAATAATTGATTATTTTGGTGATTATTTGTTTTGATGGGAATTAGTTGTCGTCGTTAAATAATCGTGTTGTTCTCGAATTATTCGACGGTAGGTAACAAATCTTTGTTATTGGTCTTTTTAATGTACCATTCGCCGTTTTAAGTGTGACCACGCGGATGTGGTTGTCCATTCCGGGATGAGTGTCGATTATTCGAGCGAGTATCCATTGCGCTGGTGGAAGACGTTCATCTTTCACTAGGACTAGATCTCCAATCTTTGGATCGGCCTCTAGTTTTGCCCATTTCGGACGCGATTGAAGACGTGAAAGATACTCGTTTTTCCATTTGCGCCAGAAATGTGCTACTGCGATTTGAACGTGCTTCCACCGGTCTAGATAATTTGTTGTTGTCGACAATAAGTCTCCTTGAAGTACCATGTTGGTTGGCTCGCCAATTAAAAAATGACATGGAGCTAATACGTCTAAGTCTTCCGGATTTTCTGATAGTGGACATAATGGTCGCGAATTGAGAATGCCTTCTATTTGAGTTAGTACTGTGGAAAATTCCTCCAAGGAAAGTATTTTGTTTTTGACTACTCGTTTCAAATGATGTTTTACTGATTTTACCCCTGCTTCCCAGAGTCCTCCGAAATGAGGGGAAGCAGGGGAATAAACTTCCATTCTGTAACCAAATTTGCTAAGGTTTCGGCGATATTTTCCCAATCGTGTGCGGCATCTTTCATCACTCGCCGAAGTTCGGCATTCGCTCCAATAAAATTGGTCCCACAATCGCTGAAGATTCGGGAGCAAATACCGCGACGTGCAGTAAATCGTCGGAAAGCTGCTAGAAAAACTTGCGTCGTCATGTCAGAGACGAGTTCCAAGTGAATGGCTTTGATGAAGATGGCGAAGTAGCCCTTAAGTGTTTTGGCTCCACGTCCCTTCCACGTCTTCACTTCTACTGGTCCTGCATAGTCGACGCCGGTGTTGCTGAATGGTCTAGCAATCCGAACCCGCGATGATGGTAAGCTTCCCATGATTTGCTGCATCGGCTTGACTTCCTTGACTCTTTCTTCGTTTAGATGTTTTTTAGGAATCGGAGACAGTACGCCACCACTCTTATAAACCTTGATAAGTCGGAGTAGGTTGGTAAAAGTTCCCCTATGATATTGTTGGTTGTCTTCAGAATGCAATGGTTTCTGACGGTTCTTTTCTCTTCCTCCGTTTCTAATAGAAGTGGTTGTTTTGGAACCTCGAAGTCCCATTGGTTCCTTAATATCGACGGACCATGCCACCACAATTCTTGTACTCCCAGAGTAGAAGGTGATATACCTCGGGACGCGAGATCAGCTGGGTTGTGTTCTGTGGAGATGTGTCTCCACATACCACAATCAGTGGTATACACTCCTGAAAACAATCTATTATGGAATATTTCATTCTAAGTTGCAATATGGAATCGCTTGTTGGGGAAGTGCATATTTTAATAAAATTCAACCCTTGTTAACCTTGCAAAAATAGTTAGTAAAAATTATATGCCGTAAACCTGTTATCCTAGTTATCCTTTGTTCTGTGACCTGAAAATTCTTCCAGTTCGTCATTTATATTGTTTTAAGGTTTTAAAAGCTTTCTTTATGAAGTCTGGTAGTCGTAACTTTCGTTTAATATCATCTTATAATCTACGTGGAAACATGTCTAATATGTTATCTGTACCTACTTTTCGTACCACTGCTTATCGTAATTTTTACTCTATTTTGTCGTTTCGCTTATTTAACAAACTTCCTCACACAATCAGGGCAATTTCAACATCTGGTTTGTTTATAAAACATTTAAAACGTTGGCTCCTCCAATTTAACCATGCTAGTCTAGAATCATTCATTCACTGATGCTCGACTTCTGACATTCTGGTTAAACCTTAGCTCACTGTTGTATTCATCCTTTGCCTATTTAGCTATCTAACGGATGTATTTTTTTTCTTAAAACAAAAATGTTTTTGTTGTACTCTCTTATGCTTCATGAACTTTTTCTTACACATTTTTATATTGTTTAAAATACTTATACAGTCTTATATTTGCTTGCTACAGGGTCACCCCACCTAAAAAAAATAATTTTATATTGTTAAAGTCCTTTGAAGTGACATTCAACACTATTTTCTTTACTTCTGTAATCTAAAATACAGAATGTCACCAATCTCCTTATTTCTATTGCTCTGCATATAAGGTTTTTATTTATTTATTTTAAGAATTGTGAATTATAATGAATTTATAAGAAGAAATAAATTATATCAATATCAATATCAATATCAATATCAATATCAATATCAATATCAATATCAATATCAATATCAATATCAGTTAGCCTTTGAATTTCTGCAACTCGGTTACTAACAAAGGTCGACCATCTTGTTGGAGTTGAACGTATCCAAGCCAGAGTTATCGTGGAGTCAGACCAGGCGTATAGATTTACCTGTGGCACCTTCAATACGTCTGCAACGTAGCGAAGCAAAGATTCCAAAATGACTGCTCCACATAACTCGAGTCGGGGAATACTTACTGTCTTGAGTGGGGCAACCTTAGTTTTCGACAGTAAAAGATTCATTTCTGTTTGGCCTTAGTTGTTTAAGACCCGAATATATACGGCGGCTCCGTAGGCTTTGGTCGAGGCATCACTGAAGCCGTGTAATTGTACAGCTTTTATGGTACGGTCTGTGTTGATCCATCGGTTGATTTTAAATTCTTGAATTAAGGGCAATTCTCTTTGATACTCCTTCCATTCCTCCTGTAAATCTATTGGTATCGTTTCATTCCAGTCCGTCCCATTTCTTCACAGCTCCTGCATTATTATCTTCGCCCTAATCACGCAGGGTGAGATCCAACCAAGTGGGTCGAAGAGTTTTGCGATAGCAGAAAGCATTGCCCGTTTTGTTATCTGTGTTTCTGGCTTTTGGAAATTTTGGAACGAAAAGGAGTCCGACTTTGGAGACCAACGGATGCCCAAGGTTTTTACATGAATTGCTGGTGATAAGGGTAGCTCAAAGTTGATTTCCTTATCGTTTTCAGGAATGTCTTCTAAGAGTCTTTCATGATTACACGTCCATTTGCGAAGATTAAATCCTGCGGATGCAAGCAATCGTCGAATTTCATTCCGCTTTTGTAAGGCGTCAGTCAGGGTATCTGCTCCGGTAATAAGGTCGTCAACGTACATATCTTGCTGAACGGCCTTGGCTCCCACTAGGTATTTCTCTGCTTCGTCGTCTGCAACCTTGTTAAGTACTCGTATGGCTAAATACGGTGCGCATGCTGTGCCAAAGGTCACTCTTTTAAGCCTGTATGCTCTCAGTGGCTGCTGTTCACTATCCCGCCAAAAGATGAGTTGGTAATTGCTGTCTGCCGTTGGTACTAAAATTTGTCGGTACATCTTCTCGATGTCGGCGGTGAAGGTATATCGATGCTGTCTCCATCTTAATATGACATCGATAATGATTTTTTGTAACTTAGGACCAACCATCAAGTGCTCGTTTAAGGACGTACCGTCCAAAGTCGTCGACGCTGCATCAAACACAACTCGCAGTTTTGTGGTGGAGCTTGAGTCTTTAATGACGGCCTGGTGTGGAAAAAGAAATGAAAAGGTGTTGCAAGGTAAGTGTCGTTCAATAAATCTACCTCCTCCATGTGATCCATGGTGATATATTCTAACATACACCTTTTATATCCTACCTTTAGTTTCGGATCCTTCTGAAAACGACGTTCTAATTGAGTAAAACGTCGTAAAGCAACTTCCCTGCTTGAACCTAACGCCGGTCGTACTCCATCTTAGAAGGGTAAGGACACTTGATACCGTCCATTTGTTAATCTGGTTGTATGGGTTTGGAAGTGCTGTTCACAAGCATTGTCTTCTTCCGAAACCATCATTTAAACGGAGCTTCTTCAACCTCCCAGAATCTTCGTATTTCAGTGCCAAGATCAAGCTGTAGAGAGAAGCTTTGAAGGAGTTGTGTGGACCTGTCTGGAATTTTCCCGAAAACAATCCCACCAAATTGGGTTTTTTGGGCGACAATGGCGTTGTTTTGATCATTCTAATGATGCCCGTAGAATAATGTCAGAGTAAACTTCGCTTCCCAGAAGTATATCGATTTTAGCTGGATTGAAGAATGCGGGATCTGCTAAAAGAAGGCCTTTGATATGGTTTAATTCGTCGATCATAACTCGCTGGGCCGGGAGAAGGCCAGTCAGTGACTGAAAAATAAAGGCTTTAGTGACGCTTTCAAATGTCGAATATTTAGATCGAAGCGTTATGTCGACATAATATTTGCTTGTGTCACTGCTGACCTTTCCTAACCCGGAGATCTGGACGGACGTTCTACGCCTTGGTAATCGTAGTAACTGTGCTGCTGATTCAGTTATGAACCTCAGAACCTCGATCAACAAGTGCACGGAGATCATGGCACCTGCCATCAGCTGAGACTACCGTAACTATGGCTGTTGCTAGCAAGACTTGACTCGCGCGATGTTGTGTTGCAAAGAAGGTGTTCCGCGAATGCGATGTGTGCGGCTGGTCGATGGGCCTACAAACCAACTCTGAGGCGCCTGAGTTCAGCAGTGTTTGCTTACTTGTGGTGCCCGTTGGATTGGAAGTTTCGGTAAGCACTTGCGAACATACTTGACTTGTTTGATCTTCTTTGAAATTTTGTTTTAAATGTAGTAATGAATGGTGTCGCTGCTGGCAAAAATAACAGTTCTTTGAGCTTGGACAGTCTCAAATTGGGTGGCTGTACGCGAGACAGTTCTCACACAACTTCACTCTGCGCACGGTTTGCCACTTGTGTGTTGTGTCCAACCGAAGAAATTTGCTGCATTTCCTTAAGGCGTGCTTTCCGTGATGACAAACTTTGCATTGGAACTGCTCCTTCATCTGGGTATTAGTATAAAATACTATGGCTTGTGGACTAGACTTCGCAAATGACTTCGTATTTGCTTTCGACCACAAAAGAGGCTGCTGGTCAACTGCTTCAAGCGCCCTAAAACGTGCTTATAAAAATCCGATGAAGTCCTTTCTGCTTGGAAGTTCCGTAGAATTGCCCAACTTTTCTTCCCATAAATGCTGCGTTGAACATGGTAGTTTTTGGAAAAGGATATAGATGAGAATAACATCCCAATGGTTTACTAGCACCCCCAGGTTTTCCAATGCATGAAAGCATTCTTCAGATGTATCAAGCATAGACCTTAACCCACTGGTGGACTCCTTTGTTAATGATGGTTGGCTGAAAAAAAGATTTAACTGGGCATTGACTAGGACCCGCTTAAGGTCATATCTCGCCTTCAACAAGTCTCATGCCTTGACATAGTTTTCTGCTTCGAGACCTAAATGCTGTATGAGACGCTCTGCGTCCCCACTAATTGATGATTTTAAATGGTGTAGTTTCTGGATGTCGCTCAGGTGAGTATTTGTATGAATTAATGATGTAAATATATCATTTCGTATAGCATCCGGAGAACGGTGGAATATTTATTTTTGGAAGGCGAAGATCCCCACCACTACCAGCTGCAGCTGACAATGCGTTGATCGTCTCTGTAGGCGCCTTTGCAGTTGATGCACATTTGTCGATGGCGTCTAAAAGCTCGCAGCGATAGTCCAGGTGAGATTCTAAGAGTTGTTCATAGACCTTCATTAATTCTTCCTTTGTTAAATCCTTTTCTAACTTGCCTGCACCCATAATTTCCTCATGGTATCGCCTTGCTGTTGCCAAATTATCATCAAGGATGGATAGACGGGTGGATAAATAATTTGAGGTACGCCGCGTTTCACCTGTCTTCCTAAAATTTGAAAAATCGCGAACAACCTGAGCAAATAGTGCTTTCTGCAGCTCTCCAAACGACATAGTGAGTTAATATGGATTGAGGTAGTTAAATAGATGTATATTATATGTAAATTTATTGAATGTATGAATGTATATTAGAATATATAGAATATAATAGATATATGTATGTATATATATATGTATTACAATGTAGAATTAATTAATTTAGTTTAGATCATAAAATTCGTAATTTAAGCTGGATTTGATACACACTTTGTTATATACATATATATATTTATGTAGATATATACGTGTGTCTGATGAATATTTTTTGAATTTTGTTAATTTAAATCGATTGCATTGAAGTTTATATGTATTGTAGTGTTTAATGCAATTTAGAGTTGCTTGCAACTATATTATATTAAAAAATATATAATCTGGCTCGAATGGACCAATATTTGCCATTGAGTTGGCTTTTTGTCCGTTAAGTTAAATAAGTACATTTTAATTACCCGAACAGTAATGTTTAAAAATACGGATTTAAATAAAACGTCTATGTCCGCTACGTTATAAAATTAGAGTGTTTCGTCTATTTTACTATACTTATTTTATATATATGAATTTTGACATATACAAGTTATTGCATGATAGATTTTGTATTTTCAATATTGTTTTTATACGTTTACATAATAAATAATAGATTGATTGAATTCTCTACTAACAATAATTTTATTTCTTGTTTTAATCAGCAACAACTTGAGAACACCGACGAGAGTAATTGGAAATAGGTTCCTAGTAAGGACAACGTGGCAGATGACGCTGCTAAATATAAGATCAAGACTTCAGCTCTACGGGAAAATGGTTTAACGGGACCGAAATTTCTGCGTCAAAGTCCTCCAAATTGGCCCAAGGATGATATTGATACTCAAACATGTGACATAGGCAACGAAGAAGTAAAAAAATGCTATACCCATTGTAAAACAATAACGCCAAACATTGTGGAATACACACGTTTTTCGCGATGGATACGACTATTTAGAACACTGATGTACGTCTTTCGACACAACACAATTGTCTACGAGGGTCGATATCAGACGAGAAGGAAGCAGCCGCATGTTACCTATATAAGCTCTGCCAAATCGAGAGCTATCCGCAGGAATATGCCATCCTGAAAAACGCATCGAAAACCGAACGGCATTCAATAAACATCAACAAGTTCAGTCCTCTCTATAGGCTATCCCCGTATTTAGATGAAAGTGGGGTTATTCGAGTTAGAGGACGTGCCGATGCGATAGAAAGCGTAGCCATAGCTACGAAAATACTCATTCTACCATGAGTATTTTATGAATATCATATAAAATTTCGACATACATATATTCAATGAGACCGTGGTAAATGAGTTACGGCAGCTTTATTACATTCCAAACCTTAGACGTGTTTTGAAGAAACTTCAAGAAAATTGTCAACACTGTAAAAATAAACGGGCTGAACCACTGCCTCCACTAATGGGACAACCACAAGCACGTCTCCAGCTCTTCGTGAAACCGTTTTCCTATACAGGGATCGATTATTTCGAGCCACTTTATGTCAAAGTTGGAAGACGCAAAGAAAAGAGATGGGGAATGCTGCTTACCTGCCTGACGGTACAAGCGATCCACATAGAGATTGTTCATTATCTCACTAGTGACACCTGCATAATGGGCTTTAAGAGATTTGTTTCGAGAAGCGAAATGCCCAAAGAAATGTATTCCGACAATGGAACTAACTTTCGTGGCGCGAGTAAGGAATTAAGTCTAGCCACACGAGATCTAAATAAAAATACACTTGCACGAGAATTCGAAGTGCACTTAAAGTGGAATTTCATTCACCCATCAGCCTCTCACATGGGTGGAAGTTGGGAACGCATGGTGCGATCCGTTAAACAAACACCAACTCAAAGTCCTAGTGACGAATTGTTACTGAGCATGATGGCGGAGGCGGAGAGTATTGTGAATTCGCGGCCTCTTACCTATGTGCCAACCGATTGTGAGAATAGTCCGGCAATTACCCCTAATCATTTGTTAATCGGTTCTTCTAACCGAGAATGTTTGAGCAAGTGATCGGTCGATGATGGCCACGCAGTTAGAAGGAGTTGGCTCGCTGCCGAAAAGTACGCCGAAGCCTTTTGGCGTAAATGGCTGCGAGAATACCTACCAATTCTGACTCGGCACACAAAATGGTTCACGCCACAAAAACCATTGAAGGAGGGAGACATAGTTGTTATTGTTGATCAAGGCAACTCCAAAAAAAACCTGGCCTAGAGGAAAGGTGCTTTACTACCATGAAAAGATGGAATAGCTCGCAGTGCAGTTGTGCAAACACAAGGGGGTATATATACCCGACCGGCAGTTAAGATAGCGGTGCTTGATATCTACAAGTTCGAGGAGAGTGGTAACAGGAGCCCATCATCCAGTTACCAGGGGGAAGTGTAGACGAACTTGGCTGCACTGCCAAACTTGGTATTGCCAAAAAATATTTATCGAAACCAAGTGTCAAAAATCTCGCCCATTGACTTTTTTTTGCGGCTTCCTTCAATAGTTTTTCTTCCTTTCTCAACCTGGATGGCGATAAGGCAACACCAAATTTAATTTGATTAAGACTATTAACCTGCTTAAATATATATCTTTCTAAATAAAAAAAAAAAAAAAAAAATACCATACAATTCAATTATAAACCTAAAACTAAATTTAAATTCCTAAGCTAAAATAATTGAAATGCGAAATAATAAAAAGAATATCCTTTACAGGTAGATTAAAGAGCTAGTTTTAAGCAGCTGTAGAATCTCAGAAATTCGGGTTTTTTCTTTTATTTCAATCTTCTATTTCAATTAGTACATGTACAAATATGTTAGAATTTAATTCAACAGTAAGAGATTAGGTAATAATGAAAAATGTAATAGATTATACAAATACAGGCCTGTTCTCACCTTGGTCTCCGGGAAAAGTTGTGAAACAATGTAAAGCACCCACCCATTTCTCGTAGAAGATCTTGAAAGCGATAGTCTATTCTGGCGAAATAGAAAACAAATAATTTTAAAAAACAACATAAATGAAAGCGAACATATTGAAGTAACCCAAATCGAAAAATCTAATTGTTCTGGCAAAACACTTGAGTCTGTTGAAACGTCGAAAACTCCTACTTACAGCCCATGTTATAAAACTCGCTATGGCGGGGTAATAAAACAAGCTAAAAAACTATACATAATGGGTGATTTTTGGCTTTTAATTGTCAGAAAAAAAAACACAGGAAAATTGCAGATGTATAAAATGTTTATTTAAGTTGATAAATTAATGCTTGCCATTTGCTTTGTAAAGACTATTTCATGTAAATGTACACCACGACTACGTTTTAAGTGGTCCATACTCAGAGTCCAATTTTGAATAAATTTTCCGATCATATTGGCTGGTATCTCGCTAATACCACGTGTAATGTTGTGCAATTGACGCTGATTTATCGCCATAGAGGAGTCATTTGACTTATCCCCATAAAAAATAGTCTAAAGCCATCAAATCGTACGATCTAGCCGGCCAATTTCTCACCGAATTCATTTATCAATTGGTCCATCGATTCGCGATCACATGTCGAACAGGTTCAGCTCGTGCATTATGGGCAAAAAAGTTAGAATTCATTGAACGATAGCGGGCGCCATTGACAGGAACGTTGATTTCATTGTCATCTTTGAAAAAATGCGGGCCAATGATTCCGCTGGACCAAACAGTGCATTGGAGGCACTTGTATTCCCTGAGGTTGCTCATTGGACCAAATTCGGCAGTTTTGTTTATTAACATACAAATTCAACCAGAAATGAGCTTCGCCACTGAAGACATTTTTTCGATAAAACAGAGGATCTTCCTCCAGCTTTTCTAAGGCCCATTCACCGAAACTTCGAAGCTGTTTCTGGTCGTTCGGCTTCAGTTCTTGCATGAGCTGTATATTGTATTTTAGACCAACTTCCAAAAAGAATTTAGTCACCCCATTAAATGTCGGATGCCATCCATAGAGCGAAATAACTACTGAGCCCAAACATCTTTTTCTCTCTCTCTATCCCATGACAGCGTGAGCTGTCAAAATAGAAAACTGAAAAACCAAACTGCAAAACAATCACTCTTAACAAAATTTTTGTAAAACAAAAAAAATTAATTTTGGGTTACTTAACTTTAGATAAATATAAAAGATTTAAAAAAAAACGAGAAATTAAGATTACATTGAAATAAGATATTGTGATTTTCATTTATTTAAGTAATATTGATAACAAAAAATAAAATTGTCAATCTGAACTTAAGAGTAGATCAACATCTACTCATAACAGGCTCGAGGGTAAACTGGGGTGGAATCGGCCAAGGTGATTTGTGATAAGTGGTAGTCAAATTCTACGGTTTTTCTACACGAAAGGTGATGTGATGATCACATTTTAGTGATCATTTTCTTGTGATAGCTGAAGAGTTTCAATGATGCAAGTGTCGTTCATGGGTAATGGCTGGATATTAAAATTGTTTGCCTCAGTTGTTGGTCGTATTGAAATTTTACATGCTTAAGAAAGATATTGCGTTGTTCCTGTCTTGTTTGAAGGTTTTTTTCTCTAACCCTGACAGCCTCATACAGCTCGAGTCGTACCACGCCTTTTCCTTTGAAGTTGTTTTCCGTTGCAAAATTTTCAACACACCGTCCTTCGGTTGTTGTCTGTCCATGAATGTCGAAGCCATCTAGAATTGTGTATATTGAAATCGCCCGCAATAACGATTTCTTGGAACTTCGGCCATCGTCTCCTGTGGATTTCACTAGCTCTTGGGATAGTGAGTCTTCGTTTGTAGCTTTTTTCAATTTATCCAATTCTTTGTTGGAGACTGGCAATGTTAGGATTTCGAATGAATGGTTTTGCTCTGAGAGTACGTTGTTTTTTATAGCTTTATTTTCGCGGTCACGACTAAGAGGGTCAGCTAACAGCATTTTACTGCCGGGTAAGTAAATAACTTCAGGATTGAATGTTAAAAGTGCCAGCCTTATTCTTCGAAGTCGTGGTGTCGTGGAATCGGTTTCTGAAAGAGAGAGGATAGTGGTTTATGATCGGATTCAACGATTACCTTCTTTCCATAGATGTATTGCTGAAATTTTATCGCAGCCGAACTTTACAGTCAATGCTTCCTTCTCAAGTTGTGAGTATCTCGCTTTTGTATTTGTTAGAGATTTTGAAGCGTACGTCACTGGATTACCTTCTTGTAGAAGTACTGCACCCATTGCAAAGGAACTGACATGGACTTGCAATTTCGCTTCTTTGCTTACGTCGTAAAGCTTGAGTACTAGAGGGTTTGTTATTATTGACTTAAGCTTCTCGAATGCCTCTTGTTCATTTGTATCCTAATAAAATGATGGAGATTTTTCTAATAAAGCTCTCAAAGGTGCGGTGACAACTGAGAAATTCTTTATGAACTTACTGAGGTATGTAAATTTCCCCAGGATCTTTTGAAGTTATTTTTTGTTTTTTTGGCGACTTTAAGCAATTTATCGCTTCGATTTTGTCAGGATCCGGTTGTATTACATCGCTGCTAATGATGTGGCTAAGCAATTTTACTGTTGTCTGCTCGAATTTGCATTTACTTTTGTTGAGCTTCAATCCATTGTTCTGAATGACTTTAAGGACTTCTTTTGTTGTTTGTCTGAATCCTTCTACAGTTTTCGAATAAATTAATAATCGAGACTTTAAGTTTTGTGACATTTGCGAAGAGTGTTTACATACTATTTTGGAAGACTTCGGGGGCGGATGAAATACCAAAGGGCAGACTTTTGCAGGAATAGCACCTCCAGGGACTAGAGAACGTCAAGATGTTTTTCGTTCGCTGCGACACTCGAATTTGCTAAAATCCTCTCGCGCAATCTAATAGTGTGAAGTATTTCGCGCCTCGAAGTTGTGCCGCAAGTTCCTCGAAGGTGTTCATAGGGTGATGAGGTCTGATAATGTTTCTGTTCACTATTGTTGAGTCAATACATATCCGTATTCTGTTGTTTTTTCTAACAATGACCATCGGTGATATAGCAGGGGTTGGTTCGTTCACAGGTTCATGACATCCAATTTTACCATTTTATCTAGTTCCTGCTCAACGTCATCTCAGATAATTAGCTGCTTTACTCCACAAGGGTGGATTGTTATGTGAAATTTATTCACAGATTGATATCATACATGAAGTCTTTTAAGCATCCTAATCCTTCGTGTATGTTACTTTCGATGTCGACGTTATTTATTATTTTTATTAGATTTAGCTTTTCACAAGCATTTGCGCCAAGAATTGACTTTACGCCACTTGCTGCGATTTTGAATGCGATTTTGCGAGTGGTATTAGCGATTACACAGCGGACAAATGATTTTAAAAGAACTTCAATTTTTTGTTTCCCAAATGTAATTAGCTGCTTTACTCCACAAGGGTGGATTGTTATGCGAAATTTATTCACAATGCTTTTTGCAAGGACATTGCATTGGGCTCTGGTGTCCAATTTGATTTCGTAAATCTCCCCGCCAATGGATATTTTTTCTGTGAATTTGTCGTTGGCTGTACTACTGCTACTTTTAAGACAGCCTATAAAAATTTCGCTCTCGTCATTCTATTTCGCTTCCCAACTGTTCACGGCTTTAGGTGTTTTTTTTTACTTCAAAAGTTCTGCGCATCTTTTCAAAATGGTTTTGCTTCTTACACTTTTTGCAAATGTGTTGATAAGCTGGGCAGTTGCGAATGGTGTGTTTGTTACCACAATTTCTGCAGTTAAAGGATTTGTTTCCCTGGGGGGTTACTCTATATTTCGATTCGAAATTCAAAACTATTCGAAAGTACAATTCGATTCTATTGGCACTCTCTAACACTTTCAAATCGAATTCATCGAAAATGAGAGAATTTGAAATCCGAATATCGAAATTCTCAATGCTACTTTCGGATTACTAAGTACTAATTATTCAAATTCGAGTGATTTGATATTAGAATCGAAAAACAGAGTAACCCCCGCTGATCCTTCTGCACGGGGTTGACGTTAGCGCTTGCGTCTTGATTAATTTCTGCACATTGCTTCCGAGCGAGCTCTGTTGCTTGGCAAATTCTTAGGGCTTTTTCTAACGACACGTCTTCGGATAGCAATTTTGTACGCAGAGTTTCAGTTTTAATTCCAAGAATAAGCTGATCTCTTAATAAGCTATTGGCGAGATCTTTGAATTCGCAATTTTGAGCTTGAAGTCTTAATCGTGATATGAGATCGTCAATCGATTCGTCTTCCAGCTATACAATTTTATTAAATTTGTATCGCTCGAATGTAACATTGAGCTTTGGAGAGAAATACGAATCAAATTTACTTTTTACTTGATCTATGGACGTTTCAGGCGTCTCAGATAGAGAGGTGGACAGCGAATTATGTATAAGTATGCCGCGTGGCCGATTGATGACATAAATGTGGCTGTTGAGGTTTGTATTGTTTTCTTCTTTATACTTTTAACTATATGTGGGGAAATGGGTTCAAAAATTGCAGTTTTAAATTAAACACGTTTGTTCGGCTTCAAGGGTTACAGCAAAGAGAGCGTTTTTATTCTTTTCCGGAAATTACTTCCATATTTAACTTTACAAACTGTCATACATTTGTACTAAATAACATATTGTAGAATGTTTGTGTGGGTACAAATGATAGAACTTATTCTTTTCAATACAAATCCCTTTATTCAGTACAGTTACAATTCACTATTTAATTCTTTCTCTCAGTACAATTCAATTTCTCAACCACATATACTTTTCTTATCATTTACTTAAACCACTTAATCACTTCTTCTAATTAACACTTCAAATTCAACTTTGGAACTGATTTGCATACCTTTGGGATGCTGGTATTTATACTCGAATGACATACTTCGAGAACAATCCTCGCCACCCAGCGTCCCATACAATTTCCAATTTGCTAGAAAATTCGATTCTACTCTCCGGTCGAGACTTTGCTAATCCAGTATCGAAACCTTCTAGTCTTCGAGTTTCGACATTTTCTGCTAGATGTCGCTGCTCACATTTGAGTGGTTATCACATTGCTCCCTCCCTACAGTTGTTCGTCCCGAACAACTTCGTCATTCAGCATCCCGTTGAAATGACACATTCTATCCAAATGGACCACTTTCAATTTTCCTCGATTCCCACGCTGGATCCGGTAGACAACGTCATTAATGCGGGTTATCACCTTGTATGGACCTTCCCAGTCCTGTTGCAATTTTGGTGATTTGCCTTTCTTACGCTGAGGATTATACAGCCAAACCAGATCTCCTTCGTTGAAACCGGAAGATTTCGCCTTGATATCGTACCTAGTTTTCATGCGGCTGCTTGCTAGCTTCATCTTTTCTCTGGTGTCTTCATGCAATTTACGAATCCTGCTGCGTAAGTCATTCACGTACTCGTTCACCTCTTTGGGCTCCGTCGGTGGGGATCCGAATTTTGCTTCACTTGGCAACCGAATTGTTTGACCAAATAAGATCTCGGATGGTGTGTGCCCTGTTGAGCTATGGACCGCGTTTCGGTAGGCCATTAAGAAGAGGGGTATGTGTCGATCCCAATCCCGCTGGCAGTTGCTGACAACCTTAGATAGATGCTCATTCAAGGTCCGATTGAATCGCTCGACCATTCCATCAGATTGAGGGTGTAGTGGCGTTGTCCTTGTCTTTCTTATTCCCAAATATTGGCATATTTCCTGGAAGACTTTTGATTCAAAGTTTCGCCCTTGATCAGAGTGCAGCTCCATTGGGACCCCAAATCTGCTCACCCAGTTGTTGACTATCTGTTCGGCTACGGTCTTAGCCTCTTGATTTGGGATGGCAAATACTTCCGGCCACTTACTGAAGTAATCCATGACTACGAGAGTATATCGGTTTCCATTAAAGGTTTCAGGAAACGGCCCAGCGATGTCGATGGCTATTCGTTCGAAAGGTGCTCCGACATTGTATTGTTGCATTTGTCCATGTGGCTTTACTTTTGGACCCTTGGTAGCCGCACACCTTATGCACTTTTTGCACCAATTCTCGACATCTTGTTTAGCGCTTAGCCAATAGAAACGTTCCCTTACCTTTTCCAACGTCTTATTTATTACCAAATGGCCTCCTGAGATTCCGTCATGTATTTCATGGAGCACTTGGTTGACTCTGGACCGTGGCACAATTAGCTGCATACGAGATGTTGTCCCATCTGCACTTTCCCATTTTCTCTTCAGCAATCCATCTTGCACAAAAAGCGAGTCCCACTGTGCCCAGTATGCTTTCAGAGTTTGGCTCCGATCTGATATCTGCTGCCAGCTTGGTCTTTCCTCGTGTTCCTTCCAGGCCAATATTGGTTCGATGTCATTGTCTGCCTGTTGGGAGGAACGGATTTCGTCTATACTCCAACCCTCTATTGGCTCAGTCCTGATCGTTTGGATAGTTGCCTGTTCTTTCGCTTCTTTACCACTGACTACTTCTGCTGGGAGGCTTTCGTTGTATTGTTTTACCTGTGAGACTGGGATAATTACCCTGGAGTCAACTTCTGCTACAGACTTCTGCCCCGCGAAGTAAGCATTTCCTAACTGATGGCTTCTGGAAATTTGACCGGTTTCTTGGTAGCCGTTTCTGCCGGTTTTTCTTTCTATTTGCCTGTAACCCCAGTGCAGACAGCCTTCTCGTCGTACCGGTTCTTGACAATGCCCTTGCAAATGTCCTACTTTATCGCAGTTCCAGCAGCGCATTCTTCGGCTCTCCCGCGGGATATTTCGTTGCATAGTAGTTGGTCTTGAGCAGGAGCATTCACCAGATACTATTTCCCTTACGAAATGCATTCCTTTGGAAGCCTGATTGGATGCTTCCATCGCCAGAGCGAAGGCAAGTGCTTCAGCAAGGGTTCTTTTCCCGGCCATCCTTACTGCTGATTGTAGCTTCAAATCTGCAATTCCCCTGATGAATGCGTCCTTTGCCATTTCGTCGATTATTTCTTGGCCTGCGGTGGGATATGACAAATGTGCCAGTCTACTCACGTCTGCTTGGAGCTGCTGCAGTGTTTCTCCTCTTTGCTGCGTTCGGCTTTGCAATTGGACCTTGTAGACCTCCTGGATGTGGCTATCCCCAAACCGTTTCTCGATAGCCTGCACTAAAACCATATAGTCTCTATTCTTTTCGATATCGATTGTTTGTAACAATTCTGCCGCAGGACCACGTAAGGCCATCGCTAGGGCAAAGCACTTCTCCTTATTGTCCCAGTCGTTTGCATAGGCAGCCATTTCAAACTGCTTCTTATAGGTAGACCATGAGGTCTGGCCATCGAATGAGGGAGGCTTCAACTCTTTTCTCCTTGGACCGCTTAAAGAACATTCTCGCAGTTTCTGTTTTCGCACTGTGTCGAGCTCTTTTGCCAGTTGCTGAACTTTGCTGTCCATTTCTTCGAATTTTTCGCCAACATTCTTCTCTATTGTATCAAATTTGTCATCAACGTTCTTCTCTATTCTATCAAATTTGTCATCAACGTTCTTCTCTATTCTTTCAAACTTGTCATCGATTTCTTCGAATTTTTGCTGGAGAATGTTCTTTTGTTCTTCCAGATTATTCTTTTGTTCATCCATTTTCTGTTGAAGACCGTGCAGATTGTTGGTTTGTTCGTTGAATTTTTGTTCAATGCTGCTCTTCTGCTCGTCCATTCTTTGTTCCAGACTGTTCTTCTGTTCTTCCAGATTTTTCTTTTGTTGGTCGAGACTGTTCTTCTGTTCGTCCATTTTTTTGTTTTGTTCGTCCATTTTTTTGTTTTGTTCGTCCATTTTTAATAAGAGGAGTTGCATCATTGCAGCCATGTCATTGCCGGTACTTGTCTGTTCATCCTCGTCAACATCAAAGGAATATGCATCAGGATCATGTCCCTCGTTGTTCAAAGCCTCCTGAAGACGGAGCACCAGGTCACTTTTTCCTCCACTGGCGCTGAGGCTTCTCTTGTTCAACTCGGATTTGAGTTGGACGAGGGTCAACTGCAATAGTTTTCGACCCATTCTAGCTTTTTCAAATAGTCAGAAAACACTTTTTTTTTTTTTTTTTTTTTTTTTTACACACAATAAGTCCTATCCCACTTCTGACACCAATGTAGAATGTTTGTGTGGGTACAAATGATAGAACTTATTCTTTTCAATACAAATCCCTTTATTCAGTACAGTTACAATTCACTATTTAATTCTTTCTCTCAGTACAATTCAATTTCTCAACCACATATACTTTTCTTATCTTTTACTTAAACCACTTAATCACTTCTTCTAATTAACACTTCAAATTCAACTTTGGAACTGATTTGCATACCTTTGGGATGCTGGTATTTATACTCGAATGACATACTTCGAGAATAATCCTCGCCACCCAGCGTCCCATACAATTTCCAATTTGCTAGAAAATTCGATTCTACTCTCCGGTCGAGACTTTGCTAATCCAGTATCGAAACCTTCTAGTCTTCGAGTTTCGACATTTTCTGCTAGATGTCGCTGCTCACATTTGAGTGGTTATCACAATATTTACAATTCGTTATGTTACGTTTCATAGGTTACATTATTAATAAAATAAGAGTATAATTTCAATCAATTTAGCTCTGTTTTAACATGAATTACAATTTTAATACAAAAATTAAATAAATATATAAACTAAAATATACATATATGTAGGAACTATAATATTTATTCGTTACAAATTCAATGGTTACATTACGAATTCAAATACAATTGTTACGTTACAAATTCAAATACAATTATTACATTACAAATTCAAGTACAATTATTACGTTACAAATTGGTTACGAATTATTAGCACGTCCACGACCGGTGACCACCGTGCTGCCGAAGTTCGTACCGTCAACTCCTCCCATTCCGTTGTCAGTTCTTCTTTTTATATCTGTCATCGCTAGTCTATCCAGTTCCAGATGCCTACCGCATTCAATAGCCAAAATGCCACGTCCATAACTTCAGGGCAATCCCAATTAAAATAATAATCGACCTCCGTGACAACATTGTATTACAAAGACAACATTGCTCATATCACTCTGGCTTTTATGCTTCTTAATATAGGTCAGCACAAAATCCATTCATGACGAATGCCACAATGTTCTCTTCGTAACTCAATACAAGGACAATAAACCCTGATTGTAAACAAACTCTAATTGTAAACGAACTCCAATCGCCTGGGTCAACAGACGAACATACGACGACGATGACTACTCATGCTGACACATTATACCGCGCAGTCGGTGGTCGTCAGTCGTTCATAGACCTCGACAGAGGATAGACGTGAGATTTTTTCGTGTTCGGCTTCACAGTGTGAAAGACAAAAAACAAAAAAAAGGAGTATACTTTTACTCAGTAATTGCTCGAGTGTTCGGTAACCTAAGTGGCAAAAACGCGGACGACAAATCTCGGGGTTGGGTTCGCTTCCCAGCCTCTGCGAACGTTTTTTTCTTGTCATTATTTAATTTATTTAAAAAGACTTAAGAAAAATTAAAGTGTTTACAACAAAACAAAATAACGAGATGGATGGTCGAGAGCACTCCGCTCTTCCCATAACGGAAGTGGAAAAAGGCAAATATAGTGTTGCCGGTGCCGTGGCGAAAGCCGTTAAAAGGAGGAGAAGTTTGAAAACTCCTCCTATTCTCACAAAAAAGAGAATAAATGACGTTTTAACGGCTGATGAGGTCAATTACGAGGGGGGCAATAACAACTTTGCCTCTCTAGCGGCATCCGAATCGGAGGATGAGGATGAGCAAATAAACGACATCACCAGCAGCATACAAAGGCTGGAAGAGGAAGTGCTTGCTATTAAGCAACGGCAAACAGCACGCAGGCAGAGGGAGCAATTGGAAGTATCGAGCTCCCAACAACAAATCCAGCAGCAGCAGAAACAACAACTGCAGCAAAAAAAACAGCAGCAGCAGAAACAACAGCAGCAGCAGACACAGCAACAGCTGCAAAAACAAAAGCTGAAACCACAGCAGCAGAAAAAAAAGCAACAGCAGCACCACCACCAACAACAACAACAACAGCAACAACAACAACAGCAGCGGCAGCAACAACAACAACAGCAGCAGCAGAAGAAGAAGGAGAAGGTACCTCCTATTAATACCTATAAATTAGAGGTGAGTGCAACCAAGGATCTGTGTAAGTTGGTCATTGGTAACAATTTTAACATTAAACGATTGGGGAACGATCGTCATGCCATCCACTGTAATACAGTGGAGGGCTATGCGAAAGTGAAAGAGCTCCTGAAGGAAACGACGACGCAGCACTTCTCATTCACACCGAAATGTGAAAAGCGGCAATCGATGCTGCTGAAGGGGTTGGACCCGTCTTCTGATCCTGAGGAAATCCTGGCACTGCTCAAAGAGAAGGAGTGCGAGGGACTCAAGTTTGTAGGGGTAAAGCCATTTACCACAGCTAGAGCCAGGCGGGAGAAACGGAGTGTGCCGTTCTTCCTGGTGCAGCTCAGTCCCGAAAGCCGTCTGGATGGTCTAAGGAGTATCAATGTCCTAGACTACCAGGTGGTTCACTGGGAAAAATTAAAACGGAGCGAAGGCGTTATACAATGCGTTCGCTGCCAGAGGTTCGGGCACGCCGCGTCGAACTGCCAAATGCAGCCTCGATGCGTGAAGTGAGCTAAGAACCACAGTTCCGAGGAGTGTGCTCTGGGTGTTGACGGATAGGTCGCAGCTCTCGTGCGTGTTATGTGGAAACGTGGGACACACCGTACAGGGACAGGCCAAGCGGGTGGACCAGATCTACGCGCTGCTGCCGGGGCTAACGCAACACATGTCGTAATGGGTACGCGCATGGTGGAGCAAACTTTGAAGGTCCTTGCGGTGAATGTTAATTCACTGATTAGGATCGAACGAAGAGCCGCGATGTTTAAATTGCTACAAGACCAAACTCCTGATGTGCTTTTCGCTAGCGAAACCAAGCTAACCGATAATCACAAACTGGAGTACAATAATTATATTGTTAGAAGAAGAAATCGGCCCAGATCCAAACGTGGAGGCGGTGTCGCGATCTTTATTAAAGAAGGTATAAAATTTCACAGAGTGTACAAGGGCGTGTTGCACTGGTTCCGGGTGTTGGAGGCAGTCGTCATTTACATCCCGCTCCGCAGTGGAAAGCGGCTGTACTTGGCCTCTGTTTATGCACCTGAGGCTTCATAATCCGCCCTATTTATTACAGAGCTTGACACGCTTTTTCGACTTCTGAGGCTGGAATCGGGGGAGAATTATTTTATAATCGGCGGGGATTTCAACGCTAGACATAGAGATTGGGGAAATAATTTGCCAAATACTAGAGGGAACCTACTACCCGATTGGTGGGGTCAGCACGATGTCATGTACAGACTCGGTCTTAAAGCGACGGATAACCCGTCGTTTCCCAGAGGCGGGTCTTATTTGGATCTACTGCTGTATGACGAACGTATACGACTGACAGGTACGAATTTACAAACGCTAAACTGTCTGCGCACATTCGTGTATGACAGCGACCATTGCGGTTTTAGCCCCGAAATTACAGTTCCCAACGAAATTGCGGAATTGGAGGAGTATGTCCAAAGATATTCTTACAACTACAGTAGGACTCGATGGACACGCTTCTCCACAACCTTGAAAAGAGCACTCTCCTCGAACACGCTCCACCCACCGTCCAATAGGAATTTGACAAACGAGGAGATCGACAAGTACCTAAAACAAATGGACGAGACAATTAAACAAACTATGGACACTACAATACCGCTGTATCAACGTACGACTAACGAAGACCTGTTCCGCAATCCTACTATTGACGTACTGCAGCGACAGAAAAGTAGACTTCTGACAAAACTCAAAAACTTGTACAGACAGTTAACAGACAGACAAGACCCGGAGATTAGGACACTGAAGTCGTCGATTAAAAATATTCAAACGCTAATAAAAGAGAATTACAGAATTTCTGTAAGCTCATATTGGAACAACAAGGTTCGGGCTGTAAACACCAACAACCCGAATATGTTTCCGCAAATCAACAAACTATTTCGGAGAAAAAATCAAAACGACCTTCAGTGTCTTAAAATAGCCCGGACAACAGACAACGAACGGTTACTGACAATAGCAGGTATTGATCTAAATGAGGCCGCTGATGATGACAACTTCTTTGTGATCGAGGATCCACAGGAGAAGGTTGAGGCCATAGGGGCGACTTTCCAGGAAGTATACAAGGCCATTGATATCATTGGCCCTAATTATGACCTGGACAATCGCGTCTTGGTGGACAACTGCTACATTCGAAATGAAATAGAGAATTGGCGATCCAACGGCTTTGGTTTCACCCGGTTTAGCGACGAAAATATGGCAAATAATGTCATTGCCAGAGAGGGTGACCTACCCCCGTTCATTTCGAAGGAAGAACTCCATGAGATCTTCGACACAATCAGGTCTAAGAAATCAGTGGGGACCGATGGTATTCCGAACATCGTGCTTCGACATCTTCCTCTAGAAGCGGTGGACATTTACACAATCCTGTTTAATAATGCAATGAATAATGCACATTATCCAGCGCATTGGAAAACGGCGGTGGTTCAACCTATTCCCAAAAAGGGGAAGGATATATCCAATCCGGCGAATCTCCGGTCGATAAGTCTCCTTCCGAATATCAGTAAGGTTTTTGAAAAAGTAATCAATAGAGCTCTGTCTATGTGGGTTGAGGACAAACATATAGTTCCGGATAATCAATTCGGTTTTAAGGCGGGAAATGATATCTCACATGCCGCGTCTAAACTGGTGTCCGATATTCAATGGCACAAAGGCAAGAAACAGTGCACTGGTGCCTGCCTTGTTGACTTGGAGAAGGCCTTCGACACCGTATAATTAGAGGGTCTTTTCTATAAGCTGACTAGGCTGGGTATCAGTAAACCACTCTTGTACATTCTTTATAATATGCTACACAACAGACAGTTCATCGTGAAGAATGGTGATGTGACTTCTGTTGGAATATTTCAAATTAAAAATGGTCTTCAGCAAGGCGCGGTCAATTCGCCGATCCTATTCAACATTTTTACAAGCGACTTGATAGGTTCACTTCCCCATACTATTGCGTACGCAGACGATTTGATAGCGTACAGAACAGGTCCAAAAATCGAGGTCATTAATACTCTCTTGCAGCGTGACTTCGATAAGATAAGACGATTTTGCGATGACTGGAAGTTGAAAATCAATTTTCAGAAGTCGGAAACCATTCTCTTTAGGACGCCGTTGTCTGGAGCCTCTAGGGATACCAGAAAAAATTGGCGGAAGTTCTCTATCATTGGACAACACGGACAACCTCTTGCCTGTCGAAATGTAGTCAGATACCTTGGAATCTGGCTAGATCAGTTTCTGTATTTTGGCAAAAATGTAGATGCTGCTCTGGCCAGAGCTAAAGGTGCTTTTGCCCTTACAAAGAGACTGTTTTATAGCAGCCAACTCGATGCGAGGGTAAAGGTAATCTGCTACATGGCCCTTATCAGGCCCATGCTGGTATATGGCTGTCCCGTGTGGTTCAATGTACGAGCAAGCTTAATGGAAAAGATTCGGGTGTTTGAGAGGGCTTGCCTTCGCTTGTATAGAACACCGGAGTCGGAGTACAAGAAATTTTATCCTAACGAGGTCCTTTACAACAGGGCTAACCTAATACGAGTGGACAACTTCGTAATTAAGCTAACTCGAAGGCACATTGCAAGAGCAATGACCTCCACGAATAACCTGATATCTGGGGCCTACTACCCCAATTACCTTTACCACGAGAGTGTGCGCTCTGACGGCTTCGTTCCACCGGAAGCATTCCTCTACCTAGATCAGAAAGGGTTGATCCAGGATATATCAGCGGTGCCGTTAATCTTCCATGTCGCTCGGACAGCTGGGGACAGGCGACTCAACTACAACAGAGACGTCGCACACGGCAGTGTGGATCGCCTCAGGTTCAGTAGGGCGGTGGGGAATCGCGATAAGAGGGATGTCGTTCGGCAGCACCTGCAATTCTGGTGGTTGAATGATGGAGAAGATGTTTCGTCGTCGTTTCCGTCAATTATGGACCAGCCTCACTAATGAGGCAGGGCTGACCAATATATTTGCTTTGTAAATAGCGATGTCCAGCTTACATAGGTTTAGGTTAGCATTTAAGTAATACTCGTATATACATGTGTTAGTGTATATAAAGGTATATACTAACATATGTGTATTATTGTGTATAATGTCTAAGTGTGTCTAAGTGTGTTTATGTGTATTTTGTGTATGTAGGTTAAGTAGACTAAGGTTGATTTTAAGTTAGATATTAAGTTTTTATAAAAAATAAAAATTGTCCATATGCTAAGTTTTTGTAATCAAATTTTTTTCTTAGCCCTAAGTACGAGTATATAAAATAAATATTTCTAAATAAAATGTAAATGAAGTCGAAAGACATAGATATAAGAATTTAGAGTAGCTTAGAGTGCCTGTGTGGGGCCAGTAAGTTAGTATAAGATTGTTAAGTAATTGTAAGCTAGCATTTAAGCATTTTTTGTTAGTATGTAAGAGTTAGTGATTAAGAAAATAAAATGCATTGAAAACTAACTAGTCGGTTGTCGTCGATCGTGAATTATTCATTGATTATTCATTGCTTACAAAGTACAAATATCATAATGACTATATACATATACAAACGTTAGAGATCCTACATAAATATACAAATGTTAGAACTCCTACATATATATATACACATGTATATTATTTATACATTTTGTCACGACCATGCTCCCGCCCGGTGGACGAATTTCGTCCACAAGTGTCCTCGCTCTTGTACCTTACTGTACATCTTTTGACATAAAAGTTGTGTGAGTGTGTTGACTATCTACATGTAAATGAGACAAAATCGTGACAAGGACGACTATATAACAAACGAGCAACAAAGGGAAATAAAATATGCGTAATTCGCCTAGTGCAATAGTTTGTCTTGATCATTGACCAAAACTAGGTCAATTTGCGTCGCGTTTGCTGTTCGGTTTTTGTTTTTATTTAGTTTACGTTGTTAATTTTCGTTGGTTTTTCCCCTTTTTTTGTTAAAAAGGTAAGTGTTTTTAATCAATTATTTCTTTAATCCTTTTGTCTGCTCCCCTTCCTTCGTGCAATTCGATTTCGTTTTGAATTGTGTACATCGGCGCGAGTACACAATCAAATATACGTCGATTGTTTGGTATTGTTTCGGGAAAGTGATATTCGTGTGCAGTGCAAAAAAAATAAAAGAAAAAAGAAATGGGAAAATGAAAAAACAATAAAAAGATCATTAAAAATAATTTCCCAACAAATTCGGTACAATTTGTGGTGATATTTTGTACGAAATCTGTTCTCCGCGTACGCAATTTTTGGTTGTGCGAACGATTGGTGTTTTAATGATGGCCGAATTAGCCTTCTTAGTGTGTGTGTGTTATTATTTTGTTTATTTTACGATAGTTTAAGTTATTTATTTTTACATTTGAGTGTTTTACATATGTTGAAATGTTTTTAAAAAAAGGGATAAATGTTAAAGTGTTGTGTTGTGTTGAGTGGACAACGTTGAGTGTTCAGTGAAAAACTTCAAGTGCCGTCGGGGTTTTGATTCTCCAATTCCCGTCCGCATTTTGGAATTTTGGAACTCTGCAACGTTGTCTGGTATGTGATGTGTTTTCTGTGGATAACGTTGAATGTTCACTAAGAAGTTTCAAATTCCGTCGGGGTTTTGATTCTCCAATTCCTGTCGGCATTTTGGAGTTTCGGAACTCCACAGCGTTGTCCGGAATGATTGATTTTGTGTGATTTAGAGTGGACTGTATGTATGTGTGTTGTGTTATGTAGGGAATCTAGGATAAGCAATTATTATTAATTTTTAATTATTTGTGTCTCTTTTATGTTGTGTCGTTTAAATCTTGTGTTGTGTCCTTCAAATGTTGTGTTGTGTTGTGTTTCCCTTTCCGATTAAGTTCTCCGATTTCGTTTCGTACGGTAACCACTTGAGCAAGTCCTCCTTTGCTTTCCGGGAAGTGTGTCAATTGATTCGCCCGAATCGCAACTGCAACGGCGGTAGTTTTTCGTCCTTGAAGATAACTGAGTCTTCGCGTATTGATCTTGGCTTCCGTCTTGTCCACTTCGGGCGCTGTCTCATCCTGGACAGGTATTTTTCGCTCCACTTTCGGCAAAAGCAGTTGGTCATCAATTGGCAGATCCATTGCTCAAGGTAACTTACCATCTCCACGGCAGTGTCTCCTTGAGGAACTTCAGATGTCCCTTTGCTGATTGCATTAACCTTTAATGAACCTTTGTCTCTTTTCCTAGCTTGTGCCCGGCAGTTTCGAAAAAAACGTTTGTAGTATGCAAAATTGCAACGAAGCTTCGTAGTTCTGGTTAACTTATTGAATACCGCATGGTGAGGAGTGAAGAAGTGGTGTAGTGTATCCAGTAAGGTATTCTTCTCGTCAACGTCTGTCATCTGACAAAGCTCCTTGCATTCCGTTAAAAACTGGGAATTCCCCTTGTACTGTGTGGTGTTTTCCTGGAATCTTCCTTCCAGTTGATGAAACCTATGAAACCTAACTTCGAGGCACCAAACTCAGGCTTACATCCGTCTTTAAATGGCTGCGATGCCTCATATCGACCATCAGGCGATCTCGTTATTGTGTTGTTATTCTTTTCAGTTTCCTTAGTGTTGAAAGGCAACTCTTCCAGTTCCCCGTACCTTCGCAGCTGAGTGTCGTTATCAAGGACATGTAAGAAGCTATGGCCAGGTTCTTTATTTTGTGAAATAACCTTCCCAAGGATAAGCCAACCTAACTGTGATTCCTGTGCGATTGGCGATCTTTCATCATCACCGCGTATAATGGATCCTAGAATAAATTCAGAGTAAACGTCGGCTCCCAGGAGAATATCGACAGTCGCAGGCTTATCAAATTATGGATCAGTTAACTTCAAACCTTGAATATGTTCCCAGTTTTGCAGAGCTGGAGGCTTGAACCACAACAGACCAGTCAGCGATTTGAACACATAGGCTGGGGTATTTGTCTCGAAAGGTGTTATCAGAGACCCAAAGGTAAGTCTTACATACCGTTGACATAAACCACTGCTAACTTTTCCCAATCCAGATACCTGAATGATCGTTCGTCGCTGATGAAGCCCTAATAATTGGACAGCGGGTTCAGTAATAAACGCTGCTTCCGATCCAGGATCAACTATCGCCCTTAGATTAAAATAATTACCATTTGATGACCTGACTCGAACTACTGCTGTTGTCAGAGGAACACTTGGCCGATGTACTTCAGAAGAGCCTACTTGAGGTGGATTAAATTTTGATATTATATGAAAGGTTTGTGTACCTATAGTAGTGTTCGTACTAACCTTTACAATATTCGACCTTCCACAGTTAACATGCAGCATAGAGTGGTGTTTCTGCTTGCAGTAATAACAGCGCACACTGCTTTGACATTGACTAGTCCGGTGACTGTATGCTAGACAGTTCCAGCAAACCCCAATTCTGTCCACTGCCTTAGATTGTTCACAGATCTCCATAGCAATAAACTTCTTTCAAGTTCGAAGGGAGTGCTGACCTCTACCACATACCTGGCATGCAAACTGCTACTTCCCGACGTGCAACACCATTTTCTACTCGACCGCAACAGCCTTGGCAGAAGAACCGATGAACTTTATGCCACTCGTTCCAGCTACTGCTTCCAAGGTTCGAAAACGTGTCTCCAGGAACTCTGTCAATTGTCTCAGTGTTGGCAATTCCTTCGAACTACCCAACTTCTCCTCCGACAAACGCTCAGTAAAAGCAGGTAATTTTTGCACCACAATATAAATTAGTATGTCATCCCAAGAACTAACCGGCAATCCTAAATTGTCTAGAGCACGGAAACATTCCTGGGACATGTCCAGTAGAGACTTGATGTTGTTCGCAGTCTCCTTTGTCAACTGCTGCTGTTCAAAAAAAAATGAAAATGAGCGTTTACCAACTCTCGCTTGTGGTCGTATCTGGCGACAAGCAGTTATCATGCTTTGTCATAATTGCCAGAATACAAACCTAAATGCTGCAATAAACGAGCAGCTTCACCTGTAAGAGACGACTTCAAATAGTGAAGCTTTTGGATTTCACCCAGCTTCTTATTTTTGTGGACTAAGGACAAAAAAACATCGTGGAAAGCCCGCCACTTCGTGTGCTAGCCCTCAAAATGTGGTATTTGAATTTTGAAGCAGATCAAAAATTTCATCAAAATCTTCTTCTTCCAGACCTTCTACAATTTCTCCTCGTCGAATCTTCGTTTGAAGACCAAGCGCGTTCTTGAAATTCCCTTCTAGGATAAGGAGACGACCTGAAAGATAGCTGGCTGTACGACGTGATGCTCCAGTCTTTTTGAAGTTGGAGTCGTCACGAAGAATCTGCTCCAGAACATCTTTTTGATCTGCACCCGTGGACAATTTCGACATTTTTAAGGTTTTTTATTTGTAATGTAATTAATTATAAAACAATATGTGTGTATTACTTTATCAAATACAGATGTTTATTAAAATAGTATTAAATAATTAATAATTAAATAATTAATACGTTAGAAAACAATTTCAATCAATTTAGCTCAGTTTTAACATGAATTACAATTTTAATACCAAAATGAAATAATTATATAAACTAAAATGTATGTATATTATTTATACATTTTGTTCACGAACAGTGGCTACTTGAATATTTTGCGGCTTTGATGATAATCCTACAGCCACCTTGAAATATTCGTATTGCTCATTCCATAATTTCCATTCTCGAGCCATATCTTTGTCGTGCACTATTATGAGTGGTTTCGGGGGGCGAAGAAAATTGAAATTTTCCGCCATATTTAAAGAAATTTCTTCTTAGCTTTCAACAACTCAGGTTTCAGCACCATGTGAATAGCAAGGTTATTTTAGAACGAACGCCATGATGTTTTATTGGTTCATACTTCAACATAACGTACAATTCGATTGTATAAGTAATTGTAGGCGAACTTGGCTGCAATACTAAGCTTGGTATTGCCGAAAAATATTTAACGAAACCAAGTGTCAAAAATCCCGTCAATTGACTTTTTTGGCGGCTTCCTTCAATAGTTTTTCTTCCTTACTCAACCTGGATGGCGATAAGGCAACAGCAAATTTAAATTGATTAAGACTATTACTATCGTACTTAAATATATATCTTTCTAAATAAAAAAAATAAAAATAAAATATCATACGATTTAAAAATAAACCTAAAACTAAATGTAAGTTCCTGAGCTAAAATAACTGAAATGCGAAATAATAAAAAGAATATCCTTTACAGGTGGATTAAAGAGCTAGTTTTAAGCAGCTCAATTGCTGCTGAACCGGTCGACTCTAATCGAATTAGTGAGTGAGTAGACAAAACGTCTAAAACGCCAGAAAACAAGTGCGCAAGTGATAAACCAAAAAATCACGTAAATTCCTTAAATTTGTGGTTAGGTAGTAAGCCGCATTATACCGAAGCATATAGAAGTGTGGAAGATGCGAAATGTGAGGAGTCAGTGCTTAACAAATCTCAAATCGCAGCGAGACAAATAATGTCAAAAGAACAGCTGACGTTTTCTGGGAGATCAGACGAGTGGCCTCTCTTTATAAGTTGGTGGAGAAATTCTTCAGCAAGCTGTGGCTTTACCCTTCTTCAACGATGCCTGAAAGGAGAGGCTCTGGAGGCGGTTCGTTTAAGGCTTCTTCATCCAAATCAGGTCGAAAATGTTATCAAAACATTAGAAATGTTATATGGTCGGCCTGAGCTCATTGTTCAGTCGCTCTTAGAGAAGATTAGAAGGGCACCTGCGCCTAGGTACGACAAACTGAAAACAATGATCGCCTTTTCACTCGGGATAGACAATGTCTGCCGCATGATGGAAGCCACTGGAATGTGCGCTCATCTTAATAATCCCTACCTGCTAAAAGAACTAGTAGAGAAGTTGCCAGTGCAAATTAGATTAAATTGGGGAATGTACAAGCAGACGGTTTCTTTCGTCGATTTATCCGTGTTTAGCGACTTGCCTTCTTAAGCAGCGAGTACCGCGTCGGACGTCACGTTCAAGGTCGGCCTGTCGGAACCAAGGACAAATAAAAAAACAAAAGCAATCATAGCTATGTACCAAGAAAAAAGAACTCAAGTTGAAAATAAGTGCTATGCGTGTAAGCGCAACTGTACAACGCTTGCTTCATGCGAACAGTTTTCAAAGATGTCATTACAAGAAAGATGGAACCTAGTTAAACGTCTACATATTTGTCGAACGTGCTTACGTCGACATGATAATCGTCGCTGTCTCTCGTCGCAATTGTGCGGGATTGATGGATGTACCTACCGGCACAACTTTGGCATAGCAACGCGGCACTGCCGAGCGCCAAGCAGAATTTCAGCACTAACACAGAACGGCCAACTACAAGTAAAGATTTTACAGTGGTACAATTCATCTTCCAGATGCAGCGATTACACTATTCAAAATTGTTCCCGTAAGCGTACACTACAACAACAAGTCAGTAGATACTTTCGCTTTCATTGATGACGGATCATCTGGAAATGCTGGAAGAGAAATTAATTTTTTTGGAGAACCGGTATGCCGTACCTCTTCTGTGGAAATACCATAATGTATGCCTACCTAATACGAAAGAAAAAAGATTATACTGCCTCGAAAAGCGACTTTAAAAACAGCCTCACCTACTTGAAAAGTTGAATGATCAAATCGAACTATACGTAAAAAAGGGATACGCAAAAAGGTTAGAGGAACATACTTACCAATTTTTCCTGTCACAAACCGAAACAAACCAGATAAGCTGCGCATAGTATGGGATGCTGCAGCGAAAGTCCAAGGAGTATCGCTTAATTCCTTTTTATTAAAAGGACCGGACAATGTACCAGAGCTTCCATCGGTTCTCTTTCGATTTAGAGAAAGGAAGTTTGCAATATCGGGAGACATACACGAGATGTTTCATCAGGTAAGAATACTAGAAGAGGATAAAAACGCTCAACCGTTTTTTATGGCGGAATTATTGAAGTATTTCAAATGCAGGTCATGACTTTTGGGTCAACATGCTCACCATTTTGCGCTTAATTTATCAAGAACAAAAATGCACAGAAATTTGAGAGACAGTACCCAAGAGCATCAAAGGCGATTATAGAAAATCACTATGTCGACGACTTTTTAGACAGTGTTGACACAAAGGATGAGGCAATAAATCTGGTAAATGAGGTGACATATATTCATAAACAAGCCGGGTTTGAGATAGGAAAGTTTATCTCAAATTCATCAAGGGTTTTAAAAGCACTTCAATCGGTAACACTGAATCAAAAAAAGGTCTTTAAAGATAACGCTCAAAGCGACTTTGAAAAGTTACTGGGAATGTGGTGGTCACCAACCACTGATCAATTCGCCTATGCATTTAAGTCAAGTAAGATGGACAATGCCGTTATGAGCGGCTAGCGGGGTAGATTGGGATGAAGAAATAAAAGATCGACAGTTTGATAAATGGAGAAACTGGTTAAGTCTCATTCCTAAAATAAAGTTATTACATATCAACAGAAGGTACTTTAACAACCTTCAACTTGGGGACGGAAGTTGTGTGCAGTTGCATGTATTCGTGGATGCGGGTGAGGATGCGTTCGCCGCAGTAGCCTATGTAAGAGCCTCAAACATGGACCAGGTGGAATGCTCATTTATAAGCGCAAAAACAAGACTGGCTCCAATCAAAACTCTTTCCATACCGCGATTGGAACTGGAAGCGGCTTTTCTTGGAGTCAGACTTGCAAAGTTCATTCAAAGCAGTCACTCTATACACTTTGACAGAGTATATTTTTGGACGGACTCCCAAGTAGTCTTAAGATGGATAAAATGCAGTAACAAAAAGTGCAAAAGCTTTGTGGCAGTACGAGTTGGTGAGATACTTGAGAACACCGACGAGAGTAATTGGAAATAGGTTCCTGGTAAGGACAACGTGGCGGGTGACGCTACTAAATATAAGATCAACTGTGACTTCAGCTCTACGGGAATATGGTCTACGGGACCGAAATTTCTACGTCAAAGTCCTCCAAATTGGTCCAAGGATGGTATTGATACCCAAACATGTGTCATAGGCAACGAAGAAGTAAAAGAATGCTATACCCATTGTAAAACAATAACGCCAAACATTGTGGAGTACACACGTTTTTCGCGATGGATACGACTTCTTAGAACACTTATGTACGTCTTTCGATTTATCAAATTTCTTGGCGTAAGGAAGCCCACACAATTGTCTACGAGGGTCGATATCAAACGAGAAGGAAGCAGCCGCATGTTACCTATATAAGCTCTGCCAAATCGAGAGCTATCCGCAGGATAGCATCGAAAACCGAACGGCATTCAATAAACATCAACAAGTTCAGTCCTCTCTATACGCTATCCCCGTATTTAGATGAAAGTAGGGTTAATCGAGTTAGATGCCGATGCGAAATAAAGCGTAGGCATAACTACGAAAGACTTATCATTCTACCAAAAGACCAATATATAACTCGCCTAATTGTTTATGAATATCATATAAAATTTCGACATATATTCAATGAGACCGTGGTAAATGAGTTACGGCAGCTTTATTACATTCCAAACCTTAGACGTGTTTTGAAGAAACTTCAAGAAAATTGTCAGCACTGTAAAAATAAACGGGCTGAACCACTGCCTCCACTAATGGGACAACCACAAGCACGTCTCCAGCTCTTCGTGAAACCGTTTTCCTATACAGGGATCGATTATTTCGGGCCACTTTATGTCAAAGTTGGAAGACGCAAAGAAAAGAGATGGGGAATGCTGCTTACCTGCCTGACGGTACGAGCGATCCACATAGAGATTGTTCATTATCTCACTAGTGACACCTGCATAATGGGCTTTAAGAGATTTGTTTCGAGAAGCGAAATGCCCAAAGAAGTGTATTCCGACAATGGAACTAACTTTCGCGGCGCGAGTAAGGAATTAAGACTAGCCATACGAGATCTAAATAAAAATGCACTTGCACGAGAATTCGAAGTGCACTTAAAGTGGAATTTCATTCCCCCATCAGCCTCTCACATGGGTGGGAGTTGGGAACGCATGGTGCGATCCGTTAAATAAACACTTGCAGAAATAACATTAACTCAAAGTCCTAGCGACGAATTGTTACTGAGCATGATGGCGGAGGCGGAGAGTATTGTGAATTCGCGGCCTCTTACCTATGTGCCAACCGATTGTGAGAATAGTGCGGCAATTACCCCTAATCATTTGTTAATCGGTTCTTCTAACCGAGAATGTTTGAGCAAGTGATCGGTCGATGATGGCCACGCAGTTAGAAGGAGTTGGCTCGCTGCCGAAAAGTACGCCGAAGCCTTTTGGCGTAAATGGCTGCGAGAATACCTACCAATTCTGACTCGGCACACAAAATGGTTCACGCCACAAAAACCATTGAAGGAGGGAGACATAGTTGTTATTGTTGATCAAGGCAACTCCAAAAAAAACCTGGCCTAGAGGAAAGGTGCTTTACTACCATGAAAAGATGGAATAGCTCGCAGTGCAGTTGTGCAAACACAAGGGGGTATATATACCCGACCGGCAGTTAAGATAGCGGTGCTTGATATCTACAAGTTCGAGGAGAGTGGTAACAGGAGCCCATCATCCAGTTACCAGGGGGAAGTGTAGACGAACTTGGCTGCACTGCCAAACTTGGTATTGCCAAAAAATATTTATCGAAACCAAGTGTCAAAAATCTCGCCCATTGACTTTTTTTGCGGCTTCCTTCAATAGTTTTTCTTCCTTTCTCAACCTGGATGGCGATAAGGCAACACCAAATTTAATTTGATTAAGACTATTAACCTACTTAAATATATATCTTTCTAAATAAAAAAAAATAAAAATAAAATACCATACAATTCAATTATAAACTTAAAACTAAATTTAAATGCCTAAGCTAAAATAATTGAAATGCGAAATAATAAAAAGAATATCCTTTACAGGTAGATTAAAGAGCTAGTTTTAAGCAGCTGTTGAATCTCAGAAATTCGGGTTTTTTCTTTTATTTCAATTAGTACATGTACAAATATGTTAGAATTTAATTCAACAGTAAGAGATTAGGTAATAATGAAAAATGTAATAGATTATACAAATACAGGCCTGTTCTCACCTTGGTCTCCGGGAAAAGTTGTGAAACAATGTAAAGCACCCACCCATTTCTCGTAGAAGATCTTGAAAACGATAGTCTATTCCGGCGAAATAGAAAACAAATAATTTTAAAAAACAACATAAATGAAAGCGAACATATTGAAGTAACCCAAATCGAAAAATCTAATTGTTCTGGCAAAACACTTGAGTCTGTTGAAACGTCGAAAACTCCTACTTACAGCCCATGTTATAAAACTCGCTATGGCGGGGTAATAAAACAAGCTAAAAAACTATACATAATGGGTGATTTTTGGCTTTTAATTGTCAGAAAAAAAAACACAGGAAAATTGCAGATGCATAAAATGTTTATTTAAGTTGATAAATTAATGCTTGCCATTTGCTTTGTAAAGACTATTTCATGTAAATGTACACCACGACTACGTTTTAAGTGGTCCATACTCAGAGTCCAATTTTGAATAAATTTTCCGAGCATATTGGCTGGTATCTCGCTAATACCACGTGTAATGTTGTGCAATTGACGCTGATTTATCGCCATAGAGGAGTCATTTGACTTATCCCCATAAAAAATAGTCTAAAGCCATCAAATCGTACGATCTAGCCGGCCAATTTCTCACCGAATTCATTTATCAATTGGTCCATCGATTCGCGATCACATGTCGAACAGGTTCAGCTCGTGCATTATGGGCAAAAAAGTTAGAATTCATTGAACGATAGCGGGCGCCATTGACAGGAACGTTGTTTTCATTGTCATCTTTGAAAAAATGCGGGCCAATGATTCCGCTGGACCAAACAGTGCATTGGAGGCACTTGTATTCCCTGAGGTTGCTCATTGGACCAAATTCGGCAGTTTTGTTTATTAACATACAAATTCAACCAGAAATGAGCTTCGCCACTGAAGACATTTTTTCGATAAAACAGAGGATCTTCCTCCAGCTTTTCTAAGGCCCATTCACCGAAACTTCGAAGCTGTTTCTGGTCGTTCGGCTTCAGTTCTTGCATGAGCTGTATATTGTATTTTAGACCAACTTCCAAAAAGAATTTAGTCACCCCATTAAATGTCGGATGCCATCCATAGAGCGAAATAACTACTGAGCCCAAACATCTTTTTCCCTCTCTCTATCCCATGACAGCGTGAGCTGTCAAAATAGAACACTGAAAAACCAAACTGCAAAACAATCACTCTTAACAAAATTTTTGTAAAACAAAAAAAATTAATTTTGGGTTACTTAACTTTAGATAAATATAAAAGATTTAAAAAAAAAAACGAGAAATTAAGATTACATTGAAATAAGATATTGTGATTTTCATTTATTTAAGTAATATTGATAACAAAAAATAAAATACAAAATGAAATAGTCAATCTGAACTTAAGAGTAGATCAACATCTACTCATAACAGGCTCGAGGGTAAACTGGGGTGGAATCGGCCAAGGTGATTTGTGATAAGTGGTAGTCAAATTCTACGGTTTTGCTACATGAAAGGTGATGTGATGATCACATTTTAGTGATCATTTTCTTGTGATAGCTGAAGAGTTTCAATGATGCAAGTGTCGTTCATGGATAATGGCTGGGTATTAAAATTGTTTGCCTCAGTTGTTGGTCGTATTGAAATTTTACATACTTAAGAAATATATTGCGTTGTTCCTGTCTTGTTTGAACGTTTTTTCTCTAACCCTGACAGCCTCATACAGCTCGAGTCGTACCACTCCTTTTCCTTTGAAGGATCTCATTCCAAACAGATTGGTGTCTGTGATCATATCAGCAGCGGCATCCACGTCGTTTACGAGGATACATAACGACATGTTAAAATTTCTAACAAAGGTGATAAGGCCGCTCCAGTTGGATTTCTCGAACAAAGCACATCAACGGTGTGCTTATCAGGGCGGAAAGTTAAAAACAAGTCCAGGGTGTTGGCGGTATGGCTGTCAAAGTCTGGTATATGCGTGGGCTCATTTACAAGCTGGGTCAAGTTGTTTTCCGTTGCAAAATTTTCAACACACCGTCCTTCGGTTGTTGTCTGTCCATGAATGTCGAAGCCATCTAGAATTGTGTATATTGAAATCGCCCGCAATAACGATTTCTTGGAACTTCGGCCATCGTCTCCTGTGAATTTCACTAGCTCTTGGGATAGTGAGTCTTCGTTTGTAGCTTTTTTCAATTTATCCAATTCTTTTTTGGCGACTGACAATGTTAGGATTTCGAGTGAATGGTTTTGCTCTGAGAGTTCGTTGTTTTTTATAGCTTTATTTTCGCGGTCACGACTAAGAGGGTCAGCTAACAGCATTTTACTGACGGGTAAGTAAATAACTTCAGGATTGAATGTTAAAAGTGCCAGCCTTATTCTTCGAAGTCGTGGTGTCGTGGAATCGGTTTCTGAAAGAGAGAGGATAGTGGTTTATGATTGGATTCAACGATTTAAAATTCAAAATTTCTATTGCTGAAATTTTTCGCAACCGAACTTTACAGTCAATGCTTCCTTCTCAAGTTGTGAGTATCTCGCTTTTGTATTTCTTAGAGATTTTGAAGCGTTCGTCACTGGATTACCTTCTTGTAGAAGTACTGCACCCATTGCAAAGGAACTGACATGGACTTGCAATTTCGCTTCTTTGCTTACGTCGTAAAGCTTGAGTACTAGAGGGTTTGTTATTATTGACTTAAGCTTCTCGAATGCCTCTTGTTCATTTGTATCCCAATAAAATGATGGAGATTTTTCTAATGAAGCTCTCAAAGAGGAAATTCTTTATGAGCTTACTGAGGTATGTAAATTTCCCCAGGATCCTTTGAAGTTATTTTTTGTTTTTTGGCGACTTCAAGCGATTTATCGCTTCGATTATGTCAGGATCCGGTTGTATTTCATCGCTGCTGCAATTTAGCTGTTTTCTGCAATTTTACTGCTGTCGGCTCGAATTTGGATTTAATTTTGTTGAGCTTCAATCCATTGTTCTGAATGATTTTAAGGACTTCTTTTGTTGTTTGTCTGAGTCCTTCTAAAGTTTTCGAATAAATTTATATGTCATCCATCGAGACTTTAATATGTGTGACATTTGCGAAGAGTGTGTCCATAATATTTTGGAAGACTTCGGGGGCGGATGAAATACCAAAGGGCACTATTTTTCAGGAATAGCGCCTCCAATACCAGAGAACATCAAGATCTTTTTCGTTCGCTGCGATACTCGAATTTGCTAAAATCCTCTCGCGCAATCTAATCTAAAAACTTCGCGCCTCGAAGTTGTGCCGCAAGTTCCTCGAAGGTGTTCATTGGATGATGAGGTCTGATAATGTTTCTGTTCACTATTGTTGAGTCAATACATATCCGTATTCTGTTGTTTTTTCTAACAATGACCATCGGTGATACAGCAGGGTTTGGTTCGTTCACAGGTTCTATGACATCCAATTTTACCATTTTATCTAGTTCCTGCTCAACGTCATCTCAGATAATTAGCTGCTTTACTCCACAAGGGTGGATTGTTTGTGAAATTTATTCACAGATCGATATCATACATGAAGTCTTTTAAGCATCCTAATCCTTCGTGTATGTTACTTTCGATGTCGACGTTATTTATTATTTTTATTAGATTTAGCTTTTCACAAGCATTTGCGCCAAGAATTGACTTTACGCCACTTGCTACGATTTTGAATGCAATTTTGGGAGTGGTATTAGCGATTACACAGCGGACAAATGATTTTCCAAGAACTTTAATTTGTTGTTTCCCAAATGTAATTAGCTGCTTTACTCCACAAGGGTGGATTGTTATGCGAAATTTATTCACAATGCTTTTTGCAAGGAAATTGCATTGTTTATTATTATTATTATTATTAATATTGAATTCATTGTTCACATAAGACTTGTGTACAAAACACATCTTTTAAAAAATAGAACAAGCTTTTGTACATTACTTTAATTTGAATTTAGTTTAATTAGTTAAGTTTAAATAAAAGAAAGAGATAAGGAAAAGAAAGTATTAAGAAAAAGAAACATAAGGAAAGAAGAGATATGAAAGTAGGCAACTCTATTAGGAATTATTAGCATAATGAAGAAACAATTTTTTCTTAAAGGCGGTTCTGTTCGTCGTACGCTTTATATCTACGGGTAAACTATTCCAAAGGCGAATCGAGTTAACAAAAAATTGTCTAGATGTATTAACATACTCGTATTTGCATCTTGGAATGATCAATTGCAACATTCTAACATTTTGCAGAAAATTAATTTTTTCAAATAAATATTCCGGTTGTTTTGTTGTTAAAATTTTGTGTAGCGATAGTACAGTTCGATATTTCATCAATTCGTCGATTGACAAGCCTACAATCTGATGGGAGTAGAAAGAGATACGAGTATGTTCATATCTTCCTATGCCGAATATGTATCTCGCACAGCTATTATAGGCAACATTCAGCTTTCGCCGAGATTCATAATCCATGTCGGAGTATATTTCACACCCATATAATAGAATAGGCAGGATGTATGATTTTACAAGCTTTAACTTAACTTTGGTGGGAAGATAGTTGGTGGTTGGGCTAAGTCCTCTAAGGGCTCCATAAACTTTCGATGCAGTTTTTGTAATATGAGTCCTCCAGGTAAATTGTTGGCTCATGTAAACCCTAAGATTTTTGAATGTTTCAAAATATTCAATTGGAGTTCGATTAATATAAAGAAGAGGAATAACTACTTTGACTCGGTTAGCATTAATGATCATTGCTTTAGTCTTTGTTGAATTAAGACTGAGTTTATTTTCAAATGACCACTTACAAATTGTTGCTAATTGATCGTTTAGATTAGTTATCGCTTGCTTAATTTGGGATTTGGGAAAAACAGAATAAATCTGCACATCATCTGCATATATATGACGTTTACAATTCACAAGACGCACGGCTAAGTCGTTTATATAACATATAAAGAGTAGGGGTCCTAAAACGGATCCTTGGGGAACACCTGATGGAACAAAAAGACAAGATGAACGCTTTTTCTCATGACACACATACTGTGACCGATTACTTAGATATGACGACACCAAATTACATAGAGACCGGTCGAACAAGAATTGGGTCCGAAGTTTCATGACTAGTATTTTATGATTAACACAATCAAATGCCTTAGAAAAGTCTAAAAACACAATTAGTGCTAACATTTTGTGGTCTAAGCCCTCACGCATATCTTCGCAAACCTTAAGTAAAGCTGTGGTGCAATTATGCGTAGCACGGAAACCCGACTGACAGTTTGTAGTAAGCTGTTTATCGTTTAAATAATGTTTGACTTGTTTACTAACGATAGTCTCAAAGACTTTGCTCAGAAATGGAAGTATGGCAATGGGTCGATATTCAGTTTCTGGGCGCGATGGAGATTTCGGAATTGGCACCACTTTAGCAATTTTCCAACTTTCAGGGAAGATTGAAGTTGTGAGTATTGAATTAAAAATATGGGTTATATGAGTGAGAATGACTGGAAGCAGGATTTTTATAAACTTGGGAACGATATTATCCCATCCGACTGCGTTAGATGTAATATCAAGAATCGTTTTACCAACACTGATTTCGTCGGTACATTGTAGGGAGAAAGTGTCGTCGCTACTGCATTGCGGTTCAGATATATTTGTTGGGTTATGTATAATGCATATGAATGCAGAAACAAATTTAGCATTGAGTTCGTCTAAGTTGATGAGGCTTGGAAGGGCTGACTTTTCAGAAGTCAAACCGAGTGAGCGCACAGTCTTCCAAAAGTCGGTGTTTGAGCTAACTGCATTGAACTTGTTTGCATAAAATGACCTTTTATTAGATCTGATTAATTAGGTTACCGCATTACGAACAACTTTGAACTCTGTGTGTATTTCAGGACATTTGTACCGTCTCCATCTCCTGTATAGCATATCCCGGGCTTTCATGAGATCAAAGACTTCTTTAGTAAGCCAAGGTAATGTGCATTTCTTGGACCTTCTTTTTACCACTGGCACATGCTTTTTAAAAAGGTATAAAATGTTCTCATTGAAATATTTGATTTGAAAGCTGGTATCATTTGTTGCATATATCGGCTGCCAATTTATTGTCTGGCAGTCATGAAAGAGTACTACTGGATTAAGTTTTGTATAATCAAATGACTCGAAGAAATCATTATTCGTTACTTCTGAAAGTATGTTTACTGTTAACAGAATCATGTCGTGATGCGAAAATGCTGGAACAGGAAGTTGATCGTACCGAAGCACGAAATTTTCTTCAGACCCTAATGCAATATCAATTAAAGAGGGCGTTTTGTTGGGTGCAAAATGAGTAGGATGGATACTATTTACGAAACTCAGACGAAAGGACTCAATCAGTTCTTTAAAAGCATTATTTTCCTTTTCTAAGATGTTTAGATTTAAGTCACCACATATAACGATTTTGGAATATAAAGTAGATAATTCCTCGAGCACATCTCTTATTAGTGTATGGTGTGCAACATCCGGAGCCATATATATGCACCTCAGAAGGAAAATTTCGTTAATAGTCCTGACCTCAATGAATACGTACTCCAATAAGTCGGTTGGTGATGATTTTTTAATAATGTGACACTTATGACACTTTTTTAAATAGATACCAACACCACCTCCTCCTTTGCGGCATCTGTGAGCTGGAAAAAACTGCATATTATTTAAGTTTATTAGATTTGATTTTAACTCCGAGTCAAACCATGTCTCAGTTACACAAACAGCATCGACTATACTATCACTAAACAAATAACGGAACTCATCAATTTTGTTTTTTAGACTCTGTGCATTTAAACAACGTATATTAAAACCGTTTTTCAATTTGCAAAGAATATTAAATAAAGTTTTCGATTTGTCAATGGAAGTACCCCATGCCTGTGAATTCATTTTAGCAAGTGCAACAGAAACAACAATTATAACAACGAGAGACACAAGCGCCTTTAGAGTGTATGCCATGGAAAATAGTAACAGATGTAATTAATAGATTTGCAGTGAGAGAGTTAAAAAAGAGATATAGAAAGAAAAGAAAAGAAAAGAAGAGGAGAAAAAAAGGAAAAATTACGTTGTTTTTTTATGCGTCGAAGAAAAATTCATTGTTGACGTTGTAAGGTGACTTCTTAAAGTCGTGCGGCAATGGTTGCGAGAGCATCTGCATCGCTGACTAAGATGCTTCGTTGGTTCCTCTCCTTTCTCACCATAATGCTTCCATGCCTAGTAGAAACAGAGAAAAGTAGCTTTTGATGTTTCAGCCGTGTTGCTTGTTGTAGTAAGATGCGATTTTTTTTTGGTGAGACTTTCGTTGACATAAAATACTGATGAGGATTCCAGGCCGATGTCATTTAGGCAAAGTTGCCTTCCATTTTTTTTCCGAAACTCTGTCACTGCTCTCAGAAGGAGATTTCTCTCTTGAGCAGAGTTGAATTTTAAAATGACTGGTGGATCAGCCGTATTATTTCTTGTCTGAGTACGGAAAACAGAATTTAGTGTCGGAGGTTTGCATTCAACAATATGACATAAGTGGTGGAACATAGACTTTAGGTTTTCGTCAGCCAAATGTGGTACACCAAACATAATAGCATCAGCAGCTATTTCTTTTCTCTCTAGAGCGTCGCAGCGGTTGTTTAATTCCTCTAAGGTGTGGTGAGTAATAGGTTATTCGTGAGAGCTGGCTTCCAGTTTTTCAACACGCTGCTGAAGATTGTTTACGCTCTGCTCGATTTCAAGAAACTTTGTTGACAAACTCTTAACTCTTGCATGAGATTTTCACGGAGCTCCACCATTTCATCGGCAAAACGACACATGATGGCTTCTGTGTGTTTTTTCATGTTTTTTTCAAAAGTTTTTTCGAAGGTATCAACGGTGAGCATTTTTATTGATCCTGAAACAGATTTCGCGAGATTCGGAGCTGTACACTTGGATGTGGGGGTAGCATTTTGTTTAGGCATAGAGACGGCACCATCTGTTTCATTCTCAAGCTTTCTTTGCGAACGAGTGGTAACTGGGATTGAGTACGCGGGTGAATTTGAACTCATTTTAGAGAGATTTATAGAGAGTAATTATCAACACAGTAACTCAAAAATAGTAGCAGTACTTAAGCCAAGAAATCAATTTATAAATGTTAGATTTTATCAAATAAAGAAGCACTTCAGCACGATTGGAAACTTTAAAAACCAATTTTACGATTAAGGAATGATTTTAATTCAAGATTATGTGAGCAAAGAGGTGAAAAATATACTTAAAATACGAGTATAATGTTTTACCGGACGGATCAAATGACACATTGGGCTCCGGTGTCCAATTTGATTTCGTAAATCTCCCCGCCAATGGATATTTTTTCTGTGAATTTGTCGTTGGCTGTACTACTGCTACTTTTAAGACAGCCTATAAAAATTTCGCTCTCATCATTCTATTTCGCTTCCCAACTGTTCACGGCTTTAGGTGTTTTTTTTACTTCAAAAGCTCTGCGCATCTTTTCAAAATGGTTTTGCTTCTTACACTTTTTGCAAATGTGTTGATAAGCTGGGCAGTTGCGAATGGTGTGTTTGTTACCACAATTTCTGCAGTTAAAGGATTTGTTTCCCTTGGGGGTTACTCTATATTTCGATTCGAAATTCAAAACTATTCGAAAGTACAATTCGATTCTATTGGCACTCTCTAACACTTTCGAATCGAATTCATCGAAAAGAGAGAATTTGAAATCCGAATATCGAAATTCTCAATACTACTTTCGGATTACTAAGTGCTAATTATTCAAATTCGAGTGATTTGATATTAGAATCGAAATACAGGGTAACCCCCCTGATCCTTCTGCCCGGGGTTGACGTTAGCGCTTGCGCCTTGATTAATTTCTGCACATTGCTTCTGAGCGCGCTCTGTTGCTTGGCAAATTCTTAGGGCTTTTTCTAACGACACGTCTTCGGATAGCAATTTTTTACGCAGAGTTTCAGTTTTAATTCCAAGAATAAGCTGATCTCTTAATAAGCTATTGGCGGGATCTTTGCATTCACAATTTTGAGCTTGAAGTCTTATTCGTGATATGAGATCGTCAATCGATGCGCCTTCCTGCTGCACAATTTTATTATATTTATATCGCTCGAATGTAACATTGAGCTCTGGAGAGAAATACGAAACAAATTTACTTTTTACATGGTCTATGGACGTTTCAGGCGTCTCAGATAGAGAGGTGGGCAGCGAATTATATATAAGTATGGCCGGCTACTTGAATATTTTGCGGCTTTGATGATAATCCTACAGCTACCTTGAATTATTCGTATTGCTCATTCCATAATTTCCATTCTCGAGCCATATCTTTGTCGTGCGCTATTATCAGTGGTTTCGGCGGGCGAAGAAAATTGAAATTTTCCGCCATTTTTAAAGAAATTTCTTCTTAGCTTTCAACAACTCAGGTTTCAGCACTACATGGTGCAGGGTTATTTTAGAACGAACGTGATGATGTTTTATTGATTCATACCTTCAACATAACGTACAGTTCAATTGTATAAGTAATTGTAGGCGAACTTGGCTGCATTGCCAAGCTTGGTATTGCCAAAAAATATTTAACGAAACCAAGTGTCAAAAATCCCGCCAATTGACTTTTTTTTGACGGCTTCCTTCAATAGTTTTTCTTCCCTTCTCAACCCGGATGGCTATAAGGCAACATCAAATTTAATTTGATTAAGACTATTAACCTAAATAAATATATATCTTTCTAAATAAAAAAATAAATAAAAAAAAACCATACGATTTAAAAATAAACCTAAAACTAAATGTAAGTTCCTAAGCTAAAATAATTGAAATGCGAAATAATAAAAATAATATCCTTTACAGGTAGATTAAAGAGCTAGTTTTAAGCAGCTCTTGAATCACAGAAATTCGGGTTTTTTCTTTTATTTCAATTAGTACATATGTACAAATATGTTAGAATTTAATTCAACAGTAATAGATTAGGTAATAATGAAAAATGTAATAGATTATATAAATACAGGCATGTTCTCACCTTGGTCTCCGGGAAAAGTTGTGAAACAATGTAAAGCGCTCTGTAGACGCTAAAACATGGTACCACCAATCAAGTTTTAGCTGATGTTGATCGACTGCGGGCGGGTACGCGTACCAATTTGTTGGTCTCACCAACATCAGAATTTGGTCTCACTAAAATCAAAACTGATTTGATTTTTGTCGATGTTTGTGGGCGGAGTATTGTGTTGCTGATACTATGTTTCAGTGTCTGCGCTCTCATCTAACATTTACTCGAGCTAGCTATTTTATCAGTGAATTTAGTCGTGTGAACACACAAAATAATCGGGAAAAAATGGAATATTCTATGTTTGGAAAGAATTTTTCGAGTGTTTTCACAGCCTACCATCTTTGTGGAGAGATGTGTTCTATTTTGTTGGAGTGATTGGTCTCAGCGTCTGCGGGTTTTAGTGGTACCATGTTTACTAGTACCAGGTTTTAGCGTCTACCGGACGCTTAAAGCACCCACTCATTTCTCGTAGAAGATCTCAAAAGCGATAGTCTATTCCGGCGAAATAGATAACAAATAATTTAAAAAAAAAACAACAAATGAAAGCGAACATATTGAAGTAACCCAAAGTTCTTGAGTCTGTTGAAATATCGAAAACTCCTACTTACAGCCCATGTTATAAAACTCGCTATATCGGGGTAATAAAACCCGCTAAAAAACTATACATAATGGGTGATTTTTGGCTTTTAATTGTCAGAAAAAAAAACACAGGAAAATTGCAGATGTATAAAATGTTTATTTAAGTTGATAAATTAATGCTTGCCATTTGCTTTTTAAAGGCTATTTCATGTAAATGTACACCACGACTACGTTTTAAGTGGTCCATACTCAGAGTCCAATTTTGAATAAATTTTCCGAGCATATTGGCTGGTATCTCGCTAATAACACGTGTAATGTTGTGCAATTGCCGCTGATTTATCGCCATAGAGGAGTCATTTGACATATCCCCATAAAAAATAGTCTAAAGCCATCAAATCATACGATCTAGCCGGCCAATTTCTAACCGAATTTATTTCTCAATTGGTCCATCGATTCGCGACCACATGTCGAACAGGTTCAGTTTTTTCGAAGGTATCAACGGTGAGCATTTTTATTGATCCTGAAACAGATTTCGCGAGATTCGGAGCTGTACACTTGGATGTGGGGGTAGCATTTTGTTTAGGCATAGAGACGGCACCATCTGTTTCATTCTCAAGCTTTCTTTGCGAACGAGTGGTAACTGGGATTGAGTACGCGGGTGAATTTGAACTCATTTTAGAGAGATTTATAGAGAGTAATTATCAACACAGTAACTCAAAAATAGTAGCAGTACTTAAGCCAAGAAATCAATTTATAAATGTTAGATTTTATCAAATAAAGAAGCACTTCAGCACGATTGGAAACTTTAAAAACCAATTTTACGATTAAGGAATGATTTTAATTCAAGATTATGTGAGCAAAGAGGTGAAAAATATACTTAAAATACGAGTATAATGTTTTACCGGACGGATCAAATGACACATTGGGCTCCGGTGTCCAATTTGATTTCGTAAATCTCCCCGCCAATGGATATTTTTTCTGTGAATTTGTCGTTGGCTGTACTACTGCTACTTTTAAGACAGCCTATAAAAATTTCGCTCTCATCATTCTATTTCGCTTCCCAACTGTTCACGGCTTTAGGTGTTTTTTTTACTTCAAAAGCTCTGCGCATCTTTTCAAAATGGTTTTGCTTCTTACACTTTTTGCAAATGTGTTGATAAGCTGGGCAGTTGCGAATGGTGTGTTTGTTACCACAATTTCTGCAGTTAAAGGATTTGTTTCCCTTGGGGGTTACTCTATATTTCGATTCGAAATTCAAAACTATTCGAAAGTACAATTCGATTCTATTGGCACTCTCTAACACTTTCGAATCGAATTCATCGAAAAGAGAGAATTTGAAATCCGAATATCGAAATTCTCAATACTACTTTCGGATTACTAAGTGCTAATTATTCAAATTCGAGTGATTTGATATTAGAATCGAAATACAGGGTAACCCCCCTGATCCTTCTGCCCGGGGTTGACGTTAGCGCTTGCGCCTTGATTAATTTCTGCACATTGCTTCTGAGCGCGCTCTGTTGCTTGGCAAATTCTTAGGGCTTTTTCTAACGACACGTCTTCGGATAGCAATTTTTTACGCAGAGTTTCAGTTTTAATTCCAAGAATAAGCTGATCTCTTAATAAGCTATTGGCGGGATCTTTGCATTCACAATTTTGAGCTTGAAGTCTTATTCGTGATATGAGATCGTCAATCGATGCGCCTTCCTGCTGCACAATTTTATTATATTTATATCGCTCGAATGTAACATTGAGCTCTGGAGAGAAATACGAAACAAATTTACTTTTTACATGGTCTATGGACGTTTCAGGCGTCTCAGATAGAGAGGTGGGCAGCGAATTATATATAAGTATGGCCGGCTACTTGAATATTTTGCGGCTTTGATGATAATCCTACAGCTACCTTGAATTATTCGTATTGCTCATTCCATAATTTCCATTCTCGAGCCATATCTTTGTCGTGCGCTATTATCAGTGGTTTCGGCGGGCGAAGAAAATTGAAATTTTCCGCCATTTTTAAAGAAATTTCTTCTTAGCTTTCAACAACTCAGGTTTCAGCACTACATGGTGCAGGGTTATTTTAGAACGAACGTGATGATGTTTTATTGATTCATACCTTCAACATAACGTACAGTTCAATTGTATAAGTAACTGTAGGCGAACTTGGCTGCATTGCCAAGCTTGGTATTGCCAAAAAATATTTAACGAAACCAAGTGTCAAAAATCCCGCCAATTGACTTTTTTTGACGGCTTCCTTCAATAGTTTTTCTTCCCTTCTCAACCCGGATGGCTATAAGGCAACACCAAATTTAATTTGATTAAGACTATTAACCTAAATAAATATATATCTTTCTAAATAAAAAAATAAATAAAAAAAAACCATACGATTTAAAAATAAACCTAAAACTAAATGTAAGTTCCTAAGCTAAAATAATTGAAATGCGAAATAATAAAAATAATATCCTTTACAGGTAGATTAAAGAGCTAGTTTTAAGCAGCTCTTGAATCACAGAAATTCGGGTTTTTTCTTTTATTTCAATTAGTACATATGTACAAATATGTTAGAATTTAATTCAACAGTAATAGATTAGGTAATAATGAAAAATGTAATACATTATATAAATACAGGCATGTTCTCACCTTGGTCTCCGGGAAAAGTTGTGAAACAATGTAAAGCGCTCTGTAGACGCTAAAACATGGTACCACCAATCAAGTTTTAGCTGATGTTGATCGACTGCGGGCGGGTACGCGTACCAATTTGTTGGTCTCACCAACATCAGGATTTGGTCTCACTAAAATCAAAACTGATTTGATTTTTGTCGATGTTTGTGGGCGGAGTATTGTGTTGCTGATACTATGTTTCAGTGTCTGCGCTCTCATCTAACATTTACTCGAGCTAGCTATTTTATCAGTGAATTTAGTCGTGTGAACACACAAAATAATCGGGAAAAAATGGAATATTCTATGTTTGGAAAGAATTTTTCGAGTGTTTTCACAGCCTACCATCTTTGTGGAGAGATGTGTTCTATTTTGTTGGAGTGATTGGTCTCAGCGTCTGCGGGTTTTAGTGGTACCATGTTTACTAGTACCAGGTTTTAGCGTCTACCGGACGCTTAAAGCACCCACTCATTTCTCGTAGAAGATCTCAAAAGCGATAGTCTATTCCGGCGAAATAGATAACAAATAATTTAAAAAAAAAACAACAAATGAAAGCGAACATATTGAAGTAACCCAAAGTTCTTGAGTCTGTTGAAATATCGAAAACTCCTACTTACAGCCCATGTTATAAAACTCGCTATATCGGGGTAATAAAACCCGCTAAAAAACTATACATAATGGGTGATTTTTGGCTTTTAATTGTCAGAAAAAAAAACACAGGAAAATTGCAGATGTATAAAATGTTTATTTAAGTTGATAAATTAATGCTTGCCATTTGCTTTTTAAAGGCTATTTCATGTAAATGTACACCACGACTACGTTTTAAGTGGTCCATACTCAGAGTCCAATTTTGAATAAATTTTCCGAGCATATTGGCTGGTATCTCGCTAATAACACGTGTAATGTTGTGCAATTGCCGCTGATTTATCGCCATAGAGGAGTCATTTGACATATCCCCATAAAAAATAGTCTAAAGCCATCAAATCATACGATCTAGCCGGCCAATTTCTAACCGAATTTATTTCTCAATTGGTCCATCGATTCGCGACCACATGTCGAACAGGTTCAGTTTTTTCGAAGGTATCAACGGTGAGCATTTTTATTGATCCTGAAACAGATTTCGCGAGATTCGGAGCTGTACACTTGGATGTGGGGGTAGCATTTTGTTTAGGCATAGAGACGGCACCATCTGTTTCATTCTCAAGCTTTCTTTGCGAACGAGTGGTAACTGGGATTGAGTACGCGGGTGAATTTGAACTCATTTTAGAGAGATTTATAGAGAGTAATTATCAACACAGTAACTCAAAAATAGTAGCAGTACTTAAGCCAAGAAATCAATTTATAAATGTTAGATTTTATCAAATAAAGAAGCACTTCAGCACGATTGGAAACTTTAAAAACCAATTTTACGATTAAGGAATGATTTTAATTCAAGATTATGTGAGCAAAGAGGTGAAAAATATACTTAAAATACGAGTATAATGTTTTACCGGACGGATCAAATGACACATTGGGCTCCGGTGTCCAATTTGATTTCGTAAATCTCCCCGCCAATGGATATTTTTTCTGTGAATTTGTCGTTGGCTGTACTACTGCTACTTTTAAGACAGCCTATAAAAATTTCGCTCTCATCATTCTATTTCGCTTCCCAACTGTTCACGGCTTTAGGTGTTTTTTTTACTTCAAAAGCTCTGCGCATCTTTTCAAAATGGTTTTGCTTCTTACACTTTTTGCAAATGTGTTGATAAGCTGGGCAGTTGCGAATGGTGTGTTTGTTACCACAATTTCTGCAGTTAAAGGATTTGTTTCCCTTGGGGGTTACTCTATATTTCGATTCGAAATTCAAAACTATTCGAAAGTACAATTCGATTCTATTGGCACTCTCTAACACTTTCGAATCGAATTCATCGAAAAGAGAGAATTTGAAATCCGAATATCGAAATTCTCAATACTACTTTCGGATTACTAAGTGCTAATTATTCAAATTCGAGTGATTTGATATTAGAATCGAAATACAGGGTAACCCCCCTGATCCTTCTGCCCGGGGTTGACGTTAGCGCTTGCGCCTTGATTAATTTCTGCACATTGCTTCTGAGCGCGCTCTGTTGCTTGGCAAATTCTTAGGGCTTTTTCTAACGACACGTCTTCGGATAGCAATTTTTTACGCAGAGTTTCAGTTTTAATTCCAAGAATAAGCTGATCTCTTAATAAGCTATTGGCGGGATCTTTGCATTCACAATTTTGAGCTTGAAGTCTTATTCGTGATATGAGATCGTCAATCGATGCGCCTTCCTGCTGCACAATTTTATTATATTTATATCGCTCGAATGTAACATTGAGCTCTGGAGAGAAATACGAAACAAATTTACTTTTTACATGGTCTATGGGCGTTTCAGGCGTCTCAGATAGAGAGGTGGGCAGCGAATTATATATAAGTATGGCCGGCTACTTGAATATTTTGCGGCTTTGATGATAATCCTACAGCTACCTTGAATTATTCGTATTGCTCATTCCATAATTTCCATTCTCAAGCCATATCTTTGTCGTGCGCTATTATCAGTGGTTTCGGCGGGCGAAGAAAATTGAAATTTTCCGCCATTTTTAAAGAAATTTCTTCTTAGCTTTCAACAACTCAGGTTTCAGCACTACATGGTGCAGGGTTATTTTAGAACGAACGTGATGATGTTTTATTGATTCATACCTTCAACATAACGTACAGTTCAATTGTATAAGTAACTGTAGGCGAACTTGGCTGCATTGCCAAGCTTGGTATTGCCAAAAAATATTTAACGAAACCAAGTGTCAAAAATCCCGCCAATTGACTTTTTTTTGACGGCTTCCTTCAATAGTTTTTCTTCCCTTCTCAACCCGGATGGCTATAAGGCAACATCAAATTTAATTTGATTAAGACTATTAACCTAAATAAATATATATCTTTCTAAATAAAAAAATAAATAAAAAAAAACCATACGATTTAAAAATAAACCTAAAACTAAATGTAAGTTCCTAAGCTAAAATAATTGAAATGCGAAATAATAAAAATAATATCCTTTACAGGTAGATTAAAGAGCTAGTTTTAAGCAGCTCTTGAATCACAGAAATTCGGGTTTTTTCTTTTATTTCAATTAGTACATATGTACAAATATGTTAGAATTTAATTCAACAGTAATAGATTAGGTAATAATGAAAAATGTAATAGATTATATAAATACAGGCATGTTCTCACCTTGGTCTCCGGGAAAAGTTGTGAAACAATGTAAAGCGCTCTGTAGACGCTAAAACATGGTACCACCAATCAAGTTTTAGCTGATGTTGATCGACTGCGGGCGGGTACGCGTACCAATTTGTTGGTCTCACCAACATCAGAATTTGGTCTCACTAAAATCAAAACTGATTTGATTTTTGTCGATGTTTGTGGGCGGAGTATTGTGTTGCTGATACTATGTTTCAGTGTCTGCGCTCTCATCTAACATTTACTCGAGCTAGCTATTTTATCAGTGAATTTAGTCGTGTGAACACACAAAATAATCGGGAAAAAATGGAATATTCTATGTTTGGAAAGAATTTTTCGAGTGTTTTCACAGCCTACCATCTTTGTGGAGAGATGTGTTCTATTTTGTTGGAGTGATTGGTCTCAGCGTCTGCGGGTTTTAGTGGTACCATGTTTACTAGTACCAGGTTTTAGCGTCTACCGGACGCTTAAAGCACCCACTCATTTCTCGTAGAAGATCTCAAAAGCGATAGTCTATTCCGGCGAAATAGATAACAAATAATTTAAAAAAAAAACAACAAATGAAAGCGAACATATTGAAGTAACCCAAAGTTCTTGAGTCTGTTGAAATATCGAAAACTCCTACTTACAGCCCATGTTATAAAACTCGCTATATCGGGGTAATAAAACCCGCTAAAAAACTATACATAATGGGTGATTTTTGGCTTTTAATTGTCAGAAAAAAAAACACAGAAAAATTGCAGATGTATAAAATGTTTATTTAAGTTGATAAATTAATGCTTGCCATTTGCTTTGTAAAGACTATTTCATGTAAATGTACACCACGACTGCGTTTTAAGTGGTCCATACTCAGAGTCCAATTTTGAATAAATTTTCCGAGCATATTGGCTGGTATCTCGCTAATAACACGTGTAATGTTGTGCAATTGACGCTGATTTATCGCCATAGATGAGTCATTTGACATATCCCCATAAAAAATAGTCTAAAGCCATCAAATCATACGATCTAGCCGGCCAATTTCTAACCGAATTTATTTCTCAATTGGTCCATCGATTCGCGACCACATGTCGAACAGGTTCAGCTCGTGCATTATGGGCAAATAAAGTCCGAATTCATTGAACGATAGCGGGCACCATTGACAGCAGCGTTGTTTTCATTGTCATCTTTGAAGAAATACGGGCCAATGATTCCACCGGACCAAACAGTGCATTGGAGGCTCTTGTATTCCCTGAGGTTGCTCATTGGACCAAATGCGGCAGTTTTGTTTATTAACATACAAATTCAACCAGAAATGAGCTTCGCCACTGAAGACAATTTTTCGATAAAAAAGCGGATCTTCCTCCAGTTTTTCTAAGGCCCACTCACCGAAACTTCGAAGCTGTTTCTGGTCGTTCGGCTTCAGTTCTTGCATGAGCTGTATTTTGTATTTTAGACTAACTTCCAAAAAGAATTTAGTCACCCCATTAAATGTCGGATGCCACCCATGGAGCGAAATAACTACTGAGCCCAAACATCTTTCTCTCTCTCTCTATCCCATGACAGTGTGAGCTGTCAAAAATAGAACACTGAAATAGTGACTGAAATAGTCAATCTGAACTTAAGAGTAGATCAACATCTACTCATAACAGGCTCGAGGGTAAACTAGGGTGGAATCGGCCAAGGTGATTTGTGATAAGTGGTAGTCAAATTCTTAATTTTGCTACACGAAAGGTGATGGGATGATCACATTTTAGTGATCATTTTCTTGTGATAGCTGAAGAGTTTCGATGATACAATGTCATTCATGGATAATGGCTGGGTATTAAAATTGTTTGCCTCAGTTGTTGGTCGTATTGAAATTTTACACGCTTAAGAAAGATATTGCAGTTGTTCCTGTCTAGTTTGAACGTTTTTTCTCTAACCCTGACAGCCTCATACAGCTCGAGTAGTACCACGCCTTTTCGTTTGGTTGTATACTCTTCATTCGATGAAGGATCTCATTCCAAAGAGATTGGTGTCTGTGATCATATCAGCAGCTGCATCCACGTCGTTTACGAGGATACATAACGACATGTTAAAATTTCTAAGAAAGGTGTTAAGGCCGCCGCTCCAATTGGATTTCTCGAACAAGGCACATCAACGGTGTGCTTATCAGGGCGGAAAGTTAAAAACAAATCCAGGGTGTTGGCGGTATAACTGTCAAAGTCTGGTATACGCGTGGGCTCATTTACAAGCTGGGTTAAGTTGTTTTCCGTTGCAAAATTTTCAACACACCGTGCAGTACTCCGCTACACTACTATATTCCCACCCCATAAGCACTACTCGCATCTTCCAATAGCAACAAGTACATTATAATTCACACCCATAATCGTGATACAAAGTAAGTGATTCCCATACCAACCTCATAACCCAGTGGAAAATCCACTGCACACTATAATTCATACCTATAATCGTGACACAGAGTCCAGAATAAGTGATTCCCATACCAACGTCATAACCCAGTGGAGAACCCACTTTACGCTGCCACAAGCGATTGTAAACAATCCAATGCATACAATCCAATGCATTCACCCCAAAGTGTGATATATGGGTCAAAGGCAAAAAGCTTTGTTGAGTCGAATAACAACACAGTGCAGGCATTAAGTGATGAAGTACTTCAATGCATTCTTCACGAAGTGTGTTATATGGGTCAAAGCCAAAACGTCGACTCAACAAAAACAACACAGGGCAGGCATTAAGTGTCGGCAGCAAGCCGTTGTATGTCAAACGGATCAAATTACCGACCGATCGTACGAACGATCATGGGCGCTGACACGTAAGGGTAATTAACTGGGACACTTGGAACAATTAAATGGAAATCTTATCAATGAAAGAAAAATGCATCGTGAGAATTATTTTGTACTGAAGCTATAGCGTAAGTAGATAAAATTTGAATAAAATTTAGTATAAAAGTGGTTGGGAAGGACAAGAGAGAGAGAGATTTCGACACACAAACTGTAAAGGTCGCAGCCCTTGGTTTACACAGCGGGCCTTTATTGTATTATAAAAGAGTCAATAATTTAAATACTCAAAAATAGTAAAGGTAGCAGCCCTGGTTTACACAGCTGGCCTTTAACTATATCTATAAATTTAAATAAAAGAAATTATTATAACGATTAACAAAAAGTCTTTCCTTCTCTCCGCTCGTGTACTCTTCTCCACATTGATACGTGGAAAGCACGGTACTACAGGGCGTAATACAACATTTGGTGGCAGCGGTGGGATCAATCGATTTACGTAACGAACGGATCCTGCTACCAACTACGAGTCATAACTGAACTCGGAGTACATTTTCTTTTTGTAAAATAGTGCAACAAGTCCCATAAAAGTAAGACCTGGCGAACTCCACATCGGACGGCGGATTCAAAAATTTGGACAGTGTCAAAGACCGGGTCGTAATCACCAACTCTAGGGCGTAAAGCTTACCCGGCACACCTTCAAGCCGGAGCAAAATAAAACAAACCGGACAGATTAGCTGCAAAAAGGACTTTACAGTTCAAAAAGGAAAAATCATAAAAGGACCTCACCATTCAACAAAGGAAAATTTATAAAAGTAAATATTGGTAATAAGAAATTTTTTTTTGTATTAACATTCATAAGAAAATTTTTATAAAAAAACTTTGAACCCACTAGCGCTGTCCCTCCTTCCCCTTCCAAAATTACTACCCGTCAGCAGGCTGCTATCCTGCAGCTTTTTGAAAATTTGCCTTTTCCCAACGACGAACATTCAGACCCTGACACCAACATGTCAGAATATAAAATCAGTCTAAACGACATATACAATTTAATCCCGGCGTTCAGCGGAGATCCGGAAGAGTTAAACAAATTCATCGCGTTCGTTAACATACTGTTTACATCAATAAGGACAGAACCAGAACACAAGCTCTTCCTAGAATTTGTGAAAACCAGACTTCAAGGACCAGCATTCGAACTAGTCCAACTAAAGTCATTTAACAAATGGAATGACTTAGTAACTGAATTGGAGAAACAATTCAGGGAAGAGAAGTCACGGTCATCGGTACAGAATGAGTTGCCGAGGGTTCAACAAAGGGCAGACGAAACAATCAGAGCATACGGTGATCGCATCAGCCGATTACTAACCTCCCAGATCTCTGCTACTTTCGCCACCACCAACGACGAAGCTGTCCGACGGTTCCTAGCCGACGAAAACGATCGTCTAGCCTTCCAAGTTTTCGAGGATGGACTAAAGAACCAGAACCTCAGATTTATGGTTCAAGTCCACGGCGAAAAGGACCTGAAACGAGCAATCTCCTACGCGGACGAGCATTCGGCTCGGCTCGAACGGACCACTGCGTCTCAAACAGGTACCAACAGGTCCACTAAAACTGAAAATTCTTCTCCCAGGCCCGTTTATCACACATGTAATAAAGTCAGACATACATCGGCGACCTGCTACAGCAACCCAAACTTTTCCAGTCCTTCGAATAAAATTATTTGTCAAACCTGCAATAAGGTCGGACACACATCCCCTTTTATGTTTTAGGAACTCGAATGTCGTTCACAAAAAACCCGTCTGCCAAACCTGCAACCAGTTGGGCACACTTCTGCCACATGTTTCCAATATACAAATTATCCAAATTTCGCTCCACAGAACATCAAGAAAGAGGTACAACTCCTAAAATGTAGCTATTGCAAAAAACCTAACCGTCGCGAAGACGTATGTAGGACGCGTCTGATAGACATCAGAGTTTTGCCCAAACTAAACCCCTTTCGGAAAAACACTCCTGATACTGATCAAATGAATAACTCTCAAAACGCTCCCCACGAAGTTAGGCAATTCGCCACCAGCGAATACGGTAACCAGAAATTCCTAAACGGAACCATAATGGGAAACGGGACGACTCGGGTAGATGCAGTCGAAAATCTATCCCAAGTACAGACCCAAGCCGACATCCACTAGTCCAATTAACAACGCTCGTATCATTCTGTGACGAATATAAAGAGCCAGTGATACGAGTAAAATTTAGTCCATGGGACAAATATTCGGCAACGTTCTTGCTTGACACAGGCGCTGACATCAGCATAATTAAATCAACAAGAACAAAGACCAAAATTTCAAACTCTAATAAATATTTTAGCCACAATAGCGGGTGATTCGGTTCAAACTATAGGGGAAATAGTTGGAACCATAGAACTAAGGACTGAGGAATACTCGATCCCGCTAGAGCATTCATTTCAGGTGGTACCTAGCCACCTAAACCTATTATTCGATGGCATACTTGAAAACGATTTAATAACCAAGTTTCAACGTCACATCGATTTTCCCAAACGACAAGTAACATTAAGAACCCGAGGTATATCCAATACTTGCGATTTGATCAACACTAGAAGCAACGGTGCAGAGCCTGGTCATACGAACTTTTTGATTCCACAATTAACCCCGACTGTCAACTAGGCATCGGTGTGGAACACATGCAGTCTCGATCGGAATCGATACCCGATACCGACTGTCTACGGACCGGATCTGGTGATTCACGGAATTCATGCCTGGATCTAGACACTGGTAAATCAACCGCTTGTAACGGAACAGACACCGAGGAAAATAATAAGAAACTCCCGGCCAACAGTAAGACTAAGAAGAACATAGTAGTTAGGACCGAGGAGAATAAGAATAAACTCCCGGCCAACAGTAAGACTAAGAAGAACTTAGCAGTTACGACCGAGGAGTATAAGAAGAAACTCCCGGCCAGCAGTAAGACTAAGGAGAACTTAGCAGTTAGGACCGAGGAGAATAAGAAGAAACTCCCGGCCAACAGTAAGACTAAGAAGAACTTAGCAGTTAGGACCGAGGAGAATAAGAAGAAACTCCCGGCCAGCAGTGAGACTAAGGAGAACTTAGCAGTTAGGACCGAGGAGAATAAGAAAAATCTCCCAGCATACAACAGTAAGACTAAGTCAAGAGAGAGCTTAACAGTTAAGACTGAGGCAGATGATAGTACTAACAGAAAATACATATTTAACAATTAAACAGAAAAAAAGTGAGTCACAAGCCGAACAATAAGGCTGAAACCCCGATCTCAACATATAATAAAAATTCCATTTGATGAAATAAACCAAAGAGACATATTAATTCATAAAGAGCAAATTCTTCCAGGCATTTATCTCGGCGAGAGCCTGACCCGAGCCCACAATGCGAACATCAAAGTTCTAATGACGGATACCCTAGACAAGGAACAAGTCCTAAAGACAGAGGACATCAATATCGAGTGGGACACTTTGGACAATTTTAGTTTGGTAACTGATAAACCCAACGACAAGATCAAAGGCAGACTAGACCAACTCAAATCAGTCATAGACTTTGATCATTGCAACCGGGAAGAAAAAGAAACAGTGTTTAAAATTTGCAGAGAATTCAATGACTTATTCTTTCTTGAAGGCGACAAACTCTCGTGTACAGAAGCTTTAGTCATAGAATCATAACTGACCAATAAAAGCCTCCATTATACGTGAAACCTTACCGACTTCCTGATGCAAGCAGGAACGAGATCCACAGACAACTGAACGAAATGCTAGAGGAAGGAATAATCCAGCCTAGTGCAAGCCCGTGGAACTCCCCTTTGCTTCTGGTTCCCAAGAAACCAGACAAGGAAGGCAACAAGCGTTGGAGAGTAGTGGTAGATTTTCGTCGGTTAAACGAATTGACAATTGCTGATGCATACCCACTACCCAACATCACGGATATACTAGACCAACTTGGCAGGGCAAAATATTTTAGCACCCTCGATTTGGCAAACGGATTTCATCAAATCCGTATGAACAAAGAAGATAGATGCAAAACGGCATTCAGTACTCCTTATGGACATTACGAGTACAATCGTATGCCATTTGGCCTGAGAAACGCCCCAGCAACTTTTGAACGTCTGATGAATACAGTACTGACGGGTCTACAAGGATTCGACTGTTTCGTATATGTCGACGAAATCGTTTTGTACGGTGACGATTTGAAAGATCACAACGCCAAACTAATTCGAGTCTTTAATCGGTTACGTCAAAATAACCTAAAACTCCAGCCGAACAAATGCAATTTTCTAAAGAAAGAATTGATATATTTTGGACATATCATTTCAGAACACGGCCTCAGACCAGATCCCGAAAATTAAAGCAGCTAAAACATTCCCCATACCTAGGTCAGTGAAGGGAATAAAATAGTTTTTAGGATTCGTAGGTTACTACAAGAGATTTATCCAAAATTTTTCTACAATAGCAAAGCCATTAACTGAACTATTAAAAAAGGATATAGATTGTGAATGGGATGCATTCTGTGACGAAGCATTCCAATCCTTAAATAATAAATTAATAGAACCTCCCATGCTATCTTATCCAGATTTAAAGGAGGACTTCATAGTAACCATGGATGCCAGTGATATTGGGCTAGGTGCTATCCTATCCCAAGGAATAGTCGGCCAAGACAAACCAATTTGCTTCGCCAGCCGAACTCTGAACGACGCCGAAACTCGGTACAGTACTACGGAGAAAGAATTATTGGCTATAGTATACGCCGTCAAACAATTGCGTCCTTATATATATGGGCGCAAATTTAAAATATGTACAGACCACAAGCCCTTGCAGTGGCTTATGAATCTTAAAGATCCAAGGTCAAGATTGGCACGATGGAGAATTCTACTCGACGAATACGAGTATGAAATTATTTACAAAGCGGGAGTAGTCAAAATAAAAGCGAGGAATCTTCGCAAGTAATATGCCTTAACCCTCCAGAAATTCAAGTTCTTTCCAGTCTCGTCCTTCAAGAACAAACGGTTCAATTTTCGCAAACCGTTTGGACAAACGTCCTTCAATTTTCGCGGACAGACTAACCAAATACAAAGTCATAGTATTGCCCCTAATAGAATCACATGACGAAGAGATTCTGAAATCCAAATCTCCTCAGTTTAAGAAACCCCGATCAGAGAAAAGTACTATGCTAGCACTGCATAATCAACCACCTATTCATGTTATCACTCTCCCAATACCGATCAGAAGTCAGTCTGACGAAAAGATTGTGACATCTTGTCTGAACGACATAAAAGAAACATGTACGAAGGAATGTTTTAAAACTATAGGACTTTCTCTCCCCACAATAGGGAACGACCATAGGTTAAACTTCAGAGACATTCTAGGAAAAACCTTTCAAACTCTGGATATAACTATCACTGTTTATATTGACGACAGGATAGTGGTAACGGACTCTAAAAATATACGTGAATTACTCCTTGAATATCACGATTCACCATTCGGGGGACATCAAGGGACCACCCGAACATTAAAAAGGATCAAATCCAAGTACTACTGGCCCACAATGGCAGCAGACATAGCTGAGTACATCGGAAAATTTTCTTCATGTCAAATAAACAAAAGCAGGAAAAACACACCATTACCCATGAAGATCACTACGACTAGTTCAAGACCGTTTGAAAGGATCGCGCTAGATATAGTTGGACCTTTACCAACAAGCTATGCGGATCACAAATATCTACTAACGTTTCAAGATGACTTGACTAAATACTCCGAAGCGTATGCCTTACCTAATGCGGAGGCTCCAACAGTCGTAAGAGTGTTCGTCGAGAATATTGTTTGCCGACATGGCATCCCATTCTCCCTACTGACGGATCAAGGTGCCAACTTCTTAAGCAAAATGTTTACGGAAATGTGTTCACTGATGGAAATCAAAAAACTGAACACTACACCTTATCATCCTCAGACTAACGGAGCACTCGAGCGCAGTCACAGGACGCTAATAGAGTATCTACGTCACTACGTCAATCAAGATCCTCTTACATGGGCTACATGGACTCCCTACGCGATGTTTGTGTATAACACAACTCCTCATTCAAGCACTGGCTACACGCCTTACGAACTGCTTTATGGATATTCAGCCAACGTCCCCAGCAAGCTAAATCAACAGCCAAAAGTTTCATACAACTATGAAAACTATGCGAACGAACTAAGGGCACGGTTACAATACGGATACCAAGCTGCCAGGGAAATACTAAAAAGAAAAACGGAAAGCTCCAAACAATATTTCGATAAAAAATCAAATTTTAAAATTTTCAATATCGGTGATAAGGTATTATTAAAAAGCAATGCTAGGAAGAACAAATTGTCTCCACTATGGGAAGGTCCATTTGAGCTAGTAAAAATTATATCCAATGAGAACTCCATAATAAAAATAGGAAAAAGGACCAAAGTTATCCACAACAACAACCTTCCAAGAATAAAGAACCATAAACTAAAACTTCAATTAACCAACCGTCTCTGAATCTTCATAATTTCAAACAAGCTAATTTAACCACCGTATGGATACAAATGCATCAGCCACAAAGATGGTTATTTTCAATCCTTGAAACATATGAGGCAAACAAAATCTGCCAAAATAGTATGAACGTTCACATCCTTCAAGAACCGGCAATAATAACATTGTCGGGACGTTGTTACTTGAAAACCAAGGACTTAACCTTGCACGCCTACGATGAAAACTCGTCAATTATAAACAACTCCTTCATTTCTCCCCTGAACATCTCAAAATTCCTAATGTAAAATGTTTGTGTGGGTACAAATGATAGAACTTATTCTTTTCAATACAAATCCCTTTATTCAGTACAGTTACAATTCACTATTTAATTGTTTCTCTCAGTACAATCCAATTTCTCAACCGCTTATACTTTTCTTATCTTTTACTTGAACCACTTAATCACTTCTCATAATTAACACTTCAGATTTCACTTTAGAACTGATTTGCATACCTTGGGGATGCTGGTATTTATACTCGAATGACATACTTCGAGAACAATCCTCACCATCCAGCGTCCCATACAATTTCCAATTTGCTGGAAAATTCGATTCCACTCTCCAGTCGAGACTTTGTTATTCCAGTATCGAAATCTTCTGGTCTTCGAGTATCGACATTTTCTGCTCTGTGAATCTAGATGTCGCCGCTCACATTTAAGTGGTTATCACATTGCTCCCTCCCTGCAGTTATTCGTCCCGAACAACTTCGTCATTCAGCATCCCGTTGAAATGACACATTCTATTCAAATGGACCACTTTCAATTTTCCTCGATCCCCACGCTGGATCCGGTAGACAACGTCATTAATGCGGGTTATCACCTTGTATGGACCCTCCCAGTCCTGTTGCAATTTTGGTGATTTGCCTTTCTCACGCTGAGGATTATACAGCCAAACCAGATCTCCTTCGTTGAAACCGAAAGATTTCGCCTTGATATCGTACCTAGTTTTCATGCGGCTGCTTGCTAGCTTCATCTTTTCTCTGGTGTCTTCATGCAATTTACGAATCCTGCTGCGTAAGTCATTCACGTACTCGTTCACCTCTTTGGGCTCCGTCGGTGGGGATCCGAATTTTGCTTCACTTGGCAACCGAATTGTTTGACCAAATAAGATCTCGGATGGTGTGTGCCCTGTTGAGCTATGGACCGCGTTTCGGTAGGCCATTAAGAAGAGGGGTATGTGTCGATCCCAATCCCGCTGGCAGTTGCTGACAACCTTAGATAGATGCTCACTCAAGGTCCGATTGAATCGCTCGACCATTCCATCAGATTGAGGGTGTAGTGGCGTGGTCCTTGTCTTTCTTATTCCCAAATATTGGCATATTTCCTGGAAGACTTTTGATTCAAAGTTTCGCCCTTGATCAGAGTGCAGCTCCATTGGGACCCCAAATCTGCTCACCCAGTTGTTGACTATCTGTTCGGCTACGGTCTTAGACTCTTGATTTGGGATGGCAAACACTTCCGGCCACTTACTGAAGTAATCCATGACTACGAGAGTATATCGGTTTCCATTAAAGGTTTCGGGAAACGGCCCAGCGATGTCGATGGCTATTCGTTCGAAAGGTGCTCCGACATTGTATTGTTGCATTTGTCCATGTGGCTTTACTTTTGGACCCTTGGTAGCTGCACATCTTATGTACTTTTTGCACCAATTCTCGACATCTTGTTTAGCGCTTAGCCAATAGAAACGTTCCCTTAACTTTTCCAACGTCTTGTTTATTCCCAAATGGCCTCCTGAGATTCCGTCATGTATTTCATGGAGCACTTGGTTGACTCTGGACCGTGGCACAATTAGCTGCATACGAGATGTTGTCCCATCTGCACATTACCATTTTCTCTTCAGCAATCCATTTTGCATAAAAAGCGAGTCCCACTGTGCCCAGTATGCCTTCAGAGTTTGGCTCCGATCTGATACCTGCTGCCAGCGTGGTCTTTCCTCGTGTTCTTTCCAGGCCAATATTGGTTCGATGTCACTGTCTGCCTGTTGGGAGGAACGGATTTCGTCTATACTCCAACCCTCTATTGGATCAGTCCTGATCGTTTGGATAGTTGCCTGTTGTTTCGCTTCTTTACCACTGACTACTTCTGCTGGGAGGCTTTCTCGTCGTACCGGTTCTTTACAATGCCCTTGCAAATGTCCTACTTTATCGCAGTTCCAGCAGCGCATCCTTCGTCTCTCCCGCGGGATATTTCGTTGCATGGTAGTTGATCTTGAGCATGAGCATTCACCAGATACTATTTCACTTACGAAATTCATTCCTTTGGAAGCCTGATTGGATGCTTCCATCGCCAGAGCGAAGGCAAGTGCTTCAGCAAGGTTTCTTTTCCCGGCCATCCTTACTGCTGATTGTAGCTTCAAATCTGCAATTCCCCCGATGAATGCGTCCTTTGCCATTTCGTCGATTACATCTTGGCCTGCGGTGGGATATGACAAATGTGCCAGTCTACTCACGTCTGCTTGGAGCTGTTGCAGTGTTTCTCCTCGTTGCTGCATACGGCCTTGCAATTGAACCTTGTAACCTTCCCGCATGTGGCTATCCCCAAAACGTTTCTCGATAGCCTGCACTAAAGCCATATAGTCTCTATTACTTGAACCACTACAATACCTTTCGAACGAATAGCCATCGACATCGCTGGGCCGTTTCCCGAAACCTTTAATGGAAACCGATATACTCTCGTAGTCATGGATTACTTCAGTAAGTGGCCGGAAGTGTTTGCCATCCCAAATCAAGAGGCTAAGACCGTAGCCGAACAGATAGTCAACAACTGGGTGAGCAGATTTGGGGTCCCAATGGAGCTGCACTTTGATCAAGGGCGAAACTTTGAATCAAAAGTCTTCCAGGAAATATGCCAATATTTGGGAATAAGAAAGACAAGGACAACGCCACTACACCCTCAATCTGATGGAATGGTCGAGCGATTCAATTGGACCTTGAATGAGCATCTATCTAAGGTTGTCAGCAACTGCCAGCGGGATTGGGATCGACACATACCCCTCTTCTTAATGGCCTACCCAAACGCGGTCCATAGCTCAACAGGGCACACACCATCCGAGATCTTATTTGGTCAAACAATTCGGTTGCCAAGTGAAGCAAAATTCGGATCCCCACCGACGGAGCCCAAAGAGGTGAACGAGTACGTGAATGACTTACGCAGCAGGATTCGTAAATTGCATGAAGACACCAGAGAAAAGATGAAGCTAGCAAGCAGCCGCATGAAAACTAGGTACGATATCAAGGCGATATCTTCCGGTTTCAACGAAGGAGATCTGGTTTGGCTGTATAATCCTCAGCGTCAGAAAGGCAAATCACCAAAATTGCAACAGGACTGGGAAGGTCCATACAAGGTGATAACCCGCATTAATGACGTTGTCTACCGGATCCAGCGTGGGGATCGAGGAAAATTGAAAGTGGTCCATTTGGATAGGATGTGTCATTTCAACGGGATGCTGAATGACGAAGTTGTTCGGGACGAACACTTACTTTTTACATGGTCTATGGACGTTTCAGGCGTCTCAGATAGAGACGTGGGCAGCGAATTATATATAAGTATGGCCGCGTGGCCGGTTGATGACATAAATGCGGCTACTTGAATATTTTGCGGCTTTGATGATAATCCTACAGCTACCTTGAAATATTCGTATTGCTCATTCCATAATTTCCATTCTCGAGCCATATCTTTGTCGTGCGCTATTATCAGTGGTTTCGGCGGGCGAAGAAAATTGAAATTTTCCGCCATTTTTAAAGAAATTTCTTCTTAGCTTTCAACAACTCAGGTTTCAGCACTACATAGTGCAGGGTTATTTTAGAACGAACGTGATGATGTTTTATTGATTCATACCTTCAACATAACGTACAGTTCAATTGTATAAGTAATTGTAGGCGAACTTGGCTGCACTGCCAAGCTTGGTATTGCCAAAAAATATTTAACGAAACCAAGTGTCAAAAATCCCGCCAATTGACTTTTTTTTGACGGCTTCCTTCAATAGTTTTTCTTCCCTTCTCAACCCGGATGGCTATAAGGCAACACCAAATTTAATTTGATTAAGACTATTAACCTAAATAAATATATATCTTTCTAAATAAAAAAATAAATAAAAAAAAACCATACGATTTAAAAATAAACCTAAAACTAAATGTAAGTTCCTAAGCTAAAATAATTGAAATGCGAAATAATAAAAATAATATCCTTTACAGGTAGATTAAAGAGCTAGTTTTAAGCAGCTCTTGAATCACAGAAATTCGGGTTTTTTCTTTTATTTCAATTAGTACATATGTACAAATATGTTAGAATTTAATTCAACAGTAATAGATTAGGTAATAATGAAAAATGTAATAGATTATATAAATACAGGCATGTTCTCACCTTGGTCTCCGGGAAAAGTTGTGAAACAATGTAAAGCGCTCTGTAGACGCTAAAACATGGTACCACCAATCAAGTTTTAGCTGATGTTGATCGACTGCGGGCGGGTACGCGTACCAATTTGTTGGTCTCACCAACATCAGAATTTGGTCTCACTAAAATCAAAACTGATTTGATTTTTATCGATGTTTGTGGGCGGAGTATTGTGTTGCTGATACTATGTTTCAGTGTCTGCGCTCTCATCTAACATTTACTCGAGCAAGCTATTTTATCAGTGAATTTAGTCGTGTGAACACACAAAATAATCGGGAAAAAATGGAATATTCTATGTTCGGAAAGAATTTTTCGAGTGCTTTCACAGCCTACCATCTTTGTGGAGAGATGTGTTCTATTTTGTTGGAGTGATTGGTCTCAGCGTCTGCGGGTTTTAGTGGTACCATGTTTACTAGTACCAGGTTTTAGCGTCTACCGGACGCTTAAAGCACCCACTCATTTCTCGTAGAAGATCTTAAAAGCGATAGTCTATTCCGGCGAAATAGACAACAAATAATTAAAAAAAAAACAACAAATAATTAAAAAACAAAAACAACAAATAATTAAAAAAAAAACAACAAATAATTAAAAAAAAAACAACAAATAATTTAAAAAAAAAAAAACAACAAATGAAAGCGAACATATTGAAGTAACCCAAAGTTCTTGAGTCTGTTGAAATATCGAAAACTCCTACTTACAGCCCATGTTATAAAACTCGCTATATCGGGGTAATAAAACCCGCTAAAAAACTATACATAATGGGTGATATTTGGCTTTTAATTGTCAGAAAAAAAAAACACAGGAAAATTGCAGATGTATAAAATGTTTATTTAAGTTGATAAATTAATGCTTGCCATTTGCTTTGTAAAGACTATTTCATGTAAATGTACACCACGACTGCGTTTTAAGTGGTCCATACTCAGAGTCCAATTTTGAATAAATTTTCCGAGCATATTGGCTGGTATCTCGCTAATAACACGTGTAATGTTGTGCAATTGACGCTGATTTATCGCCATAGGTGAGTCATTTGACATATCCCCATAAAAAATAGTCTAAAGCCATCAAATCGTACGATCTAGCCGGCCAATTTCTAACCGAATTTATTTCTCAATTGGTCCATCGATTCGCGACCACATGTCGAACAGGTTCAGCTCATGCATTATGGGCAAATAAAGTCCGAATTCATTGAACGATAGCGGGCGCCATTGACAGCAGCGTTGTTTTCATTGTCATCTTTGAAAAAATACGGTCCAATGATACCACCGGACCAAACAGTGCATTGGAGGCTCTTGTATTCCCTGAGGTTGCTCATTGGACCAAATACGGCAGTTTTGTTTATTAACATACAAATTCAACCAGAAATGAGCTTCGCCACTGAAGACAATTTTTCGATAAAAAAGCGGATCTTCCTCCAGTTTTTCTAAGGCCCACTCACCGAAACTTCGAAGCTGTTTCTGGTCGTTCGGCTTCAGTTCTTGCATGAGCTGTATTTTGTATTTTAGACTAACTTCCAAAAAGAATTTAGTCACCCCATTAAATGCGGATGCCACCCATGGAGCGAAATAACTACTGAGCCCAAACATCTTTCTCTCTCTCTATATCCCATGACAGCGTGAGCTGTCAAAAATAGAACACTGAAAAACCAAACTGCAAAACAATCACTCTTAACAAAATTTTTGTAAAACAAAAAAATTTATTTTGGGTAAAAGTAAAAGTAAAAGTAAAAGTAAAAGAGGGAAGTTGTTTGTGGCTGCATTAGATCATATAGCGTATACACATCATTATTAATATTGCAAGTTAGTATAAGCTGTATGATGTAAAATACAAAATGAAATAGTCAATCTGAACTTAAGAGTAGATCAACATCTACTCATAACAGGCTCGAGGGTAAACTGGGGTGGAATCGGCCAAGGTGATTTGTGATAAGTGGTAGTCAAATTCTTCGTTTTGCTACACGAAAGGTGATGGGATGATCACATTTTAGTGATCATTTTCTTGTGATAGCTGAAGAGTTTCGATGATACAAGTGTCATTCATGGATAATGGCTGGGTATTAAAATTGAAATTTTACACGCTTAAGAAAGATATTGCAGTTGTTCCTGTCTGGTTTGAACGTTTTTTCTCTAAACCTGACAGCCTCATACAGCTCGAGTCGTACCACGCCTTTTCGTTTGGTTGTATACTTTTCATTCGATGAAGGATCTCATTCCAAAGAGATTGGTGTCTGTGATCATATCAGCAGCTGCATCCACGTCGTTTACGAGGATACATAACGACATGTTAAAATTTCTAAGAAAGGTGTTAAGGCCGCCGCTCCAATTGGTTTTCTCGAACAAAGCACATCAACGGTGTGCTTATCAGGGCGGAAAGTTAAAAACAAGTCCAGGGTGTTGGCGGTATAACTGTCAAAGTCTGGTATAAGCGTGGGCTCATTTACAAGCTGGGTAGAGTTGTTTTCCGTTGCAAAATTTCCAACACACCGTCCTTCGGGTGTTATCTGTCCAAGAATGTCGAAGCCATCTAGAATTGTGTCTCGTTAAAGGTCGAAAGGCTGTCCTGTTGGGGGCTTCTGTTAATAAGTAGCGGATAACGTGCTTACGTAGATGAAATTTTAATCACATGAAGTTGAGTTCGGTATTACAACGTGGACCACATTGTGGTGGACTTTGGTAGGCTACATAACTACGCACGTTAATGACGAGACCGCTGTAAGAGAAGAATAATGCCACTAGTTCGTAGCCAGGTAGCTTCAGATCGGAGTGGTGTGTGTAACTAAGTGTCAAAACAAGTGTGAACGTACGCAGAGAAATGATTACTTCTTAGCCCGCTTATATTTGCGACATCCACTCTGAACTCCCAAGTCATTATAAAAATAAACAACCACGGACGATGCAAAGCAAGGCTATGAAATTTAAATTCTGATGTTGGCTTTCCAAATCAAATTGTTGCAGGTACGAGTATTATGCACTTACAATAGTAAACGGCCCTTGCCATATTACAATATAGCAACAGCAACGATTGAAGTGCTATCCACAGTTGAATTCTGTTGCGGATTCTATTGGCAGTAGAGTTATTGTTTTTGTAAAGGGTTTTCCAATAGGGACTTGACAACTTTGAACTTAATTTGTGAACGCACTCTTTCACTAATCATCAAACTGTCACTGTTAATTTATTTGTACAACATTTTCATCGTGGTAAAGTACACGAACGACCAACGTCTGCAAATTTTAAAAATTTTCTACCGAAATTCGGAGTCGGTGACTGCAACTTTAAGAGCGTTAACTCCAATTTTCGGTCGTAATTCTCGCCCTAGTAAACAGGCAATACCAAGTTTAGTGCAAAAATTTTAGTCTACATATTCTTGTGTGATGTTGCCGTGTCAGTGAGACAACGGGTTGGTCGAAGTGTCAAAAATATCGCTGCCCTTCAGGCATCCGTAGCAAACGATCCAAATCAGTCAATTCCACGGAGTTCTCAAGAATTGGGCATCGCTCAGACCACATTATGGCGTATTTTGCGTAAGGATCTTGGTTTACACCCATACAAGATCAAGCTGACTCAAGAATTGAAGCCGATGGACCATTTGAAGCGACGTACCTTTTCCGATTGGGTTCTGGAGAAGATGCGCCAAGATGATGAATTTCATCGCAAAATCATCTTCAGTGACGAAGCTCATTTTTGGCTCAATGGGTTCGTCAATAAACAAAATATGCGTTATTGGGCGGGTGAAAATCCACATGTGCTTCATGAATCATCACTTCATCCACAAAAAATAACTGTTTGGTGTGGTTTGCATGCCGGTGGCGTTATTCGACCATATTTTTTCGTCGGCGATAATGATCGTCACATTACTGCGAATGGTCAGCGTTATCGCGCCATGATCACCGATTATTTTTGGCCCGAATTGGAAGATATGGACTTGGACAACATGTGGTTTCAACAGGATGATGCCGCAAGCCACACAGTGCACGCTACAATCGATTTATTGAAGAGTAAGTATGGTGAGCGTGTTATCTCAAGAAATGGGCCAGTCGATTGTCCGTCTCGTTACGCCGCTTGACTATTTTCTGTGGGGCTACGTTAAGTCATTGGTCTATGCCAATATGCCGACGGCGTTGGAAAAGCTCAGAGCCAACATTGAACGCGAAATAGCGGCCGAAATGTGTGGCCGAGTCGTTGAAAATTGGGTCCAACGAATCGACCGCTGCAAACGTGCCCGCCGTGGCCATATGAACGAAATCGAGTTCCATTCATAAATGTTTTGATTGTACTTCAAGCCGATAATAAAGTTTTTGAAATATCTTAAATGATTTGAGTTTTATTTAAAAAAAAGTTATCAAGTCCTTATTGGAAAACCCTATATAACATGCAAACCCTCCTACTTCTCTGCGGATAGCATTTCTCATAAAAACGCACTTGCTCTAACACCACAAAATTTCATGAAATTAAATAGAAATTTACACAGAAAATTCGTCAGATCTATAACTTAACGAAAATGCAAAAAAAAACATATTTTCAAAATTCCAGCTGCCCCTAACGCTTACGCTTAACATAATTCCATATAAAAATAACTAGTTTTAATAACAGAACTTTTACTTATTATTATGATTGACTTAAAAAAAATCTCAATAAACAATTTTTAAAGCATTAAATAAAAAAAAATTTATAGGTGGCTGCTAAATTTTATTTTTTTTTTTTATGAAATTTAGAAGAGTCTACAACACGTCAAAATAATAATAAAAACAAAAAACAGTAAAAACAACTTTTAAGCATTTTCATTTAAATTATCTGTTTTTGTTATATCTGTTCAATGTTTGCTTTTTATCTTATACTCTTCCTTATTTGTAATATAAAAAAAAATATATATATGTATAGAAGATAACATTTGTAAAAGTTGCGGTCACTGGCAACACTGTTTTCGAACATCTGAGGAAACGGTTGGCTTTACATCAATTGGTTCTACATTAACCGGTCGAATAACGTCACCTTCCGGAGGATCTCTTATTTGCTTTTGAGACACAATGCGATAAATCTCTAAAGAAAGACGTTTATGTATCCAGCTAGTTTTATTTTATAATTTTATAAAATTACCTGTGAGAATGTTTTGGAATGCTGTTTCGACATTTGTTGAATCGAGAGCTGATGTTTCTATAAAACTCAGCCCATTTCTTTCAGCAAATGATTTAGCTTCATCAGTAGGCACTGTCCGTAAATGCCTTAGATCGGATTTGTTGCCAACTAGCATTATAACAATATTTTGGTCAGCATGATCCCGCAATTCTCTTAACCATCTTTCAACGTTCTCATAAGTTAAGTGTTTGGCTATATCATATACAAGAAGCGCTCCCACTGCTCCTCGGTAATAAGCAGAAGTTATAGCACGATAACGCTCCTGTCCAGCTGTATCCCAAATTTGAGCTTTTATAGTTTTTCCATCAACCTTATGTTTTAGAAATTGTTTATGCCTCATGGTAAGTGTTACTAATCTTCAAATTTGTATGTATTTACCTCAATGCTCCTCGTAGCAAATTCAACGCCAATAGTAGATTTCGACTCTAAATTAAACTCATTTCTGGTGAATCGCGAAAGCAAATTGCTCTTTCCTACGCCAGAATCTCCTATTAAAACAACTGAAAAAAAATAAAAATAAATAATTTATATAATATACATGTATACAAATATATATAAAAGTTAACACCAGTTGTATCTGTTTCGTACTATCTAAGGGAAACCACACCTGTAAAAATAATGGAGAATTACCACATGAAATATCTACGAGTAGAATATTGATGAAGCCATAACCAAACAAGATATCCATCTTAAAGATAACAACATACTATAAATAGGAAAGTTTCGTATGCCTTAGGAATTTTGTTCTATCCACGAAGTCAGGCTGTCTACGTTACATTTTTGACCATGAGTAAAGAAAATATTAATTTAAATGTATATATGCATATGTCCATATTACATATAAAGGTAAAAAAAACCTTATATTTGTTTTTTAAAGCAATTCATTAATTTTAAAATAATTCTCTTAGTTCAATATACTGTGAAAAAACTAAGGGTTGCCCTAGTTCGGTAAAAATGGGATGCTATTCTTTTTTAGCAGTTTCTCAAAGTTATGGCAATTTATCGTCAGCAATGGATCCGTGTGATTTTCCAATGTACTCTTATATTAGTGTTGATCCACTCGGAAGTCTATTTTTACAATGGGGCATTTGTGATGGGTTGTGTTATCTTGGCAAAGTCTTTGATAAACCTTCGGTAATAGCCTGTAATACCGAGAAATAACTTTATTTCTTTCTGAGTACTGGGAAGTGGTATCTTTTCTAGGCTTTTTATTTTAGATGTATTTGGTTTAACACCTTTATCTTCTATTGTGAGTCATAAAAACTGTCCCTTTTTACCTAGGAAATTACATTTGTCTATTTGTAGTTTTAGGTTATATTTCGGTGATCGATTGAAAAAGAATTTCAAATTGATTATATGCTCTTCCAAACTTGTGGACAGAATTAATTTGTCATATAAATAAACAATATATATTTTGTTAGGCAGGCTTTCCAAAACTTCATTCATCATAAGCTGGAATGTGGCTGGGGTGTTCAAATGGCATCCGAAGCCATTCGGATTATACGCATGAAGTGGAGAAAGCAGTTTTCTTTTTTTTTCATTTCATTTCATTTTTATTCATTCATTCATTTAAGCCCATTTTACAAATTTCATAACAGCTATATATGCACTTAAATTTGTAAGAAGGTTTTATGAGTGGATTTCAATTAACAAACTTAAGTTTAACATAAAGGCAATTACATAAATTCAAGTACTGTACAAATATTAAGTGTTTTTCATCAGTGAATGAATAAATAAATACATTCTAGAGTTAATAAAACTAGTGCCGAATGAATTGAGACAGACAATAACAATATAGAAAATTTTAGATTAAAAAACAAAGAAAAAATATATTGTGTGGTGGAGAGAAAAGAAAAAATTCATAGTAATTAGATGTAAGTACTAGTAGATGCTACTAAATAATTAACTTCGATAGATTATCAATCTCATTGAGGTCAAAATTAAACAGCCACTTCTTGACCGCTTTATTAAAGGAAAAGAAATTACTAGAGCGCCTTATTTCAATGGGTAGTTTATTAAAGATACGAGGAGCTACAGAAGAGTAATAACTTAAGAAGAGATGAGTATTGTGTGAAGGAATGAAAGCAAGATTCATAGAAGAGCTGCGAAGACCATAGGTATTCGGATCATGATTTAGTGAGTATCCGCTTCTTAAGAAAAAGATTTTTAATACTTTATAGAAATAAAGATGCTTTAGAGGCAATATAAAAGAATGTGTAAAGAGTGGGAAACTATGTTCATGGCGCCTCTTTTTCCAGATAATTCTCAGCACATATTTTTGTAAAACAAGCAAAGGTTGCATTTTGTTTTTGTGTGTTCCGCCCCAGCAAGTTAAACCATATTGCAATTTGGATTGAACAAGACCATAATAAAACGTTTGTAAAAGTTTTTTGAGCAAAAAAGTCTCAAATGGTAAAGGGTTCTGGTTGTTTTCAGCAGATATTTCCTTAAGGAAGTAGTGTGAGCATTCCAATTTAACCTGCTATCGAACTCGAGTCCTAGATACTTAAAGACCTGTACGTTACCAATACAAAACAGCTAGGTAGGCAATCTATGGAAGATCTTTCGGAAAGCGATTCACAGCAATTGTCAGAGTTTATCAACATATTATTGCAGTACGCACTATGAAATGGAAAAACTGGAAGTTCTAAATGCAAAGAAGTGTTAAAATACATAATTTTTGTTTTGTCACTAATAACTAGCTTGTGCACACGGAACCAATGTCGTAACATTTCTAAATCATGGTTGATGTCAGCTATTAGATCTAACCAAGAGTTACTGGAATATGAACAACCTATATCATCAGCAAACCCTGTAAGTTTTCCTTTCATATTAAGAGTAAAAATTGAGTTAATGAAAACTAGAAAGAATATAGGTCCCAGAACAGATCCCTGAGGAACACCAACTGTAATATCGCAGCACTCACTAAATATAGTTCCTATTCGAACCATTTGTTTCCTGTTGGTGAGATAGGACTCAATCCATTTAAGAACAAATCCCCTAAATCCAGTTTTATTCAATATATTCAACAAGATTTTATGATCAACAGTATCAAAAGCCTTCGTTATATCCACGAAAAGAGCTGCAGTAACCTTTTTGCTATTGATGCTTCCATAAATTGAACTGCTGAAGTTAAGAAGTGCATCCTCAGTAGATTTTCCAGCTCGGAATCCATATTGTCTATCGTTAAAGAATGAGATACCATCAAGATAGGACAACATTCTTTTTTTGATTAATTTTTCGAAAACTTTAGAAAAAACTAGGAGAAGAGAAATAGGCCGATAATTGTTGAGTACTTTTTTGTCACCTTTTTTGAATATAGGTATAACTTCAGCAATTTTAAGCATTTCAGGAAATATACCACATAAGATACTTTTGTTAAAGATGTGAGCCAAAATATCTACAATATAAAATGCGATGCTCTTAATAAATGCATTAGAATAAGATCTATGAGTAATGGAGGTTGAGTTGTTCAGAGACATAATCGTTTTATAGACCTCAATTGATGAAATTGATTCATAAAAAAAAGCTATGAGGCTCTGATCTTTCCCTGTTAGAACACTCAAGCAAACATCTACTATTATTATTACTAGGTGTTATACCTGCCTCAGTTATTGTTTTATTTGCAACGCTAGTAAAAAATAAGTTGAAGCTATTAGCTACTGTCTTTAGATTTATTATATCCTGATTTTCATGCCTAAGACAAGATGGTATATCATTAGTACTGTTTCTGTTAAAAATCTCATTTACTATTCCCCATTCCTTTTTTAAATTACCTTTAACCTTTTGAAATTTGTTAATGTAAAAATTTTCTTTGCATAAAGGCACCTCAATAGCAATTTCCTTACAAATTTTATCATATGCACTACGAAGATGATTATTATTAGGTTGCTTTTTATATTTCACTCTTAACTTGTTTTTTAGATTAATTTTGTTTACCAGATAGTTAGAAATCCAAGGCTTGAGCTTGATTAGTTTATTACTTTTCTTACGCACTGTCACCGTACAACTTGCAACATGTGTATTAAGGGTATTAGAAAACAAATTAAAAGCTTCATTGGGATCATTTGCTGTCCATATCTCAGACCAGTTTTCAAGCATTAAGTGATTAGTAAGCTCAACGAGGTTCACGTTCTTAGACTGATAATAAGGCTCATGTTTATTACTTTGAACGTTATTCGATTGAAAGAACAAACAAACCATTGAATGGTCAGAAATTCTCAGATCAGGAGTGCTACTAACGAGAGACAATTTAGATTTACAATCAAGCTTACAGAAAATATGGTCAATACAAGTGTTGGAGGCTTGTCTTGTAGGGATATTTACGCACGACTCTAAGCCATTGGCACACATTAATGATTGATATCTTAAGGCAGCAGGTGATTCACACAAGATATCCAGATTAATATCACCAGTTAAAATAAGATTCCTTACTTTTTCCTCGTTTAATAAATAGCGCAGCTCATCAATAAATTTCTCTTTACTCATATCATGAAGTCTGTAGCAACCAAGAATAACCGTCTGTTCTGTATTAATAGTGCAACTTATTCTTATCATGTCTGAACACTTAAGATCCAAATTTACACACTCAGTTACATAATTTATAGCCCTGTTATTTATATAAACAACAATACCACCTGCAGCATAGGAGTTATTACAATTAAAGTGGCTCTTATACCCTCGTATTTCATAAGAATCCTTCTCATTATCGAAAATCCATATTTCAGATAAGAAAATGAAATCGGGCTTGTTTAAAAATGACTCCAAGTGAGATACAAAGAGATCGAAGTTTTTTCGCAGGCTGCGAATGTTTTGATATACTATAAAAAAATCATTAATTCGCTGCTCACAATGAAAAATGCTTGAACAAAATTCATCATCAAAATGGCAAAATGGAGTAAAAAAGTTAAAGTCATCAGTTAGATTATTAAACTCAAACATAATAAGCAAAAAAAATAAGTTTAAATGATTAAAGTATTGAGATCATCAAAAGAATAAATTTTAAAAACATTACCACCTTCTTGTTTCTTCATACTTATAACCCCATTATTAACCCATACATTAGCAAAATTATGTTTACGTTGCATTTCTTTAGCTTTCTTGAGTAGAGCTCTATTAAATTGCGTGAGACTCTCATTAATGAAAATTGGTTTGATGTCATCCTCCACGCCGAGTACGCACGACGTTAGTTTCACCTTTCTCTTCTTGATTAAAATACTCCGTTTAAGTTCCAAAGTTCTTAGCTTCACACAAACGATGTTCACTGGCTTTTGTTTATGCAAAACAGAATTGTTGTTATCACCGCTTAGAACTGATGCACTTTTGCTAGATTTCACATAGCAGGATTTGATGTCGTCATGCGTTAGGTTGACCTTAAGTCCCTCTTGCAAAATCTTGACGGTACAGCTTAGTGCATTGGCACTGTCGACATTTGGTATACCAACTATGTCAATACACTTGCTAAGCGGTTTCTGTTGTAGAGCATTAACAGTGTGTTGGAGTTTGGAAACCTTTTCATGCAGTATTTTGTTGTCATTTTTTAGAGAATTGACTTCTAGCATAGCATTGCGGAACATTTGTTGGATAGAGATGATCTCTTTATATAAGACATCTAATGTGATGGCTGCAGGAGGGTTTTGGTGATACGACTCCGCTCGATTTGGAGAAAGAGAAGATGAGTTATTATCAGCTGCTTGCTGAATGGCGAGTTGAGATGATTCCTTATCCATATCCCGCTGTTTGATGAGGGGCGGTGAGCGCAAAGAATTTCTTCTGTCTTTCTCACAAGACCTACAGCGATAATGTACGTTGTTCTTTTTCATGTAGACAATGTCACTAGCCTGAATTTTAACACAATTTAAGTGAAAGCAAACTTTACAGTCTTCACACTGAATTTTCGTCTTTGTACTAAGACGGTCAACGTTTGTTCCACATATGCAGGGCATTTTTTTTTTTTTTTTTAATGAAAGTAAGCACTCGAAATAAGCAAATTAATTATAGGTACCAGGTACAACAGAAACTTGCAGAAGTCCGCTCTTCACCACAGATGAACTGAACTGATCTTTCGGATTCATTTCAACTGTTGAAGATATTTGTACATAAAGTATTGAGCTCGTCATAGCAACAGTCTAGTATCTCGTTTATGTTAGGTAAAGGGTGCTTGAACTGTACTGCTTTTTCACCAAGTTTCCGATATTATATGACGCCATTTTTGCTCACCTGAATTATCTAGTCTAGATCTATTTTATCTATATCTAGACAACCCTTTTTATGATTTGTAGCTGCATAAACGAAATACTCAAGTGTTACCCTCTTAATTATTTAGGTTGCATTAATTTTTTTTCACAATAAATTTAAGAACCCTCTATTCTACTGCTATACACAGTATAAATACAACCTTGTCAACCTTTCAAGAAAGCACAGTTGAAGTCAAAATTTGAAAATAATTTATGCGTTTGATAAAGATTTAAAGAAAATGGTAAGAAATAGATATAATGAAGTTTTTAAATAAAAAATTAATATTGATTTAAAAAAAGGATTATCGAGGCATGATTGATAAGGAATTATGAGACAACCGGTAATACTACCATCAAACCTTCTGGGGGGAAGACATCGAAAAACGAATGCAACGGATAACTCTTTGATAAAAGGACCAATTTAAAAGGATCCATCAATTTCGTCGAAAGATTAGGGTTTGGATATAAATATCTGAAGTGGACGGACAATGTCCTTTTTCTTATGAATCCAAATACAATAAAAAAAATTTAAATGGCATCACCAGAAAAAGGAGACCGGACGGAAAAAGAATGGATCCGAAATGTTGCATCACAAGATTCAAATTCGATGGAGGGAAGGTGTTCATCTGGGGATGCTTCTCTGGTTGGCTAATAGGGCCATTATATAGGGTCCGCCAAAAAATTTTTTTTTTGAAAATGCTATAAAAAAAAACTACTGAATATTTTCTCAAATTTCTTTTTTTATTTGAAAGTACAATCCTTCCGGTAAATAATGGAAAATAATTTCATTCAAATGGCTGCCTCGGCTGGCCATGCAGTAACCTACACGATCGGTCCAATTTTTAAGCACATTATCGATTGTGTGCAGCTGTATTTCACCAATGGCTTCACGAATATTGTCCTTTAAAGCGTCCTTTGTCTCTGGCTTGTCGGCGTAACACTTATCTTTTACGGCACCCCACAAATAATAGTCCAACGGTGTCAACATATTCTCGGTATCGGGGTGAAGCTGTGGTTGTATATATAAATTGACTTATTTATCAAGTAATACTATTATTTTAGTGCATTCATGTAAAATTTCATATAAATGTGATTATTAATTCGCGTTTTATCTCTAGTTAAACAGAATCATAACGGATTTGAAAAAATGTCTTCGTGGAAAAAGATTTTCGGATGATGAAGAACTCAAGTCGGCAATAAATGGGTATTTTGCAGAGAAAGAGGAAATTTATTTTTTTGAGGGTTTAAAAAAGCTTATCTCAAGATGTAACAAATGCATTGATGTTAGGGGAGATTATATTGAAAAATAAAAACAATTTAAATTGAATTCGCATTTTCCTTCATATCGATACCGAGAATATATTGAACGCCCCTCGTAATGCGATCTTCAAAAACAGGGCGCAAAACATCGAGTGTAGCTTCGGCTGTGTTGCACGTAGCGCCGTCCTGCTGAAACCAAATGTTGCCAATATCCTCTTCTTCAATTTTTGTGAACAAAAATTCGTTCAACATGGCCCGATAACGATCGCCATTGACTGTAACGGCCACTCCTTGCTCATTTTCGAAGAAAAATGGCCCAATTATGCCTCTGGACCAAAATCCACACCAAACAGTGACTCGTTTTGGGTGTATCGGCTTTCAATGTATGCGTGCGGGTTTTATGTGCCCCAAATGCGACAATTTTGCTTGTTTACATACCCGCCAAGATCAAAATGAGCTTCATCTGAAAAGATGATTTTTTTTTGGCAAAATCTGCATCTTCTCTAAGTCGATCGCAGGCCCACTTAGCGAAGCGTTGTTCAAGCGTATACACAACCATATTCGTTCAGCGGAAGGATAAAACTAATTATCTGTCAAATCAGACGTGAGCTAAGTGTTACCATTCACGAAATAAGCACTAGTTGAAAAAAAAAACCTTAGATGGCGGACCCTTTAGATGTGATAAAGAAATACAATTTTAAATGGTTATGGTTTTATTATAAATATATAAGCATTTTAATATCCAACTCTAACTTAAAATTTGTCCATAATTTTTTTTATGTAGAAAATGAAAATACAGTATTGCCTCGAAAATATGAATTATCCAAAAATGTAAACCAGGGAAGTACTCTAAAATGTGAACTACAATAAAAACCAATTTTCGAATATGCGAATTTTTATATTTTCACAAGATATGTAACCCTTCTTGGTTTAACTGTTAACTAAGTGTCCCGACCAGAGAGCTGCATTGAGTATGATCGTGTCGATTCGATGATTGTCGCTAAAAATTCGATACAAATCATTCGAACACATGGTAGATGTATGATTGTTCAAGCTGCGCACTCGAAACAAAAATTCTTGGGCAAACATGTATGAGATACAACATTATATTTTCGAGTTTGTGCAGTAGTGTACTATTACTGATTTTTAATCTCGTGTATGTCTCACCACGAATGAATGTTACCGAACGGATGGATGTCTTCATATGCATGAATTCATCGTGAGTGAATGGTATATTCGAGTGTTTCGACTATCTCTATTGTCTCGAGTGTGTTAAACCACCAGAACAAACGAAAATGCGTTAACTTTCATTCTTTACTGATAAGGAATAAAATTTATAATTACAACAAACAATAGAACATATGAAATCTGATATTGTTTTGTGTATGGACATGGGTAAGGGTACTCGTATATTCGAGTGTCTGCAGTATATCGATTCTGTCGAGTGTGTTCAACCACCCGAACAAACGATCATTATTTGCTAATACTGCACAAAATACCCGAACACTCGATGGAAGTATATATGTATGACTCGAATGTTTCAACCAACATGTATTTTTTAATTTCGTGAGCAAACGATTATTCCTTGCTACTCAATGAAAGTGATTGCTTCAAACAAAATCCGAGTCATTGATCGGGTATATACAAATACAAAGTACCCGTTGCAACTCTCTGGTCCCGACTGAGAAATTCTGCATATTGGGCACCTTTTTTCTTCTGTTTTTTTTTTTTTTTTTTTTTTTTTTTTTTTTTTTTGACGGAAACACTTTTTACTTTGCACTTTGTAACTTTTCAATTTATATTTGCAAATTTCATTTCACCAAACGCAAATTTGCAGAGGAAATTATTCTTTTGAAAAATTGAAAATTTTCCCCCTTTCTAGAATTCGCTTCACCAAATATAAATTTGCAAAATGGTAAGTAAGTTATTGCAATTTTTGCTTCAACTCTAGAAGGCTGCCGTTTAACAAAGACGAGTATTGAATGTGTTTTGTTCAAAATTGAACTTAAGCTGAAGTTTAACAGCGAAAGAAAATATTGTTTAAGTCTTTTGCAACAACTTTTATGTACACTGCGTTGGATTGGAAATGGAGTCACATCTTTGTCACATGCGCGGAAAAGTAAAGCTACATTTTGAAGAATAGTACACCGAGTTTCTGAGATAAATATTTGATGATTTTCTTGCAAACAACATTTGCTGGTCAGAATATTCTTCGCAAAAAGCTAGACAATTTTTTTGCTCCAGGAAGATTTTCTTCTGCAGCTGGATGCATTGACTGTACAACGATCAACATCGATGCACCCAGGAAAATGAAGAGAAGTTTGTCAATAGAAAACTATCCCATTCTCTGAAACGGTAAGAAGTCAGTCTTAGAATCGTTTTAAACAACCGTCTTAAACACTGTGACACTGTGATAAACATACAATACTTGTAAGCAATGTTTATACGGAGTTGCGCATGCTTGCTATACTCCAAAAAACATTCGGTAAATGCTCTACACTAGTGTCAAATAAGCTACTGCTGTTTAGTCAACAGTTCTCTTGATCCGTCATCTTTTCGAAAGATGAGCTTCAATAGGATTATTACTATAGCTTTGATAAGATATGTTTTCCATTTACGAAAGTTCGATCATATTTCTATGTTCAGATGGGCAGTCTTAGGGTGTTCCTGAACTACCGTAACCGCCTATTCCTTGTGAATTGAGAAATCTACCAGAGGCGCAATTACTCATACCTCAAGCTGCAATTTCCCAGATCTTCCAGGACTGGTACTTTAATTCTTCCTTGTCATAAATATTTAAAAAGTAGCCATCTGTTCTTTGTTTGCGCTGTTAGGCTTTGGAACTTGTTGCAATACGAAATCAGGCGCATGGTAGGGACAAAACATTTTGGGTATTCTCTCTTCAATTAAAGAATCTATAAAGGAAATACGGGCACAAACAATCAACAAAATGATGAATAGATAAGTTTATTCAAAATATTATTGCTATTTGAAAAAATGTAACAAATTTGTATAATTTTGTTTTTCTTTTTATATTTTATATTATATTTTTATTAATTTGTTTTTAATTTTATAGTTTTATACCCTCAAATTACCATGAAATATACATCTGTAAGTATCTACTTCTTCCTTGTACAATCTGCTAATTTAAAATAAACTTGAAACAAAACATGAAACTTGATTAGTAGTCATATAGAGCAAATATACTTTATATACACACACTCTTCAACTTTGCGAAACACGATTACAAAAGCAAGGTTCTCTTTTTAATTGGGAAAACACTTACAGTTTTCACTTTTCAACAAATTGCAAAATCGTGGGAACTTTGCATTTTTAGTGAAACAACACACCGCACTTTTACTTTGCTGGAAATTATTTTATTGAAAAGTTGTAAAGCGTAAAGTGGTTGGTGAAATAGGGCCCAGATCCCTTTTACCTTTGTTTCTGAGTGCGGTGCGTGATATAAGAGGTGGGTGTTCAGTTTCCGTTGCAAGTTTTTTTCTTCTGTGGGAATGCGGAATTTATAAATCAAAAGAGCAAAACTGTAAGACCTTCTGAAATGCAAAAAATTAAAAACTCTTTCATTTGGATGACTTAAAAAACAACGTGAGAGGAGGACAACACGGAGGAGCAAAGATAATTTTTTTAATGAGCGACAGATTTCAAATCCAGTAATGGATGGGTTCAAAAATTACGCGAACGACATGGGACGAGAATTTAGAAAGTATGCTGTGGAAAATTTTCTGCGGATCAGGAAAATGTTTAACCGTTATTGAAAATGTTGCATGCATTCATAATGGAATAATTTAATTTAGTGGGGGCCAACGCCCACTTTTATTTCGCTTAATACAAGCTTAAAGTAACTTAAAAACTAGGACTTAAAAAGTAACAAGAGTTACGGGTTAGGAAGTAAGGAAGTCGTGGAGGAGATCAAATTTAAGACAAGTGCTCAGGTTAAAATCAAAAAGGGGGAGGTTTGAGTTGACCTTACGGAGCATGCGGGAGATTGGTTTTTTAGAGCCATAAGAGGTGTGGTGGGTTGGGATATAGAAGAGACGAGGACAGCGTAAATTACGAGGATTAATGTTGAAGGAAATAAAATTGTAAAGGGAAGTGCAGTCCACAGAACCGGAGAGTAGTCGATGAATGAAGAGAATGTCAGCTACGTCTCTGCGTTTCTCTAGTGTATTCAGGTTAAGAAGTTTGAGGCGGTCGCGATAGGGGGGTAAGATAAATGGGTCACTCCAGGGTGGTCCACGAAGAGCAAACCGAAGAAAACGACGTTGAATGTTCTCGACTCGGGATATATGTATGAATTCGCTGAAAGGGGGACCATACTTGGCTGGCATATTCAAGGAAGGGCAGGACAAGGGTAATGTAAATTCTTTAGACCAACGTTGGATAAAACCGAGCGATAAGTTGGCTTTAAGAATTAACTCATTAATATGCGAACGGAAGTTTTAACACTCTATCGTATAAAATTCCAAGGTCGCGAAGGGATTGAACCTGGGGTACAGGTTGGTCATGCAGATAGTAAAGTCGAGAAGGGGATTGATTGGACTTACGAGACAAAGTCATAGATTGGCATTTGGAAACATTAAGTTCAAAGCAATTTTAAAACCTATCGAGGTTCTCTTGAAGGAGAACAGAGTCTTGGGGTGAAGAAATAGTTTTGGAGAACTTAGTGTCATCGGCGTAAATGGATACGGAGCAATGTTTGATAATCTTCTCAAGATCGTTTATAGTTTGGGGGTGGCCGTGGTGTAGTGGTAGTAGCAAACACTTCTCACTCGGAGGGTCCAGGTTCGAATCCTGCCCATGGCAAAATCAGTTTTTCATTGTATAATTGGAACTCAGACAAAAAAATTCTGCTTGTGAAGGCATAACACTGACACGTAGATTTGGCTGTTATAAGAGTTTCAAGCAATGAAAAAAATACTGGGAATTATATCTCGAATCACTCTGAGTGAAGAAAAACTCTCCGTCCTATTCGGACTCCCACCCCTGGAGAGCAAACATAGAAACCAAACACACCTGAGTTTCAAACCACTACAAAAACAATTTTCCTTTCTCCTCCTTCTATCTTTCCGCCCGCGCCCTGGCAACAGTAAAAGGGTATCAACCCCTTAGGCGCGCGTAAATTATAAAAAAAAAAAAAAAGTTTAAATAAAAAAGAGGGAACCTAGATGGCTGCCTGTGGGACACCAGAAGTGGCTAAAAACGGGATTGAGAAGGCTGACCTAAAGCGAACGCTATAGTAACGGTTCTCCAGATAAGAAGATATCCATTTTAACAATATGGGGTCAAAACCGAGGGAAGACAATTTGAAAAGGATCAGTTGATGTGATATTTTATCGAAGGCCTTAGCGAAATCTGTAGCAATAACGTCAATTTCGTTGCCATTTTTTAGGGCTGAAAGCGCAAAGGATACGAATTCAACTAAGTTTGTAGTAGTTAATCTACCTTTTAGAAATCCATGCTGACTGGGTGATATAAGTGACTTGCACTGAAAGCTGAGAACTTCATATAAGAAACTTTCGAACATTTTAGGTATGTGAGAAAGCTTAGCAATGGGACGGTAGTTGGTTACTTCATTCTTTGATCCCTTTTTGTGAACAGGGGTTATGAAAGAGGTCTTCCAAACTTGGGGGAATTCCCCTTGTGTGAGGGACAGATGAAAGAGGGAGGAAAGATTGGAGGCACATTTTTTGAGAAATATTGCTGGGAGCCCATCTGGACCAGATACAAATTCATCGTTGAGATTTTGTAACTTTTCTTCGATAAGGGTGGGATCAAAAGGTTGAGAGAGAGAGGGGCCAATTGAGAAATTGGGAAGGTACTTGAAATAGATGGAGTCGGGTACGAAGAGGTTGTCTGCAAATGACTGTTTAATAAAGTTTGCAAAATAGTTGGCAATAATATGTGGATCGGTCGATGATATATTATCGAACGAGAGAGAGGGGGGATAACCGTCTGATTTTCTTTTGTAGTTGACGAATTGATAAAATGTTTTAGGATCGCTGATAAGGTTGGTCTGCGCTGTGTCGAGAAAGCGCTGATAGAGGTAGTTATAGAGCTGGGTAAGTTGCAGGCAAGTTCCAAGATAGAGTAGTCATAATAAGAATTGGTGCGAAGAAAAACTGCCCATAATTTGTTTCTTCTGCTTCGTAAAGAGCGAAGTCTTCTGTTGTACCATGCAGGTGAAATAGATGATGTTTTATGCCGTGAAAATGGGACGTAGAGAGAAATGGAATTAAATATTTCACTGTAGAAAATGGAGATAGCCTCAGATAAGGATAGGTTGGTAAAATCAAAAGAACATTTGCTAAGATAGGTATTGATTTTGCGAAAATTAGCTTTATGGAAATTGTAAGAAGAGATGGTAGTTGAAGAAGTGGGCTGGGATGGAGAGTTCTGGAAATATGAGAGAAGAAGAGGGGGGGGGGGGGGGGGGGGGTGAAAGTTGTTGACAGTTGATAGGATAAGGGGCAACGTTACTGTGGAGTTAATAGGATCACTAGTGAAAATAAGGTCTAGTTGCCTACCGATAGAATTAGGGACGTCACTTACTTGACACAGGCTTGAGTCAGTTATGCTATCAATGAAAAGCCATTCCTTGGATGAACTGGCGTTTGACGCGGCAAAAATAAGTGATCATCCGATGGAGTCCACTTTAGCAGGGGCAGATTAAAGCCACCAAAGATAAGGATATCGTCGATGGAATCACTAAGGTCAATTAGTTGGTCTATTGCTTTAATAGCAAGGATGTAGGATTCAATAGGTTGAGCTGGGAGAATGTAGCAAGACATAACGTATAGGGACCTGTTGGGAAGTTTTATTTTAATTGAAACACAGTCAAGTTTAACGGAAGAAGAGATAGCGTTGAGAGAAGAGTTGAGGTTATTTTGAATAGCAAGTAGGACACCTCTACATGGAGAATAAACTTTAGGGATGGCAGGATAATTAAACATAGGGAGAGAGTGATCGTCATCTCGGAAAACATTATATGAAGATGGAAATAGCTCTTTATGTCGGGGATCAGATTGGTTTCTGTAAGAGCATAGACGTCGAAAGAGAGACCGTGTGATTTAGACAAGACAAGACAGCACGAGTTTTAGAGAGCAAGCCTCTTACGTTTTGATAGTAAAATGTAAGAGGTAGTTTGTTGCGTGGAGGAGTAGGGGAGTGTAGATGAGATGCAGGCAAAGAAGGCAAGTTAGGAATGAAAAAATTTGTCGTGGCCAGCTCGACTGCGCTAAAGGTGGGAAACTCTTTTTGAGTGTACATAGTTGAAAGCAGAAAGCAGCGAGGTCATCTGCAACCTTTTGAGGAGGTGTGTCGAAGATTTCATGGTACCTGTTGCATAGCTTTCTGAGACTAGTTATCTCGGTAGGAAGGCCTTCTTGTTGGATGGAGACCATGACACTTGTTTTCGTTTTTTGGAGTCGGATTTGTCGTAAAGATATGCGAGAAAGAGACATATATTTTCGTATATCTTTTTATCCCTGAGCCTAGAGAGAGCGTAACGGCATTCTGTGGTGTCTATATTCTTTTGGGTCAATTTAACGTTAGGCGGCGAAAGGGGATCAAAAATAGGGACTGGGGCCCGTAAAACCGAGGGAGAAGGCGAGCTGGAAGCGGAATTTAAGATATGCCAGCTGATAAAGTTTGGGTATTTGGCTCCTGTTGTAAGGTCAAAATTGGGAAAATTATCCGTGGGAGGGGGTGTGGGTGGTTGAGCAGTGACAGTATTATTAGGGAAAGGCGTGTGTGTTAGGGGTTGATTGCTGGGAGTTTGAGTTGTAGGTGTTAAGTCAAAAGAGACACGTCGGGGCTTGGTTTGTGGTGGAATAGACGGAGTTGGAGTATGGGTGGGAGGCTTAAAATTAGGAAAATTTAGTTTTGAAGCTCCAATTGGAGCTGGGTCTGTTTTGAGAAGAGGAGGTGGGTCTTGGCAAACTGGACTTACTTGCTAACTTGATAGATGGTTTAGGTAAGACGGACTGCTTGACTTTATCTTGCTTCTTGGTCGTATTTTCCAACCATTTGCAGACACGCATCTTTCCAAGGTTGAAATTGTTGCTGGCTCGATTATGGAATAGTCATTCGTATTTGGCCGGCATATTGAGCTTGAAGCTGCGCTTACTTCTGTGGTGAGATGTTGGAAGTAAATTGCAGTGGCTAATGGTGATGCCATATTTCTTTACGAAGAAATTCGAGATCCAATCAGCAACAGCGTTTGGTGGGGCGCCTTTGATAAGAAGCGTAATGAATGACCACCAATTGATTTTTCGAAGCAAGCTTATCAAGTCTACGCTGCCATTCGGAAGGTGTCCAAGTTGAGTTGAAGTGATTGATAAGCTTCCGTGGGGCAGCGATTGGAGGTGTTGACATAGATGTGTTCTTTATTGTCAAGTTGGAAGTCACTTAACACTTTATTAAGGTGACGTAAGGGAGTTTCTTCATTCCTGGATCTCCCGGAGTCTAACTCGATTAGACCAGCAATTTGTTTATCCATATGCTTTACTTTAGATTTTATTAGTTCGGCAGAGGTCTGCACTGCACGTAACTCTTCAACACTTTTAACACTGCTTTCGATGACCGATATTTTGTCCGTGATCTTTTTCGCGAGTGCGTCTTGGTAGGAGTCATTGGAATCGCTTAGGCATTTTATTGCCAAAAGAACATGCGAGAGTGCACTCATCACAGAAGAAAAGGAGGTTATCAGAGAATTCCTTGATAAACACCGTATTTCTTTTGTTTAACCCGACACAAACAGCATGAAAGGCTTTCCCACAGATGCCCTTGCAAGCTACCCAGTTAGTACTGCAGTCATCGATTACACAATTGGCAATTCCGCAAGACATGTTTAAATTAGTTGTGTAGGTCAGTGAGGTTATAAATATTAGGTCGAATTATTGTTTTTATTTTTTTTTGTATTGCTTGGGTGCAATTTTATATAGTTAGGGACTTTGCACTGAAAAAATTGCACAAAAAAAATTAAAAAATTCAAGCACTGGGGTTAAGAACTGGAAAATGTAATTTGACGAAAATTAATTAAAGGGAGAACAAGAAAAACACGTCTGTCTGGTTTGAGTAACTGTCTAGAACTGCTCACATTGGAGATTTTTAATGCCGATGAGACGACCCTGTCCGGAAACTCCTTCCAGCGAAAACACTAGCGCTTTCGATTGAAACTATTGCAGCAGGGAGAAAGACAAGCAAAGAAAAGGTAACATTTTTAGCTTGTACGAAAGGCATGTATAAAGATTAAACCACTCATAATTGAAAAATCTAAGCCTCGAAAACTTTCAGCGTTTACTTCACCTGTCCTGTATGAATTGATTAAAAACGCGTGGACGACAAGAGATATTTTTATGAGTTGGTTCTCTAATATTTTTTTGAAAGAGGTAAGATTAGTTTTCCTTTATTTGTTTGATTGATTTATCCGCTCTTTTTAGGTAAAATAAAATAATTTCCCAGAAAACCGCCAAATGCAACTGCTATTATTCAGGCAATGAATCAAAACATGATTGACCTTCTAAAACTCGAATAGGAAAAGAGACTTTTGGCTGAAATTATAACAGCATAAAAACAAAGCAATTTTGATAAAATTCTAAAAACAAAATTAATGCCGTTAGAAATTTGCAAATCTCTTGGGTAAAAATATCAGAGTCTTCAAAAGCTATGTAAGCGTTTCGAAAAAATTCTGGCACGAAATTCAATTTGGCAAACTGAAAATATTATCCCACGAAGCCGTCTTCGGAATAAAGATGTAGCAACCCATTTTGAAATAGAACTTCTTCAAATTTGTGAATTTCTGATGTGGATGTCCAACCGTATCGACTGAAGACATTAGAACATGGGTCCTCGACGGCGATGGAAACCATAATGGTGAGAATACTGAGAATCAGGCCCCGAAGACGGATGAAACTTCTTAATTGGAATCATTAATATAAAAGTTTCTTACATTCGGGCTATTCAGTGTTCCAACGTTTTGTTAGAATGGGCACAACAAAATCAATTAGGTGCAGATATATTAACAGCAATTACGACTATCAGAACAGTTACAATTAAAAAGTACAGTGCACTCGGGAAAACGTCAACGCTCGTTTACGTCAACATCCCAAAACGTCAACCCTTTTATTTTTACATTGCCTACTCTAAAACGTCAACCCAACTACAAAGCTCTAAAACGTCAACTCTGAATAAAACAAAATTTTGAATTTAGCGGCAGTTAAAATACACAATTTTTGTACACACACACATTTATTTTGTATTGTCTTTTTATTTATGTACATATGTATGTACCTATATGTTCAGTTGCTTGTTTGTTCTCGAAAGAATCACATTACGAAAATGAGCTCAAAACAACCGAAAGTGCTTAAATTACAAGAAAAGGCAAATATTTTGGAATTATTAAAGAAGGGAACAAATGCGGTAGCTTTAGCTAAACAATATGGTGTAACAAAATCAACTATCAGCAAAATAAAAATGAAAAAAGAGAAGATTTTACACTGTGTTAATAACACACTTTCCGGTCCAGGGAAAAGAAAAACATTAAGAGAATCAGAGTTGCCGAAAATGGAAAAACGTCTGTACCAGTGGTTTCTTAAGCAAAGAGAAAGAAATTATCCAGTTAATGCATTAGCGCTCAAAGAAAAAGCTAAAGAGATTCATCTAAAACTGAAAGAAAAAGAATGCTCTTTCAATGCAAGTGATGGATGGTTGCAGGGATTTAAAAAAAGATTTGGAGTTCGTCTGCTTAAAATAACTGGGGAAAAGCTATCTTCGCAACCTTCGCTTGTCGAACCATTTAAAGTCAAGCTGAAGCAAAAAATTGAAGAAATGGGTCTATCCCATGATCAGCTATACAATGCTGATGAATCTGGATTGTTCTGGAAAATTTTGCCAGAAAAATCTTACGTATCAAGTGCCGAAAAGACTGCTCCGGGCGTAAAAACAGAAAAACAACGAGTCACTTTTTTATGTTGTGCTAATGCTTCCGGAAGTCATAAACTTAAATTGTTGGTGATTGGGAAGGCAAAAAATCCACGCGCTTTCAAAAACTTCAACTGCCCGACTGAGTACAAAAATTCTAAATCCTCATGGATGACATCAGCCATTTTTAGCGATTGGTTTCACAAATCATTTGTGCCGCAGGTTAATATTTTTTGTGTTGCAGAGAACGTATCATTTTTAGTAGCTAAAATTTTCTAATTTTAGGTAACAGATTTTCTTTTAAAAAGGAACTTGCCAGTTAAAGCGCTCCTCCTAATTGACAATGCTCCTTCTCATCCAAGTGAAATGGAGCTTAAAACCGAAGATGGAAACATAATTGCAATGTTTTTTCCTCCAAATGTTACCCCACTTGTCCAACCAATGGATCAGAACGCAATCAAAATAACGAAGCTGTACTACAGAAACAGCCTCTTAGCCATGGTAGCGGCAAACAATTTAGATCTAGTAGAGTCAATGAAAAGTGTTACATTAAGGGATGCTGTTACAATTCTAGAATCTGCATGGAATAAAGTGAGCAAAGATACAATGGTAAAATGCTGGCAAAATGTTTTACGCTTCACGGAAATCGAGACAGATCCGGAGGAAGATATTCCATTAAGCATACTGAAAGAAAATATGAGCTCAGAAGTTCAGCAGCAAATGGAGCTTTCAGTTGATCTACTGAATGAACTAAACCCTCAGGTTTGTCGATTTTTACAATTGTTTTAACAACACAGGTAATTTTTTTTCTTAAGGTGGACTATACAGTATCATGCATTCAGGAGTGGAATGCAGATATTTTGCTGGATAATGTTTCTAATTCGTGTGAAATTGAGGAGTTAGAAGTGATCGATGATGTGGATAACGATTTAGATTTAAATGTGCAGACAATAAAACCAAGCGAAGCAGTCGAAATATTAAACAGGGCTTTGAATTGGGCTCAATGCGAGAATGTTGAGCAAAATGACTTAAATGTATTAAGACGTTTAAGAGAGAAGGCTCTTTTCCAAGTGTTGGAAAGAAAAAAACAGCAGAAAAAAATAACAGATTTTTTTTAAATGCATATGGTATAAAAATATGATCTCATTTAAAATGTATTCTTTTGGTTGTAGTTGTCATCAATGGTTCTAGTCAGGTTGAATGCCTTTTTTTGTTTCCTTTTTGAATTTGTTTATGTTGGGTTTTAGTTTATAATCAATAAAAACGTTTAAAAGCACGCAATCGATGTTTTTTATTTAAAAAATTTACATTCGTAAACGTCAACAATTTGGAAAACGTCAACACCCGCGGTTTTAATTAGTTGACGTTTTCCCGAGTGCACTGTATGTACAAAAAATATCCGTCAAACTAAAATGTCAATTTTTTTCCAAAAGAAAAACTTTTATGTTTGCTTTGAAAATATTTTGTTGCTTAAGAGATTTTATTTGTTATGTATTTCTTTAAAACGTAATAGAATTTTTATTGAATTTATATTAACATCGTTACACAGCCATTTTTGTTTTTCTTTTAATTTTCAATAATTAAAAAAAAAAAAAAGTAAAACTATTGTTTTAGTCTCCGGAAATGTGAACCCTTGAAAATGTTAACTGTCTATGTTTTTATTAATTCACATTATCGAGGTAGCACTGTATTACAATTATGAGATTTGTTTTTTTTTAAAACATAATACAAATTTGTCAAGTCGAAAATCTGAAAAATATAGAAGAATTAAAGTACGATATCAGAGAAATAAGAATTATGTCATAAGGTCAATTATAAGCTTGGAGTTAATTGTAATTATCAATAATAATTTATGTTACATATGTAATCCTCAAAAAACAACAAAATATTGTTTTTGTTAAAAATATAGGCTACATGATGGCCGTGAAATTTTGCGTGACCCTTGACTGAACCATTACTTCAACTTTACTATTGACCAAAAGTCACGAATCTTGAGTAATTTTTCACAGAACGCACATTTTCATAGTAACTTTGGAGTGCCGAGTTCCTCCGACGAGTGCGCACGTCTATCAGCGCATTCCGTACACTAACTTCGAACAAAAAATAAAAATACCGCGCCTAAATTCAATTAAAAAGAATATATATATGTACATATTTATAGTGTTAAGTGATAAATAACCTAAGCGCAGCGAAAAATAAAACAGTGCGAGCATCCATATCTACTACCGCTGGTCATAGTGTTGTTGCTTGCACTCAGTCACTGCCGCTTATATATAATATTGTATTGTGGATGTGAATTTGGTTGGTGTACGAGTATTTTCTTATTGTTGTAAGGGCATAACACCTACAATTACTCTCTTGAATGTCGTGGGGTGCGCATTTCATTAAACGCTACAATCAAATTAATTTGATTTTCAAAATGAAGTACTCTCTTTGTCGGGAGAGCCAATGCTTAACAACAACAAGCAATGCGTAATAAATAGCAAATATTCTTCACCATCTTCTAATGCAAACAACCAAGCAATAACAGCTACAGCTGTAACAACTGAATCGGAGACACAAAATAATGAAGGTGAATTTACTCTCCAAATGATTTGTTGGAAGCTTTCTAATTTAGAAGAAATATACAAACGTTTTCTTGCTTCAATAAACGAGCTTAAAACGGAAAATGCGCAATTGAAGGCAAAGGTTGGATCACTGGAGAATAGACTCAATTGGCAACAACAAAACGTTCTAAGTAACTGCATCGAAATTGTTGGAGTGCCAAACGTAAACGAAAGAAAAGCAATTGACAAAGCCAAGCAAATCTTTCGCAAGGCTTTGTCCATCGATGTTCAAGATGCTAACATCTCTTTCTTATTCACTTTTTATTGATTCCCTTTGTAAACATATTTCTGCGTGGACCTCTAATGCGCCTTTGAAAAACAAAACTGCAAGAAGCTTTGGATTTCAAGCTTCCTTAATAATCCTCTTAAGTGAAAAACAAATTGAGAATAAAATTGTCAAAAAATCCTAATAACCAAAGATTAAGAATAATGTTTAAGAAATTATACTGTCAATTTACAAAATAATAAAATAAAAATAATTAAATGTCGCAATAATTACAATAAAAACCGTTTTATTTTTGCTGAAGGTAATTTAAAAAGTGAATGGCACATGATCAATTGTGTTTTAAGCCGGTCTTCTCCTAGGAGCAAATCTACAGTAATTCATGTAAATGACTGTAAAGTCTCTGATAAATGCTTTCATGATAAATGTTTTCATCGAAACCGATAAACTTTCCATTCTCGGTATTTGTAAATGACAACTTACTTTGGAATGACCACATATTCGATGTCGTCAAAAATGCTGCAAAATGTCTAGGTTTCCTCATGCGATGGTCTATCTCCACTGCTGACATCATTTATCGAGGATTTAAGAAAAGGCTTACTTTAGTGTACCCTGACCAATGTTAACGGAAATAGCTTTCGTTTATGATTTTTAGTACTTTTTAGTTTATGTCTTGAAGTACAATACCCACATCTGGTCTCTGCACCTGCTAGATAGGATTCAATATCGTGCGATAAAACTCATAGGTGATGCTAATATCACTCAGACAATGGACAGCCTCGAACACCGACGTAATGTCTCGTGTCTCACTTTGTTCTATAGCTATTCCCATCACTAGTAGCAATTTTTCAAACGTATAACCCGCCTCGCTATGAGTGCTCATCAGTACACCCTCAAGCCTACTTTCGAACGTACTCTAAAATATCGTACACAATCTGGCGCCGGTTTTAAGCTGTACCCCAAATTTCTGGTCCCCACAAGATAAGAGAAATATCACCATTTGATAGATACGTCAATACGTGCAGACTTCATGAAACGGAGGCGTTCATCACCATTAGACAAAACTGAAGATGATGCTGACGTTAATCAGGAGGAAGGCGGACTCTAATATCGAGTAGCATGGATGAATAGCAGGATGTTGAAACCGTTAACGAAGAAGATGAAGCTGAACTTAAAGATGAAGATGAGGATAAACAGTGAATGACCATGAATACCTACACCAACTGAAAACACCTATTTCCGGATGAGAACAAAAACAAATATAACATTATGTAGTACCAAACAAGACCAACATTTCTACCAGCTAACACGATAAGATGAAAAATGTAACAAATTTATGTATCTATTGTAGTATGAGATTTGCAAAGTATAATGGCGGAGTGTGTTATATGTAATACATCCTCACTACCGGCAATACTGAAATATTTAAATAACGAAGGCCGGAAAACGAAACCGATAAGATTAAAAAAGACGAATAATATTGGCGCGAAACAAGCAACACGAGTGATGCGAAACGAGCAAGTTTTTTTTCAAACATTTTCAATTGCAAAATATTTAAATAATGTGCAACTAGATAGTATCGACAATAATCTTGTACAAATGGGCTCCGGCAAATAATAGCTAAGATGAAAAATAACGTCAAGTCATCTTCCCACGTCTCTGTATCTTCAATAATTTCGATTATTCTTTCTATTTCTTGCAAGCATGAAATCATCACTTTCATTATCACTGGCAGCTTCCTGTTGTAGCTATGTGGTTGCTAACCATTTAAAACGATACACTTAATCTTTATTGTCTTAGTCCATTTATTCTTTCAGTTAATCCATTTATTTTAAACTTAATTTACATCTTTTTACATTGTTAACTTTCCTTCCTCATGCTTGATCGTCAACTCACTATCTTTCTTATCCGTGACTTGAACTCCTTCCTCTCTCTCTTTTCTTTTTTCTTCTTGCGCGCCCTCTAGCCAAGAGTAGCACGAATTATTAAATTACGCCACCTACAATTACATGGCCGCTACACTGTATTCCTGATGTTCCTGCCTTAGGATTTGTCATTTTAGGGGCTAAATTTAAAACTGTCTACCGCATGAGTATTTTTCTGTAAGACTGAACTGCTATGCGTCGTCGTAATAATTATGCCTTTGCGATAATAGTATGGACCGTATATATAATAATTTCTATGTTCTGTTTTGAACAGTCGTGTTTTGTTTTTTTTATTTGTACGTAACAAAACCAATGTGAACTTTTGTTTTTCTAAACTTTACAGATACTATAAATGAAAAAAAAAGTCTTATCGCGACGACTACTTTACTCAGAATAACGGATAATTGCTCATTTTTATTATTGTACACACGGCGTGCAACCCGCCTTATCGCCTCGGAAATCATTGCACGGTCTCGGCATAAGCCTTATCAGATCACTAAGTCAGCATAAGCCACTGTCGTCGAAGCAGCAATTGAGCCAGCTAAGATACCCGAAAACAAAGCTCTACATTTCTTGAAATGACGAGTCTAAACCTATCCGGTTTGTCTCTGATGGAAAGCGCCATGTATGGCGTCCGTCATAGTAGGAGCTTAATCCATGCTATACAATTAAAAGACTGAAGCCGGGTGGTGCTTATACTACGGTTTGAGCTGCGTTCTCATGGCATGGTATAGGCCCCATTGTAATAATATACTCTCGAGTGGATCAGCACGAATATATTGTACGAGTATACTGAAAATCACATGGAACCATTTACTCCCGATAATTTGCCATTAACCTGGATATTTAAACATAATATTGATGCTGAACAAATTCCACGGCTTGGCAAGTAGTCTATTAGTGACGTTTAAACCAATGTTTCCCCATTATCGCGATCTTCATCCCATCGAGAATCTGATGCCAATGCTTAATGGAAAGTATTCCCCGGCAATTACAAGCAGTAATTAGACAAAATGGATTTTAAACAAGATATTGAAACATTTTAGTTATAAAATTGCCTCTTCGTATTTGTGCTAATTCTGTGACGACTACATTTGGCCACACACCTATGAATTTGTTCAATTCATACAACATGTTCAACACACTCTCAAAAAGGGGATGTGAAAAAACCGCAGAAATTCCACACTGGTTCTAGCTTAAAAATGGCAGAAGGTGGTCAAATAAATTGGACAATATTTGGTTTAATAAAATTAATTTTGCTAAGTACCTAGATGGTGGACCACATGGGAACTCGGTACACCGCGTGCTGTTGACTAGCGCCACATGGGCATAGTACCCCGGCGTGAAAATTCCGGACTTTACAAATTCATTTGTAAAGATCCCTCGAAATAATAATAATAATAAAATTAATTTTGAATATAAAATAAAAATTATCTGAATTTGTCTCTTGTAGTACTGCTTCTCAACCTAATAAAGGGTTTTCCAATAGGGACTTGACAACTTTGAATTTAATTTGTGAACGTACTCTTTCACTAATCATCAAACTGTCACTGTCAATTCATTCAGTAAACTCAACATTAACATATCATCAAACGATCCAAATCAGTCAATTCCACGGCGTTCTCAAGAATTGGGCATCGCTAAGACTACATTATGGCATATTTTTCGTAAGGATCTTGGTTTACACCCATACAAGATCAAGCTGACTCAAGAATTGAAGCCGATGGACCATTTGAAGCGACGTACGTTCTCCGATTGGGTTCTGGAGAAGATGCATCAAGATGATGAATTTCATCGCAAAATCATCTTCAGTGACGAAGTTCATTTTTGGCTCAATGGGTTCGTCAATAAGCAAAATATGCGTTATTGGTCGGGTGAAAATACACAATTGCTTCATGAATCACGACTTCATCCACAAAAAATAACTGTTTGGTGCGGTTTGCATGCCGGCGGCGTTATTGGGCCATACTTTTTTGTCGACGATAACGATCGTCACGTTACTGTGAATGGTCAAGCATTATCGAGCCATGATCACCGATTATTTTTGGCCCGAATTGGAAGATATGGACTTGAACGACATGTGGTTTCAACAGGATGATGCCACAAGCCACACAGCACACGCTACAATCGATTTATTGAAGAGTAAGTATGGTGAGCGTGTTATCTCAAGAAATGGGCCAGTCGATTGGCCGCCTCGTTCGTGCGATTTAACGCCGCTTGACTATTTTCTGTGGGGTTACGTTAAGTCATTAGTTTATGCCAACACGCCGACGACGTTGGAAAAGCTCAGAGCCAATATTGAACGCGAAATAACGGCCGTTTCGGCCGAAATGTGTGGCCGAGTCGTTGAAAATTGGGTCCAACGAATCGACCGCTGCAAACGTGCCCGCGGTGGCTATATGAACGAAGTCGAGTTCCATTCATAAATGTTTTGATTGTACTTCAAGCCGATAATAAAGTTTTTGAAATGTTTCAAATGGTTTGCGTTTCATTTAAAAAAAAAGTTGTCAAGTCCTTATTGGAAAACCCTATATATGCGAAAAAACATTAGAACAATTATTACTTCCTTATGTTGTGATTGAATTGCTTAAATGTGGTAATTCTCTATCCAGAAATGTTTAAAACTGCACTAAATTGTCCATTGCAGTAGAGGAAACCAAATCCCGATAGATCACCGTTTAAGGTGATTGGGGGAACCACTAGTAAGTTAGCACCAACTATTGCTTACAACATTTTTTATATAAAAACGGTACTATTTAAATGAAGACTACTGCCCTGAAAAACTGTAAACAAATGGGAAAATATGTGAAACAATTCCAAGAAAAAATGCAGGCAGCAAAGTTAAAACCCAGCTAGGTTTATCGAAAGGCCTTAGTGGAACGATTAGGCAAATTGAGAACCAGAAAATGTAACCTCGAAACCTAAAAACAGCCGCCTAGTAATTCATTTGTAAAGATCCCTCGAAATAATAATAATAATAATAATAATAATAAAATTAATTTTGAATATAAAATAAAAATTATCTGAATTTGTCTCTTGTAGTACTGCTTCTCAACCTAATAAAGGGTTTTCCAATAGGGACTTGACAACTTTGAATTTAATTTGTGAACGTACTCTTTCACTAATCATCAAACTGTCACTGTCAATTCATTCAGTAAACTCAACATTAACATATCATCAAACGATCCAAATCAGTCAATTCCACGGCGTTCTCAAGAATTGGGCATCGCTAAGACTACATTATGGCATATTTTTCGTAAGGATCTTGGTTTACACCCATACAAGATCAAGCTGACTCAAGAATTGAAGCCGATGGACCATTTGAAGCGACGTACGTTCTCCGATTGGGTTCTGGAGAAGATGCATCAAGATGATGAATTTCATCGCAAAATCATCTTCAGTGACGAAGTTCATTTTTGGCTCAATGGGTTCGTCAATAAGCAAAATATGCGTTATTGGTCGGGTGAAAATACACAATTGCTTCATGAATCACGACTTCATCCACAAAAAATAACTGTTTGGTGCGGTTTGCATGCCGGCGGCGTTATTGGGCCATACTTTTTTGTCGACGATAACGATCGTCACGTTACTGTGAATGGTCAAGCATTATCGAGCCATGATCACCGATTATTTTTGGCCCGAATTGGAAGATATGGACTTGAACGACATGTGGTTTCAACAGGATGATGCCACAAGCCACACAGCACACGCTACAATCGATTTATTGAAGAGTAAGTATGGTGAGCGTGTTATCTCAAGAAATGGGCCAGTCGATTGGCCGCCTCGTTCGTGCGATTTAACGCCGCTTGACTATTTTCTGTGGGGTTACGTTAAGTCATTAGTTTATGCCAACACGCCGACGACGTTGGAAAAGCTCAGAGCCAATATTGAACGCGAAATAACGGCCGTTTCGGCCGAAATGTGTGGCCGAGTCGTTGAAAATTGGGTCCAACGAATCGACCGCTGCAAACGTGCCCGCGGTGGCTATATGAACGAAGTCGAGTTCCATTCATAAATGTTTTGATTGTACTTCAAGCCGATAATAAAGTTTTTGAAATGTTTCAAATGGTTTGCGTTTCATTTAAAAAAAAAGTTGTCAAGTCCTTATTGGAAAACCCTATATATGCGAAAAAACATTAGAACAATTATTACTTCCTTATGTTGTGATTGAATTGCTTAAATGTGGTAATTCTCTATCCAGAAATGTTTAAAACTGCACTAAATTGTCCATTGCAGTAGAGGAAACCAAATCCCGATAGATCACCGTTTAAGGTGATTGGGGGAACCACTAGTAAGTTAGCACCAACTATTGCTTACAACATTTTTTATATAAAAACGGTACTATTTAAATGAAGACTACTGCCCTGAAAAACTGTAAACAAATGGGAAAATATGTGAAACAATTCCAAGAAAAAATGCAGGCAGCAAAGTTAAAACCCAGCTAGGTTTATCGAAAGGCCTTAGTGGAACGATTAGGCAAATTGAGAACCAGAAAATGTAACCTCGAAACCTATAAACAGCCGCCTAGTAATGGAAGTACAACGTTGAGGCAAACGAGTCCATTTTTTTAGATTACGGATTTAAATGGCTGGCGATTTTGTTAAATAAAATGATCATACGATGAATCTAATGTCATATATATTGGGTTGTTCAATAAGTTGCGCGTTTTTTATTCTTGGAAGTGGGCGTTTATCGCTTCAGAAAACCTGTGTATAAAACTGTTATGAAAATTAATTTTTTTCCAGTAGAGAGGATTATTCTTTACATTGTTACGAGAATTTGCTCTGATCGGACGTGTTTTAAGTGCTCAATTTATTTTTTAAATGGAAGTTAAAAAAGGTGTCAAAGCGACAGAGGCGCAACGTGAGATTTGTAGGGTGTATGGAGATTCGGCAGTTAGCGCTGACACTTGACAGACATTTGACGACACAAGAGATCGGTCAGAGGTTTAGCATTGCCCATACAACCGTTTCACAGAGACTGAAAAGGCTTGGAATGTCGAAAAAATGGATGTTTGGGTTCCTCACGAATTCAGTGAAAAAAACCGTATGGATCGCATTATGATCTGTGAGTCTTTGTTGAGGTGGAACTCGCTGGATACTTTTTTAAAAAGAGTGGTTACGGGAGACGAGAAATGGATGGTTTATAACAACATTCGACGTAAGAGGTCATGGTGCGCTCCTGGTGAAACACCGCAATCGGTTGGTAAGCAAGATTTGCATCCCAAAAAGGTCATGTTGAGTATTTGGTGGGATCTGCGAGGTGTCCTATACTTCGAGTTGCTTTCACGCAATATTGCTCTCAGCTCGACAATTTGAAGCAGGCAGTGAAAGGCAAACGACCAGAGTTAATGAACAGGAAGGGCGATGTTTTCCACCATGACAATGGCAGACCACACACAGCTTTTGTGATAAAAGAAAAGCTGAATGCCTTTGGCTGGAAAGTAATGCAGCACCCACCGTACTCTACAGACCTTGCGCCGTCTGACTACCACCAATTCCGCTCTCTCCAAAATGATTTTGACGGAAAGAATTTTAATTCCGAGGAGGACATAAAAACGCATCTGGAAAACTTTTTTGGCCAAAAGTAATAGATCAGAATGTGCAATATTTGATTAATGAAATATATGGTTTTAAACAAAAAATGTGTATTTAACTTTAACCAAAAAAAAAAACGCAGAACTTATTGAACAAGCCAATATTATGAAAATATACGAGGTCTAGACATCACCCAACGGGTGTATTATCATATTTTCGAACCCAGCAATTTCAATATCATCTATTTATTGCGATAAATTTAAAATCTTATGTTCTGTCTTTAACCACCAAAAAAATTGCGATGACGATGTCGCACATAGTTAGTCTCTAGTGGCTTAAATGGCGCGAAACTTCGACATTTTTTTTTTGTTATGAACGACAGTCGTTTGTACAAAGTGTACAGTTCAACACAAAAAAGCTCCCTAAATTAATATAAAACACCCATTTACTATTTCAAAACTATTTAAAATCAAAATACACCAAACTCGTCCCCATGATCAAAAGAAAAAAACGCTTGGCCTAATTTTATTACCAATTAAAAGCAACTGAGTCATATATATATTTTCGGTTCACAGCACATAGAGTTAACAGGTTTAAAAGATTAACTATGTACATGCTTAGTATATCTTGTTGTAATACAAAACTAAAACATATACATATAAAGCAAAAAATAAATTAAATTCAAAAAATTGCTGGCAAAAATCTAACTAATGTGATTAATATGCGCTATAACAATTTGAAGAAAAAGCTTAATTTTTAACTAGCAATTTATATAAAGCGGACTATAGCAGACTTTTTTGTTGTTATATAACTTATTCTTCAGCTTTTGCACTATATGCTTAAAACAAAAGCTGTCTGGCTATTAAAATTATTCAAAAAACGAATTTTTACTATTCTTGATTGATTGATGTTAGTGCCAGCAAAAGGTTTTTTTACTTATACCTCAATAAAGGAAAACATTGTCCACTTACTCTAGCTATTTTTCAAATCTTTTGAACCGCGTCCGACAGGCACTTAGCTGCCAATAAAACGGCTGGTCCCTTTGTCACACAGATCTCCGCTGTAATTTAAACTTATAATTGAGTGGCTAAAAAAGTATTTCGTAATTCGACGTTCTTTTCTGATCCGAAACCCATAAAACGGCTTATATTTTGTAAGATTACTTTAAAAAAAAATCTTAGAAGTATAAGAGCAGATATAAATATAGTTTATAAAATTGTTTTAAACATAGTCAGGTTATTCTTACGATAATTAAATTATTTACTTTAACAAAATTAATACACATGATTTTGAAAAATCTAAAATTGTTTTCGTTTTTTATATTTATATTTATAATTATGTAAAAGTATTTCCTTATATAAGAGTGTGTTTTGAGCGACTGTTGTACTCTGATGATAAACTCTGAGATCACTACAGCCGCGCAATTGGTACGGCCGGGATTCACCTACGTATCTTATTGCGCTTGTTTGGTGCATCACCCTGCTTCATTTTGAAGCTAAGCGTGTTGAGTTCCAATCTTTCTCGTACGCTCAGCCATTTAAGCACACCCAGAATGCATCCTACTGGTGAGTCTATTGCATCCTAATATGCTTCTCATTGCTTTATTTTTTGAAGTCTTTCTATCTAACGGCGATTGCAACACGTGTATAAAATAGTCGAGCAATATTCAAAATGAGGTTTAATGATAGCATTATATACCTTAACTGCTGTTAGGCAATCCGTTTTTATTTGCATCCTTTTAAAGAAACCAATTTTTCCCAATTTTTTTGTAGGTACAACCTGCTGAACGTATTTAAATTTGTTATCAATGGTTATTCCTAGGGACTTGATATGATTTACATTTTCTATTTCATTATTATTATTTCCTTCTATAATATTTTTAGTATTTATGTTTATATTCAAAATTTTCGATTTCTGTTTGTTTAATTTAAATTTTTTCACTCTTAACCATAACATATTATTCAGTTAACGTCACCTAGTAGTTTTGTTCTGCATTCATCTGCAACTTTTCCTTTGGCGTAGATTAGAGTGTCATCTGCATAAAGAACAATCTCGCAATTTCTGGCATATCGTTAATGTATATTATAAATAAAAAGCAGTGCGCCCAGAATTGAACCTTGTGGAACTCCTATCTTGACTTTTATCGCATTTGACACCCTATTGTTGACCTTTGTTTATTGCGACCTTGTTGTAGAGAAACGATTTAAACTATTCCAGCTCTTTATCTCTTATCTCATATCTTGACATCTTTCCCAGTAGAATATTCCGAACTATGGTTTCAAAAGCACTTTTGAAATCTAGGAATAGTGCCATTGTTTTGTTCTTACTTCCCCCCTCCCCCCTTTTCCATTAATTAACAATATTAACTGCCGCTTTACAAGAGTATTATTTTCTAAATCCCCCTTGGAAAGCAGAAAATATATTATTTCTTTCCATATACGCCATAAGCTTTACTACACTTTGCAAGATTTTGTCAAACGTTTTTATCGGACGACATTCCTCGCACTTTTTTGTATTATGGATTTTTTCTACTGGTATAATCATCGACTCCTTCCACGAATCCGAAAATTCTCCCCTTTGTAATGAATTGTTTACTATTTCCAGCAGAGTATAACCTAATGTAATCCACTTATCAAGGATTATTTAGGGGGTAATTTTGTCAGTTAGCTTCTTTTTTTTTAAATCTTTGCATACTTCTTTTAATTTTCCTAATGTAATTTGCTGATATTGTATATTATTATTTACATATTCCGTATTTTCGATATCGTTTCTTACGCACGAAAGAGGCGGCCAATCGACTGACCCATTTCTTGAGATAACACGCTCACCATACTTACTCTTCAATAAATCAATTATAGCGTGTGCTGTGTAGAGTCCGACCGAACATTCGGCTTCTGCTTCGGCTTCGGCCACATTCATTCATTCATTAAATTTTTTCCACCTTCGGCAAAACATTCGGCCCCGGCAAGAAAAGGCCGAAAATTTTGCCGAAGCCGAACCATTTTTCCGCAAAAATTAAACTATCATGCGCACCGTGTTTTGGAGGAGATTTCGAGCAATTCATTTCATGTTTGTTTCGTTTCTGTAGCAGGTAGCTACAAGGAATGCTGATATTTTTAATTATTGGGCCTCAAGTCCCTATACCTACTTGAAAGAAGTATCAGCTCCTCCTACTAGTGTAGCGAGTGAGCAATTATTCAGTACTGCTGGACAGATTTATGCTGATCGGGACTAATTTGCAGGGAGAAAATGTACAAAAACTTTTGTTTGTTGCATATAATGTTATTTAATTTTGATTATTAATTCTACTTCGTCATTTGTCTTCTCATATTAACTTTGTTTGTTGTATTTACGTGTTATCGAATGTACCTAGGGTTTTGGATTTTTTTTTACTGGTTATTTTTTGTTTTTATTTCTTTGCTAAGCATTCATTTTGATTGTTCCGTTTATGTGTTATTTAAAAAGAGTCTACTGCAATAATTTACTGGCTATTTTGCTGTTTGTGTCTTTGTAAAATAAATTAATAGAAAAGAAAATATCTACCGATCAATTTTATCAAACTGATCACTATATTATTTTAGGCTCTTTAGCTCTTCGGTGATGAAGAAACCGAAGTTCGGCTTCGGTTTCGGCCAAAATATTCACCTTCGGTCGGACTCTAGTGCTGTGTGGCTTGTGACATCATCCTGTTGAAACCACATGTCGTCCAAGTCCATATCTTCCAATTCGGGCCAAAAATAATCGGTGATCATGGCGCGATAACGCTGACCATTCACAGTAACGTGACGATCGTTATCGTCGACGAAAAAATATGGCCGAATAACGCCGCCGGCATGCAAACCGCACCAATTTTGCTTATTGACAAACCCATTCAGCCAAAACTGAGCTTCGTCACTGAAGATGATTTTGCGATGAAATTCATCATCTTGGCGCATCTTCTCCAGAACTCAATCGGAGAACATACATCGCTTCAAATGGTCCACAGGCTACAATTCTTGATTCAGCTTGATCTTGTATGGGTGTAAACCAAGATCCTTACGCAAAATACGCCATAATGTGGTATGAGCTATGCCCAATTCTTGAGAACGCTGTGGAATTAACTGATTTAGATCGTTTGCTACGGACGCCTGAACGGCAGCGATATTTTCGACACTTCGACCAACCCGTTGTCTTACTGACACGGCAACATTACACAACGAATATGTAGACTCAAATTTTTGCACTAAACTTGTTATTGCCTGTCTACTAGGGCGAGAATTACGACCGAAAATTGGAGTTAACGCTCTTAAAGTTGCAGTTACCGACTCCGAATTTCGGTAGAAAATTTTTATAATTTGCAGACGTTGCTCGTTCATGTACTTTACCATGATGAAAATGTTGAGTTTACTGAATAAATTGACAGTGTCAGTTTGATGTTTAGTGAAAGAGTGCGTTCACAAATTAAATTCAAAGTTGTCATGTCCCTATTGGAAAACCCTTTACTTTGTACCGCTCCCATCCAACATTTCTATTGTTGGTTGTGGTTCTATTACTTTTAAAAAGGATTCTTCAACTGTTTCAATCATTGCATTGTAGTTTAATTTATTATTTTTCTTTCTTTCAAAATATTTTGCTGTAATTGTATTTTGCTTTTTTAGTTTGTCGACTATTTCACTTTCATCATTCTTGAATTTCATATTCGCCAATAGAATTCTTGGATTTAATTTGTTTGGCACAATTTTATAGTAAAAATTTAAAAGCCAATATTATTTTCTCGTAAATTTTTATTCAATCAAAATAGGATCCGTCGGCATCTATGATGTGGTACAAGGTCAAATATTCCTTTTTCGTAGAAGTGCTGACTTTTTGAAGCAATGAAATCTTCAAAGGCTTTTATGAACTCAGCTCGGTTCCGGAAGACCTTCTGCCGGCAAAATGAATCCAAATTGCAGAAACGGTGGTAATCCGTTGGGGAAATATCAGGAGAGTACAATGGATGCGGAAGAATTTCAAATCCCAACAGCAACAGTTTTTGCACCGTTACTTGTGAGGAATGGGGTCTAGCATTGTCATGCAAAAAGTATCGGACCGTGGACCGCAAAGTGGATTGGTCCTTTCGATGTCCACCAAATTGCCACTATAACCTTTTTGAGTGAAGATCGGGCTTGGGGGTCTGTTTTGGCTTTTCATCTGCATCTAACCAGTGCCGAGATCTTTTACTGTTATCATACAGTAAGCACTTTTCATCATAGGAGACTCTCCGGTGCAAAAACGGTTCACTTTGGTCTCTTAATGTAAGCGATGCGCAGATTTCCAGGCGCAATAGTTTTTGGGATTCGTTCAGTTCATGGGGTACTCCCCACTTAACGTGTTTCTTTACCTTTCCTATGAGAGAAAGGTGTCGACCTTCCCATGCTTTGTGCAATCTCCCGCACCGATTTCGTTGGGTCCGCATCTACCGTTGCTCTTAAGATATCGCCGTCAACAAACGTTTCCGGTTTCCCACGTGGTTCATTTACGAGGCTGAAATCTCCCAAACGGAACTTTCCAAACCAAAATCGTATAGTGCGTTTTTCATTGCCAATGACGCATTATGTCCCATTTTAAAGAGGGTTCGAATTTGAACTACCGATAGCATGGTAAATAATTCCTAGAAAAAAATAACGGTACTTGTAACGAACCCTAAAAATTCTTACGCACACGTACCACTTTATTTTATAAAAAAGAAAATTTAACGTTCTCGCACAGATGTTCACTCGAGAACTTCTTATTTCCGACTGAGCGAAAATCATGTGATATAACCCAATAATTTCGTATTTTTTTACCCATTTGCTTTTCAATGGCATTTTTAATCTATCCCTATCTTCGTGACTTTCACTCTTAATTACAAATTGTGCTGTGCTTTTGATATTTGAAAATTTTATGCCTTTGGAATCAACATTTTTAGTAAGGTATTGCTTTGTTTTTAAACTTTTTTGTTTGTCTTTTGGTTTTATAATCAGGCACTTTTTTTCGGAGCTCAGGCAACACTCTTGTTGAGTTTTGTTACTTACTTTTTTAACAGTTTCAGCAAACGTCATTTGGTTATTGACAATTTTTTTACCTCGTTGCGCACATTCGTGTTGTTGTTCCTAAGTTCTGTACGAATTTTATCATTTTCGTCCTTGAGCTTTTCAGCTATTTTACACATATTCTTCATTTCTAGAAGGTTTATCTCACATACTTCTTGAGCAATTTTCATGCCTTTTAATCGCTCTATATATTTATTTTCGATCGCCTCCAATAAATATTTAATTTCACTTTTGCGGTTTCTCAGTGACTGTTTATATATTTCTTTATATTTATTTCTTTATATTTTATTTATACGTAGATTGGGGTGGTCCTTATTTTTAAGTGTGAAATTTTTTTTTCGAACACCTTATTTTTTTTAAGGCCGACGTGAGCTTAAAGTTTACACAGTGTCAATGCAACTACAAGAAATGTTGATTCTGCGCCGATCAGCTGAATTGGGCATCGCCAGAAATCAACCCGGTTTATTTTGCGATTGGACTTGGGCCTACATCCGTATAGGATTGTGCTGACGCCAGAAATGAAGCCGAACGACCATAGACAACGCCGTGAGTTCGTTAATTCGGCGTTGGAAATTTTGGCCGGAGATCCAGTTTTTGGCCAAAAAATCATCTTCTCGGACGAGGCTCATTTTTGACTCAGCGGCTATGTCAATAAGCAAAATTCCCATTATTGGAACGAACACCATCCACAAGTGTTCGGCCAAGTATCAATGCATCCACAAAGATTGACTGTTTAGTGCGGTTTATGGCATGGCGGCATCATCGGACCTTATTTCTTTCAAAGTGAGAAAAGAGACACCGTTTTCGTCAATGGTGTGTCAGTTAAAGTCAGTCATGTTACCGATTTTCTGTGATCAGAGCTCGACAACATCGATATATCTGAGCTATGGTTCCAACAGGACGGCGCTATATGACATACAAGCGACGCAACGCTTGTAGTTGTGAAGAAAAATTTTGCGACTGGGTCATCTCACGGCGACCGTCCATCAATTGGCTGCGGCAATCATGCGATTTGACACCACTCGATTATTTTCTCTGGGACTACGTCCTTATTCTATGCTAACAAGCCAACCAATTTGGAGGATCTCGAAGCCAACATTCAATACGCTATTAACGGAATAACGCCGCACATATTGGACCGAGTCATCAAAACTTGGACCGACCGCGTGAAGCACTGCAAGCGAAGCCGAGGCGGGCATTTGAAAGATGTGCTATTCCACACATAATGGCATGAACATAGTTTAAAAAATTTTGTTTTATATCGTTCTTATCTAGTCACCCTTTATGAAGCAAAAAAGCCTTTGGTACTTAATATATGTTTGATTGGAAATCGATACGGGGGCTTGTGTTGCAGTGTGTTATGATTCCGATTATTTGAATTATTTTAGGCATTGCAATATGGTGAAAATTTGGTTCAATATGGTCCGAGTCCTCAAAAGCGAAGCCGAGGCGACCATTTGAATAATGTGTTATTCCACACATAATGACATGAACGTAGCTTCAAAATAAAGCCAGAATCAATTTTATATCTCACACCGTTGTTGTTTTATTTAATTTTTTTTTCGTATCGCTCTTATCTGAGAACCCTTTACATTTTTTCCACGTCTCCCTTGTATACAAACATTGTTATTGTTTTTTCTAAGCAAGCGTAGGTGAAATAATTGAAAATATTGAAATAAATAATAAATAATCTTCTGTTAATGTGTCAATTGAGCCTTTAAATACAATAGTTCTTGGTAAGCTGAATTACTAAAAATTCAAGCAAAAAAAAGAAGCAAGAATTGAAAATTTGTCTTTGGTTGTTTCTATGAAAAATCAAATTCTCGGCTCTAAATTATCATCAAAAGGAGATGTGATTCGTTTTATAATATGTGAAAAGTAAAGTCAAACTTATGGCAATGGTCATATGAGTGTTTAGTTTTCTGGAAAAAGGCAACAATTCCTACTCGTGATCGATGTCATTGTTTAAAGCAATTAAGAAAACTTTATGAAGAGCTGCGAAACATTGAAAAAAGTAAAAACAAAAATAACGAGACATCACAAAAAAAAAGAAACAGTTTTTTCTGAAACCTTAAACGATTTATTTGATATCGCACACGCAACTGCCTTGGACTTGATACAGATAGAAGAGGATAAAAAAATGTCTACTTCTACAAAGGCAAAAAGGTCGACTTGCTTGCATGCATGGAATGGATCTTAAACTTACAGGTATCGAAAAAAGAGAGGAATCTCGTGACATGAGAATATTCATTCTATACGCATGTAGGTTGGTAGTAAATTTTATATTTATAAATGTTAGACTGAAAAATGTATTCCACTAGTGGAACTTTGTTCATCATTTTCTCACTTCTTGACGGCTTGTATAGAAAAAGCCACTTCCTTAGATCCTTTCAAATTGGTTATCAATCGTACTTCTATAAAGCTCTCCCGCCAATATTTTCGGGGAAAAACGGCTACAAAAAGTAAAAAACAACGTTTATTGACTTGGACTTAAGCTTTTCCGTAATTGACAGACTACCAGTAATTGCAACTGCTCCAAAAGTCGAACAACTTCTTAAAGTACCGGAACTGTCGGATAGAACTGGAATTGAAGTGTCGTTTGTAGTGTAGGAGGGTTTGGAAGACTGGTTATTAGTCGATGAAGTACATGCATTTGTATTTGACATAACTGCATCTAACACCGTGCGTTTAAACGCAGCGTGTGTCTTGTTAGAAAATAAAATTGTTCGAAACGTACTTTACTTAGCTTGTAGGTACTTCAAGGAGTTTTCATCGCATCTAAGTTTGATCCAAGTTCCTTAACAGATTTAAAACACAATGGAAAACAACTGATAAGCGACAATTTTGTGTGGTCAATGGGCGCAAAAGCTGTCAGTGTGCTTGCAGATGTACGGTAAGAGATCCTGTTGTTTGCAATGTCATAGCTAGAAGATAATTTTTCTCGCACAGTTATCACTAGTCTCTGAACCGGCATCATCTTTTTTCGTTGACTTTTTCATCGTTCGTGTCTAACTCTTCACTCGGCTCCAATTCCACATAGACCAAGAGCCTGCAGCAATTTTTAGGTTTGAGAGGTAAACAAAAAATAACCAGATGAGTTGAAAGCTGGTGTAAGCATTATGTTAAAAACAAAAGTCTTGCAGGAAATGGTCGCGGCTTTAGAGAGTAATAGTGCGCTCAAAACTCATTTTTTTCCAAAATTGAGATAATCGATGTAATCACCAGTGAATGCTAATTTCATTGTATAGTGTATTTTTATTTGATCGCAGAAATGTTGGTCCAAGACGTTTCCAGTGTGGCAACGCTGTTGCCAAATTGTTTTAAAATTAAAAAAAAAAATGTTTTCTTAATATATGACATATCCAAGTATTGATCGATACTAAAGGTAGGAAAGCAATGCCTCATAAAAGATATGAAGGTCCAAGACCATTTGAACGTGGCATACACTCTGCCAAACTGTTTCGAAATTCTAAAAATATCAATTTTCGAAATAATTGTTATAATCAAAATCGGAGTATACCATAACATTAAAAATACTCCCCTGATTACAAATTGTTGGGTCCAAGACCATTTGAACGTGGATTACGCCCTCCCAGATCATTTTAAGATTCCGAAAATTGGTTTTCGGAATATGTACAACCAATCTTTATATTATCATTTTTGAAATAACGCGACCATATAACCAAACAAAATACACACCAAAATATAGGCTAACGACACCTAAATGCGTATCTGTAAGTCAAAGATTATTCGGAACGGCTTTCCCAACAACAGACCAGCCTAAAAGTTGTCAACCCAAAAAAAAAGAAATTAATTGTTGCATATACATATTGTGATAACCACTTAAATGTGAGCAGCGACATCTAGCAGAAAATGTCGAAGACCAGAAGGTTTCGATATTGGAATAACAAAGTCTGGAGACTGGAGAATGGAATCGAATTTTCTAGCAAATTGGAAATTGTATGGGACGCTGGATGGCGTGGATTGTTCTCGAAGTATGTCATTCGAGTATAAATACCAGCATCCCAAAGTTATGCAAATCAGTTCTAAAGTGTAATTTGAAGTGTTAATTAGGAGAAGTGATTAAGTGGTTTAAGTAAAAGATAAGAAAAGTATAAGTGGTTGAGAAATTGAATTGTACTGAGAGAAAGAATTAAATAGTGAATTGTAACTGTACTGAATAAAGGGATTTGTATTGAAAAGAATAAGTTCTATCATTTGTACCCACACAAACATTTTACATTGGTGTCAGAAGTGGGATAGGACTTATTTGTGTGTAAAAAAAAAACAAAAAAAAAGGGTTTTCTGACTATTTGAAAAAGCTAGAATGGGTCGAAAACTATTGCAGTTGACCCTCGTCCAACTCAAATCCGAGTTGAACAAGAGAAGCCTCAGCGCCAGTGGAGGAAAAAGTGACCTGGTGCTCCGACTTCAGGAGGCTTTGAACAACGAGGGACATGATCCTGATGCATATTCCTTTGATGTTGACGAGGATGAACAGACAAGTACCGGCAATGACATGGCTGCGATGATGCAACTCCTCTTGTTAAAAATGGACGAACAAAAGAAAAATATGGAAGAACAGAAGAACAGTCTGGAACAAAAAATGGACGAACAGAAGAACAGTCTCGACCAACAAAAGAAAAATCTGGAAGAACAGAAGAACAGTCTGGAACAAAAAATGGACGAGCAGAAGAAAAATTTGGACGGTCTTCAACAGAAAATGGATGAACAAAAGAAAAATCTAAACGAGCAGAAGAGCAGCATTGAACAAAAATTCAACGAACAAAAGAATAGTCTAGAACAAAAACTGGAAGAACAAAAGAACATTCTTCAGCAAAAATTCGAAGAAATCGATGACAAATTTGAAAGCATAGAGAAGAACGTTGATGACAAATTTGATAGAATTGAGAAGAACGTTGATGACAAATTTGATACAATAGAGAAGAATGTTGGCGAAAAATTCGAAGAAATGGACAGCAAAGTTCAGCAACTGGCAAAAGAGCTCGACACAGTGCGAAAACAGAAACTGCGAGAATGTTCTTTAAGCGGTCCAAGGAGAAAAGAGTTGAAGCCTCCCTCATTCGATGGCCAGACCTCATGGTCTACCTATAAGAAGCAGTTTGAAATAGCTGCCTGTGCAAACGACTGGGACAATGAGGAAAAGTGCTTTGCCCTAACAATGGCCTTGCACGGTCCTGCAGCAGAATTGTTGCAAACAGTAGACATCGAAAAGCATAAAGATTATGTGACTTTAGTGCAGGCTATCGAGAAACGGTTTGGGGACAGCCACATGCAGGAGGTCTACAAGGTCCAATTGCAAAGCCGAACGCAGCAAAGAGGAGAAACACTGCAGCAGCTCCAAGCAGACGTGAGTAGACTGGCACATCTGTCATACCCCACCGCAGGACAGGAAATTATCGACGAAATGGGAAAAGATGCATTTATCAGGGGAATTGCAGATTCGAAGCTACAGTCAGCAGTAAGGATGGCCGGGAAAAGAACCCTTGCTGAAGCACTTGCCTTCGCTCTGGCGATGGAAGCAGCCAATCAGGCTTCCAGGGGAACACATTTCGTCAGGGAAGTAGCATCTGTCGAATGCTCCTGCACAAGAATTAGTGCCGAGGAACGAGATACTCGACGGGATAGACGAATAATGCGCTGCTGGAATTGCAATAAAATAGGACACCTTCAAAGGCAGTGTAAAGAACCGGTGCGACGAAAAGACTGCCCTCACTGTGGTGACAAGCAAATAGAGGAAGAAACCCGCAGAAACAGCTATCAAGAAGCCGGTCAACCTTCCCGAAGCCATCAGTCGGGAAATGCTTAAGCACCAACTTCGCGGGGCAGAAGTTGGTAGTAGGAGTCGACGGCCCCAGGACCATCATCCAAGTCTCGCTGGCAAAACGACGCAGCGAAAGCCTTCTAGTAGAAGTAGTCAGTGGAAAAGAAAAATGGATGGCAACAATAGACACCGGTGCCATGGCCTCAATCATCAGGAGGAATCTTGTGCAGAAGTCTTGGCTGCATAACACTAGCAGCTGCAGCTTGCGAACAGCTACAGGAGCAACGATTAAGGTATATGGTGAAGTCCGCATAAAAATCCAACTGGCCGGAATAACATTCACTCACGCGTTTCTGGTAGCTGACATATGTGACGAGTGCATCATTGGTACAGACTTCATGAGAGAACATGGACTTGGGGGCACAAACCCTGAAATACGGAAACATGGAGATACCAATGATATACGGAAACGCCAATACCACAGTCTCAAGTGTCGTTATCTGCAGCAATCAGAGTCTAGAGCCTTCGTCAGAAGCAATTTTGTGGGCAAAAGTGGAAGGTGGTCCTGGTAGCCACCGATTCTATCTGATGGAGCCGGAAAAGAAAAGAGACTTCATGGTGGGAGAGACCTTAGTGGAGCCAAAGAACAACATGGTCCCTGTAAGGATTCTAAATCCAAAGACATTCAGTGTAAAGGTGAAAAAGGGGGAGATAGTGGGAAAATGCGTACCTGTTGAGGCTATATCGACCACAACGGAAAAAAAGTGTGCAAAACCGGTCACAACAGTTCAGAGCATAAAAATCAAGAACAAAATTCTCAGCCTCTGTAATCTGGACGAAGATCAGCGAATCCTGGCAGAAAAACTAATCGGTGAGTACGCTGATATATTTGCTACACAAGACGGAGAATATGGACGTACGCATATTCTTCAACACCACATTGACACCGGAGACGCTCGACCAATCCGTCAACCTGCAAGGCGTCTTCCATTGGCAAAGCAAACAGAAGTTGCCGAAATGATGTCGAAGATGAAAGCTGAGGGAGTGATTGAAGAATCGCAAAGTCCGTGGGCATCTCCAGTGGTCCTCGTGAAGAAGAAAGATGGCAGCACGAGATTTTGTGTAGACTACCGACGTCTCAATGATGTCACTAAAAAGGACAGCTACCCACTTCCGAGAATCGATGACACTTTGGATATGCTTTCTGGAGCGAAATGGTTTTCAACACTTGACTTGAAGAGCGGTTACTGGCAGGTAGAGATAAATCGTGCGGATCGTGAGAAAACTGCCTTCACTACAGGAAGCGGTCTTTGGCAGTTTGCAGTGATGCCGTTTGGACTGTGCAACGCTCCGGCCACCTTCGAGCGACTAATGGAACGAACATTGCAAGGACTCACCTGGAAAACCTGCCTAGTATATTTGGACGACGTTATCGTCATAGGTAAGACGTACGAGGAGCACCGCGAAAATCTAAAAGAAGTGTTTGAGAGGCTACGAAGTGCTCATTTAAAGCTCAACCCGGAAAAGTGCGCCTTGTTTCGTCCGGAAGTATAATATCTGGGTCACATTATATCAGCGGAAGGAGTAAGAACGGATCCTGACAAAATCGAAGCCGTGAAAAGTTGGCCTTCTCCAAAAGATAAACACCAACTGAGAAGCTTCTTGGGACTCGCCACGTATTACAGAAGGTTTGTAAAGGATTTTGCTGGCATTGCGAAGAGCCTGCATCAACTTACAGAAAGAGGCCGACAGTTCAGGTGGTCTGGAGAATGCGAAAAAGCATTTCAAGAACTGAAGCGACAGCTGTGCAATGCCCCCATCTTGGGTTACCCCACGCCCGGAAAAATGTTCATCGTGGACGCAGATGCTAGCAATGTTGGGGTCGGAGCTGTGATTTCCCAGGTTCATGATGGTCAAGAGAAAATGGTCGCATATTACAGTAAAGTACTCTCCAGACCTGAAAGGAACTACTGTGTAACCCGGCGCGAGCTTCTGGCTTTAATTCTGGCTACGAAGCATTTCCATAAGTACCTCTACGGACAAAAGTTCATTCTCCGGACAGACCACGCAGCTCTGAAATGGCTACTCCAATTTAAGAACCCTGAAGGCCAAGTTGAAAGATGGATCGAGCAGTTGCAGGGCTACGACTTTGAAGTGCAACACCGCAAGGGAACACTCCACTCAAATGCTGATGCTCTCTCTCGTCGACCGTGCGGGGTAAAATGCGAACACTGCAACCGTAAAGAAGCGAAAGAACAGGCAACTATCCAAATGATCAGGACTGAGCCAATAGAGGGTTGGAGTATAGACGAAATCCGTTCCTCCCAACAGGCAGACAATGACATCGAACCAATATTGGCCTGGAAGGAACACGAGGAAAGACCAAGCTGGCAGCAGATATCAGATCGGAGCCAAACTCTGAAGGCATACTGGGCACAGTGGGACTCGCTTTTTGTGCAAGATGGATTGCTGAAGAGAAAATGGGAAAGAGCAGATGGGACAACATCTCGTATGCAGCTAATTGTGCCACGGTCCAGAGTCAACCAAGTGCTCCATGAAATACATGACGGAATCTCAGGAGGCCATTTGGGAATAAATAAGACGTTGGAAAAGGTAAGGGAACGTTTCTATTGGCTAAGCGCTAAACAAGATGTCGAGAATTGGTGCAAAAAGTGCATAAGGTGTGCGGCTACCAAGGGTCCAAAAGTAAAGCCACATGGACAAATGCAACAATACAATGTCGGAGCACCTTTCGAACGAATAGCCATCGACATCGCTGGGCCGTTTCCCGAAACCTTTAATGGAAACCGATATACGCTCGTAGTCATGGATTACTTCAGTAAGTAGCCGGTAGTGTTTGCCATCCCAAATCAAGAGGCTAAGACCGTAGCCGAACAGATAGTCAACAACTGGGTGAGCAGATTTGGGGTACCAATGGAGCTGCACTCTGATCAAGGGCGAAACTTTGAATCAAAAGTCTTCCAGGAAATATGCCAATATTTGGGAATAAGAAAGACAAGGACAACGCCACTACACCCTCAATCTGATGGAATGGTCGAGCGATTCAATCGGACCTTGAATGAGCATCTATCTAAGGTTGTCAGCAACTGCCAGCGGGATTGGGATCGACACATACCCCTCTTCTTAATGGCCTACCGAAACGCGGTCCATAGATCAACAGGGCACACACCATCCGAGATCTTATTTGGTCAAACGATTCGGTTGCCAAGTGAAGCAAAATTCGGATCCCCACCGACGGAGCCCAAAGAGGTGAACGAGTACGTGAATGACTTACGCAGCAGGATTCGTAAATTGCATGAAGACACCAGAGAAAAGATGAAGCTAGCAAGCAGCCGCATGAAAACTAGGTACGATATCAAGGCGAAATCTTTCGGTTTCAACGAAGGAGATCTGGTTTGGCTGTATAATCCTCAGCGTGAGAAAGGCAAATCACCAAAATTGCAACAGGACTGGGAGGGTCCATACAAGGTGATAACCCGCATTAATGACGTTGTCTACCGGATCCAGCGTGGGAATCGAGGAAAATTGAAAGTGGTCCATTTGGATAGAATGTGTCATTTCAACGGGATGCTGAATGACGAAGTTGTTCGGGACGAAAAACTGTAGGGAGGGAGCAATGTGATAACCACTTAAATGTGAGCAGCGACATCTAGCAGAAAATGTCGAAGACCAGAAGGTTTCGATATTGGAATAACAAAGTCTGGAGACTGGAGAATGGAATCGAATTTTCTAGCAAATTGGAAATTGTATGGGACGCTGGATGGCGTGGATTGTTCTCGAAGTATGTCATTCGAGTATAAATACCAGCATCCCAAAGGTATGCAAATCAGTTCTAAAGTGTAATTTGAAGTGTTAATTAGGAGAAGTGATTAAGTGGTTTAAGTAAAAGATAAGAAAAGTATAAGTGGTTGAGAAATTGAATTGTACTGAGAGAAAGAATTAAAAAGTGAATTGTAACTGTACTGAATAAAGGGATTTGTATTGAAAAGAATAAGTTCTATCATTTGTACCCACACAAACATTTTACAATATATATATACATACATGTTTTTTAAAGTTAGAATGTGTGCTCAGATTTTTATTCAAATATGTGTGTGTATACTATAATTATAGGTATGTTAGTATAAGTTATCACTTTTATCAGAAGAATCACAAGATGTACAAGTAAGCAGATCTTCCTCACTTTCAACAAGGCCGTCGTCATTATTGACTAACATTTCCTATAGTGTATCCGGTGCCTCCTTGCCATCAAACCATTTAACTTGGAATAAATTCTGGCTGAGCTTCCAACCACTTTCAGCTGGTGTCAACTGAATTGCTTCGTTCTTTATGGCGTTTTTCCAAGCACAAGATATGTAGTTGCTTCTTTTTATGTGTTGCAGAAGTATGGCCTTATTAGAGGGTAATAGGCTGCCTTCAAAATCTAAAATATACGAAATTGAAGTATAAATATATTGTAATATGTTTGTGTGGGTACAAATGATAGAACTTATTCTTTTCAATACAAATCCCTTTATTCAGTACAGTTACAATTCACTATTTAATTCTTTTTCTCAGTACAATTCAATTTCTCAACCACTTATACTTTTCTTATCTTTTACTTAAACCACTTAATCACTTCTTCTAATTAACACTTCAAATTCAACTTTGGAACTGATTTGCATACCTTTGGGATGCTGGTATTTATACTCGAATGACATACTTCGAGAACAATCCTCGCCATCCAGCGTCCCATACAATTTCCAATTTGCTAGAAAATTCGATTCTACTCTCCAGTTGCTAATCCAGTATCGAAACCTTCGAGTTTCGACATTTTCTGCTAGATGTCGCTGCTCACATTTGAGTGGTTATCACAATATAAACAAGTTTGACCTTTCTGGAGAAGTACTTACTTTTAATATTTTTAAAAATTTTATCTGATGTTGGCTTACAGGTCTTTCATATCTGGCGTTATCCACAGAGAGAGCTTTGGTTTTGTAAATTTCACAGACGAAACTTTTCGAGTTTCGATATGTCCACTTCAGGGACGATAAATGCATTGCCAAGCTTGCCAAGTGTTTCCTGCAAATCTAGTCTCTTTCTTAAAATACCGAAGGGCTTAATTTTTCTTATTATTTATTATTAATCTTATTATAATTATTATAACAATGAAACCAAAGGATCTAAGACGCCGAAATGCTTCACGCATTATCAAAACCTTCGGATCCATTCCGGAGGTTGAGAGAAGTGCAGATATAAAGAGGAAGGTTGGGTGGGCTAAAAACATACTAAAAGACGGATTACCCACTGCTTTCACTGCTCCCAAAATGTTAAAAGACTCCTCGAAGCGCCAGAGATCGTTGGAGGAAACCGTGCTGGTTTCCAAGAGGCCCAAAACACATAGTTCCAAAACCCCTGGGCCATCCAACAGCACATCTCTGAGGTCTTTCAATGAAGTCCTAATGGACGCATTGGTGATCGCGGTGATCGATAGGAACGATACCGACGGTTCCATTACAGCTGAACGGTGGCAGCTGGTCAAGCTGAAGCTTTCGAGCAACTTCTTGGCCATCATGCGAGAAAACCCCGGACCACCTCCTATCACAAGCGACGCTGACTGGCACCAAGGCCATGTGTCAAGCTCATCACATGTTCCAACCAGAGATTTCTTGATCTCTTCACCCAGGGCCATAGGTGGTTTAGGTGCAAAACTCGAGGAGGAAGTCATTCCTGCAGACCTCGAACTCGTACCTGGATCCCAGCCGAACCCTCCTCTCCAGAAAGTATTACGGAAATCATCCGGCTCAGTAACCCGACTCTTCCGACTCATGACTGAAAAGTCGCGAAACTGGAGGAACTAAGGGGTTCTTGTAGATGCGCGTTAATCGTGATCAATAAGGAATTCCTTAATCCTCTGGCGCAGACGAAAGGCATGATTCGGTTCGGATTCGAGTCCATACATTTAAGGGTATACAAAAAGGATGAGCTGGAAACCTCTCAGGCATTGCGGCTAAGAAAAATCCTCTCTACAAATCCTATGATGCCTAGCTGTTTGAAAAAAAAAACCGATGGCTCTTGGACAACCTCAAGTGATGAATCACTCAACCTGCTTCTGGACACCCACTTTCCAGGTAGCTTCCAATTCGCGGCCAGTAGCAGCCCAAACAGGCCTACTTTTCACTCATTCCAGAGAACTGCAGAGCCGATGAACTCGCCAAAATTGGAACCACTCTACCTATTCTACCGAATAAAGGTAGTATAGGTATACCAATTGCTACGTGCAAACTAACACTAAAGCGGGATGCCAATAAAAGAACAGACCTTAGGTGGACTGCTGGGCAAACAGATCTGGCCAAGGCTGGATCTGAGTCGCTCTAAGTGTCTGATCCTTTTAGATAGGAAACATCTCAGCGCCATAATAGGTGTCATTACTGGACACTGTGTCATAGACAAGCACGCAAGAAGGCTTGGCGCTTTTACAAATGATTTCTGTAGAAGCTGCATGAACGAGGAAGAGGAGACAATCCTCCACCTACTCTGCACATGCCCAGCTCTCTCCCAGAGAAGAAAGCTTCATCTAGGAGCTTTCTTCTACAACGACCTAAACGATCTAGAAAACATAACATTAGTAAGAGGATCATAGACCCACGTGGCATCACAATGGGCCAATAGGCCTGAGTGGGTTGGTATTTCCAACAGCCACTCTTACCTAACTTAACATATTATTATTATTTATTTCCCTTCATGAGCAATAGTCATTCACATCTTTACAGGCGTTTTCCTGCCATTCATAGTTCTCCCGATAGATCTCGCAATATCCATTTTAATACAATCTTCCCATAGCTGCCTCGGTTTTGATATAGTTACATTTCCTTCCGGCTTGCTGATAAAGGTTCTGTGAGCAGCCCATTTTCCCAATTATTTAGTGTTTCCTATTATACGGACTTTTCGTATTGTAGAAAACAAATAGTTCTTTTTTTTTTGTTTAGAAAACTTTTAGGCTGGTCTGTTCTTGGGAAAGCCGGTCCGAATCATCTTTGACTTACAGATACGCATTTAGGTGTCGTTAGCCTATATTTTGGTGTGTATTTGGTTTGGTTATATGGTCGAGTTATTTCAAAAATGATAATATAAAGATTGACGTATTTCGAAAACTAGTTTTTTTTTAAATGAATTGGGAGAGCGTAATCCACGTTCAAATGGTCTTGGACCCACCAATTTGTAATCAGGGGAGTATTTTTAATATTATGATATACTCCAATTTTGGTTATAACAATTATTTCAAAAATTGATATTTTTAGAATTTCGAAACAGTCTGGGAGAGTGTATGCCACGTTCAAAAGGTCTTGGACCTACTAATTTGTAATCAGGGGAGTATTATTAATGTTATGGTATACTCCAATTTTGGTTATAACAATTATTTCGAAAATTGATATTTTTAGAATTTCGAAACAGTCTGGCAGAGTGTATGCCACGTTCAAATGGTATTGGACCTTCATATCTTTTATGAGGCATGGTTTTCCTACCTTTAGTATCGATTAATACTTGGGTATGTCATATATTAAGAAAACATTTTTTTTTTTTAATTTTAAAACGATCTGGCAACAGTGTTGCCACACTCGAAACGTCTTGGACCAACATTTCTGCGATCAAATATAAATATACTATACAATGAAATTATCATTCACTGGCTATATCAATTATTTCAATTTTGGTAAAAAATGAGTTTTCAGCACACTATTACTCACTAAAGCCGCGACCATTTCCTTTACCTCTCACACCTAAAAATTGCTGCGGGCTCTTAGACTAGCAGGTGTACCTTCATGACTTTCGTTCTCTAACAGCCTGCTTGACACGCTTACCGAGCCCAAAAAAAAAAAACGGTTTCGGAACACATAGACCAATTTAACATGCTTCCGACAACCACGACCACAGCAAACCCCAAATTCATAGTCATTTCTCCGGCAAGTGAACAAAAACCCATCACCACATTTAGTGCATTTAGTGTTGGGTCATTCCAAGCGAATTGGGAAATCAAGAAAATCTGAAAAAATCCTCTAATCATTTCTAATTGAATTTAAATTTGTGACGTAATAGCTTTATTTTAACGATATTTAAAAATTAATATAAAAAGATAACCAACAATTATTTTGAGACCCTTATTAATGCTTCCGCCATGAAAAAAAAAATTATGAAATATTTGTACTAACTTGGCAGATTTGTTGTCGGTCAATTTATTATTATTATTATTTATTTCTTATTTCTTATAATTAATATTTCATATAAATATTTACACATTCAAATAACTTTTTAATAATAAGAAATTAGATTAGCATTCAGTATTTTAAATTAAAATAGAATTGAATGCCATCCATTACATCAATAAAAAGAAGTTAAAAATTATTTATGGGTGGTGGGGTGACCCTTTTTTATAAAACTAATATTATTTCAAAATTCAAAAGGTCAACAATCAAAAAACAAAAACTGATGGAACAAAAATATATTTAAACCAAAACGTCGAAAGTAAGATTGAATAATTGTGACTAGAAATTAAACGAAAATTACGGTTACCGGACTTCATATAGAACATTTTTAATACCTTAAAACAGAACAAATGACGAATAGGAAGGATTTTCAGGTAACAGAATAACGGAAAACTAGAATGTCTAGCCGGTTTACGGCAAATTATTCTTATAACATATTTTTGTAAAATCAACAATGATTGAATATTACTCAGATACACACCCCCCAACAGGCAAGTCCGTACTGAAGTCTAGATTGGAAGATATCATAGTATACAGTCTGTAAAAGACTGATTGAACAAACGTTACGCATATAATAGAAATGACGAAGGGTGTATCGGAAGTAATTTTTTAAAACATTTATATGGTTAACAAAGCTCATCCTAGAATCAAGGGTAAGTCCCAGATATTTGAACTCAACAATATTCTCTACAAGGAAACAATTATTACTACATTTTATATTACTATTATACGAGCAACATGATAAATCAGACGAACACGAGCAAGTTTGCGGACAGTATCTTATACACTCCTGTGAGTGAAAGTAAATATTAGTTTCGCAATTATAATTCGAGGAGAGACTGAAATACATTAATTTAGTCTTGGAGCTCAAAACTAAATTATGAGCAGAAAACCAATGCCTTAATAAATCAAGATCCCAGTTTATATCAGAGACCATGTCTAGAGCACTTTCCGAGCTATAAGAAAAGCCAATGTCATCTGCAAATGCAGTCGGCGAGCCTCTGAAATTAAGCGAAAATAGTGGGTTTATAAAGACTAAGAACAGAATGGGACCTAAGACAGAACCTTGAGGAACACCGATATTAAAAAACATCTTTCCACTTCTAATACCGTCGATCTTGACCCGTTGTGACCTATTTTTAAGATAGGACTCAAACCAGTCCAGGATAAATCCACGAAAACCAGCATTCTCTAACTTTTTCAACAAAAGGTTGTGAGCGACCATGTCAAAAGCTTTGATGATGTCAATAAATAATACTGCGGTAAATTTTTTAGCATCAAGGTGTGACATAATTTGGGAACAGAATTGTAAAAGTGCATCTTCCGTTGATTCCCTTTCTGAAACCCAAATTGATTTGAATTAAAGAAATTAGTCTTAGTTAAGAAACTCCCTATTCTATTTTTCATCAGTTTTTCAAAAATTTTACTGAAAACTGGAAGTAACGAGATCGGTCTATAGTAACCAATTTCAGAAGCAGAACCTTTTTTAAGAAGCGGAATGACATTGGCAACTTTAAGATCCTCGGGGAAGATCCCTTCAAAAACACAACGGTTATAAATAAAAGACAATACATCAACCAAAAAACATGCAATCTTTTTAAGCGTTCAATTTGAGATACCATCACCACTACAAGTATTACCATGGGGTGGCCGTGGTGTAGTGGTAGTAGCAAACGCTTCTCACTCGGAGGGTCCAGGTTCGAATCCTGCCCATGGCAAGTCAGTTTTTCATTGTGTAATTGGAACTCAGACAGAAAAATTCTGCGTGTGAAGGCATAACACTGACACGTAGATTTGGCTGTTGTAGAGTTTCAAGCACAGAAAAGAAAAATACTGTGATATACCTCGAATCACTCTGAGTGAAGAAAAACTCTCCGTCCTATTCGGACTCCCACCCCTGGAGAGCAAACATAGAAACCAAACACACCTGAGTTTCAAACCACTACAAAAATAATTTTCCTTTCTCCTCCTTCTATCTTTCCGCCCGCGCCCTGGCAACAGTAAAAGGGTATCTAACCCCCCCTTAGGAGCGCGTAAATTATAAAAAAAAAAAAAACAATTTGGTAAGGACCGAATAACTTTCAAAATCTCCAAAGGAGTAATGGGTTGAAAAACAAAAGTATTTCTTTCTATATTCTCAATAAAATCATGTAAGGGACGACAAATAGGGCAAACCGATTTGACAGGACTCGTTTGTAGACTGGAGGCAATATTGACAAAATAGCAATTAAAAGCATTAGCCATAACGAGTTTGTCATGCACTTCAGAGTTATCTAGTAATAAAAATTTGGGTTTCTGAGACGTAGTTGATTTTTTTTAGTAGGCTATTTACAGCTTGCCATTCGTATTTCAAATTTCCCTTTGCTGAGCTAAATAAGTCACGGTAATATTTATCACGACACATCGGAATTTCTTTTTTCACTTTGTTGCACAATTGCTTATAAATACATTTCAAATCCGAATTATTGGGATACTTTTTACACAAGATCCTCAGCTTATTTTTATTCTTAATTTTAAACATAAAGTTGGTCGATATCCAGGGCTTAAGTTTTTTAAATAATTTTTTGGGAGGCAAGGAGTAAGAACAACAAAGAATGTGCCTTTTTAGAAAGCTAATAAGCAATGAATAAGCACTGGATGCATTATTTGAAGTGTATATATTATCCCAGAACTCATAACATAAACATTTTTAAGTCTAAGAAAGTCAATTCTATCACTAATTTTTATCTTTATTTAATGTCACTAGGAGTTCTGTCATAGCATGGTCAGTAATATTTAAGTCAAGTACACACTTTTCGCATTTGGTTATAACATTTCTGAATCGTCCATAAAAGTGGTCAATACACCTGCCAGAAGCAGCCCTAGTCGGCTCATTTATATAGGAAACTAGACCATGTGACTAAGTAACGATAAATAGCTGGAGATTGTGTCGTTTGAGTCAAGGCTGTTGATGTTGAAATCTTCAGTAATAATTAATTAGATGATTTTTCATTGCTTAAAAGACTAGAAAACTCGTTTATAAAATACAACACATTAAACACATGCAATCTGTAAACACAGAGGAACACCAATTTATCACAATTAGCGTACTTAAGAAATCATGCATTTATTCTAAGAAGCAATTTGGTATCTATATTTATTTTCATAAAAGATAATGAAGGTAATTAAGCTAGAACATTCGTAATTTTGCTTTGAACACTAGCGTGTCGTATGTCCCACCAGTCACAAAATAAATTAAAATTCTAGTGTTAAACTCCAAATAGTGAAAGCTTTAAAAGGAAAATTCTCTGAAAGTAAGTGCTTACTCGTGGCATTCAATTTATGTTTATTTTTAAAATTAATTAAATTGTTTAATGGATGCAAGGTGGACTTAATTTTTGTCCCACCAGTCACAGTGGCTCGTGGAACAAAATTTATTTACAGCCCAAATATATGTTTTATTCGTTGAGACGAGTATAGCGTTGTTAACTAATTCAATTGCATTTTTTAGTTGTTTTATGTATTTAAGATGAGTCAAGCGGAAAGGAAGAGAAAATCGCGGGCAATTATGAAAAGTGATGAAGACAAATGGAATAGAGCTCAAGCTTAACAAAAAGAGTGGGTTAGAAAACGAAGAGAAAAAAATAAGGCAAAGCGTGATCAAAATGAAGCCTTCAGAGACCAATGCAGAGAAAAAGAACGGCTTCGCAAAAGAAACCAGAGGGAAAAAAAGACAAGAGGAAGTTCAAAAGAGTAGTACATCGCCGTTAGGTTCCTATAAATGTGTGAACACTTTAAGAAAAGCTGTGGCAAAAACTAAAAAAGCCTTACCTGGAAGTTCAACTAAAAAACAAGTAGTATTGCTGCACATAATGAAAGACATGATGCCAACTTTCGATGTAGATGACCAAAAAAATTAGAAGTCAAGCTATTACGGATGAAGCAACGGAAAAGGTTTGGGCTTTCTATGAAGAAAATGACATAAGCCGTCCTCCTCCAAAGAGGAAAGATACAATGTCAATCAGAGATCCAAAAACAAGCGGACGAACACATGTTGCAAAGAGACATATGATGAGCATTGCCGAAACATACACACAATTCAAGATTGCCAACCCCAACATCAAAGTTTGTAAAAGCAAGTTTTTTGAATTAAAACCTCTGCATGTAAGACCTATGAGCGAAATGCCCCACAATGTGTGTGTTTGCGTTCATCACGCCAATTACAACTTTTTATTAGAAGCGTTAAGCAAGCTTGTTCCAAAAATTTAATCTAACTCCACCGAATTTCTCGAACAGGTTTGCTGTAATATCTCAAACGAAAAATGCATGATTGGTGAGTGCTCAAAGTGCTTTGAAATTTTGGATATTCTTCCACTAAAAGGGATAGATACAGCAATGCAAGTGACATGGAGACAGTGAAAAACAGTAAAAGGTAGATGTCTTATTACAACAGACAAGGGAATCTTAGAAGACCTCATTACAAAGTTGAGTAACCAGACACACAAATTTAAATATCATGCTTTCGTTAAAAACGTTCATTCGAAAGTTTTCCAAAACAGAATTCAGAGTTCACAGAAAGAAATTGTAGTACAAAGTAGACTTTGCCGAAAATTTTGCCATCCTGCAGCAAGACGAGATACAATCTGCACACTGGAACCATTCACAAGTTTCTTTATTTACGGCTTGCACTTGGGCTAAGCGAAGTGAAGAGAAACTTCCTTACGTCGTTATAAGCAAAGATCTTAACCATGAGAAATATGCAGTATGGATGTTCCTTAAAAAGATAATTGAAGACTTGAAAGTTCGGTATACAAACTTAAGGAATATATCAGGTTTCTCAGATCGATGTGCTGCACAATTTAAGAATCGTTTTACATTGTCGAACCTATGTTTCTCTCAAATGGACTGGAACGTCAGCATGGACTGGACTTTTTTTGCCTCTGGTCATGGTACAGCACGATGGCATCGGAGCAACAGCAAAGAGAGCATTATGGACAGCAATAATGACCAGAAAATCATTGCTAGAAGACGCCTATGCCTGTTTTAAATTTTTATATGATAATGCCATTAGACTACGGGTTTTGTATGTCTCGAGTGAAGATATAAAAAGGTGTTATGAAAATCTCGACCAAAGATGGCAAGATATTGAGCCTATTCCAAATGTGCAGAGGCATCATTATTTCCGATCGCATGGTGATAAATCTATTGAATATGGCCTTGACTGCAACATTACAGGAGGTCAGAAAATACTGCATAATTCATCGATAGTCTGGAAATTCTGGATTTGTTTTTAATTTTAACTAATCCATAATAGTATATTTTTTCTTTTAAAACTTTTGAAAAATAAAACATAAAAAAAAATCCTTTTTACAGTTTTTGTTCTTGTCCCACCAGTCACATTTTATAAATTAAATATCTTTTTATATATAAACAATTTTTAGCAATTTTTTTCTATATTGTAACAAGAGCATATAGTATCAGTATCAAAACAAAAAAAAATTTCTTGGATGTAATATGGCTGGACTGAAATTGCCTTGGGTAGTAACATAATTAGAAGTGTGGGATTTTCTGATGTCCCACCAGTCACACAGTTTCAAAACACTTTAGCTTGATGAAGATATTGTTGACTGTCACTTTTTGGAGGAATTATAATATAACAGTTTATTAGCTATAATTTCGTATTTATTTTAGACGTCAATTATTGTTTAAACAATTATTACAAGTAATAATATACACTAGCCTAGAGTAAGATGTCCCACCAGTCACAATGGAATGACCCTGTTGTTCTTGGCGTAAGTACCGCGTACGATTACATTTCACAATTGCACGACGGTAATTTACTGCTACTGGTAAAATCGCTGACTTTGTCAAACCTTCGCCCCATCATACCCCAACTCATCAAAAGGCATTGCATATGCCCTGCTTTTTAAATGTACCCGAAGCAGAAATAATCAGCGAAATAATCAGTGGTTATAAATGTGATTAAGTCTAAAAGGGTAGTAGAAGGGATGCAACAAACCACGGGCCTCATTTCATTTACGTTTGATTTATGCCGCCCACCAAGTTCAGTAAACATTGGCTGGTGCAAGGTTAAAGTTGAAGAATATTTCCAAAACCCAATGCGCTGCCAAAAATGTCAGTCGCTTGGCCAGACTTCAAAAACATGCACACGAAGGCACCTCCTGTGTCACTTGCACCCCTCCGCCGCACAACACTAAAAAATGTACGCGCATATCATGTGCAAACTGCGGCGAAGAACATGAATCGTCTTCAAAAGACTGCAAACAATGAAAACAAAAGAGATCTTAAAAATCAAGACCATAAACAAATGCACAATTGCAAAGCCAAACATAAATATGCAGAGCAAAACCCTTCCATCAGACCCTTTTTCAATTAAATATATAATATAATAAATATAATAAATAATATAATGAAGGCTCAAGCATTAAACCAAAAACCCGCAAAACACCCACTCCGGCTGGGATCCCCTTACCACCAAACCCAACCACAATCAATAAAAATGTTAATCAAATTGACAGTAATGTCGCACTATCTCACAAACCAGTTTTAAACACTAATAACCCAACCAAAAAGGACACACCCACCAATAATACTCATGTACTCAACGAAAACAAATCTCTCCCTCACAGTAATGTAATACTCACTAATACCATAATAACAAATAATAACAAAGCCAACGCGAATTGAACCTCCTTCCCTCTCTAATTTCTCACAACCAAAAAAAAAGTTCAAACAATTCCGATGCACAACATTTTTCAACGGTAACATCTGACACAAACAAACCAGAATCCATCCTCTCTCACTTGAATACAACGAAAAATACAACAAATGTCAATTTCCCTTCACAACACTTTAATCCAACCCCTTTAATCACCAATAACACACCAACCATATCAACAACTAATAACACTAACACACCAAAAGTTTTATATCTCTAATTGCGAACCAGATTTCGATCAATATGACGACACACTTTAATACAAATAATCAGTCCGAACGATTGGATTCCTACACACGAGGATTGAATGAGGTATCCTCGCCAAATAGGCCGGTTGTTTCTGATGTCACCGATTATACACTGTCAAAACTGCTACACCTCAGCTTCTCGCATTATAAATATTATAACGTAGATAAGTAAACCAAGCTTAAAAGTTCATCCTTTACAGTTCTACAATGGAACCTTAACGGATACCTTAACAACTACTGTGAACTGCAACTCCTAATCAATGATCAGAAACCTTCAGTCATTTCTCTACTAGAAACGCATATAGCACATACCTACTCGTAATGCTAACACATTCTCTCCTAGGAATTATGTCCGATTCTTCCATAACTTTGAAACTACCACCCAAGAACAAGCGGTCGGCATCCTCATCCATAAATCTATCACAGTGAATAAAGTTACGAAATACAGTTCCGATATAGTGGCAATTGCAATTGAAATTGAGTGGAAAACAAAACTCACTATTATCTCCATATAATTCACCCAAACCAAATATTTAACACCAGGGATTTTGAAGTCTTTTTAAGGTTCTAAATAGATGACTTGCATGCAGATCCCAAGGGGGACACACCATCCGCAAACCAAAATGCCCCCTAAATATCAAATAGATAGAGCTAATTGGTCCGAAATTGGTCAGTTGAAATTCTAGTTTCTCTAGCACAAAGACAAACATAAATAGAGAAGCTGCACCTTAATTAAGTCTATTCGAAATGCAGCCAATCTGACAATTCCTCAATCCCGCAACAACTCTAGGAAATCGATAGTCATCTGGTGGAGTAGAGAACTGACACAGCTTCGTCTTATCAAACAAAATGCCTGGAAGGTATTTAGAAAACATCCAAACGACAAAAATTTCGTATGCTACCGAAAAGCCAATGCGGTCTTTAGAAAGATGATGAGACCTGCTAAGTTTGACTCCTTTGCAAAGTTTACTGCAAACATTAATCCTAACGGTAATTCCAAGAAACTTTGGACAGATGTCAAAATACTAACTGGAAATTACGTGCCGCGAGCCATCAAAATTATGAAATCTAACACAGATACCCTATCCTGGCCTGCAGAAATTGCCGAATTCTTCGCTAACAGTTGGTCAAATTACTCCAACGACCAGATTTACCAGATCATACCAGATTTCCTTCAGAAAAAGAATTCTGTACTTAATTTAAAACCCGACTTTCGCAAAATAGACACGTCCGCTCGTTATATAGACCTTCAAATTAATGAAAATTAGTTCAATTAGCAATTCTCAAAAACTCACCTCCAGCTTTTGAAACTGACTTCTTGCTCTTTACAACCTTATACTTCAATGGTGTTATCCCACAAATCTGGAAAACGGCCAGTGTGGTCCCTATTCCCAAACAAAAATCACACCCATGTTAACGCATATCCTTACTTCCATGTATTGGAAAACTTCTTTAAAAAATTATCTCCAAAAGGTTACTATGGCTTCTAGAGAAAGAAACCTATTGAAAACAAATCAGCTGGCATTCAGACGCGGTCATTCCACAAGTTACTCGCTCCTTCATATCGATCACTGTGTATCGTACGCCTTGTCAGCTAAAAATCATATTTTAGTTTTGTCAATCGATTTCGAAAAAGCATTTAACAGAATCGGAATTCATCTTATTTAAAAAAAATTACTCACAAATATGTACAATTACATCAAAGCCTTTCTACCTAATAGACAATTTTGCGTATCAAATTAAATTGCACCTACTCTTCCGTCAAAAAAAATCAGCAACGGAACACCACAAGGACCTTCACTGTCGTCAATTCTGTTTGTAATAGGATTGGACGATTTAAATAATATTTTATCGAAATACAATAAAATCGAACATTCCTTGTATGCGGATGATCTATATATATTTTCAAAAATTAAAGACCTTAAAGAGGTAGCAGATATTTTTTCAAGCATCCTTTCAGATATCACTGATTGGGGCAAATGCTCTGGGTCTAAGATATCTCATGAAAAAAGTAAAATTTTGCATATTTGTAAAAAAAAATTAGCTGCAATAAAATACTATGATAAAATACTCGTAAAACTGAACTCCATTTTTGATAATACAATTAATGTAAATGCCCTCAATTAGGTATTATTTTTTATAGTAAGTTTAATTTTAAGTCTCACTGTATATACCTTAGAAAAAGCCTAGCTATCAGTCTCAATATCATAAATTATCTACCGCCAAAAAACAGTTTTTGCATCGTTCACTCTCTAATCAATATCATAAGATCAACCTTTCTTACAGAGATAGTCTACGGATTAAACATATATGGAAAATGTCCAAAATCAACCCTAAATATGATTCAAACACCATATCAAGCGGACGTTAGACCAAGTTTAAGAGCTTTTATTTAGAACAACCCCAATAAAAAATATCTTAACTGAAGCAGGACTTCCTTCAATAGAACAGATTTGATTTTTTTAACTTCGCTAGTAATAACAAAGTATCCAATGTCCAAAAGTCACCAACAAGTCACATATGCCAACAAACTTTTTTCTAGAAAAATAACTCTTAAATACCCTTCCACGATTTCCAATGCAGTAGTACTTGCAAAGGAAATTGACATCCCCCCGACACAAAAACTCTACATAAAGGTTTCCACCAACCCTGGACCCTATGCCGAAATTCCATCAACACATTAATATCCACATTTTCGAAAACAGCTACCAGCGATGAAAAATTTAAACAGTTGTTTCTCGAAATCAAAGATACAGAAAACGAAACTAAACTGGAGCTTCATTTTTACAGATGGCTCAAAATCTAAATCCGGAACAGGTTTTGCAGTGGTCGATGAAGCGGCCAAAACACTTACCAATGGACTTCTTCTAGAGTTCTCCTCTGTTCTGTTAGCAGAAGCAATGGGAATTTTAAAAGCAATTAACCTATCCAAAAAGAATAAAATCATTATTTGCACTGACAATCTCTCCTCAACAATACAAGCTATTATCAACATCGAGAACAGGAACCTAATCATAGCGCTTATCAGGGATAAACTTTTAGCGAACCCAAAAAAAGGAAAACTCATGAGGATACCAGGACATGATGGTATAAAAGGCAACGAAGAAGCAGACAAAGAAGCAAAGTCCGTGTTGTGATTCACACACCACATGATACCAACACTTGTTATCGCAACAATCCATTTATCCAAGCAGATAAATGATCGTAAGTGTTATGGGAGTGGTTGTGCAAGCCGATTTGGCTACGCACAGAAAAGGTTATAAAAGAGATAAGATGCAAAAGGAAAGGCAGTTTGTTAATTAGACTAATTCAGACGACAAGGTTGCAGCGACGCTAAAGACGGCGGACCTTTAGTCAGTAAAATAAAATAAAGTAAAAACAAAATTAAATTATTTGGTGGCAGCGGTGGGAAACTACCACGGACAAGAACCTAAAATACTCTTGATGCGTACTGGGGCTATACACCAGAAAATAAAAGCACTGTAGTGTAGTGTAGTGTAAAAGTGAAAAGCCCACACATATAAGTCCTTGCGAGCTCTAGTAGAACTAGACGCAGAGGCAAAACGGTGGCAGTGTAAAAGACCAGGGCAACAAAAACTATAGAGCGTAAAGCCTACCTGGCACAAATACGTAACAGAGCACAAATACGCAACACAGCACAATCAACAGAAGCAGCAGCAGAAATACCAGAAGCAGCAGCAAAATCAAGAGAGACAGCAGGAACGGTAGTGACAACAGGAGAAACGACAAAAAAATTAAAAACCACAAGGTATTAGGTCATTATTATCTCTCTCACTATAAAAAAAAAAAAAATTTTTTATCTCAATCAAAAATAACTTTTAAATAAAGATACATTTTTGTCACATTTTTTTTACACTATTTCATAATCCCAGTCAAAAAAAGGGAAAAATTTGATTTGTTTTAAAATTAAATAAATAAATAATTTAAATAAATAAATTAAATTTCATTCCTTTTAAATTTAATTTATCTCAGTCTCACACACATTACCATACGATTTAGTTTATATTTTAGTCACCATTACCTTTAAATCCACTTGCTGTTCTCTTACATCTCCCATCCCGATATCATTCCGTGAAAATTCCAACGCGAAAAAATAAGAGCACAATAGAGCACTTCAGAGTTCTACCTTTTGCTCTACCCGAAAATCATACGAGTGTTGTATCACCATCACAAAATTATAAAATGGCTGTAAAAATCTCTCTTATATTCAGTATTCAGTATAGTACCAACTTTCGATGGCAATCCGGCATGTCTCAATAAATTTGTGGCGTGCGGCAAACACTCTGTTTACTTACATCAACGACGAAGCGCAACACTCTCTTTTCTGGACATTTTTAAAACCAGGCTTCAAGGTCCGGTTTCTGATCTTGTCAAATACAAGTATTTCGGCACGAGTACGATAACTTTGGCGCCAAGAACTGATAACGGTATTTTGTAGAGGAGTTAAAAACTAGCATTTTTTACTATGGGAGGGGGGGTTCATCTCGTCCTGTTTAGGAGTTATGGGCAATTTAAAAAAAAAAGTATGTGCTTTTCGTCAGGCAGGCGCCTATGTCATCAATACTCTTCATCCACAGTACTCATCACAAAATTACAAAGTTCCCATTAATAACAAAGTTTCACTAATTCGCATTATAGAAAATCCACATGTCTCATGTTGCAGTAAATTATTTACTTTGCGAAATATCTATGTTTGTACGTATGTAATATGTAATGCACTTGATAATGATGCAAAAATATAACCGAACAAACGTTTGATTTTATACCGTTATTTCTTTTTGTGATAAGGTGTGTAGTTATTGATATTCACAAAGATCACTCTGTGTTCAACCGTAGTGCGAATCAAGTGATATTTTTTGTCAATAAGCAATGACGGCTAAGCATCCTCTAATCCATCCTAAGCTAAATAACTTCTCAGTGTTTTGTTCGTTCGGAGATTTGGTGTCGACCAACGAAAGAAGCATTGAATTTTTAGAAGAATCTGGTTTAATTCCCACTAAAACATCCATTCCCCCACTGTGTTGCAACTTACCTATGAAGGTAGAAAAGTGTAGAAATGTAAAGTTCGGTTGGATTTGGCGAAGCTCAAAGAAAAGCTCTAAAAAAAAAGGTGACAAAAATTGTAGAAATACAATCAACCCATCTATCGGTACATTTTTCCATGGACCTCAATGTCGGCTAGAGATTCGCGAGGTGCTTGCAATAATTATCGCTTTTGTTATCAAAATGCCTGTGAACACGGTTTTTCAGGTAAATTAATTAAACCTTAAGCTACAACCTAAGGATTTTTTAAAAATATTATTACATGTACGTTATTATTTTAAAATTAGCATATAATCGCTTGGCGCCATCACGACAATAAAAGTGAGCTTAGTAAATCTCCCATAATAGATTACTATAACTATTGTCGTGAAATAGCCGAAATAATAACATCTCACGTCGATGTTAAGATATAAAGTTAAGAAGATATAAAGTCATGCGGTTTGTGTTCGATTCAGAATTGATATGCGCATTAATAAACCAATTGGGCACATCATTTCACAATAAGTTTTAATGCGAATTAAAATTCACACGAATAATTTGATGTAAATTTTATATTAAAGAGCAAATTTTAGGCTTTCAAATCCTGTATAATACTTTATTGTAAGTGTTGCCGTTGTTTTTTAATAATTTCTTTCCCATTTAAGTCATTTTTTTCTAAAATTGCCCCTAACTCCTAAATGGGGCGAGATAGACCCCTCCCCCCCTCCCATAGTAAAAAATGCTAGTTTTTAACCCCTCTACAAAATACCGTTATCAATTCTTGGCGCCAAAGTTATTGTACTCTCCCCGGTTTTTCACTAAATGGATAGATATGCTGTCAGTGCTAGAGTCTCAATTCAGAGAAATCAAGTCACGGTCCTCCGCCCATAATGAGCTAATAACAGCCAGGCAGAGACACCAAGAGTCCGTCCAAGAATTTGGGGACAGAATTATGACGTTATTGTGTGCACTCGACACGCTCACATGCAGTTTTATAGCGGAGATACCCGTAAGAGATTTCCTTATTAAGGAAAATACAAACTTGGCAGTACAGACTTTCGAGGATGGACTTAAATACCCCAGTCTCAAGATCCTGGTGAAGGCTCAAAACTACCAAGATCTGAAAACTGAGGTCAGCTATGCTATCAGACAATCCATCCGATTAGAGCCTGTCGTTGGACCCACAAACACGTCCACAAAACAAGAGTCCCAAAGTTTGGTCAAATGCCAGACATGTAACAAGTTGGGGCACACCTCAACTACATGTTACATGAACCAGGTTACGCACTCCCAACCACCCAACCATCGGCCTGTCTGCCAAACATGCAACAAAATAGGACATACCTCCGCCACTTGTTACAGGAATACTAATATTCCGAATTTCATTCCGCAGCAAATAAAGAGAGAAGTTCAACTGATAAGATGTGGGTATTGTAACAAACCAAACCACTCTCAGGACGAATGTAGGATGCGATTGGCACATGAGAAGCCTCAACAAGGGAAGCCAAATCCCGCAAATTCCACCAATAACCAAAACGTGAGATTCTTCCATGTCGGGAAATGAGCAAGCTCGGGAAGCACAAGCCGGCAATCATACCCGAGAACAAATAAAAGCCAATGTTCACAACGTCCCTAACTAACCTATCAAATGTTCATATCACTCTGTCCCAAACGCCAAGAGCCAGTGATACGAGCCAAATTTCACCCCATAGTCCACAAACAACTAGCTACATTCCTAATCGACACAAGCGCTGATATAAGCAGAAAAATTCTGCGTGTGAAGGCATAACACTGACAAGTAGATTTGGCTGTTGTAGAGTTTCAAGCACAGAAAAAAAATACTGTGAATTATACCTCAAATCACTCTGAGTGAAGAAAAAAACTCTCCGTCCTATTCGGACTCTCCCCCCCCCCCCCCCCCCCCCCCCCCAAGCGATGAGATTGCTTTAATTGATTAATTAATTGATGAGATACTCATCAATATGCGAACGGAAATTTAACTCTCTATCGGATAAAATTACAAGGTCGCGAAGGGATTGAACCTGGGGTACAGGTTTGTCATGCTGAAAGTAAAGTCAAAGCAATTTTTTAGACACCAAGTGGAAAATATATCGAGGTTTTCTCGAAGGAGAATAGAGTCTTGGGGTGAAGAAATAGTTTTGGAAAACTTAGTTTCATCGGTGTAAATGGATGGTTCACAGAGTTTAATAATCCTCTCAAAATCGCTTATAGTTAAAATGAAAAAGAGGGGACCTAAAGAGCTGCCTTGTGGGACAGCAGAAGTGACTAAAAACGGGGTTGAGAAGGCTGACCTAAAAAGAGCGCTATAATAACGGTTCTCCAGAAAAGAAGATATCTATTTTAATGATATGGGGTTAATGAGGGAAGACAATTTGAAAAGGATCAATTGATGTGATATTTTATCGAAGCCCTTAGTAAAATCTGTTGCAATAACATCGATTTCGTAGCCATTTTCTAGGGCTGAAAGCGCAAAAGATACGAATTAAACTAAGTTTGTAGTAGTTGATCTACCTTTCAGAAATTCATGCTGACTGGTGATATAAGTGACTTGCACTGAAAGCTTAGAACTTCATATAAAAAACTTTCGAACATTTTAGGTATGTGAGAAAGGTTTGTAATGGGACGGTAGTTAGTTACTTCATTCTTTGATCCCTTTTTTTGGACCGGGGTTGTGATAGGGGTATTCCAAACTAGGGGGAATTCCCCTTTTGTAAGGGACATATGAAATAGGAAGGAAAGTGGGTGCAAAAGATTATAGGCACACTTTTTGAGAAATATTGCTAGGAGCCCGTCTGGCCCCGGTAAAAATGCATCATTCAGATTTTGTACCTTTTCTTCGATAAGGGTTGGATCAAAAGATTGAGAGCGAGAGGGGCCAATGGAGAAATTGGGAAGGCACTTGATATACAGAGGATGTTCAAAATATTAGGAACACTTTCAAAAATTTAATTAAAAATATGAAAACAATGCCAGAACGAATTCGTGCGTTAAAAAACGTTAAGAGAGCTGTGACAAAATATTAAATGGAAAAAATATAATAAATAAATATGATAAATTTTAAAATTGTAAAGTTGAATTTTATATTTCAAGCTGCAAAATCAAAATCCACAGTAATAAACAAAAAATATGTGAAAAAAATGCAGTGTTCTTATATGGTCAGGTACGAGGAAGTTGTCTGCAAATGATTGTTTAAAAAAGTTTGCAAAATAGTTGGCGATAGTATTGTATGTGGGTCGGTCAATGAAATATTACCGAACAAGAGAGGGGGATAACTGTCTGATTATTTAATTCGACGAATTAAATATTTCACTGTAAAAAATGGACACAAATGAAGATAGGATGGTATAATCAAAAGAAAATTTGCAAAAATTAACTTTATGATATTGATATTGATATTGATATAATTTATTTCTTCTTATAAATTCATTATAATTCACAATTCTTAAAATAAATAAATAAAAACCTTATATGCAGAGCAATAGAAATAAGGAGATTGGTGACATTCTGTATTTTAGATTACAGAAGTAAAGAAAATAGTGTTGAATGTCACTTCAAAGGACTTTAACAATATAAAATTAAATTTTTTAGGTGGGGTGACCCTGTAGGAAGCAAATATAAGACTGAAGTATTTTAAACAATATAAAAATGTGTAAGAAAAAGTTCATGAAGCATAAGAGAGTACAACAAAAACATTTATGTTTTAAGAAAAAAAATACATCCGTTAGATAGCTAAATAGGCAAAGGATGAATACAACAGTGAGCTAAGGTTTAACCAGGTTATGGAAGCTGTAAGAAGAGATAGTAGGGAAACAAACGGACTGGGGTGGAGAGTTATCGAAAAATGAGAGAAGAGGGGGTGAAAATTATCGATAGTTGATGGCTAAGGGACTAAACGTTGCTCTGGAGTTAATAGGAACTCTAGTGAAAATAAGGCCTAGTTGCCTACCGATGGAGTTAGGGACGCCACTTACTTGGCATAGGCTTGAATCTGTTATACGGTCAATGAATAGACATTCCTTTGATGAATTAGCTTTTGACGCGGTAAAAAAAATTTGATTATCTCATGAAATTCACTTCAGCAGAGGCAGATTAAAGTCACCAAAGATAAGGATATCGTCGGTGGAATCACTTAGGTCAATAAGTTGGGCAATCGCTTTAATAACAAGGATGTAGGATCCGATAGGTTGAGCTGTCTGTAAGACATAGACGAGTTTTAGATCACAAGCCTCTTACGGTCTGGTCGTAAAATGTGACACAGTTTGTTGACTGGAGTAGTAGGGGAATGTGTATAAGATGCAGGCAAAGAAGGCAAGTTAGGAACGAAAAAATTTATCATGGTCAGCTCCGCTACGCCGAAGGTGAGTCTACGAGGGGCGTTCAATATATTCTCGGTATCGATATGAAGGAAAATGCTAATTCAATTTAAATTGTTTTTATTTTTCAATATAATCTCCCCTAACATCAATGCATTTGTTACATCTTGAGATAAGCTTTTTTAAACCCTCAAAAAATTAAATTTCCTCTTTCTCTGCAAAATACCCATTTATTGCCGACTTAAGTTCTTCATCATCCGAAAATCTTTTTCCACGAAGACATTTTTCCAAATCCGGAAACAGGAAATAATCACTAGGGGCAAGGTCTGGACTATAGGGTGGGTGTTGGATTTCTTCGAAACCACAATCTCGCGCAGCAGCCTTGGAAACTCGCGCCGTGTGAACAGGAGCGTTGTCATGAAGAAGCAACACACCCGCAGCGAGTTTACCCCGTCTTTTTTTTTTAATTTCCTCCCGCAAATTATGAAAAGTGGAAGCGTAGGATGTGGCGTTGATGGTTTCACCTTTTTTTTTTGTACTCAATGACCAAGATTCCCTTTGAGTCCCAAAAAACTGTGGCCATGAGCTTCCCGGCAGACGGAGTGACTTTGAACTTCTTCAGGGGGTCTGTTCCTTTTTTATGCCACTGCATGGACTCTTGTTTGCTTTCAGGGTCATAGTGGTGGACCCATGTTTCGTCCCCAGTAACAATTCGATCCATAACACCGTCCGCGTTCTCACTACACATCTCCAAAAGCTCTGTACAGCATGCGATTCTCACTTTTTTCTGAGGCGCTGTGAGCATTCGTGGCACCCACCTTGCACTTACCTTTGAAAGGTTAAGATGGTCATGAAGAATAGTGTGAATGGTACCAATTGAAAGCTTGGTGATCTCTGCCATCATTTTCACCTTTATTCGAGCATTCCCAAGAACAAGTTTTTCGACTTCTTTGATGCTTTCTCCCGTACAAGCAGTAGCCGAAGGGCCGGAGTGGGGGTCGTCTTCAATGCTCTCTCTGCCTCTCTTGAACTCACTGGACCACTTTTGCACAGTTGATAATGAAGGTGCGGAACCCTGGTAAACAGCCACCATCTCTTGATGAATAGTTTTTTTACTTTTTCCTTGCTTAGTGAGAAATTTAATTACAGCGCGATGCTCAATTTTCACCATCATCGTCTCAGTTACCATTATGATTCTGTTTAACTAGAGATAAAACGCGAATTAATAATCACATTTATATGAAATTACATGAATGCACTAAAATAATAGTATTACTTGATAAATAAGTCAATTTATATATACAACCACAGCTTCACCCCGATACCGAGAATATGTTGAACGCCCCTCGTACATAGCTGCGGAAAACGGCGAGGTCATCCGCAACCTGTTGGGGAGGTGTGCTCAAAATCTCGAGACCATGTTGTTAAGCAATTGTTAGTATTCGTAGGAGAGGGTGTGGGCGGTTGAGCAGTGACAGGGAAAAATTGGGAAATATTTTGGTTTTAAGGCTCCCGTTGCGTAAGGTTTAGGATGTGGATGGGGAATGGATTTGGGCGATTTACAATTAGCTTTAGATGAGACGTTGCTTCGTTTTGTTTCTATGTTTTAATTGGTTAGTTCGTATTTAGCCGGTAAGTTAATCTTGATATTGTGTTTGCTTTTGTCGTGAGATGTTGGCAATATTGTTCATTGGATTATGGTGATGCCATACCTATTTTTGAAAAATTCACAAATCCAAGCAACATCTGCGTAATTTGGAGCACCTTTGACGAGTAGGGTGGTGATTTGATTCGTTGTGCCGAGTCCGTCCAGCCTGCTTTGCCACTCTGATGACGTCCACGTCGTGTTAAATTTTATAACAAGTTTCCGTGGGGCGGCGATAGGAGGAGTTGATGTTGGAGCAGTTATATTACTACAAGATTTTTGGATCGAAGGGCTGGTGCGAGGATTTGGAGATTAGGTTGTCGGTTTGTAATAATTCAGCCAAAATTGAAGTATTGTAACTGTTGTCCGGCTGGAGATGGGTTGTAAGGCCATCGATTTTGTCACATACTGTTTCATTGAGGTTTTCCAAATCATTCAACACTAGTCAATTCGTAGTGAGTTTATCATTAAGCTCATTGATTTTATGGAGAGGTCTTCCCGGAGAGAGTTGATGGAACTACACGTTTTCTTGTTGGAATCCATCATAGCGGAACCGAACTGAACACTTTATCGAGGTGGCGCTTGGATGTTTCTTCATTTCTGGATCTTGCACTTTCTAATTCAATGACCAGTCAGCCACACATATTACAGTTTGTTCAAACATTGATAGTTTGTCCGTTATTGTTCTGACGAGTGAGTTATGATTGAATTCATTGGAGTCACTGAGGCACTTGATTGCAAGGAGCACATGTGAAAGAGAGATACTGATACACTCGTTACAAAAGAAGAGCAGATGGTGGCATTCAATTTCAGGCACCAGGAGCCTATCATTTGGCTCGGTGGATGCCAAAAGGAATTTATTGCCTTAAAATACCATTATTTCAGCAGCAAGTTAAGCTTACAGCCAAATACTTTGTGTACAATTTGACGTTTTATTGTCAAATGCCACGCCCAATCTTGGTTTACTGCCCCAAAAGTTCTGCAAGCACCTTTAAATGATATTCATTTGCTAAAAATACAACTCGCATAAAGATGGTGACAAAATTATAGCAGATATTGCAATAAAGGAGTTCATAAATTATTTATGGTACCTGAATGAGGAATGCGCCGCCTTTTATTTTTTTGATAACAGGATAAGTTTTGAACAAAAACGAAAAATGGTGTTAAAAGTTTAGGAAAATGATGAATAAAAGGAATTCGATTTGATTGGCGGCCCGGGTCAACCCGACAGATTTATTAAAGCTTATTGCAAGCATATTCTTAAAACCAGAAGAATGGTCCTCAAGAATGTTCTTGAGAAAGAGTTTGCTGAGATAGTTGTCGAAGAGAGGCAGAATATGCCATATGTGGCTTCATATCTCCGTAATTCGTTCTGTGAACATTGAGCCGGAAAAGTGGCACAGACCTAAATTGCGTGGGTTGGTGCTAAAAGAAATAAGTTGAAGAAAGTAGGACAATCGATATTACTAATTAAAATTTTCTGAATAAAGATAATGTCGGCAACTTTTCGTCGTGTAGAAAGGGGTTGTAAATTTATAAGTTTCAGCCGGCCAATGTAAGTGGTAAGATATGTAAAAAGATTTGATAACGTAAGGACTGGAAAACTCCTTAGATTAGCGCTTTATGTAGCCAAGGACAGAGTTGGTTTTTTGGAACGAAGACCTAACTGGTATAAATCGTCACACCAAAAAGCGTAACGGAAGTACCCCCTCCATGTGCCTCTCTCTTTTATTTTTGTATTTATTTTTAAATTAAAAGAAAAAGAAAAAAGTTTCTATTCCACAGTCGAGAAACCACGACGTGGTCTCAACACGTCTAAACTTCACTGAAATCTATGAACGACTGAGGAATCTCTACAACCCCCCCCCCCCCCCTATATATACTAACTACACTACACAATGATTCTTGAGGCAACAGAAAAATTTTTGAAATTAGATTCAAATCCAGAATGCTATACTTAAGGAATCATTTCTTCAGTGTCTCTCTATTCGGCTACACAAGCGGTAAATTTGCTGAATGTGCATTACTGAGACTTATTGGAGAACTAATAGGTACTAACCAAAATACTATAAACTGTCTACGCGCTTTCGTGTATAAAAGTGACCAATGCGGTCTCAGCACCGATATAACTGCTACCAACGAAACTGTGGAATTGGAAGAATTGGTTCAAAGGTATTTTGCAGAGCTCGCAAATAACAATTTCCCGTCCTTCGTTGTCCGTAAATAAGTCTCATTTACAGACACTTTGAGCAAAAAGTCAGAGATGAACCGTTCACTTCGTCTCTGAAGTAAAACGGTCTGCGCTCAACGAATAACTGAAAGTGTTGTTTCTCTTTTGTTCGGGGAATTCGCTGACCGTTTGGACGCGAGCGAAGAAAATAAAAGTCTTTTGAGTTTGTATGCGTATGTGCGAGTGAGGCGTCTTTTTGAGCTTGTCACTTGGCTTTGTGAATTAAGTGCGTTCGGTAATTCGGGAAACATGGGCGTGAACAAAATAAAAAAGTGCATTAATTTTTTAAATTCGATGCACAAGCAAATAAATCGAAGTGCAACGTATGCGATATAAAATTGTCTGGCTCGCACGCAATAAATTTAAAGCGCCATTTGATAGCTAAACATGCCGAGATTTTTAACGAATTAGACAGCAACGACAATATCGAAGTGCATGAAAATATTAAAAAAAGAAGAATATCTTATGAAACAAGTGAAGAAGGACTCGTTTCCTCAATTATAAAAATTGTGACGACGGATAGAAAACCTTTCTTATTTCTGGAGAGCGAAGGGTTTCGAGAAATATTAAACCCAATATACAGCGCTCTTTCTATGGCACCCATAACGTTACGAAATATTCTGCATTTTGTGACCATTAGAGAGCAGAATATTAAAGACAGTATAAGAGCTTTTGTAAAGGGAAAACTTGTATCCCTTAAAATGGATGTTGCCACTAGAATGGATAAAGCTATTCTAGGTGTAAATTTACAGGTGATCCACTCAAGTATGTCCAAAGCTGGATGGAACTTACATTGAAATACAAGAAAGACATAAAAAAGAAATTATTGGCACAAATAAAAATTCGAAAATGTATGTTACTCGAAAATGATGCTTTGTTAGTTGCAATTTATATGGACCCCGTGTAAATTGCATTTTAACTGACCAACAAAAATGTTTGGCAGAACAAAATTTAAAGAAAATTGCTTTTCCTTTATTCGAGCTGAAACAAGTAAGGCTAAGTCATACCCTCTTGAATGTTAAGTTCTTTATAAAAACAAAACAGTATGGATCGCATAATGATCTGTGTCTTTGTTGAGGTGGAACTAGCTGGATACTTTTTTAAAAAGAGTGGTTACGGGAGACGAGAAATGGGTGGTTTACAACAACATTCGACGTAAGAGGTCATGGTGCGCTCCTGGTGAAACACCGCAATCGGTTGGTAAGCAAGATTTGCATCCCAAAAAGGTCATGTTGAGCATTTGGTGGGATTGGCGAGGTGTCCTATACTTCGAGTTGCTTCCACGCAATGAGACAATAAATGCTATCAAATATTGCTCTCAGCTCGACAATTTAAAGCAGGCAGTGGAAGGCAAACGGCCCAGAGTTAGTGAACAGGAAGGGCGTTGTTTTCCACCATGACAATGCCAGACCACAAACAGCTTTTATCACAAAAGAAAAGCTGAATGCCTTTGGCTGGGAAGTAATGCAGCACCCACCGTACTCTCCAGACCTTGCGCCGTCTGACTACCACCTATTCCACTCCCTCCAAAACGATTTGGACGGAAGGCAACTTAATTTCGAGGAGGACATAAAAACACATCTGGAAAACTTTTTTGGTCAAAAGTCTACTGATTTTTACAAAAGAGAAATAATGTCTCTTCCAGAGCGTTGGAAGAATGTAATAGATCAGAATGGACAATATTTGATTAATTAAATATATGGTTTTAAACAAAAAATGTGTATTAAACTTTAACCAAAAAACGCAGAACTTATTGAACAGCACAATAAAAACAATTTCTAAATAAGCTGATGTCATAGTTTATGTCAGAAACTATATCCAAAAGGTTAGATGAAGTATAAGCAATTCCTAGATCATCTGCAGAAGCCGTGATTTTTCCTTTGAATGGTAGGGAAAACATGGAGTTTATATAAATAAGAAACAGTAGAGGGCCAAGTACTGATCCTTGAGGAACTCCTAGATTCACTTCTATTGTCCGACTTTTACTTTTATTTTTGATTTAGGAAGTCAGCCAGCTAGACATGAAACTACGAAAGCAGCTTGCAGTATGTAATTTTTCCCAAAGAATGGTGTGGTTAACCATATCGAACGCTTTAAGTAATATCGACAAAAAAAGCCTGCACAATATTTCTTTTCATCCAAACCTTTGTTTTTTAATATAAATATAGAACAAAATAAAGCTATTTTTTTTTAAATATATTTGCAACTAAAGATAATGTTATTAATGACCCTCCTCTCTTTCCTAGGGTTCCCCAAGGAACTTTGAATTTGGGGCTTGTAATATAATTATTGCGGCACATCTTTATTTATTTATTTAAACTCATCCATATCTTTTCACGACGTCTTCTTAAACTAAGATTAAGGATGTGTACAACACTTTCTTGCTAAACTATTTTTAGAACGTATTTTTTTAAATAAGTGTCCACTAATCCAAGGTTTTAACCTAAAAGTTGAATCTTTTTAATATAAGTGTAAGAGTGTTGTTCAATATACTCGTAATATTTTAAAATGGTTAGGAATGAGTCAAAAGCTATTTCTATATTTTCTTCTAAGTATACAGCGGACCAATTTTCTTGCAAAAGTGGATTATTTAATTGATCATATTCTATTTTGCAAACTTTTGGCATATTTACAAATCGATTCTGATTCTCATTTTTTGCATTACAAAACAAAAGGCTTGTCATACAGTGATCCGAAATGCCTAGATCAAAATTTATGCCTACACAATTCTGAGAAGTGCTTTTTGAAAACCTGCCGAAAACATGATCAAGGCATGCAGCTGCGATAGGCCTAGTTGGCGTATTTATAAACGAAAAGAAGCCATGTTCAGCAATCGTATTTAAGTAAGAATCAGATAACGAGTTGTAGAGAATAGTTATCATTTGGATATGGAAAAGAATTATAGCCCGGAAGTAAATATCCAGACCTCTGTAGCAAAATTAAGATCCGGTAAAGTAACAAGAGCTTCAAGTTTACAGATCAGCACATCAAAATTTTGTCGCATACTATGAATATTCTGGTGAACAACAAATAATGAATAATTTATAGTATTAGAACGGAATATATCATCGTTGGTATCGTAAATTGTTGAAAAGAGATGATTGTTGCATAATTGATTGAGTCTATTTAAATTATTTAACATAAAATCTATATTTTTAATAAAAGAAATAATTAGACACAAGTATTAAAGAGCCTACAAATCGGCAAACTTGTAGGCTTGTACCACTTCTTAGGATCATCTAACCATAACATTGTAAGAATCTCGACGACAATTCGGTTCATACGCTCCACCTGCCAATTCCCTCTAGATACTCCAGTCGTGGTCAGAATGTGCTGGATATGGTTTAACTTAGAGAATTCTTCGAATGCGTTCGCCGTAAACGCAGCTCCTGGGTTGACCGAAAACCTCACTCTGGAGCACCAACTTTTTCAAGACCTCGTCACACTTCGTGGTCCCTACTGGGTAGATCCAGATAAACTTCGTGAAAGCGTCTACTACTACAAAGAGATAATTGTAAAGTCTATTAGTAGATAAGTGGCCTCAAATGGTCAATGTGATACGTATATACAGTGGAAACTCTCTTGGGCGGACAGCGACCGTCGGTCATTTTTTGTTCGCTCAAGAGGAAGGGGTCCCCTCCATTATGATTAAGGTTTTTTTTTTTTTAATTAATTTATTAATTTAAGAGATCCAATTTCTTAGTAAATAGTACGATTTTATATTTGATTAAAGTGTTTAAATGTATTTAACAAACGAAATTTTTTTTTCATGATTGGTACATAAATACAGTGAAAACTCTCCTAACGGACACCTCTAATAGGCGGGCACTCCTCTTAGACGATATTTTTTCGTTAACCGTTATGTACACGCAAATTTTACATAGGACATAAAAATAACGTAAAATAAAAAGACCACATTACTTTAGTGCTTCACGTTAGTTGCTGAGGGGTCCGCGTCCGGCTAAGAGAGGTACCTTTTCACAATTTTTAAAAATATGTTGTCCACGTCCGGTTAAAAGAGGGTCCGTTTAAGAGAGGTAAAAATATTCGGAAAAGAATTGAAAAACAATGGTTAACGAGAAAATGTCCGTCTAAGAGAAGTGTCCGCCTATTAGAGGCGTCCGTTAGGAGAGTTTTCACTGTAGTAGGACGTCGCTTTTCTCTATTTTATGCAGATAATAATATAAAATAATCCTGCTTACAAGTGGCTTCCACCTTACTTGCGCTAATGTGGCCCTGCTCGTGGACTCCTCTTATTATCTCACTCTGCATTCCCTTTGGTACTACACGTAGATGGGTCCCCTCTTCAAACTTGTAGAGTATATCGGTTCTTAATTCGTAATCTTTGTAGCTGCCTTTTGCTGCTAGTATCTCTATAACCGACTTGCAATATTCATCCTTATTCTATACAGGACTCCTTCCTCGATCCTCATGAACGTTGGATATCTGCTCAACGCGTCAATATGTCTCATTGCTGTTCCTTTCCTGTGTATCACCTTCATATCTTATTCCCTGAGCACAATGGCCCATATAACCTCTCGCGGGCACAGATTTTTCTTTATCATTGTCGCCTGGAACGCCTTGCAATCAGTCACTACCGTGAATTGGATACCTAACAGATATACACGCAACTTCTTTAGACATTTCAATATAGCTAACACCTCCAATTCGTAACTTGTATAGTTCTTTTCCGATGCTGCCGTTTTAATACTGAGGTAAAATACAGGATGAAATTTACCGTCATCATACTTCTGTAATAGAGCATGATGTATATCCTATAGTATATATCCTATTAGACTCGCATTCGTTTGGAGCTTAGTCTGCAATGCAGGATTAAACAGCTTCAAAACCAGTTTTTTACAGTAGTGTGCACAACATTTGCAATTTTTTTCAAATACAATAACATCCTTTATTAATTGCACTAAAGAAATAATTCTAATGAAACTGTTCATGCTATTAACCTTAAATCATTACCTTTTTTTATATTTCTGTTAAAATATCTTAACATTTCTTTTATACTTGTTAATTTACCACATAGAAATTGAATTACAACCCATCCCATTTATCTATTGCGAATTATTGTAATGCAAACGAAAGGTTGGAATCTCCTTCCAATAAATTCTCTCTCCAGGAGATCGAGCAGCTACTTTGTAAAATTGGAATCTATGATAAAAGAATTCGAAGACCAACCGCCGGAACCATCAAGTAGTGCGTATACAATATTGTAATAAAGAAAAAATAATCAAAATTAAGTCTTGTCTTGCTGCTGTAAATTCAAATAATTGAAAGTTAAAAGTCACAAAATTTGTTGAACATAAAAGTTACTTAGTTCCTGAAAACTCTCAGGAAACATAAACGTTCAGTTAAAAGTATTACTTACAGTTTAATACTTAAAAGGAAACAAAGAAATTTAAAATATGTACTCTTGATACTTTGTAAAACATAAAAAAACGAGTTTATTCATTTTAAGGCTGTGCAAAACATATGCAAGTTTTTTTTGTTCATCAGTATTTGGTCAAAAGCCATTGTTTCACTGGGAATTTTTTTCCACGCGTCCTTTAAAGCTTCATAAAGAACCTTCTGCGAAGTAAACCGTTGCCCCGTTGTCCGCTGTTTTAAGATTCCCCATAAGTTTTCGATTGGGTTTAGGTCGGGGGACTGTGGAGCAGTTACTCCCCGAGCCAGTAAAAATTCTTTAACGAACTTTGAGGTGTGCTTCGGGTCGTTGTCTTGTTGAAACCACCATAACAACAGCAACTCTTCCTCAGCGTATGGAAGCATGACTGTGTCTAAGATATCCTTATACACAAAGCGATCCATTATTCCAGTTATTTGGTATATGGGACCAAATGCTTGAGCCGAGAAGCATCCCCAACCCATAACGGAACTGCCCCCAAGCGTCAAAGTAGCTCGGATGTTTTCCCGATTTAACCGTGTACCTGGCTTTCGGCGAATGTAACCAATACCATCGGTAGATAAGGTATTAAATTTGATCTCATCGCTAAATAAAACGGTTCTCCACTGTGTCAGGGACCATGTTGAATATTTATGAGCAAATTGAAGTCTAAATAATAGGAAATTAGAAGCAGTTTTTTTTATCAAACAAAGAGACTAACTTTTTTGACGGTGTTTCAAGGTTAACAGAGGCTTCTTAACAGCTCGTTATGCCCTCAAATTACTTTCTATTGCACGTCTACGAACTGTGCTTGCATCGATTGACAAGTTGAGATCCATAACGATTGAAGTTGAAGACCGGAAAGGGTCTTGCCGGATAATTTTGATAATTGTTTTATCAGTTTGCATGTCTGTTTTTCGGAGACGACCACCAGAATGAAGCGTTGCAATTGATAAATTTTGTCGGAACTTTGTAATTATCCGGGAAACAGTCGATTTGTGAATCCTTTAGCTATCTTTCTTTGCTTCTATCCGTTTTTAAAAGCCTCAACTACCAGCTCCTTTATTCGGGGATCGTAGTACTTATTGCCAACCATTTTTTCAACGCAAATTTAGTGAAAACTGAATAAAAAAAACCTGCCTATGGACATAATTTATTTGATAAAGAACACTATTTTAGTCACCTGATCTGAATATCTTTGAAGTTAAAACAGAAATGAGGGAAAAATAAAAAAACTTGCATATGTTTTGCACAGCTACATATTTGGCAAGCTAACATTTTTCCCTGGAATAACTAAACTAACTGTACTTTTTTCCGTTTTTATTGCTGAGACCTAAAAGTGTACTATCAGTAACGGATTTATTTTTAAATTCTTACATATTAATCCTTCTTTGTATAGTTAATCAAACAAAACCTCAAGAGAAAAAAAATTTGCAAATGTTTTGCGCACTACTCTACATAGATAAGACTTCAACGTGTCGATTGCAGCACGCTGTTCTTCACCCATGTTAAATTTGACCGACTTGCACAAGAGGTCAATTTGTGAGTATAAAATAATAACTTTTGGGAGGAATCCCGTCAATCCCAAGAAACTTTGAGTCTGCTTCACGTTGCTGGCTTTACAGGCCAAAAGGCACCTCCCGGAACTCAAACTCACCACCCGCGTTACAAATGCTATATACTTCCAACTGTTCTACGCTACGTCCACATGGAAGAAACCATTCCTAAGGTCCAATGTTATGAACATTTTTGCTTCATGTAGTAGCTCCAACACATCCTTCATTCATTACAGTCATATGATATCGGTCTTTGACCATCTTCGCATTTAATTCTCGATAATCTACACACAGTCTGTAACTGCCATCCTTCTTCTTAACTAGCACAATGGGACTGGCGTATTCTGATCGACTCTCCCGAACTATGCACTCCTCTAACCACTCCTGTATTTGTTTGTTCACCGCTTTCCTTTCCGCTGGCGCCGATCTCCTTCCATTGCGGTACACCGGTATCTCATCCATCATTACTATATTCATCTCGGTGCATGACTTGGCCGATATCTTTGGGGTATACGCGCTTAAGATGTTTTCTACGCTTCCCCTAAATTGCTCATTGCCTACGTGTAGCTTCTCTTTGTCCTCCTTGCTGTCTATTGACTCTATCTTGAAAATATCGTTTTCCTTCAACTCGTGCGCACACTTCTCCTCCAACTTATACACCTCTTCAGCTTCATCTATTTCCACTTTTCTGCATTTCACTACTTCAACTTTCCCATGCCTTATCACTACATTCACGTTTCTCAAGAAGTCCTTTCCTAACAAAATTTATCATCCCCGTTTTATCAAGCTTTGCTCCTTTAATGTTCCTCTGAGACGACTAATGTAAATGCCTCATGAATGAGGCTGGCCCGTAATTGACGGAAACGACGACAAAACATCTTCTCCATCATTCAACCACCAGAAATGCTGGTACGACATCGCTCTTATCGCGATTCCCCACCGCCCTACTGAACCTGAGACGATCCACACTGCCGTGTGCGACGTCTCTGTTGTAGTTGAGTCGCCTGTCCCCAGCTGTCCGAGCGACATGGAAGATTAACGGGACCGCTGAACTATCCTGGATCAACCCTATCTGATCAAGGTAGAGGAATGCTTCCGGTGGAACGAAGCCGTCACAGCGCACACTCTCGTGGTAAAGGTAATTGGGGTAGTAAGCCCCAGATATTAGGTTATTCGTCGAGGTCATTGCTCTTGCAATGTGCCTTCGAGTCAGCTTAATTACGAAGTTGTCTACTCGTATTAGGTTCGCCCTGCTGTAAAGGACCTCATTAGGATAAAATGTTTTGTACTCTGACTCTGGTTTTCTGTACAAGCGAAGGCAAGCCCTCTCAAACACCAGAATCTTTTCCATTAAGCTTGTTCGTACATTGAACCACACGGGACAACCAAATACCAGCATGGGCCTGATAAGGGCCATGTAGCAGATTACCTTTACCCTCGCATCGAGTTGGCTGCTATAAAACAGTCTCTTTGTAAGGGCAAAAGCACCTTTAGCTCTGGCCAGAGCAGCATCTACATTTTTGCCAAAATACAGAAACTGATCTAGCCAGATTCCAAGGTATCTGACTACATTTCGACACGCAAGAGGTTGTCCGTGCTGTCCAATGATAGAGAACTTTCGCCAATTTTTTCTGGTATCCCTAGAGGCTCCAGACAACGGCGTCCTAAAGAGAATGGTTTCCGACTTCTGAAAGTTGATTTTCAACTTCCAGTCAGTTTGGTGATATATGCCCAAACTGGTTACATTTGTTTGGGCTTTGTTGCCGTTGGTCCCCTCGACGTTGTGTTTGTGCGTCTATTATTTCTAATTGTCCCCACTCTTGGTTTCGATGCTTGCCGCTGCATTCTATTATAAGTCTCTAATTTGGTCTTCAGTTCTTCGAGCGTTGAGGCTTCGTAAAGTAATGTTTTGTTACATACTGTGTCTGGGATTCCATTTATTATGTACTCTACTAGGGAGCATTTGTCGACATCTCTTTGATTACGGATCTGCGCCATCGCATACCAGTATTCTAATAGGCTTTCTGACGTGTTTTTCTTCCGGGACTCCAACTGTTTGTGAACTTCGATGCTTGTCAACCTTTTCCCGAATTCTTTGTTTGTTCCAATCTGTGATTCCTCCAGTGGCCTCCACTGCTGACTTTGCAGCACCTTTCAGTAACCTTCGTGAATACAGGTACTTCTGAATGTCATTCCATTCACAGGCTATAGCGATAGATTCAAATTCCTCAATCCATTTAGTGCAACTTTTTCCACCTTCTCCCGAAAACTGTTCAAGAGACTCCTCCTCTTCTTTTAGTACGTCTGGCAACTCCTTATACTCTTCTGTTTCACTATCTTCAATCGTGTCGTTTAATAGATCATCCACTATTATTCCCCAAAATTATTTCTGATCCGAGCAAGCAGATCAGTCTTGACGCTATACCGATAAGGTTGACTCTTCCTCCTGGGAAAACCCTGTAGCTGTCGAACTGTTAGTTTTTCCAGTTTATCCACGCATACAGCACAAGCTTGCACCCTCTTTTACTTTTCACCTTTGGGCCTTAACTTTTCTTATTTAGCCGTCGTCTCGATCTACTTTTCGCAACTAAACTTTTACTTAGCCGTTATTTATCATTCAAATTCACTGTGTTTCCGGTAGATTGAAATCCCGGTTGAGCCGCCATGTAGGAAATGATTTTTATTAGTAAACACATGCGAAAGTTACAACAATGGATTATAAAAATATATATATATATATATTGTAAAATGTTTGTGTGGGTACAAATGATAGAACTTATTCTTTTCAATAGAAATCGCTTTATTCAGTACAGTTACAATTCACTATTTAATTGTTTCTCTCAGTACAATCCAATTTCTAAACCGCTTATACTTTTCTTATCTTTTACTTAAACCACTTAATCACTTTCTCCTAATTAACACTTCAAATTTCACTTTAGAACTCCGGCATACCTTGGGGATGCTGGTATATATACTCGAATGACATACTTCGAGAACAATCCTCGCCATCCAGCGTCCCAAACAATTTCCAATTTGCTAGAAAATTCGATTCCACTCTCCAGTCGAGACTTTGTTATTCAAGTATCGTAATTTTGTGGTTTTCGAGTATCGACATCTTCTGCTCTGTAAATATAGATGTCGCTGCTCACATTTAAGTGGTTATCACAATATATATATATATTTTAAAGAAAGTTTAAAAAAAAAAACAATTAACTGATCGAGAACCACTGAAATGAACCCAACTGACTTCCTCTTTGCTTTGTCGTCTGCCAGTTCGTCAACTTCCTTTCCATTATATGCAGTCTCAAATGCCCATGGAACTCAACACGCTGTGCCAAGTCAACAGTTTTAACCCTAGGCTTAGCACCATCCAACCACCCCATATCTCAATCACGACGGCTATTACTTTTAGTGGAGTCATTATGTCAGGAAGATAATATTGCCCAGATCGCCATCGGCTTTATGCTTTTATTTATACGTCACACAACTCATTCATGGCGAATATAAACAATATTACCTCCGTGATTCAACGAGAGTAAATAGACCCCAAGCTATTGGGTCAAATGTAAAAAACCTAGTGAACGACGACTCATACTGCCAACCAGAGTAAACAAACCCCGAACAACTGGGTCGATGTAAATAAATGCGGCGACACTCATGCTGCTGAAATTGGAGATCGATTATATCGGGCGCAGCTCAGCGATCGATGATCTGAAACTACTTTGACATTTAATGTATTATTTAATGGATTTGCATTATCAAAAGAAAACTTAATTAAATAACTTAGCAATTCTGCATGTATATATACATATATTAAATATGGTAACGTTTATCTTGCGATGAATGCATTCAATCTCAATACATTCACAACATGGATATGTTTGCAAAGTAAATGGAAGAAAGCGTCGATAAAAACACAAACCACTTGAAATTATACAATGAAGTCACTGATAAACAATGAAAGTGAAACTAGAAATCGATGCGATCGAAAATAGATATACACAGCGATTACACGGTATGTGAGAAATCTTCTAGAATTACGTAATTTGTGCAACCTGTAAGAAAATGATAAAATTCAGAATTTAGAAACAGCAACTCGAATGTATGCATTGAGGTAAAAAAATGATAGTCACTCATTGGCGGGAAATTACGATTGCTGAAATTGTTAAAGAAGTAAACAACAAAGCTCAACAAAGATTGTTGCCAGAGATCCGAAAACAGTACATTTGATTATAAAAGCAAAGGAAATACAAAGAAGTTTGGAAACGAAGCAAGAAGCTAATAAAAATGTTGACTTTGGGAACCTAAAATTTTTATATATCGAAAGAACTCACAGGGGAATGCCTGTAATTGTGTTTGTGCGTCTATTATTTCTAATTGTCCCCACTCTTGGTTTCGATGCTTGCCGCTGCATTCTATTATAAGTCTCTAATTTGGTCTTCAGTTCTTCGAGCGTTGAGGCTTCGTAAAGTAATGTTTTGTTACATACTGTGTCTGGGATTCCATTTATTATGTACTCTACTAGGGAGCATTTGTCGACATCTCTTTGATTACGGATCTGCGCCATCGCATACCAGTATTCTAATAGGCTTTCTGACGTGTTTTTCTTCCGGGACTCCAACTGTTTGTGAACTTCGATGCTTGTCAACCTTTTCCCGAATTCTTTGTTTGTTCCAATCTGTGATTCCTCCAGTGGCCTCCACTGCTGACTTTGCAGCACCTTTCAGTAACCTTCGTGAATACAGGTACTTCTGAATGTCATTCCATTCACAGGCTATAGCGATAGATTCAAATTCCTCAATCCATTTAGTGCAACTTTTTCCACCTTCTCCCGAAAACTGTTCAAGAGACTCCTCCTCTTCTTTTAGTACGTCTGGCAACTCCTTATACTCTTCTGTTTCACTATCTTCAATCGTGTCGTTTAATAGATCATCCACTATTATTCCCCAAAATTATTTCTGATCCGAGCAAGCAGATCAGTCTTGACGCTATACCGATAAGGTTGACTCTTCCTCCTGGGAAAACCCTGTAGCTGTCGAACTGTTAGTTTTTCCAGTTTATCCACGCATACAGCACAAGCTTGCACCCTCTTTTACTTTTCACCTTTGGGCCTTAACTTTTCTTATTTAGCCGTCGTCTCGATCTACTTCGCGTTCTACTTTTCGCAACTAAACTTTTACTTAGCCGTTATTTATCATTCAAATTCACTGTGTTTCCGGTAGATTGAAATCCCGGTTGAGCCGCCATGTAGGAAATGATTTTTATTAGTAAACACATGCGAAAGTTACAACAATGGATTATAAAAATATATATATATATATATTGTAAAATGTTTGTGTGGGTACAAATGATAGAACTTATTCTTTTCAATAGAAATCGCTTTATTCAGTACAGTTACAATTCACTATTTAATTGTTTCTCTCAGTACAATCCAATTTCTAAACCGCTTATACTTTTCTTATCTTTTACTTAAACCACTTAATCACTTTCTCCTAATTAACACTTCAAATTTCACTTTAGAACTCCGGCATACCTTGGGGATGCTGGTATATATACTCGAATGACATACTTCGAGAACAATCCTCGCCATCCAGCGTCCCAAACAATTTCCAATTTGCTAGAAAATTCGATTCCACTCTCCAGTCGAGACTTTGTTATTCAAGTATCGTAATTTTGTGGTTTTCGAGTATCGACATCTTCTGCTCTGTAAATATAGATGTCGCTGCTCACATTTAAGTGGTTATCACAATATATATATATATTTTAAAGAAAGTTTAAAAAAAAAAACAATTAACTGATCGAGAACCACTGAAATGAACCCAACTGTGCGCTGTCGAACATCGATGAAGACTTCCTCTTTGCTTTGTCGTCTGCCAGTTCGTCAACTTCCTTTCCATTATATGCAGTCTCAAATGCCCATGGAACTCAACACGCTGTGCCAAGTCAACAGTTTTAACCCTAGGCTTAGCACCATCCAACCACCCCATATCTCAATCACGACGGCTATTACTTTTAGTGGAGTCATTATGTCAGGAAGATAATATTGCCCAGATCGCCATCGGCTTTATGCTTTTATTTATACGTCACACAACTCATTCATGGCGAATATAAACAATATTACCTCCGTGATTCAACGAGAGTAAATAGACCCCAAGCTATTGGGTCAAATGTAAAAAACCTAGTGAACGACGACTCATACTGCCAACCAGAGTAAACAAACCCCGAACAACTGGGTCGATGTAAATAAATGCGGCGACACTCATGCTGCTGAAATTGGAGATCGATTATATCGGGCGCAGCTCAGCGATCGATGATCTGAAACTACTTTGACATTTAATGGATTTGCATTATCAAAAGAAAACTTAATTAAATAACTTAGCAATTCTGCATGTATATATACATATATTAAATATGGTAACGTTTATCTTGCGATGAATGCATTCAATCTCAATACATTCACAACATGGATATGTTTGCAAAGTAAATGGAAGAAAGCGTCGATAAAAACACAAACCACTTGAAATTATACAATGAAGTCACTGATAAACAATGAAAGTGAAACTAGAAATCGATGCGATCGAAAATAGATATACACAGCGATTACACGGTATGTGAGAAATCTTCTAGAATTACGTAATTTGTGCAACCTGTAAGAAAATGATAAAATTCAGAATTTAGAAACAGCAACTCGAATGTATGCATTGAGGTAAAAAAATGATAGTCACTCATTGGCGGGAAATTACGATTGCTGAAATTGTTAAAGAAGTAAACAACAAAGCTCAACAAAGATTGTTGCCAGAGATCCGAAAACAGTACATTTGATTATAAAAGCAAAGGAAATACAAAGAAGTTTGGAAACGAAGCAAGAAGCTAATAAAAATGTTGACTTTGGGAACCTAAAATTTTTATATATCGAAAGAACTCACAGGGGAATGCCTGTAATTGTGTTTGTGCGTCTATTATTTCTAATTGTCCCCACTCTTGGTTTCGATGCTTGCCGCTGCATTCTATTATAAGTCTCTAATTTGGTCTTCAGTTCTTCGAGCGTTGAGGCTTCGTAAAGTAATGTTTTGTTACATACTGTGTCTGGGATTCCATTTATTATGTACTCTACTAGGGAGCATTTGTCGACATCTCTTTGATTACGGATCTGCGCCATCGCATACCAGTATTCTAATAGGCTTTCTGACGTGTTTTTCTTCCGGGACTCCAACTGTTTGTGAACTTCGATGCTTGTCAACCTTTTCCCGAATTCTTTGTTTGTTCCAATCTGTGATTCCTCCAGTGGCCTCCACTGCTGACTTTGCAGCACCTTTCAGTAACCTTCGTGAATACAGGTACTTCTGAATGTCATTCCATTCACAGGCTATAGCGATAGATTCAAATTCCTCAATCCATTTAGTGCAACTTTTTCCACCTTCTCCCGAAAACTGTTCAAGAGACTCCTCCTCTTCTTTTAGTACGTCTGGCAACTCCTTATACTCTTCTGTTTCACTATCTTCAATCGTGTCGTTTAATAGATCATCCACTATTATTCCCCAAAATTATTTCTGATCCGAGCAAGCAGATCAGTCTTGACGCTATACCGATAAGGTTGACTCTTCCTCCTGGGAAAACCCTGTAGCTGTCGAACTGTTAGTTTTTCCAGTTTATCCACGCATACAGCACAAGCTTGCACCCTCTTTTACTTTTCACCTTTGGGCCTTAACTTTTCTTATTTAGCCGTCGTCTCGATCTACTTTTCGCAACTAAACTTTTACTTAGCCGTTATTTATCATTCAAATTCACTGTGTTTCCGGTAGATTGAAATCCCGGTTGAGCCGCCATGTAGGAAATGATTTTTATTAGTAAACACATGCGAAAGTTACAACAATGGATTATAAAAATATATATATATATATATTGTAAAATGTTTGTGTGGGTACAAATGATAGAACTTATTCTTTTCAATAGAAATCGCTTTATTCAGTACAGTTACAATTCACTATTTAATTGTTTCTCTCAGTACAATCCAATTTCTAAACCGCTTATACTTTTCTTATCTTTTACTTAAACCACTTAATCACTTTCTCCTAATTAACACTTCAAATTTCACTTTAGAACTCCGGCATACCTTGGGGATGCTGGTATATATACTCGAATGACATACTTCGAGAACAATCCTCGCCATCCAGCGTCCCAAACAATTTCCAATTTGCTAGAAAATTCGATTCCACTCTCCAGTCGAGACTTTGTTATTCAAGTATCGTAATTTTGTGGTTTTCGAGTATCGACATCTTCTGCTCTGTAAATATAGATGTCGCTGCTCACATTTAAGTGGTTATCACAATATATATATATATTTTAAAGAAAGTTTAAAAAAAAAAACAATTAACTGATCGAGAACCACTGAAATGAACCCAACTGACTTCCTCTTTGCTTTGTCGTCTGCCAGTTCGTCAACTTCCTTTCCATTATATGCAGTCTCAAATGCCCATGGAACTCAACACGCTGTGCCAAGTCAACAGTTTTAACCCTAGGCTTAGCACCATCCAACCATCCCATATCTCAATCACGACGGCTATTACTTTTAGTGGAGTCATTATGTCAGGAAGATAATATTGCCCAGATCGCCATCGGCTTTATGCTTTTATTTATACGTCACACAACTCATTCATGGCGAATATAAACAATATTACCTCCGTGATTCAACGAGAGTAAATAGACCCCAAGCTATTGGGTCAAATGTAAAAAACCTAGTGAACGACGACTCATACTGCCAACCAGAGTAAACAAACCCCGAACAACTGGGTCGATGTAAATAAATGCGGCGACACTCATGCTGCTGAAATTGGAGATCGATTATATCGGGCGCAGCTCAGCGATCGATGATCTGAAACTACTTTGACATTTAATGTATTATTTAATGGATTTGCATTATCAAAAGAAAACTTAATTAAATAACTTAGCAATTCTGCATGTATATATACATATATTAAATATGGTAACGTTTATCTTGCGATGAATGCATTCAATCTCAATACATTCACAACATGGATATGTTTGCAAAGTAAATGGAAGAAAGCGTCGATAAAAACACAAACCACTTGAAATTATACAATGAAGTCACTGATAAACAATGAAAGTGAAACTAGAAATCGATGCGATCGAAAATAGATATACACAGCGATTACACGGTATGTGAGAAATCTTCTAGAATTACGTAATTTGTGCAACCTGTAAGAAAATGATAAAATTCAGAATTTAGAAACAGCAACTCGAATGTATGCATTGAGGTAAAAAAATGATAGTCACTCATTGGCGGGAAATTACGATTGCTGAAATTGTTAAAGAAGTAAACAACAAAGCTCAACAAAGATTGTTGCCAGAGATCCGAAAACAGTACATTTGATTATAAAAGCAAAGGAAATACAAAGAAGTTTGGAAACGAAGCAAGAATCTAATAAAAATGTTGACTTTGGGAACCTAAAATTTTTATATATCGAAAGAACTCACAGGGGAATGCCTGTAATTGAGAGTGAAAATCATGAAGATGATAGGGATAGATTAAAAAATGTCATCGAAAAGCAAATGGGTGAAAAATACGAAATTGTGCCAAGCTATTTAAATCGAAGAATTCTATTCTAAAAATATAACATTCAGGAATGTTGAAAGTGAAAAAATTGACAAACTTATGTCGTTTTCGTTTGGGCTTTTCTCCGCGCTCCGGAGAAGAAAATTGACGTAAAACCTTTTTTCAGAATCAAAATTTTGCTTCTCGTTTTCATTCAAACTCAACCAGAACAGTAGGGGTCACATTTCACTTTAAAATTAATTTGAATATAAGCAATGTGGTTAAAAAATCGATAGATTACACGGCATGGTTTGTATCACGCAAATGCACGAACTTTTATTTTGTAGTAACATTAGCGGGAATATATAGATCACCACAAACAGTTCAGAAAGAGTGCTAAATGAATTTCTGAAATGCTTACAGAAAACGAGAACATCATACAGGTGGTGATTTCAATATTGATTGGTGCAAAACTCACACTTACAAAAAAGGAATGAAACGATTCTGTGAAGATAACTGCCTTAAACAAAAAATTTAACAATACTTGGGAGTTACGTCACAATATAACACAGTAGTTGACTATATTGTAATAAATTTTAAAAAATATAAGAGTTAAACCAGAGGAGAGGGAAAAACTATCAGATCACGAAGGTATAGTAGAGATTATCATCGAAAATGAAACCATTAAGAACGGGAATAGCAAAACCGTAAATTTGTTTAAATATCGCGGGGAAACATTTACATAGGAACTAACAGTGAGAAATTACTCTTCATGAAAATGCTAATAAATTAGACAACATTTAAAAAAAAAGACAACTGCTAAATTCTTTATCATAAAAACTCTGAAAATAGGCAGCCAAATAAATCAAGTAAATGGTTCAGTAATGAGCTTTAAATTCTAAAAAATAAGAAAAATTAATAATACCACAATGACATAAATGACAAACAGCTATGATGAATATAAAAATCATAAGGTACCATTTTATTTATTTAAAAATCAGTGCAGCAAGTGTGGAAAACGATAAGGAATTTGGTGTTAAAGTGAAATAAATCACAAAGTAATATAATTTTCAAAGAGACCAAGTGTATACGGAGGGAAATTTCAACGAATTACATTAGTAAGATTAAATAAAAGAAGTATGCAAAGATTTAAAAAATAAGGCTGACTTTAACAAAATTACACCTCAAATAATCCTTGATAATTGGGGTACATTAGGTTATACTATGCTTTAAATAGTAAACAACTCAATACAAAGCTATTAGGTGACATTAACCAAATAACGGGAGGTACAAAAAATGTACAAGCTGAGAGTAAACGAAAAGATGAACATAAATACATAAATATAAATATGTATTGTGATAAAATTTAATGTGAGAAGCGACATCTAGATTTACAGAGCAGAAGATGTCGATACTCGAAGACCAGAACATTTCGATACTTGAATAACAAAGTCTCGACAATTGATGACTGGAGAATGGAATCGAATTTTCTAGCAAATTGGAAATTGTATGGTACGCTGGATGGCGAGGATTGTTCTCGAAGTATGTCATTCGAGTATACAGTAATACCAGCATCCCCAAGGTATGCAAGTGAGTTCATCAGTTGAATTTGAAGTGTTAATTAGGAGAAGTGATTAAGTGGTTTAAGTAAAAGATAAGAAAAGTATAAGCGGTTGAGAAATTGTATTGTATTGAGAGAAACAATTATATAGTGAATTGTAACTGTACTGAATAAAGCGATTTGTATTGAAAAGAATAAATTCTATCATTTGTACCCACACAAACATTTTACAGTATGTAATGTATAAGAAAAATTCGAACTTCTACATAATTTATTTTACATACACTCCAACTTGTAACCTAAATACAGTAACAATTTTGAATATTGTGTCAAAGATAAAAACAAGGAGACAACGGCCTCGCCACACTGAAAGCATCGGTTCCCATTAGATCACCGAAATCAAGCAGTGTGGGCGCGGTAAATACCTATATGGGGAGACCACATGGGAACTCGGTACACCGCGTGCTGTTGACAAACGTAACATGGGTATAGTACCCCGCCGTAAAATCCGGGACTTTATAGATTCATTTGTATCGATCCCTTGAAAATAATTATAATAATAATAAAAACAAGGAAATTAAAAAAAATTAATGGTTTAAAAAGGGGTGGAAATATAAATATATAATTGGAAATAATATGAAAACTGATGAGAAATTTTTATATTTAAAATTTTTTTTTAATTCAATATTTAGTAGGGTACCCTCTATTTTCCAAAATTGCCACAAGTCTTTTTGATAACCTTTCTACAAGTTTCTGGCAACGAGTTAATGGGATAGAATACCGTGCTTCATGAACTGATGTCCATAAGTTGTGCAAATTTCCAATTTTTTTTTCTTTGACAACATCACAAGAACATCATCAGATTTTAATCGGATTTAGTTCCCGACTACGTGCTGGGCAACTTAAAACTTGGATTTAATTCTACCAAAGTCAAAGTTGGACTGATTTGGATGTATGTTTTGAGTAATTTCGTGTACAAATCTCCAAGTTAGAGTTTAACTTATGAACGCAAAAGGGTCCAAATGTTGTCTTGCTATATCTCTCTGCGCTGATGCTGATCCATCCTACCAGACACTCTAACTATAGGACCAACACCGTGCTATGAAAATGTTACCCATACTATTACGTTGCCACCAGCGTCTTAATAGTCTTCATGGTGTATTTTCGGTATCATGTACGATCGTGGACGACGATCGTAGATTTTCCCATCTGTGCCGAATCTGTCGAACTTCGATTCGCCGCTCCAGAGCAGATTTTTCCAGAAAAGCAACGGCTTTTTCAGATGTTCTTCCTCAAACTGTTTTTTTTTAAACTTAAGTGGGTATGAATACACTTAAAGTTTCTGAGCACGTGTTAAGTTTATTGGAGAATGGAATAGAGAAAGAGGAAAGATGTTTGGCTCAGTGGTTATTTCGCTCCATGGGTGGCATCCAACATTTAATGGGGAGACTAAATGCTTAGTGGAGGTTGGCTTGTCCATCGGACCGGATCATCACAAATGCCGTATGATGAGTAGGATGCCAATTGAACCTGCGGTGGAACCAAGCACAGTAGCCCAGACAATTTTCCAAGTCGACATTTTATCTGAGGATTGGCTTGGTACCGTACCATGAAAACGTTCGAGAATTCTTGTCATGTTAAAAACATTCAGCACATTAATACGGCGGTTCGTACTCCAAGGGCAAACGGGCAGGTGCAATGATTAATCAAAGTATCCTCGCCTTTCTTTGCACGAGTGAAACAGATGAAAACAATTGGGACCGGTAATTGCATCGCCTGCAGTGGACACTCAATAGACAAATCAGCATAACAACTGGGTACTCGCCGACTGACTTTGTCTTTGATATCCGTCTCCGAAACACCACTACCCTTAAATTGCACCATGCACTTCAAGAAACGACGACGTTAAGTAACATGTCTTTTCACCGAGAAGAAGCACAAGAAGCACACAGACCGATCAAAGTGGATGTTGAAGTTCGACAGCAATCAAAATAAGCCAAAATTATATACTCAGGGTGATCTGGTTCTTAGTGAAAATGAGTCTCTAAATTAGAGACGAAATACAGGGGACCACACGGAATACGAAAAGACTTCAGTAACGTTCGGTATTTATTTGAAGATGTGGAAGGCGCTTCAACAGCCCAAACGAAAGTACTGCGCGGTACTACCTTTGGACGGGCTAAAACCATGGTGCCAAGTAATTTGCAGATATTGTTGACATCGGACAAGAACAAGCAGATAATTCATTAGAACTCGAGACAAATCCCTAATGAAGAAAGGCAGACCATCCCTGTACACCCTGTTTCGTTTTATCCTATCCCATAAATCCTCCATTCTCTTTTCCGATATTATCCTTCTCCTTTTCCAAAACAAGACAGTTCAGTTGAGTTTGAATTGCTAAGTCGAATGGACTAGTTGCTCTTAATAAAGAATACGCTTTATTTTAACTCAACGCAGATCTTTATTAGTCTGACATTTACGAACACACGCAGACGTTTACAGATCACTGTTAGGCTATTTTAAACAATTAATGGCCTTACACCCTACTAACGGAGGCACAAAATATAGCTGACCATCCAAATTACCTCTCTAAAGAGCCAATTAATTTTACATATTTTATTTCAGTAGTTTCTTCCCGGACATTTCATTACTGATATTGAAATGTGTAAAAAATGGGTTTCTACAGCAGAATATATGTTATCTCTTCTTGGAAATAGTGTAATGTAAATATATTATTATCAATGCATAATACATGTAAAACAATTTGGACTTGTATATGTATATTGGAGACGTGGTCCTGGTTCATGATACTGCTAAATATTTGTTTTCAGTCTCGGAAAATATTCCCTGTCTGAAAATACTCGTGTATTTCTTAAAATTTTAAAAGAAATACTTAACACTGAAATAATGCGTAAAGCTATTGCTTATATAATACACATATTCTCTTTTTCTTTTTGGGTCTTACAGGTTATCTCATTCGAAAATTAAATATACATATATGTAGTGTTGTGCATATCAATAGCAACCATTTCACCCTTAAACATTTTTTAACTATAACTTTTTTTTATTTACTAGAAGTTTCATTAAAATTTTTTTTATATAAATTAATATGCAGATTAATGAAAAATAACGAAAAATAACTTTTTAATTCAAGTGTTTCAACTCAATAAGTAGAAAAAATTGCACTGTGCATAACTAAAGCAACTACAAAATTGAAAGTAGATAAATGGTTTTTTTTATTAGTATTTTGTAAAATAGCCTTTGTTTTGTATAACAGAGGCACATCTTTTTGGTATTGAAGCTATTAAATTATCAATAGTACTTTGTGGAATGCTTCTCCAGTTTTCTTTTAGTGCTTGAACTAGGACGGCTTTGTTCGGAAAGCGCTGCCCACCAACTCGCCGCTTGAGGATGCCAAACAGATTTTCGATTGAGTTCAAGTCAGGTGATTGGGCAGGCCAATCCAATACCTGAACTCTATTTGCTGACAGCCACTCCTTTACAACCTTTGCCGTGTGTTTAGGGTCATTGTCATGTTGGAATACCCAGTCTGGTGGCATTTTCCGCTGAGCAAAAGGCAACATGACTGACTCTAAAATCTGCTTGTAAGCAAACCGATCCATTATCCCTTCAATCTCATGTAAGGGTCCTTGCCCAAAACCCGAAAAGCAGGCCCAAACCATTGCCGAACCTCCTCCGTGTTTTACAGTCGCTTTGCAGTTTTGTGGTTTTAGTCGTTCCCCCTTTCGCTGACGAACAGTTGTCATACCATCGCTTGCAAAAAGGTTAAACTTCGATTCATCGCTAAATATCACTGATTTCCATTGGTCAGTAGTCCAATGAAAGTGTACTTTTGCAAAACTCAACCTAAAATATGAATAAATTTATAAATTCAATCAGCAATATTTTAACGCAAATATCATGCCTTTTCTCTAAATGCTTCCTGGTCAGCAATGGTTTTCTAGTCGGCCTATAACTTTTGAAACCTGCTTCTATAGCACGTCGGCGAACGGTACTTGAGTCTACATCTAAATTTAGATGTTTAACTACCGATTGCGATGATAAAAATGGATTTTTTTTTATAGCTAAAATTATTTGTCTGTCCATTCGTTTTGTCGTCTTTCGTTTCGGTCCGCCCAAATGAATGGTTTTAATAGATTTTGTGACCTTATACTTTTTAATTAAGAGCGATATGAGCAACTTATTGATACGAGTATTATACTTTTTTGCCAAAGAAATTTGAGAAAATCCGCTCATCAAACTCATCAATTATTTTTTGTTTTAAGCTTTCGGGATATTTATTGCGAGCCATGATACACTTAAAAATAAACACACTTCTATCTTCCAAGCTATAATTGCAAATGCTCCTAATATTTGAAAAACCACCAGTAACTCACAAAACATGAAATGTGACAGCAATTTACTGTTAATCACAATCACTAAAGTTGCTTTTGTTATGCACAACTGAAAAACAATCATTCTAATTGTATTGCTCGATTTTAAAGTATCGTTAATTTGTGTATCATTTTCGCTATTGTTGTATTAAACAGAAATCATTGCTAAATGAAACGGATGAGCAAAATTTTAAATAAAGCAGTAAAAGTATGTTAAAAGCTAAAGGATTCAAATAAGTAACATTAGTTGCTATTGATATGCACAACACTGTATGTATCGGAATCTACGATGAATTCTAAGAAAATTTCACCATGAAACTATGTCTAAAATCAATTCCTAGCTCCCGCTGAGAAGCATAAAGATTTCAGGTTGGGTATTTTAAGGTATTTAAAAAAAAACACATTTTCCAATCATGTTGGACTCAATTCTGATTCATCTTCTTACAACAAATTTTATAAATATTTTTTTTTTAATTAACCAAACAATATTTTTTAAATTTAACGAAATGTGCCGAACATGCCATGAACTGAGGCTCATTTACGAAAGTGGAAGCCAAAAATCTGTAACTTTTTAACAAAGTAAGGTATCCGTAAAAAATTTTAAATATCAAATGATCAAAAAGCTCCCGGAATTTATTCAGAAAATTGAAAATACAAGTTTATTCATCTAAATCTATATTGTCCCCTTCAAAGTAATCCCCATCGACTGCAACACATTTATGACAGCGTTGGATCCAATCCTCGAAACATTTTTTATATTCGGTTTTCGGTGTGTCCATCAGTGCTTCCTGCGATTTTTCCATTACTTTTGCTGAAACGCGTTCCCCGTAGTGGCTTTTTAACTCAATTGAACAGAAAGAAGTCACAGGGAGCCAATACAGGTGAATTCTGTGGCTGTTGGATGGTATTTGTTGTATTTTTCGTCAAAAAATTACGAATAATGATGGCACTGTGCGATGGTGCGTTATCATGGTGCAAAATCCACGAGTTTTCTGCCCAAAATTCTGTTCTTTTTCGGCGAATTGCTTCGTGCAAACGTCTCATAACGCCCAAATAATACTCTTCGTTTACTGTCTGGCCTTCCGGCGAAAATTCATGATGCACTACACCGTTGTAATCCATGAAAACCGTAAGCATTGCCTTTTTTTTTTGACTGAAAACGACGTGGCTTTTTTGGTCTCGGCTCATTTGGTGAACGCCATTCACTTGCCTGATGTCTGGATTGCGTGTCGTACTCATAAACCCACATAGGATCGGATTCAACCTCGCAAATCATATCTTTTGCGACGTCAACACGGGCTCTTTTTTGCATGAAATTGAGGGCTTTTGGCACCAACTTTGCTGATACACGACGGAAACCTAAATCATTAACCAAAATATCTTGGACGGATCCATGTTCAAGTCCTCCGCTATCTTTCTGATGGTTAATTTGCGGTTATTTACCAACACTTCTTTTACTCCATCAATGTTTTCGTCGGTTTTCGATGTCGATGGTTTGCCACTGCGTTCATCATCTTCGATTGACTCACGACCACTTTTGAACCGCTCGTGCCACTGGTAAACGACCGTTTTCTTTAGAGAATCGTTGCCGAAACACTTTTCCAACAATTCCAACGTTCGCGCACCATTAAATCCGTTTTTTACCAAAATTTAATACAAGTTCGTTGTTGCAAATTTAAATCCATTTCTAAAATTGTAAAAAATCGCCAACACACACAGAGAGAGATGTACTCTTGGCTACGTAACTTTTGCAAATGTCAAGCTATGACGCTTGATTTAGACAGAATGTCAACAACAGATTTAACAACTTAACAAAAAAAAACAGAACTCAAATCAGAACAATTGGGAGTGCCACACGGTGGTTATTCCGGGAATCAAGGTGGTAAGAAAATTTTGAACAACAAAATAAAAGTAGGCGTGGCATAAAAAAGAGAGTAACTTAACGGTCATAAATTTAATTTGGTTCAAAAAAAAAATATAGTTATTTTCATACACTAATTACGAAACTTTTAAAACATAAGATTTAGAAATAAAATAACAAAAATTCTTAAAGAAAAAATAACTTATTTGTCAGTTTTTAAAGTCTTTCTTAGACTCGATTTGAGAATTTTTGGAACGACTTTCTAATGTCACTGACATAACATCATCTCGATTCTGCGGCATTACGCATCGTGAGACATGCGTTAACAACTGCACACATCCTTCGGTTCCCTGAATGTGCGATGAAATTGCTGGATCTGGCAGTGGTATTTCAGCAGAATTTATGTACTCCTACAAGTGTTCGTGTGGGATGCTTGCAGTAAATGGAGGTTCAAATAAGATGTCGTCATTATCCAAGTCAACTAAATGCATATAATTTGTGCAATCGAAATTAGTGCGATTCCTCTTATAAGTTCTGAGTTTAGTTGGGTCATATAATTTCCCGCGATAGTACATAATTTTATTAATAGCTCTTTCGCGGACAGATTTCCTTTCATCGAAAAGATTTGCTAAAAAATATTTTCTGTATGGGCGAAAAATGCATTGTTTTGGATTACTTTGTTTACAATTTGTCGAAGATTTAGTGGCAAGAAGTGCGTTGACTGAAAAAAATTAAATAAAAGTTTACTGCCATATACCACTGAATTATAAAATTTGATATGAAAATACATCGGTATATAAACTTCATAATGAAATTAGCCAATATTTTTAAATTATCCGAAGGTAAACTACTTGCAACATAAAGGCGCAAAACTCTGCTGGCTTTTGTTAACCAACGAGAATGAACAATTTATCCCGGTTTCATGTTGGCAAGATCTTCTGGACACAAACCTTCCGATACAGCTTTGGCTATTCGATAGAGATATAAAACGTCAGTCGAAAGACTTTTTTCATCTTTATTATCCATGGATGGAGGAATATTCCCCAATGAAATGGGTTGAAAGTGAGGTATAGCCTACGACAAAATGTTTGTTAAAATTTGAAGATGTTGTATTAGAACTTGGTGCTTACCGGAAGTTGTTCACAGATCTCGAGTAATATAGTTAAAATCCCACTAGCTGTACGTGGTCCACTTGTATTTGAATTTTCTAAGGCATTGAACAAATGGCGAAGTGGAAGTTCGTTAAAATGCAACAAACAAACAAACTAATATAATGGTTTATTCAACAAAACTTCAAACTTCCGAATTATTCCATTTTCAATTCCAGTATAGGTGGGTTCTCCATCGCAGCAAACTCCTATCAAGCTAGTAAGCGTTAAATTTTTTTCCTTAAAGTAAATGGATTTGTTTGGTATTGGAGTCCTCAGCATCAACTTTTATGTGACCCAACTTGCCTTGCGGTTCCATAAGAATCACAATATGAGACTCCTTTTGTACTCTTGGAAGGTATTTTCTATTAATTTATTTCCGTGTCAGAGCGTAATTTTTTCTGCCATCAAAAGAAAAAGCTAGTAAAGCTGAATCATTTTGCTGCATATGTCGAACGGACTCCCTGCATTTCAATTTTTCACGACCCACTTTTGATTTATTCATAATAATTGCCTCCCCATTTTCATCAGTAAACCCAATGTCTTTAAATAGGGCTGTAGCCAAGCAGGAGGCAACTCTGTCTGAAATGCCGAATCTATCACACATCATAGCGAAATTAATTGCATCGTATCTTTTAGAGTGAGGTCACCTTTTGTCCAAAATCAGATCTCTTGCAGCTGGCATTGCAAACTTGATTTCACATTCGACATTTAATTGCGAAGATTCGGCTCTATACGAAGGATCAGAGCTATCTGGCAATTGGCTTGACTGTTGATCGACGATATTTTGCACGCATTCGGGAATTGTATTCCTCTTGCTGATGTGTGGGTCAATCATGAACATTTTTAGGTGATCAGGAATTAATACACAGGAGCATGGCATTGTTTTTCTGCAACCGCACTTAGTAGCATAAAATAGTTCATTTAAGGTTATCTCAAATTCAGTAAATGAATTTGTTTTAGATATGTTTTTAACCTCTCTATGGTATTTTTTGAGGAATGTATTAAGCTTTTTTAAGATGCTCTTTTTATTTACTAGCGTAATATTAATTTTTTCACAAATTTCAATTATTTTGTTTGTAAGGCTTTATCGGCGTAAGGCTTGCATAAGAGTGTTTTCTGTTTGTTTGTTGTTTTTGACGATCACTCACGTAAAAGTAATATTTAAGTATATCCTGATAAGTTGGCAAATTCAATTCTGAAAATTCATTTGGTATGCCAATGATATTTGTGATCTGCTTTGTATTAAAACTTGACGCAGACATCATTATAAGGCTATCAATTTCCGAATTGGAAGAGTCAATTGACATCGCTGATTATGCCATAACTTTATATTATTTATTTTCAAATTTTTTTAATTGAAAGACAAATACTAAGTAAACCAAATGTATAACAGACGTTTAGAACTGATAATAATCTTGAACTTAATTTACTACTAGTCGATGGTATTCAATGGCGTAGATAGCTATTTTCGAGTGTGGGATAACTTTTACCACTCAATAGAGCTTTTTACTTTTTTGAGATACTGTCTTACATTTAGTCACTTAAACACATATGACGTGGGAGTGCATTTATTGCACATGTACGAGGGGCGTTCAATATATTCTCGGTATCGATATGAAGGAAAATGCGAGTTCAATTTAAATTGTTTTTATTTTTCAATATAATCTCCCCTAACATCAATGCATTTGTTACATCTTGAGATAAGCTTTTTTAAACCCTCAAAAAAATAAATTTCCTCTTTCTCTGCAAAATACCCATTTATTGCCGACTTGAGTTCTTCATCATCCGAAAATCTTTTTCCACGAAGACATTTTTTCAAATCCGGAAACAGGAAATAATCACTAGGGGCAAGGTCTGGACTATAGGGTGGGTGTTGGATTTCTTCGAAACCACAATCTCGGGCAGCAGCCTTGGAAACTCGCGCCGTGTGAACAGGAGCGTTGTCATGAAGAAGCAACACACCCGCTGCGAGTTTACCCCGTCTTTTCTTTTTAATTTCCTCCCGCAAATTATGCAAAGTGGAAGCGTAGGATGTGACGTTGATGGTTTCACTTTTTTTTTGTACTCAATGAGCAAGATTCCCTTTGAGTCCCAAAAAACTGTGGCCATGAGCTTCCCGGCAGACGGAGTGACTTTGAACTTCTTCGGGGGGTCTGTTCCTTTTTTATCCCACTGCACGGACTCTTGTTTGCTTTCAGGGTCATAGTGGTGGACCCATGTTTCGTCCCCAGTCACAATTCGATCCATAACACCGTCCGCGTTCTCACTACACATCTCCAAAAGCTCTCTACAGCATGCGATTCTCACTTTTTTCTGAGGCGCTGTGAGCATTCGTGGCACCCACCTTGCACTGACCTTTGAAAGGTTAAGATGGTCATGAAGAATGGTGTGAATGGTACCAATTGAAAGCTTGGTGATCTCTGCCATCATTTTCACCTTTATTCGGGCATCCTCAACAACAAGTTTTTCGACTTCTTTGATGCTTTCTCCCGTACAAGCAGTAGCCGGGGCGCCGGAGCGGGGGTCGTCTTCAATGCTCTCTCTGCCTCTCTTGAACTCACTTGACCACTTTTGCACAGTTGATAATGAAGGTGCGGAACCCTGGTAAACAGCCACCATCTCTTCATGAATAGTTTTTTGACTTTTTCCTTGCTTAGTGAGAAATTTAATTACAGCGCGATGCTCAATTTTCACCATCATCGTCTCAGTTGCCATTATGATTCTGTTTAACTAGAGATAAAACGCGAATTAATAATCACATTTATATGAAATTTTACATGAATGCACAAATAATAGTATTACTTGATAAATAAGTCAATTTATATATACAACCACAGCTTCACCCCGATACCGAGAATATGTTGAACGCCCCTCGTGTATTGCACGCTTTGTATTGTTCTGCAGTTTATTTTTTGTTTGATTACTTAAAACATGTGAAATTGTTGTAGAGTAGTGAAAATGTGGTAAAATTATTTTGATATGATTTATGGTTGTCTTTAAAAAAATTATCTTTTTCTTATTCGGAAAAGAAAAGAAAACTTTTTTTTATTTTTGCAAATAAATATCTGCGTCTTCCTTAAAATTTAAATAATTGTTTATTACCAAAATATTTAATACTTTTTACTTCTGTTCCTGTTTTGTAAGTATTTTCGCTATATACAACAATATTTTTAAGTTCTTTAAGTCATCAAAACATTATTGTACTACATATAAAACAAAGTATTGTCAGCAAATATTTTTAAATTACACTTCATTTATGTAAGATAAAAAAAAATGTATTTTAAGGGGTTACATAAGTTTCTCCGTTCAAAAAAATAAATTTTTTTTTTTGCATGAAAAAATTTTATTTTCTTTTGCAATTCAAATGCCGCAAGAATTTTTAAAAAATTCCAATAATTAAGAAAGTTATGACCGTTAGAGTCGGACCGGGCGGAGCGCTGATTAGGGACATGAGCAGCTGCGTGCCTGCTCTGCCTTCCTACCTTCTCAAATGATGGGTCAGTGCCCTCGCAAATATTTATACCTGCAATACAAGCAATGTTTGTATAAGAATATTAGAATTCAGAATATTCCAGAAGGCACTACTCGATCACATTTTCAGTTTTGCTTTCGAAGCCACGCCGGCAAGACATACTGCAGATTTTGCATTCCATTTGCGTTTTGCTCGAAACAGTGTTTTCCGAGTCGGTACTAGAAATATCTCTTGAACCACTCGACCGATTTGCATGCCATTTTGCAAGGATATTCTTAATACACTCCACGAAATAATGATAAGGACAAAACAAAATAACTTTCTTTAAACATTTATTCTTAGAAATTTAAGAAATACATTTAATTTTTAGTAATTGCATAACAAAACAACTCGAATATAAATTGGTTATGAAAATCAACTCTTTATTTTATATTTCTGATTATTTTTTTAAATTCTATATGAACGCAATAATGATAAGGACAATGTCTTTTTACTTTAGTACGAGTATTTGTATTTGAAATATTTTTGATTCGAAATCAAATCAAATCTTAGTGCTTAGTGTTTGATCCTTTGTTTCTAATTACATTTCGGAGACGTCGTGGCATCGAATTAATCAGTGATTGTATCTGATCTATGTCGATTTTTTCCCATTCTTCCTTGATGGCCCTTTTGAGATTTTTCAAATTATCAAACTGACACGCATTTTTAAAAACATTGCGCGACAAAACCGCCCACACGTTCTCAATGGGGTTTAAGTCAGGGCTGTCTGCAAGCGGGCCATTCCAATAGAGAAATATTTCGGGTTTTTAGAAACTCCTTTGTAAACTTGGATGCATGAAATAGCCGCGTTGTCCTGCTCAAATATAAACTCGCTACCGAATAATTGATCCCCAAGGTCAACTAAAACATCATCTAAGACCTCAGTGTATTTTTGGCTATTCATTTGAGTTGATATAAAACATATAGGTGACTTTCCAGAGCAGCCCCCCAAACAATTAACGTGCCTCCTCCGAAATTGCGGGCATGCCTGAGCTGCCTTTCGGCCCTTTTATCATGCCAATATTTTCGACAACCATGGGCAAAGATGGGCCAGCATCTAATTAAATATTTTTTCGCTAGAAAATACCAGTTTACACCACTCTTCGTCCTGAAATTGAAATTTGTCAGCAAAAGTCAACCTGTTCGCTGTGTGTCGTGCTGTAAGCGTCGGTTTCGGCGTGCGTTTAACATATTCAATGGTATTATCTGACTTTAAATTTATTGCACCCGCCTTGTTGACACATTTAGCTTCAGAGACGTCTTATTTCTCGAATATCTCTTGGTGTTAATGTTGGTTTTCTCCCTGTACTTCGCTTAACTCCATAATTTTCGCCAAGATTTATATAATTTGCTATAACAGTTTTACTTCTTTTTAGAATAGCTCCGATTTGCCTTGTTGTTTTCCCCTGTTCTCTGTAAACAGCTACACGTCCTTGCTCCTCTTCGGTCAATGGCTTTCCATGAGGAATTGTAATTGATATTTGCGAGAATCTAAAGCATTCCAATTTTTTCTAACAAATAAATATTAAGACTTATATTTTGTTTAATTATTCTTTCACTTAAGCGCAACTGGCCTTATCAATATTTCGTACCACAAACAGTGTAAAACAGATGTGTTAGCAAAAACAAAAAAAAGGTTATCGCTATGATGCGATAATGCTGCTGCGTTCAATGAATTAGATCTCATCAAAACCTAAGGGAACAATCAAAGATTTCTTTGTCCTTATCATTATTTCGTGGAGTGTACCATTATCTAGTCTCCTACGTGGGATTTTTTTGATATCTTAATTTTTAGATTTGTTATAAATAAAAATGTGACCCGTTTTTTAGTCAAAAATAGCCTCGTACGTTCAAAAAGCTGCCATTTTGTTAAAAATGAAAATTTTTGAAAACGGCTATGATAGAGACTAGTTTTATCCACCTACTTTAACAGGGTTTTTTTTTTGTTTCAAATGAAACCTACCAGAGATATTCCTGGTACCGCCCAACACGTTTTTGAAGACAGGTTTCCGGAAATGGGCGAAATGTGTACTTTATAATTGTTTTTCTTCAATTGTCAATAAAGTTTTGTATTCGTCAAGGAATACTTTACACGATGTATATTCTACTTTTTTTATATTAATTTAATATCGTAGCGAAAAAAATTCTTGAAAAACGCCCCGTTTTTGAGCGGAGAAACGTTTTTTACGAATTTTATATGATTTCAACAACTCCAAAATCCGCACTTTTCAGATTGTAATATGTCTATCATTTGTTTGAATGATCTTTTAAAATATAAGAATATTGCAATCACATTATAACCGTCGTCAATATCTTTTTTCTAATTATATACTTTCCATATTGTTATTGAATTACAGTATTACGGGTTTGCATATATGATTTATAACTATTGACAACGTATCACTATTTGTTTCTGCATAATCTATAAGTATTTGTGTTCAAACATTTTCTGTTTGCAGGCTCTTGTATTTGTATTCAAAAATTCAGCAAAATTATTTTTGTCACTTCAATTTTTGAAATAATCTATGATATATTGATATCAAATTAGTATTATATTATTTTACTGTTTTGGTGAGAAAGTAATTTCGGTTTTTTAGCGTAGCTTGAAACTTTTTTTTATATCCAAAGGAAACTAATCAATTATAATCGTATATTTCCCATTTTATTTGATGACCTGCCCTTTTACTGGCAACTTCATGATTTCGTGTTCATAGAACTCCTGGTTCTTATTAGCACAAAACTGCACCAAGTACGATTACAGATCACCATCATTGGTGGAAGTCTTACAATTCAAAGAGTTTTGCTAACTTCGAAATCTGATGGTGCAAGGTTGTGGCTGTGGTTTAGCGTTGTCATGGTGGAACACAATTTCCTTACGAATTGCCAAATCTGGCACCTTTATAATTCACCAAATAGACCATTATCGTTTTCGATTAATATTGTTACAGATGATCCATTTTTCATCGCTAGTATTGGCTTCAAAAAAGAATCAATTTCATTGTGTTTAAGATGCGTATTACAAATATTGATTCATTGATTCTGGTGAATCTTTTTTAAATCATTTAGAACTCAAATATCGAGCTTTTTAATCAGTGCTATACATTATAAATGATTTTCCCTATAATCGATCGTACTATGACGAGCTCATTCAATTATTACTTTGATTTGGTAATCATCAACTTCAGTTGGTTTACCAGCCGTTGATCATCTTTAAGCGATGAAACATCTTCATAACGGAATTTCTTAAACTGTGCGTTAAGCATTCAACACTATAAAGCTCACATATGTATCTCTTTGTGAGCCTCAGCAACTTGACTTTACGGAAATAAAAAAAGCAAAACATGTCGAAAATATTCGTTTTTCAAATCCATGCTAAAATTGACATTATACTAACCGGTGTAAAATTAAGCTGGATTTGTTTCTAAAATAAGCTTAAAGTGATAGCTATTAAATGCCAAAATGTATGTATCCTGCCCATGGCAAGGCAAGTCAGTTTTTCATTGTGTAATTGGAACTCAGACAGAAAAATTCTGCGTGTGAAGGCATAACACTGACACGTAGATTTGGCTGTTGTAGAGTTTCAAGCACAGAAAAGGAAAATACTGTGATATACCTCGAATCACTCTGAGAGAAGAAAAACTCTCCGTCCTATTCGGACTCCCACCCCTGGAGAGCAAACATAGAAACCAAACACACCTGAGTTTCAAACCACTACAAAAACAATTTTCCTTTCTTCCCCTTCTATCTTTCCGCCTGCGCCCTGGCAACAGTAAAAGGGTATCTAACCCCTTAGGCGCGCGTAAATTATAAAAAAAAAAGAACAAAAATACAAAAGCGAAAATCAACAAACTTGTTTTTACTTGTAAAAACAAAAATTACTTTTTTAAACCAAGTGTAAAGATTTTCGAAGAAGGTAGTCAGTGAAGCTACATCAATAACAAATATTACTTGGGACACATTGGACCACACTTTGATAGAAACATGCGGACATACCCGTGTAAAACTTAAAATTCTGACTTACCTTAAAATGTTCTAAATGTTATGTACGAGGGCGGGTCAATAAGTCCGTGACTTTTTGAATTTCTGACCTCTTTACTGAAAAAGCAACACTGCTCCTGTCAACAGGCATCTGTCAGTTGACTCCTGTCAAAATTTAAACTTGCTGCGTCAGTTAGTTTGTATTTGACAGCTATTTTTATCAGACTACTCACTAATATGAGGAGAAAATGGAAAAAAGTGAATTTCGTGTGCTTCACTTCACAGGAAGGTTTGGCGTTGCTTAATCGCAATATGGAGGAGTTTTTGCGCCGTTTTGTGACCGTGGACGAAACATGGATCCATCACAACACACCAGAGAACAAACAACAGTCAAAACAGTGGGTTTCTAAGGGTGAATCGGCGCCAAAGAAGGCCAAGGTGGGTTTGTCAGCCAATAAAGTTATGGCGACTGTTTTTTGGGATGCACGCGGGATAATCCACATTGACTACCTTCAAAAGGGAAGAACAATCAATGGGGAATATTATGCCAACTTATTGGACCGATTCAATGACTATTTGAAAAAAAACCGACCTCATTTGGCCAAGAAAAAAGTTCTTTTCCACCAAGATAATGCAAGGGTGCACACATGTGCAGTTGCCATGGCAAAAATCCATGAATTGGGCTATGAATTACTCCCTCATCCACCCTATTCTCCAGATTTGGCTCCGAGCGACTACTTCTTGTTCCCAAACCTGAAGAAATGGCTTGGTGGAAAAAGATTTGACTCCAATGATGAAGTCATCTCGCAAACAAAGGCCTATTTTGAGGACCTCGACAAATCATTTTTTTTGGAAGGGATAAAAAAATTGGAGAAGCGTTGGACAAAGTGTATAGAGCTCAAGGGAGACTACGTTAAAAAATAAAATTATTTTTTTATCAAAAAATCTGTGTTTTATTCCAAAAGTCACGGACTTATTGACCCGCCCTCGTAGAATAAGCTGTGAAAAATTTAAATGAATATTTAAAATATTTTCGGAGATATAGCGCGTACAGCTATGCGGACATACAAAAAGGTATGTCATTTTATAGTTTTTTTTTTGTTGTGTTCAATACGTCATTAGAATTATCTATATATCGTAGTTGACAGAAAACGTGAAATTTCGTTTTTCTCGAAACAACGTTTTCTGAATTTTTGCATGTTTAATTTAAATTGTCATAATTTGTCGGTGAATCTAACAAATTTCATATATTTTGATAAAAAATATATATTTTTATACATATTTAAATAACGAATGTTTTACGAAAAAAAAACTTTCAAATTTTTAATTTTTTGCACATATCCGAGGTATTATACGAATTATACTTGTTATTAACAAATAATTTTTTTTTCCATTATCTATATTCAAAAATAAGGACGCAAATTAAATGCGTGCGTTATCGTTCTACCGAAGATGCTCTACATCGGCCACTTCTTTTTTTTTTAAATATATATGTTGTATTTGTACATACTTTCAATGTTAATTACACATATAATATAATATATATGTACGTATGTAAAAATGCATGAAAATAGCTTAATTTTTTTTTGCACCAGTGCACTCGCAAATTATCGTATGCTCTGCAAAAAAAAAAAGAAACAAAAAACCACCGCGCGGATGTGCAAAAAAAAAAAAAGGGCAGTGCAATGGAAAAAAAATAAATAAGAACCACCACGCGCTTGTGCAAAAGAAAAAAAAGTGCAGTGCAGTAAAAAAAAAGTAAATATCACACATTGCGGTTATCCACCTCTCCCGCTCCTGGTCGAAGTACTTGTACTCAATCACTGCCATTACTCTATTTACCATACGTTACGGGCAGTGGCTGAGTGTATGTAACAACTGATGGATAGCGGGTTGTGAGTGAAAATTTTGTTGGTGCACTGTTTCATATTGTTGTAAGGGGGGCATAACACCTACAGCAATTTGATCCGGTAAATCAATGTCAAAATTTTCACTTGCAGCCTTGCTTGGTATCGTCGGTGTTTGTGTTTTCTGTGTTTGGCTGTGATTATGACTAGGGAATTCAGGGTAGACGTAGCCAATATACGCGGGCTAAAAGTGCCATTATTCTTCTCTCACCGCGCTGTCGCCATTTACGTGCGTAGTGATGTAGCTTACCAAACTCCACCACAATGCGATCCATGTTCCAATCCGGAGTTCAGCTTCACGTGGTTAAAATTCCATCTCCGTAAGCAAATTATCCACCACTGCTTTATTTACAGAAGCCCCAAACTGGACAGCAATTCGACTTTTAACGAGTTTGAAGCGCTGTCTGACTCCATTCAAAGAATTGTATCCCTGTATCCTCATACTGAAATCGTTATTACGGGCGATTTCAATATACACAATTCTGGGTGGCTTCGACATTATGGTCAGACAACACCCGAAGGACGGTGTGTTGAGATCTTCGCTGCGGAAAACAGCCTAACGCAGCTTGTAAATGAGCCCACGCGAATACCAGACGTTGATAGTCATACCGCCAACACCCTTGACTTGTTTTTAACTTCACACCCTGATAAGTACACCATTGATGTGCTCTCCCCTCTAGGCTCGTCGGACCCCATTGTATCATATCAGCTAATTTCTCGTACACCGACCACACAGTTAGAGACAAAATTCCTAAAAGAACCGTATGGCAATACGAGAAAGCCAACTGGAGCGGTCTTAACAGCTTCTTTAGGAATTTTAACTGGTCGTTATGCTTCCTCGATAACGACGTGGATGCCGCTGATGATATGATTACAGGCACCATTCTTTTTGGAATGAGATCCTTTATTCCTCATCGGATGAAGAGTATCAAACCAAAAGAAAAGGCATGGTACGACTCGAGCTGTAAAGAGGCCGTCAGCGATAGAGAAATGCTTTTTCGGTCCTACAAGACCAGCCCGACAGAGGAAAACCGAAAAAAGTTCAAACGAGCCAGAAATGACTGCAACGCCTTTCTTAAGCGTGTGAAATTCCTATACGACCAAAAATTGAGGCAAAAAATACTGCAATGTCCCAAAGGCAGTAACAATTTTTGGTCCTTCGTCAAAAACATTAGAAATTCCGCCTCATCCTCCATCCTAACGCTCATTTACAATGACATTCCAGCTATCAGCTCTTTGGATAAAGCCAATCTGCTTGCTGCACACTTTGCGGCCAGCTCAACACTCCCACATTGTGCTTTGTCTCCGCCTACACTTGAGTGCGTCGAATCTTCAATGGGACGAATCTACTTTCGCACTCGTGTAGTAGAAGAGTACTTAAAGATCTCAACATACATAAATCCGCTGGTCCAGATGGTATATCTCCCCTTCTTCTGAAGAGGTGTTCTTCCTCGCTGGCAAAACCACTGCGTAAGCTTTTTCATCAATCCTACTCTTTAGGACTCTTCCCGAGTAGATGGATAACAGCATTTGTCTAGCCCGTCCCTAAAAAAGGCGAATCATCTTCTCTCTCCTCCTACAGACCCATTGCACTTACGTCCTGATAAATCGTCAGCTCATAAAATATCTCGAAACACGAAAACTTTTCAATGACCGGCAATATGGTTTTCGTAGCAACAGGTCCACTAATCATTTGATGGCATGTCTTACCGAAAAGTGGAACCAAAGCGTACATCAATCTGGGGAAAGCAAGATAGTTGAACTTGATATTTCTAAGGCATTTGACAGAGTTTGGCATCAGGCTCTTTTGTCTAAAATGCGTGCATTTGGGATCGACGACTATCTTCTTCAATGGATTAGAAATTACCTTTCGGAACGTTCAACTCAAGTTCTCTTGGACGGTTTCAAGTCTGATATTCACAAAATAAATGCTGGTGTGCCCCAGGGCTCTGTTCTGTCTCCGACACTCTTTTTAATTTTCATTAATGATCTCTTGTCTGCTCCTTCTAATCCAATATATTCCTTTGCTGACGACAGTACTCTCTGCTTTCAATATTCGTTCCCGGACTCACGGCCCTGCTCTTCGGCTGTAGAATGAGAACGGCAGCGTATGCTAAGCTCATTAAATTCCAATATCAACAGCATAACCAATTGGGAAACTATTAACAGAGTGGAATTTAATGCTTCCAAAACACAATGCTGTCTGCTGTCGTTAAAGTGAAATTTAAGCACCCAGCCAGTATCTATGAATGGCACTTGCATCGTCGAAACCGAAAAACTTTCCATTCTCGGTATGTGTGTCAATGACAACTTACGTTGGAATGACTTGTGAATTCTTTAGATTTTTTTTCAAAAGTATCCTAATTTCGTATAAAAAAAAAACAATATGTAAACTTTATACATTAAAATTAAGATTTTTATTTATTATTGCTTTTAAAAGAACATTCATGCATCATTTGACTTAGTAAAAAAATTAGTAAGCACAGTTTGTTTCGGTTCATTTGCAAGATGAGTTTTTACAATGTCTGATCGTAACTCGATAATATTTGATATATGTTTATTAGTTAAATTATTGTGATTTTCGCTCCATTTAATGCATCAGCGTAATGCGCAATAGGATTTCCAATTTCTTCGTCGTTGTTCGTATTGGTGTTCATTGCATTTTCATCTAGTATATCGGCGTTCCATTCTTCGATTTCATCAGTTGATATCACAATCGATTGCATTTCTTGAGAGCAAGTTTTTTGTTTCTTAAATAATTTTTTTGTAAATATCAGTAGATGGCAGATCATTTTTGCTATCGTCTTCTTCATTGTCCCAATTCAACAATTTTGCTCTCTGCCAATTCGTCCCAAGCCAATTTTAGAAGTATTGCATCGCAAATACTATGACTCTTTACCATATTTTGCATAACCGAAATTTCATCCTGCGCAACGACGTGAGCCAATAACTTATTTCGATAATTCAGTTTTGTAATTTTTACTGGATTTTGATCCAATGGTTGGATAACAGCTGTTACATTCGGTGGAAAAAGCATTGCAATAATATGTCCATCCTCGGAACGTAATGAATCGATCGGTGTGTGGGCGCTGCAATTGTCCAACAAAAGGATTGCTTTCGGCAGCAAATTGTTTTGTGCGTTGAAACGTCGTACTTTTATGAAAGTACAATGAAACCAATTGTAAAAGATATTTGAAGGCATCCAAGCGTTCGCAGAATTGTCATAGCCTAGCGGATTATCAAAATTAACAAAACAGCGTGGCTTACCTGCTTTGCCAATTACAAGTGGTTTTACTTTGTTTGTTCCATCGGCATTTGCGCACAACATAAACATGATTCGTTCTTTCCGAATCTTTCTGCCTGGGGCATATTTTTCGCATGAAGCAACATATATTTTGTCAGGAATCAAACGATAGAAGAGGACAGATTCATCGGCATTGTAAATTTGGCCATGCGTTAGTTACATTTCATTAATTTTTCCACGAAGTGCATGACTGAATTGTGTAATAATCTCCCCACATACATTTAAAAATTGCATTATATACCTGCGCTTGAATTTACTGAGCCCCTTGCCTTGAAACTACTTCTACTTTTGTCTGGATATTGCTAAGGGGAGAACCCCTTTGGGGACTCCAAGTCAGGTCCCCTGTCAAAAGAATTGGTGTTTGAAAGCTTCTGACATCTTCAAGACATAAGGCGGTAAATGTTTGCACTTGTGGGATGTGTAATGAAATTGTTGAATTGTTAGTTTTGTTTTTATTTCAATTTCGACAGCTATCGCCCATAGTTGTTAATGTTAATGTTTACGAAATGATGGGGGATAGATTTGTGAACCAAAAGAACCAGATGTCTTGTTTGGATGTCATGTTCGAGCTCTGATTGTGGAAAAAGGGAGAAAATTGTTTGGGGGGATGTGGGTGGATTTTGAATCTTATATGCGTTTGCTGTAAAAAGATGATAGAAGGCTTCAGGTTATTTATGAGCAATTCGAGCTCATGATAATTATTGAAGAAACTTTTAAGGTTCCATTGAAGTACCTTTAATACTGATTTGATGGATACAGAAGACTTTTGTACAATATTACCATTGTGAAAAATTCGGAGTAGATCAAACTCAGGGGGTTTGTACTCTCACTTTGCAATCCAGGCGTTAGCCCTCCGAGCGCCTAGAGGAGATCGGGTGATTCAATCCCTGAATCGCAAAGTCGAGATTATGTGTAAAGATAGTGTTATCAAGTTCGGATGGGCTTACAAAGTGTTCGTTATTTTTTATAAGTAATTCGGTTAGTGTAAATATAGCTGACTTGTTAAGTGTTGCTGTGGACTAAGTGTTTTTATATGAAGGGGTAAGTTGAGTGGGTTTAGTGAAATCTTTTGTGTCATCATTAGTTCATCATTAGTGATGTCCATAAAAAAATGTTGTCGGGTATAATTAATTTTGTGGTTGAACTTAGGGCTGAGTTTGAAATTGCGTGTAATATGTTTGTGGGTGTTGCGTTCGATAGGGTTGGGTTTCGATTTTGTATATTTAAGCTGTTTGGGGCTTGAGGTTGTGTTTTAATTGTGGATTGAATTTAGGTGACGTAGCGCTACCAACTTTAAGCTGGAAAACGGAACGGGGGGAAAGAGCAATTTCAACCGTTTCAAATTGTTTTTTTTTCCGAAGTCTGGAAATATCACTTCAAATAGATCGGCAAAAAGATTCCCGGGTATAGTATTTGACCCCAGGGTCATGTTGTTTAAGCGGAGCATCAGTACGCTGTCCCTGAGAGTCGAAAACACTTGTGTAAAAGTCAGGTAAAATCCGGGGAAGTCGGAGACAAAATGAATGAAATTGAGCGAATAAGTCGATGGCAATGAAAGAACACACCACTGACAGAAGCACGATCCAAACGGGCTGGGAGATAGCCGATGTCTGCTCTTCATTATATTTTCCCACATTATACATTAAATAATGCTCAAATACGAGTTGTTGGTGTAGTTTTCGTTGGAAAGTTAACATTCCATCCACACATAAATTACATAGTTGCCAAAGCCAACTTCCTATTAAGATCCATTCACTGCTAAGCGAACTGCGAATACGAATGAGCATTCTGAGGTTAAATTCGCGCGAATGTTTTGGTAAGTAAATTGGGATTTGGTAAAAATAAAAAAATCATTGATTTCTTCGCTAAAACTAATTGAATTTGAGTTTTTTTTTATTAATACATAGATAAATTAAGTTTACTAATAGTAAAATTTTCACTTCCCAGTCTCTAAATGCACTAAAAATGATTTGTCATTCGCTAAACTGTGAATAGACCTTTAACCTTTAGGGTTCATTGAACGGAACTCCTTAGATTTCAAAGATCCCTAAACAATTAATATATCATCTTGTTCCATCGTTGAGTATGCTTGTGTTGTCCGGCTACCTTCCACTGTTTCAATTATTATTATTACTTCAATTGCGGTCATAAAAACCGCACCACCTAATGAGTTCTCAAAAAATGCCTAATTACATCAGATCGTAAGGGTTTTTCCCATACTAATGAAGGGTATTCCCCATAGCGGAGTTCGGCATCGTAATAAGTGCAAAAAAAATCAGTTTGAATTGAGTTGTGACGGTGACAAGTACAACAAAAAGTGAAATGTCTGGTAAATATCATCAACTGATTCGGGACGAAAAAGTTCAAATATTGACTTAAGTCGAAGAAGGGCTTGGCTATCGTGATATTGCGGTTAAAATAGGATGCTGTCATTCAACTATCGTACGACTGATGAAGAAAAAAGAAAATTTAGATCCACTGGAAAGGAAAAAAGGCGCGGGACGAAAACGTAAAACAACCTAGAAGACGGACAATGTATTACAACAAATTAGCATGAAAGATCGCTTTACAAGTGCTGTCCGTATAAGAGCAGAGCTGAGTGAATTTCATCAAGTTGATCTAAGTGCCGAAACCATACGCCGACGGCTACGGGAAATAGGTTTATATGGAAGACGACCAGCGAAAAAACCTCTCCTAACCACAAAAATGAAAAAAGCTCGCTTGACGTGGGCAAAAAAGTACGATGATTGGCGATGTGTGATATGGTCCGATGAAAGTAAATTTAATTTGTTGTGTGCCGACAATTTGCCATACGTACGACGGTCAGCAGGTGAAAGGTTCAAGGACGAGTGCATAGTCAAAACAGTGAAGTTTCCTCAAAGCCAGATGGTTTGGGGATGTTTTTTTTTTACGTTTTGGGCCCTTTGCACTTTGTTAATGGAACTATTAATGCTCAAAAGTATGGAGAAGAAGTAAGGGAGTTTTTGGTACCAGCAATTGAACAGCATCATTCGTATATTGAGAAGTGCATTTTTCAAGATGATTCTGCACCTTGCCACCGCTCCAAATCCGTATGTAAAGTGTTATAAATCAACTTCTAGATGTCTACTTTATAAATAATAAACAGACTAGAGTCTTTCAATAACTTTCAGCTCAAGACAACGTTTGATGACCTCGGAATTACCAGACTAGACTGTCCAGCTCATTCGCCCGATTTAAACCCAATCGAACACCTGTGGCATGTAATGAAACGTAAGGTGGCTGAACATAAACCAGAGAGTAAAAAAAAGCTAAATGAAGTTCTGGAACATGTATGGAATACTGAAATCTCAAGGGATAATACTGAACTTCTAGTAAACTCGATGCCTTCTGGAATAAAAGCGGTTATAACCGCCAAAAGAGGAGGAACTCGGTATTGATAAATTTTTGGTAAAAGTGGCATATCTAAACATCTTATATGCACATACATAAAAAATGTATTGTTTGATTTTGTTAACCATGACTGTATTAAAATATTTAAAAAAAAATAAGAAAATTAACTGGTTTTTCTTTCTTTGTTAATATCTTTTTTCTAGCATTCAATAAACAGATGGAAATTAGATAGAAATACTTATAAACTTAGTGCGGAGTACTCAACAAAAATTTCATTTCATTATAAAAATTATTATCGTAGTTATTAACAATTTGTCAATCATTTTGATATGGTGCGGTTTTTATGACCGCAAGTGTATATGTATGTATGTCGAATCGAAAGCGTAAAAAAAATTTAAGATTAGCTTTACGTTAAATTTTTTGAAATAATGGTTCATCATTCTTATTGTTCCAAATGTATTTTACGTGGAATTGAGTCACTTGAAACGGGAAGAAAAATGTACAACGATATTTTAGAGATATTTTATGAGTAATAGAGATATTATCTTTGTAACATTCAAGAAGAGCGGACGTGGTTTTGTTTTTTTGGAAAGGTCAAATAAAAGTTGTAATATAAAGTTGAATCGTTGTTCTAAATCGTTTTTTATTTAGTTGATATTTTTATTTTTCCTTGTGAAAACGCTCACAAGGCTAACATTTTGGTACCGAAACCCGGAAATCTTTAGATTCCAAATGAAAGCAATAAAAATTCAATTCGTTCACGAATCGAAAATAAAAATATTTTCTCATCTAAAAGGATCGTGTTGCTGAAATTGGTAAATTCACGAAAAAGTGCATAGATAAATATAATTTCTTGCAGTGCATCGTGAAATTCCAACTCTGGCTTCAAAGAGAAGGCTTTAGTGGACGGTGACCTTCAATCAGCGAACTCACACCATCAGCCAAAAAATTGCCGCATGAGGAGTGACGTAGTAAGGCAACTAAAGCTTTTACATAGCCACGTAAGCAGTCTTAACACAAAAGAGCTTAAGGATTGCAGCCACCATCAGCTCAGCTCAGCACCATTCACCGATCATCACGAGAAGCTTTCAAATCATCGTGCGGACTGCATAACAGACAACCATCAACATTGGAGATAAGCTTTATACATAAGTTTTTATGCATGTTGATTAATTTCGTGTTGATAAGCATAAGTAGTATTGCTGATTGGGTTCTAATACATTGAGGCAGAATAGTTGTTGCTATACTTATTGTTGCGAGGATTGGTGGATTTGTTGTACACATCCTTAATCTTAGTTTAAGAAGACGTCGTGAAAAGATATATATATGAGTTTAAATAAAGAAATAAAGTTGTGCCGCAATAATTATATTACAAGCCCCAAATTCAAAGCTCCTTGGGGAACCCTAGGAAAGAGAGGAGGGTCATTAATAACATTATCTTTAGTTGCAAATATATTTTAAAAAAAAGCTTTATTTTATTCTATATTTATATTAAAAAAACAAAGGTTTGAATGAAAAGAAATATTGCGCAAGTTTTTTTTGTCGATATTACTTAAAGCGTTCGATATGGTTAACCACACCATTCTTTGGGAAAAATTACATACTGCAAGCCGATTTCGTAGTTTCATGTCTAGCTGGCTGACTTCCTAAATCAAAAATAAAAGTGAAAGTCGGACAATAGAAGTAAAAGTCGGACAATAGAAGTGAATCTAGGAGTTCCTCAAGGATCAGTCCTTGGCCCTCTACTGTTTCTTATTTATATAAACTCCATGTTTTCCCTACCATTCAAAAATCACGGCTTCTGCAGATGATCTAGGAATTGGTTATATTTCATCTAACCTTTTGGATATAGTTTCTGACATAAACAATGACATCAGCTTACTTAGAAATTGCTTTTATTGCGTTGTTCAATATGTTCTGCGGTTTATTTTGGTTAAAGTTAAATACACTTTTTTTTTAAACCATATATTTAATTAATCAAATATTGTCCATTCTGACCTATTACATTCTTCCAACGTTCTGGAAGAGACAATATTCCTCTTTTGAAAATATCAGTAGACTTTTGGCCAAAAAAGTTTTCCCGGTGTGTTTTTATATCCTCCTCGGAATTAAGTTGCCTTCCGTCTAAATCGTTTTAGAGAGAGCGGAATAGGTGGTAGTCAGACGGCGCAAGGTCTGGAGAGTACGGTGGGTGCTGCATTACTTCCCAGCCAAAGGATTTCAGCTTTTCTTTTGTCACAAAAGCTGTTTGTGGTCTGGCATTGTCATGGTGGAAAACAACGCCCTTCCTGTTCACTAACTCTGGCCGTTTGTCTTCCACTGCCTGCTTCAAATTGTCGAGCTGAGAGCAATATTTGATAGCATTTATTGTCTCATTGCGTGGAAGCAACACGAAGTATAGGACACCTCGCCAATCCCACCAAATGCTCAACATGACCTTTTTGGGATGCAAATCTTGCTTACCAACCGATTGCGATGTTTCACCAGGAGCGCACCATGACCTCTTACGTCGAATGTTGTTGTAAACCATCCATTTCTCGTCTCCCGTAACCACTCTTTTTAAAAAAGTATGCAGCGAGTTCCACCTCACCAAAGACTCACAGATCATTATGCGATCCATACGGTTTTTTTCACTGAGTTCGTGAGGAACCCAAACATCCATTTTTTTCGACATTCCACAGTCTCTGTGAAACGGTTGTATGGGCAATGCTAAACCTCTGACCGATCTCTTGTGTCGTCAAATGTCTGTCAACGCTAACTGCTGCTAAAATTTGATCGTCGTCTGTGGTGGATGGACGTCCAGAGCGAGCAGCATCAGCAAGGTCTGTATTGCGGGACGAAAGCGTGTAAACCAGCGCTGACAAGTGTCAGCGCTAACTGCCGAATCTCCATACACCCTACGAATCTCACGTTGCGCCTCTGTCGCTTTGACACCCTTTTTAAAGAAAAAAAAGCAAAATATGTCTAAAATAGGATTTTTTTATCTTCCATTTATAAAAAAATTCTGAGCTTTTCTGAAGCGATAAACGCCATTTCCAAGAAAAAAACCGCAGAATTTATTGAACAACCCAATACTTACACAAGTTTGAGTAACAAAACTAAATTAATGTTTTTTAACTTAAACTCAATGGAGTATCTCAATGTGAGTGTTTTCTTTCACTCACTTGATTATCCGCGTTTCTGCCTTTACTTTCAATAAAAATAAAAAAAAGCTTACAATGTTGTGCAGGTTATTTCAAAATTGAAATAGTAAAGGAGTGTAAATACCTAGGGTTTTTTTCGATCATAATATGAGCTGGATGCGGCACACGATTTTTTTTTAAAGGAAAAGCTTAAATCCTTTATTCGCTGTTATCACCACCTACAATGTTCTTGGATACTGAATCATAAAGACTGTTTACTTTGCCCTTTTTCATTCTAGATTAGAATATGGAATTAGCTCCTGGGGAGGCACCCATTTGTTTAAGCTCCAACCACTTATTATATTACAAAAGTATGCCATAAGGAAAATATGTGGTAAAAATTGTGTAACGAATTCCATGCCATTGTTCAGAAGATTGAAAATTCTTCCGGTTAGACATACGTATTATTTTAAAGTTTCAAGAGTTTTTTATGAAAAGTGGATACTTACAGAGTCCAATATACATTCACTTAATTTGCCAAGTAACAGCAGTTCGTTAATTAAAATCCCTTCTTTCCGTACAAATCATTACAGAAACTCTTACTCAGTTGTTTCTTGCAAACTTTATAACAGCCTTCCGGTAAACATTAGACTCAAAATAACTCAGTCGAACTTTTTAAAAAAACTAAAAACTTGGCTTCTTGGATATGATCATAAACAAATTGATGTTCTCTTGTCCTATTACGTGTAAAATTTTCTTTTGCAAAAACTTCTTTAATATAATTTTTTATATTTTTTACTTATATAAAAACGAATAAATTAAAATAATGTTTACCCCACATAAAAAGTTAGAAATTTTTAAGTGACATTAACACTATTTTTAATATGTAATTATTATTAATACAAATGTCACTAACTATTCTTAGCTAAAGTAGTTTGTTTACTTTATATTTGAATTAAAATTTACGTCAGTCTAAGAATAATGCATTAAAACAAAAAAAAAAGTAGGGTGCAAAGCGTAATGAACTCAACGGTGTCACGAAGCACGAATTGAAGCCCGTTCCAGCTCATGTTCGGGACAATAATGAAAAAAGAAGGGAGCCATGAGCGTTATTGGAGGAAGTGATGAGGGATAACTTCGAGAACAAACGAGACGAAGTCAGGCAAGCTGCAAAGCAACAGATCGCAAAGGTACAGGCAGAAAATTGTAGAACCTACGACCGGAAAAGGAAAGCAGCAAAACAATACCAAGTAGGCGATCTGGTAGCAATCATGAGGACGCAGTTCGGTATAGGTGTGAAGTTGCAAGTGAAATACTTCGGATAATATGAGGCGACCAGAGTAAAAGGAAATTACCGGTATGATGTCCGAAAATTAAGGCAGCACGAGGGTCCAAATACGACATCGACAGCAGCCGATTTTATGAAGCCATGGATAACAGGTGATGACAACGAAACCACGGAGGGCGAAGAATGAACGAACAATGAAGAATCCGACAGAGGGCAGTCGTATACCAGGATGGCCGAGTGTAGAATTGCTAAGTTATTTAATTAAGTATTCTATTAATAATGCAAATCCATTAAATATCAATGTAGTTTCAGATCATCCATCGCTGAGCTGCGCCCGATATAATCGATCTCCAATTTCAGCAGCATGAGTGTCGCGCATTTGTTTACATCGACCCAGTTATTCGGGGTTTGTTTACTCTTGTACTAAGTTGTTTACATTTGACCGTGTAGCTTGGGGTCTAGTCACGGAGGTAATATTGTTTATATGCGCCATAAATGAGTTGTGTGACTTATAAATAAAAGCATAAAATCCGATGGCGATGTGGGCAATATTATCTTCGTGACATAATGACTCCACTAAAGGTAATAGCCGTTGTGAATAGAATATGGGGTGGTTGGAAGGTGCTAAGCCTGGGGTTAAAACTGTGGACTTGGCACAGCGTGTTGAGTTCCTTGGGCATTTGGGACTGGATATAATGGAAACGGAATTGACGAGCTGGTAGACGACAAAGCAAAGAGGAAGTCTTCATCGATGTTCGACAGCGCACAGTTGGGTTTAGCTTAGTGGTTCTCGATCAGTTGATTGTTTTTTTTAAACTTTCTTTAAAATATATATATTCTATCATTGTAACTTTCACATGTGTTTACTAAAAAAATCATTTTCTACATATTGTGATAACCACTCAAATGTGAGCAGCGACATCTAGCAGAAAATGTCGAAACTCGAAGACTAGAAGATTTCGATACTGGATTAGCAAAGTCTCGACTGGAGAGTGGAATCGAATTTTCTAGCAAATTGGAAATTGTATGGGACGCTGGGTGGCGAGGATTGTTCTCGAAGTATGTCATTCGAGTATAAATACCAGCATCTCAAAGGTATGCAAATCAGTTCTAAAGTGAAATTTGAAGTGTTAATTAGGAGAAGTAATTAAGTGGTTTAAGTAAATGATAAGAAAAGTATATGTGGTTGAGAAATTGGATTGTATTGAGAGAAACAATTAAATAGTGAATTGTAACTATACTGAATAAAGGGATTTGTATTGAAAAGAATAAGTTCTATCATTTGTACCCACACAAACATTTTACATTGGTGTCAGAAGTGGGATAGGACTTATTGTGTGTAAAAAAAAAAAAGTGTTTTCTGACTATTTGAAAAAGCTAGAATGGGTCGAAAACTATTGCAGTTGACCCTCGTCCAACTCAAATCCGAGTTGAACAAGAGAAGCCTCAGCGCCAGTGGAGGAAAAAGTGACCTGGTTCTCCGTCTTCAGGAGGCTTTGAACAACGAGGGACATGATCCTGATGCATATTCCTTTGATGTTGACGAGGACGAACAGACAAGTACCGGCAATGACATGGCTGCGATGATGCAACTCCTCTTATTAAAAATGGACGAACAAATGAAAAATATGGAAGAACAGAAGAACAGTCTGGAACAAAAAATGGACGAACAGAAGAGCAGCATTGAACAAAAATTCGACGACCAAAAGAATAGTCTAGAACAAAAACTGGAAGAACAAAATAACGTTCTACACCAAAAGTTCGAAGAAATAGATAACAAATTTGAAAGAATAGAGAAGAATGTTGGCGAAAAATTCGAAGAAATGGACAGCAAAGTTCAGCAAGTGGCAAAAGAGCTCGACACAGTGCGAAAACAGAAACTGCGAGAATGTTCTTTAAGCGGTCCAAGGAGAAAAGATTTGAAGCCTCCCTCATTCGATGGTCAGACCTCATGGTCTACTTATAAGAAGCAGTTTGAAATGCCTGCCTGTGCAAACGACTGGGACAATGAGGAAAAGTGCATTGCCCTAACATTGGCCTTGCACGGTCCTGCAGCAGAATTGTTGCAAACAGTAGACATCGAAAAGCATAAAGATTATGTGACTTTAGTCACATGCAGGAGGTCTACAAGGTCCAATTGCAAAGCCGAACGCAGCAAAGAGGAGAAACACTGCAGCAGCTCCAAGCAGACGTGAGTAGACTTGCACATCTGTCATACCCCACCGCAGGCCAGGAAATTATCGACGAAATGGCAAAAGATGCATTTATCAGGGGAATTGCAGATTCGAAGCTACAGTCAGCAGTAAGGATGGCCGGGAAAAGAACCCTTGCTGAAGCACTTGCCTTCGCTCTGGCGATGGAAGCAGCCAATCAGGCTTCCAGGGGAACACATTTCGTCAGGGAAGTAGCATCTGTCGAATGCTCCTGCACAAGAATTAGTGCCGAGGAACGAGATACTCGACGGGATAGACGAATAATGCGCTGCTGGAATTGCAATAAAATAGGACACCTTCAAAGGCAGTGTAAAGAACCGGTGCGACGAAAAGACTGCCCTCACTGTGGTGACAAGCAAATAGAGGAAGAAACCCGCAGAAACAGCTATCAAGAAGCTTAAGCACCAACTTCGCGGGGCAGAAGTTGGTAGCAGGAGTCGACGGCCCCAGGGCCATCATCCAAGTCTCGCTGGCAAAACGATGCAGCGAAAGCCTTCTAGTAGAAGTAGTCAGTGGAAAAGAAAAATGGATGGCAACAATAGACACCGGTGCCACGGCCTCAATGATCAGGAGGAATCTTGTGCAGAAGTCTTGGCTGCATAACACTAGCAGTTGCAGCTTGCGAACAGCTACAGGAGCAACGATTAAGGTATATGGTGAAGTCCGCATAAAAATCCAACTGGCCGGAATAACATTCACTCACGCGTTTCTGGTAGCTGACATATGTGACGAGTGCATCATTGGTACAGACTTCATGAGAGAACATGGACTTATAGTCGACTTGGGGGCAGAAACCCTGAAATACGGAAACATGGAGATACCAATGATATACGGAAACGCCAATACCACAGTCTCAAATGTCGTTATCTGCAGCAATCAGAGTCTAGAGCCTTCGTCAGAAGCAATTTTGTGGGCAAAAGTGGAAGGTGGTCCTGGTAGCCACCGATTAGTGGAGCCAAAGAACAACATGGTCCCTGTAAGGATTCTAAATCCAAAGACATTCAGTGTAAAGGTGAAAAAGGGGGAGATAGTGGGAAAATGCGTACCTGTTGAGGCTATATCGACCACATCGGAAAAAAAGGGTGCAAAACCGGTCACAACAGTTCAGAGTATAAAAATCAAGAACAAAATTCTCAGCCTCTGTAATCTGGACGAAGATCAGCGAATCCTGGCAGAAAAACTAATCGGTGAGTACGCTGATATATTTGCTACACAAGACGGAGAATATGGACGTACGCATATTGTTCAACACCACATTGACACCGGAGACGCTCGACCAATCCGTCAACCTGCAAGGCGTCTTCCATTGGCAAAGCAAACAGAAGTTGCCGAAATGATGTCGAAGATGAAAGCTGAGGGAGTGATCGAAGAATCGCAAAGTCCGTGGGCATCTCCAGTGGTCCTCGTGAAAAAGAAAGATGGCAGCACGAGATTTTGTGTAGACTACCGACGTCTCAATGATGTCACTAAAAAGGACAGCTACCCACTTCCGAGAATCGATGACACTTTGGATATGCTTTCTGGAGCGAAATGGTTTTCAACACTTGACTTGAAGGGCGGTTACTGGCAGGTAGAGATAAATCGTGCGGATCGTGAGAAAACTGCCTTCACTACAGGAAGCGGTCTTTGGCAGTTTGCAGTGATGCCGTTTGGACTGTGCAACGCTCCGGCCACCTTCGAGCGACTAATGGAACGAACATTGCAAGGACTCACCTGGAAAACCTGCCTAGTATATTTGGACGACGTTAGCGTCATAGGTAAGACGTACGAGGAGCACCGCGAAAATCTAAAAGAAGTGTTTGAGAGGCTACGAAGTGCTCATTTAAAGCTCAACCCGGAAAAGTGCGCCTTGTTTCGTCCGGAAGTAAAATATCTGGGTCACATTATATCAGCGGAAGGAGTAAGAACGGATCCTGACAAAATCGAAGCCGTGAAAAGTTGGCCTTCTCCAAAACAAACACCAACTGAGAAGCTTCTTGGGACTCGCCACGTATTACAGAAGGTTCGTAAAGGATTTTGCTGGCATTGCGAAGAGCCTGCATCAACTTACGGAAAAAGGCCGACAGTTCAGGTGGTCTGGAGAATGCGAAAAAGCATTTCAAGAACTGAAGCGACAGCTGTGCAAAGCCCCCATCTTGGGTTACCCCACGCCCGGAAAAATGTTCATCGTGGACGCAGACGCTAGCAATGTTGGGGTCGAAGCTGTGATTTCCCAGGTTCATGATGGTCAAGAGAAAGTGGTCGCATATTACAGTAAAGTACTCTCCAGACCTGAAAGGAACTACTGTGTAACCCGGCGCGAGCTTCTGGCTTTAATTCTGGCTACGAAGCATTTCCATAAGTACCTCTACGGACAAAAGTTCATTCTCCGGACAGACCACGCAGCTCTGAAATGGCTACTCCAATTTAAGAACCCTGAAGGCCAAGTTGCAAGATGGATCGAGCAGTTGCAGGGCTACGACTTTGAAGTGCAACACCGCAAGGGAACACTCCACTCAAATGCTGATGCTCTCTCTCGTCGACCGTGCGGGGTAAAATGCGAACACTGCAACCGTAAAGAAGCGAAAGAACAGGCAACTATCCAAATGATCAGGACTGAGCCAATAGAGGGTTGGAGTATAGACGAAATCCGTTCCTCCCAACAGGCAGACAATGACATCGAACCAATATTGGCCTGGAAGGAACACGAGGAAAGACCAAGCTGGCAGCAGATATCAGATCGGAGCCAAACTCTGAAGGCATACTGGGCACAGTGGGACTCGCTTTTTGTGCAAGATGGATTGCTGAAGAGAAAATGGGAAAGTGCAGATGGGACAACATCTCGTATGCAGCTAATTGTGCCACGGTCCAGAGTCAACCAAGTGCTCCATGAAATACATGACGGAATCTCAGGAGGCCATTTGGGAATAAACAAGACGTTGGAAAAGGTAAGGGAACGTTTCTATTGGCTAAGCGCTAAACAAGATGTCGAGAATTGGTGCAAAAAGTGCATAAGGTGTGCGGCTACCAAGGGTCCAAAAGTAAAGCCACATGGACAAATGCAACAATACAATGTCGGAGCACCTTTCGAACGAATAGCCATCGACATCGCTGGGCCGTTTCCCGAAACCTTTAATGGAAACCGATATACGCTCGTAGTCATGGATTACTTCAGTAAGTGGCCGGAAGTGTTTGCCATCCCAAATCAAGAGGCTAAGACCGTAGCCGAACAGATAGTCAACAACTGGGTGAGCAGATTTGGGGTACCAATGGAGCTGCACTCTGATCAAGGGCGAAACTTTGAATCAAAAGTCTTCCAGGAAATATGCCAATATTTGGGAATAAGAAAGACAAGGACAACGCCACTACACCCTCAATCTGATGGAATGGTCGAGCGATTCAATCGGACCTTGAATGAGCATCTATCTAAGGTTGTCAGTAACTGCCAGCGGGATTGGGATCGACGCATACCCCTCTTCTTAATGGCCTACCGAAACGCGGTCCATAGCTCAACAGGGCACACACCATCCGAGATCTTATTTGGTCAAACGATTCGGTTGTCAAGTGAAGCAAAATTCGGATCCCCACCGACGGAGCCCAAAGAGGTGAACGAGTACGTGAATGACTTACGCAGCAGGATTCGTAAATTGCATGAAGACACCAGAGAAAAGATGAAGCTAGCAAGCAGCCGCATGAAAACTAGGTACGATATCAAGGCGAAATCTTCCGGTTTCAACGAAGGAGATCTGGTTTGGCTGTATAATCCTCAGCGTAAGAAAGACAAATCACCAAAATTGCAACAGGACTGGGAAGGTCCATACAAGGTGATAACCCGCATTAATGACGTTGTCTACCGGATCCAGCGTGGGGATCGAAGAAAATTTAAAGTGGTCCATTTGGATAGAATGTGTCATTTCAACGGGATGCTGAATGACGAAGTTGTTCGGGACGAACAACTGTAGGGAGGGAGCAATATGATAACCACTCAAATGTGAGCAGCGACATCTAGCAGAAAATGTCGAAACTCGAAGACTAGAAGATTTCGATACTGGATTAGCAAAGTCTCGACTGGAGAGTGGAATCGAATTTTATAGCAAATTGGATATTGTATGGGACGCTGGGTGGCGAGGATTGTTCTCGAAGTATGTCATTCGAGTATAAATACCAGCATCCCAAAGGTATGCAAATCAGTTCTAAAGTGAAATTTGAAGTGTTAATTAGGAGAAGTAATTAAGTGGTTTAAGTAAAAGATAAGAAAAGTATAAGTGGTTGAGAAATTGGATTGTACTGAGAGAAAGAATTAAATAGTGAATTGTAACTGTACTGAATAAAGGGATTTGTATTGAAAAGAATAAGTTCTATTATTTGTACCCACACAAACATTTTACAATATGTATCTCAGAATTTGACATTTCTTTGCCGAGAAATATTTTTAAAAATAAATTAAAGTCTACATTATCTATCATCTGTTATATTATTTTAGGTTATGTTTAAGATACAATGTTATCGAATTTCGAAATCTGTTGGTTAATACATCGTAAAGGGTTTTTCAATAGGGACTCTTTCACTAATCATCAAACTGTCACTGTCAATTTATCCAGTAAACTCGAAATTTTCATCATGGTAAAGTACACAACGTCTGCAAATTATAAAAATTATCTACCGAAATTTGGAGTCGGTGACTGCAACTTTAAGAGCGTTAACTCCAATTTTCGGTCGTAATTCCCGCTAGACAGGTAATAATAAGTTTAGTGCTAAAATTTGAGTCTACATATTCGTTGTGTGATGTTGCTGAGACAACGGGTTGGTCGAAGTGTCGAAAATATTGCTGCCGTTCAGGCGTCCGTAGCAAACTATCCAAATCAGCCAATTCCACGGCGCTCTCAAGAATTGGACATCGCTCAGACCACATTATGACTTATTTTGCGTAGGATCTTGGTTTACACCCATATAAGATCAAGCTGACTCAAGAATTGAAGTCGATGGACCATTTGAAGCGAGGTACGTTCTCCGATTGGCTTCTGGAGAAGATGCGCCAAGATGATGAATTTCATCGCAAAATCATCTTCAGTGACGAAGCTCATTTTTGGCTCAATGGGTTCGTCAATAATCAAAATATGCATTATTGTAGGGTGCTGTTTGGTGCGGTTTGCATGCAGGCGGCGTTATTGGGTTATATTTTTTCGTCGACGATAACGATCGTCACGTTACTGTGAATGGTTTGCGTTATCGCGCCGTGATCACCGATTATTTGTGGCCCGAATCGGAAGATATGGACTTGGACGACACGTGGTTTCAACAGGCTGATGCCACAATCCACACAGCACACGCTACAATCAATTTATTGAAGAGTAAGTATGGTGAGCGTGTTATCTCAAGAAATGGGCCAGTCGATTGGCCGCCTCGTTGGTGCGATTTAACCCCGCTTGACTATTTTCTGTGGGCCTACGGTAAGTCATTGATTTATTCCAACACGCCGACGACGTTGGAAGAGCTCAGAATAGTGGCCGTTTCGGCCGAAATGTGTGGCCGAATCGTCGAAAATTTGGTCCAACGAATCGACCGCTGCAAACGTGCCCGCGGTGGCTATATGAACGAAGTCGAGTTCCATTCATAAATGTTTTGATTGTACTTCAAGCCGATAATAAAGTTTTTGAAATATCTCAAATGGTTTGCGTTTTATTTAAAAAAAAAAGTTGCCAAGTCCTTATTGGAAAACCCTATATAAAGAAAATGAGTATTTGGAATACTGTTTATGCAATTTATAATAGATATATTTTAAAAGTGATACAATAAAAAATATTGTGTGATGAATTCAACCCAACTGTTGCGCCGATACCATGTACTTACAGTACATGATCTAGTACATGATCTCCATGCAGCGGCATATTAAAAAAAATTAAATTGCCGGAACTAGAATTCAAACAAATTGTATTTGCAACACAGTTTCTCCATCAACAGATGTAAATGTAGATTTTTATAAAACTCAGAAGCTTAAACAAAAAAATTAGTAAAAACTGGGGCATTTTTTTTATTGTTCCTGACTTAAAAATATTTAATTTTTTTTTGTTCTTAACTCAATTTTATTATTGAAAAGAATATATTTCGTCGTATATTATATTCCAGCTTAAAATGGTAAATTGATAATTCAGTTTCTAATAAAAATCGGGCGATGTGCTCTAAAATTTAATGGTAAATAAATAGGTATATTAATTTTTAATGTCGATTATCTCCTAAATGGTTGTGATTAGTACATAAATATATAAAATACACAATATATTTCCACCGCATCGAATTATTAAATTAAATTCACCGCACAAAAAACTAAAGCATTTAGTAAATTATACAATTCCCACTAAACAGGCTTGTTGTTTTCGTTAGTAAAGCTGGGCGTTTTTATATGCATAAATGGAAAGCCTTCATTAATGCATTTGAAAACAGAAATGCAATAATTGAAACATACAGTTTTTAACGGGATTTTGGAAATACATTGAAAATGTTCATTCATTTTTTTTTCTTAAATAAGTAAAATTATTCAAGTTTTACAATTTAACGTTGTGATAAACATGAAATCGCGTAATAAATAAATACTACATACACATGTATATGTAATTGCCCAATAGATTTTAATACTATTTTCTATACATGCGCTTCGTAACCATGTCTTAATTTTTAAGGGTAAATGTCTGCACTGTATTCTTTTTGCAACAACTCCAAATTAAGATAAAACTACATATTTTCATAATGAAAAACATAACTTAAACCTAACTACTAATATGTAGTCACTGAAAATCGATTTTTTTTCTGCTTTCGCACACACCAAATTGAGTTTGCTATAAAACAACTAAACATGAAATACAATTAAATTGACTTAGCTGATATAAAAGTAGCATTTAAATTTGTTAACTAATAAAAATCTTAATTAATTCTTAAACGTGCCTTTTAATTATTTAAAGATAACTCAGTCCTGACTTAAATCATATGAGGAATATTGTAAATCAATATGTTGGGTATGAATAATTATTAACTACTGTTATTGGTTTTATTTTTTTGGCATAGGTAATATTTTCAATACAATTTAACAAATTACCTTTAAACAAATAGTCGTATTCATCTTCTCTAGTCCCCATTTCCGCCACTATATATGTATATATAAATTTATTTAAATGTTCTTGTCAATATACGTTTTATTATATATGCAACGAAATAACCAGCCCCTCAATTATGGTTGTTCTGGCAAAAAAAAAGCCTTGCCCTAACCAATGACTCGTTTTACGCAAGTAATATATGTATAAATAAGCCTCACACAAAAAGCGACGAGTTAAAACTCACGACAAAACAGATGTGTCACTTTTGGTTTTTGGTTTTCTGTCATAGAGACAAAATCACTATATTAATGAATTTAGCTTAATAAAGGCTTGTGCAAAAAAAATGGTAGAATCATAAAAAAATTATTACACATCCAAGCACCATGCAAACAACTTACAACTTTGTGCGACGTAGCTAATAAAAACTATTTGGTGCAATATTTTTTATTCGAAAGATTTTTATTGGGTGACGTCATATTTTTGCCCAAGAAAATATTTTTCCTAATACTTGATTACATTAGCTGCAGAGTAATAGCACTCTTCCAAACTAGGTTTTTCGTTCAGTAATGTAAGCACTGAGTTTAAAATTCTGAAGAATGCTATAATTTGAATTTTGATATTTCGAGTGAACTGAATTAATGGCAAAAACAAAGCATTTTCTACAGCGAATTCGATTGCCAAAACTTTTAAAACAAATAAAGCGTTTTTCAATAGGGACTTTACAACTTTGAATTTAACTTGTGAGCGCACTCTTTCACTAATCATCAAACCGTCACTGTCAATTTATTCAGTAAACACAACATTTTCATCATGGTAAAGTACACGAACGAGCAACGTCTGCAAATTATAAAAATTATCTACCGAAATTTGGAGTCGGTGACTGCAACTTTAAGAGCGTTAACTCCAATTTTCGGTCGTAATTCCCGCTAGACAGGTAATAATAAGTTTAGTGCAAAAATTTGAGTCTACATATTCGTTGTGTGATGTTGCTGAGACAACGGGTTGGTCGAAGTGTCGAAAATATTGCTGCCGTTCAGGCGTCCGTAGCAAACTATCCAAATCAGTCAATTCCACGGCGCTCTCAAGAATTGGACATCGCTCAGACCACATTATGACTTATTTTGCGTAGGATCTTGGTTTACACCCATATAAGATCAAGCTGACTCAAGAATTGAAGTCGATGGACCATTTGAAGCGAGGTACGTTCTCCGATTGGCTTCTGGAGAAGATGCGCCAAGATGATGAATTTCATCGCAAAATCATCTTCAGTGACGAAGCTCATTTTTGGCTCAATGGGTTCGTCAATAATCAAAATATGCATTATTGTAGGGTGCTGTTTGGTGCGGTTTGCATGCAGGCGGCGTTATTGGGTTATATTTTTTCGTCGACGATAACGATCGTCACGTTACTGTGAATGGTTTGCGTTATCGCGCCGTGATCACCGATTATTTGTGGCCCGAATCGGAAGATATGGACTTGGACGACATGTGGTTTCAACATGATGCCACAAGCCAGACAGCACACGCCACAATCGATTTATTGAAGAGTAAGTATGGTGAGCGTGTTATCTCAAGAAATGGAATCGACTGGCCGCCTGCCCACTTTTTGCTCCAATTCACGACGTCTTGTTTTGCTCTTATCCAATAGAAATGTGCCCTTATGTTCTTCAAAGGTTATTAATTCCCAAATGACCTCCTGAGCTTCCGTCGTGTATTTAATGGAGCACTTGGCCGACTCCGCCTTCAGAGTTTGGCTCCGGCCTGATACCTTCTGTCAGCTTGGTATTTCCTCGCGTTCCATAGAGGCCAATATTCGTTCGATGTCATTGTCTGCCATCTGGCAGGAAAGTATTTAGTCTGTACACCAACCCTGTACTGGCTCAGTCCTGATGTTTTGAATAGTAGTTGTTCTTTCGCTTCCTTTGCTGTGTTTAATTTAACAAGAAAGAGAATTAGCATTTGCGTGGAGTTTTCATTTTCGGTGTTGCACTTCAAAGTGGTAGCAATGAAACTTCTCAAGCCATCTTGATCTCATCACCCACTTGGTCCTTAGGGTTCTTAAATGTAACAGTCATTTCAGAGCTGTGTGGTGTCTGCGAAGAATGAACTTTTGCCCATATAGTCTGTGCGGTAGGATACTTAGCAAATTAACAAAAAAAAACTCTGCCTTCTATTTGTAGCTGATATTTTTGATATATTTGGTTTCGCGGTGAAATTAACAAAAAGAAAGAATGCACTATCCCAAAACGATAAGCAAGCTGTCCCGGCCGTTGGCTTAGTTGTCCTGGTCATTGACCTCTCCAATGATTTTCCATCAATGCTGACGAAAGAGTTCTCTCCCGCTCCGTGTATGTGTGACTCGCGACAACATGCACACACACCAAGTTGAACTGCGTAGAATGCAGATCAGTGGGAGGCGCTTATGAAAACAAACATAGTATTTTTTTTATATTAAGTTTTGTCTTCGTCACTCCCACTGAATGCGTGCTGGTTTTACGTTCTTTATATTCTCCCAATTTTGGCACGGGAATGCAGTGGTGGTTTGCCGCCGGCTTGTTGCATTTTGAGATCATCTGTTTTGCAGACGGAAAAGGCCTTGCGCTGCCTTGTGCCCAGGATGTTTCCATTTTGCTTTTGCAACAACCTGACGAGCCACAGCAAGGACATCGACGTCGGGAATCATCTCAAGTCATATACTCGTATTGTCGGCAGTTAAGGGTGATTTTTCTCTTCTATGACTGATGTATGTTGCGTGATGAATGATGAATTCTGCTGGTCGTAAGCTCGTCGAAGTGGTGATGGGTAGGTGCATGAAAAGGGAAAAACGTAGGTGTGGTGAATGGTGTGTGGCAATGTTAGGTTATAATTTTAAATTAGGAAAATTTTATTAAATTCATATAAGGTATATAAATATTTAATGTATTATAGTTTGATAAATGCTGAAAAGGTATAGTAAATTCATTAATGTGTGTGTGTTCTAAAAATGGTATTAATTCATTAACCATTGGCAAAAGACAAAGTTTGGCTATAAGACGCTTGAGTGTAGTAGTCGATGTTTTAATGGTGACAACACGAATTCTTCCATCAGCTCCTGGATGCGTTGCTTCTATTCGCCCAAGTCGCCAAAGTGTCGAGGGCATCTGTTCATCCGGTAAGTGAACCAAGCAACGCACTTTGATCTGAAGATTTGATGTAAGCTATTTTGGCCGATGTTGGAGTCGAGCAAGGTATTCGGATTTCCACTTGTTCCAAAAATTTTGCTAGATTTTCTGCATAAGATGCTAACGATCTATGTGATTTGTAGGGGTGTTTGCTAGGTCCTTTTCCCGTGCTGTATGTAAAGAGGTCCCTATGAGAAAGTGTCCTGGTGTCAGGAAAGACAAATCCTCAGGATCTTCGCTTAATGGGAAGAGGGGTCGCGAATTAAGACAAGCCTCAACTTGTGTTAAGACCGTTGCGTATTCCTCAAATGTAAGGTTGTAGTGACCGATGATTCGCTTTAAGTAAAATTGCATGGACTTCGCATCTGCTTTCCACAGCCCGCCAAAGTGCGGGGCAGACGGAGGTATGTAATTCCAGGAAGTGTCATTTTGTTGCAGTTGCGTAACTATTTATTTAGGCCATTGCTTCGACGTTTGTAACCTTTCCGTGTCGGGGTTTCTTGCTGCTCCTCGGAAGTTGGTTCCACAATCACTGTAAATGTTCATGCATATCACACACGAGAAAAGCTGAGGTGGTGTAATCGCTCACAAGCTCTAAATGAACCGCTTTTGTGAAGAAACAAACAAAGCTTGCGATGTACGCCTTGGTGAAATTGCTGCAACGACCTTTCCATGCCTTGAGTTGTACAGGGCCTACATAATCCACTCCACATGTTTCAATCGGACGAGCCTGATTGACTCTCGGCGCAGGCAAATCACCCATTTTTTGTTGCATGACCGTTGCTTTAAATCTGAAACATTTAATGCATTTGTGGGTACAATGCTTTACATTTGAATTGAGCTGTAATATCTAATACTCGGCTCGTAGTGATGCCATCATAAGCTGTTGACCGCCATGCAGCGGTTTGACATGAGCATCATGAACTATGAGCTTAGTGAGGATATTTTGGCAAAATAATTGGATGTCGTTGTGCGTATGGTAAGTCAGCATTGTCTAGTTGGCCTCCAACCTGTGATATTCCTATTTGATCAATGAATGGCGAAAGCCTTGCCAATTTGCTTCCCTTGTGCATGTTTTCGCTGCTGCATATTTTGGACATCTCTTTGGGGAAGACTTCCTTCTGAACGATGGTGATTAATCGTGTTCGAGCTGATGAGATTTCGCCGAATGAAAGCGGTCCGGATAAACGCTTGGAGGTTTTTCGAGCATTGTTGATGAGGCGAATGCAGTACGCTGTAGATCGAAGTAAACGCTGTAAAGTAGATTACCTAGTAAGAAGGTCATAGTGTGAAAACGCGGTGAAATGAGAGCAGAGCTGAAAAATAGTTTGCATGGTGTACCCAGATGCAATTAGCTAATTTTTTACCCTTGCAACCTTTGAAGTCTTCATTTCCAGGTCGGTTGTTTGACTTGTATATTTTGCATGCCGTTTGTCGTCAAAAAATTGCAAAAAATCAGGACTACGCCGCCATTTTTGGCTGTTTAGAAGCTCTTGATGCCATGTCTGCTGGATTGTCCTTAGAGGGAATATGGCTCCAGCAGTTGGGATCTGTAAGCTCTTAGATTTCTGCCACTTAATGTATGTATGGTGCCGACTTAATCCATGCTAGTGTGATTTCAGAATCACACCACGCAATAAGTTTGGCATTTTGGAGATCCATAGTTTTTATGGTGTGCACTAGTAATTGCGCGAGCAAGAGGGCTCCGCCTAACTCAAGTCGTGCCAACGATTTGTTTTTGAGGACTGCGACCCTAGTTTTCGACAGAAGGAGTGTCGTTTGTGCAGCACTGCTATTGAAGGCTCTTAAATACACCACTGCGGCGTATGCCTTTTCGGAGGCATCACAGAATACATGGATTTCCAGTTGAGAGTCAATTGTTGTATTTATCCAGCGAGGGATTTCGATGTTTCTAACGGGTTAAGTTGCATTTTCAAATTATGCCACGTTGAACATATTGTGGATGGGAGCTCGGCATCCCATGTCTGGCCTTGTTTCCAAATATCTTGCATTAGGATTTTCGTGACGATGACGCAAGGAGAAATCCATTTCATTGGGTCGTACAGGCTAGCAATATCAGACAATATTGTTCGCTTCGTTGATCGCTTTGCGTCTGGAACATTGCATTTGATTGAGAACATGTCCTTACCTGGATGCCATTGAATACCTAGTGTTTTTATCGAATTCCCTTCATTGAATGATAGTGATAAGTGAACCTCTCTGTCAGCATCTGGAATTCCTAATAACAACTTCTCGCTATTGCTGGCCCATTTTCGAAATGGGAAACCACGTCGATTCAGCATAGTAGTAAGTTCATGTTGCATCTTCACTGCTTCATCTTCTGAGTCTGCGCGGTGCATAACATCGTCCACTTAGAAATTTTCCATGACAATCTTTGACGCCAGCGGATAGTCTTCTCGTTCATCTGCAGCGAATTGTTGTAGTGTCCGAGCCACCAAATATGGTGCTGCAGCAGTGCCAAAGGTGACGTTGTTGAGCTGGTACGTTTAACTTCTCCTTGTTCTATATCCCTCCACAGAATGAGTTGATAGGCCGCATCTTCTGAGGGTACCCAAATCTGCCTATACATCTTAGTAATGTCTGCTACGAAGACGAATTTATGTTTTCGAAAATGTCATCTTGTAGCCGTGGGCCAATAAAAAGATGATCATTTAAGGATTTGCCGTTGGACGTTTTGCAAGATGCGTCAAAAACTATGCGCAGTTTTGTTGTAGAACTTGATTCTTTTGTGACAGCATGGTGGGGGATGTAATAATGAGCGTTTTTTAGGGACGAAGGATCTATTTCCATCATGCGTCCTAGTTCCTTGTATTCTTGATATACCCTTTTATATTCATTAGCAAATGATGGGTTATTTCGGAATTTTCGTTCCAACTGCAGATATCTAACCAGAGCAGATTTATGGGAGAGGCCCAACAAGCTAGTGCGTTTTTCTTCCTTAAATGGAAGTTGTACCATATATTTTCAATCATCTTGTTGCTGGTGTGTTCGGCAAAAGTGTAGTTCACACTTTTCTTCATCTGCCGATATCATTTTCTTCCTTGCTATCTCTTCAAGTTCTCAGAACTTAAGAAGCATCTTTTTAAGGTCCTGTTCACAACCTTCGGTTGTTGTGTGAAGCAATGTGATCGCCGTTTGGTTGTTAGGCGAGATGCAACCGGAGAGCACCCAACCATGTTCAGTCTTTTGAGCCATGGGGGTGCCTGGATCGCCTTTCACAATGCCTTCCTGAATAATAAATGAATATACATCGCTACCGAGTAAAACGTCTACTTTGCCTGACTTATTAAATGTCGGATCGGCGAGCTGAATATTTTGAAGGTGGCTCCAAGTGACGCAGCGAGTGTTGTGCGTCGGGAGAATAGCTGTAAGCTTAGGTAAAACTAGCGCATTTAGCTGTAAGCTGAATTGCTCATTAACATTTGAGAATATCGTCAGTGTTACTTTGTGTTTAGAGACGCCGGTATAGGTTTCTCCAATACCTAATATACTGACGTCGTTTTCTTCTTTATGTAGATTTAAGCGATGCGCTGCAGACTCAGAAATGAAGGATTCCTCCGATCCAAGATTCAGTAGTGCTCGCAGTAGCACTGGTTGGCAAATGGATGTGACCACCTTAATGAGCGCAGTAGCCAGAAGAACAGTTTGTATTCTGTTGTTTTCGGCAATGTACGTATTGTGTGCTGAGGCATTTCTGTTGGAGTAAGTTGGATGCTCGATTTTTCTAACTGTGATGTCTGAACGGAAGCGAAGCTTTGTTAAGCAGATAGCAGAATAGCTCTTGTGGGCATCGCATTCGATGCTTCATCGAGATGCAGCAACGAATGGTGCTTTTGTTTGCATACGAAGCACTTGAACATGCTTGTACAATTTTGCATTGAATGTGCATTGGATAAACAATTGTTACATAAATTGTTCCTTTTAACAAGGTCCTATTGTTTCTTCGGACTCAACGCCTTGAACTTGAAACAGTACCTGATTGAATGCGAACCCTGACACATTGAACATTTAGAAACCGTGGAATTATGTGAACGAACGATATTTATAGCAGGTTTTTTCACTTTAGTGTGAGTTGTAGGAAATGAGGATTCTCCTAGGATATCTAATGTTCAAGATCTCGTAAGAAGGAAGTCCTCAAGAACGTTAAATGTTGGATAATCTACGTAAGCTGTAATGGTTGATTCCCATAGACTTTTAGTGACAAGCGGTAATTTTTGCACAGTGTTGAAAATAAGAACATCTTTCCAGGTTGGAACCGGAACTCCAAGATTCTCTAAAGACTGTTTCACTTCGTTGGTCGTATCTAGAATCAACTTCAGATCTTCTGCTGATTCCTGCGATAGTTTTGACTGGTCAAAAAGCAACTTAAATTTGTTGTCTTTAAGTAATCGTAGGTTTTGATACCGTTTAACTAGTGTTGCCCAAGCCGAATCAAAATTACCTTCTATGATCGCTGTATTTCGTTGTAAACGTTCAGCTTCACCACTTAGATTGTTTTTCAAGTAATGAAGCTTTTGCACATCCGATATCGACGAGTTTTTACTGACAAGGCTTTCAAATAGACTTCGAAATTCAGGCCACATTTGAAAGGAGCTAGAAAATATTGGGATTTTTATTGCCGGAAGCTTTAGTTCTATTGAAGAAGCCTTTGATCCTAAGATGGAAGTATTATAACTACCTTGGGATTGATTTTGAACGCTTGAATTCGGTAATTGTACCTTCAACTCGGAAGAGTATTTGTAGTAAAATTTTTTATGATGGTGGAAAGTTAAAGAATCAACGTACTTGATCTTTGCTTCTTCCGTAGGAGCCGCGACAATTTTTTGATGCATTGCTTGAGCTTCATCAAAAGATTTTTTAATATAATTTAAACGAGCTTCACACATGTGCACGTATTTGTGTTGATCGCCAAACTCTAAATAAGCTTTGTAATCGGCACTTACTTCTAAGCACACATTCTCAATTGAGTCTATTGTGATCACACAACACAGGATATGTTCATTATATGCAATGTAAATTATATAAAAGAAAAGTTATAAAAACTGAAAGCGTTGCTCCCTCGCTGCACCAGATTCTTCTTCTCAGGTTCTTCCAGATCATTGCACGAGACTCGTTTGGGATTTTAACTGTTCGTATTTGAAATTCACGCACGATTTGCCGGTATTTTTTAAATTGTCTTAATTGCCTTTACGCTTTCACTTTAACTTTAAAGGATATAAAGGATCAGGCTCTATGTACGCTAGGACACTTAGCAAATTAACAAAAAAAAAACTGCTTTTTATTTACAGCTGATATTTTTGATATGTTTGATTTCGCAGTGAAATTAACAAAAATAAAGAATGAACTATCCCAAAACGATAAGCAAATGAAAAATAAAAACTCTTCGAAATTGATTCAATCGATGACTTTTATTACCACTGTCCAAGTGGGTGGGAAAATTGGGAATGAATCGACTCGTTGCTGTTCGCCCAAACGAAATCTCTCCGTCCAGCTGTTTTTGCTGCGAAACATCTACGGCATTTGTTTGGTGGGTGGGTGTGTAACAACATTGGACCGTTTGAGTTCTTAGAATGCTTTCCCACACTCTCCAAACCCCCCGTACTGTCGGCCTTTTTGCATAAGTTCCTGTAGACTCATTGCAATATCAGCATTGCCCAGCTGCCGTTTGAGATTACACGATCTTTTCGATTAATCTCTATCCGCAATTAACAGCGCTTCAGGTCAAGTGTTGAAAAAATTCTTTACGCGGACCACCGGGGATTAGCCCCTCAACTTTCATTTTCGACAACATTTCGGCAATTTCTGTTGGCTTTGCCAATGGAAGCCGCCTTGAAAGTTGACGGATTGATTGGATGTCTCCGGTGCCAATGAGGTGTTGATCAAGTTGCGTGCGTCCATATTATTCAGCAAATTTGTAGCATACGGTTATCAGGTTTTCTACCTAGTAGAATTTGAAAGGTAATTACGAGCGGTGATAAAGGATTGTAGTTTAGTTAAAACATAAAGAATAGTAAAAGTAAAAGTGGTTGGGAGAAGCGATTGAACTCTAAATTGTAATTGTATTAAATAAAGCGATTGTATTAGAAATCAATAAGATCCATTTGTGTCAGAAGTAAGTTGGACTATTGTCTCTCAACAACAAAAAAAGTGTTTTAGAATTGTTTTTAACAAAAATCTATAGTGGGTCGGAAATTATTACAGTTAACTCTCGTTCAACACAAATCTGAGTTGAACAAGAGAAACCGCATCGCCACTTTAGGAAAAAGCGATTTGGTGCTCCGACTTCAGGACGCTGTATACAACGGGGGACACGATCCAGATACTTACTCCCTTGACGTTGACGAGGAAGAACAAATGAGTACTGGCAACAACATGGCTGCTTTGATGCAACGCATCTTATCGAAAACGTACGAACAAAAGAAAAATCCAGATGAACAAAGGAACAGCCTCGAACAAAACCGGGAAGAGTAAAAGAACCTTCTGCACCATAACCTCGAAGTAATCGATGACAAATTTGAAAGAAAAGGGAAGAATGTTGATGAAAAATTCCAGCAAATAGACAAAAAAGTTGAGGAACTGGCAAACGAGCTCGACACAAGACGGGAACAAAAACTGCGAAAATGTTTTTGAAGCGGTCCAAGGAGAAAAGTGTTGAAACCTATCTTATTCGATGGCCAGACCCCATTGTCTACGTGTACACAGCAGTTTGGAATGTCTGCTTATGCGAACAACTGGGAAAATGAGTAGAAGTGCTTTGCCTAACAATGGACTTGCAGCATAACTGTTATAAAAAGTAGAAACAGAAAGTCGAAAAGACTATGTTAAAGCCATATAGTACACGCAATAGAAAAACAGTTTGGGGATTGCCAAACGCAGAAGGTTTACAAGTTCCGGTTGTAAAGCCGAATCCAGCAACGAGGAGAAACACAACAACAGTGTACGGGTAAATTTGCCATACCCAACCACAAGCCAAAAAATAATCGACGTAATGGAAGAGGTCGCATTCAGCAGGAAAACGCAGATTCGAAGCTACAGACAGCAGTAAGAAAAAGAACCCTTGCTTAAGCCTTTGTTAGATCTTAGATATACATATATACATATATTTATAAAAATTTGAATTTTATACCCGCACAGTTGTAAGCTGTGTAATATTTATAATTATAACACTTTATAAAAAACATCGAAATTTTGAATTTACCGTCAATCGCGGTAACCACCATATTTGTTATATGCGATGTTTTAAATTATGTAGAGATGACCACTTACCTATCATGCCACATTTCGTAATAAAGTTAGTTGCCTGAAGAACTCATCCCCAAATAGATCGCCTTTTCTTTTGCTCGTTTCGCTCTCTCTTTTCGCTCCACTCGCTGTAGTAATTCTTCCTTAGTAAAGGATACATTCGAAAGTCTAACAGTATAACTTATAAACTAAGATTAATCTATCAATCAAAGATAGAAATCTCGAGTTAACGCAGCGTACATTTTTGGCGCCCAAACGTAAATAAAAAAAAACCCAAACTATAAAAAAAAAACCATTTTGCAATTTTCAAAGACATTAAAGTATCACATAAGGACAATTAAAAAGTGCATACATGAAACATCATAGTGAATGGCGGTTCGGTAATCGGTTTCGAGTGGACAAGTGCATAGGTATCATATAACCCGCCAGAGAAATCAGGAGAATCGGACAAACGTCAAAGGAACCGGATTAAAAAAAAAAAGTCCGCAAGCGAAAGGAACCACATGCGGGTAGATAAGTATCATCTCCCATTCAGGTATGTGATAAATCGGTTTTTAATCGAACGTGCGCTTACAAGAGTCATAGACCAAAACTCAAAAAAAAAAAAAAAAAAAAAACAGTTAAGAGTATTTAATCCAGACAACTTATGAATAAACGCACTTTCGACGGAAGAGCGATATGCACGCAGGCAACATAATTATCTATACATATTATATACTCGTATAAAATATATACCTAAGGAACATATTGCTGCAGCCACCCACATAATTTTTTTTCGACTGCTATGAGTTAACACATTCGAAGCCACCGCAGTTAACATAAAATTTTCTAATAAATCGCTTATGTACCACAATTCTGCACGTGCAAATTCACTCATGATTATAGTCATTGGCAAAAGCTTTTATTAGAGCAAATCAAGCCTCTTGCACTTGTCTAGACTTCGTCGCTCGTTCGATCTCTTAGTTCCGCACTGCAGAAAAGCTTTACAGTGGAATCCTACGTGAACTGTTGCATACCTTCATTGCATAGATCCTCATTTCGCCCACACTCACAGAGCTTTTTGTAGTTTTGTTTTCTTGTCGTCGCCGGAGAGGATGCTTCATTGATCTTGCATTGAAGGAAAACTTTCGCTGATTGCCTTCGTCGCTGGAGTTCGTCTACTGAGTAGAGTAGATCCAGTGGATCCATATTTTCGCTTTTGGATAGACATAAGTCTCATTTCGACTCGCAACATATGCAAAAAGCTTGACAGCTGGCTTCGTCTTTGGAACTTAAATTGAGTAGATTTCATCGTTTCGCCGTTTGATACACATTTTCTTCGCAACATACAATATTCATAGATACGAGTTTTATTTCAACGAATACATTTAAATATATTGACATTTTCATTACCTCTAAATACGACTGATACGTTTACCTAGATTTCTTTGGTAAAGTCGTATTTTTTCTTCAACTTGAAGTAAATCTCCAGGACATAGAACATTTAGATTCGTTTTTTGCTTTCGCCTAATTTTGATGGTAATTGTTTGTAAAACATCAATATTTCAACTGAGTCCACTACCAAGGCTACCATTGAGGAACTGAAGCAGATGCGTTCATCTACAAAGGGCAGTATTACAAAGGCAGAAGAACCTCGTAGAGACAAAGAAAGACCTTTTATCAGCAACAGAATTGGAGTGCCGGTTGGGTATACTCGAGTCGTACTTTAAGCAGGTTCTTGCTTACCAGACTCAAATCGAGTAGGGCATTCATCACGTATGACGACAATCGTCTGACGATAGCGTTTCGACGATAGTTTTACATCATGTAAACATCAAATAGCACTATCGACTGAACGATACCGATTTGACGTTTTATTGTTTACTTCATGTAACACAAAAACCGTCAATTACTATCGTCCCGTCGATAGTGTTTTAACGATACTTATTTCACTATCGTCCTTAAATACGAGTAGGTATATTTGGATGTTTTGTACGTTTTTTGAAAAAATAATTAGTAAAATAATTCCAGAAAAATAATGTTTCGTCGCAATGTGTTTTTTTTTATTGATCACGAAAGTGAAAATGCAGAAAAATTAAAAGTGCTACGAAGGCGAAGAACACTAAGAGATGTATCTGATCCCTTATCACTTCCAACAAACAAGTAGGCGCATTGTGAAAAAAATAATAATTCATACTTCATTTATTATTCTAATAATTTGTTTAGCTTCATTCAACGCTTCCGTCTTTCGAAAGAAGCATTTGTTTTAGTATTGGACACAATCAATCTGGAAAGCGGATCTCGGTCTACTTATATTCCTCCAATATTAAGACTTGGTGCTACCTAGGAAGTTATGGGTGGAGGTGGTTACCAATGGCTTACAGGGAATGATTTTGGTGTCTGTTGTCAAAGTACACTATCTGCAATAATTTCGCAGACCACAGCCGTGATGGAAGGAAAACTATGTCCATTGTGGATTAAATGGGAGATACTAAGTGAGACCATTGTAGAAGATACAAAACAATGGTTCTACAGAAAATTTGGAATCCCCCAGGCATTCCTGGGGAGTATGTTTTCTATCAAATTTATTTAAATGCTGTTCATTTTTAGTTCATTTGAAAGAATTTTTAATGAGAGAGACCGCAAATGCTGGCTTTTGGGTAGTGACAAAATTTTATAGAAATTCTAAGAATAATCTTAATTGAGAAATTTTAAATATACATGTTCTAGGTGACAGTGGATATCCGTTGGAGCCTTGGTTGCTAACACCATATCAGAGTTCCAATGATATCCAAAAAAATTATTTCAACGAGGTTCATGCAAAAGCAAGGAATATAATCGAAAGATGCGTTGGTGTATATTAAGGTACGAGTACATTCCTATTCTAATTTTTGTTTCATTTTCAACTTTAACGATTGGTTTTACTTCCCAGGCCGACGGAGAATCATAATGGAAGAAAGAAAAAGTAAATACGACCCGAGCAAGATTGGTGTTTTCGCTAACGTTTGTTCTGCGTTGCATAACATTTGTATACACCACAACATGGATAACATTTTTACAGTGGAAGCAGATGAAATCCATATCATGGAAAGCTTCAATCGCACTTCCACCATATCCAGTGGTCGCTTAAAGCAGCAGGCCGAAAGAATAAGAGATGAAATAAAAGAATCATTGTTCACTCAAAACCCTTGATTATTAAAAAAGATTCCCAGAATATTTATTTTTCACATAATTATTATTAAAAAAAAATTATTCATTCTAATCCATATTTATACAGTTAAAAAAAAAATCCACTCTAATACTGTATATATACAGTCAAAACGAAAACAAAACAATTCACTCTAATATGTATGTATATATGCAGTTAAAATAAAAACAAAATTTGACTCTCTACTATGCACTAAAAATAAATAAAAAAATCACATTTAATTCAGTCTGTTCTTAAATACGAGTAGTATTATATACATATATATATATATTATATACATTATATATACATTATATACACGTTGCTTAGTTATTACAATAACTGTATTATTGGCCAGTGCACTTCAGCCTTTCCTTCCTCCGCCTTGTTGAAGTTGCTGTTCGGCAATCTGGTTTCTTCTTGCTAACAGGGCCAGCACCTGAGAATGAAAAACTTTCTCTTGTTGATTCCGCTCCCTTAACACATTGAGAACCTCCTCCTGGAACTCCTTATACGCTGCAATTTGATCCTTTAGAATCTAGCCGTGCTCGTTTTAGCGTGGTAGCTGACATGTACGATGATTTCCTGAATTCATTTGTAAATATAAATTTGTTTAAGATTACAATTCTTTATTATAAAGTTAATATACGAGAACTCATACAATTTACCTCTTATTGATTACTACAGCTTCCATCTCTTCGGCAGCTTCATTCTCTTGAGAAATTTCGATTGGACTTCCTACTATTGTTCACAAGGTACTTTCCAGCTCGTCTGGTAGTTCGACTTTTTGCATTGGTGGTGCGCCAAAGCATTTTGAATTGCTACCGCATACTGAAGCACGAAGTGAAGACTGCATTTTTTTTTCGCCCTGTATTTGAAATCAGTCCAAACCTTCAAAAAATTAATGTTAAAATTGTTATTAGATTATGTAAAAGATGTGCTGATAATATGGTATTCCTTTCTCCAAGAAGTGACACACTTGTTCGGGAGTCCAGTAGCGTTAAGAATATTGGTTAAATCGCTCCACAACTTATTCAAAGCATGCCTTCCTTTCAATAAAATTTCCATTTGCTTTGGCGTTGCTGACCTAAACATTAATTATTAATACTAAATGCAGAAAAAATATTGTTAAATTGTTGATTATTACTTACATTTCTTCAATTTGTTTAAAATATCCAACTAAAAATAAATCACAACACAAGACGAATGACAGGACAAACGTCATTTTTAACTGGTGGTTGCTATTCTCAGTTGCACTCAAACTTTTAAAAAAACAAACGATAGACGACAAGACATTGGAGGAGTTACATGAAGCAAACTACCGACGATATCGTTCAATGGTATCGACTAGACGATGATCGTCTGAAAAGTTACGTGATTAGAGCCCAGATAACACCTTCTGACACCAGTCGTGGAGAGTTAGAAATTTATATACGAATATTACCGCAAAAACAAAAATCCAATCACTTTTAGGAACTACAAGGAGTATTGGTATGGAAACAAGTTTTGTACTACCACCGCCACAATATAACAACTTACCAAATCTCAAGCTTCCGAAGTTCAGCGGGAAATACTCCGATTACAAGAACTTTATGAATTCGTTCACAAAGCTGGTGGATGATGAGACAAATTTAACTAAAATTCAAAAGTTCAACCATTTGCTATCTTGTCTGAGTGAGCAGGCTCTCACCAAGGCCTTTCTAGTAGTTTCGGACGAAAATTATCCAAAGGCACTTGCCAGGCTCAAAGAACGCTACGATTATGATTTTCTTATTTTTGCACAGTACATTTCGGAGTTGTTTGAGCTGCCGATCATTGCAAAGGCTTCAGCTGTAGGCTTACGAGCCTTGATAGATAATGTGTCTGCAATATTTAATTCCCTTCAGTCCATAGGATGGTTTTAAAACATTTGCAATGCAACGATTATTCACATCGCAATGTCGAATTTAATTCCCTTCAGTCCATAGGATGGTTTGAAAACATTTGCAATGCAACGATTATTCACATCGCAATGTCGAAGGTAGACCCAGAAACCCTGTTAAAATGGGACGAACACCAGGATTACAAGAAACTTTCGAGTTGGATAGACTGTTCAGCTGCTCTAAGTAAACGATGTCAATATCTCGAAACTCGTGATACTAACCAACTGAGAGCCAACTCTGCACGAAGGGCACTGAATAAGGCCAAGCCATCGGCTTCGGCTCATCGATCTCAGACTTATCTTACAGTTGCAAAGCGAGCTTGTTTGTTTTGTGGAGATACTAGCCATTCGATTTTAAATTGTCATAATTTTGGTAAATTAGGAGTTATGCAACGATACTCAAATGTGAAAAAGCTTGGGTTTTGTTTGAATTGCTTGGCAAAAGGGCATACCGTTTGCAAGCTATCTTATCACAGCCTTTTACATTGATCACAACAAGAAGAAAATTTTTCTACAAGTGGAGAACCACCAACATGAGTGGCTATCCACACAGCTTTAGAGAAGGGAACCTTAGCCGAAGCTTAAGTGATTATAGCGACAGCAGTGATTCTCGTAATGGATTCTACTGGAAGTTTTTAGATGGGAAGCTTCTGGCTCACAAGTCAACCTTATCACCGAAAGATTTGCGAGATCGCTTCACTTGCAAAGGTCACGGAGGAGTGTAAGGAGTAGGGGTCCCTGAAACAAAAATCAACTTTCAAATCCAAACCACTATTCGTTCAAGATATAGTAACTTTGAAGCATTACTAGAATTCTTAATCACCATATCCATCACTGGTTATCACCCACTATGAAATATTAGCATGGCGCCTTGGAATTTGCCTTAAAATCTTAAGTTAGCCGACGAGCAATTCTATCATTCGTCCCGAATCGATCTGTTGTTAGGTGCCGAAACATTTTTTGATTTTCTCAAGTTGAGTCAGATCAAACTAGGCGAAGGACTTCCTTCCCTGCAGAAAACTACGTTGGGCTGGATCGTTTCAGGAATGTACCCGGCACAGTCAGATAAGGATAGGAAACAATGTCTTCTGACTACGGGTGAAGATTCATTGGATCGTTATGTTGACAAGTTTTGGGAGTTGGAAGAACTTCAGGAATCCAAATCAAAGTGGACAGAAGAGCAAAGGGAATGTGAGGCACACTTCCACGAAAACCTGGAAATTTCTTCTAATGGTCGATTGATGGTCAAACTGTCATTCTAAGAGGAGCCGAGTTGTTTAGGAGCCTCATACAATATAGTGTTTCGTCGCATTTTAGCACTTGCGCATAGGTTAGCGAAAAATAAGTCTATAAAATAACAGTACGCATCGTTTCTAGAGGAATACAAGGAATTAGGACATATGTCGCTTGTCAAGGACCAAAAGTTAAATGGACCACACTACTACTTGCCCCATCACTGTGTTCTGAGCCAGGAAGCTTATCCACGAAACTAAGGGTAGTGTTTAATGCGTCTTGCTATACCTCCTGACAAATTTCGTTAAACGATATTCTCATGGTAGGCCCAACAATTCAGCCTGAGCTATTTACTATTCTCCTTCGGTTTCGTTTGCATAGGTTTGTTCTGACAGCCGATATCGTGAAAATGTATTGACAGTTCCTAGTTCACCCTGCTCATCGCAAATTTCAATACATCTTGTGGAGGACGAAGGAAACAGAACCAATACAAACATATGGAACTACTTCTGCTCCGTTCTTAGCCATCCGTTGTCTTAAATATTTGGCAGATAAACATTAATCATCATCGCCGTTAGGATCTTGTGCATTAGATGAGGATTTTTATGTAGACGATTTTATCACAGGGGACGAAAATCTTGACAAATTAATTCAAAAACTTGAGGAAGTCAAATCAATTTTGAAGTCAGCAGGGTTAAAGTTCTCCAAATGGAACAGCAACCACCACAACATCGACAAAGCTGTACCTGATACAAAGATTAAGTTGAGTGAGTCAGGTTTAACCAGCACTTTGGAAATTTCGTGGAACTCCGTTTGTGACCATTTTATCTTTTCCTACGCACCTACCAAAACATTTTCTAAGCAGATAAAAAAATCGGTTTTATCAATTTTCTCATCAGACTTCGACCCATTAGGCCTGCTCAGTCCGATCATCATTTAGGGCGAGATAACCCTCCAACAATTATGGATCGAAAGGGTTGAATTGGACGCATCACTGCTACAAGGCATCGAAGCAGAAGGGGAACGGTTCGTAACGGATTTGCACTCTGTACAAAAGATATCGGTTCCTAGATTTGTCTTGATGGGAAACCGGAGCAGCTATCAGATACATGCGTTTGCTGATGCATCTATGCACGCATATGGTTGCTGCATATATCTTAGATCGATGGATGAATTTGGATCCACTCAGGTTAGGCTCTTGGTATCAAAATCCCGAGTGGCACCTATAAATAGAAAATCACTACCTCGCTTGGAGCTGTGTGCAGCTCATCTGTTGTCCAAATTGTGGGAAAATATTGAGACCATTTTCAAGAATCGTCAGTCAGAAGTTTACTTTTGGACGGATTCCGCCATTGTTCTACATTGGATTGCTACCTATTCCTCGAAGTTGACCACTTTCGTCGGCAATCGAAATGCTGAAATCCAGACGAAAACGCGGGGAGTCTTATGGAGCCATGTTCATACACAAGAGAATCCAGCTGACATCGGGTCGAGGGGCTGCGATATTCACGCGTTGAAGGGATCAGTCTGGTTCGACGGATCACGATTTTTGATGGAGAGTGATGAAAATTGGCCCTCAAGGATAGTGATTCCGCTTTCATCAGAGGAAATTGCATTGGAAAAACGGAAAACAGTCCTTATCTGCAAAGGAACAATGCCCAATTTAATACACGGAATAGTCGAGTGTTTTAGTTCCTATTCCAAGATACTTCGAATAATAGCGTACGTAATACGATTTTGTCGCCGATTTGTGGCGAAGTGGTCTCGAAGCATGAAAAAGCTATCCAACATGAAAGATTTGCAAGAGGACCCCGAACCCTTTTTAACTACCGCGGAAGTAGAACATGCACTCTTGCATATCAACCTATATTTTTGCAAAAATATTAATTCGTCATATACACCTCTCAAATTACCATGCTGGTCCTAAAGCTTTGGTGGCCCTGATTCAACAACGGTTTTGGAAAATAAACACTCGAGAGTTGGCAAGGCAGATTGTAAGGCAATGCATTCACTGCGTTAGGTATCGGCCCAAACTATTGGAGCAAATCATGGGTGACCTGCCTCAACAGAGAGTCACATCCTCGTGTCTGTTTCTTTGTTCTGGCGTAGACTTCTGCGGCTCCACCTTTACGTACCTTAAGATTAGAGACAAGGTGCCTAATAAAAGTTATGTAGCAGTCTTTATATGTTTTTCGTCAAAGGCTGTTCACTTAGAAGCAGTGTCTGACTTGTCAGCCGAAGCATTCATTGCAGCTTTGAAACGGATGATTGGTCGTAGAGGTCAGCCAAGTTCCATCTATTCCGACAATGCAACCAATTTTGTTGGATCACAGTCAAAACTCAAGCAGCTATGCAATACGTTCTTTAAAAAGACTTCGCAAGAAATCTTGCAAAATTTTTGTACTAATCTTGGTATGAATTTTAATTTTATACCCCCCAGGGCACCTCACTTTGGCGGAATCTGGGAGGCAGCTGTGAAATTCGCGAAGGGTCACTTATATCGAAGCTTAGGAGGAGCAAAGTTGACATTCGAGGAGCTCTCTACAGCACTGGTCGATATAGAAGCGGTGATGAATTTTCGACCCATTACACCGATGTCGTCTGACCCCAATGACCTAGAAGCCCTAACGGCTGCACATCTATTGATTGGTTCGTCGCTCAAAACCATCATAGAACCAGCAATCGAAGTTCCCGAAATAAGTTATATCGAGAGATGGCGGCGAATCAACGAAGACTCATTTTTGGCGCAGATGGTCCCTGGAATATCTTCACGAGATACATGGAAGAGGAAAGTGGTCATCGCATAGCAACAACCTCAAGATTGGAGACTTGGTTCTCATCCACGAAGATAACGTCCCACCGCAAAGATGGCTAATGGGAAGATTAGTAGCAGTCATCAAAGGTGCTGATGGTCAAGTTAGAGTGGCAGATGTTAAAACGGCAAAGGCAGTCACCAGGCGTGCTATTCGCAAGCTTGCACCATTACCCTTTTAGCCTCTTGAAAGACGTAGCTTCCAAAGGGGCTGAATGTTAGATCCTATAGAAGCTTTTTATAAATATATATATATATATATATATTTATAAAAATTTGAATTTTATATCCGCACAATTGTATGCTGTGGAATATTTATAATTTATAAAAAACATAGAAATTTTGAATTTACCGCCAATCGCGGTGACCACCATATTTGTTATATGCGATGTTTTAAATTATGTAGAGAAGACTACTTACTTATCATGGCACATTTCGTAGTAAAGTTAGTTGCATGAAGAACTCATTATCAAATAGATCGCCTTTTCTTTTGCTCGTTTCGCTCCACTCGCTGTAGTAATTCTTCCTTAGTAAAAAATATATTCGATAGTCTAACAGTCTAACTTGTAATCAACTAACTCGAGTTGACGTTGTGAAAACCATCGCAGCGTACAGCCTTCGCTCTGGACATATAAGCAGCCAATCAGGATTCAAAAGGAACACAACCCATCAGGGAAGGAGCATCTGTTGACTGCTCTCACGCAAAGCTTTGTGCCGAGGAACGTTCATTTATAATTATATTTCAGCTGTTAGCCCTTTGAACAAGGCCAAGGTCAGTACTTCCAGATTGAGCCCTGTCTCCGACTAAACTTGAGTGCGTAGAATTTCAATGGGACGAGTCCACTTTCGGGCTCGTGTAGGAGCAAGAGTACTTAAAGATCTTAGCATTCACAAATCCGCTGGTCCCGATGGTATATCTTCCCTTCTTCTGAATAGGTGTTCTTCCACACCGGTAAAACCACTACGTAAGATTTTGCATAAAATCATACCCTTTAGGACTCTTTCGGACCAGATGGAAAGCAGCATTTGTCCAGGCCGTCCCTAAAAAAGGCGAATCTTTTTCTCTCTCTTCTTACTGACCCATTGTACTTACGTTCCTTCCTTCCAAGGTTAATAAAATGTCAGCTCATGAAATATCTTGAATCACGAAAACTTCTCAATGACCAGCAGTATGGTTTTTGTGGCATCTGATATCATGTCTCACTGAAAAGTGGAACCAAAAGGTAGATCAATCTGGCGAAAGTAAGATAGTTGCACTTGATATTTCTAACGCATTTGACAGAGCTTGGCATCAGGCTATTTTATCGAAAATGCGTGTCTTTGGGATCGATGACCCTCTTTTTCTTTCTTGGATGATTTCAAGTCCGATATTCGCAAAATAAATACTGGTGTGCCCAGGGTTCTAAATTCAAGCCCACTTTCGGACGTACTCTGAAATATCGTGATTCGTTCATGAGCCTAACAACTCGCTTATGCAATGCCCTGCCTAGCTCATTATTGCCTAGTCATTATAGCCCTCAAACATTTAAAACAAGCGTTCACCGGTAACTCTCTTCCATTGTCCCTGATTTTCCTTCGCCAGCGCTGTGTGCAACCATTTGAAAGGTACTTAAATCGCTTGAGCGCTCGCAAATTATAAACAAGAAAAAAAAAAACAAAAAAAAATTATGATTCAATGTTAATTCAATACCAATTGTTTCAAAAATAAGAGTTTTTACATTTGGTACTAAATTATGTACAAAATTCTTTTTGACTACCCTCCTATTTCATCTACACTACTAAATCTATGCCAGTAGTAATCATTGTGTGAGACGGAGATGCTACTGTTCGAATATTAACTCAGTCAATACCTATTTATATATATATATCTATGAATTTCAATTAAGTGTAATCAGAATAATTAAAACATAGAAATGTCAACACATAATTTACAAAACAAACAAAACATGTACTAAAACAAATATATGTATGTCACGACACAAATGTCAACTACAAAAATAACATTGGATTAGCAGTTAAAATAAAGATTTTCAGTTTTAATTATTATAACGTAGAAATTACCGAAAGATAGTCGTTTTTATTTCTCCTCTTTTGAAAAGTTCTTTTTTTTTGGAAAAGCAACATTTGGTCCATTCGAGCCAAATCAAGAATTTTTAATACAATCAACACAAAATTGTACAAGTACATTTATCAACACAAGAATCTACATATAGATATAATCGTACATAGAAACGAAATTATCAACACTGAAGTTTTATAATAGTTATACATAAATTATCAAAATCAACACAACAATTTAACATAATAAGAAGAAAACCTGCAACCAGCAATTCATTAAGGATCCCATCGCTGCAGCCTTCTACAAAAATTGAAAGAAGCTCCAAAAGTGTGTGTGTGCACAGGAAAAATCATCAGGAGAAGTGCATACCTGGAAGAAATTAAAAGGAAATCATCAGTCGGAAGTTCAAGTGAGTCCTTTCCATTATAATTACTTACATTGTACACAAAAATTTACATGTATAGAAATATACATATATATATATATAATACGATTATTACTCCACATCGTTGTACATTTTAAAACATATATACATATATATACAATATAATATTATTAGTGGTTTTGTGTAATAATTTTCCACATCTCGTATAAATTTTCACGTCATGTCGTTCGGAAAATTACAATTAAACGTCCTTGAACGTATCAAAAAGGATTATGAGAATTTTCGGAAGGCAGACAGTGCGCGTTTGAAAAGGGCGAATTATATTCAAACTCGTATTTCAATATTAGACGAGCAAATGGTTCAGGGAAATAAATACCATGAACTTATCATGGTAGATGATGGCAAAATTGATTCTGAGCAGGTTTGTGTGTTAGTGCAGACATTTGATAAAATTCTCGATTTGTTTGCGGATTACAAAGCAGATTTGTTATATGCATTAGACAAAATTCCGGTTATTAAAGCTGCTACGAACGGTTCAAGCGCAGCTCACTTAACAGCAGATACCAAGGAACGAGGCCACAACGAGCTGCGATTGCCGGTCATCAACATTCCAACGTTTTCTGGAAATTATGAAACCTGGAGGTCGTTTCATGACATGTTCCTGGCATTGATTCACAACAATTCATCTTTAAGTGATGTCCAGAAGCTTCATTATTTGAAATCGTCGGTTAGCGGTGAAGCAGAGCGTCTTTTACAACACTTGGTGATCGACAAAAGCAATTATGACCCAGCATGGAAGATCTTGACAGAGCGCTACGATCATAAAAGAGTGTTAGTTAATACTCAACTAAAATTATTATTTAATCAACCAAATATTACCTCTGATTCATCGGCCAACATCAAAAGAATCCTGGACACGTCACAAGAAATAATTCATGCTTTGAGGAATTTAGGTCTGCCAGTAGAGAGTTGGGATGTTATTTTAATTTTTATTATTTTGCAAAAGCTTTCGAATAATACACAGCAGTTATGGGAAGAAAAGCTAGGTTCGAGTAAGGAGTTGCCATCATTCAAGGAGTTTGTAGAATTTTTAGAGTGTCGGTTTCGTACATTAGAAGCAGTAGATCCCAGAGGTTCCAGTAGCAAATCCGAGCAGCGTAGAACAGGAACGAGTAATGTTTTTTATAGCCAGGAGGAGACAAGAAAACGGGTCAGCTGTAGCGTGTGTCAAAGGGGTCAGCATTCGCTTAGGAATTGTGATAGGTTTTTGCAAATGGATGTGGAGCGTCGGAGGCAAACTGTACGTAGAGTGAAAGTGTGCGAAAACTGCTTGGCATACAGCCATTTCAAACAAAGATGTCCCAGTGCGAAATGCTGCCATTTCTGTAAGCATCGTCACCATTCTCTGCTACACGAAAATACTCGCAGCATGAGAAGAGCTACACACGGTGCACCTTCAGCTACGCAATTTGCTCCTCATCCATCTACGTCCAGCCGCACAAATAACCATCAGCCGCACCAGACTTCCACCGTTAGTCCAAATACTTCGGAGTTCCAACCACACACATCAAACAACACACATCTCAACAGTTATCATGTCAGCACGAACACAAAGGTTTTATTAGCTACAGCGTTGTTGAAGGTTATATCTCAAGGTGGAGGCAGTAAAGTTTTGAGAGCTTTAGTAGATCCAGGGTCTGAGGCTTCGTTCATCACTGAGTCAGCGGTCCAACGACTTGGTCTGAAACCAAAGAGGACGTTTATGAAGGTTAATGGGCTGGAGTTGGTCAGCAGTGGTACCACACAAAAGGCCGTCGACCTGGAACTTGAGTCGTTAACCTCAAGCTATACAGGCAAAGCGCAAGTATTGGTCTTTAGGACACTGACTGGGCTTCTTCCGGCCCATTGACTGTAGTAAATGGAATAGTATTCGAGGCTTACCTTTGGCGGATCCAACATTCAATTTACCGTCAAAGGTAGACATGCTATTAGGGGGTGATATTTACAGCGACATCCTTCTCAGTGAGGTCATCAAGGTTGCTAGGAATTCCAGTCCGGTCGCTCAAAAAACCCAGTTAGGATGGATTCTATTAGGAAAGATACCCAGTAGCGCTCAAGTAAGCAGTTTTTCGTGCCAACTCGACTCAACCATCGACACAACTCTCCGAAAATTTTGGGAGATCGAAGAAGAGTCCTTTCCAAGGTATGAAGCTGAGGAAGAAAAAGAATGTGAGGTACATTTTATAAAAAATACTATAAGATTACCTTGTGGTCGGTATCAGGTTTGTCTACCGTTTAAGGGTGGCAAGTATCCCACCATGGAACCAACAAGCCATGGTGCTTTAAAACGATTTTCACAGTTGGAGAGGAGACTCCATTGTAACCCAACACTACTAAAAGAGTATTCAAAGACCATGCAGGAATAACTGACACTCGGCCATATGTCTCCTGTAAATGAGTCAGATTACGTCCTTCGAACACCACATCACTATTTTATTCCTCACCATGCTGTCATCAGAGAGTCCAGCACGACAACCAAACTGCGAGTGGTCTTTGATGCGACATTTAAAGCAGTCGGTGGGGCATCACTCAACGACCACTTGATGATCGGACCTAAGATGCAGAAGAACGCAATTGATATCATAATGAGATGGCGGTTATACAAGTACACATTTACAGGAGACGTCGAAAAAATGTACCGCCAAATTCAAGTCAGCAACAAGGACTCCCATTATCAACATATACTCTGGAGAGAACAGCCTGAGGAAGAAATAAAGATGTTTCGCTTACGAACAGTGACGTTTGGTACAGCATCAGCACCTTACCTCGCTATTAGAGTTTTCCAGAAGTTGGCAGACGATGAGGCCCACAGATTTCCGTCAGCAGCACAAGTTTTGAAAGAGGAAACCTACGTCGACGACGTCATCCCGGTGCAGACAGAATTGAAGAAGCCCAGGAAAAGTTGAAAGCTGCTGTTGGAGACAGCAGGATTCCATTTACGAAAGCACATCAGCAACTCCAACTTAGTACTTCAGCACATTCCAATGGATCAGCGTGGGATTAACTTCTCCATTCCATTTGATGAGAATGCCAACGTGAAAACTTTGGGCATAAGATGGTTACCAGCACTTGATGTTTTTTCCTTCCAGGTGGCAACTATAAGTACTGAGCACATCACTAAACGGTCGCTACTCTCCTCCATAGCCAGGCTCTATGACCCGATGGGTTGGGTTTCACCTTGCATTATCCAGGCGAAGATGATAATGCAGAAACTATGGTTTAAGGGATCGGAGTGGGACAAACCATTACCTTCAGAACTGGTGAACGAATGGTTGAGTTTCTCTAGGGACTTACCCAACATTGAACGTATCCACATTCCGCGTTGGATCAACACCAGCAAGCAGATCAAGATGGTAGAAATCCACGGGTTTAGCGATGCGTCGGAGAAGGCATATGCGGCTGCAGTTTATCTACGCGTTCTTGGTGAAGATGATAGAGTTCACATGAAGCTGCTTTTGTCCAAAACAAAGGCGGCACCACTTAAACCAGTCACTCTTCCACGATTAGAACTTTGTGGAGCTATGTTGCTGGCAAAGCTTTTAACGGAAACGGGACGAATTTTAAAGTTGGACAAAGCGAAAACGGTGGCATGGACGGATTCCCTTATAACGTTGTGCTGGATTAGAGCTCATCCATCGAAATGGAAAACCTTTGTACGCAACAGGGTTTCCCAAATCCAACAGCTTACAAATTGCGCGATATGGAAACACATTCCCTCACAGCTCTATCCAGCAGAATTATCGTCCAGAGGAATCCAAGCAGAAGATCTCGTTGATAACGAACTCTGGTGGCAGGGACCGGAATTCTTACGACATCGATGGGACGCACCATTTCCAGAACAACCACACGTCCAGGAAACCCAACAGGAAGAACGTCCAACGAGAGTCCATCATCAGGTCCTAGAAGAAGGAGTAATAGAAGCCTTGTTACTCAAACATTCAACACTATCGAGAGTAATTCGCATAGTTGGTTACTGTCTACGGTTCTTATGTAACGAACAACAACACTATCGGTCTCCAAACGTTGTGCTTTCTCCACAGGAGCTTGAGACTGCATTTATGAAGATAATAAAAACCGCACAAGAAAGGATGTTTCCGGAGAAATTTAAAGAAACCAACACACACGAGTTCAGAGGGCTAAAGGCACTGAACTCTTTCAAGGATAACAAGGAGTACTATGAGTTGGGGGTAGGCTCCGTAATGCAGACCTCCCATTCAACACCAAACATCCCATTCTGCTGAGTCATAAACACCCACTAATACACCTCATAATAAAAGAAGCACATGAGAAGACCCTCCACGGGAGTAACCAAAGAGTGATGGCGTATATACGTCAGAGGTTCTGGATATTTCGGCTCAAGACCATCAAAAACTTCATTTTCAAATGCAACATTTGTTATAGGTTTAGAGCGAAACCCTTAGAACAGCTGATGGGCAGTCTTCCAACTGCCAGAACGACGATATCCAGACCTTTCACATACACTGGCGTGGACTACGCCGGACCGGTGGAGGTGAAAACGTGGAGAGGTAGGAACGCGAAACAATACAAGGGCTATGTTCGCGCCAAATAACAATTGACTCATTGTACCATATTAAACAACAGTACCAATTTCCCCAACAGTACCAATTTCCCCAACAGTACTAATTCCCCAGAATTATATTCACCACACCTGCTATTGCTCCCATATAAAACGCATCCCAACCCTAATTTCCCAGCCAAAAAACCAACATACTCGTTCGAACGAACCAACGCTCTCTACAATAAAGTTTGAAATTATTTGAAATTATTATAACGAAAGTAAGCGCGTTTTATTCAGTGGCATTTTTCTACTATTTTCTACATGGCGACCGTGACAGGACATTAAGTCAATAAAGAAATCCTAAGTGAGTTAAAACCCAATTTCGCAAAAAAAAAAAAAGTGTTCGATTACGGTTTCGCGATCGCGTACGGATCTACACAACGCCATCAACCTACAGCAAGAGGAACAGCTACGTATATGTTCATACATACATGTACGCCCAGACATTTATTGGTGAGTCTGTATCGTTTCCTTTTCAAAATAAATTCTTTAACTAAATTGCAACAATCGTTAGTCGCTACAATCGAACCTTTGGTTGAAACGAAATTTCACCTTCGTCACCCCATCGCTCTTGGGCTATTAATTCGCTGCATACAATTCCCAATTCGTGTTATCTCCCAACCATTCGAGGGAAGTTTTACATTAGGGCAATTAATATATGTATACATACATAAATTGCAACTTTGATTCGTTACAAATTACATTCAACAAGCTTATTCGTATCATCATTGGAATTAGGAAATTTTCATTCGATTCGTTTCAGTTGCAACTCGCTGCATTTCGCCTATTTCTCACAATTCAAGCTTTCAATTGTTTGATCACAATCGTCTGCACTCAGCTTGGTCAAGTTCACTGAACTTAGCACTAAATTTTGCAAACAACAGTTTATAGTCGTTCAAACGTTTGCAATCCCAGCTGCACATTAAACTCTGCATAGCCACCGCCACACCCACTGCCAAATCTTCCGCGCCGGTGAACTGTCGTTTTTTCATCGTTTGTTTTGGGACTTGATATTCGCTCAGTGCAACACACGCACATACATACATCGTTGGAAGGTTTTGCTCTTAGATTTGACTGCGTAAATTCGTCGCTGAGGTGTAGGACCTTTAAAGAAATTCGCCGCTTGAGGTTGTTTCGTCGCCGTTGCTTGCAGAATTCGTCACAAATAGCTGTAGTGCGTGAGGAATCAAAATTTTTGTTTGCAGAAGCTTTCAAATTGTGGAACAGAACAGCTGATCGGTCCGTTGCAGACAGAAAATAAATCGATCTGTTTATTGTTTACCTTCGTTAGAGATAAAGAAAAAAGAAATGGGAAAAGATCAAGCTGCTGTGTCTTCGGACAATGAAAAATCGTTGGAGGCGCTGAAAGCCAGTAGGGTGTCCACAAAGGGAAGCATTTCTCGTATAAAAACTCTAGTAGAGTCGAAAGATAGGAAATTCGAGTACGCAGAGTTAGAATGTCGTTTAGGTATTGTAGAGTCTTATTTTAAGCAAGTTCTCAACTACCAAACGAGAATAGAAGACATGTGTCCATCGGACACTTGTCGTGATGAGTTAGAAGAGCTGTATTGTGTTACCAAAGCGAGAATATTATCTTTGATGGGACCAACTAGAAGACCCAGTGGAGTGGAAATGTTGTTCGCTATTCCTCAGACGAGTTCTCGATTACCACAGCTTCGTCTGCCAAAATTTTCAGGAAAATACTCTGAGTATAAGAATTTTATTAGCACCTTCAAGACATTGGATAGTGATGCTTCTCTCAGTGGGATTGAAAAATTCAACCATTTAGTGCATTGTTTGAGTGAGCAAGCACTTGGAACAGTGAAGGCCTTCCAAATTACTGAAGAAAATTATCCAAAGGCGCTCAAAAGGCTAGAAGAGCGATATGACAACACCTGTCTGATATTTCTGGAGTATATTTCGATGCTTTTTGACCTTCCAAAAATGAAAAATGACTCGCCCACTCAGCTAAGAGCTCTGGTTGACAATGTTTCGGCACTATTCGATTCCCTTACGTCGTTAGGCAACCATGAAAACATCTCCAATGCGATAATCATTTATTTGGTTATGTCTAAAGTTGACTCAGAGACCCAAATTAAGTGGGATGAATCACTCGATTATTCGAAATTGCCCAAGTGGACCGATTGTACCTCCGTACTAAATAAACGTTGCCAGTTCTTGGAAAGTAGAGAGTCAAAGAGTTTGTTCGCCGATACCGGAAGATTAGATATGAGGTCCAGACAACATAATCGGAAACCAACTCACACATCTTTACCGGTAACCAATTCATCTTGTAGTTTTTGCAAGTCACCGCATCATGCAATAGTGGATTGCAACAAATTTAAAAATTTGAATGTATATGATCGGTTCAAAAATGCAAAACGGTTGTCACTGTGTATCAACTGCCTGAAAAAAGGACATGAGGTAAGCAACTGCTCTTCAAAAAGGTGTGATGTTTGCTCAGACCCTCATCATCTATTGCTGCATAGGTACAAGACGTCTCGGCCACAGGGTGAACCGTCGACTTCCTCTCAGCTCGTTGGAAATGCAAGGATCACTCTGCATAATGCGATAGATGTCAACGTTGAGCCTCAGGTAGTTTTAGCAACGGTAGTAGTAAAGGTTAAGAATCAGGCAGGGTGTTTCGTGTCTGCCAGAGCTTTGCTCGATTCAGGTTCGCAAATTAATTTGATGACAGAGGCCTTAGCAAACAATCTCGGTCTAAAAACATTGAACAGCCCCATAGACATAAGCGCCGTTGGAGATATTTCTGCGAAAATTTATTCGAAAACTAGGACAACAGTGCAATCAAGGTTTGACAATTTCGAGAAAAACATTGAATTTTGGATCGCTCGTTCAATAACAGATTTCCAACCTCAACATCGGTTGCAAACAAAGGATTGGAGAATTCCCAGGGAAGTAAGCCTGGCGGATCCATTGTTCTACAAGCCTCAAACAATAGATATGCTACTGGGTGCAGATCTGTTCTTTGATTTGATGATAAAGGGTCACATTAAATTGGGCCCAAACTTGCCAATTATGCAAAACACTCTTCTCGGATGGATAGTTTCAGGGGCTTATTGTGCAAACGGAGTAAGTACACCGTCGTGTAATCTCTTGGAGAAATCGTTGAGGAAAATATGTCGTGATTTAGAGAAGTTGGTGGAAAGGTTTTGGAGAACGGAAGAGATTTCCAATAAAATTATTCGCACTCCTGAACAAATTATTTGCGAGCAGCATTTTGTCGAAAATGTTCGAATCCTTGAAAGTGGAAGATTTAGGGTCAAGCTTCCATTCAAGGATAATCCACGTCAACTTGGCAGTTCTTTCGAAATAGCCAGAAAGCGTTTTCTCTCGCTCGAACGAAGGTTGAACAGAAATCCAGATTTGAAGATCGAATATGCGAAATTCATTCAGGAGTATTTGGTTTTGGGCCACATGTCAATGATTAGTAAAATTGAAATTACACAGCCGCATTATTACATGCCACACCAGTGCGTTCTCCGACCTGACAGTTCGTCTACAAAACTTAGGGTAGTCTTTGACGCATCGTGTCAAACGACCTCTAATATATGCCTCAACAACATTTTGATGGTAGGTCCAACGATTCAGGAAGAAATGTCCGTGATTGTGCTTCGATTTAGGTGTCATAGATATGTCTTAACAGCTGACATCAAAAAGATGTATCGCCAAGTTGAAATCGATCCTGAGGACAGGAAGTATCAGCTGATATTATGGAGAGATGATCCAGAGGAGGATCTAAAAACGTTCCAACTTAATACCGTCACATACGGAACTTCTTCGGCCCCATTTCTCGCAACTCGATGTCTGAAAGAACTTGGTGTTAGGTGTAGTGAGGAGTTCCCATTAGGAGCAAAGGTCGTTTTGAGGGATTTTTATGTTGATGATCTTCTCACAGGAGCTAATTCCGTCGACGATTTGCGTCAAATTTAAAGGGAAGTAAATACTATCCTCAAATCGGCTCATTTTGAGCTTCACAAGTGGCAATCTAACGTGTCATTAGATACATCGACTGAAACAACGAACGTAGAGCTGAACGTAGACGACCTGGAAACGACAAAGACGTTAGGGATTTCTTGGAATCCACGACAGGATACGTTCCAGTACTGCTACAAAGATTCTTTTTCACCAAGCAAGCTCACTAAACGTACCATCCTATCGGCTGCGAGTAGATTGTTCGATCCTCTGGGCTTAATTTGTCCAATCGTAGTAAAGGCAAAAATGTTTTTAAAATCATTGTGGATGGAAAAATTAGACTGGGACGAGGCTCTGCCTGATGCATTTGACTCTTGTTGGAAAGAATATACGGCAGACTTGCGAAACTTGAATGCTATCAGCATTCCCCGATTTATCTTTCAACCACACTTTAGGAATGTTCAGATTCATGGGTTTTCGGACGCGTCAACAAAGGCCTACGGATGCTGTTTGTATGCAAGGTGTGAGGATGAATGCGGAAACATCTCGGTTGATTTGATTGCTGGTAAATCCAAGGTTGCGCCCGAGAAAACTTTGTCACTGCCTAGGCTAGAATTGTGCGGAGCTCAAATGTTGGCCAAACTTTGGAGCAAGGTCAAAGCAGCATTCGAGTTTGACTTTGAGCAAATTTATTTTTGGGTAGATTCCAAGATTGTGTTGTGCTGGCTTGATGCGTCACCAAGTGTTTGGGAAACTTTCGTCGCAAATCGAGTAAGCGACATACACTCGTTAAGTTCGGATGTCTACTGGAGGCATGTAAGATCAGAGAATAATCCAGCGGACTTAATCTCAAGAGGATGCAACGTCAATGATTTACAACACTCATCTTGGTTTGCGGGGCCGGATTTCCTGAGAAAAGGATACAGCGAATGGCCAAGCATCGCAAATTTAGCTGAAGTTGTCGTACGTGAACCGTTATTAGAACGAAAGAAACGAAAAAGCATTTTCGCATGCAAAGTTGTAGGAAAGGACTTCTCAGAAATCTTCTACAGACACAGTTCCTACGTTAAGACGCTTCGGATCGTAGCGTATATGCTAAAATTTATCACGGCTGCTAGAGGTAATAGATCCGCTGGAATAGAACTGTCGGGAGAAGACCTCAACAACGCATTGGTTACAATTGTGTGGTATATCCAACAACAAAACTTCGCCAAGGAGATAGCAGAAATTAAGGCTGGAAGATCTACGTCAAACCCAAAACTTGCGAAATTGTGTCTGATCTTGGACGAGACTGGAAAAAGGAGTATAGCCAGGGTAGGTGGTCGGATAGGCAATGCCGATATAGCGCTCGACCAAAAATTTCCTATGCTCTTACCAAACGACAATCCTTTCGTCAAGAATTATGTTAGGTACGTGCATCGTAGCAACTTTCACGCTGGTTCGCAGGCGTTGCTCAACTTCGTGAGGGATCGCTTTTGGATCATGAATGGAAGAATAGTGGTTAGGCAGATTGTGCGCAACTGCGTGCAGAAGGTGTAGGCCCAAACTGTTGCAGCAAATTATGGGAAATTTACCAAAGGATAGGTGAACACCCACCCGACCATTCTCTGTCTGCGGGGTGGATTTCTGTGGCCCGATACTGACGTCATGGAAGATTCGCGGAAAGCAACCCTATAAAACCTACATAGCAGTATTTGTCTGTTTTTCCTCAAAAGCTGTGCATTTGGAACTTGTTTCTGATCTAACATCCGATGCATTTATAGCAGCACTTAATCGTTTGATAGGGCGAAGAGGTTGTCCAACAAAAATCTATTGCGACAATGCGACTAATTTTGTAGGAGCTAGGACCAAATTAGCAGAATTTCGTAACAAATTTTTTACATCCCATAATAAAACCAATATTTTAAGTTTCGCTTCAGAGAAGATGATGGAGTTCAAGTTCATCCCACCTCGAGCACCGCACTTCGGTGGACTCTGGGAGGCAGCTGTGAAGTCGGCAAAGGGACTTCTCTACAAAACCTTGGGCAGCGCGCTATTGACATTCGAGGAGCTGGCGACAGCACTGGTTGAAATCGAAGGCATCCTAAATTCGAGGCCAATCACTACAGAGTCTTCGGATCCTAACGATAACAGTGCGCTAACTCCAGGGCACTTTCTAATTGGATCTGCGATCAATTCTTTCCAAGAGCCAAATTTTCTTAATGACAAATTTTCCTATCTTAACAGATGGCAACGTGTATCTGCAATCAAGCAACACTTTTGGAAGAGATGGTTAAGCGAGTACTTCAAAAATATCCAGGTTCGCTCCAAGTGGTTCACAACTCAGCCGAACATCAAAGAAGGAAGTCTGGTGATGGTCCACGAAGACAACTTAACCCCGTACAAGTGGGAACTTGCTCGAGTAACTAAGACCATTAAGGGAGGCGACGGGAAGGTACGAGTAGTTGAACTGAAGACTAGTTCCGGAAGTTATCGGCGTCCTATAGCAAAGATCGCCCCAATACTAGAAGACGGTGATTGACGGTGTACAACCCATCAAGGCGGCCGGAATGTTCGCGCCAAATAACAATTGACTCATTGTACCATATTAAACAACAGTACCAATTTCCCCAACAGTACCAATTTCCCCAACAGTACTAATTTCCCCAGAATTATATTCACCACACCTGCTATTGCTCCCATATAAAACGCATCCCAACCCTAATTTCCCAGCCAAAAAAACAACATACTCGTTCGAACGAACCAACGCTCTCTACAATAAAGTTTGAAATTATTTGAAATTATTATAACGAAAGTAAGCGCGTTTTATTCAGTGGCATTTTTCTACTATTTTCTACGGGCTACTTTGCATTATTTGTATGCATGGCGACAAAGGCGATCCATATCGCGCTCGTGAGCGATACGACGACACAAGCGTTCATCGCAGCATTCCGACGTTTCGTGTCAAGAAGAGGACTCTGCCGAGAACTATTTAGCGATTGTGGAAAAAACTTTATCGGCGCAGACAAGGAGCTTCACAAATGTCTCCAGGCATCCAAGATTGAGTGGAAGACAATAGCGAATTCACTGGCAAACGACGGCACAAAATGGAATTTCATTCCACCTGCTTCCCCGCACTTTGGAGGACTATGGAAGCAGGTGTGAAATCAGTAAAGTTTCACATAAAAAGAGTAGCCGGGAATTCAACGCTGACGTTCGAGGAGCTCACCACACTTCTAACTCAGATAGAAGCATGTCTGAACTCCAGACCATTGTGCCCACAATCAGATGGCGTCAACGACTTACAGCCAATAACACCGGGCCACTTCCTAATCGGTTCACCATTAGTTCACCACCACAACCACACTATGAACTGGTGAAAATGAGTCAACTAGAGCGAAGGAAACGAGTGCAGGCGTTATTGCAATCGTTCTGGAGATGTTGGAGTTCAGAGTACTTGTCACGACTGCAGCAGAGACCAAAATGGATAAAGGCAGTACACGGCCAAATCAAGGAAGGCGATTTAGTTCTCGTCAAATGGAGAATGGCCAGAGTAAAGAAGCTTCACCCTGGTCCCGATGGTCTGGTCAGAGTAGTGACACTTAAAACAGATAGTGTGGAACTTAAACGACCGGTAACGAAGATATGCCCACTTCCGAGCAACACATCAAACGCGGAAACAACACGGATTTAAGACAGGTATACAACATCACAAACATAACCACCTATCGACTTACTTATAACACAGATACCAATACCCAACACAACAAAATTTCTACATAAAGCGGAAACGTGATTGTGTCACCAAATGGCCCCTCCTTGACCGTACTCGGACCACCAGCAACGTATGATCTCGAGGAGGCAATCACGTCCGCAAAACTCTGAAAATTCAACACGACACTAAAACCATTGCGGATCTAGAACAAATATACGAACAAAAACCCACAAAACCGACACTCTCAAAACAACAACACACAGAAATAAAACATTTTACCTTCAGCGGAGCCGTGATTGTGTCGCCAAATGGCCCCTTCTCGACCGTACTCGGACCACCAGCAACGTAGGATCTCGGGGAGGCAATCACGTCCGCAAAACTCCACAAAAGTTCAACACAACGCTAAAACTATATGGGATCTCGCACAAGGATTCGAACAAAAATCCACAGAACCGACACTCTAAAATTAACAAAGAAAATAATAACGATCATACCAACTCATACCAAACAACAACACAACACTCAGCAGCAGAAATAACCCTTTTAGTAAAATTGTGTTATTTGTCGAGAAATTAAAATGGTCATAACATTAAAAAAAAAGGGGCAACAATTACAGGAATGTCAACCACGGCAACACTACAAATGATAAAATCATAGTCCACTCAAACATAAAATTCACTCAACTTTACTGCGAACTCATCCATCGCATACTTCATACATCCCATTCATAGTACAATACAAACAGCACAACCAACTCAGTTCGATTAACCCACTCAGCAGCCATATACATTCATACACATCCGCACAGATAGTCCACACACTCGTGATACAACTCAATCAAACACAATTCCCAGTCATGCTCAGAACTCCAAACACACCCACACGCACACACACACACACACACACAACTTACGCACTTGAAGCTAAAGAAAAACAAATAAAATGAAATCTAATAAACAAAAAAAAAAAACCAATGGAGGCGAAAACTAATAAACAACATTTAAAATATTACTAAATAAACAAATCAACACAATAAAATAAAAAAAAAATCACAAAATCAACAGAAAACAAAAACAAAATAAGCGAAAGTTGTACCGCGCACTTCACTTCACTAATTGTAATTGATTTGAACCACCAATTACGGAATTTGTAGTATGGGGACAATAAAGAAAGAAGATGGGCCGTAGAATCTGCACTACTCCAATGTTGTTTTCTTTTGTTCTTTTGTAATGTCCTCTCGTTCACGTCCATAAGTGTGCATTGTAAATTGTTCTAATGCCATTTTTCTTTTTTTACATGAACAAATTTAACCAAATTATCGAAAGTGGTGAGATAAGCAGAAGGAGGCAGCATCCAGGGACATTTACGATTGCGAACGCTGTTCACGGCCGGGGAGAATGTTCGAATATTAACTCAGTCAATACCTATTTATATATATATATCTATGAATTTCAATTAAGTGTAATCAGATAAATAAAAACATAGAAATGTCAACACATAATTTACAAAACAAACAAAACATGTACTAAAACAAATATATGTATGTCACGACACAAATGTTAACTACAAAAACAACATTGGATTAGCAGTTAAAATAAAGATTTTCAGTTTTAATTATTATAACGTAGAAATTACCGAAAGATAGTCGTTTTTATTTCTCCCCTTTTGAAAAGTTCTTTTTTTTTGGAAAAGCAACAGCTACCATTAAGCCACGTTTTATCACAGAGAAAATTTTAAAACTCAGTACATTTATAACGAATACTCCTGGCATTCCAACATAATATATTAAGAGAATTGGGTTTACTTGGTATCACTCTCACTGACGGTAGCATTTTGGTTGTATGCAGTTGCATTTTGGGTCCATTGCTCTCGCCGTGCACGTGTTTGGAGAGCGGCTGGCGATGTTGATGGTGTAGGCCCAGAAGGTCTGTTTTGCCTCGGAAGGGTAGGAAAGACGCTTGTGCTCATGTATTTAGTTAGGTACAGTTCTTTTATGGTGTTTTGGCTGAGCGTGAGTCATTGCTGGATATCTCTTATGACTTGTTTTAAGGTTTTGACACTGCAGTTTCTCTCACCATGCCCATACATTTTGGCATTGAGTTATTTAATTTTTTAGACTTCGCTGAAACTCCCAACGCACTTGACGTATGGAGAACATACCGAATGTTTTTTCTTAACTTCGAAATTTTAACGCTTTGTAACTGTATAGAATACTTCAGTTGGGTGCTTTTCAACTTCGAGATACAGATTCACACAGATACGCATTGTGTTGCCGCTTACGACTATACATGTATTCAACTTTTGACAGTTCGATATCAGATACAGATTCAAGCTTCAGATTCTCATTCTGGTCAGCCGTTAAGCCTGTGTCATTTGTCCTTAAATTATAAGTTGAATTATTCCTGATAGGAATGTTTCCACTTCGCTTAAAAAATTCTCCAAGCACTTTAAAAATATATAAGTGTCTTATTGGTAAAATATTGTATTTTATAAACAGGGGCCAACTATGACTACGACGATTGCAGTTAGTAAGAATGCGAACTAGATATTTTTGAGCAACCAAGACTGGTCTAATAGCATTGAAATATGATCTTCCCCAACATACATATTGCAATTTAGGGTGTTCCAGTCCACAGTAAAATTTTGATAAAACTTTATCTGAGTAGTATGGTTTGATAAGATATAGTTTACGAGCCACCAGGTACATGTGTGATTTTATTGCTTGTAAATGATCCTTCCAGTTCAGAGTTTGAAGTATTATAAAACATCGGTACCTTGCGCTGTGAACAATCACCTTATGAGTACACAAACCCCTTGAGCGTGCGGTCATTATATATAAAAAAAAAAAAAAAAAAACCTCTCAGAAAACACGTATTTTGTTCATAAAAGTTCTCAAAAGTATGAAGCCGTAGGCTAAATCTAGCACACTCCTGCGAGTGAAATCGAAGGTTATATTCTGGTATAGTATTGCCGGATATTCTCAATGTTAATAATTTGGATTTTTCGCCAATACTTGTGATGGGCAAACCACAATCTACATTTTTCTAGATATTCTCAAATTTTCGCAACGCAATCAATTTGGTGTTGGAACGTGTATGTAAAGGTTATATCATCGGCAAATGCAGTTGCTATTCCAGTGAATTGCTGTCTGAAAATCGAGTCAATATATATTAAAAATAGAAGCGGCCCTAGTCATGTCTATGAATAAAGCTATAGCAGACATATTTTTGTTTAGCCCTTCATGTAGCTGATTGCAGAGCCTAAGGATAGCATCCTCTGTTCATAATCCAGGTCTAAAACCAAATTGATTACATGAAAAGAACTTATTTTTCTCCAAGAATTGTAGCATTCTCTTTTTGAGAATTTTTTCAAATACTTTAGAAAATGTAGATATGGGTCTGTAGTTGGACACATCTTTTTGTTACCTTTTTTTATTATTTATTATTATTATTTATTATTTTGTTATTGATACTTAAATTAAATAAATAGCTTAACACATCTATTATTTGCCAAGCAATATTTTTTATCAGAATACTTGTTATACCCTCACTTGTGCGAGAATTTTTGTTCTTTAAGTTCATAATGACTTTATAGATTCGATAGATTCAATAGACTCACACCAAAACTATTTTTTTGAACTCTGTCGGTAATAAGATTACTATTTAAAAAACAGTGACAGGAATGGCAGGGTTCGATTGAAGGTTCTAGTAGCTCTGAAATTTCAATAAAATGTACATTAAGTGTATTGGTGATTGTTTCTGAACCTGTTATTAGAGTTTTATTATCTTCCAAAACATTTATTCGTTTAGATTGTTTATATTTGCCCAGAATACTATCTATAACTCTCCATTTTTCCCTGCTATTTCCATTTGCCCTTTCAAATAAGTTAAGTAATAATTATTACGTACTTCTTTAAGTTTAATAGTAACCATTTTACAAAGCTTTTTATAATATTTATTCAGTCTTTCGTCATAAGGATATCTAGCATGTTTATTTGCATATATATTTTTGTTTCTTATAAGATTTAGAAGATGTTTTGTGATCCATTGGATCATATTCAGTGCAAACAAAATCCCAAAATTCGTGCGAGAAGTATTTTTAAGCAAGTGATAGTCTATTTTTTGTGTCGATTTTAGAGTATCAATTTTGGGATTTTGGATCGAATTTACACTAGTGCTGAAAGAATTCATATGGTCAGTAATTCCTTAGTCATGAACTGCTCCTTTAACAATTATATTAAAATTTTTGAACACTATTATAAAAATATGGTCAATACAACTTACAAGATGAGTTACTAACTCTAGTCGGATCATTAACAATACTTTTTAAACCGTTTTAAATAAAATAGTCCTCAGTGTCTTTGTTGGAGCGATCGAGAATATTGATATTGATATCACCTAAGACAATCAAATTTCTTGCCTATATCTTTTTTAAAATCTTGTCTAAATCCTTCCAAAACACCGTTTTATTTACCTCCTGATACATGCAAAACAGAGTATACAAAACATTGCACGTACAACCCATTTTTACATACATATTTATATTCATATTTACATGAATCGGTAAAATTCATTACATTTACCAAAGCGCGGCGCATATCCAGCATCACTATAGCATCTGTTGTTGTTTGCATATTATTTCTTGATTCCCATAAAAGGTGAGTGTGAAATCGCTTGTTGCATACTAATCAAATGCGTATATGAACGTATATTTTCGCAACATCTTCTTTAGATCATCCAAGCTCTTTGCCGCGATTAGAAGTTGTTTATTGGACAACGAGTCTGCAATTCCACTAATAACGTAGTTGATAAGATCATCTTCATCGATCTCGCTAAGGGACGTAATTTCTTGCATAATCAACGTGTATTGATGAACGGTTTAATCACTTCGTGTTTTTCGTTTTCTTAATTTATTATGAATGTCGTTTTCTTAATTTATTATGAAGTGACAGCATGGTGGAACTCTTTTGTCAACAATGCTCTCAACTCTGTCCAAGATGTACAGTTGATTGATCGCAGAAACAGTTTAACCTTTAAGAAGTCTTTTTGCAAATATTAACGCCTGCTGTTCATCAAACTTGTGTAAAACTTGTACTTCTTCGAAACTTCTTAACCACTGATTTACAGAGTAATTCTCATCACCTGAGAACGTTGGTACAGTTTCTTCAATATCTTTGTAACTTTACTTGTCACATTCAGTCACACGGCATAACGATGCCTTTTGTCTAATCTATTTGTCGTTGGAGGTCATTAGGTACAGATAGGTTCGTAGCGGTCAATTCCCGTTCTGACGTCGACTCACCGCTTGGTAACACTTGTTGACTAGCGGCGCCCTCCATAACAGGAACTTCACTGTCACCACATGGATGGAAAAATTCCAACAGATTTAGCGGAAAATGTTCTGCGAGCTGGGCATCTGTAGCTTGAACCACGTGTTATTGGAAACGAAGTCTCAGCTCCAACTTGCATCCATTCGATTCGAGACAAAATGCAGACAATTATCCTTTTAAAAGAATCACTGTGGCATTTTGAATAAATTTTTCTGTGCGCTTCTTAGCCATAGCTCACTTGCATATACACATAACATAAAAAAATAAACCACTTAAAACTTATTAACAATTCTTCTTAACAATAAAACTTAAGATTCAGGTTTAGATCCCACCTCTGAAATTCTTGTAGGACTAAGAGAAAATTATAGACTCTGTCATGGGAGCGGGGGGGGGGGGGGGGGGGGGCGGGGGGGGGGTTACAACTGAATCACAGATAATAAATGTATACAGATGTCTCATTCATATGGGAAGTTCTGTCCTATGAAAATGAAATCGAACTAAAAAAAAAAGCTTTTTTAAAAAGCTGCAAAGAGCAGAAAAATCATTTTATTTCTTTTCGCTTTTTTCTCTTGCCACTTGTCACTCACACATGCAAAGTCGTTTATCGTGCAAAAACAATAAAACATACATTGACGTTGCCCAGTATAACCGGTTTACTTGGGTTTATGTACGTGCGCTTGTTATTTTGTTTGTAACTTGTTATGCAATGTAAATTAAATGGGGGTAGGAATATAATTTTGAAGATCATAAGCGATGTGGACGTGCTGGAAGGGGTGGGTATGACGTTGCACCACACTATAAAAGTGGTTGATATTTGAAGCACGAGGTGTTAAGGGCTAATACATGTTATGGGGTTGAAGATACACGTATGTACATGAGCGCTAGACCAATTTCCCGATTTTAATTTTGTGCTCAGGATATTAAGTACCTACAAAATTTGATAAATTTCCAAGCATTGAGCAACATCGAACTTATTCGGAAAATGTATGTATATGTTATTTACGAGTACATATTTGCTCCCTTTTCTTTCAAGTTATGTAAAAGGGAGTTTTTAAAATTGTACGCAAAATATTTGCATGTAAAGATCGAAAATCCTCAATTCCGAGACTCGGGGACAACGCAGTAATGTACGGCCGAATATATGGGAGTTCGAACAAGTGGAATGGGATCAGGTCCTGGTCCACCAGGGACTGTAACGCCACCTAAGTAAGTAAAGAAAATATTGGAAATATTTTTCCGACAGCCATGAATGAGCCATATTTTAGCTAGCAAAATCAATGTTCCTTGGAGTAGAGACTTTGGATCCAATTTGTTAAACCAGACTGAAGTAGCACCGGTTGCCTAGGCTTATTCTGGTGGTAATCTTCGACAAGGTGTCATTTTTTCAGTTTGCATTAACCCAGAGGAAGAGGAACTCCTCTAAAGCAATGAGTGTTTACAGTGATAAATTGTACCATTTGGTAGACGACGGGGTTATCTTTGCTCGACAAAATGTATTTTACAATGGTGGTAGATTTTGGCCATACTGAAGTGTCTATATCAATGACGTGTCCCAAAAGTCCTGACCTGGCCCCGTGCTACTTTTTTTTATTCTCCAAACTCAAAACGTACCTTAAGAGTAAGGAACGCACGGTAGAAAATGTAGGTAGAAAAATGTAAAAAGCTACGGCCAAGGCTTTGAAGGCGATATTAGAAATTGCCTTCCAGCATTGCTACGAAGAGTGGCAGCACCGTTGGGATCGCTGTGTACGCTCTCAAGGGACCTACTTTGAAGGTGACAATTCATTTTATGTTTGATACATGTGTTTTAAAAAAATTATTCTCATTACTTATATATTCCAATATATGTACATAGTATTATCTATATATATACCTGTATAATAATTGATCACTGCTCTTGGCCTATATATAACCACAACTTCTTTTTCTTTTGGTGGTGATTTCGAGGTTATTTCCTTAATTTCCTGCATAACATTTCTATTTAAGCCAGGGGACAGACTTTTAATTTTAATCCACCTGTGCAATGAAGATGGATGCGGCAAGTGTGTCTCAAGTTGATCCCACAAAAAGTTGTATCCGGCAGCTGAACGAAAAAAGATGCACTGCGAGATCCATTTCTCCTCTTCGGTGTATTCATTTTTACCCTGTGATAAGATGAGCTTCGAAAATGTCATAGCATTTTGATGAATACCAAGCAATGAATCGATTTTCCCTTGAATGTTTTGCTTTTCACGCGCTTGTAGCCTTTTCTTGTCCTCTTTTAAACGACGAATTTTCTTTAATAAATGTGGTTTCGATTTTCGATTTTCTTTAATAGTTATTCTCAAGACAGTGTTATATTTCTTGACCTTTTCAATTCTCCTAATGTAAAAAGATTGCCTTTTTACATGAGCCTCACAATTGGCGCAAGCAAATTCAATGTGATCATTGAATTTTGTCCTTAATAAATTTTTAGAAGCCAAATTTAGTTCCCCTATTGTAGGTTCACTCGAACTTAGTTTTAAATCTTTATAATTTTCATAAGTAATCTTAGCTTTGACTGGATCAAAGCTAACAGAACCGTCTTCAGAGTTCGGAACACTCTCGCTTCGTTTTAAAAAGAGAGAGGGATAGGCGTTTGTTTTTAAATATTTTTTTTCCAAAAAGGCACTTTCAAAATGTTTGCTGCAAAAGTAAGGTTTTTTAAGGCATTTTATATGTTCACTCTTCCGTCAAAGCTAACCATTCATCATATTTTACAGTGCCTTTTTTAGGGAAACGAAACAATTTCATATCCGAAAACTTCATTTCATCACTTCAATTCAATTCAATTACTTATTATTTATATGCATTGCATATTAATAACACGAATAATATTTTGCTCGTCAAACTTCAATTACAAAATGTAAGGAAATATTCTACTTTTCTCGCCTTTGAATTGTTCTTTCTTACATACACACCCATACGCTCAAACAAAATACCAATTCATGAAAAATTACATTATTTCCTATTGCAGTCGAATTAAAACAAACAGCCAAGTCTTCATACCCCTTCCCGCAAACCCCATGCAATTGATTTTCATATTCCTTTTGCCACTGCCCTCAACTTGTGGTGAGAGAAAAAAAAAAATCTCTCAGTAAACAAAGCAAGAAAGAGCGAAAATAAAAAAGCTTTACAATATTCCGAAAGCTCGTGTCGGCTGGAAGAGTGTCGGCTAGTCGACAAAAATTGAACCATTTCTTTCTACAGCGATGTATAGATTTATTATCTGTGACTGTATTTTATATAAGCCATAGATGATACATAAAAGTGGTAATACATAATTTGGTAGTGAGAGTAGCGAGAGTTACAACAGTTTTAATTTTTCTTTCGCTTTCCTGACACATATTTTAATGTGTGTATGAGTTTGTAAATATAAAGCCTACATTATTAGTGCCTGTTTACATTGGCGACGGGATGAAAGTCCTTACCATGAACGTCGTGTTCACTTTGTCATGGGGTTGAAAGAATTTTTTTTCAATTTTTAATTAAATTGTGGGGCGAACGGCCCCATTTATTCGGCTTAATAAAAGCTATTACTTACAAATTAAACTTAAACTAAAACTTAAAACTAAGGTTGGTTGGAGTGGTGAAGGAGAACGGATTTGAGGTAGCGAGTGGTGCGGTGGAAGTCAAAGACTGTACAGTTGAGTTGATTTGGCGTAACATACCGGAGATTGGTTCGTTCGCGCCATAGGAGGTGTGGTAGGTTGGTAGATAGAAGAGTCGAGGGGTACGTAGATTACGGAGGTTAGTGTTGAGGAAAATGGAGTTGTGAACGGACGCGCATTCAAGGTGACCGGAAAGGAGTCGATGAATGAAGAGAAACTCTGCTGCATCTCTGCGATCTTCAAGGGTGTTTAAGTTGATAAGGTTGAGACGGTTTCGATAGGGGGGGCAGATTAAAAGGATCGTCCCCGGGCATACCTCGAAGAGCAAATCGAAGAAAACGGCGCTGAATGCCTTCAATTCTCGAGATATGAACACGATGATATGGGGACCATACTTGAATGACGTACTCTAGGAGGGGGCGAACAAAGGTAATATAGAGGGACCTGGTCACGTATGGGTTGGTGAATTCTTTGGACCACCGTTTTACAAAACCTAGTACAGAGTTGGCTTTGAGGATTATCTCATCCATATGTAAATAGAAGTTGAGCTCGTTATCACACAAAATGCCGAGGTCACGAAGAGATTGTACGGAGGAGATAGGTTGGTTATGGAGAAAATAGAGTCGGGGAGGAGATTGGTTCCGCTTATGTGAGAAGGCGATGGATTGGCATTTGGCGATGTTGAGTTCCAAAGAATTTTTGAGGCACCAGATCGAAAAACTATCCAGATCTTGTTGAAGGAGGAAAGAGTCATGGGGAGAGGAAATGGTTTTGAAAAATTTGGTATCGTCGGCGTAAAGGGAGACAGACGATTGTTTGATGATCATATCGAGATCATTTATGGTTAATATAAAAAGAAGGGAACCGAGATGGCTGCCTTGTGGAACTCCAGAGGTGGCCAAAAATGGAGCGGAGTGGGCTGACCTAAAACGAACACTGTAAAAATGGTTTTCGAGGTAAGAGGATATCCATTTCAACTGTATGGGTTCAAAGCCGAGGGCAGACAATTTAAAGATGATTAACCGATGAGAGATTTTATCGAAGGCTTTGCTAAAATCGGTTGCAACTACATTGACTTCATTGCCATTCTCTAGGGCAGAGAGGGCAAGGGATATGAATTCAACGAGATTTGTGGTGGTTGACCTACCCTTTAGGAAACCATATTGTCTAGGGGAAATAAGTGCATTGGAAGCTTAGAGCTTCATACAAAATACCTTCGAAGAGTTTGGGTATATGGGAGAGTTTAGCGATGGGAAGATAGTTGGTTATTTCATTCTTTGATCCTTTCTTGTGGATCGGGGTTAGGAAGGAAGATTTCCAAACCTAAGGAAATTTTCCTTGTGAAAGGGATAGTCGGAAGAGATTAGAAAGGGCAAGGGAAAGAGAGGAAGAACATTTTTTAAGAAATATGGCAGGGAGGCCATCTGGGCCGGGTGTGAATTCGTCATTGAGTTGGTGTAATTTATATTCGATATAAGACGGGTCCAAAATATGAGAGAGAAGTGGGCCATTGGAGAAGTTCAGTAGATAACTAAAATAGGATGGATCTGGTACAAAGGAGTCGTTGGTGAAGGATTGTTTAAAAATTATGGCAAATAGGTTGGCAATGGTGAATGGATCGGTTGATGACCTGTTGTTGAAAGATAAGGAAGGAGGGTAACCATCGGACTTTCTTTTGTAGTTAACAAATTGGAAAAAGGACTTAGGGTGGTTTATAAGGTTGACTTGCGCATTGTTAAGGTAGCGCTGGTAAAGGGAATCGTAAAGTTCGGTGAAATGAAGATAAGCACCAAGATAGTTGGAATAGTCTGTAAAGGATCTGGTACGCAGGAAAACAGCCCATAACTTATTTCTCTGATTTCGTAAGGAACGAAGCTTGCGATTATACCAGGGAGGACTAGTAGATGATGTTTTAAGGCGGGAAAACGGACGTAAAGGGAAAAAGAATTAAATATTTCTTTATAAAAAATGGATAAGGCATCATTTATACTTAGGTTGTGAAAGTTAAAGAGGGATATACTGAGATATTCACTGATTTTGTGAAAGTTTGCTTTATGAAAGTCGTGGGATGAGTGAGTTGTGGGGGGAGTGGACTGGAATGAAAAGTTATGAAAAAATGAAAGTAGAAGGGGGGGATGGTAGTTATCGATTGTTGAGAGATATAGGGGACAAAGTGAGACTGAGGAGTTGATTGGATCTGTTGTGAAAATAAGGTCTAATTGCCTGCCCATAAAATTAGATATACCACTGACTTCGCATAGACTTGAGTCTGTTAAGCGATCTAGAAGAGACATTCCTTAGCTGAGTTGGCATTTGAAGCGATGTAAAACGATTGATCATCTGATGGAGTCCACTGTAGCTGAGGCAGATTAAAGTCGCCGAAAATAAGGATATCATCAATAGGGTATGACAGGTCAATTAAATGATCGATCGCATCAATAACAAATTGGTAAGATTCGATAGGTTGAGCTGGTAGGATGTAGCAACATATAACGTAAAGGGACTTGAGAGGCAGTGATATTTTTATTGGGACAAAGTCGGCTTTAGAGGATGAAGAAATTGTAATGGGGGAAGAGTTAAGGCTGTTGTCCATCGCCAGTAGGACGCCTCGACAGGGGGAATCTTTATTTGTGCGGGTAGGATCGTCGTCGCGGAAAACATTAAAGGTAGGAGAGAACAATTCCTGGTTCTTTATGTGGGGAATCAAATTGGTTTCGGTCAAGGCGTATATATCAAAGGGAAGAGCATGCGATTGACGTAGGACAGCATTAGTTTTAGAGCGAAGACCTCTTACATTCTGGTAGTAAAATGTAAGAGGTATGTTGTGGGGTGGAGGTGTGAGGCAGGATGGTTTAAGCGCTGGCAAGGGAGGCACGTTATGGACGAAAAAATTTGTCGTGGTTGGCTCGGCTTCGCTGTAGGTGTGATACTCGTTTAGAGTGAACATAGTTGCCGAATGCAGCGAGGTCGTCTGCTACTTTCTGAGGGGACATGTTAAAAATCTCGTGGTACCTGACATAAAGGTTCCTGAGACTGGTAGGGTCGGTAGGGAGGTCTTCCTGCTGGATTGAAACCATGACGCTGGTTTTGGTTTTCCCTTCGTAGCAGACCGAGTCCGATTTGTCATGTAGATAGGCAAGAAAGAGACGAATGTTTTCATATATCTTTCTTTCTCTGAGCCTAGAGAGAGCATATCGACTTTCTGTAGTGCCATTGGTTTGCTGTGTTAGTTTAACAGTGGGGGAAAAAGGGGATCAAGAATAGGAGCATTGGAGGAGGGAGATAGAGATAAATGATTGGATATGGAGTTGGACGAGGGATGAGATGTGGGGTTTAGGGTATGGGAGTTAATGAAATTTGCAGACACGCATCTTTCCAAGGTTGAAATTGTTGCTGGCTGGATTATGGAATAGCCATTCGCATTTGGCCGGCATATTGACCTTGAAGCTGCTCTTTTTTTTTCGTGGGGGCTGACGCCAACATTTATTATGCTTAATACAAGCTTAAAAACTAAGACTTAAACTAATACTAGGGCTTAAAGCTAAGGATGGTGAAGGAGATCGAATTTGAGGGAAAGTGTGCTGCGATTAAAATCGAAAACGGAAAGGTTGGAGTTTACCTTACGCAGCATACGGGAGATTGGTTCGTTAGAGCCATATGTGGTGCGGTGGATAGGTAGATAAAAGAGACGGGTGGAACGTAGATTACGAGGGTTAGTGTTAAAAAAAATGGAGTTGCAAAGAGGCATGCAATCGACGGAGCCTGAGAGGAGTCGGTGAATGAACAAAATGTCTGCTGCGTCCCTTCGTTCCTCAAGGGTATTCAGGTTAATGAGTTTGAGACGGTCTCGATAGGGAGGTAAGATTAGAGGATCGTTCCAAGGTAGACCTCGAAGACCTCACTTCTGTGATGAGATGTTGGAAGTAAATTTCAGTGGCTAATGGTGATGCCATATTTCTTTACGAAGGAATTCGAGATCCAATCAGCATCAGCGTTTGGTGGGGTGCCTTTGATAAGAAGCTTAGTGACCAATTGATTTTTCGAAGCAAGCTTATCAAGTCTACGCTGCCATTCGGAAGGTGTTCAAGTTGAGTTGAAGTGATTGATAAGCCTCCGTGGGGCAGCGATTGGAGGTGTTGACATAGATGTGGTCTTTATTATCAAGTTGGAAGAAACTTCGCGAGAATCAGTAGGTTGAACCGTCCGCAGATGACTTGTATGTGGGGGTGAGTATGAATCCACTTCAGGTTCCATTAATTCAGCCATTAGAGATGTATTATAGTTAACATTCTGGTAAGGCGGCGGGAAGTTTGGTGGGTCAACGATTTTGCTGTTTATTGTTGCGATGTGATGTTCAATATCGCATACGAGGGATCGAGTAGCAGTAAGTTCATCACTGACATCGTTCACTTTGTCGAAGATAACTTTGAGCATAGGATCGGATCCTTTAGAAGATGGTTGTTTACGTGACGAGGACTGGAAATGAATGTCAATGTCGTCACGCAGAGATCTTATCAACTTGCAAGTTTTTTGGTTGGATATAACTTGCGTAGAACAGATGGCTTTGATATCACTTAACACTTTATCCAGGTGAGGTTATCAGAGAATTCCTTGATAAACACCGTATTTGTTTTGTTTAACACGACACAAACGGCATGAAAGGCTTTCCCACAGATGCCCTTGCAAGCTACCCAGCCAGCACTGTAGCCATCGATTACACAATTGGCAATTCCGCAAGACATATTTAAATTAGTTGTGTAGGTCAGTGAGGGTATAAATATTAGGTCGAGTTATTGTTTTTATTTTTTGTATTATATTATATTTTTTGTATTGCTTGGTTGCAATTTTATATAGTTAGGGGCTTTGCACTGAAAAAATTGCACAAAAAAAATTAGAGAACTCAAGCACTAGGGTTAAGAATCGGAAAATGCAATTTGACGAAAATTAATTAATGGGCGAACAAGAAAAACACGTCTGTCTGGTTGAGTAACGGACTAAGAATGTGGAACAAGTGGAACACTTGAACCGGAGCATTTCTAATTTTTAAATTTGAGCAGTTGGCCTGAAACATACCTTTTTTCCTATTTTTTACACTTCCTTCTCATCAACGATCAAAACTAAAATGAAAAAATATGTCAGAAATGGAACGATATGGAAAAAAATGACGTGCTTCACCCGCAAATACACTTTAGAAATGGATTTTCGGTGCAAGTAACCCTTCTTTTTCCCATTCCAATAAAAAGCGTTTTCTCTCTTTTGGACGATCTTCCTGCTCGCGCCAATGTGAACAGGCACTTAAGATTACTCACTACTATCAATTCCTTTTTTAGTTACAGATATCTTCAATTAAATTTTCAAATTCGTCACAAATTAGTTACAAATTGTCACACTATTAACCAACCACCAAAAATCCAAATTCTTTGAGTATGTCATTATGATATTGGACTGAAATTCTTTTGTAACATACATATGTATTGTATATTAACACGCCACCTGTTCTTGTTGAATGACTATTCACATAAATATATTAGAGTTGGGTACACATATTGTACCCTGTCCAACACATCTTTAGTTATATGAGTTTCAGACAGGGCTATCACGTCCGAGCGTTTTTCAACTAATGTTGTTTGAAATTCATTAAAGTTTGTAAAAAGGCCTTCGATATTAAGATATACAATTTTCAGATCTGTTGGTTGCTAATATGCAATCCGGTTTCGTTTTTTAACAAACGCATCATATTTAAAATCTCTACAGTTTTGACTCACATTTAATTTTAACCCATTTCATTAATACAGTTTCTGGTTTCATGGTTTTCGCGACGGTAAGCAGAAACAATTTCGGCAAAACATCTGTCCCACCCAATATTTATTTTAGCTCTCTGAACTAATGTTGGTCCTGTTCTTCTAATTCAATAATTGCCTTATATTTGTTTATATTGTTGCACTCTAATAAATTTAACACATTTCAGTGGGTTTACTATTTCGTTTTGGTTTTTGATAGCAGTTTCTAATGTTTCATTTTCCCACTTTTCTCTTATAACACATACTATAAAAGAAGGGTTTCTCTGAATAGGAACTGTTACACTGTTACGTTATCACAACTACTCCATCTTTTACTAGCTTTTGAGTGATGGAAATATTTATTTTGACCTTTACAATTGTTTCTGTTAAGTGGAAAAGATGATATCCTTCAAGTGGCTGCCGCCAGTGTTGATACACATTTTCCATGACTTTCCGCAAGATTTCCGGTGATAACTGTTCGCATTCCTGTCGAATTTCTCCTTAAGGGCTGCGATTGTCTGAGGCTTGTTGGCATAAACAAGCGACCTCAAGTAGCCCAAAAGAAAGAAGAATCGGGCGATTTTGCTGGCCCTGCCAAATCACCTAAACGGGAGATTACGCGACAGGAAACTCTTCCTTCGCAATATCCATTGTGTCTCGTGCTGTGTGTGCGATTTTACCGTCTTGTTGAAACCACATGTTCCGGAGGCATTAGCTGATTCACTGTTTGCACTTTCTACGGGAACATGTGTAACTCATACACTAAAATTCGCTGTAGGGTCCGTCTGGTGATGCAGAATTGTGTGGCAGTGACATCGGCGGACGCATCCGCGATATTCTCGGCCGAACGACCAGTCCGGTGGCGAACACACCCTGCGTGATCTCATGTGATTCCACTCTGTTTGAGCCGAGTAGCTAAGCGGCGGAATGTTTGCCCAATTGGCGCGACACGATTAGGAAATCGACGTCGAATTTCACGCTGCGCTAACACCACCGACCGATTATTGGTCAAAAACACCGACACAATTATTCCACGCTCTTGCAGAGTATAGCGCTCCATTTCTTATCTGTTTATATACTGCAGCTGCCTAGTTCATAAATGTCAAATATGATTAACATACGACGTCATTTGCAGAAATTATACCATCTTCCGATAGGGTGATTAATTTTGCGCCACCTTGTACATATTTTGTAGAAAACGGAAAAAGTGAAATGAAAACATAGAGGAAATGAAAACAAAAATACATAATTTAACGGATAGATACAGGTAAGATTTTGTTTTCTGTTTTTGTATTGTTTACTTATTATAACATAATTTCTTTTCCAGAACAGAAAAACGGTTTAAGGACTTCAGGAGGATCTCCTTCCAATTTGCCGGTTTTCCATAATGTGCATGAAATGCTTGAAAAGCACAAAATAAATAATTTAGAGGCGTTTCATTCTATTCAAAATCATTTAATTTTTTTATTTTTAGTATAATACTATCATATATGAAATTATCCTGCCATAATTCTGAATCCTGTTAATTCGATGTCGTCATCACCAGCTGATATTTCTGTTTCATCAGCATTCGGGTTTTGTGAGAGTACATGCTCGGCTGCGAGTGCTCCAACGATCTCGAAATCTGCAAAAAGGAGAGAGAAGAACACGTGAGGTATGAGTGATGTAATGAATATCTTAAGCAATTCTGACGAAATAATTAAGAAGCAGTTTCAAGGAATCAAAAATGGAGAAGAATATGGTAAAAATCGAAATTCAGCGAAATAAAATATTCCTAATATTATTTATTTGCTTTGATGAAAGGAAATAAGTGTTGTTTTTTTATGTTTATGTTGTGTATTAATTATAAGTTTATAAGATTTATTTTTATGTATGTTAAATAAATGAGTTTATACTCGTAATGTTTATGAAACAAATGTGTTTTAATTTACCTAAATAGTTTGTAATTGCATATCTTATATTTCCAGCGCTAGGTTATTCTCTTTTAGGATGTCCACTTGAAAGTTGCATCCATTGAATGTTAATGGTATCACTGTGAGCCTTCAAGATATTATGAAGCAGGCAAAAAGCTTTACTTATTAGATTTGAACTTTCGATGTGGTTGTCAAATCCTTTTCCAATTATTCGAAGCCCGGCCTTCAGTTGTCCAAACGTATTTCCAACAACTCGTTTACATTTTGGAAGAACAAAGTTAAAGATCTTTTTTCTTAAAGTTAAAGCTGTAATTACATTTATACGGCTTCATGAAAATGTCGGAGAACTGAAATTCTGAATCCCCATTGAGAACATCTGGAACAATTAGTACAAGGTCTTGGACATGTTAGAAAGAATTGGATCTTCATGATGTACCCTTAGAGATGACATTTCAAAGATTTGGGGGTCCCCGACCGGGACTAAATACGTTAATGTAAAGGAATCTGTATCTGAATAAAAGTATAAAAGTTAGAAATTGATCGATCATATTACTAAATTTACCTAAAATCAACTTGAATACCACGTTTTGTAGTTTTAATCGGCAGCACCTTCTGCTCTTGCCCTAATCTCAATAATAAGTTATAATAGTTATAAATACAATGATAAGCACTGTGGAAATCCTCATTTTAAAAATCCCTTGACAATCATCACTAAAGTATAGTAAAATGCTTGTGTGGGTACAAATAACAGATCTTATTCCTTTCAATACAATCACTTTATTACAGTTAAAATCCACAATTTAACCGCTTATCGCAACCACTTTTACTTTTCTTTATCTTTTATTTAAAACTATTAATTCACTCTTCAAATTCTACTTTAGAACTAAGTTGCATACCTTGGGGGAAGCTGATATTTATGCTCCCCTGACATATTTCGAGAACAATCTGTGTCATCCAGCGTTTCATACGATTTCCCATTTTGCTAGAAAATTCGATTCCATTCTCCAATCCAATAATCAAATACAGATGACGCTATTCACATTCAGATATCACCGCTCCCCCCTAAATGTGTTCCGTCAAGTTGGAAAGCCGTCATTTTTCCTCAATCCCCACCCTGAATCTGATAGACAACGTAATTAACGCGGGTTATCACCTTATACGGACCTTCCCAATTATGTTGCAATTTTGATGATTTGTCTTTCTTATGCAGATTATTATTCAGCCACAGTTTCGTTTCACTTGACAACCGAACTGTTTTACCAAATAAGATACCGGATGGTGTATGTCCTATTAAACAATGGACCGTATTTCGATAGGCCATTAAGAAGAGGGGTATGTGTCGATTTCAGTCCTGCTGGTTGTTGCTGATGACGTTAGACAGATGCTCAATCATGATTTGATTGAATCGCTCGACCATACCCATAGACTGAGGGTGTAGGGGCGTTCTCTTTATCTCCCTTATTCCCAGATACAGACACACTTCCTGGAAGACTTTCGATTTAAAGTTTCGCCCTTGATCGGAGTGCAGCTGCATTTGGACTCCAAAATCTGCTCACTCAATTGTTGACTATCTCTTCTGCTATAGTATTAGCCTTTTGATTTGGGATGGCAAACACTTCCGGCCACTTACTGAAGTAATCCATGTAAGTTGCCAGTAAAAGTTTTGGGAAACGGCCCATCAATGTCGATGAGTATTCGTTCAATTGGTGCTCTGACACCGTATTGTTGCATTCGCCACTGTGGCTTTACTTTTGGGTCCTAGGTAGCAGCACACCTTATGTACATTTTGCACAAATTCTCGACGAAACGTTCCATTTTTCGTTTCGTTCACATTTAACTCCGCATGGTCAACGAGGGAGAGCATCAGCGTTTGAGTGGAGTTTTCGCGGTGCACTTCACAGTCGTAGCCGTGCAACTGCTCGATCCATCTCGCAACTTGACCTTCAGGGTTCTTAAATTGTAGTAACCATTTCAGAGCTGCGTGGTCTGTCCTACGAATGAACTCTTGTTCATAGAGGTACTTATGAAAATGCTTGTGTTCGGAAATACAATTGAATTTAATTTCATAAAGATAGTTTATTTGTTGAAATTGTCATCTTTGTCATATCAATTTAAAACTTAATTTAAATATATCTGCTAAGGTTTATGTAAACAAAAAAAACATACAAATGTATGACAGTTGGAAATTAAATATGGATGTGATTTCCGGACCAATAAGCTTTCTCTTTGCTGTAACTATTTAAGAAGAAAAGACGTGTTTTTTTATATAACCGCATTTTCTATCCGATTTACCCCACACGTATAGAATCAAAGTAAAACCCTAAACATTCCAACATTTAGTCCTTACGAGTCGGATAACATTCTCCCAAATACATTAAACAATTTTAAAAGAAAATTTAATAAAAAAGTGCAAGTGCAAAGTGTAAGTGTGCAATATATTTATAGATATATATATAAAACATAAAAAATACATACATTTACTCCCTCGCGGTCGGTGTCTTGCCCCTTGTCTTGCTCCTTTCAAAGACTTTAAAGACTCTTTCGGTGGTTGTGTAAAAATTAAATTAAATTTGTCAACTTTAACCTCAACTGTCACCAGCTGGGCAAAGCTAACCAAAGGTGGTAAGTTGCTGAAACAAATATTAAATTAATATCTATTATTTTAATAAACATCTGTATCCAATAATAATTAATAAATACTTGATACATATCCACATATTGGTTTACAATTGATTTACAAATAAAAACCTTTTAAAAACAAAAAAATTTCGAAATTGTCCACGGGCGCAGATCAAAAAGATGTTCTGGAGCAGATTGTTCGTGACCACTCCAACTTTAAAAAGACTAGAGCAACACGTTGTACAGCCAGCTACCTTTCAGGTCGCCTTCTTATTTTAGCGCTTGCTCTTCAAGCGAAGATTCGACGAGGAGAAATTGAAGAAGGCTTGGGAGAGGAAGACTTTGACGAAGTCTTTGACCTTTTACAAGAAACATATTTCACTTACCGTGGGGAATTGGTCGATGCTATTGACAATGCCAAGTCAGAATCTAAGGAGAAAAATGCGGAAAGTGAATCCACAGGTGCTTCTTGTAATGAGATTGAGTTACCCAAATCCCGCATTTCCAGGGCTCGTACACAAAATGGCGGGCTTTTCATGATGTGTTTTTGTCTTTAGTCCACACAAATAAAAAGCTGGGTGAAATTCAAAAGCGTCACTATTTAAAATCATCTCTTACAGGTGAAGCTGCTCATTTGTTGCAGCATTTAGGGTTTTATTCTGGCAATTATGACAAAGCATGGGAACTGCTTGTCGCCAGATACGACCACAAGCGAGTGTTGGTAAATGCTCATTTCCAACTTTTTTTTGAACAGCAGCAGGAGACGGCAAGTAACATAAAGTCTCTACTGGACCAGCGTTGCCACATAGATTTAGATGTAGATTTACTTCAATTTGGAAAAAAGAATTAAAATCTGCTCCCTACTTCGCACTATTGTTAAATTCTTTATATCTACTTCACTTTAGAAATCCCTTATTTAATCCGCTTCAATTTTAATAAAAAAAACTTAAATCTACTTCAAAAAAAAAAAATTATTTCAAAAATGTTTTACTCTCTTTCATGTGATCTACGAGTAGATTCACATTTCAAAAGCATAAATTGCACAAACTTCACTTTAAACACAAAATTTATTACAATTTTCTGACGTTTATTATTGTTTTCCTTTTAATTTGCTGTCAAAGAGCTGATAGTGATACGTTTAATTTGGTTTTGGTTCCTGTCTGCCTGTTCTAATGAGAGAGAATAATGCTTTAATTGAAAAATTTAAACTTGACAGAGACCGGGACGTTGTTAAATTTTGGAGTGAATAAGGGAAATCAGACAATGTTTTAGAAAAACCTATGTTTAAGGAAATCTCAAGTTATATGATAAACTTAGCTGTCTTACCGCATAGTTCGGCGGCAGCTGAAAGGAAATTTTCAGAAATGAACTCCATAAAATCAGATACTACAAATAAATTACTGTGTGAAACTGTAGAAAATTTAATGTTTTGAAAGCAAATAATAAGAGAAAATAATATTGACAAAAACGATATTTTTGAGCCTCCTATGGAATTATTGTGTCATTTCAAAAAATTTAAATTTACGAATGGCCGTTATATTGAAATAAAAGTTCAACTATTTATATTTTAACCTTAATTTTGAAATTCTATTTTTTCTTTTTCAACCTATGTTCCTACCTACACTTAAGAATTTTGAGACTGTTATGTAATAAAAATCAAATAATAGTTGTATTTGATAAAAAAAATTGATGTAATCTTGCAACTAGCCAATCACAAATACGTATAAATGTAGTATATTACTAACAAGACTCTTAATAAAATTTTAATAAGAAAAAATATTGTTACATCTTAAAATGTTTTTTTGGACAAAACTAATATGGAATATTTAATTCCATTAAAACTATGATTTTGAAATCTACTTCCCTTTTCTTGAATCTACTTCACTTTTTGGGTCAAATCAACTTCGCTTTTTTTTTGAAGTGGTAACGCTGTACTGGACACGTCCCAGGAGTGTTTCCATTCCCTGGAAAATTTATAATTGCCGGTTAGTTAGTAGGATGATATATTAATTTATATACTAGTATTTACAAAAATTACCTGCTTTTACTCAGGGTGTGTGGGAGGAGAAGTTAGGTAATTCAAAGGAGTTGCCAACACTGACACAATTTACAGAGCTCCTGGAAACAAGTTTTCGAATCTTGGAAGCAGTAGCTGGAACGAGTGGCATAAAGGTCAGCGGTTCTTCTGCACACAAGGCTGTTGCGTTCGAGAAGAAAATGGTGTTGCATGTCGGGAAGAAGCAGTTTGCATGCCAGGTATGTGGTAGAGGTCAGCACTACCTTCGAACTTGTCAGAAATTTATTGCCATGGAGATCTGTGAACGATCTAAGGGAGTGGACAGAATCGGGGTTTGCCGGAACTGTCTAGCATGGAGTCACAGGACTAGCCATTGTCAAAGCAGTGTACGTATTGTTGTTGGATTAAAATACAACGACAATATTTATTAAACTTCACTTTATTTAATATTATTATAAATTACACTTTTGTTAAGTTAAAAGTATTTACATAATTAGGTATCTTGACACCAGGCACACACCACGTCTTGACGCCTCGAATTCTCAGTACAAAAAGGAAGGAAAAATATATATAGATACCCGTCTTAGCCTAATTTACATAGGTGTTTCATTTCCACCATATCATTTCCTTTTTCCCAATCGGGTCGACGTAATCTACATCTGCAATTGCCTACTATATTGTAGAAGATTTATTTTATGACGGCTTGCCGCTACATCACCCCCTTCCTAGCGAAGCGAGTAAATGTCAAGTCGCTTGTCAACAACTTTCAATTTTCAAATGGTTTTATTCTGTCGATCCACACTGATACTAATTTACTTCGTTTATCAATAATGAAATGCTTTCGCAATTTTCGAACTACGTTATACGGACCCTCATATGGAGAATCCAGACTTCGTTTGACCTTGTCGTTTCTTACCAGGACCTGGCTACAGCTGTGGAGACTATTGGGCAAGTGAACAGACTTGGTGCTTTTCCTAGTTTGCAGTGAAAAGGTGGGAATTTTGTTGAAAAAACTTTTTAATTGTTCTACGAAACTATGTTCATCGGAGATTTCCGTGGATGGAGATAAATCTGGTGGTATTCTAATATTTTCTCCATATAGGAGTTCAGACGGTGTGAGATTAATATCTTCTTACACAGATGTTCGGATACCTAACAGTACTAAAGGCAATCGTTCCGTCCAATTTACTCGATCTCCGGACGCGCGTAAGGATGTTTTCAGTTGTCGGTGGAATCTTTCTACCATTCCATTGGCCTGTGGGTGGTAAGCTGTGGTGCGTATGCGCGTTATTCCGAGGAATTTGGTCAGTTCATAGAAAAGTTTTGACTCAAATTGAGATCCTTGATCTGTGGTTATTACACCTGTTACACCAAATCGTGAAACATGTTCGTGAACGTATGTTCTAGCGATAGTTTCAGCGGAAACATCCCCGATTGGATATGCTTCCGGCCATCGTGAAAATCTATCGATTATTGTGAGTAAATATTTATACTCATTTGATGGAGGGAGCGGACCAACTATGTCCATGTGGATATGTTTGAAACGTCCTGACGGTATATGGATTCGATCACATGGCGATTTTGTGTGTGTTTGGATCTTTTCTTTTTGGCATGAAATGCAGCTTTTTGTCCAAGTGTTGATATCTTAGTTCATTTTGGCCCAAAAGTACAATTTACATACTTTCTTCCTGGTAGTGCGAATGCCTGGATGATCGAGTGAATGGATTGATTTAAAAATTGAGTTTCTTTTTGGTAGGGGTACGTACGGTCGGATGTTTTGCGTAGAAGTTTCACACCACAGTGGTAAGTCACAGGCAGGTATTTTTAGAGGCTCAAGTTTGACTTTCGAACAAGCTGGTATGTTGTGTTTGGGAAGTTTGAGTTCCTCATCACATTGTTGATATTTGGCTAACTCCTCGATTCCTGGCAAGGTAAGGTCTATTGCGTCTGCGCTTGGCCGAGAAAGCGTATCGGCTACGACGTTCAATGAACCTTTGACGTATCTTATGTCATTCGTGAACTGCGAAATGAAATCGAGTTGTCGTTCTTGTCTGGGGTTACGCTTGGTTTTGGTAGTTAAGGCTGTTGTTAATGGTTTATGATCGCTAAAAATGCAAAAATCTTGTCCTTCGACAAAATTTTGAAAATGGTCTATGGCTAAATAGATTGCAAGTAACTCTCGATCGAAAGCAGAATACCTTGACTGTATTTCTTGCTGAAAAAAGCTATTGGTTCCCAGATGTCCCCTTTTAATTGTTCGATGACAGCCCCAATGTCTGTACTAGAAGCGTCGGTTGTAATGCTTAGCTTGGCGCCTTCCTCTGGGTGGCTTAGGAGTGTTGCCCTCGCAAGTTCGTTCTTTGCTTTTGAGAATGCGTCTTGACATACTGGGGGCCGCATGAAATCCTTAGGTTTCGATTTGTTTCTTATGAGATTTGCCAAGTGATCATAAATTGGCGCAAGAATTTTTGCTAAGTGGGGAATGCATCTGTGGTAATAGTTTACCATGCCAATGAATCGTTGTGCATTTTTTATCGACCTAGGTTCAGGTATGTTCTCGATGGACTTTACCCGGTCTTGAGATGGTTTTATGCCTTCTTTCGTAATATCGAATCCTATGAATTGTAACGTCGACGTACCGAACATGCATTTTGAAGCTTTTATTCTAAGACCATATTCAGACAATCGTCGGAACAGTAATTTGAGATGTCGTTCATGTTCCTGTTCTGATTTGCTCGCAACCAAAATATCGTCTACATAAACGAAGACAAACTCGAGCCCCCTTGTGACCTGATGCATGAAGCGTTGAAACGTTTGACCAGCGTTCCGAAGACCAAACGGCATGCGAACAAATTCGAAAAGGCCAAAGGGTGTGGTTACGGCGGTTTTAAAAATATCCTCTGGTGCCATATTAATTTGGTGATATGCTCGTACTAAATCAATCTTAGAAAAAAAGGTGCATCCGTGAAGGAGAACGGAGAAATCGTGAATATGTGGTAGTGGGTACCTATCAGGGGTCGTCTCCAATCATTGGCCTATCGTTTTGAAGCCATGTGAAGAGGAGCTGCACATGATGATGCGGATGGTCTACAGATCCCAATTTGTACCATGTATTCGAACTCTTGTTTTGCGATTTTGAGCTTGGCTGCATTTAATCGCCTGGGACGAGAGTGTGGAAGAGGTCCTTTTGTTACGATGTGGTGTTGTATTGTGTGGTTAACAGGGAAATTAAAATCGGGTGGTTCCATTAACCTTTAAAATAGTGTTGTATTTGTGTTCGACCGCAAAAAAACGTGGTGTTGGGACGTTTTGTAGGCAGAGTGTGCCTTTCACCACTGTGTTAGTGAGTGGGTCGATAAGCCTTGCGTTTTTGACGTCGATTACCAAACCTGTGTGTCTTAGAAAGTCTGCACCGATTATTGGTTTAGTAACCGCTGCTATTAAAAAGGTGTGGTTGAAAATTCGTCGAAAACCCAGACTGGTTCGATAAACTTGGTGCCAAAAACGCTGTTTGCGGAGCCATTGGCTGCGGACACTGATTGGTCGGGCTTGGCATTAGGAGCTTTAAAAAGTGACGAGGGTATCGCAGATATATCCGACCCGGAGTCAATTAAAAACGTAATGTCTGAGATAGGGTCTTTTATAAAAAGGCGGCTATGTAATTCTACGACCTTGCTGTTGTTTGCCACCATCACAACAGCAGAATTTAGTTTGGGTGTTGTTTTTGGAACCCACAGGGTTTCGAACACTTACGTGCTTCGTCGCCATATTTGTTATGGAACCAACAAATTTTAGCAAAGTTGTCACGAATATTGTTTCTTGAATGAGATCTGTTGCGTCTTTGGTATTTTGAGGAACGAGGTTTACATTGGCTGCGAGATCGTTGTTTATTTAGGTTCAAGTTTGAAAGCATTGCTTTGATTTCATGTATCTCAGCTTGCAAAGTTTGATTAATGTCTGTTAGCTCGGTTATAGTTTTGTCTGAGCGGGAAGAGATAGAAAATGAAGAGCAATTTTGCTGTTGATATACCTCAAAGATGTCGTTTGCAATTTCAAGGAGCTCTTCCGTTTTGGACTTTGAGCTTGACTTCAATGAGACTTGAACGAGTGTAGGGAGACGACGTTTCCACAGTTCTAAAATCAGGCTCTCGGTAACAATCATAGATTGTCCCGCTAATGTTTGCAATCTTCGATAAAATTCGGACGGTTTTCTGTCACCCATTTCCTCGCCAGACAACAGGGCCTCAATCCTCTTTCCTTCACTCATTGTGTGACGTTCTATTAACGCTTTTTTTAGGTTAGTGTATGGAGTAGCTGATTTTTGCGTGAGTATGTCATACACAGTTGCAGCCACGTCCTGCGGCAACGACTGGACTACGTAGTGAAACTTAGACTGTTCGACAGTAATATTTCGAATAACGAACTGTGACTCGACTTGGATAAACCATATGCCTGGCATCTTCGTCCAAAAATTCGGGCAGTTTGATAGCAACTGCGTGAACCGCGTTCTCAGGCTGCGCAGTCAGAAGGACTGGACGAGAATCAGAGACCGAAACGTTTGACGTAAGTTGGGCGCGATTTTCGTTTTGATTCAACATTATTGTTGTATTTTTGGGTCAGTGTATTTGACCGCGATTGGAAAATAGGAAATGATTTACAAAACTAAAACTAAAATATTATGTAACCTAAATAAGTATATATATAAATAAATAAAATATTAATGTATATATGTATAAGATAATAATGTGACAAAAGGGAAAGGAAAAAAAAAACGTGGTGCCGATAAAAATAAAAAGGTGTATGAAAGATATATGTATATATGTATGTACTTGCTACTGCTTGATTGATGGAATGAAATTTGGTAGTGCTTCTATGCATATGGTGTTATGATTGCTGAATATTGATAAGGTGCGGAAGTTCTGGAACTCTGATGATGAGATGCTATAAGTGAGTTGATTGGTGTTGGTGTTCCGGTGAGCCGTGCTGTATCTGCGTGCTCTCGTGGCGCACATTGGCTGGAGATGAGTAACTGTTGCTGCGTACCTAGCCCACTGTAGGTTTTAACGTAGAATTTTTTTTTTTTTTTTTGGCTGGTTTTTTTATTTTTGGTGCCGCGTGCTCCAGAAGTTTGAAAATGTGGTTTTTATTTTGATTTATGTTGAAATTTTTGCTTTGTTGCAATGGATTTTCTTTGCGTGGTGTGTGCTGTGTTTTTTAACGCGTGATGGGTAGTTTTTTATTGGATTAACTACGGATGATGAATTGTGATGACGTGGTTTTTTGGTTTGACACAATTGCGTGTTCGTTCGTGGTTGGGGTCACCAATATTGTTGTTGGATTAAAATACAACGACAATATTTATTAAACTTCACTTTATTTAATATTATTATAAATTACACTTTGGTAAGTTAAAAGTATTTACATAATCGTATAATTAGGTATCTTGACACCAGGCACACACCACGTCTTGACGCCTCGAACAAAAAGGAAGGAACAATATATATAGATACCCGTCTTAGCCTAATTTACATAGGTGTTTCATTTCCACCATATCATTTCCTTTTTCCCAATCGGGTCGACGTAATCTACATCTGCAATTGCCTACTATATTGTAGTAGATTTATTTTATGACGGCTTGTCGCTACATACGCTGCTATTACTGCAAGCAAGCACACCATTCTCGGCTGCATGTTGATAATATCGGCTTTAAACCTGCAAGGGATTATAAAAATACAACTACAGGCACACAAACAAACAACACATATAACATCAAAATTTAACCCACCTAAAGTAGTTTCTCCTGAAGTACATCAGCCAAGTGCTCCTGCTATTGCTGGCAACAGTATTTGTTCGAGTTAGGTCGACAAATGGTAATTATTTTAATCTGAGGGCATTAGTCGATCCTGGATCTGAAGCAACTTTTATTTCTGACTCAGCTGCTCAATTGCTAGGGCTTCATCAACGGCGAAAACTCATTAAGGTATCTGGATTGGGAAAAATTAGCAGTGGTTCATGTCAGCGGTATGTAAGTCTTACCTTGGGTCTCTGGTAACACCTTTCGAGACAAATACCCCAGCCTATGTATTCAAGTCCCTGATTTTTCTTCTGCCTTTCAAACCTTTAGCTCTGCAAAATTGGGAATATATCCAAGGGTTGAAGTTAGTTGACCAACAATTTGATAAGCGACTGTTGATATTCTCCTGGGAGCCGACGTTTACTCTGAATTTATTCTAGGATCCATAATATGCGGTGATGATGAAAGATCGCAAATCGCACAGGAATCAGAGTTAGGTTGGCTTCTCCTTGGGAAGGTTATTTCGTAAAATAAAGAACGTTTCCGTAGCTTCTTACAGGTTCTCGATAACGACACTCAGCTGAGAAGGTACTGGGAACTGGAGGAGTTGCCTTTCAATACTAAGGAAACTGCGGAAGAGAAAACTTCTGAAAAGAATAATATCAACACAATAAGAAGATTGACTGATGGTCGATATGTGATATCGTTACCATATAAAAGCGGATGTAGGGCTGGGTTTTGTGACTCGAATTTAGGTGCCTTATGTAGGTTTCTTCAACTTTCCTTTCCAGGAAAATCTCACACAGCACAAGGAGCATTCGCAGTGTTTAAATGAATGCAAGGAGCTTTGTCAGAGGGCAGTAGTTGACGAAAAGAATACCATACTGGATACAATACACCATTTCTTTACTCCTCACCATGCGGTATTCAATAAGTCAAGCAGAACTACGAAGCTTCGTCGCAGTCCTGCGTACTACAAACGGTTTGTACCAAACTGCAGGGCACAAGCTAGAAAAATAGACAGAGGTCCATTAAAGGTAGATGCAATCGGCAAAGGAATATCTGAAGTTCCTCAAGGAGACACTGCCGTGAAGAAGGTAAGTTACCTAGAGCAATGGATCTGCCAAATGATGACCAAACAGCGCCCGAAGGGTACAAGACGAAAACCGGGATCAAAACGCGGAGACTTAGTGTTTTTGAAGGACGAAAGACTACCGCCATTGTAATGGCGATTCGGACGAGTCATTGGCACACGTCCTGGAAAAGACGGTCTTGCTCGAGTGGCTATGAAACTAACCGAAACCGGAGAACTGAATCGGTTACTTGGGAAAAATTTCTATTTGCCATCAATATCGCAAACAGAAAGCACAACATTTAAACAACACAACATAAAATTTATAAGAGACGCACAGTTCTAGTCTATTACTCAAACCAGACAGACGTGTTTTTCTTGTTCTCCTTTTAATTAATTTTCGTCAAATTGCATTTTCCGGTTCCTAACCCCAGTGCTTGAATTCTCTAATTTTTTTTTTTCAATTTTTTCAGTGCAAAGCCCTTAACTATATAAAATTGCAACCAAGGAATAAAAAAAAAAAATAAAAAAAAAAATAAAAACAATAATTCGACCTAATATTTATACTTTCACTAACCTACACAACTAATTTAAATATGTCTTGCGGAATTGCCAATTGTGTAATCGATGACTGCAGTGCTGACTGGGTAGCTTGCAAGGGCATCTGTGGGAAAGCCTTTCATGCCGTTTGTGTCGGGTTAAACAAAAGAAATACGGTGTTTATCAAGGAATTCTCTGATAACCTCCTTTTCTTCTGTGATGAGTGCAAGTGTATCTCACTCTCGCATGTTCTTTTGGCAATAAAATGCCTAAGCGATTCCAATGACTCCTACCAAGACGCACTCGCGAAAAAGATCTCGGACAAAATTTCGGTCATCGAAATCAGTGTTAAAAGTGTTGAAGAGTTACGGAACTCAGTGCAGACCTCAGCCGAACTAATAAAATCTAAAGTAAAGCATATGGATAAACAAATTGCTGGTCTAATCGAGTTAGACTCCGGGAGATCCAGGAATGAAGAAACTCCCTTACGTCACCTGGATAAAGTGTTAAGTGACATCAAAGCCATCTGTTCCACGGAAGTTACTCGTATACCCAACCAAAAACCTTGCGAGTTGATAAGCTCTGTGCGTGACGACATTGGCATTCATTTCCAGACCTAGTCACGCAAACAACCATCTCCTAAAGAATCCGATCCTATGCTCGAAGTCATCTTCGACAAAGTGAACGATGTCAGTGATGAACTTACTGCGACTCGATCCCTCGTATGCGATATTGAACATCACATCGCAACAATAAACAGCAAAATCGTTGACCCACCAAACTTCCCGCCGCCTTACCATAATGTTCCCTATAATACATCGCTAATGGCTGAATTAATGGAACCTGAAGTGGATTCACACTCACCCCCACATACAAGTCATCTGCGGACGATTCAACCTACTGATTCTTGCGAAGTTTCTTCCAACTTGATAATAAAGACCACATCTACGTCAACACCTCCAATCGCTGCCCCACGGAGGCTTATCAATCACTTCAACTCAACTTGGACACCTTCCGAATGGCAGCGTAGACTTGATAAGCTTGCTTCGAAAAATCAATTGGTCACTACGCTTCTTATCAAAGGCGCCCCACTAAACGGTTCCGGTTCAGTAGGTCGGTATGGAGTCGCGACATGAGGGATGTTGCTCGGCAGAACCAACAATTTTGGTGGCTGGTTGAGGGAGGGGAAGTTTCGTCGTCCAATTCCTCCAGTACTAGGTAGATCCATAGGAAGCAAAGTCGGTCGTCTTTCTATTTTATTAGCCTTGGCCGGCTTACATAGTTTTAGGTAGGATTAAGTTAGTTTTAAGAAAAAAAAAAATATAAAAACACAAAAAAAATAAATAAAAATAAAAAATTAAAAAAATAAAACAAAATATATATATATGCATATACTTATATATTAAGTATATAGGTATTATGGATATATATGTATATGTATGTATGTGAATGTATTAGCTGTAAGTAGGTTAGGTAGATTAAGATTTATTTTTAGGTAGTCTATAAGTTTTTAGTTTTAAGTTTTTATAATATAAAAAAAAACAGTCCATTTACTAAGTTTTTACTTAAAATTTATTTTCTTAGTTCTAGTATTAAGTAATGTTAAAATGAAGATAAAATTAGACTGTAAGATTCGTCGAAAAACATAGTTTAAGTGTTAGGTTTAACTTAGAGTGCCCGCATGGGGCCAGTAAGTTAGAATAAGATTATTTTTAAGTTATTTAAGCTAATTTTTAAGCATTTTTTTGTCTAGCATGTAAGAGTAAATTAAATAGTTAAATAAAATTGCATTTAAACTGAAAAAAAAAAAATCTATCAAGGTAGCAAGTAAACCCAAGTTTCCAAGACCCACCTCTTCTTCTCAAAACAGACCCAGCTCTAATTGGAGCTTTAAAACTAAAATTTTTCCTAATTTTAAGCGTCCCACTCATACTCTAACTCCCTCTATTCCACCCCAAACCAAGTCCCGACGTCAACGCGTCTCTTTTGACTTAACACCTATCTTAAATCCCACTTCCAGCTCGCCTTCTCCCTCAGTTTCACGGGCCCCAGTCCCTATTTTTGATACGCCACCAAACCCAGCTAGCAACTTAATTCCCAACTTCGACCATAAAACTGGAGCTAAGTACCCTAATTTCATTAACTCCCATACCCTAAACCCCACATCTCATCCCTCGTCCAACTCCATATCCAATCATTTATCTCTATCTCCCTCCTCCAATGCTCCTATTCTTGATCCCCTTTTTCCCCCACTGTTAAACTAACACAGCAAACCAATGGCACTACAGAAAGTCGATATGCTCTCTCTAGGCTCAGAGAAAGAAAGATATATGAAAACATTCGTCTCTTTCTTGCCTATCTACATGACAAATCGGACTCGGTCTGCTACGAAGGGAAAACCAAAACCAGCGTCATGGTTTCAATCCAGCAGGAAGACCTCCCTACCGACCCTACCAGTCTCAGGAACCTTTATGTCAGGTACCACGAGATTTTTAACATGTCCCCTCAGAAAGTAGCAGACGACCTCGCTGCATTCGGCAACTATGTTCACTCTAAACGAGTATCACACCTACAGCGAAGCCGAGCCAACCACGACAAATTTTTTCGTCCATAACGTGCCTCCCTTGCCAGCGCTTAAACCATCCTGCCTCACACCTCTACCCCACAACATACCTCTTACATTTTACTACCAGAATGTAAGAGGTCTTCGCTCTAAAACTAATGCTGTCCTACGTCAATCGCATGCTCTTCCCTTTGATATATACGCCTTGACCGAAACCAATTTGAATCCCGACATAAAGAACCAGGAATTGTTCTCTCCTACTTTTAATGTTTTCCGCGACGACGATCCTACCCGCACAAATAAAGATTCCCCCTGTCGAGGCGTCCTACTGGCGATGGACAAGAGCCTTAACTCTTCCCCCATTACAATTTCTTCATCCTCTAAAGCCGACTTTGTCCCAATAAAAATATCACTGCCTCTCAAGTCCCTTTACGTTATATGTTGCTACATCCTACCAGCTCAACCTATCGAATCTTACCAATTTGTTATTGATGCGATCGATCATTTAATTGACCTGTCATACCCTATTGATGATATCCTTATTTTCGGCGACTTTAATCTGCCTCAGCTACAGTGGACTCCATCAGATGATCAATCGTTTTACATCGCTTCAAATGCCAACTCAGCTAAGGAATGTCTCTTCTAGATCGCTTAACAGACTCAAGTCTATGCGAAGTCAGTGGTATATCTAATTTTATGGGCAGGCAATTAGACCTTATTTTCACAACAGATCCAATCAACTCCTCAGTCTCACTTTGTCCCCTATATCTCTCAACAATCGATAACTACCATCCCCCCCTTCTACTTTCATTTTTTCATAACTTTTCATTCCAGTCCACTCCCCCCACAACTCACTCATCCCACGACTTTCATAAAGCAAACTTTCACAAAATCAGTGAATATCTCAGTATATCCCTCTTTAACTTTCACAACCTAAGTATAAATGATGCCTTACCCATTTTTTATAAAGAAATATTTAATTCTTTTTCCCTTTACGTCCGTTTTCCCGCCTTAAAACATCATCTACTAGTCCTCCCTGGTATAATCGCAAGCTTCGTTCCTTACGAAATCAGAGAAATAAGTTATGGGCTGTTTTCCTGCGTACCAGATCCTTTACAGACTATTCCAACTATCTTGGTGCTTATCTTCATTTCACCGAACTTTACGATTCCCTTTACCAGCGCTACCTTAACAATGCGCAAGTCAACCTTATAAACCACCCTAAGTCCTTTTTCCAATTTGTTAACTACAAAAGAAAGTCCGATGGTTACCCTCCTTCCTTATCTTTCAACAACAGGTCATCAACCGATCCATTCACCATTGCCAACCTATTTGCCATAATTTTTAAACAATCCTTCACCAACGACTCCTTTGTACCAGATCCATCCTATTTTAGTTATCTACTGAACTTCTCCAATGGCCCACTTCTCTCTCATATTTTGGACCCGTCTTATATCGAATATAAATTACACCAACTCAATGACGAATTCACACCCGGCCCAGATGGCCTCCCTGCCATATTTCTTAAAAAATGTTCTTCCTCTCTTTCCCTTGCCCTTTCTAATCTCTTCCGACTATCCCTTTCACAAGGAAAATTTCCTTAGGTTTGGAAATCTTCCTTCCTAACCCCGATCCACAAGAAAGGATCAAAGAATGAAATAACCAACTATCTTCCCATCGCTAAACTCTCCCATATACCCAAACTCTTCGAAGGTATTTTGTATGAAGCTCTAAGCTTCCAATGCACTTATTTCCCCTAGACAATATGGTTTCCTAAAGGGTAGGTCAACCACCACAAATCTCGTTGAATTCATATCCCTTGCCCTCTCTGCCCTAGAGAATGGCAATGAAGTCAATGTAGTTGCAACCGATTTTAGCAAAGCCTTCGATAAAATCTCTCATCGGTTAATCATCTTTAAATTGTCTGCCCTCGGCTTTGAACCCACACTGTTGAAATGGATATTCTCTTACCTCGAAAACCGTTTTTACAGTGTTCGTTTTAGGTAAGCCCACTCCGCTCCCTTTTTGGCCACCTCTGGAGTTCCACAAGCAGCCATCTCGGTCCCCTTCTTTTTGTATTAACCATAAATGATCTCGATATGATCACCAAACACTCGTTTGTCTCCCTTTACGCCGACGATACCAAATTTTTCAAAACCATTTCCTCTCCCCATGACTCTTTCCTCCTTCAACAAGATCTGGATAGTTTTTCGATCTGGTGCCTCAAAAATTCTTTGGAACTCAACATCGCCAAATGCCAATCCATCGCCTTCTCACATAAGCGGAACCAATCTCCTCCCCGACTCTATTTTCTCCATAACCAACCTATCTCCTCCGTACAATCTCTTCGTGACCTCGGCATTTTGTGTGATAACGAGCTCAACTTCTATTTACATATGGATGAGATAATCCTCAAAGCCAGCTCTGTACTAGGTTTTGTAAAACGGTGGTCCAAAGAATTCACCAACCCATACGTGACCAGGTCCCTCTATATTACCTTTGTTCGCCTCCTCCTAGAGTACGCCAGTCAAGTATGATCTCCATATCATCGTGTTCATATCTCGAGAATTGAAGGCATTCAGTTCCGTTTTCTTCGATTTGCTCTCCGAGGTATGCCCTGGGACGATCCTTTTAATCTGCCCCCCTATCAAAACCGTCTCAACCTTATCAACTTAAACACCCTTGAAGATCGCAGAGATGCAGCAGACTTTCTCTTCGTACATCGACTCCTTTCAGGTCACCTTGAATGAGCGTCCGTTCACAACTCCATTTTCCTCAACACTAACCCTCGTAATCTACGTACCCCTCGACTCTTCTATCTACCAACCCACCACACCCCCTGTGGCGCGAACGAACCAATCTCCGGTATGCTACGTCAAATCAACTCAAACCCTACCGTCTTTGACTTCCACCGCACCACTCCCTACGTCAAATCCGTTCTCCTTCACCACTCCAACCAACCTTAGTTTTAAGTTTCAGTTTAATTTGTAAGTTATAGCTTTTATTAAGCCGAATAAATGGGGTCGTTCGCCCCCACCAAAATTACAATTAAATTTAAATAAATTTACATGAAAGACATTTCTTTCCTTTTAAGAATGATTTATTGTTGAAATACAAATAATTACAAATTAATAATAATTACTTATCCTAGATTTCCTTACACAACACAACACACATACATACAGTCAACTCTAAAGCACACAAAATCATTCATAGCAGACAAAGCCACAGAGTACCGAAAATCCAAAATGCCGACAGGAATTGGAGAATCAAAACCCCGATGGCATTTGAAGCTTCTTACTGAACACTACCAACGTTGTCCACTCAAAACACAACACAACACTTTAACTGGTATAAATTTTTAAAAAATATTCTAAAGTTTACAGCACTAACTTATAATAAATACTATATTGTAATAATAAATACCTTAAATTAATCTTATCCTAATTTGAAGAAAATAATAATAATACATTCGTAAATAATAAAAAAAAAACACAGCAGATGAATCGCAACAACAAGTCAATAGTAAGGCGGATTCTTGGCCTTTACTTAAAAATGTAAACACCACACACACTAAGGCAGCTAATTCGGCCATCATTAAAACACAAACCGTTCGCGAAAATTTCGTCGCACATCATCGCACTGTACAACCAAAAATTGCGTACGCGCAGAACAGTTATCGTACAAAATAACACCACAAATTGTACCGATTTGTTGAGAAAATAATTACAATGAACTTTTTACTTTTTTTCCATTTTCCCATTTCTTTTTTTTCTTTTATTTTTTTTTTGCACTGCACTCGAATATCACTTTCGCGAAACCAAAAACAATCGATGTACATCAATATGTACACACGCACGTATATACGATTGTGTACTCGCGCCAGTGTACACAACTCAAAACTAAATTGAATTTCGGGAGGGGGAGCAGACAAAAAAGATAAATAAATAAAAACACTTACCTTGTTTACTATCACAAAAAAAAGGGGAAAACTAACGAAAACTAAACAAAAACCGAACAACACTCGAGACGCTAAAATGACCCAGTTTTGGTCAACGATTAAAACAAACTATTCCACTATTGCAAAACAAAGCAAACGACACATATTTCATCTCCCTTTGTTTTTATCTCATTTACATGTAGATAGTCAACACACTCGTACTCACACAACACACAAAAGAAGTACAACATACTCCAACTGCAATTTGGTACAGTAAGTGCCTGTTTACATTGGCGACGGGATGAATGTCCTCACCATGAACGTCGTGTTCACATTGTCATGGGGTTGACAGACTTTTTGACAAGTGGAACACTTGGATCGGAGTATTTTTAATTTTTAAATTTGAGCAGTTGGCCTGAAACATACCTTTTTTCCTATTCTTCACACTTCCTTTCTCATCAACGACCAAAACTAAAATGAAAAAATATGTCAGAAATGGAACGATATGGAAAAAAACGATGTGTTGCACCCGAAAATCCACTTTAGAAATGGATTCTCGGTGGAAGTAACCCTTCTTCTTCCCATTTCAATAAAAAGCGTTCCCTCTCTTTCGGACAATCTTCCTGCCCGAGCCAATGTGAACAGGCACTAAGGTACATGATCGAGGATACTTGCGGACGAGAATTGTCCACCGGGCGGGAGCATGTTCGGAAATACAATTGAATTTAATTTCTTATAGATATTTTATTTGTTGAAATTATCATATTCGTCATATCAATTAAAAACTTAATTTAGATGTAACTATATACTAAATTCTTATGTAAACAAAGAAGATTAGGAATTGTAATATTGTACATATGTATGACAGTTGAAAGTTAAATATGGATGTGATTTCCGGACCAATAAACTAATAACTAATACTCAAGCACTTTCTCTTGACCATCATGAACTGGAGAACTGCTCCGGCTCCAACATTACTAGCGTCTGGTTCCCGAATTGAACATTTTTCTGATCGTGGGGTAGCCCAAGATGGAGCACAGCTGCTGCTTGAGTTCTTGCAATGCTTTTTCACACTCCCAGACCACCTGAACTGTAGGCCTTTTCCCGTAAGTTAATGCAGGTCATTCGCAATACAAGCAAAATCCTCTGTAGTACGTGGCAAGTCCCAAGAAGCTTCCCAGTTAATTCTTTGGAGGCAGGCCAATTTTCACCGCTTCGATTTTATCAGGATCCGTTCTTACTCCTTCTGCAGATGTAATGTAACCCAGTTATTTTACTTCTGCACAGAACAAGGCACACTTTTCTTCTATGTTTAGCTCCAAGCACTTCGCAGCCTCTCAAACACTTCCTTTAGATATTGGTGATGTTCCTCAACGTCTTGAATATGTCGATAACATTGTCCAGATATACTAGGTAGTTTTTCCACTTGAGGCCTTGTAATGTTCATTTCATTAATCGTTCGAAGGTGACCGGAGCGTTGCAGAGTCCAAACGGCATTACTGTAAACTGCCAAAGACCTCTTCCTGTAGTGAAAGCTGTTTTCTCACGATCTCTTGGAATAATCTCGCCTGCCAATAACCGCTCGGAGAACGACGAGATGTGCAGTCTAGTTTCTAGTTCTAGTTTATTATTAAAATAAATAAATATTATTTTCACACAATATAATATATTTAATATATCTTTATTAAAGAAAGATATAAATATTATTTTCACACAACATTTTGGTGGCAGCGGTGGGTGCTCAAGGATAAAACATTCGTCAAGAGCCCCTTAAAAAAAAAAAAACTCTGTAAAAAAGACTTTTAAATTTAAAGTAAATTTAAAATTTACTAACAAAATAAAGTATATTGCCAAAGACATCAAATGGCCTAAAACTTGAATGAGTCTTGTTAAACAATATATTTATATCAAAATCAAAAAGCACTAAACCAATTCAGTGAAAAAAAAGAACACTAAACCAATTCAGTGGAAGAAAAACCCGAATCACAATCTGAAGATACAATCCACAGAGGTAATCCAATTCCTGTGGACGTAAGAAGGAAGGAAAAAATTGCCACGCAGAAGCAAAGGATAACTGAGACGATCATCAACTTTAGCTCCAAAATCAAATGTCGCCATTCGCTACTGCGGCGGCAGCCATTGTTTCCATTGAATCGGCTTATGTATGTATGTTATGTGTGCGATTCGGACGATGAGATGATCAGATAAAGTATTCTGGCGTTGGAGGTGTCGTTGCACAGGCTCAGCGACAAAATAAACAATGAAATTGAAATATTGCTTGTTTGATTGCTTAAATATTGAGATTGTCTATTGAATTTGATGTAAATCGATTGCTAAGATATTGTGATTGTCTATTGAATTTTGTTTATTATTATTACTGTTCAAAAAAAGGGCATATTTACGACTGATGAGGAAACAATTGGCCAATGCTTTGACGGCCGAAAGAGTCTAATATTCAAGGGGAGCAAAATTACCGAGATGTCGATGGTGCGAATAAATATGCAAATATGCTAACATCCGAAGACGAACTGGAAGAGGCACGGCTAGAATAGCGTTGCCGAATTTTGCGGTTGCGAGACATGATTGCGCACAGTGGTCGCACACACATGGCCCGTACTGCGCTAAAAATTGATTGAGCAGTTTCATCGCACATTCACCCTTTCGGACGTGTTGCACGACTTAAAACAGTTTGAATATGATTCCAAGTTGGGGCTGACCAATTATGTCATACGCACAACCGGTTAATTGATGACGACCAATTATTACATCTGATTAAAAGTGGATTGAGGTACAAGTCACCACGTATGTCCATTATTTATCCGGTGAGCACAGTGGACGGGTCGCGACGAGTTGCAGCCGATTATGATAGAGCACGTAGAGAGGCAAACGCAGGGGGCCCCTAGTGTAATGATCAGTAAGCACAGTAAGCACAGCGGGTGCATCCAAACCATTGGGTGATGTTCGAAGTTGTATTTGCTCTGAGAAGGGGCATATTTCACGTAATTGCAAGAAACCGGAGCGCATCGAAGGAGCCAGTTTCCGTTGCGGAGCTACAGACTATCAGTTGTCAAATTGACCGAAGCCGGCACCTCAACGTCGTGTCGCAATGATTGCCGAACACAATTCAACGAGGCAGCAGTTACCCTAACTACAATAAACTTGGTGAGTATTGTTTTTCAAATTGGTAAACGAGTATGTGCACATTCTAATCAATTCTTTTCTTTGTTTGATACGGATAGTCTGGTTAGCTTCGTCCGTAGATCCGTGGCACCTAAAGAATTAAGTGAAAATCCACCTATGTACTCGTATTCGAATTACAAGGGAATTGGTAAGGTTAAACTATTCTATTATGGCCGAGCGACAGTAGAAATTAAATTTAGAAATCAAATAGGCTCTATTAACATCTTCATAATTGCAGATGATATATTGCCGGTTGCATTATTGCTGGGACGTGATTTTATGGATGCATTTGGCATCAAATTAATCTAAATTATTTTATAATGAAGTCACCGAAGCGATATGAATATGGCATATTGATGGATGCATTGAGCAGATGTCATGCGGTCGCAGCGATTGTAATTGTATCTGTAATTGTAATTGTAACACACGATTACAGATTGCGCCGCATTGGGAAAATACTTTAAATAATACGATCGGCCAGGGTGCATTGTAAGTCATCGCGGAAGTGCTTTTCAGTACAATGAATTTAAAAATTTCCTTTCTGAGGGAAATATTAAGCATGTCAAAGTGGCAGTTGCCTCACCTCCAGCAAACGGCCAGGTAGAACGTGTCGATCGAGTGCTCACACCAATTCTAAGCAAATTCACGGAAATAATTCAGCATGCGGATTGGGCGAAGATGCTTACGCGCGTTAAGTATGCTATTAATAATTCGGTTTATCAAAACACAAAGCGCACACCAAACGAATTGTTGTTCGGGGTTCGCCAGGGTGGTGAAGATATCGATTGGTTGGTAGAATACCTAGATGAAAAATTTAGTGATCATAACACGCGAGATTTGACTTCCATGCACGAACAGACATCAAACGCCATTGTGAAATCGCAGCAGAAGAGTCTGCAACACCACAGGGAAAAACACAGACCAGCTAAAGTGTATGAATAGGGTGATTTCGTTGTTATCAAACATATCGATACTACGGTGGGGACAAGTAAGAAGTTTCTTTCGATATTCAGGGGGCCATACATTATGCATAGGGTGCTTCCAAATGATAGGTACGTAATTCGAGACATTGAAAATAATCAAGTCACGCAAAAACCGTATGATGGCATAATTGAGGCGTGCCACATGCGCCGCTGGGCCGATCACCGGAGCGTGGAACTGGTTTGAAGACGGTGAATTCAATGAGTCAGTCAACCACTGAAGAAGAACAAATTGATTTGAATTTTGACGAGTAATGTACCTAAATGAAGAGACCACATCGGTAGTAGACAAAATAAAGTAAAAAAAAAACAAAATAGAATCGTTGCATATTATTTGGTTTTTCTTTTCGCTCTACACATCAGAAGCGGGATAATAAAACTCAGCACGCAAATGAGATTATTCATTCGTTTTTCTTGCGGTTTTTTTTTTGTTTTTGCTTTTGCGCTCAGTGGGAGGACGGGAAGGACGTGTGCGACAAGTGCGAAGATCATCGCTGGTAGCACGGACGGTAAACGATTACGAAAAAAAAGGAGAAAGAAAACCAGCCATCGTGGGTACGGTTATCAACAAGTGCGCTGTTGGATCAACGTTAAGAATTTTTTTTTGTGCTTGGTGGGAGAAGAATCGATGGTGTACGGCTGCTGACTGAGTAGCTGATTTTTTTTCGATTTTCTTTTGTGCACCCAGATAACCAGCAACCCAGTTCGGTGTCAGAAAAACGGGCACTTTCGACGAAATTGTCCATTACCACAGGAGCAAAACAAAACTTAATGGCTTTGGCGGGGGAGGCTGCATTACTATGGGTCGCTTATATGCGGGGATCACTGTGGATCGCTTAACTTCCTGGTGCGAGGTTCTGTCACGGTAAAGCGAAAGTTTCCCATGCCAGTAATCGACGAGGTGCTGGCGTCGCTGAGTGAGAATTCATTCTTTACCATTTTGGACTTGGCGTCAGGCTACCACCAGATTCGAATGGAAGAGCACAGCAAAAGGTACACGGCTTTCCAAACGGACGAGGGATCCTTTGAGTTCAATAGGATGCCATTCGAGTTGGTTAACGCCCCGGCTCATTTCCAAGCGCGCATGAACTTTGTAAAGTCACGATTGCGGAAGGGCGATGCAGCAGTTTATCTGGACGATACCATTATAGCCAGTAAGACGGTGGAAGAAGAGTTGGATATGCTGTGAAGGTTCTTAGCTGCACTACCTGAGTTTGGACTTACACTCAACGTAAGTAAATGAATTTTCTTTAAAACTAATATCGAGTTTCTTGGTTATGAGGTCGACAAAGATGGTCTAAAACCGAGCCAGCGAAAGACGACTGCGATCAAGGAGTTCCCGACACCCCGAAATATACACGAAGTGCGACAATTTCTGGGCCTTATTGGCTTCTTTAGAAAGTTCGTCAGGAACTACTCGCAGTTGGCAGCACCCCTCACGGAGCTGATGAAGACGGAAAGGGATTTCGTGTTGTCAATTTAGCAGGCAGAGGCTTAAGGAGATTCTTAGCAACCCACCGGTACTGGTGCTGTTCGATCCTGAGTGTGAACATGAGGTACGTCCTGACGCTTCATCTGTGCGGTTGGCAGGAATCCTATTTCAGCGAGGGAAAGAAGACTCGGTTCTTCGCCCAGTGATTTTTTACAGCCGCAAACTTTCAAACGACGAGAGGAAGTACCATTTCTACGAGGTTGAGGTATTTGCAATCGTGGACAATCTCGATCGATTCCGAATCTATCTATTAGGCAGAGAATTTAAGGTAGTCACGGACTGTGAGGCGATTGTTGCTACGAAGAACAAGCCGAAGATCATACCACGGGTGGGCAGGTGGTGGCTCAAACTGCAAGAGTTTTCATTTGAGACGTTGCATCAACCTGGGAGGAAGGCGGCTTATGTAGACGCGCTAAGTCGACAACCCGTGGAAGAGGCGTCGCTATTTGTCCTTAACCTACATATTATCAACGATGACTGGCTGGCAACCATGCAATGGTAGGACGATGAGCTGCATACAATCATCAAGGAGCTTAAGTCCACCGAATCAACGAGTATGAAGAAATAGCTGCAAAAAGACTTCCAACTCAATGGAATGCGACTTTTTCGACTGGTGGAAGGTGCTGAGAAGTGGCTTGTACCACATTCAATTCTATAGAGGATCCTGAAGTTGTGTCATGACGATGTGGGCCACCTGGCGTACGAGAAAACTTTGAACCCAGTACGACAAACATACTGGTTCCCAAGAATGAGCAGCTTTACTCGGGAGTATATAAAGGCATGGTTGGACTGTGCGTACTCGAAAGGAAAGGGGGGATGATAGAAGGGGTGCTGTATAGTGCGGAAGGGGTGCCGTTGCCATTTGACACCATACATGTGGACCACCTGGGTCCATTTACTTTAGGAAAGGGGGGAACTTGGTACGTTCTGGCTATTGTCGACAATTTTACGAAGCACGTCGTCTTGCTAGCAGTGAATGCTGCGAATTCGAAGGGAGTGCTCAACGCTTTGACGGACATATCCGGGTATTTCGACGTACGGAGACGATTGGTGACGGATCGAGGGACAGCGTTCACTGCAAAAGCATTCGAGCAGTACTGTGAAGACCATAGAGTACAGCATATCAAAACCGCTGTGAGGACACCGAGAGAAAATGGCCAGGTGGAGCGGTGCAATAGAACGATTCTCGCGGCCTTGAAGTGTTTCCATTCGGCGGAAAAGGATTGGGCTAGCTACCTAAGGACCATTCAATGGGGTCTTAATACTGCAAGGAGTTCGACGACGAAAGCAAGTCCACACGAGCCATTGTTTATGTAGACGCCTAGAGACATCCTTGGAAATAAATTGCTGTTGGAGCTGGGAAAGGCGGAATCGATCGAGCCAGAAGAGATGGCCAGATAGCCAGAAACGGCGGTATGACTTAAGACACCGCAAGCCATCTGAGTACAAGGTGGACGATTTGGTCTTAATCGAACAGGAACGAGTCGAGAATGGTGAATCACGGACGCTGGAACCGATTTAACGAGGACCGTACATTATAACCGAGGGGCTGCAAAACGATCGCTATGTTATTGAGGATATCCCAGGCATGCAGAGAAATCAACGACGGTTCAGTATTATGATGAGCTTGGACAAATTCAAGCCTTGGTGTGAGTTACCGGACGAGGGTAACATTGGCCCGGACGATGATGCTGCGCATGGTGAGGCTAACTCGGAAACCATTTCTCTCGACATATCTGGAGGCTAGGGGGATGTGGGGAGCGACAGCTTGGATCCAATCGTGGAGACACGATTAGTTTAGGATGCCCGAACCGTTAGATTAGATGGTAAGCACTTGCAATGGGGGCATTCACAGGTTTCGAAGAGACCACATCGGTAGTAGGTAAAATAAAGTACAAAAAACAGAACCGTTTCGTATTATTTGGTTTTTCTTTTTGCTCTACGATTGTTTGCTATTGAAGTCCTTAAATATTGAGCTGTTTCCTAAGTTTAGTATTGTATTTTGTATTGAATTGTATTGCAACATTTGTTTTCGCTGGTCAAGGCGACCAGTGTTTATCAAATTGGCCGAGCTGTTGGTACGCACATGTAACCTTACCATTTTATGTTTATTTTTCGTTCGAGCTGTCGCCATTCGCAACTATGGCGGCAGCCATTGTTTCCATTGAATCGGTTTATGTATGTTGTGTGTGCGATTCGGGCGATGAGATGATCAGATAAAGAATTCTGATGTTGGAGGTGTCATTGCACACGCTCAGTTGGAGGGCATTTTTAGCTTTTTCAAGCGACAAAATAAGCAATAAAATAAAAATAGTTACGAATATGTTTACTATATATATATTTCTTTAAACAAGAAAAACAATAAAATTAAACTTTTGTGACATTTCAATATATATAAATATATAAATATATAAATATATATATGTAGGAATTAAAATAAAAAAAGGAGGAATCCGGTTTTTGAAGGCAATTATTATAATTCATTTATTATAGACAATCAAGCTTTGTACAGAGAATGTTAATACGATTAATACGATACAACTTTGACAACTCGTCTTCTTACTTCGTCTTTCTTCTTCGTTTTTTTTTGTTCGTCTTTGACATTCGTCTTTGACATTCGTCTTTGACATTCGTCTTCTGGTGTTCGTCAGATGTTTGACCAATGCAGGGTGACCATAAACTCCACAACTCGGCCATCCTGTATTCCAGATGACCTCAGCGTAACGCTCTATAAAGAAAAATAAACATTAGCAATTAACATCCTCGTCAGAAGATGAGTTCGAATCCAAGTCGGTTTGTCGCCACTTCTTTAACATGTCGGCACTAGTGGTTGTAATGGCTGGTCCTTCGTGTTCGCCCAACTTTTGTACTTCGTACCTTTCGTTGTCACCAGCGTTTGTGATCTTGTAAGGACCAAGAAATTTTCCGGCTATCTTCAAGTTTGGTCCAAACTGAGTACGACGGATTGCCACCAAGTCTCCTTCTCGATATTTTGTCGCTGGACATCTTTTCCGATTGTAAGTTCGACGGTTTTCATCCTGGATTTCAGCTATAGAGATCCGTGCTAGTTGTCGTGCTTCGTCGCGTTCATTTTTGAACACGTCCCTTAACTCGTCATCAATTAAGCTTCCCAACTTGTCGTTCTTCTTTCGAACACCAAACATTAATTCGAACGGGGTGGTCTTAATGCTGCGCTGCCAGGTGGAATTGAGGCTTCTTTGAAGCTTACTGCAATGTACATACCATTTCCTAGTATCTACCGCTGATAATTTTGCAAGGACTGAAATTATTATGCGATTGATTCGCTCGACTTGGCCATTTCCTCTAGGAACACCCGTTGTAATCACAAGATGTTCTATTTGGCAAGCATTGCAGTATTCTTTAAAAACATTGCTTGTAAAAGCAGGTCCTCGATCTGTTATTATCCTTGCCGGATTTCCAAAGGTTACTTTCTGGAGTTCAAGCTTAAATATGACTTCCGCTGCCGACGTCGTTTTTGTTGGGTAGATCCAAGTGAACTTAGAGAAAGCGTCTACCACGCAAAGGATATAGTTGTACTGCTTTGTGGTCTTATCGAGTGGGCCAAGATGATCAAGGTGATATGTGCTAAGTGGCGCACTTCGTTTATCGATAGGGAAATCCTTCCTGCTTTCCGGCCTTCCTGTCTGACACTATGCACGCTATACAATTATTTCGCGTTTCATCGAGTTTCTTTGTCAAGTGCGGTATGTAGTATTCTCGCTTTACAATTTCCATCATTTTCTTGGTAGCGAAATGTCCATCGTTATGCACGTAACGCAATAGTTCTGCTTGCATCTTCTTAGGAATATAAAGAAGTTTCCTTCCCTCATCGTCGACTTTAAAAATAACACCTCTCTCACTTATAAAATTCTCGTAGGCACCGAACTTAAGAAGATTCTTTATGAGACGTATATTTTCATCATCTTCCTGTGCCTTGATGATTCTTGACAAAAACTCACCTTCAACAACAGCTATAGCACTTCTGCTAAGAGCGTCTGCGTGCCGCATCCTTGAGGCATTACGATGTTCAAGCACATAGTCAAATTCTTGTGTAACCAGTACCCATCCAGCGATCCTTGACTAAAATTCATTCTTTTCCATCGTTCCTTTGAACGCTGCGCAGTCGGTGACGATTTTAAATCTAAGTCCAAGGAGGTAGTGTCGAAACTTCTTCAAAGCCGTGACCACAGCGAGGGCTTCCAGCTCGTAGCTGCTATAGTTTTGTTCTGCAGGAAGTGTCTTCTTGCTGTAATAAAAAACTGGAAAGAATTGGTTATCTTCCTTCTGCAGAAGTATTGCGCCTAGTCCCCATTTAGATGCATCCGTGTGTAGCTCGGTCTCTGCGTTCGGGCGATATAGTTTGAGAATAGGTTCCGTAGTGAGTATATTTTTTAGCTCCTCGAATGCAGCAATTTCCCTGGCTCCAAGTCGAAAATTTTCTCCTTTCTTCAACAAGTTAGTAAGCGGCAATGCAATCCTGGAGTATCCTGGAATAAACTTTCTAAAATATCCGGTAAGTCCCAGAAAGCTTTGGACCTTTACGATGTTCGTCGGTTGAGGGAACTTACGTACCGCGTTTATTTTACCCTGTGATGGTTTTATATTCCCGTTCTCCATTCGGAACCCTAAATACTCGATTGCAGTGCACAAAAACTAACATTTTTTCCATCAAAAAATTAATCCGTACTCACTTGCAATTGCCAATACTTGTTTAAGGTTCCTCATGGCATCATTATAGTTTTTTCCTAAAACAACTATATCGTCCATATAGAGCAGCATAACTTTCTGCGTCACTAATTCATGGAACATCCGGCTAATATGGCGTTGAAATACTGGCGGTGATGTGCAAAGTCCAAATGGAACACGATTAAATTCGTATTGTCCCTCTGGTGTGACGAAGGACGTATACTTACGACTTTCTTCACATACTGGGACATGGAAGAATCCATTTTCTAAATCCATCGTTGAAAAAACTCTCGAAGAACTCAGCTGATCAATTTGGTCGTCTATAAGCGGAAGGGGATATCTGTCGCGCACGATTATCTTATTTAAACAACGGTAGTCGACACACAATCTTTTACTACCATCTTTTTTGTTAGCGATTACGATTGGAGATGAATACTCCGAATTGCTTGGACGAACAATTTTGTTTTCTAGCCATTCCTTTACTTGCATTTGCACAAGATTTTTTTCCAAGGGAGCTAATCTTCTTGGGCGTTGTGCAACTGGGACTTCACTTTTTAAAATAATCTTCATTTCAACGTTAGTTGACTTCGACCTTGTAGGTTTGTACGAAGCTACCAGTCTCTGAATTTCGGCCTTGTATAACGGGTTACCAACATACAGCTCTTCCTTCTCATACCTTACCTCGAAGCAATTTTTAAAGCTTGAATCCAATTGCTCAATGTGAACGCCATTTTCGCCAAGAGTAATTCGTGTTCCTCTTAAAATATCCTTCCCCAGGGCATGCTTTAACGACTTTGAGGAGACTACATAAATCTTTGTTCGGCAAGCAATTGTGTCTATTTCCACAAGAGCATGGAAATACCCGTATGGTCTCGTCGAATCTTCGGATAATCCTTGAAAAACTTGTCCGTCCTTTTTCAAAGAAGGGGAACCAATTTGGAAATACTCTCTCGATCGCATCACTGTGACATCGCTACCTGTATCAATTCGCGCTTGAACTTCGACGACGTTTACTTTAACCGCCTTAACTTCCAGCTTACTTACGTCCATGTCTACGACATTAACAGCCTTCGTAATGTCCTTTCGCTGAGGACAACTGGATGACAGATGACCAAAGCTTTTACAGATAAAGCACTTCGAACCTTTGGACTTGAATTCGCATACCTTACTCTTGTGACCTGTCAGCCCACAGTTAAAACATCGAATTTTTCCGGTAATGGTTATATCTTTTGTCCTTGGTTTGGAAGCCTGTTTATTTAAATTGGTTTTGGACGAGTGCTGACGTAATAAATTTCGGAAACGTTCATATTCCAGCAGCTTGCCCTTGAACTCACTCATCGACTGTGCACCATATAACATTGCCGTGTTTGTAGGCACGTCGTCAATGCCCTCTATCACATATTGCATTATGGATTTTTCATCGACACCACCTCTCGTACCTAGTTCCCGCATTGCAAATAGATACTCTGCTGCACTTTCTCCCTTAGACTGTTTTTTGGATGCTAATCCTTTGTGCACATCTGCTACAGTCATACCACCCCCAAATTCATCGAAAAGTAGTTGCTTTAAGTCTACCCATTTTGTTATCGTTGGTTTAGTTCTTATAGCCATCTTTGCCATCCCCGTTAACAACCGCTTAGCAAAGAGTATCTCCCTGGTATCATCCCACTTCATAAGGGTTGATACCGTTTCGAATTCGTCATACCATGCACATACATCACCTTCGCCGTTAAAATGCGATATAGCATTAAGAGCATCCTCGAAAGACCCAACATTTGCTTTATTAGCACTACTTTTTAGCTGTTCCAGTTCGGTTCGTAGAACTGAACATTCAAGCTCCAGATTTGAAATGCTATTAAAACTCGTCTGCACCCCACTCTTTTGTCTTTCCTCTGGCTGGTCATGAGACCGTGCTCCGCTTATCTGAACCTGTGCGCGTTTATTTAGTCCACTACAACTTGCCTGAATTTGCTCTTCTTCGATTTCTCCAGTCTGTGGTGAATATGAACATCGTTGTTGTTCTAACCTCGTCCCAACGTTTCTGGGCGTCTCCAGTTCTTCCTCTCGTCTCTTTAACTCCATTTCTCGGTGCACAAGTGCTTCAAGTAAAGTCGAGAAATCCGCTCCCGAATTTAATGCCGTGTTATTCAGTCGCTTCCCACGCTTGCCCATCATCATCAATCTAAAAAAAACGTTCGTGTAACAGACGTCCCTCTGTACGGGTTGTACGGTTCTTCTAACACGCGGGTACTACCGTTGGCAATTTTTTTTTTAATTTTTTTTTTTGTTTTTTTGCAAGCTCTTCAATTTTAAAGAGACCACGATCCCGGACGAGCCCCCATGTAGGAATTAAAATAAAAAAAGGAGGAATCCGGTTTTTAAAGGCAGTTATTATAGACAATCAAGCTTTGTACAGAGAATGGTAATACGATTAATACGATACAACTTTGACAACTCGTCTTCTTACTTCGTCTTTCTTCTTCGTCTTTTTTTGTTCGTCTTTGACATTCGTCTTCTGGTGTTCGTCAGATGTTTGACCAATGCAGGGTGACCATAAACTCCACAACTCGGCCATCCTGTATTCCAGATGACCTCAGCGTAACGCTCTATAAAGAAAAATAAACATTAGCAATTAACATCCTCGTCAGAAGATGAGTTCGAATCCAAGTCGGTTTGTCGCCACTTCTTTAACATGTCGGCACTAGTGGTTGTAATGGCTGGTCCTTCGTGTTCGCCCAACTTTTGTACTTCGTACCTTTCGTTGTCACCAGCGTTTGTGATCTTGTAAGGACCAAGGAATTTTCCGGCTATCTTCAAGTTTGGTCCAAACTGAGTACGACGGATTGCCACCAAGTCTCCTTCTCGATATTTTGTCGCTGGACATCTTTTCCGATTGTATGTTCGACGGTTTTCATCCTGGATTTCAGCTATAGAGATCCGTGCTAGTTGTCGTGCTTCGTCGCGTTCATTTTTGAACACGTCCCTTAACTCGTCATCAATTAAGCTTCCCAACTTGTCGTTCTTCTTTCGAACACCAAACATTAATTCGAACGGGGTGGTCTTAATGCTGCGCTGCCAGGTGGAATTGAGGCTTCTTTGAAGCTTACTGCAATGTACATACCATTTCCTAGTATCTACCGCTGATAATTTTGCAAGGACTGAAATTATTATGCGATTGATTCGCTCGACTTGGCCATTTCCTCTAGGAACACCCGTTGTAATCACAAGATGTTCTATTTGGCAAGCATTGCAGTATTCTTTAAAAACATTGCTTGTAAAAGCAGGTCCTCGATCTGTTATTATCCTTGCCGGATTTCCAAAGGTTACTTTCTGGAGTTCAAGCTTAAATATGACTTCCGCTGCCGACGTCGTTTTTGTTGGGTAGATCCAAGTGAACTTAGAGAAAGCGTCTACCACGCAAAGGATATAGTTGTACTGCTTTGTGGTCTTATCGAGTGGGCCAAGATGATCAAGGTGATATGTGCTAAGTGGCGCACTTCGTTTATCGATAGGGAAATCCTTCCTGCTTTCCGGCCTTCCTGTCTGACACTATGCACGCTATACAATTATTTCGCGTTTCATCGAGTTTCTTTGTCAAGTGCGGTATGTAGTATTCTCGCTTTACAATTTCCATCATTTTCTTGGTAGCGAAATGTCCATCGTTATGCACGTAACGCAATAGTTCTGCTTGCATCTTCTTAGGAATATAAAGAAGTTTCCTTCCCTCATCGTCGACTTTAAAAATAACACCTCTCTCACTTATAAAATTCTCGTAGGCACCGAACTTAAGAAGATTCTTTATGAGACGTATATTTTCATCATCTTCCTGTGCCTTGATGATTCTTGACAAAAACTCACCTTCAACAACAGCTATAGCACTTCTGCTAAGAGCGTCTGCGTGCCGCATCCTTGAGGCATTACGATGTTCAAGCACATAGTCAAATTCTTGTGTAACCAGTACCCATCCAGCGATCCTTGACTAAAATTCATTCTTTTCCATCGTTCCTTTGAACGCTGCGCAGTCGGTGACGATTTTAAATCTAAGTCCAAGGAGGTAGTGTCGAAACTTCTTCAAAGCCGTGACCACAGCGAGGGCTTCCAGCTCGTAGCTGCTATAGTTTTGTTCTGCAGGAAGTGTCTTCTTGCTGTAATAAAAAACTGGAAAGAATTGGTTATCTTCCTTCTGCAGAAGTATTGCGCCTAGTCCCCATTTAGATGCATCCGTGTGTAGCTCGGTCTCTGCGTTCGGGCGATATAGTTTGAGAATAGGTTCCGTAGTGAGTATATTTTTTAGCTCCTCGAATGCAGCAATTTCCCTGGCTCCAAGTCGAAAATTTTCTCCTTTCTTCAACAAGTTAGTAAGCGGCAATGCAATCCTGGAGTATCCTGGAATAAACTTTCTAAAATATCCGGTAAGTCCCAGAAAGCTTTGGACCTTTACGATGTTCGTCGGTTGAGGGAACTTACGTACCGCGTTTATTTTACCCTGTGATGGTTTTATATTCCCGTTCTCCATTCGGAACCCTAAATACTCGATTGCAGTGCACAAAAACTAACATTTTTTCCATCAAAAAATTAATCCGTACTCACTTGCAATTGCCAATACTTGTTTAAGGTTCCTCATGGCATCATTATAGTTTTTTCCTAAAACAACTATATCGTCCATATAGAGCAGCATAACTTTCTGCGTCACTAATTCATGGAACATCCGGCTAATATGGCGTTGAAATACTGGCGGTGATGTGCAAAGTCCAAATGGAACACGATTAAATTCGTATTGTCCCTCTGGTGTGACGAAGGACGTATACTTACGACTTTCTTCACATACTGGGACATGGAAGAATCCATTTTCTAAATCCATCGTTGAAAAAACTCTCGAAGAACTCAGCTGATCAATTTGGTCGTCTATAAGCGGAAGGGGATATCTGTCGCGCACGATTATCTTATTTAAACAACGGTAGTCGACACACAATCTTTTACTACCATCTTTTTTGTTAGCGATTACGATTGGAGATGAATACTCCGAATTGCTTGGACGAACAATTTTGTTTTCTAGCCATTCCTTTACTTGCATTTGCACAAGATTTTTTTCCAAGGGAGCTAATCTTCTTGGGCGTTGTGCAACTGGGACTTCACTTTTTAAAATAATCTTCATTTCAACGTTAGTTGACTTCGACCTTGTAGGTTTGTACGAAGCTACCAGTCTCTGAATTTCGGCCTTGTATAACGGGTTACCAACATACAGCTCTTCCTTCTCATACCTTACCTCGAAGCAATTTTTAAAGCTTGAATCCAATTGCTCAATGTGAACGCCATTTTCGCCAAGAGTAATTCGTGTTCCTCTTAAAATATCCTTCCCCAGGGCATGCTTTAACGACTTTGAGGAGACTACATAAATCTTTGTTCGGCAAGCAATTGTGTCTATTTCCACAAGAGCATGGAAATACCCGTATGGTCTCGTCGAATCTTCGGATAATCCTTGAAAAACTTGTCCGTCCTTTTTCAAAGAAGGGGAACCAATTTGGAAATACTCTCTCGATCGCATCACTGTGACATCGCTACCTGTATCAATTCGCGCTTGAACTTCGACGACGTTTACTTTAACCGCCTTAACTTCCAGCTTACTTACGTCCATGTCTACGACATTAACAGCCTTCGTAATGTCCTTTCGCTGAGGACAACTGGATGACAGATGACCAAAGCTTTTACAGATAAAGCACTTCGAACCTTTGGACTTGAATTCGCATACCTTACTCTTGTGACCTGTCAGCCCACAGTTAAAACATCGAATTTTTCCGGTAATGGTTATATCTTTTGTCCTTGGTTTGGAAGCCTGTTTATTTAAATTGGTTTTGGACGAGTGCTGACGTAATAAATTTCGGAAACGTTCATATTCCAGCAGCTTGCCCTTGAACTCACTCATCGACTGTGCACCATATAACATTGCCGTGTTTGTAGGCACGTCGTCAATGCCCTCTATCACATATTGCATTATGGATTTTTCATCGACACCACCTCTCGTACCTAGTTCCCGCATTGCAAATAGATACTCTGCTGCACTTTCTCCCTTAGACTGTTTTTTGGATGCTAATCCTTTGTGCACATCTGCTACAGTCATACCACCCCCAAATTCATCGAAAAGTAGTTGCTTTAAGTCTACCCATTTTGTTATCGTTGGTTTAGTTCTTATAGCCATCTTTGCCATCCCCGTTAACAACCGCTTAGCAAAGAGTATCTCCCTGGTATCATCCCACTTCATAAGGGTTGATACCGTTTCGAATTCGTCATACCATGCACATACATCACCTTCGCCGTTAAAATGCGATATAGCATTAAGAGCATCCTCGAAAGACCCAACATTTGCTTTATTAGCACTACTTTTTAGCTGTTCCAGTTCGGTTCGTAGAACTGAACATTCAAGCTCCAGATTTGAAATGCTATTAAAACTCGTCTGCACCCCACTCTTTTGTCTTTCCTCTGGCTGGTCATGAGACCGTGCTCCGCTTATCTGAACCTGTGCGCGTTTATTTAGTCCACTACAACTTGCCTGAATTTGCTCTTCTTCGATTTCTCCAGTCTGTGGTGAATATGAACATCGTTGTTGTTCTAACCTCGTCCCAACGTTTCTGGGCGTCTCCAGTTCTTCCTCTCGTCTCTTTAACTCCATTTCTCGGTGCACAAGTGCTTCAAGTAAAGTCGAGAAATCCGCTCCCGAATTTAATGCCGTGTTATTCAGTCGCTTCCCACGCTTGCCCATCATCATCAATCTAAAAAAAACGTTCGTGTAACAGACGTCCCTCTGTACGGGTTGTACGGTTCTTCTAACACGCGGGTACTACCGTTGGCAATTTTTTTTTTAATTTTTTTTTTTGTTTTTTTGCAAGCTCTTCAATTTTAAAGAGACCACGATCCCGGACGAGCCCCCATGTAGGAATTAAAATAAAAAAAGGAGGAATCCGGTTTTTAAAGGCAGTTATTATAGACAATCAAGCTTTGTACAGAGAATGGTAATACGATTAATACGATACAACTTTGACAACTCGTCTTCTTACTTCGTCTTTCTTCTTCGTCTTTTTTTGTTCGTCTTTGACATTCGTCTTCTGGTGTTCGTCAGATGTTTGACCAATGCAGGGTGACCATAAACTCCACAACTCGGCCATCCTGTATTCCAGATGACCTCAGCGTAACGCTCTATAAAGAAAAATAAACATTAGCAATTAACATCCTCGTCAGAAGATGAGTTCGAATCCAAGTCGGTTTGTCGCCACTTCTTTAACATGTCGGCACTAGTGGTTGTAATGGCTGGTCCTTCGTGTTCGCCCAACTTTTGTACTTCGTACCTTTCGTTGTCACCAGCGTTTGTGATCTTGTAAGGACCAAGGAATTTTCCGGCTATCTTCAAGTTTGGTCCAAACTGAGTACGACGGATTGCCAAGTCTCCTTCTCGATATTTTGTCGCTGGACATCTTTTCCGATTGTATGTTCGACGGTTTTCATCCTGGATTTCAGCTATAGAGATCCGTGCTAGTTGTCGTGCTTCGTCGCGTTCATTTTTGAACACGTCCCTTAACTCGTCATCAATTAAGCTTCCCAACTTGTCGTTCTTCTTTCGAACACCAAACATTAATTCGAACGGGGTGGTCTTAATGCTGCGCTGCCAGGTGGAATTGAGGCTTCTTTGAAGCTTACTGCAATGTACATACCATTTCCTAGTATCTACCGCTGATAATTTTGCAAGGACTGAAATTATTATGCGATTGATTCGTTCGACTTGGCCATTTCCTCTAGGAACACCCGTTGTAATCACAAGATGTTCTATTTGGCAAGCATTGCAGTATTCTTTAAAAACATTGCTTGTAAAAGCAGGTCCTCGATCTGTTATTATCCTTGCCGGATTTCCAAAGGTTACTTTCTGGAGTTCAAGCTTAAATATGACTTCCGCTGCCGACGTCGTTTTTGTTGGGTAGATCCAAGTGAACTTAGAGAAAGCGTCTACCACGCAAAGGATATAGTTGTACTGCTTTGTGGTCTTATCGAGTGGGCCAAGATGATCAAGGTGATATGTGCTAAGTGGCGCACTTCGTTTATCGATAGGGAAATCCTTCCTGCTTTCCGGCCTTCCTGTCTGACACTATGCACGCTATACAATTATTTCGCGTTTCATCGAGTTTCTTTGTCAAGTGCGGTATGTAGTATTCTCGCTTTACAATTTCCATCATTTTCTTGGTAGCGAAATGTCCATCGTTATGCACGTAACGCAATAGTTCTGCTTGCATCTTCTTAGGAATATAAAGAAGTTTCCTTCCCTCATCGTCGACTTTAAAAATAACACCTCTCTCACTTATAAAATTCTCGTAGGCACCGAACTTAAGAAGATTCTTTATGAGACGTATATTTTCATCATCTTCCTGTGCCTTGATGATTCTTGACAAAAACTCACCTTCAACAACAGCTATAGCACTTCTGCTAAGAGCGTCTGCGTGCCGCATCCTTGAGGCATTACGATGTTCAAGCACATAGTCAAATTCTTGTGTAACCAGTACCCATCCAGCGATCCTTGACTAAAATTCATTCTTTTCCATCGTTCCTTTGAACGCTGCGCAGTCGGTGACGATTTTAAATCTAAGTCCAAGGAGGTAGTGTCGAAACTTCTTCAAAGCCGTGACCACAGCGAGGGCTTCCAGCTCGTAGCTGCTATAGTTTTGTTCTGCAGGAAGTGTCTTCTTGCTGTAATAAAAAACTGGAAAGAATTGGTTATCTTCCTTCTGCAGAAGTATTGCGCCTAGTCCCCATTTAGATGCATCCGTGTGTAGCTCGGTCTCTGCGTTCGGGCGATATAGTTTGAGAATAGGTTCCGTAGTGAGTATATTTTTTAGCTCCTCGAATGCAGCAATTTCCCTGGCTCCAAGTCGAAAATTTTCTCCTTTCTTCAACAAGTTAGTAAGCGGCAATGCAATCCTGGAGTATCCTGGAATAAACTTTCTAAAATATCCGGTAAGTCCCAGAAAGCTTTGGACCTTTACGATGTTCGTCGGTTGAGGGAACTTACGTACCGCGTTTATTTTACCCTGTGATGGTTTTATATTCCCGTTCTCCATTCGGAACCCTAAATACTCGATTGCAGTGCACAAAAACTAACATTTTTTCCATCAAAAAATTAATCCGTACTCACTTGCAATTGCCAATACTTGTTTAAGGTTCCTCATGGCATCATTATAGTTTTTTCCTAAAACAACTATATCGTCCATATAGAGCAGCATAACTTTCTGCGTCACTAATTCATGGAACATCCGGCTAATATGGCGTTGAAATACTGGCGGTGATGTGCAAAGTCCAAATGGAACACGATTAAATTCGTATTGTCCCTCTGGTGTGACGAAGGACGTATACTTACGACTTTCTTCACATACTGGGACATGGAAGAATCCATTTTCTAAATCCATCGTTGAAAAAACTCTCGAAGAACTCAGCTGATCAATTTGGTCGTCTATAAGCGGAAGGGGATATCTGTCGCGCACGATTATCTTATTTAAACAACGGTAGTCGACACACAATCTTTTACTACCATCTTTTTTGTTAGCGATTACGATTGGAGATGAATACTCCGAATTGCTTGGACGAACAATTTTGTTTTCTAGCCATTCCTTTACTTGCATTTGCACAAGATTTTTTTCCAAGGGAGCTAATCTTCTTGGGCGTTGTGCAACTGGGACTTCACTTTTTAAAATAATCTTCATTTCAACGTTAGTTGACTTCGACCTTGTAGGTTTGTACGAAGCTACCAGTCTCTGAATTTCGGCCTTGTATAACGGGTTACCAACATACAGCTCTTCCTTCTCATACCTTACCTCGAAGCAATTTTTAAAGCTTGAATCCAATTGCTCAATGTGAACGCCATTTTCGCCAAGAGTAATTCGTGTTCCTCTTAAAATATCCTTCCCCAGGGCATGCTTTAACGACTTTGAGGAGACTACATAAATCTTTGTTCGGCAAGCAATTGTGTCTATTTCCACAAGAGCATGGAAATACCCGTATGGTCTCGTCGAATCTTCGGATAATCCTTGAAAAACTTGTCCGTCCTTTTTCAAAGAAGGGGAACCAATTTGGAAATACTCTCTCGATCGCATCACTGTGACATCGCTACCTGTATCAATTCGCGCTTGAACTTCGACGACGTTTACTTTAACCGCCTTAACTTCCAGCTTACTTACGTCCATGTCTACGACATTAACAGCCTTCGTAATGTCCTTTCGCTGAGGACAACTGGATGACAGATGACCAAAGCTTTTACAGATAAAGCACTTCGAACCTTTGGACTTGAATTCGCATACCTTACTCTTGTGACCTGTCAGCCCACAGTTAAAACATCGAATTTTTCCGGTAATGGTTATATCTTTTGTCCTTGGTTTGGAAGCCTGTTTATTTAAATTGGTATTGGACGAGTGCTGACGTAATAAATTTCGGAAACGTTCCTATTCCAGCAGCTTGCCCTTGAACTCACTCATCGACTGTGCACCATATAACATTGCCGTGTTTGTAGGCACGTCGTCAATGCCCTCTATCACATATTGCATTATGGATTTTTCATCGACACCACCTCTCGTACCTAGTTCCCGCATTGCAAATAGATACTCTGCTGCACTTTCTCCCTTAGACTGTTTATTGGATGCTAATCCTTTGTGCACATCTGCTACAGTCATACCACCCCCAAATTCATCGAAAAGTAGTTGCTTTAAGTCTACCCATTTTGTTATCGTTGGTTTAGTTCTTATAGCCATCTTTGCCATCCCCGTTAACAACCGCTTAGCAAAGAGTATCTCCCTGGTATCATCCCACTTCATAAGGGTTGATACCGTTTCGAATTCGTCATACCATGCACATACATCACCTTCGCCGTTAAAATGCGATATAGCATTAAGAGCATCCTCGAAAGACCCAACACTTGCTTTATTAGCACTACTTTTTAGCTGTTCCAGTTCGGTTCGTAGAACTGAACATTCAAGCTCCAGATTTGAAATGCTATTAAAACTCGTCTGCACCCCACTCTTTTGTCTTTCCTCTGGCTGGTCATGAGACCGTGCCCCGCTTATCTGAACCTGTGCGCGTTTATTTAGTCCACTACAACTTGCCTGAATTTGCTCTTCTTCGATTTCTCCAGTCTGTGGTGAATATGAACATCGTTGTTGTTCTAACCTCGTCCCAACGTTTCTGGGCGTCTCCAGTTCTTCCTCTCGTCTCTTTAACTCCATTTCTCGGTGCACAAGTGCTTCAAGTAAAGTCGAGAAATCCGCTCCCGAATTTAATGCCGTGTTATTCAGTCGCTTCCCACGCTTGCCCATCATCATCAATCTAAAAAAAACGTTCGTGTAACAGACGTCCCTCTGTACGGGTTGTACGGTTCTTCTAACACGCGGGTACTACCGTTGGCAATTTTTTTTTTAATTTTTTTTTTTGTTTTTTTGCAAGCTCTTCAATTTTAAAGAGACCACGATCCCGGACGAGCCCCCATGTAGGAATTAAAATAAAAAAAGGAGGAATCCGGTTTTTAAAGGCAATTATTATAATTCAGTTATTATAGACAATCAAGCTTTGTACAGAGAATGGTAATACGATTAATACGATACAACTTTGACAACTCGTCTTCTTACTTCGTCTTTCTTCTTCGTCTTTTTTTGTTCGTCTTTCGGTGTTCGTCTTTGACATTCGTCTTCTGGTGTTCGTCAGATGTTTGACCAATGCAGGGTGACCATAAACTCCACATATATATAATATCATAAACAAAAAAAAGTGTTAGTCTTATTTCTTTTTGTGTTATCTTTCTCCTCTCCTAATTATTTATTATAAAACAGACTCATCCCGGTAAACCTGTCTGCTTCTCCATTATTTCTAATCTGATGATATATGTCAGGTCTTAACGTCAATATATCATTAAGAAGCGGTAAAAATATTAAACGACATAAAACAGAATCTTTAGCGTCACAAGTAATTTCCGAAATTACAACTTCATGTCCAATTCCAGTCGAACACTCTCCACATAAAAATGGACAGTTAGATATTGAGAATAAAGAACTACCCATTCAAAGGGTCGCATGTACTCCCCTTATCCAATTCAATAGAAACCAATCTGCAAACCTCCTCGGGAGGTAACCCTTCGAATTCAAATACTACACAGATTTCCCACATTCAACTCAAAATGACATTTAATTCGTCACAAGCGATCAAACTCATATCGAGTTCGATGGTTCCGCAAGACCTCTGGACCGATTTATTCAGTTGGTCGACATCCAAGAAAAGAAAACCAGTACAGAAGAGGAAAAACTAGAACTTATTGACATAGTGAAGTCAAAATTAACAGGTAGGGCATATAACACTACAGATGTCTCATGTTTTTAACGTAAGTGCCTGCCGTGTGGGCTTAAACTTACGGGATGCCCATACATCCATGGGAGCAAGGATACGCCTTGCCATCGCTCACCGTCAATCCATTGATACCAATTCGGAACTGTGTTGCCGGCACAAGTTCCACCCTTGGTATGAGTCGAGGCCGACCTAAAACCTCTTACTGTTCTTAGGGTCACAGCACCCAGCACTTATTGCAACTCCACATTGAGTCAACCAAAGGAAAACCAAGGAAAATCAAAAGGAAAACCAAGGAAAACCATAGGAAGACTCTTACCCGCGATTTTGGGTTTAAACCACAGCCACCATGACGCTCCCACAAGGGGGCCTACCTCTAACAAGTCAGGCCCGGATCGAGATCCGGGGGGCTCCTGACTCCCATGGTACCGTGATTTAAGTCCTGGTAGGGACTACCGGTGGTCCAGCCGCCAGCAAGACCTATGACCGGCAGCTTGTGACTGATCAAATCGTAGCAACCTTCGGTAGCGTCATCTGAAGATGTTTACGATAAGACCAGTACTTTGCTCTGCCCCCGTTCATTATTAGACAACGTCATTAAAGGGCGAAGCCTTGATAATTGGGCGGGGGCCCATATAATACTACAGTAAAATATAGCAATTATAATGCATGGCCAGAGTTAAAAGACCAGAAGACTTAAAAACCTGAAGACCAGAACAGAAATTCTGGTAGCGAATCCAACTTCAGTCAGGGAAACTCCTCGCGAACAGGCACGTCTAGCACGCGGAGCCTGGTCAAGAATCTCAACTAAGGTGCATGAGCAAGCAATCTCAAAATCACAGAATCTCAAACAAAAAATATAAAAAACCAAATCCATTAATAAATGGAAAAACTAAACATCATAATCAAAATCAAAACTAAATCGAGATAATGTAGCTCAAAACTAATTCAAATCACTAAATCGGTATAAAACATCTGAAAATCAAAGCACCTATCAAAATCTCCTAACGCAGGGTCTTGTCTTGCAAGGTTTAATACCCACACTAACACTTATAAGCACCACAAATCCATCGCCAATTTCAGCTCTGTTAATATAACCTCGAACTTCAAAAGTCTGATCAGAGCATCATCAAAGGAGTTCAAATCCCAGACATCCTAATGCTTCTAGACACAGGCGCTGCTTTAAGCCTGATAAAATTAAAGACACTAAATCGATGAATGGGTAAATATAGACACCATTACCACGTTAACAGGTATAAGTGACATGCATACATCAACACTAGGTACTATTAAACTAGATCTAGAATTCATTCATTGCCAAAAGATCACCCACACATTTTACATAATTCCAAATAGCGTTCCAATCACACAAAGTGACATAATTGGCGAATATTTATTCAGAAAGTTCAACGTAGTAGTGGACTACAAGGACAACACATTCGAATATCACTATAAAAATAGACACTATATAGTAGACTTCTGTTACGAGCACATACCTTTGAGCATCCCTGCGAGATCTGAAATATTTACAAAATATGGACCAGTTACAGAAAACTCTGACCAGATATGTTTGGTAGATAAATTCTACCAAGAGTATATATTTCACCAGCAATTACCACACCTACCGTAGGTTACGTACACATATCAGTACGGAACTCAAACCACGAAGAAGCGAATATCGAAAACTTACTCCTCAAATCCGAAAATGCGTGCAACTATGAAGCGTACATATAATTTAAGCTTAACAATGATCAACCAAGTAGTGAAAGAAAGACTAACGAAACTGCAGTCAATATTAAAACTAGAACATTTAAGCCAAGAAGAAAACAAATCGATAGAAACAATACGTGGGGATTGAAACCATCTATTTTTTATCAAAGGCAATCACCTAACGTCCATTTCCGGAATAAAAAATTATATCAAAACCAATTCAAAAGCACTTTCAGTCAATGTTCGCTCATACCGATTACCTGAAGTACACAAACAAGAATTTAAAAGCCAAGTAGACAAGATGCTCCAAGGCAACATAATTAGACCAAGCTCTAGGCTAAGGAAAGCGCCACTACTTGTCGTCCGCAAAAGGGTAAACCAAAAATGGAAAATAGTAATCGACTCGAGGAAATTGAATGAAACTACAACTCCAGGCGCATATTCAATTTCCAACATAGAAGACATTCTCGGGCAACTAGGAGACTCTAAATACTTTTCGACATTGGATCTAGCGAACGGTTTCCACCAAATAAAAGTTGCTGAAGAGGACAACGAAAAAACCGCGTTCGGCACACCGAACAGTCATTTCGAGTTGTTGGTCTAAACGCCCCACCCACATTCCAGAGACTCATGAATATAGTACTCTCTGGATTACATGGTATAAAGTGTTTAGTCTACCTCGATGATATAGTAATCTACGGAAATAATTTACAAGATCACAATAAGAAATGAATGAAGTCTTCCAGGCGTTAGACAAATTCAATTATCAAAGTGGAAATTTCTTCAAACATAAGTAATGTACCTAGGGCATGTAATCACGTTAGACGATGTAAATCCTGAACCAGAAAAGATTACAATCATAAACAAAATCGAACCTCATCAAAATCAATAATAAATAAAATCTTTCAGGGTACTATAGAAAATTTATCAAAAACTTCTCAAAAATAGATAACCTACTTAATAAACTCCTCCGTAAAGACGTGCAATTTAAATGGGATGCATTTTGTGATGAATCTTTCAGAAAATTAACCCATTAAAGACCAAGCACCTTTACAACAGATATAATTGAAAAAACTTTGGGATTCTGTTTAATAAGTTTAAAAAAAAATTATATTATGGTTAATTTTTATAAGGTCGTACTCAAGCGAGAACACTGGCCAAATATGTGCACTTCTAAACGTTGTTATGATAATTTTTGAAACATTCTTTTTCAATGCAGAGTGTAGTTTGGCATTTATCACCAATCCATCTAACTCTGCTGTAACACAATTTGCATCGTAACAGATTTTTAATTTTTTTTTGGGAAATGTCCACCTCCAATGCGCACCACAGAAATCGGTGAATTTGGTTTGTTCGGTGCTTTGGTTGCTGATGATGAGCGTAAATAAGTCCGTGCTATTGCTCTGACAAATGAAAGAAGATTGCAGTTTTTATCGGTTCGTAAACAATGCAGCCGCCAAGCATTAACCATCATTGAATTTGTCATATGTCTAAAAATTGGCCACCACCATTTTCCCCCCTTATTTTTATCCGATAATTGTTCACAAATTAATCATGAAGATCAGTTATTTGTGAGCTTTCAATCGTGATTATTGTGTCATAACTGATCTATAGTTATCAAAAATTTCTAAAGCTCGTGTTAGTGACTTAGAGGATCCTATATCCTCAGACAATAAATACTATATAGGAAAATTTTGTTGGTCCTCTTGGCAATTTTCCCGATACGGACAATAGAGATGAGGACTGTGTGCAATTTCCCAAAGTGCAGAAGAAAATATATATCCCCCCAATAAAAATTCTACACAAAAGGTCAAAAGCAGTGACTTTGTTCACAAATTTCTTAGAGACCTTGAAATCAGACTACTCCATTCGGAAAATTTCTATTGGTATTACAATTTTCTGTGAATCCATTAATTCGTTTCATATCACTGTCAGAGCTTTGAAATTAAATAAGTGTCAGTTTTTCTCCCATGACTTTAAAAACGAAAAATCATTCAATGTCATTCTATTCGGTCTAGATGAACTAAACACAGACACACTTGAAAACGAACTGTTATCACTTGATCTCAAATGTCATAATATTAAAATGATATAAAAAGCACATGAAAATTTCACCGACGTTTTCTATATTGTTTATTTTGAAAACGGTTCAATTCGCTTAGCTGATCTTCGGAAAAGCATTAAGTCCATTTTTCGAACTCAAGTTAGGTGGGAGTGTCATAGGCGCATCAAGAAGAAATTGACGCAATGCAACAACTGTCAAATGTTCGGCCATGGAGAGAAAAATTGCAACGTCAAGATATTCTGTGCTAACTGCTCCGGTAACCATAAAACCGACAAATGAACATCTGTTGGAATATTTAAATGCGCCAACTACAGGGGCAATCACAAGTCAAGTGATGAGTCATATTTAAGCCGTACTAACTTCAGAGAAATGAGAGAATATATATCTCTGACGACTAATCGATCGCGATTCTCACGGCAACCGGCAGGTGCGCCTACGAAAGTTTTCAAATACAACAGCTTTGTAGACTTTCCCTCTCTTCCTAAAGTTTCTATTCAGCAAAAACGTCAACAGCATATTCCAGAGCGCAAAGTGCATGTCTTATCAGCTGAGAACACTCTATTCTCACAAGAAGAACTTGCCTCCTTAACGATGGAAATGGTTTCAAAGCTTGGCCAATGCAAATCGAAAGTGGAACAATTTAATGTAACTGCACAGCTTGCAGCTAAGTATTTATTTTACAATGCTAAGTAATAATCAATGTTCGCTAAAGCTATTATGTTGGAATACCAGAATACGTTTGTTACAGATTGGATCGAGAACGTAGAATTGGGGGCGGTGTTGCCACTGTAATAAAGAAAACAATTTGGCACAACCTACTTCCAATTGTAAAGTGGAAGCGATTGGAGTTGAAATTATCTTAGCTAATTTCTCCAGATTGAAAGCTTTTTCGGTATATTTTCCGCGGGGTAAATGTAACCCACTCCAAGCTGTAAATTTCAGCAAAGATCTTAGAAAGTTGCTCAGCAATGATCGACTCGTAATAAGGGGTGATTTAAATTGCCGCCACCGTAATTGGGGTTGTTTGGAGGCTTATCGTTGGGGTAATATATTAGCAAATTTGTCTATGAGACGCCCCTTTAATATTATGTACTCTAACAGTCCAACTTATATCCCAACCTCAAGCAGATTTTCTCCATCTGTGTTAGACATATTTTTAACTAATATGTCTAACTTGTTAACACATCCGGTTCCTATTAATGCCCTAAGTTCGGATCACTTACCTGTAAAATGTGATATTTTACTTACCCCTATGTTAAAAAATGTGCAATATTTAGACTATAAGAACGCTAACTGGAATCTGTTCAGATCTTACCTCACTTCAAGTATTCGTAATTGTCCGCTAGATCTAAATTATATTAATTGTAGTCAACAAGTAAATTCACTTATTAATACCTTCGGAAATAAAATAACTGAAAGTATTCGTTTAACCATGCCGTCCAAAAATCCATGTCAAAGAGTGATCGCTCTCCCACCTAATATTTTACAACTTATCAAAATCAGAAATTCATATAGAAAGCGATGGCAAACATATATATTATCCAACGATCTTAGGGAAATGAACACATTAAATAAACTTATAAAGATACATATTACGGAATATAGAAACTCTGTATGGAATAACAAATTAAGATCTCTAAATCCAAATTCAAAGCCTTTTTGGAATATAACTAAAATTCTTAAAAAGTGAAATATCCAAGTACCCAATCTCAAGATCTCTGGCTCCAATATAAAATCAGCTGAATCCAAAGCGTAACTACTAGCAAATGCCTTTATGGAAAATCATTCTGCTTTTCAGAACTGCCCTATTACTGCTTTTGAGTCAATGGTTATAAACGAGGTATCTTCGTTCAACGATATGGAGTACGAATTACCGTCAAATATATTCATTGCCAACGAAGATAATCAGTTTATAATTTCAAATTTCCGAAATTATAAAGCCCCTGGTCTAGATAATATTAATAATGTAATCCTAAAAAACCTACCAATAAATTCTATTAGTTTATTAACTTTATTATTTTATAGTTAATAGTTGTATCAAAATACAATATGTGCCTAAAAAATGGAAAATAGCAAAATTAATTCCCCTTTTGAAGCCAGGTAAATCAGCTAATACTCCTTCCAGCTACCGGCCTATAAGTCTATTAAGTGCATGTAGTAAGATCCTTAAAAAAGTAATCAAATTGAAGCTTCGGGTCTTTCTAGAGGAAAAAAATATATTACCACATTATCAATTTGGATTTCGTAATTATCACAGCACCTCGCATCAAATTTTGAGAATTTCAAAACACGTGAAATCTAATTTTCTTCAAAATAAATCAACAGCTTTAATTCTGCTAGATATAGAAAAGGCTTTCGACACGGTCTGGCACACATGGTTAATTTACAAACTTTTGAGGTTTAACTGCCCTCCGTATTTAATTAAAATAATACAAAGTTTTTTAGATGGTAGAGAGTTTGTAGTCTCACTGAACAACATCTGTTCTTCTAAAAATCTATTCAAGCTGGAGTTCCTCAGGGTTTAGTTTTAGCACCTACTCTATTTAATACAATACAATACAACTGTAGCATTGCAATGTGTTCTGATGATATAGCAATATGCTCCTCCCATGAACTAGGTTCAGTCGTTGAATAAAATCTAGAAATAGGTTTAAACAAAATATTTGAATACTATAAGCATTGGAAAGTGAAAATAAATATTCCAAAGAGTCATGCTATTTTCTTTACACGTAAAATGAAGTATTGATTTATGCCTCTTAGAAATTTAAAAATTAACAGCAATGAAATATCCTGTGTTAACTTATTTAAGTACATTGGTGTGTACTTAGACAAAAAGTTAACTTTTGCGGACCATATTAAAAACACCTTGAATAAAATGAATCTTGCTATCAAAATGCTTTACCCTATTATAAATCGGAATTCATTGCTGAGCAAACAAAATAAAATTATACTTTTTAAAGTAATCATTCAAGCGTTGATAACTTATGCTTCGCCTGTTTGGGGGAATTGTGCTAAAACATATATAAAAAGACTGCAAATCGCTCAAAATAAGGTATTAAAAATGATGTTGGGTCTTCCACGGGACTTCTCAACAATGATCTTGCACGAAAAAGCAGGTGTACTTCAAGTTGCAAGCAGAATTGAAATTCTCAACGAAAAATTCTTTTCAAAATGTACGAGTACATATGCTGAAAATTAATTGACTAACATATTAACACATCGACGAAAATGTAATTCTAGCTATATTAAGCTATACTGTAAAGTTTATTTGTAATTATTTGTTAATAATTTTTTTTCTTTTCTTTTTTTCTCCGTTTATCATTTATTTATATATATATTTACTGAATCTGTTTAAATTTATGTATATTCATTGTCTAGTTATTGGTCATTAATTTAAATATATTGTGATAACCACTTAAATGTGAGCAGCGACATCTAGCAGAAAATGTCGAAGACCAGAAGATTTCGATATTGGAATAACAAAGTCTCGACTGGAGAGTGGAATCGAATTTTCTAGCAAATTGGAAATTGTATGGGACGCTGGATGGCGAGGATTGTTCTCGAAGTATGTCATTCGAGTATAAATACCAGCATCCCAAAGGTATGCAAATCAGTTCTAAAGTGTAATTTGAAGTGTTAATTAGGAGAAGTGATTAAGTGGTTTAAGTAAAAGATAAGAAAAGTATAAGTGGTTGAGAAATTGGATTGTACTGAGAGAAAGAATTAAATAGTGAATTGTAACTGTACTGAATAAAGGGATTTGTATTGAAAAGAATAAGTTCTATTATTTGTACCCACACAAACATTTTACATTTGTGTCAGAAGTGGGATAGGACTTATTGTGTGTAAAAAAAAAAAAAGTGTTTTTTTTGACTATTTGAAAAAGCTAGAATGGGTCGAAAACTATTGCAGTTGACTTTCGTCCAACTCAAATCCCAGTTGAACAAGAGAAGCCTCAGCGCCAGTGGAGGAAAAAGTGACCTGGTGCTCCGTCTTCAGGAGGCTTTGAACAACGAGGGACATGATCCTGATGCATATTCCTTTGATGTTGACGAGGATGAACAGACAAGTACCGGCAATGACATGGCTGCAATGATGCAACTCCTCTTAGTAAAAATGGACGAACAAAACAAAAAAATGGACGAACAAAACAAAAAAATGGACGAACAGAAGAACAGTCTGGAACAAAAAATGGACGAACAGAGGAACAGTCTCGACCAACAAAAGAAAAATCTGGAAGAACAGAAGAACAGTATGGAACAAAAAATGGACGAACAGAAGAGCAGCATTGAACAAAAATTCGACGACCAAAAGAATAGTCTAGAACAAAAACTGGAAGAACAAAATAACGTTCTACACCAAAAGTTCGAAGAAATAGATAACAAATTTGAAAGAATAGAGAAGAATGTTGGCGAAAAATTGGAACAAATGGACAACAAAGTTGAGCAACTGGCAAAAGAGCTCGACACAGTGCGAAAACAGAAACAGCGAGAATGTTCTTTAAGTGGTCCAAGGAGAAAAGATTTGAAACCTCCCTCATTCGATGGTCAGACCTCATGGTCTACTTATAAGAAGCAGTTTGAAATGGCTGCCTGTGCAAATGACTGGGACAATGAGGAAAAGTGCTTTGCCCTAACAATGGCCTTGCACGGTCCTGCAGCAGAATTGTTGCAAACAGTAGACATCGAAAAGCATAAAGATTATGTGATTTTAGTGCAGGCTATCGAGAAACGGTTTGGGGACAGCCACATGCAGGAGGTCTACAAGGTCCAATTGCAAAGCCGAACACAGCAAAGAGGAGAAACACTGCAGCAGCTCCAAGCAGACGTGAGTAGACTTGTACATCTGTCATACCCCACCGCAGGCCACGAAATTATCGACGAAATGGCAAAAGATGCATTTATCAGGGGAATTGCAGATTCGAAGCTACAGTCAGCAGTAAGGATGGCCGGGAAAAGAACCCTTGCTGAAGCACTTGCCTTCGCTCTGGCGATGGAAGCAGCCAATCAGGCTTCCAGGGGAACACATTTCGTCAGGGAAGTAACATCTATCGAATGCACTGCCCTCACTGTGGTGACAAGCAAATAGAGGAAGAAACCCGCAGAAACAGCTATCAAGAAGCCGGTCAACCTTCCCGAAGCCATCAGTCGGGAAATGCTTAAGCACCAACTTCGCGGGGCAGAAGTTGGTAGCAGGAGTCGACGGCCCCAGGACCATCATCCAAGTCTCGCTGGCAAAACGATGCAACGAAAGCCTTCTAGTAGAAGTAGTCAGTGGAAAAGAAAAATGGATGGCAACAATAGACACCGGTGCCACGGCCTCAATCATCAGAAGGAATCTTGTGCAGAAGTCTTGGCTGCATAACACTAGCAGTTGCAGCTTGCGAACAGCTACAGGAGCAACGATTAAGGTATATGGTGAAGTCCGCATAAAAATCCAACTGGCCGGAATAACATTCACTCACGTGTTTCTGGTAGCTGACATATGTGACGAGTGCATCATTGGTACAGACTTCATGAGAGAACATGGACTTGTAGTCGACTTGGGGGCACAAACCCTGAAATACGGAAACATGGAGATACCAATGATATACGGAAAAGCCAATACCACAGTCTCAAATGTCGTTATCTGCAGCAATCAGAGTCTAGAGCCTTCGTCAGAAGCAATTTTGTGGGCAAAAGTGGAAGGTGGTCCTGGAAGCCACCGATTCTATTTGATGGAGCCAGAAAGGAGAAGAGACTTCATGGTGGGAAAGACCTTAGTGGAGCCAAAGAACAACATGGTCCCTGTAAGGATTCTAAATCCAAAGGTGAAAAAGGGGGAGATAGTGGGAAAATGCGTACCTGTTGAGGCTATATCGACCACAACGAAAAAAAGTGTGCAAAACCGGTCACAACAGTTCAGTGCATAAAAATCAAAAACAAAATTCTCAGCCTCTGTAATCTGGACGAAGATCAGCGAATCCTGGCAGAAAAACTAATCGGTGAGTACGCTGATATATTTGCTACACAAGACGGAGAATATGGACGTACGCATATTGTTCAACACCACATTGACACCGGAGACGCTCGACCAATCCGTCAACCTGCAAGGCGTCTTCCATTGGCAAAGCAAACAGAAGTTGCCGAAATGATGTCGAAGATGAAAGCTGAGGGAGTGATTGAAGAATCGCAAAGTCCGTGGGCATCTCCAGTATTCCTCGTGAAGAAGAAAGATGGCAGCACGAGATTTTGTGTAGACTACCGACGTCTCAATTATGTCACTAAAAAGGACAGCTACCCACTTCCGAGAATCGATGACACTTTGGATATGCTTTCTGGAGCGAAATGGTTCTCAACGCTTTACTTGAAGAGCGGTTACTGGCTGGTAGAGATAAATCGTGCGGATCGTGAGAAAACTGCCTTCACTACAGGAAGCGGTCTTTGGCAGATTGAAGTATGCCGTTTGGACTGTGCAACGCTCCGGCCACCTTCGAGCGACTAATGGAACGAACATTGCAAGGACTCACCTGGAAAACCTGCTTACTATATTTGGACGACGTTATCGCCATAGGTAAGACGTACGAGGAGCACCGCGAAAATCTAAAAGAAGTGTTTGAGAGGCTACGAAGTGCTCATTTAAAGCTCAACCCGGAAAAGTGCACCTTGTTTCGTCCGGAAGTAAAATATGTGGGTCACATTATATCAGCGGAAGGAGTAAGAACGGATCCTGACAAAATCGAAGCCGTGAAAAGTTGGCCTTCTCCAAAAGATAAACACCAACTGAGAAGCTTCTTGGGACTCGCCACGTATTACAGAAGGTTCGTAAAGGATTTTGCTGGCATTGCAAAGAGCCTGCATCAACTTACAGAGAAAGGCCGACAGTTCAGGTGGTCTGGAGAATGCGAAAAAGCATTTCAAGAACTGAAGCGACAGCTGTGCAAAGCCCCCATCTTGGGTTACCCCACGCCCGGAAAAATGTTCATCGTGGACGCAGACGCTAGCAACGTTGGGGTCGGAGCTGTGATATCCCAAGTTCATGACGGTCAAGAGAAAGTGGTCGCATATTACAGCAAAGTACTCTCCAGACCTGAACGGAACTACTGTGTAACCCGGCGCGAGCTTCTGGCTTTAATTCTGGCTACGAAGCATTTCCATAAGTACCTCTACGGACAAAAGTTCATTCTTCGGACAGACCACGCAGCTACTTCTACTAGAAGGCTTTCGCTGCATCGTTTTGCCAGCGAGACTTGGATGATGGTCCTGGGGCCGTCGACTCCTGCTACCAACTTCTGCCCCGCGAATTGGTGCTTAAACATTTCCCGACTGATGGCTTCGGGAAGGTTGACCGGCTTCTTGATAGCTGTTTCTGCGGGTTTCTTCCTCTATTTGCTTGTCACCACAGTGAGGGCAGTCTTTTCGTCGCACCGGTTCTGCCTTTGAAGGTGTCCTATTTTATTGCAATTCCAGCAGCGCATTATCCGTCTATCCCGTCGAGTATCTCGTTCCTCGGCACTAATTCTTGTGCAGGAGCATTCGACAGATGCTACTTCCCTGACGAAATGTGTTCCCCTGGAAGCCTGATTGGCTGCTTCCATCGCCAGAGCGAAGGCAAGTGATTCAGCAAGGTTTCTTTTCCCGGCCATCCTTACTGCTGACTGTAGCTTCGAATCTGCAATTCCCCTGATAAATGCATCTTTTGCCATTTCGTCGATAATTTCTTGGCCTGCGGTGGGGTATGACAGATGTGCCAGTCTACTCACGTCTGCTTGGAGCTGCTGAAGTGTTTCTCCTCGTTGCTGCGTTCGGCTTTGCAATTGGACCTTGTAGACCTCCTGCATGTGGCTATCCCCAAACCGTTTCTCGATAGCCTGTACTAAAGTCACATAATCTTTATGCTTTTCGATGTCTACTGTTTGCAACAATTCTGCTGCAGGGCCGTGCAAGGCCATTGTTAGGGCAAAGCACTTTTCCTCATTGTCCCAATCGTTTGCACAGGCAGCCATTTCAAACTGCTTCTTATAAGTAGACCATGAGGTCTGGCCATCGAATGAGGGAGGCTTCAAATCTTTTCTCCTTGGACAGCTTAAAGAACATTCTCGCAGTTTCTGTTTTCGCACTGTGTCGAGCTCTTTTGCCAGTTACTGAACTTTGCTGTTCATTTCTTCGAATTTTTCGCCAACATTCTTCTCTATTTTATTAAATTTGTCATCAACGTTCTTCTATATTCTTTCAAATTTGTCATCGATTTCTTCGAATTTTTGCTGGAGAATGTTCTTTTGTTCTTCCAGATTATTCTTTTATTCATCCATTTTCTGTTGAAGACCGTGCATATTGTTGGTTTGTTCGTTGAATTTTTGTTCAATGCTGCTCTTCTGCTCGTCTAGATTTTTCTTTTGTTCATCCAGCTTTTGTTCGAGGCTATTCTTTCGTTTTTCCAGATTTTTCTTTTGTTCATCCAGCTTTTGTTCGAAGCTATTCTTTTGTTCTTCCAGATTTTTCTTTTGTTCGTCCATTTTTTTTTCGAGACTTTTCTTCTGTTCGTCCATTTTTTTGTTTTGTTCGTCCATTTTTAATAAGATGAGTTGCATCATTGCAGCCATGTCATTGCCGGTACTTGTCTGTTCATCCTCGTCAACATCAAAGGAATATGCATGAGGATCATGTCCCTCGTTATTCAAAGCCTCCTGAAGTCGGAGCACCAGGTCACTTTTTCCTCCACTGGCGCTGAGGCTTCTCTTGTTCAACTCGGATTTGAGTTGGACGAGGGTCAACTGTTATAGTTTTCGACCCATTCTAGCTTTTTCAAAAAGTCAGAAAACACTTGTTTTTTTTTTACACACAATAAGTCCTATCCCACTTCTGACACCAATGTAAAATGTTTGTGTATGTACAAATAATAGAACTTATTCTTTTCAATTCAAATCCCTTTATTCAGTACAGTTACAATTCACTATTTAATTGTTTCTCTCAATACAATCCAATTTCTCAACCGCTTAAATTTTTCTTATCTTTTACTTAAACCACTTAATCACTTCTTCTAATTAACACTTCAAATTCAACCGATGAACTGCTTGCATACCTTGGGGATGCTGGTATTTATACTCGAATGACATACTTCGAGAACAATCCTCGCCATCCAGCGTCCCATACAATTTCCAATATGCTAGAAAATTCGATTCCACTCTCCAGTCATCAATGGTCAAGACTTTGTTATTCAAGTATCGAAATCTTCTGGTCTTCGAGTATCGACATCTTCTGCTCTGTAAATCTAGATGTCGCTGCTCACATTTAAGTGGTTATCACAACATGGACCATTGTCTGTAAAGCCCTGAAAGGTTTCATTTCAGAAATGAAATATTTGTCAACTTTAAGCACGCTTTTGAACAATTATAAAGGTTTTTTTTAGAAATCTATCTTCGCGGCCTTAAATTTTGATCGATTCACTGCAAACAGTAACTGAACTTTTTTACCGAGATATTCAAGATCAAAAATGTCATGGGCACATTTACAGAAACACTTTACAGAAAAACTCGCACATTTTAAGAATAATTTAATCTATTCTACCCAAACTACACAAGTATAAAGAAGAAAACATGTCTCTATAAATTAAACCCTTTTTTATGTCTTCCAAATTATATGCCACTTGAACTCGAATTTGGGCTCACCGTTTCTCACAAAAAAAAAGCGATAGAAGCGCGTTCATCATCGAGTGTAAAAATATTTTGCCAAATATAATACATAATCTTACCTAGCACCCTCACACCGTAAAAATTGATATGCGTTTTTATTGGATTCTGCCATTTTGTCAAACAAAGAAATTCCGAAATAAAAATTTGACATTTAATCAATCAATGTAAAAATGCTGACAGAAAAATCAGAATGGATGGAGTCCATGACTATTAAATTCAGCAGCCATGGCCTGTAACTCTCGCATCGATACATTTTTCGACTGAACGCTGTGAATTGAACGAAGATAGTGCCTGTTCACATTGGCGTGGGCATGAAAGTCCTCCACATAAAGTCGTGGTCATATTTTCATGGGGATGAAAGACTTTTTGACAAGCGGAACACTTGAATTTTAAATTTGAGCAGTTGGCATCAAACATACTACTTTTACTCTTCTTTACCTTCCATGCTCATCAACGATCAAAATTAAATTGAAAAAGTATGTAAGAAAAGGAACGATATGGCTAAAGACGACGCGCTTCACCCGAAAATCGACTTTAGAAATGGATTTTCGGTGGAAGTAACCCTTCTTCTTACCACTTCAATAAAAAGCGTTCCCTCTCCTTCGGACAATCTTCCTGCCTTAGCCAATGTGAACAGGCACATACACTTTCTGCCATTCATCAGTTTCTGTAACACTCGATGTCGAAAAACTTTTCGCATGAAACATTTTGGGAAGAAATAACTGGAAGGGTGCGAGAAAATTGTTTTTGCAACTTTCGGATGCGAAAAGTTTTTCCCCTTTGTTGTTAAAATTTCTCAGTAATGGCTAAATAACTATGTCGCGTTCAAGCGCGCATTCTTTGGCATGCTTCATATACGCTTTATATCGACCTTACGATAACTTGCGTCAAAAGCACGAACTTGAAATTTGCAATCCGGAATGACGCTTCGGTGTTGTTTTTTCTCAAATTTCTAATACTCGTATACGAATTCGTTGCACGAGGTAGAGTAGAAATGTACTCTTCTTATTACCCGAATGCGCTATGCAAAAGGAAGGGTAATGTGTTTTTCACCTTATATTTATATGTATGATTGTTCCTTTGTGGCACTCTAGACACCAAACGCGTGAGCCGATTTTGATGGTTCTTACATCTGTCGATTTGTCGTAATCTTGCGCGTGTCACTGAAGACATGATATTAATCAAAATTCAATATGGCGACTACCAGCCACCATTTTGTGAAATAAACTTTCGAGTGTCGCTGAAGACTTGATATTAATTAATAATTAATTAATAACAAAATTCAGTATGGCGACTACCAGCCGCCATATTGTGAAAAAATCAATATGGCGACTACCAGCCGTCATATTGTGAAAAAAAAATAAAATTAAAAAGTGTAAAATAAAGAAATTAACTTAAAAAAATTAAAAAACCCGACTGAGTAACAAACGGGTTTCAAATATGAACTAAAAAGAAAAAAACAAATCCAGTAGTCTAGAGTTCTGTTAAGAAATATTAAATAAGCACACCATTGAAATAGTTTCATGCTGGAAACACACATAACACAAAAAATAAATTCTAATGTGGAACTTAGCAACTTAAACAGTCGGGACCCATTAAATATCTTTAAATTTTTGAAATTATTTTCTTTATTTATGTATATTAAAATTTTATAAGGAGAAATAATTTCACAAACAATGTATTTTAATAAATAAATTAAAGAAAAAACTATAAATACATAGGTCATATTACTATTTTGTTCATGAAAGCCATAATAAAATAATCTCAAAAGGATTTTACCTTTACTAATAACATACTATATGCTATTATGTGGTCTTTGCTGTTACCTATATTATAGCATATCAAAGAATAAATCAACGCATCGCGTAATGCCAAAGCGAGCAATTTCAAAACATAGGTAAACAAACTACAGAAATGACTGTGGAGTTGATAGCCGATAGCTATCAAACGCGTGACGAAGTAGAGTGTAGCTCTACTAAGGCTCTGATGTCGAGTTTACGATATTTACGATCAAAAGTAATCAAAAGAAAGCCGTGAATTTACATTTCGGATTGACCTAAAGACACCAATTGAGGTTCAATGGCTTCACTGCCAGACGACAGGCGGAAAAATTTATCGACCAAGTCCGATTTGGCTGAAATATCACAGAAAATGGAGGAATTGCAAACAATAATAAAGTAGTTAAGGAAAAAGTGCATCTCATGGAAGACCGATGTGTATTCCTAGAACGCAAATTCGAATTCCTGGAAAAAAGAGCGATTGAGAAAAATGTTGGAGTGCATATCCCAACGCAAATTGGAATGGAGCCTGAGTCTAGGGCTAAAGAATTATGTCTGGAACTCTTGAACACAACGGGCAGCTCAGTAGCTGCAGATACGCGTACGTTACGATCAAAAAAAAAAACTGGCAAATGTCATTGCCATTGAATGAGAAACAGGGCAGATGTGGAACGCATGCTACGATCGGCAAATAGTCTTCGCGGCACTGGTATTTCGATTCATAAAGATTAGACGGCGACATCCAGAGAAAGGAGGAGACAATTGTAAAAAATAAAAACCGAAGTCATAAACAAAAATAGCAACATAAAAACTGAATTACGTGGGCAAACACTCAGAGCAGGTGACGACGGAACGAAAGCGACAGTGACAGAATGTGAAGACCAGAATGCTTATGATGCAAACACAAATAGGAATCTCAACACTGTTTCCCAAACTAGAGAAATCAGGCTCCAAAATCGTTTTGAATTGTAATGCCGTCTGGCATTCTATAATTAATGCTAAAGTAAGCAAAAATAGTCAAAAGTTTAAGGAATTTAAAATATTGTCTTATGACATAGCAAGTTTAGGTAATAAGTCCCTATTACAGAATTTTTTAACTTTGTTAATAAATTTGAATTTATATTCCTATTTGAAACACATACAACAGAAAATAGTTACAAGCTTTTTGAAAATAAGTTCCTAAACTACGAATATAAATGGATACAAGCCACAAGAAGTCACACAAAAGGAAGAGCCAGCGAAGGATGTTATTTTGGTTTTAGGAGAGATCTCGATATTTGTTGTTAGTTTAGAATGCTCGAACAACTCACATATGTGAGTCTGCGATTGGACAGCAAGGAGTTTTATATAATCCCAGCGTATCTAAACTACAATTATTGCGAATCTCCAAGAAGCAATGATATGCTGTGATGAACAGAACGTGCTTATAATTATAGATTTGAATGCGGGAGTAGGACAGAACTGTGGTCTGGAAAATTATGAAGCCGGCGTAGAACAACGGTGCAAGGATCCATTGTGTAACGAGAGAGGAAGGAAGCTTATAGAGTTCTGTGATTCTTTTGGTTTTCGGATCTTGAATGGTACTAGTACGAGTGATGAATGGGGTGAGTTGACGTACATTGAACTACCATGTTACTGATTTAGAAGTCAAACAAGTCATGTACGCTGACCATTTACCTGTCATTTTTACGGTTACTCACACCACGCAGACAAACGAGCAAATAAGGTATATGAGGGTGCTCCCAAAAATGGTATGGAATGAGGACAAAGCCGCCCAATATAGAACGAAAATTGATGAGAAGTTGCAAGGAAATAAATATTACGACCATAGCGGATATGGAACAAATTATTAAGGAGTCCTATCCGACCGTAAACCCAAACTCCCACAAACAGAATAAAGAGCCGTGTTTCGATAAAAATTGTCTGAAAGCAAGACGGGTGTCGTTTGCGTGGCTCAAATTATTTCGTGCCTTCAACACTGATATTCTTAAAAAGGCTTACCTAAGAACGAATCAGGAGTATAAAGATGTTTGCAGACAAAGTACGCGAAATTACTTTGAAAGAGAGGCGCGCAGACTGGGGTGTTGTAGTAACGCATCCGAGTTGTGGAAACTAGAAAATTCACTCAATGGAGGAAGATATGTGATCAACTGAGGTCCTAGCCCTTATATCCTGCTAGATCATTTCAAGAGGTTACTGAACCCATCGGTGGGTTGTCCTAGTTTTCAATATGCTGTACCAAATATAAGAAACAACATTTTAAATGACCCTATATCTCATTAGGAGCTCACGGATGCGCTGCTTGGTCTGAAAGATTGAAAGGCTGCAGGGTCGGACGGTATACAAACTGTATTTTTTAAATATAGCACAAATGGACTAAAAGACAACCTCATTGGCTTATACAACAGCGTATTATATCATGGGATAGTGCCCCAACGGTATAAAGAAGCTCTGATTTTTCCCATCCAAAAAAAAGGCGATACATCGGATACTGCTAACTGTCGGGGAATATCGTTCTTAAATGTGTCCTACAAACGCTTTGTCGCAATATTGCAGAGGCGGCTCGCCAAATGGATAGAGGCCAATAAAATGCTAAAGGAATTCCAGGCGGGTTTTAGATCTTTAACTAGACTTTAACGGAGAAACTATAGAAGTTGTAAATGAATACAGGTACTCGTATCTTGGAATCCTTTTAACAAGTAGCCTTAGTATGAAAAAACATCTGAATGAGCAACACACGAAATCTAAAACCGTCATAAATGTAGTGTGGAAAAACTGTTTCAGCAATCCATAGATTACGCATAGCAGTAAATTCAAAGTATTGTGATAACCACTTAAATGTGAGCAGCGACATCTAGATTCACAGAGCAGAAAATGTTGATACTGGAATAACAAAGTCTCGACTGGAGAGTGGAATCGAATTTTCTAGCAAATTGGAAATTGTATGGGACGCTGGATGGCGAGGATTGTTCTCGAAGTATGTCATTCGAGTATAAATACCAGCATCTCAAAGGTATGCAAATCAGTTCTAAAGTGTAATTTGAAGTGTTAATTAGGAGAAGTGATTAAGTGGTTTAAGTAAAAGATAAGAAAAGTATAAGTGGTTGAGAAATTGGATTGTACTGAGAGAAAGAATTAAATAGTGAATTGTAACTGTACTGAATAAAGGGATTTGTATTGAAAAGAATAAGTTCTATTATTTGTACCCACACAAACATTTTACATTGGTGTCAGAAGTGGGATAGGACTTATTGTGTGTAAAAAAAAAAAAAAAGTGTTTTTTTTTGACTATTTGAAAAAGCTAGAATGGATCGAAAACTATTGCAGTTGACCCTCGTCCAACTCAAATCCCAGTTGAACAAGAGAAGCCTCAGCGCCAGTGGAGGAAAAAGTGACCTGGTGCTCCGTCTTCAGGAGGCTTTGAACAACGAGGGACATGATCCTGATGCATATTCCTTTGATGTTGACGAGGATGAACAGACAAGTACCGGCAATGACATGGCTGCGATGATGCAACTCATCTTATTAAAAATGGACGAACAAAACAAAAAAATGGACGAACAGAAGAACAGTCTCGAACAAAAAATGGACGAACAAAAGAAAAATCTGGAAGAACAAAAGAATAGCTTCGAACAAAAGCTGGATGAACAAAAGAAAAATCTGGAAGAACAAAAGAATAGCCTCGAACAAAAGCTGGATGAACAAAAGAAAAATCTAGACGAGCAGAAGAGCAGCATTGAACAAAAATTCAACGAACAAACCAACAATCTGCACGGTCTTCAACAGAAAATGGGCGAACAAAAGAATAATCTGGAAGAACAAAAGAACATTCTCCAGTAAAAATTCGGAGAAATCGATGACAAATTTGAAAGAATAGAGAAGAACGTTGATGACAAATTTGATAGAATAGAGAAGAATGTTGGCGAAAAGTTCGAAGAAATGGACAGCAAAGTTCAGTAACTGGCAAAAGAGCTCGACACAGTGCGAAAACAGAAACTGCGAGAATGTTCTTTAAGCGGTCCAAGGAGAAAAGATTTGAAGCCTCCCCCATTCGATGGCCAGACCTCATGGTCTACTTATAAGAAGCAGTTTGAAATGGCTGCCTATGCAAACGACTGGGACAATGAGGAAAAGTGCTTTGTACTAACAATGGCCTTGCACGGTCCTGCAGCAGAATTGTTGCAAACAGTAGACATCGAAAAGCATAAAGATTATGTGACTTTAGTACAGGCTATCGAGAAACGGTTTGGGGATAGCCACATGCAGGAGGTCTACAAGGTCCAATTGCAAAGCCGAACGCAGCAACGAGGAGAAACACTTCAGCAGCTCCAAGCAGACGTGAGTAGACTGGCACATCTGTCATACCCCACCGCAGGCCAAGAAATTATCGACGAAATGGCAAAAGATGCATTTATCAGGGGAATTGCAGATTCGAAGCTACAGTCAGCAGTAAGGATGGCCGGGAAAAGAACCCTTGCTGAAGCACTTGCCTTCGCTCTGGCGATGGAAGCAGCCAATCAGGCTTCCAGGGGAACACATTTCGTCAGGGAAGTAGCATCTGTCGAATGCTCCTGCACAAGAATTAGTGCCGAGGAACGAAATACTCGACGGGATAGACGAATAATGCGCTGCTGGAATTGCAATAAAATAGGACACCTTCAAAGGCAGTGTAAAGAACCGGTGCGACGAAAAGACTGCCCTCACTGTGGTGACAAGCAAATAGAGGAAGAAACCAGCAGAAACAGCTATCAAGAAGCCGGTAAACCTTCCCGAAGCCATCAGTCGGGAAATGCTTAAGCACCAACTTCGCGGGGCAGAAGATGGTAGCAGGAGTCGACGGCCCCAGGACCATCATCCAAGTCTCGCTGGCAAAACGATGCAGCGAAAGCCTTCTAGTAGAAGTAGTCAGTGGAAAAGAAAAATGGATGGCAACAATAGACACCGGTGCCACGGCCTCAATCATCAGGAGGAATCTTGTGCAGAAGTCTTGGCTGCATAACACTAGCAGTTGCAGCTTGCGAACAGCTACAGGAGCAACGATTAAGGTATATGGTGAAGTCCGCATAAAAAACCAACTGGCCGGAATAACATTCACTCACGTGTTTCTGGTAGCTGACATATGTGACGAGTGCATCATTGGTACAGACTTCATGAGAGAACATGGACTTATAGTCGACTTGGGGGCACAAACCTGAAATACGGAAACATGGAGATACCAATGATATACGGAAACGCCAATACCACAGTCTCAAATGTCGTTATCTGCAGCAATCAGAGTCTAGAGCCTTCGTCAGAAGCAATTTTGTGGGCAAAAGTGGAAGGTGGTCCTGGAAGTCACCGATTCTATTTGATGGAGCCAGAAAAGAGAAGAGACTTCATGGTGGGAAAGACCTTAGTGGAGCCAAAGAAAAACATGGTCCCTGTAAGGATTCTAAATCCAAAGACATTCAGTGTAAAGGTGAAAAGGGGGAGATAGTGGGAAAATGCGTACCTGTTGAGGCTATATCGACCACAATGTCACTTAAAAGGACAGCTACCCACTTCCGAGAATCGATGACACTTTGGATATGCTTTCTGGAGCGAAATGGTTTTCAACACTTGACTTGAAGAGCGGTTAGCGGCAGGTAGAGATAAATCGTACGGATCGTGAGAAAACTGCCTTCACTACAGGAAGCCGTCTTTGGCAGTTTGCAGTGATGTCGTTTGGACTAAGCAACGCTCCGGCCGCCTTCGAGCGACTAATGGAACGAACATTGCAAGGACTCACCTGGAAAACCTGCCTAGTATATTTGGACGACGTTATCGTCATAGGTAAGACGTACGAGGAGCACCGCGAAAATCTAAAAGAAGTATTTGAGAGGCTGCGAAGTGCTCATTTGAAGCTCAACCTAGAAAAGTGCGAATGGTTCCGTCCTGAAATAAAATATCTGGGTCACATTATATCAGCGGAAGGAGTAAGAACGGATCCTGACAAAATCGAAGCCGTGAAAAGTTGGCCTTCTCCAAAAGATAAACACCAACTGAGAAGCTTCTTGGGGCTCGCCACATATTACAGAAGGTTCGTAAAGCATTTTGTTGGCATTCCAAAGAGCCTGCATTAATTTACGGAAAAAGGCCGACAGTTTAGGTGGTCTGGAGAATGGGAAAAATCATTTCAAGAACTGAAGCGAGAGCTGTGCAATGCCCCCATCTTGGGTTACCCCACGCCCGGAAAAATGTTCATCGTGGACGCAGACGCTTGCAACGTTGGGGTCGGAGCTGTGATCTCCCAAGTTCATGGCGGTCAAGAGAAAGTGGTCGTATATTACAGCAAAGTACTCTCCAGACCTGAACGGAACTACTGTGTAACCTGGCGCGAGCTTCTGGCTTTAATTATGGCTGCGAAGCATTTCCATAAGTACCTCTACGGACGAAAGTTCATTCTCCGGACAGACCACACAGCTCTGAAATGGATACTCCAATTTAAGAACCCTGAAGGCCAAGTCGCAAGATGAAGTGCAACACATGCAAGGGAACACTCCACTCAAATGCTGATGCTCTCTCTCGTCAACCGTGCGGAGTAAAATGCAAACACTGCAACCGTAAAGATGCAAAAGAACAGGCAACTATCCAAATGATCAGGACTGAGCCAATAGAGGGTTGGAGTATAGACGAAATCCGTTCCTCCCAACAGGCAGATAATGACATCGAACCAATATTGGCCTGGAAGGAATACGAGGTCAGACCAAGCTGGCAGCAGACATCAAATCGGAGCCAAACTCTGAAGGCATACTGGGCACAGTGGGACTCGCTTTTTGTGCAAGATGGATTGCTGAAGAGAAAATGGGAAAGTGCAGATGGGACAACATCTCGTATGCAGCTAATTGTGCCACGGTCCAGAGTCAACCAAGTACTCCATGAAATACATGACGGAATCTCAGGAGGCCATTTGGGAATAAACAAGACGTTGGAAAAGGTAAGGGAACGTTTCTGTTGGCTAAGCGCTAAACAAGATGTCGAGAATTGGTGCAAAAAGTGCATAAGATGTGCGGCTACCAGGGGTCCAAAAGTAAAGCCACATGGTCAAATGCATACAATAGAAACAAATGTCGGAGCACCTTTCGAACGAATAGCCATCGTCATCGCTGGACCGTTTCCCGAAACCTTTAATAAACCCTCGTGGTCATGGATTATTTCAGTAAGTGGCCGGAAGTGTATGCCATCCCAAATCAAGAGGCTAAGACCGTAGCCGAACAGATATTCATCAACTAGGTGAGCAGATTTGGGGTCCCAATGGAGCTAGACTCTGATCAATGGCGAAACTTTGAATCAAAAGTCTTCCAGGAAATATGCCAATATTTGGGAATAAGAAAGACAAGGACAACGCCACTACACCCTCAATCTGATGGAATGGTCGAGCGATTCAATCGTACCTTGAATGAGCATCTATCTAAGGTTGTCAGCAACTTCCAGCGGGATTGGGATCGACACATACCCCTCTTCTTAATGGCCTACCAAAACGCGGTCCATAGCTCAACAGGTCACACACCATCCGAGATCTTATTTGGTCAAACAATTCGGTCGCCAAGTAAAGCAGAATACGGATCCCCATCGACGGAGCCCAAAAAGGTGAACGAGTACGTAAATGACTTGCGCAGTAGGATTCGTAAGTTGCATGAAGAGACCAGAGAAAAGATGAAGCTATCAAGCAGCCGCATGAAAACTAGGTACGATATCAAGGCGAACTCTTCCGGGTTCAACGAAGGAGATCTGGTCTGGTTGTATAATCCTCAGCGTCAGAAAGGCTAACCCGCATAATGAAGTTGTCTACCGGATCCAGCGTGGTGATCGAGGAAAATTGAAAGTGGTCCATTTGGATAGAATGTGTCATTTCAACGGGATGATGAATGACGAAGTTGTTCGGGACGAACAATTGTAGGGAGGGAGTAATCTGATAACCACTTAAATGTGAGCAGCGACATCTAGAGCAGAAGATGTCAATGCTCGAAGAGCAGAAGATTGCGATACTTGAATAACAATGTCTCGACCATTGATGACTGGAGAGTGGAATCGAATTTTCTAGCAAATTAGAAGTTGTATGGGACGCTGGTTGGCGAGGATTGTTCTCAAAGTATGTCATTCGAGTATAAATACCAGCAGTTCATCAGTTGAATTTGAAGTGTTAATTAGGAGAAATGATTAAATGGTTTAAGTAAAAGGTAAGAAAAGTATAAGCGGTTGAGAAATTGGATTGTATTGAAAGAAACAATTAAATAGTCAATTGTAACTGTACTGAATAAAGCGATTTCTATTGAAAAGAATAAATTCTATCATTTGTACCCACACAAACATTTTACAGTATTATAATTTAATTACTGTATTAACTTTTCATAAGATGTAATAGATAAGCAATAACTTTGATTATTTGTGAAAATATAACTATACACAAACCTTTTGCAAAATTGAATTTAAAATGCTGGTAATAGCAACAAAGAAAGCAATAAACAAAGTAAACAAAATTTGTGCTTTATAAGTCCATTTGGTAAAACAGAGAAATGACATTTCTTTTTCAAAAAAATATAGATATGACTGGACGCATCTAGCTTCCACGCAAATTTTAATGAACTTGTATAAATTTGCTACGGTTAATAATTTTAATTATAATATACCTATTTGCGCGACGCAATCGTCTGTCAGAAGTTCACTAAGAAATTTAGCAGGAAAAATTACTTCAAAGTACACAAAAAATGGTTATCGTGAAAGATTTTTACTTCCAACAAGACAACGATCCCAAGCATGTCCGTACAAATGGTGAAGATGTGGTTAATACATAAAGTGCCTCAATTACTACTAGCACCACCAGAAAGCCCCAATCCCACCGCAACAGAACGTCTTTGGAACCATTGAGAGAAGTGCTTACGAAAACATGTCATTACATCAAAACCTCAGTTAAAAGCCTTATTTTTAGCGGAATGTTAAGAAATAAGAAATGAACATCTGGAAAAGTAGACGCATTCCATGCCAGATCGGCTTAAATAAGCAAAGAATTAGGTAAGTAGGTTTCCGCAAAATTAAGGTAGAAACTAACAATTTTCATTAAGGGTGTCAACACATTAGTTATGCTCATTTTACATAGGTACAGCGGAACATTTTTCTTTTTATATTTTTTTTTTCTGAACGAAGCAGTATTGTTTTAGTTTTATATATTATAATAATAATTTTATTATAATTATAAACATAATAATTTTTGGAAAACCTTTAAATTCAATTAGAAAACAAATATTTTCCTAAAAAACTAAAAAATGATTAAAAAAGTTAGTTTATTACTTATTATAATAGTATCATTTAATTAATTTATTTACTTTACACATGTCAAACTAAAAGAACAACAAGGATTATTTCAAAAGATGCCTCCAATTAACAATCCTTTTCATTTAATTCCAGAGTCCAGAGTTTGTGCCTAAGCTTGCAAAATGCTTATATAATTGGCTTATAGTATAAGCTTAAGATTGATTTCAGAATTTTAATAGTTGCAATTCATTTATATCTTCAAATAAAACGTTCAAAATATTATTCACAATTCCTTTTTTAATTTTATTTTCAAACTATCCTCTTTTTGTGCACTTGAAACTGTTGTGATTCACACACCACATGATCCCAGCACTTGCTATCACAACAATCCACTTATCCAGCTGTATATGCATTTTCGGTCAAGTTCATACCCGAGTCATTCACCGAAATTCGAAGCCGCACGTAAATATATGCCATACGTGCTGGTGTACATTCGCCGCACTACCGAAACACGACGCTGAACATGTTTCGTATTTGGGTCGATCCCAGGAAGCAATTAAAGAATAATTATGAATGGGATTACACTTACAATGTTCGGAGTGTGGAAGTGAATGACAAATGGGATGACATTTGAAACCGACAAAAGAAAAACCACCCAAGCTGCAAAATAAACTGGAACAAGCGGTGAATGATCGTAAGTGTTATGGGAATGGTTGCGCAAGCCGATTTGGCTACGCACAGAAAATGGTTATAAAAGAGATACGATGCGAAAAGAAAGTCAGGTTTTTATTAAACTAAATTCAGACGACAGGGTTGCAGCGATGCTAAAGACGGCGGACCTTTAGTCATTAAAAATAACATATAATAAAAATATAGATATAATAATAACGTCTTTTAATTCAACTCCGGAGTTAGGCTCTTCTCTCGTTCGATACGAGAAAGCACGGTCTCGCGACGATATAACATGGGATCATGTGGTGTGTGAATCACAACAAAACAAAAAAATAGGCTTTTCATATATTCTATTATCATCACTTTTTCACCACGTTGAAATAAATATTCACCAGCGTAAAATATTTTTCCTTTTACTTTTGCCTTTATTTTACATACCCAGTGAACATTACGTAAAATTTGTTGTAATTTCAGCTATTCTGATAGGTTATAGAAATGTACAATGAGTTGGTAATGCACTTACAGTGGGCCAGGGCGATAGGTAAGGGCATAGACTAACTAACCTAGATGTCAAACTTTCCAGATATTGCAAAATCAAAACCATGTCCATGAATACGTGTGAATTGTCAACAATGTCAAAATTCGAAAAGTTTTAGGAGTGACGTCAGCCATATTAAAATGACGCGGTGAATTCCGATTTTGACATTTCTCATGTTTACAACTCTAATTTCGTTGAGTTGCAAAAAAAATTTAATGTTGGACAATAATTTTCTTTATTATATCACAGATAATAAATCTATACAGATGTCTCATTCATACGGGAAGTTTTGTCCTATGAAAATGAAATCGAACAAAAAAAAAGCTTTTTTTAAAAAGCTGCAAGTTCTTACAAAGAGCAGAAAAATCATTTTATTTCTTTTCGCTTTTTGCTCTTGTCACTTGTCACTCACACATGCAAAGCGAAAGAAATAAATAAAAAAAAAACATACGTTGACGTTGCCCAGCATAACCGGTTTACTTGGGTTTATGTACGTGTGCTTGTTATTTTGTTTGTAACTTGTTATGCAATGTAAATTAAATGGGGGTAGGAATATAATTTTGAAGATCATGAGATCGATGGTCCGTGGTGTGAACGTGCTGGAGGGGGTGGGTATGACGTTGCACCACACTATAAAAGTGGTTGATATTTGAAGCACGAGGAGTTAAGGTCTAATACATGTTATGGGGTTGAAGATATACGTATGTACATGAGCGCTAGAACAATTTCCCGAGTTTAATTCTGTGCTCAGGACGTCAAGTACCTACAAAATTTGATAAATTTCCAAGCATTGAGCAACATAGAACTTATTCGGAAAATGTATGTATTTATATGTTATTTACGAGTACATATTTGCTCCCTTTTCTTTCAAGTTATGTAAAAGGGAGTTTTTAAAACTGTACGCAAAATATTTGTATGTAAAGATCGAAAATCTTCAATTCCGAGACTCGGGGACAACGCAGTAATGTACGGCCGAATATATGGGATTTCGAACAGAGGAAGAGGAACTCCTCTAAAGTAATGAGAGTTTACAGTGACAAATTGTACGATTTGGTAGACGACGGGGTTATCTTTGCTCGACAAAATGTATTTTACAATGACGGCGTCATTTTTTTTTATTCCCCAAACTCAAAACGTACCTTAAGAGTAAGGAACGCACGGTAGAAAATGTAGGTAGAAAAATGTAAAAAGCTACGACCAAGGCTTTGAAGGCGATGTTAGAAATTGCCTTCCAGCATTGCTACGAAGAGTGGCAGCACCGTTGGGATCCTACTTTGAAGGTGACAATTCATTTTATGTTTGATACATGTGTTTTAAAAAAAATTATTCTCATTACTTTTGGGACACACCACGTATATATTCCAATATATGTACATAGTATTATCTATATATATACCAGTATAATAATTGATCACTGCTCTTGGCCTACTTAAGTAAAGGCGGCTTAAGTACAAAATTGGAAAACTAATTCTAAGAAATCACATGTTTTAACAAATTATAGTTAAATCACCCTTACTTAAGTAGTTTCCAGGGGACACGAGCGAGGACGTGGCAGGACATCGACCACCCCCCTTCCAACCCTCCAATAATCGTTGCCAATTTATCGTTGCTTACGTTGCTTACTTACATTATATTTTGCAATTTTCTTATTTTATTTCTGGGAATCGGTTTTTTTATTTCTGTTGTTATCAAGGACCCATTTACAATTTTTCCAGAGCAATACAATTATTTGGAAATTTATTAAATTAATCTTGTGCTCGTAACATTCACTACCATTTTGGAAAATTCATATTTCCATTTCGGATTATTCATATTTGTTGCCTTTATACATTCTTTGATTATGTTTTCTCTTAAATTAGATGCAAAAAGCAGTTTTTCAAAGTATGCGGAGAATATTTGTATATGAAGACGGCATACTTGAAAATATTTTTCGGACAGCCACAAGAGAACTGTATTTTCTTTCGAATTCTTATATCCTTTTAATTTTATCAGTACTTCTTAGATTGAAATCGTTTTTGTCTTTTAACATTTCTCCCGCACAATTTTCACAGATTTTATTCATCTTTTTTATTGTTTTGAAATAGCAGTATCCTGCAAAATATCTAATAGCAAGGTCATTGACTTGCGGTACCTTAACTGATACTATGTAATCATCTAATGGATTAGTTATATTATTAGTATTTATGTTATTTTCAAAACAGTTTTCATTCTGAAGAACGTTCTCATTAATCACTGTTTGCTCCTCTGTATCATTCTGCAAAACGGCGTTCCAATCCACCTGCAAGTATTCCGAATCTTCTTCCTCGCAATTTGAACATTTCGATTTAAATAGAAATTTAATCGATATAACTTTGGCTATCAATGAGCTAAATTCAGGAACACTGGGGTTACTTTTATTTATGTTCCGCGCTCTTATTTTGCCAAATAAGTTTTCTAATGGATCTTGATTAAATTTATTTACATAAACGTAATATAAATCATCATGATTCATGAATAACGTTTCCCTTATTCTTAAAACGCTCCCTAGTTAGAGCTAAACCTTTGAAACAGAATGATCTATTTGTTGCGTTAATGAGTTTAATATTTATTATATAATCCTTCATTTCTATTATAAAATGGATATTTTTATCATTCCGCACAAGAGCTGGTTTTCCATTTAAAAGATCGAAAAGGCGATCTATTTTTTTAATAAATTCAGCTGTCGGTTGCGCAAATTGGGCTATATGGCCTTAAAATTTGTTCAGTTTTATTAAAGCTTCAATTCCACAGGATACAGATCTGATTAGAACCTGTACAGCCAGCTTCACGTTCATCTTTTGAAATTCAGTAGGGTGAATATGTGCCGCTGTCAGTTTTGGGCATATTTTGGTAGTATTATTTTTTTCTGTGTTATTCAAGGTATTCAATTACCTCCCAACTAACAATTCCATCAAAAGTGGTCAAATTGTATTTTACTAAGTTGTTTCGAATACTTTTCAAAAGTTGCGGGATATCATACATTCCATATATGGATTTGTTTTTGTAAATAAAACTTAGGGTTTTTTCATTTATACTAAGCTTACTATATAAACAACGATTAGTGGGTCCTTGATCACAGCAAATAGCTCTTACATTTAATTTCAGCTCTGCGCAAATATCAAGGCACTTATATACCTCAACTTCAAGTTCTTTGGTGGGTATATTGCTCGGACAGACGACGTGATATAAAACTTCATTAAATTTTTCACATATGCTACGAATCATAGAGACGCATGAAGACTTAGCGTATGAATTATATCTTTGATTTCTTCCGTAATCAACAAAACCTTCAATTTCATCTTTAAATTTATTGTAGGTTAGATCTGTCTGAAGGCTCATCTCGTCAAATATAACCACAACTTCCTTTTCTTTTGGTGGTAATTTCGAGATTATTTCCTTAATTTCCTGCATAAGTTGTTTCCGGCAGCTGAACGAAAAAAGATGCACCTCGAAATCCATTTCCTTAATAAATTTTTAGAAGCCAAATTTAGTTCCCCTATTGTAGGTTCACTCGAACTCAGTTTTAAATCTTTATAATTTTCATAAGTAATCTTAGCTTTGACTGGATCAAAGCAAACTGAACCGTCTTCAGAGTTCGGAACACTCTCGCTTCGTTAGGGATAAGCGTTTGTTTTAAATATTTTTTCCCCAAAAAGGCATTTTCAAAATGTTTGCTGCAAATGTAAGGTTTTTTAAGGCATTTTATATGTTCACGAGACTCCTCCGTCAGAGCTAACCATTCATCATATTTAGCAGTGCCTTTTTTAGGGAAACGAAATAATTTCATATTCGAAAACTCATTTTCGGTTGCACAGCAATATGCTATTGCGCACTTTGTTCTCCTCCAGGACATTTTTATTGTTGTTCAGATATAGATGTGTTTATCTACTTATCAGCTTTTAGAAATATGTAGATATGTAGGTAGTTTGTGATTAACCTAAAAATCTTATTAGTTGTAATAGAATCAAAACAGCTCAAATTGTATTACGCAAATCAATACATATATACCTACATAATATGCATATATACATATATATATATATATATATATGTAATGTAATACCTGCACCTAAACGCTAGTTGTTTTATATAAAAATTTAGTGGATATATGTACATATATATGTATATCAAGTAGTACATATATGGATAAAATATATTGAAATAAAAATAGATACCTATTTTATAGATTAACCTATGCACTTTAATTATCACTTCAATTCAAACCAATTACTTATTATTTACATGCACTGCATATTAATAACACGAATAATATTTTGCTCGTCAAACTTCAAATACAAAATGTAAAGAAATATTCGACTTTTCCCGTCTTTGAATTGTTCTTTCTTACATACACACCCATACGCTCAAACAAAATACCAATTCATGAAAAAATACATACGAGTAATTTCCTATTGCAGTCGAATGAAAACAAACAGCCAAGTCTTCATACCCCTTCCCCCAAACCCCTTGCACTTGTTTTTTATATTCCTTTTGCCTCTGCGCTCAACTTGTGGTGAGAAAAAAAAAATCTCTCAGTAAACAAAGAAAGAAAGAGCGAAAATAAAAAAGCTTTATATTACTCCGAAAGCTCGTGTCGGACAAGAAGAAATAGTTTTCTACAGAATACTGCTGCCACCATCAGATTGCTTTTATGTGGATGTGGCAAAAACAGTTGCAACAGTTTGTTTACATTTTCTTTGTTTAACGAAAGCTACGAAAGCTCATCCGTTACCATTATGAGCGAGGACTTGGCAAAACGTTTACGTCTCGAAGGAAAGCCGAAGGACCTAAACCTGCGATGGTTGGGCCCTGAAACGCTCGCGAAGAAGTCGTTCGCAGTTGACATTCTTATAAGTGACAATCGAAAAGACGCGGAGCAATATTGGATGCGAAATGTACAAACAGTAGTGGACTTGTGCTTGCCTACTCAGACCTTTGCTGCCTCGGAGGTCCAGTCATTTGCCGACTTTGGAATTCCACTTACCGACTATAGGAACGCAAAGCCAGAAATTCTTATTGGACTCGACAACAGTCATCTTGGAGCACCTTAGATGCCGCCAGTTCAGATGGAGACGGGCCAATCCTAACCAGAACCAGGCTTGGTGGGGTAGTTTACGGCAGAGCGGATTTTACAGGTGACCTGGATGAAGGTGTCGTTCTTTTTGGCCATCAGTCAGTTGAAAAGGACCGTCGAATAGATGAAATTGTCGATAACTACTTTAAAATCGAAAGCTTCGGTGTGAAAAACCCGACTCAGATATTAGTGTCCGAAGAAGACAAGAGGGTCTTACAGATTTTAACTGCTACAATCGCTCGACAGGGGGAGCGGTATAGTACGGGTCTGTTATGGAAGGCTGATAGCCCCGTGCTACCGAGAAGTTACCAGCTGGCCAAAAACAGGCTTTTTAGCCTCGAAATCCGAAAAGATCCCGAGTTTGCCGTTACGTACAGGAGGACGATCGCCGATTACTCCGAGAAAGGGTACGCGAGAAAGCTGAACCATGCCGAAGCTCAGGAAGACGACTCAAGAACTTGTTACCTGCCTCACTTCGGGGTTAGAAACCCAAATAAACCTGGAAAGACTCGCCTGGTGTTCGACGCTGCTGCAGAGATAGATAGTTTATCCCCAAACACTTTCCTCTTGAAAGGGCCCGATGACTACAGGCCCTTAGTAGCGGTCCTGTTTAATTTTAGACTGCGGACAGTAGCAGTCATCGACTTCGTCGATAGTTTTGACAGTGTCTCGGAAGCCATTAAAATCACAAAAGGCGTCGTAGCGATTCATAAAAGTGGGAGGTTTGAGCTGAGGAATCTGTTGTCGAACTCCGTGGAGGTCAATGCTTGTGTGGGGGAACGATGCTCAGGACGCACAATCGACATGAATATTGAAGTATCGTCGGCGACGGAAAAGGTTCTCGGCATGTGTTGGGACAGTTCAGATGATTCGTTCTTCTTTCAACTTAAGTTTCTGCATATTAGCATTATCATGGACGAAGATAGATGCCCAACGAAGAGAGAATTCCTTAGTATCACGATGTCGATATTTGACCCCTTCGGGATTATTGCCAGTTTTACGCTGTATCTAAAGTTGCTGCTTCGTTTCTGGAGTTTCGGAACTGCGTGAGATGAGCCAATCCAAAACGAATCATACGATAATTGGAAGCAATGGAAGGCGGAGCTGCCAGCGTTGACTCGACTAAGGATTCCCAGATGCCATAATAAATATCTATCATATGCCAAGCGGATTGATTTACATACCTTCGTCGATGCTAGTGAAGAAGTCTTCAGCGCAGTCACATACATTAGGATGGAGTATAATGGAGAAGTTTTCGTTTCGTTAGCCTACGGGAAAATGAGAGGGAGCCCGAAAAAGTCTTTACCTATACCTCGTCTCGAGCTCTCAGCTGATGTTCTAGGTGTGAGGCTGTGCAATTCCGTCGTCGAAAGTCATAAGCTGTTCTTTGACAACCAAGTGTTTTGGAGCGACTCCAAGACGGTACTCCACTGGCTTCGGTCAGATCATCGCCGACATAAAGAATTCGTGAGCTTCAGAATTGCAGAGATACTTGAGAGCTGCCAAGTCAACCAGTGGCGTTGGGTTCCATCGAAGGAAAACCCCGCGCGCGAATTGACAAGGTCGACAATGCCTCAGTTCAAGGCGGACAACAAGTGGATAAAGGGACCTTCCTTGGCTTGGCTGCTACGTTTCATTGCCTTCTGCCAGGGAAAGAGAGACGAACGAGGTGAGCTGACCCCCTCCGAGGTTCTTAGCTCAGAACGTTTGAAATGCCTTCAAGTTCAAAGAGATGCCTTCAGCGCCGATTTCGCCATGCTACGCAAGGAGTCGCGTGTCGGAAAAGACAGCCAGATCTACAAGCTTTCACTGTACCTCGATGACCGTGGACTCGTTCGAATTTCGGGTCGAATAGACGCTGCTACGACAATACCCTTTGAGACTAGACGTCCCATTATACTCCCTAAAAATCATCGCGTGACAAACCTGATCATCGACCATCTACACCGACGTTGTGGCCACCAAAACGACGATACGGTAGTGAACGAGATCCGCCAGCGATTTTGGATACTAGGACTTCGAAATGCCGTAAAAAGGATAAGGAGCCGATGCCAGCTATGCCGCATTCATAATGCCAAACCAGTTGATCGCCTTACGCCGAACATAAGGCCGTTCACGTATTCCGGACTGGATTACTTCGGACCTGTTACGGTCGCCATAGTCCGCCGAAAGGAAAATAGGTTGGTCGCTCTTTTCACCTGCCTGACCATCAGAGCAGTACACCTGGAGATAGCAGAAGAGTCAAAATTTAACATTTATCGATATAGGTATTCAAAAGTATGGGGACAACCAAATGAAGCTTTGAATCGAAAAACACAAGGAAGAGTAAAACATGGAGATTGGGGTTCTATGATGTGGGGCTAAATGTCCACATCACATCGGTAATAGTCATAGTCATAGTCTTTGAGTTCATGACAAAAGAAGTATAATCAAAAATTCAGCAGTAAAATTCGCTTCAAAATACACAAAAAATGATTATCGCGAAAGATTTTTATTTCCAAAAGCGTGTCGCACAAATGGTGAGAAAAACAAAAATTTGCCTAAAAAAACTAAAAAATGTTCAAAAATGTTAATTTTACTTATAAGTATTACTTAATTATTTTATTTACTTAACACATGTCAATCTAAAATAACAGCAAAGAAATTGATTCTAAAAGATTCCATTAATTACCAATCCTTTTCATTGATGTTCAGAGTACAGAGTTTTTGTTTAAACATGTAAAATGCTTATACAATTGACTTTCAGTACAGGTTTAAGCTTGGTCTTAGAATAGTAATAGTTTCAATTCATTTATATCTTCAAATGAAACGTTGGAAATATGATCCTTAGGTCCTTTTTTAATTTTATTCTGAAACTATCCCCTTTTTGTGCACTTGAAATGAAAAAAGAGTTTTTTTCATATATTCTCTGATCTTCACTTTTTCACCCCGTTGAAATAACTATTCACCAGAGTAAAATATTTTAACTTTTATTTTTGCCATTATTCTAAATATATACCTAATGATCGTTACGTGAAATATACTGTCATTTGAGCCATTCTGACAGGTTATAGAGATGGAGAATGGTTGATAATTCACTTACAGTGTTCTGTGCGAAATTTAAGGGTTTACAATTGATTTAGTAGAGCTTGACATCTAGGTTAGTTTACCTATTGACACCCGGTAGAGTGCTTTCAACGCCCCTTGGTGGCATTTTTTTTACCCACACGGCTGGACTGATTTCTTACAGCTCGGCGCCATGAGCATATCATATGTAAAGTATAATTTCGGTGTGGAAAAAAGTAAATAAATTTGTTAAAGAATTTATTTTTGTTTGATATGAATAAAGTTGAAATGTCAATAAAAATACGAGAGTTTCGAAATAAGTGCTGGTGAAGTGTTTAGATGGGATAGTTTAAATAGAATCGTGCTTTAAAAAATATAAACAAAGCACTTGTAAAACACGAATAAATTGTTGTAATTATTTTCCATTAAATATTTAGTAAATACACAGTATTATAGTATAGTGTCTTTTTGTTAAATATATAGTTAAACAAATTAATAAAGATAATTAAATGCGTTGAAAACTCGCATAGTTGGAATACTACACATGTATATGTATAGGCATATACTCCTAGCAAAATATTTTAAAAGGACTATTTCGCTTGGTGGAAGTGAAAGAATACTGGGAGCTAGTTGCAATTACTCTCTTGCACTTGATCCTGATTCAATTATAACTTAACAACCAAGCCAATTTCCACCAACTTTTCACTTTCAGCAACGGAAATATTCCCCTTGAAATAATATTGCTGTAACATTAATAGGATTCCATCTATGAAAATGTTAAGTTGCATTTCACTGTCTTTATTGACTTGTTTAACAAAATATTAAATGCACAGTTTACTCGTATATTATTAACTATGGACTTAATATTGAATAAAGAAATAACAAGAAAAACAATTTCTTCGCGTTTAACAAGTGTTTTGTTTACATTTTTTAAAGCACAATTGTATGTAAACTAAGCCACCCAAACACTTCTCAAGCACTTATTTCGATATTTACGTAGCTTTTCTCGACATTTACACTAAACACGTATGTACTTGAAAACAAAAATTTCTTTAACAAATTTATTAATCTTGTTCTGTACCGAGTTTTAGCTTCCCATTGAGACTCGGAACGAAAATTCTTGCGGAAATTTTTTGTACTATATCGACTATATAAATTTCTGACAGATCGTTGGCGGGAACATATTCGTATGAAAAGTGAAAATTCGGTACGGAATAATATTATTAATTTTGTTAAAGAAATTTTTGTTTTCAAATACGTGTTGGGATAAAATGTCGAGAAAAGATACGCGAGTTTCGAAATAAGTGCTTGTGAAGTGTTTAGATGGGATAGTTTAAATAGAATCGTTCTTTAAAAAATGTAAACAAAGCACTTGTTAAACGCGAATAAATTGTTTTTCTTGTTATTTCTTCATTCAATATTAAGTTCGTAGTGAATAATATAAAGTGTTTATTTAATATATTGCTAAACAAGTCAATAAAGACAGTGAAATGGAACTTAAAATTTTTATAGATGGAATCCTATTAATGTTACAGCAATATTATTTCAAGGGGAATATTTCAGTTGGTGAAACTGAAAAGTTGGTGCAAATTGGCTTGGTTCTTAAGTTATAATTGAAGCAGGATCAAGTGCAAGAGAGTAATTGCAACCAGCTTTTAGTATTCTTTCACTTTCACCAAACGAAATAGTCCTTTTAAAATATTCTGCTATGAGTATATGCATATACATACACATGTGTAGTATTCCAACTATGCGAATTTTCAGCAGCATTTCACTGTTTTATTGATTTGTTTAACCATATATTTAACAAAAAGACACTATATTACACAGTATTCACTAAATATTTAACGGAAAAGTAACAACACAACAATTTCTTCGTGTTTCACAAGTACTTTGTTTACATTTTTTAAAGCACGATTCTAGTCAAATTATTCGAAACTCGCGTATTTTTTCTCGACATTTCAACTACGTATATTCTTATCAGGCAAAAATAAATCCTTTAACTAATTTATTTATTTTGTTCCACACCGAAATTAAACTTTACATATTGTAAAATATTTGTGTGGGTACAAATGATAGAACTTATTCTTTTCAATAGAAATCGATTTATTCAGTACAGTTAAAATTCACTATTTAATTGTTTCTCTCAGTACAATCCAATTTCTCAACCGCTTACACTTTTCTTATCTTTTACTTAAACCACTTAATCACTTCTCCTAATTAACACTTCAAATTTCATTTTAGAACTCATTTGCATACCTTTGGGATGCTGGTATTTATACTCGAATGACATACTTCGAGAACAATCCTCGCCATCCAGCGTCCCATACAATTTCCAATTTGCTAGAAAATTCGATTCCACTCTCCAGTCGAGACTTTGTTATTCCAGTATCGAAATCTTCTGGTCTTCGAGTATCGACATTTTCTGCTAGATGTCGCTGCTCACATTTAAGTGGTTATCACAATATGATTTTGCTCCCGGCCAAAATCTGTCCAGTCGTGGAGGTAAAAAAAATGCCACCAAGGGGCGCTGAAAGCACTGTACCGGGTGTCAATACGAATTTGTTCAAGCCAACGAATTGTCAGAAATAGACATAGGGGTTGAAGTACAAAAAATATATAGTTTATATATAGGCTGGACTGATTTCTTACAACTCGGCGCCATGAGCATATCATATGTAAAGTATAATTTCGGTGTGGAAAAAAGTAAATAAATTTGTTAAAGAATTTATTTTTGTTTGATATGAATAAAGTTGAAATGTCAATAAAAATACGAGAGTTTCGAAATAAGTGCTGGTGAAGTGTTTAGATGGGATAGTTTAAATAGAATCGTGCTTTAAAAAATATAAACAAAGCACTTGTAAAACACGAATAAATTGTTGTAATTATTTTCCATTAAATATTTAGTAAATACACAGTATTATAGTATAGTGTCTTTTTGTTAAATATATAGTTAAACAAATTAATAAAGATAATTAAATGCGTTGAAAACTCGCATAGTTGGAATACTACACATGTATATGTATAGGCATATACTCCTAGCAAAATATTTTAAAAGGACTATTTCGCTTGGTGGAAGTGAAAGAATACTGGGAGCTAGTTGCAATTACTCTCTTGCACTTGATCCTGATTCAATTATAACTTAACAACCAAGCCAATTTCCACCAACTTTTCACTTTCAGCAACGGAAATATTCCCCTTGAAATAATATTGCTGTAACATTAATAGGATTCCATCTATGAAAATGTTAAGTTGCATTTCACTGTCTTTATTGACTTGTTTAACAAAATATTAAATGCACAGTTTACTCGTATATTATTAACTATGGACTTAATATTGAATAAAGAAATAACAAGAAAAACAATTTCTTCGCGTTTAACAAGTGTTTTGTTTACATTTTTTAAAGCACAATTGTATGTAAACTAAGCCACCCAAACACTTCTCAAGCACTTATTTCGATATTTACGTAGCTTTTCTCGACATTTACACTAAACACGTATGTACTTGAAAACAAAAATTTCTTTAACAAATTTATTAATCTTGTTCTGTACCGAGTTTTAGCTTCCCATTGAGACTCGGAACGAAAATTCTTGCGGAAATTTTTTGTACTATATCGACTATATAAATTTCTGACAGATCGTTGGCGGGAACATATTCGTATGAAAAGTGAAAATTCGGTACGGAATAATATTATTAATTTTGTTAAAGAAATTTTTGTTTTCAAATACGTGTTGGGATAAAATGTCGAGAAAAGATACGCGAGTTTCGAAATAAGTGCTTGTGAAGTGTTTAGATGGGATAGTTTAAATAGAATCGTTCTTTAAAAAATGTAAACAAAGCACTTGTTAAACGCGAATAAATTGTTTTTCTTGTTATTTCTTCATTCAATATTAAGTTCGTAGTGAATAATATAAAGTGTTTATTTAATATATTGCTAAACAAGTCAATAAAGACAGTGAAATGGAACTTAAAATTTTTATAGATGGAATCCTATTAATGTTACAGCAATATTATTTCAAGGGGAATATTTCAGTTGGTGAAACTGAAAAGTTGGTGCAAATTGGCTTGGTTCTTAAGTTATAATTGAAGCAGGATCAAGTGCAAGAGAGTAATTGCAACCAGCTTTTAGTATTCTTTCACTTTCACCAAACGAAATAGTCCTTTTAAAATATTCTGCTATGAGTATATGCATATACATACACATGTGTAGTATTCCAACTATGCGAATTTTCAGCAGCATTTCACTGTTTTATTGATTTGTTTAACCATATATTTAACAAAAAGACACTATATTACACAGTATTCACTAAATATTTAACGGAAAAGTAACAACACAACAATTTCTTCGTGTTTCACAAGTACTTTGTTTACATTTTTTAAAGCACGATTCTAGTCAAATTATTCGAAACTCGCGTATTTTTTCTCGACATTTCAACTACGTATATTCTTATCAGGCAAAAATAAATCCTTTAACTAATTTATTTATTTTGTTCCACACCGAAATTAAACTTTACATATTGTAAAATATTTGTGTGGGTACAAATGATAGAACTTATTCTTTTCAATAGAAATCGATTTATTCAGTACAGTTAAAATTCACTATTTAATTGTTTCTCTCAGTACAATCCAATTTCTCAACCGCTTACACTTTTCTTATCTTTTACTTAAACCACTTAATCACTTCTCCTAATTAACACTTCAAATTTCATTTTAGAACTCATTTGCATACCTTTGGGATGCTGGTATTTATACTCGAATGACATACTTCGAGAACAATCCTCGCCATCCAGCGTCCCATACAATTTCCAATTTGCTAGAAAATTCGATTCCACTCTCCAGTCGAGACTTTGTTATTCCAGTATCGAAATCTTCTGGTCTTCGAGTATCGACATTTTCTGCTAGATGTCGCTGCTCACATTTAAGTGGTTATCACAATATGATTTTGCTCCCGGCCAAAATCTGTCCAGTCGTGGAGGTAAAAAAAATGCCACCAAGGGGCGCTGAAAGCACTGTACCGGGTGTCAATACGAATTTGTTCAAGCCAACGAATTGTCAGAAATAGACATAGGGGTTGAAGTACAAAAAATATCCTCGGAACGAAAATTCTGGCGGAAATTTTTCGTGCTATATCGCCTATATAAATTTCTAACAGATCGTTGGCGGGAACAAATTCGTATGAAAAGTGAAAATTCGGTACGGAAAATATTATTAATTTTGTTAAAGAAATTTTTGTTTTCAAATACGTGTTGGGTTAAAATATCGAGAAAAGATACACGAGTTTCGAAATAAGTGCTTGTGAAGTGTTTAGATGGGATAGTTTTAATAGAATCGTGCTTTAAAAAATGTAAACAAAGCATTTGTTAAACGCGAAGAAATTGTTTTTCTTGTTATTTCTTTATTCAATATTAATGTGATAACCACTTAAATGTGAGCAGCGACATCTAGCAGAAAATGTCGAAGACCAGAAGATTTCGATACTGGAATAACAAAGTCTCGACTGGAGAGTGGAATCGAATTTTCTAGCAAATTGGAAATTGTATGGGACGCTGGATGGCGAGGATTGTTCTCGAAGTATGTCATTCGAGTATAAATACCAGCATCCCAAAGGTATGCAAGTCAGTTCTAAAGTGTAATTTGAAGTGTTAATTAGGAGAAGTGATTAAGTGGTTTAAGTAAAAGATAAGAAAAGTATAAGTGGTTGAGAAATTGAATTGTACTGAGAGAAAGAATTAAGTAGTGAATTGTAACTGTACTGAATAAAGGGATTTGTATTGAAAATAATAAGTACTATTATTTGTACCCACACAAACATTCTACATTGGTGTCAGAAGTGGGATAGGACTTATTGTGTGTAAAAAAAAAAAAAAAAGTGTTTTCTGACTATTTGAAAAAGCTAGGATGGGTCGAAAACTATTACAATTGACCCTCGTCCAACTCAAATCCGAGTTGAACTAGAGAAGCCTCAGCGCCAGTGGAGGAAAAAGTGACCTGGTGCACCGACTTCAGGAGGCTTTGAACAACGAGGGACATGATCCTGATGCATATTCCTTTGATGTTGACGAGGATGAACAGACAAGTACCGGCAATGACATGGCTGCGATGATGCAACTCCTCTTGTTAAAAATGGACGAACAGAAGAACAGTCTCGACCAACAAAAGAAAAATCTGGAAGAACAGAAGAACAGTCTGGAACAAAGAATGGACGAGCAGAAGAGCAGCATTGAACAAAAATTCAACGAACAAACCAACAATCTGCACGATTTTCAACAGAAAATGGATGAACAAAAGAATAATCTGGAAGAACAAAAGAACATTCTCCAGCAAAAATTCGAAGAAATCGATGACAAATTTGAAAGAATAGAGAAGAACGTTGATGACAAATTTGATAGAATAGAGAAGAACGTTGATGAAAAATTTGATACAATAGAGAAGAATGTTGGCGAAAAATTCGAAGAAATGGACAGCAAAGTTCAGCAACTGGCAAAAGAGCTCGACACAGTGCGAAAACAGAAACTGCGAGAATGTTCTTTAAGCGGTCCAAGGAGAAAAGAGTTGAAGCCTCCCTCATTCGATGGCCAGACCTCATGGTCTACTTATAAGAAGCAGTTTGAAATGGCTGCCTGTGCAAACGACTGGGACAATGAGGAAAAGTGCTTTGCCCTAACAATGGCCTTGCACGGTCCTGCAGCAGAATTGTTGCAAACAGTACACATCGAAAAGCATAAAGATTATGTGACGTTAGTACAGGCTATCGAGAAACGGTTTGGGGATGGCCACATGCAGGAGGTCTACAAGGTCCAATTGCAAAGCCGAACGCAGCAAAGAGGAGAAACACTGCAGCAGCTCCAAGCAGACGTGAGTAGACTTGCACATCTGTCATACCCCACCGCAGGCCAGGAAATTATCGACGAAATGGCAAAAGATGCATTTATCAGGGGAATTGCAGATTCGAAGCTACAGTCAGCAGTAAGGATGGCCGGGAAAAGAACCCTTGCTGAAGCACTTGCCTTCGCTTTGGCGATGGAAGCAGCCAATCAGGCTTCCAGGGGAACACATTTCGTCAGGGAAGTAGCATCTGTCGAATGCTCCTGCACAAGAATTAGTGCCGAGGAACGAGATACTCGACGGGATAGACGAATAATGCGCTGCTGGAATTGCAATAAAATAGGACACCTTCAAAGGCAGTGTAAAGAGCCGGTGCGACGAAAAGACTGCCCTCACTGTGGTGGCAAGCAAATAGAGGAAGAAACCCGCAGAAACAGCTATCAAGAAGCCGGTCAACCTTCCCGAAGCCATCAGTCGGGAAATGCTTAAGCACCAACTTCGCGGGGCAGAAGTTGGTAGCAGGAGTCGACGGCCCCAGGACCATCATCCAAGTCTCACTGTCAAAACGATGCAACGAAAGCCTTCTAGTAGAAGTAGTCAGTGGAAAAGAAAAATGGATGGCAACAATAGACACCGGTGCCACGGCCTCAATCATCAGGAGGAATCTTGTGCAGAAGTCTTGGCTTCATAACACTAGCAGTTGCAGCTTGCGAACAGCTACAGGAGCAACGATTAAGGTATATGGTGAAGTCCGCATAAAAATCCAATTGGCCGGAATAACATTCACTCACGCGTTTCTGGTAGCTGACATATGTGACGAGTGCATCATTGGTACAGACTTCATGAGAGAACATGGACTTATAGTCGACTTGGGGGCACAAACCCTGAAATACGGAAACATGGAGATACCAATGATATACGGAAACGCCAATACCTCAGTCTCAAATGTCGTCATCTGCAGCAATCAGAGTCTAGAGCCTTCGTCAGAAGCAATTTTGTGGGCAAAAGTGGAAGGTGGTCCTGGTAGCCACCGATTCTATTTGATGGAGCCAGAAAAGAAAAGAGACTTCATGGTGGGAAAGACCTTAGTGGAGCCAAAGAACAACATGGTCCCTGTAAGGATTCTAAATCCAAAGACATTCAGTGTAAAGGAGAAAAAGGGGGAGATAGTGGGAAAATGCGTACCTGTTGAGGTTATATCGACCACAACGGAAAAAAAGGGTACAAAACCGGTCACAACAGTTCAGAGCATAAAAATCAAGAACAAAATTCTCAGCCTCTGTAATCTGGACGAAGATCAGCGAATCCTGGCAGAAAAACTAATCGGTGAGTACGCTGATATATTTGCTGCACAAGACGGAGAATATGGACGTACGCATATTGTTCAACACCACATTGACACCGGAGACGCTCGACCAATCCGTCAACCTGCAAGGCGTCTTCCATTGGCAAAGCAAACAGAAGTTGCCGAAATGATGTCGAAGATGGAAGCTGAGGGAGTGATTGAAGAATCGCAAAGTCCGTGGGCATCTCCAGTGGTCCTCGTGAAGAAGAACGATGGCAGCACGAGATTTTGTGTAGACTACCGACGTCTCAATGATGTCACTAAAAAGGACAGCTACCCACTTCCGAGAATCGATGACACTTTGGATATGCTTTCTGGAGCGAAATGGTTTTCAACACTTGACTTTAAGAGCGGTTACTGGCAGGTAGAGATAAATCGTACGGATCGTGAGAAAACTGCCTTCACTACAGGAAGCGGTCTTTGGCAATTTGCAGTGATGCCGTTTGGACTGTGCAACGCTCCGGCCACCTTCGAGCGACTAATGGAACGAACGTTGCAAGGACTCACCTGGAAAACCTGTCTAGTATATTTGGACGACGTTATCGTCATAGGTAAGACGTTCGATTAGCACCGCGAAAACTTAAAAGAAGTGTTTGAGAGGCTGCGAAGTGCTCATTGAAAACTCAACCCAGAAAAGTGCGCCTTGTTCCGTTCGGAAGTAAAATATCTGGGTCACATTATATCAGCGGAAGGAGTAAGAACGGATCCTGACAAAATCGAAGCCGTTAAAAGTTGGCCTTCTCCAAAAGATAAACACCAACTGAGAAGCTTTTTGGGACTCGCCACGTATTACAGAAGGTTCGTAAAGGATTTTGCTGGCATTGCAAAGAGCCTGCATCAACTTACAGAAAAAGGCCGACAGTTCAGGTGGTCTGGAGAATGCGAAAAAGCATTTCAAGAACTGAAGCGACAGCTGTGCAATGCCCCCATCTTGGGTTACCCGACGCCCGGAAAAATGTTCATCGTGGACGCAGACGCTAGCAATATTGGGATCGGAGCTGTGATTTCCCAGGTTCATGATGGTCAAGAGAAAGTGGTCGCATATTACAGTAAAGTACTCTCCAGACCTGAAAGGAACTACTGTGTAACCCGGCGCGAGCTTCTGGCTTTAATTCTGGCTACGAAGCATTTCCATAAGTACCTCTACGGACAAAAGTTCATTCTCCGGACAGACCACGCAGCTCTGAAATGGCTACTCCAATTTAAGAACCCTGAAGGCCAAGTTGCAAGATGGATCGAGCAGTTGCAGGGCTACGACTTTGAAGTGCAACACCGCAAGGGAACACACCACTCAAATGCTGATGCTCTCTCTCGTCGACCGTGCAGGGTAAAATGCGAACACTGCAACCGTAAAGAAGCGAAAGAACAGGCAACTATCCAAATGATCAGGACTGAGCCAATAGAGGGTTGGAGTATAGACGAAATCCGTTCCTCCCAACAGGCAGACAATGACATCGAACCAATATTGGCCTGGAAAGAACACGAGGAAAGATCAAGCTGGCAGCAGATATCAGATCGGAGCCAAACTCTGAAGGCATACTGGGCACAGTGGGACTCGCTTTTTGTGCAAGATGGATTGCTGAAGAGAAAATGGGAAAGTGCAGATGGGATAACATCTCGTATGCAGCTACGGTCCAGAGTCAACCAAGTGCTCCATGAAATACATGACGGAATCTCAGGAGGCCATTTGGGAATAAACAAGACGTTGGAAAAGGTAAGGGAACGTTTCTATTGGCTAAGCGCTAAACAAGATGTCGAGAATTGGTGCAAAAAGTGCATAAGATGTGCGGCTACCAAGGGTCCAAAAGTAAAGCCACATGGACAAATGTAACAATACAATGTCGGTGCACCTTTCGAACGAATAGCCATCGACATCGCTGGGCCGTTTCCCGAAACCTTTAATTGAAACCGATATACTCTCGTAGTCATGGATTACTTCAGTAAGTGGCCGGAAGTGTTTGCCATCCCAAATCAAGAGGCTAAGACCGTAGCCGATCAGATAGTCAACAACTGGGTGAGCAGATTTGGGGTCCCAATGGAGCTGCACTCTGATCAAGGGCGAAACTTTGAATCAAAAGTCTTCCAGGAAATATGCCAATATTTGGGAATAAGAAAGACAAGGACAACGCCACTACACCCACAATCTGATGGAATGGTCGAGCCATTCAATCGGACCTTGAATGAGCATCTATCTAAGGTTGTCAGCAACTGCCAGCGGGATTGGGATCGACACATACCCCTCTTCTTAATGGCCTACCGAAACGCGGTCCATAGCTCAAACAGGGCACACACCATCCGAGATCTTATTTGGTCAAACGATTCGGTTGCCAAGTGAAGCAAAATTCGGATCCCCACCGACGGAGCCCAGAGAGGTGAACGAGTACGTGAATGACTTACGCAGCAGGATTCGTAAATTGCATGAAGACACCAGAGAAAAGATGAAGCTAACAAGCAGCCGCATGAAAACTAGGTACGATATCAAGGCGAAATCTTCCGGTTTCAACGAAGGAGATCTGGTTTGGCTGTATAATCCTCAGCGTAAGATAGGCAAGTCACTAAAATTGCAACAGGACTGGGAAGGTCCATACAAGGTGATAACCCGCATTAATGACGTTGTCTACCGGATCCAGCGTGGGGATCGAGGAAAATTGAAAGTGGTCCATTTGGATAGAATGTGTCATTTCAACGGGATGCTGAATGACGAAGTTGTTCGGGACGAACAACTGTAGGGAGGGAGCAATGTGATAACCACTTAAATGTGAGCAGCGACATCTAGCAGAAAATGTCGAAGACCAGAAGATTTCGATACTGGAATAACAAAGTCTCGACTGGAGAGTGGAATCGAATTTGCTAGCAAATTGGAAATTGTATGGGACGCTGGATGGCAAGGATTGTTCTCGAAGTATGTCATTCGAGTATAAATACCAGCATCCCAAAGGTATGCAAATCAGTTCTAAAGTGTAATTTGAAGTGTTAATTAGGAGAAGTGATTAAGTAGTTTAAGTAAAAGATAAGAAAAGTATAAGTGGTTGAGAAATTGGATTGTACTGAGAGAAAGAATTAAATAGTGAATTGTAACTGTACTGAATAAAGGGATTTGTATTGAAAAGAATAAGTTCTATTATTTGTACCCACACAAACATTCTACATTAAGTTCGTAGTGAATAATATAAAGTGTTTATTTAATATATTGTTAAACAAGTCAATAAAGACAGTGAAATGCAACTTAAAATTTTCATAGATGGAATCCTATTAATGTTACAGCAATATTATTTCAATGGGAATATTTCAGTTGGTGAAACCGAAAAGTTGGTACAAATTGGCTTGGTTCTTAAGTTACAATTGAAGCAGGATCAAGTGCAAGAGAGTAATTGCAACCAGCTTTCAGTATTCTTTCACTTTCACCAAACGAAATAGTCCTTTTAAAATATTCTGCTATGAGTGTATTGTAAAATGTTTGTGTGGGTACAAATGATAGAACTTATTCTTTTCAATAGAAATCCTTTTATTCAGTACAGTTACAATTCACTATTTAATTGTTTCTCTCAGTACAATCCAATTTCTCAACCGCTTATACTTTTCTTATCTTTTATTTAAACCACTTAATCACTTCTCCTAATTAACACTTCAAATTTCACTTTATAACTCATTTGCATACCTTGAGGATGCTGGTATTTATACTCGAATGATATACTTCGAGAACAATCCTCGCCATACAGCGTCCCATACAATTTCCAATTTGCTAGAAAATTCGATTCCACTCTCCAGTCATCAATGGTCGAGACTTTGTTCTTCAAGTATCGAAATCTTCTGGTCTTTGGGTATCGCCATCTACTGCTCTGTAAATCTAGATGTCGCTGCTCACATTTAAGTTCATTTAAGTTGTTCGTCCCGAACAACTTCGTCATTCAGCATCCCGTTGAAAAGACACATTCTATCCAAATGGACCACTTTCAATTCTCCTCGATCCCCACGCTGGATCCGGTAGACCACGTCATAAATGCGGGTTATCACCTTGTATGGACCTTCCCAGTCGTGTTGCAATTTTGGTGATTTGCCTTTCTTACGCTGAGGATTATACAGCCAGACCAGTTCTCCTTCGTTGAAACCGGAAGATTTCGCCTTGATATCGTACCTAGTCTTCATGCGGCTGCTTGCTAGCTTCATCTTTTCTCTGGTGTCTTCATGCAACTCACGTAGTCGTTCACCTCTTTGGGCTCCGTCAGTGGGGATCCGAATTTTGCTTCACTTGGCAACCGAATTGTTTGACCAAATAAGATCTCGGATGGTGTGTGCCCTGTTGAGCTATGGACCGCGTTCCGGTAGGCCATTAAGAAGAGGGGTATGTGTCGATCCCAATCCCGCTGGCAGTTGCTGACAACCTTAGATAGATGCTCATTCAAGTTCCGATTGAATCTTATTATTATTGGCCCGGGTCTACCCCGGACAACTTTATTAAGCTTATTAACAAGCCAAACTTAAAACTAGACTTAAAAACTAACAAAGATATACTTAACCTAATGGGGCGAGGAGAAATGGTGGACGGGAGAGATGTTAAGGGAGTGGCATATTGAGCAGCGCTTTTTTTATTTCTTGTTTGCTGCTATTTAGGTCAAAGACTTCAGCGTAGTTGTTCGTTATACGCAACATTCTGGATATGGGTTCAAAGTGACCGTAGTTGGTGCGGTGAGTTCGGATCAGGAAGAGTGGGACAGATCTTAGATTACGGGGATTGGGAGTGAATGCAATATTTTGCGTTATTGTCGAGCAGTCGATATTTCCAGTCAGTAACTGGTGGATAAAAAGTACATCAGCGACTTCACGACGTTTTTTTAGGGTATGCATGCTAATTAGTTTTAGCCTATTTTCATAGGGGGGTAATCCATATGGATCGGCCCAAGGTAGACCACGAAGTGCAAAACGGATAAACCTGCGTTGGACTGCTTCTATTCTTTGAATGTGGGTTAGTTTATAGGGTGACCAAACTTGGCTGCAATATTCGAGAAGAGGCCTTACAAAAGTAATGTACAGGGACTCTGTAACGTAAGGGTTGGAAAATTCTTTTGACCAGCGTTTGATGAAGCCAAGTGCAGAGTTAGCTTTATTTATAATGCTGTCAATATGTGAGTCGAAATTCAATTCTCTATCACAAATTATACCTAGATCCCGTACTTGGGTAGTGGAAGGAATAGGCTCATCGCAGATGAAGTAGTTTCTTGGAGGGGGAGGTAGACGTTTACGGGAATAGGTTATCGCTTGGCATTTGCTGACATTAAGCTCCAAAAAGTTTTGCTTGCACCATACCGAAAACTTATTCAAGTCATCTTGCAGGCAATGGGAGTCAGAAGGCAATGAGATGACTTTGGAAATTCTCATGTCATCAGCGAAAATTAAAGATTAGAGTTAGTTAAAATTAAATTTATATCATTAATTGTGAGGATAAAGATGATTGGACCAAGGTGACTACCCTGAGGGACACCAGATGTTGCTTTAATGGGTTCGGATATTGAAGATCTGAAGATGACCCTGTATTCTCGGTCTTCTAAATAGGATTTGGTCCATGCCACAAAATGAGGGGAAAAGCCAAGTTTTTTTAGTTTAAAGATGATAAGTTGGTGAGAAATTTTATCGAATGCCTTGCTGAAATCTGTGGAAATTGAATCGACTTCATCACCGTCTTCTAAAGCATGAAGAGTCCTAGAGACGAACTCTGTTAGGTTAGTGGTCGTTGATTTACCTTTCAAGAAGCCGTGCTGATTTGTGCAGATAGTTGGCCTACAGTACGGAAGCAGTTGTTGATAGACTATGCTTTCAAAAAGTTTGGGTATGCAAGAGAGTTTCGCTATGAGCCTATAATTATCGACTTCGGCTTTACTTCCTTTTTTATGAATAGGGATAATGTAAGATTCCTTCCATAGGAAAGGGAAAGTACCTGTTGAGACAGACAAGTTAAATAGAGCAGCTAGAGGAGGACCGAGATGGGTAACACACTCTTTTATTACAATAGCCGGAATTCCATCAGGGCCGGACGAGAAATCATCTTTAAGTTTATTAATGTTTTCAGATACCAAAGTTGTTGTTATATTTAGTGAAATGGCTGACGTCTCAGGATAGTTTCTCATATAGCTAAAGTAGCTAGGATCGGGTTCAGCTGTTTTCTTAGAAAAGGATTTGTTAAAAAGAGAAGCAAAGAAATTTGAAATGGTTTTTGGGTCGGCAGAAGATTCACTAAGAAATTTAAGAGTAGATGTGTAGCCGTCTGACTTTCTTTTGGTATTAGTAAACTGGTAGAAAACGGAAAACGGTAGAAGTACTCAAGGTAAAGAGACTTACAAAGTTCAGAAAAACGATTATATACCGATCGATAATTACTGTAGTCGGAATCAGATCGAGTTCTTAAGAATTTGTGCCACAACTTTTTTCTGTTATTACGGAGAGAGCGCAACTCATTGTTGTACCAGGGAGGAGCAGATATGCAGTCCTTTCGGAAGGTATACGGAACCGATTGGGTAAAGCAGGAGAAAATTAACGAATAGAACGTTGATAGGGCAAGATCAATGTTAGTTGTCTCACCAATAAATTCAAAGTTAATGTTGCTGATGAGGTTTTTACGTTTGTTAAAGTCGGTTCTACGGAAGTCAAATGAGAATGAATTTTCCGAATCGACACATGTGTTGCCATTTTCATATGAATATATAATTGACAAGGGGGGATGAAGGCGGTCTAGTTTAGAAAGAAGATGATCACTCCTATAAACGACACAGTTATCTAAATCGGATGTGAAGACAAGGTCGAGTTGTCTGTTCATTGTGTTAGGTATTCCACTAATCTGAAGCAGACTTGAGTTGGTTTGGCAGTCCACCATCAATATTTCTATTTCAGAGGTCGTATTAAGAGAGCCAAAATGAGACGAATCATCGGAAGGCTCCCATTTAAGGTGAGGGACGTTGAAATCTCCTACTAGAACTATGCGATCTTCAGGTTGTGCATCATCAGTCAAAAAATCCACTGCGTGAACTACAGGTCGATAAGACTCAATTGGTTGAGATGGGTGAATGTAGCACCCAAAGTATGTAAAGACAGCGTTTGGGGAGCGTAATGTTGACACATACTAACTCAAAGTTGTCAGTGTGGGGAATATCGACAGGAGTTGCGTGAAAGCAGTTCCGGATTGCTAGTAAAACACCGCGGCCATAAGGATTATCAGCTCTTTCAAATCCATCTTTTCGAAAAACGTTGAAATTTGGAAGAAACAGCTCATGGTTTTTAATGTCTGGAATTAGATTTGTTTCAGTAAGAGCAATTAGGTCATAGGGAAACTTTTGAGAATTGAGATATACCGAGGAGATTTTAGAGCGCAAACCCCTTACATTTTGGTAGTAAATGGACAGGCATTGTGGACTGGAGGATACAGAATTCAGTTTTTTAGGAACTGTAATAGTTTTTTAAAATTTGAACGAGCTCTTTGCAAATCAGAAAGCCGTTTGGAGCTGACATGCGAAGACAGCGTAGAAAGATCATTATGAACTTCGTCGAGATGTCGAAACTCTCATGGTAGCGAACGAAAATTTGCATTAATTCCGCTGGCTAATAGGAAGACCTTCTCGTTGAATAGAAACCATAATGTTGGTTTTGGTTATGCCAACAATGCAAAAGGAGTTGGGTTTGTCGTGCAAGTAGGCAAGGTAGAGCGGAACATTTTCATAAATGAGGCGGTCCCTCAAACGAGATACTACATAACGACTGTCATCATTCATATCAGAAAATTTTTTAGTGAGTTTGACAGTTGGTGGAAGGAGTGGGTCAAGGTATTTTGGGTGAGAATCGGAGGCACGAGCGGATGATGAAGGGACAGGATGGTCAAGCACCCCGGAACTAGAATCTTGACTAGTGAGGGGGGTTGGATCAGGTGGATTGATAGATGAAGATGAAGAATGGGTGGTTGGGTTTAGTATATGGGAACTAATAAAATTAGGATATTTGTCGGATGGGGCATTGTTAGTTGGAACTTGGGTAGAAGGCGCAGGAGCAAGGTTGAATAAAACTCTGTTTTGAAGCGGCTTTAAAGATTTGGTGAGGGGATGGAGAGAATTTGGTGTAGCGACTCTGGTGTTCTTTTTAGATGGTGCAAAGGGGGGAAGGAGTGAGGAGAATCTTGGAAAGATATTGGTCTTAAATGACCAGTTTGAGTCGGGATGTTGATGGGATGGGGCAGAATTGTTCGGGCTATGTTTTCTTTTAATAGTAAACTTATTATCTACCATATCCTTCCGTTGGGTGATGACCATCTTTTCCGTTATTGGTATGCCGTCCGATGATTTGAACATCCAATCGTATTTGGTGGGTATACGTATTTCAAAACACTGGCCGTTTTTGCTCTTGACTTTACCAACTTGTTTACATTTGACGTCTTGTATACCGAATTTAATCCTAAAAAGGGCTTTGATCCAGGACGGGCTTGCGTGACGTGGGGCAGCTTGGAGGAAGAAAGTAGACAGTTCTGGTTTTTTGATCGCTTCAAAATTCATTTTATTTAATTTTTGAATTCTGTTGGTCCATTCGGGGAGAGTCCAGGATGTCCCAAAAGCTCTAATTATTGGCAATGGTCTTGGGTCGGGATTGGTGATCGAAGTTGCATTTATCGTAGAGGGTTGAACGGGAGCTTCGGTGGTAGCGGCTATTGAATGAGTTGGGGCTGAAGTGGTTGAAGGTGATGTATATAGCTCGTCGTGCAAGGATTTGTTACTCGGGCTTACTGCAGATGGAGGCGCTTACGGCTTACTAGAGATGTGCTTTAATTCCTCCAATATCTGCATAGTGGTTGATCTAGCGGATGCAGCTTCCTCACTAAGAAAATTGAGGTCATGTTGGATGGATCCGATGTTTTCGGTATGTTCTGCATGCTTGAAATGTAGAAGAGTTGATTGGTCAGCCAATGTTGACATAATTTTTCCCAACTGAATTGAAGTTGACTGAATCGCTGATAATGTGTTTGAGCAGTGATACTTTGATACTTGATACTTGATACTTGATACTTTGATTGAACAGCTGATTTTATGGTGGTTATGCTGTTATCGATCGAACAGTTTAGATTGTCATGGCTCTCTGAAATGAGTTTGTTTATATTTTTACTGCTGCATTGAACTTCGCATTTCAGCTCTACAATCTAGTCTGCAAGCCCAATTAATTGCGGGTCATTACATTTTATAGCCAGTATTATATGTGCCAGGGAGATGGTCCGGCACTCTACACTGAAAAAGCTGAATATACAATTGTACTCTTCGAGATCAGTCTTAGCGTTTCTACTCAAACCAATGCATATGGGATGGAATTTCTTTCCACATATCCCATTACGTGTAACCATTTCCACTGTGTTAGTAGGTAAAGCGCAGTCAGCAAATCCACAGGAAGACATAGTTAAATTATTAGCAAGTAGGTTATTAAGTATTATTTTTAAATTTTTTTTTTCTTTTTTTAAGACACTGTGTTTTGATGACACTGAGAACGAAGTCACTGTGTTTTGATGACACTGAGAAGTTATGGTGTAAGTGAATGGGAACAGGTAATGTGGTGCGAATGGGGTCAAACACGAAACCAAAAAAGAAAAAGTCAAACGGAAAACAATTATTCACAAATTATCGCGGAGCGAAATTAAAACACGTCCGAACTTGACGGTGGGTAAGAAGACTACCTTGAATCGCTCGACCATTCCATCAGATTGGGGGTGTAGTGGCGTTGTCCTTGTCTTTCTTATTCCCAAATATTGGCATATTTCCTGGAAGACTTTTGATTCAAAGTATCGCCCTTGATCAGAGTGCAGGTCCATTGGGACCCAAATCTGCTCACCCAGTTGTTGACTATCCTATCGGCTACGGTCTTAGCCTCTTGATTTGGGGTGGCAAACACTTCCGGCCACTTACTGAAGTAATCCATGACTACGAGAGTATATCGGTTACCATTAAAGGTTTCGGGAAATGGCCCAGCGATGTCGATGGCTATACGTTCGAAAGTTGCTCCGACATTGTATTGTTGCATTTGTCCATGTGGCTTTACTTTTGGACCCTTGGTAGCTGCACACATTATGCACTTTTTGCACCAATTCTCGACATCTTGTTTAGCGCTTAGCCAATAGAAACGTTCCCTTACCCTTTCCAACGTCTTGTTTATTCCCAAATGGCCTCCTGAGATTCCGTCATGTATTTCATGGAGCACTTGGTTGACTCTGGACCGTGGCACAATTAGCTGCATACGAGATGTTATCCCATCTGCACTTTCCCATTTTCTCTTCAGCAATCCATCTTGCACAAAAAGCGAGTCCCACTGTGCCCAGTATGCCTTCAGAGTTTGGCTCCGATCTGATATCTGCTGCCAGCTTGGTCTTTCCTCGTGTTCTTTCCAGGCCAATATTGGTTCGATGTCATTGTCTGCCTGTTGGGAGGAACGGATTTCGTCTATACTCCAACCCTCTATTGGCTCAGTCCTGATCATTTTGATAGTTGCCTGTTCTTTCGCTTCTTTACGGTTGCAGTGTTCGCATTTTACCCCGCACGGTCGACGAGAGAGAGCATCAGCATTTGAGTGGAGTGTTCCCTTGCGGTGTTGCACTTCAAAGTCGTAGCCCTGCAACTGCTCGATCCGTCTTGCAACTTGGCCTTCAGGGTTCTTAAATTGGAGTAGCCATTTCAGAGCTGCGTGGTCTGTCCGGAGAATGAACTTTTGTCCGTAGAGGTACTTATGGAAATGCTTCGTAGCCAGAATTAAAGCCAGAAGCTCGCGCCGGGTTACACAGTAGTTCCTTTCAGGTCTGGAGAGTACTTTACTGTAATATGCGACCACTTTCTCTTGACCATCATGAACCTGGGAAATCACAGCTCCGATCCCAATATTGCTAGCGTCTGCGTCCATGATGAACATTTTTCCGGGCGTCGGGTAACCCAAGATGGGGGCATTGCACAGCTGTCGCTTCAGTTCTTGAAATGCTTTTTCGCATTCTCCAGACCACTTGAACTGTCGGCCTTTTTCTGTAAGTTGATGCAGGCTCTTTGCAATGCCAGCAAAATCCTTTACGAACCTTCTGTAATACGTGGCGAGTCCCAAAAAGCTTCTCAGTTGGTGTTTATCTTTTGGAGAAGGCCAACTTTTCACGGCTTCGATTTTGTCAGGATCCGTTCTTACTCCTTCCGCTGATATAATGTGACCCAGATATTTTACTTCCGGACGAAACAAGGCGCACTTTTCTGGGTTGAGCTTTAAATGAGCACTTCGTAGCCTCTCAAACATTTCTTTTAGATTTTCGCGGTGCTCCTCGTACGTCTTACCTATGACGATAACGTCGTCCAAATATACTAGGCAGGTTTTCCAAGTGAGTCCTTGCAATGTTCGTTCCATTAGTCGCTCGAAGGTGGCCGGAGCGTTGCTTGGACTGTGCAACGCTCCGGCATCACTGCAAACTGCCAAAGACCGCTTCCTGTAGTGAAGGCAGTTTTCTCACGATCCGCACGATTTATCTCTACCTGCCAGTAACCGCTCTTCAAGTCAAGTGTTGAAAACCATTTCGCTCCAGAAAGCATATCCAAAGTGTCATCGATTCTCGGAAGTGGGTAGCTGTCCTTTTTAGTGACATCATTCAGACGTCGGTAGTCTACACAAAATCTCGTGCTGCCATCTTTCTTCTTCACGAGGACCACTGGAGATGCCCACGGTCTTTGCGATTCTTCAATCACTCCCTCAGCTTTCATCTTCGACATCATTTCGCAAACTTCTGTTTGCTTTGCCAAGGGAAGACGCCTTGCAGGTTGACGGATTGGTCGAGCGTCTCCGGTGTCAATGTGGTGTTGAACAATATTCGTACGTCCATATTCTCCGTCTTGTGTAGCAAATATATCAGCGTACTCACCGATTAGTTTTTCTGCCAGGATTCGCTGATATTTGTCCAGATTATAGAGGTTGAATTTTGTTCTTGATTTTTATGCTCTGAACTGTTGTGACCAGTGTTGCACCCTTTTTTTTCCGTTGTGGTCGATATAGCCACAACTGGTACGCATTTTCCCACTATCTCCCCCTTTTTCACCTTTACACTGAATGTCTTTGGATTTAGAATCCTTACAGGGACCATGTTGATTTTTGGCTCCACTAAGGTCTTTCCCACCATGAAGTCTCTTTTCTTTTCTGGCTCCATCAAATAGAACCGGTGTCTACTTTTGCCCACAAAATTGCTTCTGACGAAGGCTCTAGACTCTGAAAGCTGAAGATGACGACATTTGAGACTGAGGTATTGGCGCTTCGGTATATCATTGGTATCTCAATGTTATTCCGGCCAGTTGGATTTTTATGCGGACTTCACCATATACCTTAATCCTTGTTCCTGTAGCTGTTCGCAAGCTGCAACTGCTAGTGTTATGCAGCCAAGACTTCTGCACAAAATTCTTCCTAATGGATGAGGCCGTGGCACCGGTGTCTATTGTTGCCATCCATTTTTCTTTTCCACTGACTACTTCTACTAGAAGGCTTTCGTTGCATCGTTTTGCCAGCGAGATTTGGATGATGGTCCTGGGGCCGTCGACTCCTGCTACCAACTTCTGCCCCGCGAAGTTGGTGCTTAAGCATTTCCCGACTGATGGCTTCAGGAAGGTTGACTGGATTCTTGATAGCTGTTTCTGCGGGTTTCTTCCTCTATTTGCTTGTCAACACAGTGAGGGCAGTCTTTTCGTCGCACCGGTTCTTTGCACTGCCTTTGAAGGTGTCCTATTTTATTGCAATTCCAGCAGCGTATTATTCGTCTATCTCGTCGAGTATCTCGTTCCTCTGCACTAACTCTTGTGCAGGAGCATTCGACAGATGCTACTTCCCTGACGAAATGTGTTCCCCTGGAAGCCTGATTGGCTGCTTCCATCGCTAGAGCGAAGGCAAGTGCTTCAGCAAGGGTTCATGTCTCGGCCATCCTTACTGCTGACTGTAGCTTCGAATCTGCAATTCCCCTGATAAATGCATCTTTTGCCATTTCGTCATTAATTTCCTGGCCTGCGGTGGGGTATGACAGATGTGCAAGTCTACTCACGTCTGCTTGGAGCTGCTGCAGTGTTTCTCCTCGTTGCTGCGTTCGGTTTTGTAATTGGACCTCTTAGACCTCCTGCATGTGGCTATCCCCAAACCATTTCTCGATAGCCTGTACTAAAGTCACATAATCTTTATGCTTTTCGATGTCTTCTGTTTGCAACAATTCTGCTGTAGGACCGTGCAAGGCCATTGTTAGGGCAAAGCACTTTTCCTCATTGTCCCAGTCGTTTGCACAGGCAGCCATTTCAAACTGCTTCTTATAAGTAGACCATTAGGTCTGGCCATCGAATGAGGGATGCTTCAACTCTTTCCTCCTTAGACCGCGTAAAGAACATTCTCGCAGTTTCTGTTTTCGCACTCTGTCGAGCTCTTTTGCCAGTTGCTCAGCTTTGCTGTCCATTTGTTCGAATTTTTCATCAACGTACTTCTCTATTCTTTCAAATTTGTTATCGATTTCCTCGAACTTTTGCTGTAGAACGTTTTTATGTTCTTCCAGTTTTTGTTCTAGACTATTCTTTTGTTCGTCGAGTTTTTGTTCATTGCTGCTCTTCTGCTCGTCTAGATTTTTCTTTTCTTCATCCAGCTTTTGTTCGAGACTATTCTTTTGTTCTTCCAGATTATTCTTTTGTTCATCCAGCTTTTGCTCGAGACTAATCTTTTGTTCTTCCAGATTTGTCTTTTGTTCATCCATTTTTAACAAGAGGAGTTGCATCATCGCAGCCATATCACTGTCGGTACTTGTCTGTTCATCCTCGTCAACATCAAAGGAGTATGCATCAGGATCATGTCCCTCGTTGTTCAAAGCCTCCTGAAGTCGGAGCACTAGGTCACTTTTTCCACCACTGGCGCTGAGGCATCTCTGTTCAAATCGGATTTGAGTTGGACGAGGGTCAACTGCAATAGTTTTCGACCCATTCTAGCTTTTTTTTTTACACACAACAAGTCCTATCCCACTTCTGACACCAATGTATAATGTTTGTGTGGGTACAAATGAACTTATTCTTTGCAATAGAAATCCCTTTATTCAGTACAGTTACAATTCACTATTTAATTGTTTCTCTCAGTACAATCCAATTTTTCAACCGCTTATACTTTTCTTATCTTTTACTTAAACCACTTAATCACTTCTCCTAATTAACACTTCAAATTTCACTTTAGAACTCATTTGCATACCTTGGGGATGCTGGTATTTATATTCGAATGACATACTTCGAGAACAATCCTCGCCAACCAGCTTCCCATACAATTTCCAATTTGCTAGAAAATTCGATTCCGCTCTCCAGTCATCAATGGTCGAGACTTTGTTATTCAAGTATCGAAATCTTCTGGTCTTCGAGTATCGACATCTTCTGCTCTGTAAATCTAGATGTCGCGGCTCACATTTACGTGGTTATCACAATATGCATATACATACTGTAAAATGTTTGTGTGGGTACAAATGATAGAACTTATTCTTTTCAATACAAATCCCTTTATTCAGTACAGTTACAATTCACTATTTAATTCTTTCTCTCAGTACAATTCAATTTCTCAACCACTTATACTTTTCTTATCTTTTACTTAAACCACTTAATCACTTCTCCTAATTAACACTTCAAATTACACTTTAGAACTCACTTGCATACCTTTGGGATGCTGGTATTTATACTCGAATGACATACTTTGAGAACAATCCTCGCCAACCAGCGTCCCATACAACTTCTAATTTGCTAGAAAATTCGATTCCACTCTCCAGTCATCAATGGTCGAGACATTGTTATTCAAGTATCGCAATCTTCTGCTCTTCGAGCATTGACATCTTCTGCTCTAGATGTCGCTGCTCACATTTAAGTGGTTATCAGATTACTCCCTCCCTACAGTTGTTCGTCCCGAACAACTTCGTCATTCAGCATCCCGTTGAAATGACACATTCTATCCAAATGGACCACTTTCAATTTTCCTCGATCCCCACGCTGGATCCGGTAGACAACGTCATTAATGCGGGTTATCACCTTGTATGGACCTTCCCAGTCCTGTTGCAATTTTGGTGATTTGCCTTTCTTACGCTGAGGATTATACAGCCAAACCAGATCTCCTTCGTTGAAACCGGAAGATTTCGCCTTGATATCGTACCTAGTTTTCATGCGGCTGCTTGCTAGCTTCATCTTTTCTCTGGTGTCTTCATGCAATTTACGAATCCTGCTGCGTAAGTCATTCACATACTCGTTCACCTCTTTTGGCTCCGTCGGTGGGGATCCGAATTTTGCTTCACTTGGCAACCGAATTGTTTGACCAAATAAGATCTCGGATGGTGTGTGCCCTGTTGAGCTATGGACCGCGTTTCGGTAGGTCATTAAGAAGAGGGGTATGTGTCGATCCCAATCCCGCTGGCAGTTGCTGACAACCTTAGATAGATGCTCATTCAAGGTCCGATTGAATCGCTCGACCATTCCATCAGATTGGGGGTGTAGTGGCGTTGTCCTTGTCTTTCTTATTCCCAAATATTGGCATATTTCCTGGAAGACTTTTGATTCAAAGTTTCGCCCTTGATCAGAGTGCAGCTCCATTGGGACCCCAAATCTGCTCACCCAGTTGTTGACTATCTGATCGGCTACGGTCTTAGCCTCTTGATTTGGGATGGCAAACACTTCCGGCCACTTACTGAAGTAATCCATGACTACGAGAGTATATCGGTTTCAATTAAAGGTTTCGGGAAACGGCCCAGCGATGTCGATGGCTATTCGTTCGAAAGGTGCACCGACATTGTATTGTTACATTTGTCCATGTGGCTTTACTTTTGGACCCTTGGTAGCCGCACATCTTATGCACTTTTTGCACCAATTCTCGACATCTTGTTTAGCGCTTAGCCAATAAAAACGTTCCCTTACCTTTTCCAACGTCTTGTTTATTCCCAAATGGCCTCCTGAGATTCCGTCATGTATTTCATGGAGCACTTGGTTGACTCTGGACCGTAGCTGCATACGAGATGTTATCCCATCTGCACTTTCCCATTTTCTCTTCAGCAATCCATCTTGCACAAAAAGCGAGTCCCACTGTGCCCAGTATGCCTTCAGAGTTTGGCTCCGATCTGATATCTGCTGCCAGCTTGATCTTTCCTCGTGTTCTTTCCAGGCCAATATTGGTTCGATGTCATTGTCTGCCTGTTGGGAGGAACGGATTTCGTCTATACTCCAACCCTCTATTGGCTCAGTCCTGATCATTTGGATAGTTGCCTGTTCTTTCGCTTCTTTACGGTTGCAGTGTTCGCATTTTACCCTGCACGGTCGACGAGAGAGAGCATCAGCATTTGAGTGGTGTGTTCCCTTGCGGTGTTGCACTTCAAAGTCGTAGCCCTGCAACTGCTCGATCCGTCTTGCAACTTGGCCTTCAGGGTTCTTAAATTGGAGTAGCCATTTCAGAGCTGCGTGGTCTGTCCGGAGAATGAACTTTTGTCCGTAGAGGTACTTATGGAAATGCTTCGTAGCCAGAATTAAAGCCAGAAGCTCGCGCCGGGTTACACAGTAGTTCCTTTCAGGTCTGGAGAGTACTTTACTGTAATATGCGACCACTTTCTCTTGACCATCATGAACCTGGGAAATCACAGCTCCGATCCCAATATTGCTAGCGTCTGCGTCCACGATGAACATTTTTCCGGGCGTCGGGTAACCCAAGATGGGGGCATTGCACAGCTGTCGCTTCAGTTCTTGAAATGCTTTTTCGCATTCTCCAGACCACTTGAACTGTCGGCCTTTTTCTGTAAGTTGATGCAGGCTCTTTGCAATGCCAGCAAAATCCTTTACGAACCTTCTGTAATACGTGGCGAGTCCCAAAAAGCTTCTCAGTTGGTGTTTATCTTTTGGAGAAGGCCAACTTTTCACGGCTTCGATTTTGTCAGGATCCGTTCTCACTCCTTCCGCTGATATAATGTGACCCAGATATTTTACTTCCGGACGAAACAAGGCGCACTTTTCTGGGTTGAGCTTTAAATGAGCACTTCGTAGCCTCTCAAACATTTCTTTTAGATTTTCGCGGTGCTCCTCGTACGTCTTACCTATGACGATAACGTCGTCCAAATATACTAGGCAGGTTTTCCAAGTGAGTCCTTGCAATGTTCGTTCCATTAGTCGCTCGAAGGTGGCCGGAGCGTTGCTTGGACTGTGCAACGCTCCGGCATCACTGCAAACTGCCAAAGACCGCTTCCTGTAGTGAAGGCAGTTTTCTCACGATCCGCACGATTTATCTCTACCTGCCAGTAACCGCTCTTCAAGTCAAGTGTTGAAAACCATTTCGCTCCAGAAAGCATATCCAAAGTGTCATCGATTCTCGGAAGTGGGTAGCTGTCCTTTTTAGTGACATCATTCAGACGTCGGTAGTCTACACAAAATCTCGTGCTGCCATCTTTCTTCTTCACGAGGACCACTGGAGATGCCCACGGTCTTTGCGATTCTTCAATCACTCCCTCAGCTTTCATCTTCGACATCATTTCGCAAACTTCTGTTTGCTTTGCCAAGGGAAGACGCCTTGCAGGTTGACGGATTGGTCGGTGAACAATATTCGTATGTCCATATTCTCCGTCTTGTGTAGCAAATATATCAGCGTACTCACCGATTAGTTTTTCTGCCAGGATTCGCTGATATTTGTCCAGATTATAGAGGTTGAATTTTGTTCTTGATTTTTATGCTCTGAACTGTTGTGACCAGTGTTGCACCCTTTTTTTCCGTTGTGGTCGATATAGCCACAACTGGTACGCATTTTCCCACTATCTCCCCCTTTTTCACCTTTACACTGAATGACTTTGGATTTAGAATCCTTACAGGGACCATGTTGATTTTTGGCTCCACTAAGATCTTTCCCACCATGAAGTCTCTTTTCTTTTCTGGCTCCATCAAATAGAATCGGTGTCTACTTTTGCCCACAAAATTGCTTCTGACGAAGGCTCTAGACTCTGAAAGCTGAAGATGACGACATTTGAGACTGAGGTATTGGCGCTTCCGTATACCATTGGTATCTCCATGTTTCCGTATTTCAGGGTTAGTGCCCCCAAGTCGATTACAAGTCCATGTTCTCTCATGAAGTCTGTACCAATGATGCACTCGGCACATATGTCAGCTACCAGAAACGCGTGAATGAATGTTATTCCGGCCAGTTGGATTTTTATGCGGACTTCACCATATACCTTAATCGTTGTTCCTGTAGCTGTTCGCAAGCTGCAACTGCTAGTGTTATGCAGCCAAGACTTCTGCACAAAATTCTTCCTAATGGATGAGGCCGTGGCACCGGTGTCTATTGTTGCCACCCATTTTTCTTTTCCACTGACTACTTCTACTAGAAGGCTTTCGTTGCATCGTTTTGCCACCGAGATTTGGATGATGGTCCTGGGGCCGTCGACTCCTGCTACCAACTTCTGCCCCGCGAAGTTGGTGCTTAAGCATTTCCCGACTGATGGCTTCAGGAAGGTTGACTGGATTCTTGATAGCTGTTTCTGCGGGTTTCTTCCTCTATTTGCTTGTCAACACAGTGAGGGCAGTCTTTTCGTCGCACCGGTTCTTTGCACTGCCTTTGAAGGTGTCCTATTTTATTGCAATTCCAGCAGCGTATTATTCGTCTATCTCGTCGAGTATCTCGTTCCTCTGCACTAACTCTTGTGCAGGAGCATTCGACAGATGCTACTTCCCTGACGAAATGTGTTCCCCTGGAAGCCTGATTGGCTGCTTCCATCGCTAGAGCGAAGGCAAGTGCTTCAGCAAGGGTTCTTTTCTCGGCCATCCTTACTGCTGACTGTAGCTTCGAATCTGCAATTCCCCTGATAAATGCATCTTTTGCCATTTCGTCATTAATTTCCTGGCCTGCGGTGGGGTATGACAGATGTGCAAGTCTACTCACGTCTGCTTGGAGCTGCTGCAGTGTTTCTCCTCGTTGCTGCGTTCGGTTTTGTAATTGGACCTCTTAGACCTCCTGCATGTGGCTATCCCCAAACCATTTCTCGATAGCCTGTACTAAAGTCACATAATCTTTATGCTTTTCGATGTCTTCTGTTTGCAACAATTCTGCTGTAGGACCGTGCAAGGCCATTGTTAGGGCAAAGCACTTTTCCTCATTGTCCCAGTCGTTTGCACAGGCAGCCATTTCAAACTGCTTCTTATAAGTAGACCATTAGGTCTGGCCATCGAATGAGGGATGCTTCAACTCTTTCCTCCTTAGACCGCGTAAAGAACATTCTCGCAGTTTCTGTTTTCGCACTGTGTCGAGCTCTTTTGCCAGTTGCTCAGCTTTGCTGTCCATTTCTTCGAATTTTTCATCAACGTACTTCTCTATTCTTTCAAATTTGTTATCGATTTCTTCGAACTTTTGGTGTAGAACGTTATTTTGTTCTTCCAGTTTTTGTTCTAGACTATTCTTTTGCTCGTCTAGATTTTTCTTTTGTTCATCCAGCTTTTGTTCGAGACTATTCTTTTGTTCTTCCAGATTATTCTTTTGTTCATCCAGCTTTTGCTCGAGACTAATCTTTTGTTCTTCCAGATTTGTCTTTTGTTCATCCATTTTTAACAAGAGGAGTCGCATCATCGCAGCCATATCACTGTCGGTACTTGTCTGTTCATCCTCGTCAACATCAAAGGAGTATGCATCAGGATCATGTCCCTCGTTGTTCAAAGCCTCCTGAAGTCGGAGCACTAGGTCACTTTTTCCTCCACTGGCGCTGAGGCATCTCTTGTTCAACTCGGATTTGAGTTGGACGAGGGTCAACTGCAATAGTTTTCGACCCATTCTAGCTTTATTTTTTACACACAACAAGTCCTATCCCACTTCTGACACCAATGTATAATGTTTGTGTGGGTACAAATGAACTTATTCTTTGCAATAGAAATCCCTTTATTCAGTACAGTTACAATTCACTATTTAATTGTTTCTCTCAGTACAATCCAATTTTTCAACCGCTTATACTTTTCTTATCTTTTACTTAAACCACTTAATCACTTCTCCTAATTAACACTTCAAATTTCACTTTAGAACTCATTTGCATACCTTGGGGATGCTGGTATTTATATTCGAATGACATACTTCGAGAACAATCCTCGCCAACCAGCTTCCCATACAATTTCCAATTTGCTAGAAAATTCGATTCCGCTCTCCAGTCATCAATGGTCGAGACTTTGTTATTCAAGTATCGAAATCTTCTGGTCTTCGAGTATCGACATTTTCTGCTCTGTAAATCTAGATGTCGCGGCTCACATTTAAGTGGTTATCACAATATGCATATACATACTGTAAAATGTTTGTGTGGGTACAAATGATAGAACTTATTCTTTTCAATACAAATCCCTTTATTCAGTACAGTTACAATTCACTATTTAATTCTTTCTCTCAGTACAATTCAATTTCTCAACCACTTATACTTTTCTTATCTTTTACTTAAACCACTTAATCACTTCTCCTAATTAACACTTCAAATTACACTTTAGAACTCACTTGCATTTTTTTTTTTTTTTTTTTTATAATGAGCGCGCGCTCAAGGGGTTTGAGTACCCTTAAGGTGATTGTACACAGCGCGGGCAAAGGAAATTTAGGGAGGAAGAAAAGAGAGGTACCGATGTACATTGTTTTTAAATGTTTGCAAGTTATAACGACCAGGAAATACAGAGATCGGCAGGGCATTCCATAAGCGAGTTGTACGGCTTAGGAACGAATCACGATATTTTAGAGTACGTCCGAAAATGGGCTTGAGGGTATACTGATGAGCATTCATAGCGAGACGGGTGTTACGGTTGAAAGTTTGAATGGGCGGAATGCTACTGGCGATTTCAGTGGAGCACTGGTGGTGGAAGTAGCGATAAAACAAAGTGAGACACGAGACATTTCGTCGGTGTTCGAGGGTGTCCATTGATTGACTGATATTAGTATCGTCAATAAGTTTTATCGCACGGTTTTGAATCCTATCTAGCAGGTGCAGAGATGTTTTAGGAGCACCTGACCAGATGTGGGAGTTGTACTCCAATTTTGGGCGGATGAATGCCTTATATATTGAGGCCAGATCAGAGGGGGTAAAATATTTCTTACATCGCTTGAGGAAACCTAGACATTTCGCAGCATTTTTGGCGACATCAAATATGTGGTCATTCCAACGTAAGTTGTCATTGACACACATACCGAGAATGGAAAGTTTTTCGGTTTCGACGATGCAAGTGCCATTCATAGATAATGGCTGGGTGTTTAAATTTCGCTTTAAAGACAGCAGACAGCATTGTGTTTTGGAAGCATTAAATTCCACTCTATTGATAGTTCCCCAATTGGTTATGCTGTTGATATCGGAATTTAATGAGCTTAGCATACGCTGCCGTTTTCGTACTACAGCCGAAGAGCAGGGCCGTGAGTCCGGGAACGAATATGAAAAGCAGAGAGTACTGTCATCAGCAAAGGAATATATTGGATTAGAAGAAGTAGACAAGAGATCGTTAATGAAAATTAAAAAGAGTGTCGGTGACAGAACAGAGCCCTGGGGCACACCAGCATTTATTTTGTGAATATCAGACTTGAAACCGTCCAAGACAACTTGAATTGAACGTTCCTAAAGGTAATTTCTAATCCATTGAAGAAGAGAGTCGTCGATCCCAAATGCACGCATTTTCGACAAAAGAGCCTGATGCCAAACTCTGTCAAATGCCTTAGAAATATCAAGTGCAACTATCTTGCTTTCGCCAGATTGATGTACGCTTTGGTTCCACTTTTCGGTGAGACATGCCATCAAATCACCAGTGGACCTGTTGCTACGAAAACCATATTGCCGGTCATTGAGAAGTTTTCGTGTTTCGAGATATTTCATGAGCTGACGATTTATCAGTGTTTCCGTGACCTTGGAAAGAAGGGACGTAAGTGCAATGGGTCTGTAGGAGGAGAGAGAAGATGATTCGCCTTTTTTAGGGACGGGCTGGACAAATGCTGTTTTCCATCTGCTCGGGAAGAGTCCTAAAGTGTAGGATTGATGGAAAAGCTTACGCAGTGGTTTTGCCAGCGAGGAAGAACACCTCTTCAGAAGAAGGGGAGATATACCATCTGGACCAGCGGATTTATGTATGTTGAGATCTTTAAGTACTCTTGCTACTACACGAGTGCGAAAGTAGATTCGTCTCATTGAAGATTCGACGCACTCAAGTGTAGGCGGAGACAAAGCACAATCTGGGAGTGTTGAGCTGGCCGCAAAGTGTGCAGCAAGCAGATTGGCCTTATCCAAAGAGCTGACAGCTGGAATGTCATTGTAAATGAGCGTTGGGATGGAGGATGAGGCGGAATTTCTAATGTTTTTGACGAACGACCAAAAATTTTTACTGCCTTTGGGACATTGCAGTATTTTTTGCCTCAGTTTTTGGTCGTATAGGAATTTCACACGCTTAAGAAAGGCGTTGCAGTCATTTCTGGCTCGTTTGAACTTTTTTCGGTTTTCCTCTGTCGGGTTGGTCTTGTAGGACCGAAAAAACATTTCTCTAACCCTGACGGCCTCTTTACAGCTCGAGTCGTACCATGCCTTTTCTTTTGGTTTGATACTCTTCATCCGATGAGGAATAAAGGATCTCATTCCAAAGAGAATGGTGTCTGTAATCATATCAGCAGCGGCATCCACGTCGTTATCGAGGAAGCATAACGACCAGTTAAAATTCCTAAAGAAGCTGTTAAGACCGCTCCAGTTGGCTTTCTCGTATTGCCATACGGTTCTTTTAGGAATTTTTTCTTTAACTGTGTGGTCGGTGTACGAGAAATTAGCTGATATGACACAATGGTCCGACGAGCCTAGAGGGGAGAGCACATCAATGGTGTACTTATCAGGGTGAGAAGTTAAAAACAAGTCCAGGGTGTTGGCGGTATGACTATCAACGTCTGGTATTCGCGTGGGCTCATTTACAAGCTGCGTTAGGTTGTTTTCCGCAGCGAAGATCTCAACACACCGTCCTTCGGGTGTTGTCTGTCCAGAATGTCGAAGCCACCCAGAATTGTGTATATTGAAGTCGCCCGTAATAACGATTTCAGTATGAGGATACCGGGATACAATTCTTTGAATGGAGTCAGACAGCGCATCAAACTCGTTAAAGGTTGAATTGCTGTCCAGTTTGGGGCTTCTATAAATAAAGCAGTAGTGTATAATTTGCTTACGGAGATGGAATTTTAACCACATGAAGTTGAATTCTGGATTGGAACATGGATCACATTGTGGTGGAGTTTGGTAAGCTACATCACTACGCACATAAATGGCGAGACCGCGGTGAGAGAAGAATAATGGCACTAGTTCGTAGCCAGGTAGCTTCAGATCAGAATGATCTGAGAGGTGTGGGCGGGGATCTACCTGTGTTTCACTAAGTGCCAAAACAGCTGGTCTGTACTTACAGACGTGGACGTACGCAGAAAAGTGATTGCTTTTTAGCCCGCGTATATTGGCTACGTCTACCCTGAATTCCCTAGTCATAATCACAGACAAACACAGAAAACACAAACACCGACGATACTAAGCAAGGCTGCGAAGTGGAAATTCTGACGTTGGCTTACCGAATCAAATTGTTGTAGGTGTTATGCCCTTACAACAATATGAAACAGTGCACCAACAAAATTTTAACTCACAACCCCGCTATCCATCAGTTGTTACATACACTCAGCCACTGCCCGTACCGTATGGTAAATACAGTAACGGCAGTGACTGAGTGCAAGCAACAGTACTTCGACGAGGAGCGGGTGAGGTGGGATACCCGCACTGTGTGATATTCACTGTCACTGCACTGCACTTCTTTTTTTTTTTTCGACTCGGGATGCTGGTATTTATACTCGAATGACATACTTCGAGATCAATCCTCGCCATCCAGCGTCCCATACAATTTCCAATTTGCTAGAAAATTCGATTCCACTCTCCAGTCGAGACTTCGTTATTCCAGTATCGAAATCTTCTGGTCTTCGAGTATCAACATTTTCTGCTAGATGTCGCTGCTCACATTTAAGTGGTTATCACATTGCTCCCTCCCTACAGTTGTTCGTCCCGAACAACTTCGTCATTCAGCATCCCGTTGAAATGACACATTCTATCCAAATGGACCACTTTCAATTTTCCTCGATCCCCACGCTGGATCCGGTAGACAACGTCATTAATGCGGGTTATCACCTTGTATGGACCTTCCCAGTCCTGTTGCAATTTTGGTGATTTGCCTTTCTTACGCTGAGGATTATACAGCCAAACCAGATCTCCTTCGTTGAAACCGGAAGATTTCGCCTTGATATCGTACCTAGTTTTCATGCGGCTGCTTGCTAGCTTCATCTTTTCTCTGGTCTCTTCATGCAACTTACGAATCCTGCTGCGTAAGTCATTCACATACTCGTTCACCTCTTTGGGCTCCGTCGGTGGGGATCCGAATTTTGCTTCACTTGGCAACCGAATCGTTTGACCAAATAAGATCTCGGATGGTGTGTGCCCTGTTGAGCTATGGACCGCGTTTCGGTAGGCCATTAAGAAGAGGGGTATGTGTCGATCCCAATCCCGCTGGCAGTTGCTGACAACCTTAGATAGATGCTCATTCAAGGTCCGATTGAATCGCTCGACCATTCCATCAGATTGGGGGTGTAGTGGCGTTGTCCTTGTCTTTCTTATTCCCAAATATTGGCATATTTCCTGGAAGACTTTTGATTCAAAGTTTCGCCCTTGATCAGAGTGCAGGTCCATTGGGACCCCAAATCTGCTCACCCAGTTGTTGACTATCTGATCGGCTACGGTCTTCGCCTCTTGATTTGGGATGGCAAACACTTCCGGCCACTTACTGAAGTAATCCATGACTACGAGAGTATATCGGTTTCCATTAAAGGTTTCGGGAAATGGCCCAGCGATGTCGATGGCTATTCGTTCGAAAGGTGCTCCGACATTGTATTGTTGCATTTGTCCATGTGGCTTTACTTTTGGACCCTTGGTAGCCGCACACATTATGCACTTTTTGCACCAATTCTCGACATCTTGTTTAGCGCTTAGCCAATAGAAACGTTCCCTTACCTTTTCCAACGTCTTGTTTATTCCCAAATGGCCTCCTGAGATTCCGTCATGTATTTCATGGAGCACTTGGTTGACTCTGGATCGTGGCACAATTAGCTGCATACGAGATGTTGTCCCATCTGCACTTTCCCATTTTCTCTTCAGCAATCCATCTTGCACAAAAAGCGAGTCCCACTGTGCCCAGTATGCCTTCAGAGTTTGGCTCCGATCTGATATCTGCTGCCAGCTTGGTCTTTCCTCGTGTTCCTTCCAGGCCAATATTGGTTCGATGTCATTGTCTGCCTGTTGGGAGGAACGGATTTCGTCTATACTCCAACCCTCTATTGGCTCAGTCCTGATCATTTGGATAGTTGCCTATTCTTTTGCTTCTTTACGATTGCAGTGTTCGCATTTTACTCCGCACGGTCGACGAGAGAGAGCATCAGCATTTGAGTGGAGTGTTCCCTTGCGGTGTTGCACTTCAAAGTCGTAGCCCTGCAACTGCTCGATCCATCTTGCAACTTGGCCTTCAGGGTTCTTAAATTGGAGTAGCCATTTCAGAGCTGCGTGGTCTGTCCGGAGAATGAACTTTTGTCCGTAGAGGTACTTATGGAAATGCTTCATAGCCAGAATTAAAGCCAGAAGCTCGCGCCGGGTTACACAGTAGTTCCGTTCAGGTCTGGAGAGTACTTTACTGTAATATGCGACCACTTTCTCTTGACCATCATGAACCTGGGAAATCACAGCTCCGACCCCAACATTGCTAGCGTCTGCGTCCACGATGAACATTTTTCCGGGCGTCGGGTAACCCGAGATGGGGGCATTGCACAGCTGTCGCTTCAGTTCTTGAAATGCTTTTTCGCATTCTCCAGACCACCTGAACTGTCGGCCTTTTTCTGTAAGTTGATGCAGGCTCTTCGCAATGCCAGCAAAATCCTTTACGAACCTTCTGTAATACGTGGCGAGTCCCAAGAAGCTTCTCAGTTGGTGTTTATCTTTTGGAGAAGGCCAACTTTTCACGGCTTCGATTTTGTCAGGATCCGTTCTTACTCCTTCCGCTGATATAATGTGACCCAGATATTTTACTTCCGGACGAAACAAGGCGCACTTTTCCGGGTTGAGCTTTAAATGAGCACTTCGTAGCCTCTCAAACACTTCTTTTAGATTTTCGCGGTGCTCCTCGTACGTCTTACCTATGACGCTAACGTCGTCCAAATATACTAGGCAGGTTTTCCAGGTGAGTCCTTGCAATGTTCGTTCCATTAGTCGCTCGAAGGTGGCCGGAGCGTTGCACAGTCCAAACGGCATCACTGCAAACTGCCAAAGACCGCTTCCTGTAGTGAAGGCAGTTTTCTCACGGTCCGTACGATTTATCTCTACCTGCCAGTAACCGCTCTTCAAGTCAAGTGTTGAAAACCATTTCGCTCCAGAAAGCATATCCAAAGTGTCATCGATTCTCGGAAGTGGGTAGCTGTCCTTTTTAGTGACATCATTGAGACGTCGGTAGTCTACACAAAATCTCGTGCTGCCATCTTTCTTCTTCACGAGGACCACTGGAGATGCCCACGGACTTTGCGATTCTTCAATCACTCCCTCAGCTTTCATCTTCGACATCATTTCGGCAACTTCTGTTTGCTTTGCCAATGGAAGACGCCTTGCAGGTTGACGGATTGGTCGAGCGTCTCCGGTGTCAATGTGGTGTTGAACAATATGCGTACGTCCATATTCTCCGTCTTGTGTAGCAAATATATCAGCGTACTCACCGATTAGTTTTTCTGCCAGGATTCGCTGATATTTGTCCAGATTATAGAGGTTGAATTTTGTTCTTGATTTTTATGCTCTGAACTGTTGTGACCGGTTTTGCACCCTGTTTTTCCGTTGTGGTCGATATAGCCTCAACAGGTACGCATTTTCCCACTATCTCCCCCTTTTTCACCTTTACACTGAATGTCTTTGGATTTAGAATCCTTACAGGGACCATGTTGTTCTTTGGCTCCACTAAGGTCTTTCCCACCATGAAGTCTCTTTTCTTTTCTGGCTCCATCAAATAGAATCGGTGGCTACCAGGACCACCTTCCACTTTTGCCCACAAAATTGCTTCTGACGAAGGCTCTAGACTCTGATTGCTGCAGATGACGACATTTGAGACTGTGGTATTGGCGTTTCCGTATATCATTGGTATCTCCATGTTTCCGTATTTCAGGGTTTGTGCCCCCAAGTCGACTACAAGTCCATGTTCTCTCATGAAGTCTGTACCAATGATGCACTCGTCACATATGTCAGCTACCAGAAACGCGTGAGTGAATGTTATTCCGGCCAGTTGGAGTTTTATGCGGACTTCACCATATACCTTAATCGTTGCTCCTGTAGCTGTTCGCAAGCTGCAGCTGCTAGTGTTATGCAGCCAAGACTTCTGCACAAGATTCCTCCTGATGATTGAGGCCGTGGCACCGGTGTCTATTGTTGCCATCCATTTTTTTTCCACTGACTACTTCTACTAGAAGGCTTTCGCTGCGTCGTTTTGCCAGCGAGACTTGGATGATGGTCCTGGGGCCGTCGACTCCTGCTAGCAACTTCTGCCCCGCGAAGTTGGTGCTTAAGCATTTCCCGACTGATGGCTTCGGGAAGGTTGACTGTCTTCTTGATAGCTGTTTCTGCGGGTTTCTTCCTCTATTTGCTTGTCACCACAGTGAGGGCAGACTTTTCGTCGCACCGGTTCTTTACACTGCCTTTGAAGGTGTCCTATTTTATTGCAATTCCAGCAGCGCATTATTCGTCTATCCCGTCGAGTATCTCGTTCCTCGGCACTGATTCTTGTGCAGGGATATTCGGCAGATGCTACTTCCCTGACGAAATGTGTTCCCCTGGAAGCCTGATTGGCTGCTTCCATCGCCAGAGCGAAGGCAAGTGCTTCAGGGTTCTTTTCCCGGCCATCCTTACTGCTGACTGTAGCTTCGAATCTGCAATTCCCCTGATAAATGCATCTTTTGCCATTTCGTCGATAATTTCCTAGCCTGCGGTGGGGTATGACAGATGTGCAAGTCTACTCACGTCTGCTTGGAGCTGCTGCAGTGTTTCTCCTCTTTGCTGCGTTCGGCTTTGTAATTGGACCTTGTAGACCTCCTGCATGTGGCTATCCCCAAACCGTTTCTCTATAGCCTGTACTAAAGTCACATAATCTTTATGCTTTTCGATGTGTACTGTTTGCAACAATTCTGCTGCAGGACCGTGCAAGGCCATCGTTAGGGCAAAGCACTTTTCCTCATTGTCCCAGTCGTTTGCACAGGCAGCCATTTCAAACTGCTTCTTATAAGTAGACCATGAGGTCTGGCCATCGAATGAGGGAGGCTTCAAATCTTTTCTCCTTGGACCGCTTAAAGAACATTCTCGCAGTTTCTGTTTTCGCACTGTGTCGAGCTCTTTTGCCAGTTGCTGAACTTTGCTGTCCATTTCTTCGAATTTTTCGCCAACATTCTTCTCTATTGTATCAAATTTGTCATCAACGTTCTTCTCTATTCTATCAAATTTGTCATCAACTTTCTTCTCTATGCTTTCAAATTTGTCATCGATTTCTTCGAATTTTTGCTGGAGAGTGTTATTTTGTTCTTCCAGTTTTTGTTCTAGACTATTCTTTTGTTCATCCAACTTTTGTTTGAGACTATTCTTTTGTTCATCCAGCTTTTGCTTGAGACTATTCTTTTGTTCTTCCAGATTATTCTTTTGTTCATCCATTTGCTGTTGAAGACCGTCCATTTTTTGTTCGAGGCTATTCTTTTGTTCTTCCAGATTTTTCTTTTGTTCGTCTATTTTTTTGTTTTGTTCGTCCATTTTTAACAAGAGGAGTTGCATCATCGCAGCCATGTCATTGCCGGTACTTGTCTGTTCATCCTCGTCAACATCAAAGGAATATGCATCAGGATCATGTCCCTCGTTGTTCAAAGCCTCCTGAAGTCGGAGCACCAGGTCACTTTTTCCTCCACTGGCGCTGAGGCATCTCTTGTTCAACTCGGATTTGAGTTGGACGAGGGTCAACTGCAATAGTTTTCGACCCATTCTAGCTTTTTCAAATAGTCAGAAAACACTTCTTTTTTTTACACACAATAAGTCCTATCCCACTTCTGACACCAATGTAAAATGTTTGTGTGGGAACAAATGATAATGATTTCAATACAAATCCCTTTATTCAGTACAGTTACAATTCACTATTTAATTCTTTCTCTCAGTACAATTCAATTTCTCAACCACTTATACTTTTCTTATCTTTTACTTAAACCACTTAATCACTTCTCCTAATTAACACTTCAAATTACACTTTAGAACTTACTTGCATACCTTTGGGATGCTGGTATTTATACTCGAATGACATACTTCGAGAACAATCCTCGCCATCCAGCGTCCCATACAATTTCCAATTTGCTAGAAAATTCGATTCCACTCTCCAGTCGAGACTTCGTTATTCCAATATCGAAATCTTCTGGTCTTCGAGTATCAACATTTTCTGCTAGATGTCGCTGCTCACATTTAAGTGGTTATCACAATACATACACATGTGTAGTATCCAAATATGCGAATTTTCAGCAGCATTTCACTATTTTATTGATTTGTTTATCCATATATTTAACAAAAAGACACTATATTATTCATATATTACACAGTATTCACTAAATATTTAACGGAAAAGTAACAACACAACAACTTCGTGTTTCACAAGTGCTTTGTTTACATTTTTTGACCACGATTCTATTTAAATTAACCCATCTAAACACTTCACAAGCACTTATTTCGAAACTCGCGTATTTTTTCTTGACATTTCAACTTTATGCCTATTAGACAAAAATAAATTCTTTAACTAATTTATTTATTTTGTTCCACACCGAAATTAAACTTTATATACTCGTATGATTTTGCTCCCAGCCAAAATTTGTCCAGTCGTGGAGGTAAAAAAAAATGCCACCAAGGGGCGCTGAAAGCACTTTACCGTGTGTCAATGGGAGGGTTGCAAATGGGTTAGTAGAATTTGCCATCTTTGTGTATCTATGATCTATGGTTTATCGGAATTACACCTTTCGTAAGGAACTCCAAAATCAACGTATTTTCATGGGACACATAACAAATAAATTTCGTGTATTTATGTTTTAACATCTATTTTGACAGCTCTTTTCATAAGGAAAGATCACGAAAAAATTTGTGCTGAATTTTTTTCTTAAAATAGAATTTATTTTGGGAGAAAATTAAAGAACGGACAATACACCGAAAGCTAGGCATTTTCATGGTATGTTTGATAAATAGAATGAAATTGTTCTTATACTTCAACTCGGTAATAAAATATTTATTGTTTAAAACATTTTCTAAGACTATTTCTATGAAGAAAAGTAGAATTCAACAAAAGTGAGAACAGTATACACTGTAGCTCATTTCTCAAACTCAGTTTTTGAATTGCAGTCCTATAATTCTATCATATTTTTATGATTCTATGCCGTGATAACCATAACAACAATTTGTCTGTTTAAGATCGAACACTAATCCGGTTTGCGAATATAAAGCGTCCGACGTATGAAGACTAATTTAAGTAGTGTATTGTTTTCTAATTTTTTGAGATAATTAAAAAAAAAAGAAATAATTTCGTTTAGATTATTTATTTAGCTAGTTTGCCAGTTACTCATAATCAATTTACATTTTTCATATATAATTTATCTGTATATATATATATATATATATCATATATGTATATATATATATATATATCATATATGCATATATATATATATCATATATGTATTATACTGTAATACAAAAAAAAACTTATTTCATCGAATATAACAATATTTACTTTTTTCGTTTTGTAAATTTAAGGCCAAGGCCCATAGAATTCGTTGCGTCCGTTGCGTGAATTGCGTCGACTGACAGCTCGATAGAATACACACGTTGTTATGGAAGCAGGCCCATAAACAAAGGATATGACGGAACGGACGGATAAAGTAGATTTAATTTCTACTTTTCAATCCGTTGGCAGTTCACACATTCACACATTGCGGACCATACTTTCACATATTGAGGTTCACGTATTCACAAATTGAGAGTTAGAATTTTCATTGGTGGAGACATTGAGAGAATGAAGAGAAATTGTCATAGCTTGAAAGAAAATATTGAGATTAAATGACATTTAAATTTTTTTGTTTCGTTTCGTTCGTTATGCTGCCAACGTATGCCACGGATTCTGTGGGACTGTCATTTCCGTCAAATACATTAACGTCAACCTATCCGGCATCGTAACGGACGCAACGGATTCTATGGGCCGGAGCCTTTAATGATTTGTTTGACAGACAACCTTTTCGGCAAATTTTAATATAAAATTTATTGTCACACACGTATTGCGCTCTATAATGTTCATATCCTTGTTCTGTAGCAATTGAAGTCGTTGGAATGAACTCTCGCTGCATAAAAACAAAACAGTTTAACTATACTCAATGTGTGGCTTAGTTATAACGTTATAAATATTTATTGCACTTAATCATTGTATATCAAACTAATAGTACTATCATCAAGCGATATTTTTTCTTTTTTGCTTTGACCACCTAAGTAGCAAGCTCTCATTTCTCGCAAGCAAAGAAAGATGTTATTACCACAGATGCTATAGTATAGATATTGCCGCCGAAGGAAAAAATCTAACCATTTTCCATTCAGTACGTCGCAGTTCGATGGAACTAGATTGAATCATACTCAGACATGATGTTACTCTTAATTGTTTTGTATTATCAAGTTGCGTGTCCTGTTTGTTGGATAGAAGTAGAGTCCGACCGAACATTCGGCTTCGGACACATTCGGCTTAAATTTCCACCTTCTTCAAAACATTCGGCTTCGGCAAGAAAAGGCCGAAGATTTTGCCGAAGCCGAACCATTTTTCCACAAAAATTAAACTATCATACGAACCGTGTTTTGGAGGAGATTTCGAGCAAACCATTTCATGTTTGTTTCGTTTCTGTTGCAGGTAGCTACAAGGAATGCTGATAATTTTAATTATTGGGCCTCAAGTCCTTATACCTACTTGAAAGAAGTAGCTAAGAAATATTTATCAGCTCCTCCTATTAGTGTAGCGAGTGAGCAATTATCCAGTGCTGCTGGACAAATTTATGCTGATCGGAGGGCTAATTTGCAGGGAGAAAATGTACAAAAACTTTTGTTTCTTGCATATAATATTAAGTTATTTAATTTTGATTATTAATTCTACTTCATCGTTTGTCTTCTCCTATTAACTTTGTTTGTTGTATTTACGTGTTATCGAATGTACCTAGGGTTCTGGATTTTTTTACTGGTTATTTTTTATTTATTTTGCTGTTTGGGTCTTTGTAAAATAAATTAATAAAAAAGAAAATATCTACAGATCAATTTTATCAAACTGATTACTATATTTTAGGCTCTTAAGCATTTTGAAGTACAATCTCCATTAGATTTGGCTTCGGCTTCAGCCGAAGGTGATGAAGAAACCGAAGTTCGGCTTCGGCCAAAAAATTCACCTTCGGTCGGACTCTAATTAGAAGTTTTCCGTTTTTCGCAACGTAATTTTTTTAAATCAAATTTGACTGATAATAAACATTATATTTGAGAACCGTAGGAAGTTCAAAGCAGAACGCGCTCTCTTTAATGTTGTGTTTATTGAATAGTTGTTCTACGTTTTTTCCAGATAAAAATTGAATTTTTTGATTTGGATGCTATGTTTTTTTCTATCTTCTACGAACAATGCTTCCGTAATAGAACGAGGAGAGCAAAGTATAGAAGGTCCTTGCGATGCTCATAGCAAGGACTTTTTTCATCAAACCATTTCGGATCTCTAGTATTTGTTATCCTTATGCTTTCCAAGGCCATTGTCTCTCTTATTTTTCTTTCTTGTGGACGTTCTCTTAAAATTCTATTAATAACTTTGAAGTGAACTTTACAAACGTTAAAAAATTCATTATTTGGTGCCTTCAGACTTCCAAAGTCACTTCTACAGAAAATAATTTTTTGCAAAGATGAAAAATCAGTTTTTAAAAATAGTTTGGAACAATTTAAACATTTGTTCCTTAAAAGCATTTTAGAAGCAAGATATCCAGTAAAATATCGCATTGCTCTTGTTTCTAATGTGATTTTAGTTTCGATTTCCATATCACAAATGAATTTTTCGTACAGAGTTTCATCGCATACGATTTTCTTACGATCCTTAAGCAATGAAGATGTTTTTAAAATATTAGTTTGAGTTGGGGATAAGTCTACGTTTACAAATTCTACATCATCATCATCACAGTTACTGAAAGGAGAAAAATTAATAAGATTTGACGAGAGAATTTTCGACACCAAAATATTAAATTCGTAAACAGACGGATTTTTGTTGTATCCACCTTTGATGCGAATAATAGCAAATAAATTTTCTAATACGAGTTAACGAATCCCTTAAGGGGATTCTCAAAAAAAAAAACGCGAACGGGGAGGTACTCAAAATAAATTCAATATTATTATTCTGAAATTCTACTTTATTGCCGATCCGTCACAAGTCAAAACCTAGACTAAACTTAGAGCTACTTCGTTTCCCATAGGAAACTGTTCCCATCATCCAATGTGCAGACTCATCCATTTTATGTCGGCGCGTATCCGGAGCGACGTCAGGTGCGTCGTATTAATTTACGTCTTGATGAATTCCCTTTGTTAGTAAATAATCCACGTTCTCATATAGGCCATTGCTTATGTCATGACAAAGTAATAAGATCCCGTTTATAGTTTGTTCCATTCCTTTTAAACAAAAGTTTCTTATAAGGTTAACTGATTTTTGTATATCTATTAAGTAAGACAAAAATTGTTTCAACTCAATATAAGCTGGATTCTCTAGCTGAACTCCCCACCTTAAAACATTCTTGTCATAATGTGAACCAATATCCATGCAGTCAAATACACTGTTCACTTTTAGTACGAACTCTTTCGTTGCTACAGCTTTATTAAAGCTTCTTTTAAGCAATTAAGTACAAAAGCAGTTTGAATCGATGCAGCAGTTGTCCGGCTAAATATTTGCGTTGCAAGGTGAACATGCATTTTTTAGAAGGCATTTAGTGCTATATGACAACTTCTAAATTTTAAACATGTCTTAGCTACGTTGTCAACTTCCAAATTGTATATTTCTCTGATAACATCAAAAGACACTTTACCACCGGGAGTTTGTAGATCTGATTTCAATAGAACATTACGAAGTGATTTTAACAAATGAGGGAAATCATAAAAACAAAATATTTTTTCATCATTAAAAATTATAAATTGGTTTTCTTCAGAAACACCTAACATTTTATAAGCTTTTCTATTATTGGCCCCTTGGTCGCAAACAATAGCACATACCTTTAGACCAAGTTCTTGACAGATTGTCAAATTGTTTTTTATAATTTCGCTTAGGTTATCCCCATTTACATCGTTTGCTGACACACTTTTCCAACTATCAAACAAACCATTTAGCATGAAAACACATATTTCATTAGCAAACAATATACTTCTTTCTACACCAAGATCTTCGAAATCATCTATTAAATCATTTTTTATATTATGTGTGAGGTTTTTACGAATCCTAATTTCATCAAATATCAGGACAACACAATGTTCTCGCTAGTTCAATAAAGCGAACTTTGACTTAAGATACGAATGAGCATTGTTTTCATATCCTGGGTGTAATCCTTTTACAGGAGCCCATCTACAGAAAGAGGAAATATGAGGAAGTTTAAAGCCAAGTCTATATAAAATTTATAATTATAAATTTGTGATCTATAATAAATATTCTGGGAAAGTTCTTTTTCGTGACTGTTGTATTTTGTAGTCTTTGATTCTTTCAGAAGCATTTTACAAAATATTATTGAATGGTCTGAAATATTGATCCTTTCGATTTGAGACGTCGTAGATATTTATTTTTATTAAAAAATTTTGTGGCAGTATGCGCTCTGTTTTTTTTATAATGTTTTATTTTTAAGTTTCTTAATTAAAGTTTGTAACTTAACAATATTTTTTTTAAGTTGCATTTTTTTCTCCTCTTTTGCACATCTTTCCAATAACTGATCGCACCTTACACACGAAATGCTGCAACTGCTCGACGTTCTTTTTCGTTTAGTTAAAGGAGACTTCAATTTTGAATCCAAATCAGAATTTAAATTTAAAGGAGGAACAGCATCCGCCTTAAGATATTTTTTCCTACAAACTCGGGACAAAAATGATCTCCACATTGTGTGTATCGTGGCTTTGAATAGATTTGTTTTTGTTTTGTTTTGTTTTTTTTTTTTATTATTATTATTATTTCCGAAATTTAAACATATTTACATTTGTTCCTGCGAAGCCTTCTGGCTTATCTGCAGAAGATTATTTTTCGAGAGCAGATATTTATTTTAAGTTAAGCTTTTTGTGTTATGGTTTAAATTAAAAATAAAGTTTTTGGAATTCAAAATAAAAGAAAGATTAATCAATACATACATAAATACAATTCAAGGTTTTGGAAATCAAAAAAAGAAAAATTATAAATTCAATAAGTTACAGATACATATATATGTTTTTTTTTTATGAACAGCAAAATTCTTTTAATTTTTTTTTCGCAAATTCGGGTTTCGGATGTTCTTCAGGGAGTTTGGTATCTGGTTGAATACCGTTGAGACGCTATGCTGCAGTTGTCTCTTGCCGTACGCGTTGTATGTCATTGGGACTTTTAACATTCCTTGGGCTCTTCTTCTTGTATTCTGCTGATGATCTATCGGGTCTTTGAAGCGGGTGTCATCGTAATATTCAAGAGCAAGTGTCATTTGGAATATTTTTTGGACACTTAACACCTTGAAGCTTCTATATCCTGTGTTGTTGTTGGGATGTCTAGTTTGCATTTTCTTCACGATGGAGTTTTGAAGGTCTTGCAGCTTATTAATGTGCGTAGCTGATGCGTTACCCCATGCTAGTATGCCGTATCTCAGTTTTGACTCCACAAGAGCATAGTATACCTGTTTTTGTACTTCAAACGTGGAGTAGTATCCAAGGTAAACTACTGCATAAAATGCTTGCCTGAGGTTGGAGCGGAGTTTCTCTATGTGCACATTCCATAGAAGATGGCTGTCGATGGTTACCCCAAGGTATTTGTATGTCTCGACTAATTCGATTTCTTGGTCCGATGGGACTTTTTGACATGTGTGCCTTTTGAGTGTTACTCTTCGGTCAGTTGCTTTGTTGTGTGGTCCCCGGATGTGCATCATTTTCGTCTTCGCCGCATTTAAAATCAGGCCATTATCATGACACCAGTTAACAGCTTTATCGAATTCCGCCTGCATTACTTGTAAACCAGTATCAGGACACTTATGTCTAACGACTATAGCTGTATCATCAGCGAACGCGAATGGAATGTTATTTGTAAAGACTCGCATTAGCTCGTTTGTGAAAAGTATGAATAGCAGAGGTCCTAGCTTTGAACCTTGCCGGACTCCAAATGGGGCATTAGTCTCTTTACTAAGGGCGTTTTTAATTTTAACTTTAAAAGTTCTTCCACTTAAATAGTCTTGAAGCCAGTCTGCTAAGGTACCTCTGATTCCAAGTCGGTTTAAGGCTTCTATCAGCTTCGCGTGATTCAGGGTATCAAATGCTTTGCTAAAGTCTATAAACATGACAAAGACGTGATGATTTTTGTTGAGGCTTGTGTTGATGGTATTCGCAAACTCCCCAAGGAGTTGCCCTGTACTTTTTCTTTTTTGGAACCCGTATTGTTTTTCATGGATTATCTTGTGGTTATTAACAAAATTTAGAAGTCGCTTGACTACCACTTCCTCTAAACATTTTTCTATCACTGGCAAAATTGAAATCGGCCTATAATTTTGTACAGTGTTTTTAGCACCGCCTTTGTAGATTGGTCTTACAATAGATGTTTTTAGTATATTTGGTATCTTGCATTCATTTAGACTTTGGTTAATGATCCTCGTGATAATTGGAGCAAATACATCCGCATGCATTTTAATGTCTCTCGTTCTAATGCCATCAATCCCTGCTGATTTGTTTTTATCCAGTAATGTTAATATTCTATATACCTCTTCAACGCGCGTTTCCTCTATGAAGATGGAGTTGTGTAGGGTTTTATTGATGTGTGTTGCCGTTATGTTATCACAATTGTGGATAATGTGAATCGTTTGTTCCGAGAAGTGTTTTGCACATTTGTTTGATTGAAAGTGCTGTAAAACATTTTTCTGATGGGAAGTTTTTCGCAAGTACCTCGTCCAAGCTCTGTTTTTTTCTTCCCATTATTTCGTTGACAAGGCTCCATGTTTTACGGGGATCATTTCTAACTTCGTTAAATTCTTCTTTATAGAAGCTGGACTTTTGCCAGAAAATGATTTTATTAACTTTGTTTCGTAATTTCTTGTACTCTGCTTCATAAGTTTTATTTAGTCTGTTGTTCTTCCACCTTTTGTAGAGCTCATCTCTTTGTTTACATTTTTCGCGAATGTAGGGCGTGATCCAAGGGTTTAGTCGGCTTTTACGCTTTGGTTTTTCAAGGATCATGGAGTTTTTGTATATGTTCTGCATAGTCGTTGATAATTTGTTGTATGTTACCTCTACGTTTTCGTCTACCAATAGCGTCTCCCAGTTTGTTTGGTGTAACTTTTCGTCCACCAAGCTGTTTTTTAAATGAGGTGCTCTATCAACTGGTAACTCACTGCTGCATGGGTCGAGTGTCCCGTAAACCACCGGGTAGTGGTCACAAACGTCGCTCTCGATTACTGCTGAAACTATTTGCTTATCTGTTAAGTTAACAGCTATATGGTCAATCAGCGTTGATGATCCTCGAGTGAGATCAACCCTTGTATCTTCTTTTATAATATTAATTAAACCATTGAGTGCCAACATTTCTAAGTAGTTCCTCGAGTGAATTTGGTCATGATCTTGAATATTAATGTTCATGTCACCCATTAATACCATATCTCTATTTTTTTGCCTTGGTGTTTGTTTCCAAATTCCTCAACGAAGTCTTTTATACTTAATGCCGGTGGCCTGTAAACTGCATACAAATACTCCACTTTAGCTCCGCTTCTAATTTTTATTCTGAGAGACTCACAAGATGTACTATTTAATTCCTGAAAATCATATTCTATATCATTTTTTATATATATGGCTATTCCTCCTCCTCTTTTTTTACTTCTGTTTATATATTCTGGTTTGTAGCCGTCTATTGTATAATGTTTGTTGTTTTCCTTCTTAATATTTATTTCCATTACAACAATAATTTTAAGGCTTGTCAATAGAGGGTTTATGCTGGCGCAAAAAATATCCAAGTTTTTCCGCATTGACCTTATATTGAAACATAAGCAACTAAAGTTCAGTTTTTTTTTATTCATATAATCTGCTATCACTAAAACCACGTATTACCCTATAATCTACGTTGTCTAACATGTTATCATTTCCGTTTGTGTTATCCATTTTTGTCTATTGTTTATGTTTTTCTAATATATCACACATACGCCGTCAATCTTATGTCCGAGTGATTTTACTCACATCGTTTACGGTGCTTATCAGCAAAGAGGGAGTGTTCTCATTTTTCCTTGCTAACACTCGTCCAGCACTCTCCCACACATAACTCCAGTTTTCCGCTTTTGCCTTTTCTTTTGCCATCCAAAGTAGGTGTTTGTTTTGCTTTGTCAGCTGATTGTTTATGTAAACAGTGGCATCGGCGACAGCTTCTGCTGGTGAGCAGGTATTTTGCATAATCTTCTTCAGTGTGATGGGGCGAGTTGATCGGGCGTGTTTCATAATTTCTTGTTTGCAAATATTCGATGTAAATGAGGCGATGATTGTGGATCTTTCAGTGTTTTTTGTTTTTGTTCTGTATATGTCAACAACATCGGTGTCCTTTATATCATGGTTGATGGTTTTCCCAATTGCTTTTACTATATCGACGAGATTTTCGTTTTGCTTAGGAGGGATATTTTTTATTTCTATGTTGTTTTTAAGTAATTGTTGTTCTATTGTGTTGATTTGAGCCCGCATGTTTTGGATAAGTTCATCCTTTTTGTTGTTGTTTTCTTTTAGCTCAGCTATTTCATTTGTCATATTTTCCATAAGTTTATTGTTTTTTGCCAGGTTGTCGTTGATGTCATCGTATTTGTTGCCGAAGAAGTCACAACTTTTTTTCATTTCTCGGATTTCTTCTCTCAGCTGTTTTATTTCTTGTAAAACAGCTATAATGTTGACCGTTTCAGTGGGGCTGTTTGTGTTTTCAATTCTTCGTCGCTCTTTTGCTTGGACTGGTGGTAATGATGTTGGTGTTGAGGGCTTTGAGGTCAACGAACGCTCGGGAGCAGAAACTGCTGCATTTGTTTGTATTTGTGCTGGAGCAGTTCTACACATATGACATTTCCAAGCTTCTCTTCTCGTTCCCATTGCTCTCCATGACTTTTCTGTCACTGTGGTGCAGTGAAAGTGCATTTTGCGATTGCACTTAGGGCAAATCACGAAGTCTCCTTCGGGGGGGAGCTCTTGACCACAAGGAACACATACACCCATGGCAAGCCTGTATTATAGAACTTATAGGAATATATGTATTATAGGAAAGAAATAAAGGGAGGGGAATTTTTCCGCGAAATGTGGAAATCCGAGTAAGAAAAATAAATTAAAAATAAATAGGCACAGATGGTTTACACTTTTCTTTTCTTTATTAAGGGGATTTTTGTTAGAAAGTCACTGTCTTATACTTGCTTTGTAATTTATGAATTTAAAAGGACACTTTTTGATTCTCAAGAAAAATAAACCAAATAAACACTTCAGGTCACTTATTAAATACGACCACACACTTCAAGCTTTACTTGTTTACTTGTTAAATAGCGGCCGTTTCGGTTGAATTTTATTACTCCAGATGTTGGGAATCGGAGAGGTATGTATAATTTCGGCACGAAGAAAAAAACTGAGTCTTAGAATATATGTACAATACATATATGAAAATGACAGCCTTTATTAGAAATTAATATTTATTCAAGTATGTACATTTATGTATGTATGTACATTAGTGGCTTGGCTTTTACCATCAAAGCCCTGGTTAATATGACAGAAAAACTTTGCATTGGAGAGGGGAGGGAGGGAGACGATCGCCGAAGATCGTATGTACCTACATATACAGTATGTATCTATCTACAATCGATTCCTACAACTATAATTCAGATATTCTTTTCCACGTCACCCAATGAGGTAGAATATAAAACGCGTTTTTTTTTTCAAGGTGTCGCCTGTAGGCATAGTAATTACTCTTTAGTAAGTACTAAAGAAATAAAAATATTCATGAAATAAAAAAAAAAGAATGAATAACTACAAAAACTTACAAACAAAAGTGAAAAACGGAAAAAAAAAAAAATTAAAAAAAAAAAAATAACAAAATAAATCATTAATCCTTTATGAATGGGTATGAATACTAAAGTGAAGTTCTCAGTTGCTCACACTGCAATTAAGTGTTCTTCGTGTCTTTTGCATACTTTTGAATATAAGCTTTAAATGCTTGAGAAGGAACAGTTAACTTTCCAAATACGGATGATGTGTCATAAGCGTTATAAGCTCGTAATTTTATTAACAGAGCTTGTTCTCGAAATATGTCTGTTTTGTCTATCATGAACAGAGTGCAGTTTTCACAATTAAGTTTCTTATGCAACTTAAAAGCTGCAAACCCGGCATAAAATGTAAGTGCCGCTTCTTGCAGCTTCTGTGAACATCCTTTGAATACAACTATTTCTGTCTCATTGGCATCACCATCAAACTCGTCATCGCAACTATTGGTATGGTATTCGATACTGCTCAGAATATCTATTCCCATGAAATGCTCTTCTATTGGAAGTTCATGTGGAATTCTTCATTGTCATCACACTTAAGATCTTCGCAATCAGTTTCGTGCAATAACGACTCAGCCCCAGAATCTTTGTAACTTGAATTTTCTGGCGACTTTAATTTTTTGAAACTAATTTGCTTCAAATTACGAATAAATCTGTAAGCTGAAGGATTCCGTTCGTATAATCCCCTATTTGATCGAGCCATTGAAAATAAATTTTCTGCAACATCAGTAGATATTAAGATGTGCAATTAGATCCTTGCTGGTCATTTTTAAGTTTTTCCCATATTAGTTCTATAGCAAGTAAAGTTTGTAGTAACCCACAAAAGCAATATGGCTTCTTCATCTTACCGGTAGATTCCCATTACGATATCCACTGCCTAGCAATTTTTATGGACTGCAGAGTCTCGCTATGTAGTGAAATAGGGTGTCGATAAGGGTTGCTTGTATTTAAACCGTAACTGTTTAAGTTGTCGAAAAGATCATTCATTTTGCTTAAAAAGTTGCTTCTTATCGGTTAAGGTTTTAAAACAATTTGCTGACATGACACTTAGCGAAGCATTGTTCAAGCGTATACACAACCATATTCGTTCAGCGGAAGGATAAAACTAATTATCTGTCGAATCAGACATGAGCTAAGTGTTACCATTCACGAAATAAGTACTAGTTGAAAAAAAAAAGTTAGATGGCGGACCCTTTATTTCAATTTTCTGAGCTTTTTTTTACATAACAGTCTATATGCTTCGTAAAGTTACGTAAGTAATTAATTTCAGCAACTTTCTTTATATTTTCTCCACCAATCACCAGTCTTGTATAAGTGTTAAGTTGTCTTGCGACCGATAATTTTCAGTCTATCTTGTTTGAGCCATATGCACATTAATATTATTTAAGGCATCTTGCATTATTTGATTACGTTCACTCAAGTCAGTTCCGGTCACATATATTACCGCATCATCCGCGAAGAGTGCTCATTTTCCATTTTTTGGACGTTTTGAATATTATTAATCTGACGGATACGCATTCTTTTGTCGAAATTTTCTATGACAGTGTGGCTGAAATTTGTGGTGGTCGAATTCCAAACCCAAAACCCCAAAGAAAGAAGTTTAACGGCGTTAAATCTAATGATCTGGGCGGTCAATTCTGATCACCAAAATGGGAAATTATACGACCAGGAAATGACTCATACAATATTTGAATTATTTCTTTGGTTTATTTGTTTGTTTGTTTATTTAGTATTTTTAATTATTATTTTACAAAGTTTAATAATACAGTGCAACCTCGATATAACGAAACTGAAGGGGATTAGAGATTATTCGTTATACCAAGTAATTCGTTACTATGAGGTTCTTTATATAAAAGTTAGGTTAATCTAAGATTCGTTTAAACGAGGTAAAAAAATTGTTTAAAAATCTCAACTTTACGTATTCAGGTACTAATCTGCTTACCGGTATAGCGAACGATTTTCACTAATACAAACACACTAATGAAAACACATTTGAATTATATGTATTTCATTATAATTAATTTAATTTTTTGTTTCTCTGCGACAGTTAAGGAACACCCTTTCCGTTTATCAGCCATTGCAAACTTTAAAACTAAGTACAGTGACAAAATGCATTACGTAACATCAAAAAACAATGATTGTCTTACGACATACGGGTTATGTCTGAACATGTCGAAACATGAATTATTGTGAAATTGAGTGTGCTTAATTTATAGGATTCGTTATGTAGGGGTTATAAGTATAAGATTCGTTAAATAGTGGTAAATAATAATTTCACTTTATATTTTGCAAAGATTGAAAATTCGTTAAAAAAAGGTTTTTGACAAATGTATTCGTAATGTAAATGTAGTAAATTAGTTCTTACGGATAGTAACTAAGGGACAGTACTAAGGGACTTGGAAGAATTCGTTAAATCGAGGAAATCGTTATATTGAGGTTTGTTATATTAAGGTTACCTGTAATAATAACAATTTTTTTTTATGATTACGTATTATATAGTATAATAAATAGTTAAGTTAAACAAAAAAGAATATAAATAATTTAGTAACATGAATTTAGTTCTCACAATAATTTTGAACTTTAATAAAATCCACGATTTGACGTTTAAACCTGTTGAAGTTGTTTTCTGATTTTATTTCATTCGGCAAAGTGTTGAAAAGTCGGAGTTCTTTGTAGAATGAAGTGTTTTGAGCTGTATTTGTTCTTGCAAAAGGAAAGCGGAAGTCTAGATTATTTCTCAACGTAAATTGTTGAACATTTCCTACATGGTTTCAGATGATGAGGTGTTAGATTATTTAAAGACGAACATTAAAACATTCATCAATTCATTTCGGATTGCCTTCTTTGAAAAGCATTCAAAATGATTGCATTCTTTTACAACTCTGCTAAGCCACATCACCACATTTACCATGAAACAGATAGGTGTATAAATATTGCACTTTAAAATTGTTCGCATTGCCCTATTCTGAAGGAGTTGAAGCTTGTTAATCAAGTCTTGATTGCAACAAAAATAGGATTGAGGAGTAGTATTCAAAATTTGGCTTTATTATTGAATTGAAAATGTTTATTGCACTTATTGTTTGAAATATTTTTACAGATTCTTCTAAGTAAATTTGTTTTTTTTTTTTTTTAAATATTTTTTTCACAATATAATCTATGTGTTTACCGAAATTCACTATTCCCAGGTACTTAATTTCCGAAACGATTTCAAGGCTTTCGTTTTCTATCCTAATGTTTATCGAACTGTCACTTATTACATCGTTGCTAACTACCATCATTTTTGTTTTAGAAACATTCAACTTAAGCTTATTTACTTTGAGCCATACGTTAAGATTACCCAAAGCCTTCTCGAAGCGATTGGTTGATAATTTTACTCAACGGATGTGCTATGATATGATGGCATATGGTACAGTTTTATTGAAACCACATGGCGTCCACATACATATCTTGCAATTGCAATATCAATGACCAGCCGCGTTTTCAAAGAAGATTGGTCCGACAATGTCTCCAGCTCAAAATCCGCAGCAAACATTGGATACATTTGTTTGTGAGCAGCCACTCGTGGATTTTCTGAACCCCAAATTCGACAATTTTGACGACTAACAAAGCCATCAAGATAAAAATGAGCCTCATTGCTGAAGATGATTTTCTTTGAAAAATCAGCATCCACTTGTTGTTCATTAATCCATTCAACGAAATCTCTTCTCTGTGTGTGGTCAGTAGGCTTCAGTTCTTGAGTCAATTGCATTTTGTATCGTGAAGATGCAATTCTTTTGTGAGAATACCTTGTAGAGAGCTTCTCGAAATGTCAAATTTTTAATTTTTTGTGTTGTACGGCGGACAGAGAGTCTAAGACGACTAATTGATCCAGTTTCCCTGAATTTTTGAATTAATCTCTTCTCAGTGGATGCAGTTAAATCACTATATTTGTTAACGGCTTCGCCACATTGAAAGCATCGGTTCCCACTAGATCACCGAAATCAAGCAGTGTGGGCGCGGTAAGTACCTAGATGGGTGAGACCACATGGGAACTCGGTACACCGCGTTGATGATTTTTGTTGAGGCTTGTGTTGATGGTATTCGCAAACTCCCCAAGGAGTTGCCCTGTACTTTTTCTTTTTTGGAACCCGTATTGTTTTTCATGGATTATCTTGTGGTTATTAACAAAATTTAGAAGTCGCTTGACTACCACTTCCTCTAAACATTTTTCTATCACTGGCAAAATTGAAATCGGCCTATAATTTTGTACAGTGTTTTTAGCACCGCCTTTGTAGATTGGTCTTACAATAGATGTTTTTAGTATATTTGGTATCTTGCATTCATTTAGACTTTGGTTAATGATCCTCGTGATAATTGGAGCAAATACATCCGCATGCATTTTAATGTCTCTCGTTCTAATGCCATCAATCCCTGCTGATTTGTTTTTATCCAGTAATGTTAATATTCTATATACCTCTTCAACGCGCGTTTCCTCTATGAAGATGGAGTTGTGTAGGGTTTTATTGATGTGTGTTGCCGTTATGTTATCACAATTGTGGATAATGTGAATCGTTTGTTCCGAGAAGTGTTTTGCACATTTGTTTGATTGAAAGTGCTGTAAAACATTTTTCTGATGGGAAGTTTTTCGCAAGTACCTCGTCCAAGCTCTGTTTTTTTCTTCCCATTATTTCGTTGACAAGGCTCCATGTTTTACGGGGATCATTTCTAACTTCGTTAAATTCTTCTTTATAGAAGCTGGACTTTTGCCAGAAAATGATTTTATTAACTTTGTTTCGTAATTTCTTGTACTCTGCTTCATAAGTTTTATTTAGTCTGTTGTTCTTCCACCTTTTGTAGAGCTCATCTCTTTGTTTACATTTTTCGCGAATGTAGGGCGTGATCCAAGGGTTTAGTCGGCTTTTACGCTTTGGTTTTTCAAGGATCATGGAGTTTTTGTATATGTTCTGCATAGTCGTTGATAATTTGTTGTATGTTACCTCTACGTTTTCGTCTACCAATAGCGTCTCCCAGTTTGTTTGGTGTAACTTTTCGTCCACCAAGCTGTTTTTTAAATGAGGTGCTCTATCAACTGGTAACTCACTGCTGCATGGGTCGAGTGTCCCGTAAACCACCGGGTAGTGGTCACAAACGTCGCTCTCGATTACTGCTGAAACTATTTGCTTATCTGTTAAGTTAACAGCTATATGGTCAATCAGCGTTGATGATCCTCGAGTGAGATCAACCCTTGTATCTTCTTTTATAATATTAATTAAACCATTGAGTGCCAACATTTCTAAGTAGTTCCTCGCGTGAATTTGGTCATGATCTTGAATATTAATGTTCATGTCACCCATTAATACCATATCTCTATTTTTTTGCCTTGGTGTTTGTTTCCAAATTCCTCAACGAAGTCTTTTATACTTAATGCCGGTGGCCTGTAAACTGCATACAAATACTCCACTTTAGCTCCGCTTCTAATTTTTATTCTGAGAGACTCACAAGATGTACTATTTAATTCCTGAAAATCATATTCTATATCATTTTTTATATATATGGCTATTCCTCCTCCTCTTTTTTTACTTCTGTTTATATATTCTGGTTTGTAGCCGTCTATTGTATAATGTTTGTTGTTTTCCTTCTTAATATTTATTTCCATTACAACAATAATTTTAAGGCTTGTCAATAGAGGGTTTATGCTGGCGCAAAAAATATCCAAGTTTTTCCGCATTGACCTTATATTGAAACATAAGCAACTAAAGTTCAGTTTTTTTTTATTCATATAATCTGCTATCACTAAAACCACGTATTACCCTATAATCTACGTTGTCTAACATGTTATCATTTCCGTTTGTGTTATCCATTTTTGTCTATTGTTTATGTTTTTCTAATATATCACACATACGCCGTCAATCTTATGTCCGAGTGATTTTACTCACATCGTTTACGGTGCTTATCAGCAAAGAGGGAGTGTTCTCATTTTTCCTTGCTAACACTCGTCCAGCACTCTCCCACACATAACTCCAGTTTTCCGCTTTTGCCTTTTCTTTTGCCATCCAAAGTAGGTGTTTGTTTTGCTTTGTCAGCTGATTGTTTATGTAAACAGTGGCATCGGCGACAGCTTCTGCTGGTGAGCAGGTATTTTGCATAATCTTCTTCAGTGTGATGGGGCGAGTTGATCGCGCGTGTTTCATAATTTCTTGTTTGCAAATATTCGATGTAAATGAGGCGATGATTGTGGATCTTTCAGTGTTTTTTGTTTTTGTTCTGTATATGTCAACAACATCGGTGTCCTTTATATCATGGTTGATGGTTTTCCCAATTGCTTTTACTATATCGACGAGATTTTCGTTTTGCTTAGGAGGGATATTTTTTATTTCTATGTTGTTTTTAAGTAATTGTTGTTCTATTGTGTTGATTTGAGCCCGCATGTTTTGGATAAGTTCATCCTTTTTGTTGTTGTTTTCTTTTAGCTCAGCTATTTCATTTGTCATATTTTCCATAAGTTTATTGTTTTTTGCCAGGTTGTCGTTGATGTCATCGTATTTGTTGCCGAAGAAGTCACAACTTTTTTTCATTTCTCGGATTTCTTCTCTCAGCTGTTTTATTTCTTGTAAAACAGCTATAATGTTGACCGTTTCAGTGGGGCTGTTTGTGTTTTCAATTCTTCGTCGCTCTTTTGCTTGGACTGGTGGTAATGATGTTGGTGTTGAGGGCTTTGAGGTCAACGAACGCTCGGGAGCAGAAACTGCTGCATTTGTTTGTATTTGTGCTGGAGCAGTTCTACACATATGACATTTCCAAGCTTCTCTTCTCGTTCCCATTGTTCTCCATGACTTTTCTGTCACTGTGGTGCAGTGAAAGTGCATTTTGCGATTGCACTTAGGGCAAATCACGAAGTCTCCTTCGGGGGGGAGCTCTTGACCACAAGGAACACATACACCCATGGCAAGCCTGTATTATAGAACTTATAGGAATATATGTATTATAGGAAAGAAATAAAGGGAGGGGAATTTTTCCGCGAAATGTGGAAATCCGAGTAAGAAAAATAAATTAAAAATAAATAGGCACAGATGGTTTACACTTTTCTTTTCTTTATTAAGGGGATTTTTGTTAGAAAGTCACTGTCTTATACTTGCTTTGTAATTTATGAATTTAAAAGGACACTTTTTGATTCTCAAGAAAAATAAACCAAATAAACACTTCAGGTCACTTATTAAATACGACCACACACTTCAAGCTTTACTTGTTTACTTGTTAAATAGCGGCCGTTTCGGTTGAATTTTATTACTCCAGATGTTGGGAATCGGAGAGGTATGTATAATTTCGGCACGAAGAAAAAAACTGAGTCTTAGAATATATGTACAATACATATATGCAAATGACAGCCTTTATTAGAAATTAATATTTATTCAAGTATGTACATTTATGTATGTATGTACATTAGTGGCTTGGCTTTTACCATCAAAGCCCTGGTTAATATGACAGAAAAACTTTGCATTGGAGAGGGGAGGGAGGGAGACGATCGCCGAAGATCGTATGTACCTACATATACAGTATGTATCTATCTACAATCGATTCCTACAACTATAATTCAGATATTCTTTTCCACGTCACCCAATGAGGTAGAATATAAAACGCGTTTTTTTTTCAAGGTGTCGCCTGTAGGCATAGTAATTACTCTTTAGTAAGTACTAAAGAAATAAAAATATTCATGAAATAAAAAAAAAAAGAATGAATAACTACAAAAACTTACAAACAAAAGTGAAAAACGGAAAATAAATAAAAATTAAAAAAAAAAAAATTAACAAAATAAATCATTAATCCTTTATGAATGGGTATGAATACTAAAGTGAAGTTCTCAGTTGCTCACACTGCAATTAAGTGTTCTTCGTGTCGTATTTTTGGAAATTGGCTTTCAAAAAGCGTTTGCATACTTTTGAATATAAGCTTTAAATGCTTGAGAAGGAACAGTTAACTTTCCAAATACGGATGATGTGTCATAAGCGTTATAAGCTCGTAATTTTATTAACAGAGCTTGTTCTCGAAATATGTCTGTTTTGTCTATCATGAACAGAGCGCAGTTTTCACAATTAAGTTTCTTATGCAACTTAAAAGCTGCAAACCCGGCATAAAATGTAAGTGCCGCTTCTTGCAGCTTCTGTGAACATCCTTTGAATACAACTATTTCTGTCTCATTGGCATCACCATCAAACTCGTCATCGCAACTATTGGTATGGTATTCGATACTGCTCAGAATATCTATTCCCATGAAATGCTCTTCTATTGGAAGTTCATGTGGAATTCTTCATTGTCATCACACTTAAGATCTTCGCAATCAGTTTCGTGCAATAACGACTCAGCCCCAGAATCTTTGTAACTTGAATTTTCTGGCGACTTTAATTTTTTGAAACTAAGTTGCTTCAAATTACGAATAAATCTGTAAGCTGAAGGATTCCGTTCGTATAATCCCCTATTTTATCGAGCCATTGAAAATAAATTTTCTGCAACATCAGTAGATATTAAGATGTGCAATTAGATCCTTGCTGGTCATTTTTAAGTTTTTCCCATATTAGTTCTATAGCAAGTAAAGTTTGTAGTAACCCACAAAAGCAATATGGCTTCTTCATCTTACCGGTAGATTCCCATTACGATATCCACTGCCTAGCAATTTTTATGGACTGCAGAGTCTCGCTATGTAGTGAAATAGGGTGTCGATAAGGGTTGCTTGTATTTAAACCGTAACTGTTTAAGTTGTCGAAAAGATCATTCATTTTGCTTAAAAAGTTGCTTCTTATCGGTTAAGGTTTTAAAACAATTTGCTGACATGACACTTAGCGAAGCATTGTTCAAGCGTATACACAACCATATTCGTTCAGCGGAAGGATAAAACTAATTATCTGTCGAATCAGACATGAGCTAAGTGTTACCATTCACGAAATAAGTACTAGTTGAAAAAAAAAAGTTAGATGGCGGACCCTTTATTTCAATTTTCTGAGCTTTTTTTTACATAACAGTCTATATGCTTCGTAAAGTTACGTAAGTAATTAATTTCAGCAACTTTCTTTATATTTTCTCCACCAATCACCAGTCTTGTATAAGTGTTAAGTTGTCTTGCGACCGATAATTTTCAGTCTATCTTGTTTGAGCCATATGCACATTAATATTATTTAAGGCATCTTGCATTATTTGATTACGTTCACTCAAGTCAGTTCCGGTCACATATATTACCGCATCATCCGCGAAGAGTGCTCATTTTCCATTTTTTGGACGTTTTGAATATTATTAATCTGACGGATACGCATTCTTTTGTCGAAATTTTCTATGACAGTGTGGCTGAAATTTGTGGTGGTCGAATTCCAAACCCAAAACCCCAAAGAAAGAAGTTTAACGGCGTTAAATCTAATGATCTGGGCGGTCAATTCTGATCACCAAAATGGGAAATTATACGACCAGGAAATGACTCATACAATATTTGAATTATTTCTTTGGTTTATTTGTTTGTTTGTTTATTTAGTATTTTTAATTATTATTTTACAAAGTTTAATAATACAGTGCAACCTCGATATAACGAAACTGAAGGGGATTAGAGATTATTCGTTATACCAAGTAATTCGTTACTATGAGGTTCTTTATATAAAAGTTAGGTTAATCTAAGATTCGTTTAAACGAGGTAAAAAAATTGTTTAAAAATCTCAACTTTACGTATTCAGGTACTAATCTGCTTACCGGTATAGCGAACGATTTTCACTAATACAAACACACTAATGAAAACACATTTGAATTATATGTATTTCATTATAATTAATTTAATTTTTTGTTTCTCTGCGACAGTTAAGGAACACCCTTTCCGTTTATCAGCCATTGCAAACTTTAAAACTAAGTACAGTGACAAAATGCATTACGTAACATCAAAAAACAATGATTGTCTTACGACATACGGGTTATGTCTGAACATGTCGAAACATGAATTATTGTGAAATTGAGTGTGCTTAATTTATAGGATTCGTTATGTAGGGGTTATAAGTATAAGATTCGTTAAATAGTGGTAAATAATAATTTCACTTTATATTTTGCAAAGATTGAAAATTCGTTAAAAAAAGGTTTTTGACAAATGTATTCGTAATGTAAATGTAGTAAATTAGTTCTTACGGATAGTAACTAAGGGACAGTACTAAGGGACTTGGAAGAATTCGTTAAATCGAGGAAATCGTTATATTGAGGTTTGTTATATTAAGGTTACCTGTAATAATAACAATTTTTTTTTATGATTACGTATTATATAGTATAATAAATAGTTAAGTTAAACAAAAAAGAATATAAATAATTTAGTAACATGAATTTAGTTCTCACAATAATTTTGAACTTTAATAAAATCCACGATTTGACGTTTAAACCTGTTGAAGTTGTTTTCTGATTTTATTTCATTCGGCAAAGTGTTGAAAAGTCGGAGTTCTTTGTAGAATGAAGTGTTTTGAGCTGTATTTGTTCTTGCAAAAGGAAAGCGGAAGTCTAGATTATTTCTCAACGTAAATTGTTGAACATTTCCTACATGGTTTCAGATGATGAGGTGTTAGATTATTTAAAGACGAACATTAAAACATTCATCAATTCATTTCGGATTGCCTTCTTTGAAAAGCATTCAAAATGATTGCATTCTTTTACAACTCTGCTAAGCCACATCACCACATTTACCATGAAACAGATAGGTGTATAAATATTGCACTTTAAAATTGTTCGCATTGCCCTATTCTGAAGGAGTTGAAGCTTGTTAATCAAGTCTTGATTGCAACAAAAATAGGATTGAGGAGTAGTATTCAAAATTTGGCTTTATTATTGAATTGAAAATGTTTATTGCACTTATTGTTTGAAATATTTTTACAGATTCTTCTAAGTAAATTTGTTTTTTTTTTTTTTTAAATATTTTTTTCACAATATAATCTATGTGTTTACCGAAATTCACTATTCCCAGGTACTTAATTTCCGAAACGATTTCAAGGCTTTCGTTTTCTATCCTAATGTTTATCGAACTGTCACTTATTACATCGTTGCTAACTACCATCATTTTTGTTTTAGAAACATTCAACTTAAGCTTATTTACTTTGAGCCATACGTTAAGATTACCCAAAGCCTTCTCGAAGCGATTGGTTGATAATTTTACTCAACGGATGTGCTATGATATGATGGCATATGGTACAGTTTTATTGAAACCACATGGCGTCCACATACATATCTTGCAATTGCAATATCAATGACCAGCCGCGTTTTCAAAGAAGATTGGTCCGACAATGTCTCCAGCTCAAAATCCGCAGCAAACATTGGATACATTTGTTTGTGAGCAGCCACTCGTGGATTTTCTGAACCCCAAATTCGACAATTTTGACGACTAACAAAGCCATCAAGATAAAAATGAGCCTCATTGCTGAAGATGATTTTCTTTGAAAAATCAGCATCCACTTGTTGTTCATTAATCCATTCAACGAAATCTCTTCTCTGTGTGTGGTCAGTAGGCTTCAGTTCTTGAGTCAATTGCATTTTGTATCGTGAAGATGCAATTCTTTTGTGAGAATACCTTGTAGAGAGCTTCTCGAAATGTCAAATTTTTAATTTTTTGTGTTGTACGGCGGACAGAGAGTCTAAGACGACTAATTGATCCAGTTTCCCTGAATTTTTGAATTAATCTCTTCTCAGTGGATGCAGTTAAATCACTATATTTGTTAACGGCTTCGCCACATTGAAAGCATCGGTTCCCACTAGATCACCGAAATCAAGCAGTGTGGGCGCGGTAAGTACCTAGATGGGTGAGACCACATGGGAACTCGCTACACCGCGTGCTGTTGGCAAAACGCCACATGCATAGTACATACAGTACTCCGGCGTAAAATCCTGGACTTTACAAATTTTCATTTATATCGATCCCTTGAAAAATAAATAAAAATAAATCAATATACCGATCATAATTTATAAATATTGCTCAACATTTAAAGTAGGTTGTTCTTTCGTGTAGCGCTCCATTTTTAATAACCCTGAGCTGCCACGCTGTCTTTCAAATTTTGCGTGAATTTGGACAAAATTTTCCTAAGTCTGGCGGAGTTCTAGAGAGTTTCTATTGAATGGCAATATTTCAATCAGGCCTACTTTTTGGATGTATATGGCTTTGTTATACAGACTTAAACAGTCCTTGTAAGGCTGCCATAAGTTGTGTTCGTAGATTATAGAGATCTTCATTCCACGATGGGGGAAATGTTTTTTATTACGTCTAACTGGAAACGAGACTTTGCATACTACGTCCATTGTCTCCTCGAAAGTCTTTACATTTGCCTCCAGTTGTTACGGTGTTTATTTCGGGTATGCTTTTGAGTTCTGTCCTAAGGATTTGGCCAAACTTGGTTCAATTAATTATTTTTGGGTGTCTTAAACGGTTTAGTGGTCTCGCCAGTGAGACTCAACTCGTAGAGGATCCATCTGTGGTCTGAGAATAATTTCAGACTTAGAGTAGAAAATGGAAACTCTAATTTTCGACTGTAAATTTGTCATTGTTTGTTTTTAGTGTAATATCTAGAACCTCTTCCCACCCCCTGAAAGTTTCCCTACTAGGAAAGACAAAGGTTGGGTTCATGCCCTTATTGTAGACAGATATGTACGAGGGGCGTTCAATATATTCTCGGTATCGATATGAAGGAAAATGCGAATTCAATTTAAATTGTTGTTATTTTTCAATATAATCTCCCCTAACATCAATGCATTTGTTACATCTTGAGATAAGCTTTTTTAAACCCTCAAAAAAATAAATTTCCTCTTTCTCTGCCAAATTATCATTTATTGCCGACTTGAGTTCTTCATCATCCGAAAATCTTTTTCCACGAAGACATTTTTTCAAATCCGGAAACAGGAAATAATCACTAGGGGCAAGGTCTGGACTATAGGGTGGGTGTTGGATTTCTTCGAAACCACAATCTCGCGCAGCAGCCTTGGAAACTCGCGCCGTGTGAACAGGAGCGTTGTCATGAAGAAGCAACACACCCGCTGCGAGTTTACCCCGTCTTTTCTTTTTAATTTCCTCCCGAAAATTATGCAAAGTGGAAGCGTAGGATGTGGCGTTGATGGTTTCACCTTTTTTTTTGTACTCAATGAGCAAGATTCCCTTTGAGTCCCAAAAAACTGTGGCCATGAGCTTCCCGGCAGACGGAGTGACTTTGAACTTCTTCGGGGGGTCTGTTCCTTTTTTATGCCACTGCATGGACTCTTGTTTGCTTTCAGGGTCATAGTGGTGGACCCATGTTTCGTCCCCAGTAACAATTCGATCCATAACACCGTCCGCGATCTCACTACACATCTCCAAAAGCTCTCTACAGCATGCGATTCTCACTTTTTTCTGAGGCGCTGTGAGCATTCGTGGCACCCACTGCACTGACCTTTGAAAGTTTAAGATGGTCATGAAGAATGGTGTGAATGGTACCAATTGAAAGCTTGGTGATCTCTGCCATCATTTTCACCTTTATTCGGGCATCCTCAAGAACAAGTTTTTCGAGTTCTTTGATGCTTTCTCCTGTACAAGCAGTAGCCGGGGCGCCGGAGCGGGGGTCGTCTTCAATGCTCTCTTTGCCTCTCTTGAACTCACTTGACCACTTTTGCACAGTTGATAATGAAGGTGCGGAACCCTGGTAAACAGCCACCATCTCTTCATGAATAGTTTTTTGACTTTTTCCTTGCTTAGTGAGAAATTTAATTACAGCGCGATGCTCAATTTTCACCATCATCGTCTCAGTTGCCATTATGATTCTGTTTAACTAGAGATAAAACGCGAATCACATTTATATGAAATTTTACATGAATGCACTAAAATAATAGTATTACTTGATAAATAAGTCAATTTATATATACAACCACAGCTTCCCCCCGATACCGAGAATATGTTGAACGCCCCTCGTAAGTTGGTGGTTAGAGAAAATCGGAAAGCGCTATACCTCTTTCATTATTCTCTGTACTTCACCATACTGTATGCTTCGCTCTGGCGTCGCAGCGCATCAGTAGGTTGTCCTTCTTTGTTATGGTAACTGTGAGTTGCTCCACTTCCTCTGGTGGTGCTGGTATCTCATGAGCCATGTATGCTGATCAGAGGTATGTTGTTTGGTCCGCACACTCCAGTTTAACCACAGTTAAATCGTTTGAGCTAAGGTTGGGACTTAAAAGTTTAGCGAGTGTGCATATTCTAGGCTTACCTATAGCCTGATGTTTGTAGAAGAGGTCGTATTGTTTGTCTTGAGGCCTTTCTATGGCTGAGTCTCTCACCCAGGGCTCCTGGATAATGCCGATGTCAATATTTCCCCACCTTAGGAAAACAGCAGATTATCAGAGGCACATATAGAATGCTTCAGATTAGTCTGTATGACCTTCAGCATTATCCGTTTTTTCAGCGATCACCAGATCCTTCAACAACTTGTCGGTTTCAATTATATCCACATCGTCCTCAGGGCCCAGTGGTAGGGAAATCTTAAGCCTAGCTTGCCTGACGCCAGATCTAAGTTTATGGTCTCCTTCTTCTAGTGCTCCCAGGCACTCGTTATTGATGAAGAGCAGTAAGTATATATCCTCCGTCTTAATGACTGCCCGGTCATCCATTGGAACCATCTGGTTATGGAGTTTAAGACATTGGAAGAGCTTTCCCCATCTATCTTCATATTGGGCAACAAACTGCAGGGTCTCCTTGAGATGTCTTTAGCTGGGATAAGCTTGAGCTTCAAGCCATCCCAAGCGTCACTAACCTTTGCAAGTTATTCACTAAGGAAGGTTTTGGAAAAGTAATTGTAGCATTTGATTACCCGATATAACCTAGGCAGATAGGCAGAGATCCGCTTTGGTTGTTGATGAGGTGATCGATCACCACTCCTTGTACTCGTCAAGGATTACCTGGTAAGAACTGTAGTTCTTGTGAGGTATGCGGCCGACATCGTCATGCAATAGGATTGGACCATGCCAAGTGCCGAGCTGACCATCGACGAGTGCACACGCACTAGCGCACTTGTGAAATTCGCTCCTCGCGTAGAGAAAAAAAAATTACTTGCGCGAGAAGACAAAATAAAAACCAAGCACGATAGTGCAGTAGAAATAACATCTACATTGCGGGCATCCTAAACTCCCTGTCTCTGGTCATTCTGTTGCTTGCACTCAGTCACTGCCGTTGCTGTATTACATTGTGTGTATGTAACAACCGATGGATAGCGGGTTATGAGTATGAATTTTGTTGTTGTTTTCTATTGTTGTAATGGCATAACACCTACAACAATTTGATTCGGCAAACCCATTCTGGGTGGGTGGCCGTGGCTCGAGTGGTAGTGGACTGGCTTCGGCAGGTTCGGTGTCCGAATCCCAGCCTCACCCGAAAGGCATATTCATTTTTTCAGTTAACGGAAATCAACTATGATGAGTAGTTGACTAGAAATCAACAACAAGCCAACCTCCACGAAGAATTTAGTCTCCCCATTAAATGTTGGATGACACCCATGGAGCGAAATAACCACTGAGCCCAAACATCTTTCTTTCTTTCTCTGTCCCATTTTCCAAAAAACTTAACACGTGCTCAGGCACTTTAACTGTATTCATCCCCACTGGAGAGTTAATAGCCAATATTCGCGGGTTTAAATGCGTACGTCCACTTGTGTAAATACAGACCAGTTGTTTTGGCACTTAGTGAAACACAGGTAGATCCCCGCCTACACCTCTCAGATCACTTTGATCTAAAGCTACCTGGCTACCAACTAGTGCCATTATTCATCTCTCACCGCGGTCTCGCCATTTACGGTTTAGTGATGTAGCTCTCCAAACTCCACCAAAATGCAGTCCCTGTTCCAAGCCGGAATTCAATTTTAAGTGGTTAAAATTTCATCTCCGTAAGGAAATAATCCACTATTTATTATTTACAGAAGCCCAAACTGGCCAGCAATCTGACTACCTGGCTACGAACTAGTGCCATTATTCTTCTTCACCACAATTTAGTCCCTTTTCCAATCCGGTTAAATTGGTTAAAATTCCATCTCCATATGCAAATTATCCACTATTGCTTTATTTACAAAAGCCCCAAACTGGGCAGCAATTCGACCTTTAACGAATTTGATGCGCTGTCTGAATCCATACAAAGAATTGTATCCCTGTATTCTCATACTTAAATCGTCAATATAATATACACAATTCTGGGTGGCTTCGACATTGTGCACAGACAACACCCGAAGAACGATGTGTTGAGATCTTCGCTGTGGGAAGTAACTCAACCTTACTTGTAAATGAGCCCACACGAATACCAGAAGTTGATAGTACTACCGCCAACACCCAGGACTTGTTTTTAATTTCTCACCCTGACAAATACCAGATCAATGTGCTATCCCCTCTAGGTTCATCGGACCACTGTGTCATATCAGCCAATTTCTCGTACACCGACGAAAAGATTCCTAAGAGAACCGTATGGCAATACGAGAAAGCCAATTGGACGGACTTAACAGCATCTGTAGGGACTTTAACTGGTCGTTATGTTTCCTCGATAGCGACGAGGATGCCGCTGCTGATATGATCACAGACATTATTCTTTTTGGAATGAGATCCTTTTCCCTCATCGGATGAAGAGTATCAAACCAAAAGAAAAGGCATGGTACAAATCGAGCTGTAAAGAGGCTGTCAGGCTTAGAGATATGTTTTTTCAGTCCTATAAGACCAACTCGACAGAGGAAAACCGAAGAAAGTTCAAAAGAGACAGGAATGACTGCAACGCCTTTCTCAAGCGTGTGAAATTTCAATACGACCAAAAACTGAGGCAAAAAATACTACAATGTCCCAATGGTAGTAACAATTTTTGGTCGCTCCTCAAAAACATTAGAAATTCTGCCTCATCCTCCATCCCAACGCTCATTTACAATGAGCTAATTTGCTTGTTGCACACTTTGCGGCCAGCTCAACACTTCCAGATTGTGCTTTGTCCCCACCTACCCTTGAGTGCGTCGAATCTTCATTAGGACGACTCCACTTTCGTACTCGTGTAGTAGCAAGAGTAATTGAAGATTTTAATATACACAAATCTGCTGGTCCAGATGGTATATCTTCTTCTGAAGAGGAGAACACCTCGAAAATTTCTTAATGACCGGCAATACGGTTTTCATAGTAAGAGGTCCACTGCAGATCTGTTGGCATATCTCACCAAAAAGTGAAACCAAGTGTACATCAATCTGGCGAAAGCAAAATAGTTGCACTTGATGTATACATATAAGGCATTTGACAGAGTTTAGCATTGGGCTTTTTTGTCGAAAAATGCATTTGGGATCAATGAATCTCTTCTTCAATTAATTAGAAACTACCTTTCGGAACGTTCAATTCAAGTTGTCTTGGATGTTTTTAAGTCTGATATCCACAAAATAAATGCCGGTGTACCCTAGGGCTCCATTCTGTCTCCGACACACTTTTTTAATTTTCATTAATGATCTCTTCTAATCTAATACAGTCGCTTCCCTCCTTGTCGAATTTTTCCATTTCCCTCTAAATCGAATTTTTTCGCCATATTTTGGCATTCGTCTCAATTTTCCATACAAAAGACCATCCTTTAAGTCGAAATTCCCTCTAACTCGAATACATTATATTTTCAATCCCTCTAAGTCGAATTTTTTTTCTTTTGCGGAAAAAAAGCAAAAAATAAACGCCGTGTACTTACCAAGATCTTAAGGATTTGGGAAACCAAAAACGATTACTATAAGATATAACTGCTCGACTGTATACGAGAATTTTCAAAAGAGAATTTTCATGGCTACAGGATGTAACTCCGTTCACAATTGAGAATTGTTTCAAAATGACCGGATTTCAGGCCGAGACAGGACGATGGAGATGATATTCGGCTTAATTTACTCAGATGTTTAAACGATATACCAATGCAATCGAGGTGATCTGGAACAGGGTTACAGAATCTGATTATAATGTTGAAGCCGTGAGTTGGAAGGATTATGTTGAAGTCGATATCGTAGCCACAGAAGTACCTGATCGCGATTACGGGAGTGGAGGAGAAGAAGATGAAGCCGAAAAAATTAAAATTGAAATCCCGGAAATACAGAGATCGGCAGGGCATTCCATAAGCGAGTTGTACGGCTTAGGAACGAATCACGATATTTTAGAGTACGTCCGAAAATGGGCTTGAGGGAATACTGATGAGCATTCATAGCGAGACGGGTGTTACGGTTGAAAGTTTGAATGGGCGGAATGCTACTGGCGATTTCAGTGGAGCACTGGTGGTGGAAATAGCGATAAAACAAAGTGAGACAGGAGACATTACGTCGGTGTTCGAGGGTGTCAATTACTGGTATTATAATTATCAATAAGTTTTATCGCCCGGTTTTGAATCCTATCTAGCAGGTGCAGAGATGTTTTAGGAGCATCTGACCTGATGTGGGCGTTGTACTCCAATTTTGGGCGGATGAATGCCTTATATATTGAGGCCAGATCAGAGGGGGTAAGATATTTTTTACATCGCTTGAGGAAACCTAGACATTTCGCAGCATTTTTGGCGATATCAAATATGTGGTCATTCCAACGTAAGTTGTCATTGACATACATACGAGAATGGAAAGTTTTTCGGTTTCGGCGATGCAAGTGCCATTCATGGATAATGGCTGGGTGTTTAAATTTCGCTTTAACGACAGCAGACAGCATTGTGTTTTGTAAGCATTAAATTCCACTCTGTTGATAGTTCCGCAATTGGTTATGCTGTTGATATCGGAATTTAATGAGCTTAGCATACGCTGCCGTTCTCGTTCTACAGCCGAAGAGCAGTACCGTGAGTCCGGGAACGAATATGAAAAGCAGAGAGTATTGTCATCAGCAAAGGAATATATTGGATTAGAAGTAGCAGACAAGAGATCGTTAATGAAAATTAAAAAGAGTGTCGGAGACAGAACAGAGCCCTGGGGCACACCAGCATTTATTTTGTGAATATCGGACTTGAAACCGTCCAAGACAACTTGCATTGAACGTTCCGAAAGGTAATTTTTAATCCATTGAAGAAGAGAGTCGTCGATCCCAAATGCACGCATTTTCGACAAAAGAGCCTGATGCCAAACTCTGTCAAATGCCTGAGAAATATCAAGTGCAACTATCTTACTTTCGCCAGATTGATGTACGCTTTGGTTCCACTTTTCGGTGAGACATGCCATCAAATCACCAGTGGAGCTGTTGCTACGAAAACTGTACTGCCGGTCATTGAGAAGTTTTCATGTTTCGAGATATTTCATGAGCTGACGATTTATCAGCGTTTCCATGACCTTGGAAAGAAGCGACGTAAGTCCAATGGGTCTGTAGGAGGAGAGAGAAGATGATTCGCCTTTTTTAAGGACGGGCTGTACAAAAGCTTACGCAGTGGTTTTGCCAGCGGGGAAGAACACCTCTTTAGAAGAAGGGGAGATATACCATCTGGACCAGCGGCTTTATGTATGTTGAGATCTTTAAGTACTCTTGCTACTACACGAGTGCGAAAGTAGATTCGTCCCATTGAAGATTCGACGCACTCAAGTGTAGGCGGAGACAAAGCACAATCTGGGAGTGTTGAGCTGGCCGCAAAGAATCTTTTCTCTGACTGTGTGGTTGGTGTACGCGAAATTAGCTAATATGACACAATGCAATGGTCCGACGAACCTAGAGGGGAGAGCACATCAATGGTGTACTTATCAGGGTGAGAAGTTGAAAACAAGTCCAGAGTGTTGGCGATATGACTATCAACGTCTGGTATTCGCTTTGGCTCATTTACAAGCTGCGTTAGGTTGTTTTCCGCAGCGAAGATCTCAACACACTGTCTTTCGGGTGTTGTCTGTCCAGCCACCTAGAATTGTGTATATTGAAGTCGCCCGTAATAACGATACAGGGATACAATTCTTTGAATGGAGTCGGACAGCGCATCAAACTCGTTTAAAGTTAAATTGCTGTCCAGTTTGGGGCTTCTGTAAATAAAGCAGTAGTGGATAATTTGCTTACGGAGATGGAATTTTAACCACATGAAGTTGAATTCCGGATTGGAACATGGATTACATTGTGGTGGGGTTTGGTAAGCTACATCACTACGCACGTAAATGGCGAGACCGCGGTGTGAGAAGAATAATGGCACTAGTTCGTAGGCAGGTAGCTTCAGATCAGAATGATCTGGGAGGTGTGGGCGGGGATCTACCTGTGTTTCACTTAGTGCCAAAACAGCTGGTCTGTACTTACAGACGTGGACATACGCAGAACAGTGATTACTTTTTAGCCCGCGTACATTGGCAACGTCTACCCTGAATTCCCTAGTCATAATCACAGACACATTGCGGAGTGAAAATTCTCACAGTGATTTATCGGATCAAATTGTTGTAGGTGTTATGCCCTTATAACAATATGAAACAGTGCACCAATAAAATTTTCACTCACAACCCGCTATCCATCAGTTGTTACATACACTCTGCCACTGCGCGTACCGTATGGTAAATACAGTAATGGCAGTGATTTTTTCCACTGTATTGCACTTTTTTTCACACCCGCGCGGTGGTTTTGTTTTTTTTTTTTGCATAGCACACGATATTCTGCGAGTGCACTGGTTGACTTGTGCACTCGTCGGTGGTCGACTCGGTACTGATTGATGACATTAAAAACACAATTGAAATATTGCAATTGGCAACTGAAATGACAGATAATGTACTGGATGAGGTCCAACATTGGCTTTTTGAAATATAATAGTTTTTTAAACGGGTGAACACTCCAACTATTGTAATTACTCAATCAAAAATTGTCGATTTTTTTAAGTAATTTTATTGGAACAATATTTTGATAAGATACTTATGAATTAATGAGCAATTAAAGCAAGAAGCTCCTCTATATTTATTTAATTTTTGTAACCTTATTTTTAAACACAATAAAGGCTTTTAAACAATGTGGTGAAATTATGTATAATAACATTCCGACCGATTGGATATCGGAAACCACACTCGTAGTAAGGTCAGCCTTCTGCTCAACCAACTATTAACACTCGTGTGAAATTATATATAATAACATTCCGACCGATTGGACATCGAAAACCACACTCGGGTAGTAAGGTCAGCCATCTGCTGAACCAGCTATTCACCCTCGTGTGGGAATAGCAAGCCTTCTGCTGAACCAACTATTCCGATCGTCTTCATCGGATCCCATGCTTGTGCGGGTGTAGGGAATATTATTAAGCTAGCGACATTGTCGCATAATAAAGATTGAAAAAGTAATAAAGAAATCTTCAAGTGAACAAGTTGACTTTTAATTAAGCTCTATCCATTACATGGCGATCCTGCCAGTGTGCAGAAAAATGCGAAACCTTGATTTGATATTAATTTTAATAAAAATTATAGAAAATTATTATTCTTATAAAATATTCTAATAAAAACGGTATTTAAATTGAATCACAAATTTATGTAAGGTACATTGTGGATTATCGATTACATAACAAGTTCCTGTGAATAGACTAAAATACCGCCAATCTTTTTAAGTTTCAAGATCATATCTATTACTACTCAAATAATTAAATTTTCAAACAAAAACAAAAAAAAACAAAGTGAAATAGCTAATGAAAGCAGAAAACTATAAAAGAAAAAAAATGCAAACAAACTTGGAAACGTAATTTGTACTACAGTCGATCTAAAAGAAGTGAAAATGAAGTTATAAACCATATGTAAATCTATAACTTTTTCTCGATAAAAGTTCATTTATATAAAATGAAGAGAATAAATAGTTAAACAAATTTGAAAGAAAAGATTAAAACAACCAAAGAAGAGAGACGACTTAGAAGACGACAACTGGAGAGGAAGAAAAAGCAAGTCAACAGCAACATCATCAAAAAACAAAAGAAGAAAGTAAGTCGTACTAGGTACCAGTTTTCATATATACATATATATATATTACCATGTAAAAATATTGTTTTACAGAATAATGAAAAATTAATAAAAATTGTAAAAAAAAAAAACAAAAAACACAAGAGCGACTATGGGCAAACAACAATTTAAAATAGCAAGGCCGAGTGCCAATGTTATAAATGAGGTAGAAGTAGTTGAACAAAAATTAAGTCATGAATCATACCGTATTATAATTATTGTACTATTAGCTGCCCATTTGACCATTAAACTGTTTCCTGGCATAGAAAGTCACTTAAAAAAACATAACTAGCAAGAGCTGCGTCCGTCGCACAAATTTAGAATAAAAGAAAAAATAGACAAAGACCCATTACAAGATGATAGGATAGAAAATGCAATTAACTAGTCTAGTTACTTAAAGCCCTGGTAGCTAGTGCTATAGCATAGATTGATTAGGTAATTGATTACCTTTTTAATAAATAATAATAATAACAATTAAGTAGTACTTATTATAATGTAGACGAGATAGGAATTCTAAATCTATTATTTAATATTAGAATTAGATGGAATGGTTAAAGACTGTCGCCAAAGGACGGGAACATAAAGAAGTACTTATAATGTCCTTATAATGTACTTATAAATGTCTCAACACAGATAGACCTATAGGTCGCGAAACTTTAAATAGACATATCGAGGTATTGGTACACAGGTTAGAAAACATTAGAGTTCTACTTAACGTAAACTACTCAAGGTTAACTAACCAACATAAGGGAAACCCTCATAAAATATGTAGTGACTGCAGAGACAGAGTTTTGAGAGCAGCATCCCGACAGGGCATAGACCTTGACATACTAGTTACACTCCATGAAAAGATAACAATAGATAGTAACAAGGATATAGAAAGCATAAGAGATACAAAAGAAGCCATTAACAATACGACTAGGAAGATTTCTAGTTCAAACAAAATGTCACAAACGCCTGTAGACTTTTTAAATATCGCTTCGAAAATCCGGATTTAGAGGGCACTGTGGAACAACTGCAGAGTTTCTTAGTGGCTTTAGAATTGATAAATAGCATAAATGATAGCAACGACATCGTTGCATTAATCTAATAAAGACACAGTTAAAAGGAAACGCTATAAATTTAATCGCAGGAACTGAAACAATAATAGCACAAGTAGTCGAAAAATTAAAAACCACAATAAAAGGCGAATCCCAGTGGCATACGCTTCAAGATCATTCACCAAAGGCGAAAGCTATAAATCCAAAATTGAACAAGAACTTGCTACTTGTTTTTGGGCAATTAAGGAATTCAGACCTTATATATATGGCACTAAGTTCTTGGTTAGAAGTGATCACAGACCACTATCGTATCTATTTACAATGAAAAATCCGTCTTCTAAATTGACACGAATGAGACTAGATCTCGAAGAATACGATTTTACTGTAGAGTAATAGGTAGGACATAAATTAAATAATATCTATAAGGGAATATTTACGGTAGTAAACATAGAAAATAGGAACAACGTAATTTTAAAGGACGATAATGACAAGACCACAATTGTGCACAAAGACCGACTAAGACGCTATGATACCGAATAACAATATAAGTACATGAAAAAAAAATTTTAACCAAAATAATTTTGTTTAAAATATTATTATTATTAAGTGTTAAAAAATGTTATTACACTATTATTAAATATTTAAAATAAAATACAAAATTTCATAAAATTAAAAAAAAATTAATTGCATAATTAAAACATAGGAATATCGGAATAAGAATAAATTGTAAATTCATTCTTTCTGAAAAAGGGAGGTGTGTTGAGATAATATTCCGACCGATTGGACGTCAGAAACCACACTCGTGCAGTAATGTCAGCCTTCTGCTAAATCAGCTATTCCGATCGTAAGGTCATCGGATCCTATGCTCGTGCCAACGTGGGGAATATTATTAAGCTAGCGACACTGTCGCATAAGAAAGATTGAAAAAGTAATAAAGAAACCTTCAAGTGAACAAATTGACTTTTAATTAAGCTCTAACCATTACAACAAAAAAAACAATTGGAGAACTTAATACGAGTACTTCCAAAACTCAATGCTGTCTGCTGTCGTTAAAGCGAAATTTAAATACCCAGCCATTATCTATGAATGGCACTTGCATCGTTGACACCGAAAAACTTTACATTCTCGTCGATGCCGCCAAAAACTCTGCGAATTGTCTAGGTTTCCTCAGATGATGTAAAAAATACTTGTCTCCCTTCGATCTGGCCTCAATATACAATATAAGGCATTTATCCCCCCAAAATTGGAGTATAATGCCCACATCTGGTCAGGTGCTCTTAAAACGACTCTCCACCTGCTTAATAGGGTTCAAAACCGTGCGATAAAACTGATATATGATACTAATATCTGTCAGTCCGTTGACACCATCTAACACCGACGTACTATCTCCTGTCTCACTTTGTTTTATCGCTATTTCCACCACCAGTGTTCCATTGAAATCGCCCCGTCAAACCTTCAACCGTAACACCCATCTCACTATAAATGCTCATCAGTATACTCAAGCCTACTTCCAGACGTACTTTTAAGTATCGTGATTCGTTTCTAGGCCGTAGAGTTCGGACCTACCCTGCCGAGGTCTCTATTTGCTCTTCTTTATAACCTGCAAACATTTAAGACCAATGTACGTCGGTACTTCTCTTTTCTTCCTTCCTGGTTTTCCTTCGCCCGCGCTGTGTACAAACATTTTAAGGGTACTCAAATCCCTTGAGTGCGCGAATTAACAAAACGTTCCTTCGGAGTTTTAAAAAAAAAAAAATCTACTTTACTTCATTCTTTACAAAATACAAATCTTTGATTTAATTCGCAATTTATAATTTGTATGAAAACTGTGGGAACGGAAGCTTGGATTTGGTTTTCGCACGGTTTTGTTTAAGGTTTAGTTTTACAAAGTTGTGAAAAGCAAGCCTGTACATAATTTTCAAGAAAAAGATTTAATGTTACAATCAATGAATTTTGAAAAGCAAGCACTTTAATTATTTGACAAAAGAGTATTATGGGTATGTATGTATCACTTATTGATGTACGTAATTGGATGTACATAATTCCTCCCGCCTAAGATGAAGCGATGGCCATGAAAGGCTGTTACTTGAAGACTTATCATGGGCTGGAGCTTCTGAATTTACTAGGTGGGGTGAAAAGTAACCTCCTTGACCGCCAGGATGCGCTGCTACTGCAAAAAAGGTTATGATGCCTTGAAGTCCGTTCATATTTAGGCAGACATGCCAAATTTCAGTGCGATACTGTCTTTAGTTTTGTTTTGACAGCTGATTGTTGTTGACGTGTTTGACATCATGTTGAGTATGGACAAAAATGATTTTCGCTCTCTCATAAAACATTATTTTTTGGGAAGCAGAACAGCGAAGGAAACAAAAAAAAAGTTGGATAAATATTATGGGGCTAATGCTCCGTCAAATATTGGTTCGAGAGTTTCGGGGTGGCCGCAACTCCACACTACCGATCAATTCCGCAGGGGCAGGCCCTCCGATGCGGTTACAGAGGACAATGTCAAAAAAATACGTGAAATGGTGTTGGCTGACCGGAAAGTGAAGGTGCGCGAGCTAGCAGATACCACAAAGATTAGTACTGAGCGCACACGCCATATTTTGGGCAATATTCTGCATATGAAAAAGTTATCCTGCCGCTGGGTGCCGCGCATGCTCACTCCTGACCAAAAACACGAACGCGAGAGCACTTCGAAACAGTGTTTGGACTTGCTGATGCGGAAGCGGGTGGACTTTTGGCGTCAATTGGCAACTGTTGATGAAACTTGGATCTACTATTACACACCAGAGAACAGAATGAGTGCCCGGCAATGGACTGAATCCGGCACGAGTGCTCCGAAGCGGCCGCAAGAGTATTACTGTGCATTATTGGAGCGATTGAAGGCCGGAATCGCTGCAAAACGGCCTCACATGAAGCGAAAAAAAATTTTGTTTTTGCAAGACAATGCGCCGGCGCACAAGAGCATCGTAACCACGGCTAAAATCAATGACTTACGGTTCCAATTGCTGTCGCATCGGCCGTATTCACCTGATTTGGTTCCCTCAGACTATTATCTCTTTCCAAACCTCAAAAGATGGCTCATCAATAAAAAATTCAGCTCACGCGAGGAAATCATCGACGCCACGGAGGAGTATTTTGCAGACCTTCGGGAAAATTACTTTTCGGACGGGATCAAGAAGTTGGAAAATCGCTGTAATAAGTGTATCAAGCTAAAAGGGGGCTATATTGAATAAAATAGAAAAACATTAAAAAAAAATTGTTTCATTCCCAAGGAGTTTACTTTTCACCCCACCTAGTATATCATCTGTATGTTGACTGGAGGCTGCATGATTCCGGCGGCATTTCTTAGTTGATCAGATACAAAATTAGCATGATATAGTTACTACAACACACATTGAAAGTTAATACTGTGATAACCACTCAAATGTGAGCAGCGACATCTAGCAGAAAATGTCGAAACTGGAAGATTAGAAGGTTTCGATACTGGATTAGCAACTGGAGAGTAAAATCGAATTTTCTAGCAAATTGGAAATTGTATGGGACGCTGGATGGCGAGGATTGTTCTCGAAGTATGTCATTCGAGTATAAATACCAGCATCCCAAAGGTATGCAAGTCAGTTCCAAAGTTGAATTTGAAGTGTTAATTAGAAGAAGTGATTAAGTGGTTTAAGTAAAAGATAAGAAAAGTATAAGTGGTTTAGAAATTGAATTGTATTGGTGTCAGAAGTGGGATAGGACTTATTGTGTGTAAAAAAAAAAAAAAAAAAAAAAAAAGTGTTTTCTGACTAATCCGAGTTGAACAAGAGAAGCCTCAGCGCCAGTGGATGAAAAAGTGACCTGGTGCTCCGTCTTCAGGAGGCTTTGAACAACGAGGGACATGATCCTGATGCATATTCCTTTGATGTTGACGAGGATGAACAGACAAGTACCAGCAATGACATGGCTGCGATGATGCAACTCCTCTTATTAAAAATGGACGAACAAAAGAAAAATATGGAAGAACACAAGAACAGTCTGGAACAAAAAATGGACGAACAGAAGAACATTCTCCAGAACAGTCTGGAACAAAAAATGGACGAGCAGAAGAGCAGCATTGAACAAAAATTCAACGAACAAACCAACAATCTGCACGGTCTTCAACAGAAAATGGATGAACAAAAGAATAATCTGGAAGAACAAAAGAACATTCTCCAGCAAAAATTCGAAGAAATCGATGACAAATTTGAAAGAATAGAGAAGAACGTTGATGACAAATTTGATAGAATAGAGAAGAACGTTGATGACAAATTTGATACAATAGAGAAGAATGTTGGCGAAAAATTCGAAGAAATGGACAGCAAAGTTCAGCAACTTGCAAAGGAGCTCGACACAGTGCGAAAACAGAAACTGCGAGAATGTTCTTTAATCGGTCCAAGGAGAAAAGATTTGAAGCCTCCCTCATTCGATGGCCATACCTCATGGTCTACTTATAAGAAGCAGTTTGAAATGGCTGCCTGTGCAAACGACTGGAAAATGAGGAAAAGTGCTTTGCCCTAACAATGGCCTTGCACGGTCCTGCAGCAGATTTGTTGTAAACAGTAGACATCGAAAAGCATAAAGAGTATGTGACTTTAGTGCAGGCTATCGAGAAACGGTTTGGGGACAGCCACATGCAAGAGGTCTACAAGGTCCAATTGCAAAACCGAACACGGCAAAAGGAGAAACACTGCAGCAGCTCCAAGCAGACGTGAGTAGACTTGCACATCTGTCATACCCCACCGCAGGCCAGGAAATTATCGACGAAATGGCAAAAGATGCATTTATCAGGGGAATTGCAGATTCGAAGCTACAGTCAGCAGTAAGGATGGCCGGGAAAAGAACCCTTGCTGAAGCACTTTCCTTCGCTCTGGCGATGGAAGCAGCCAATCAGGCTTCCAGGGGAACACATTTCGTCAGGGAAGTAGCATCTGTCGAATGTTCCTGCACAAGAATTAGTGCCGAGGAACGAGATACTCGACGGGATAGACGAATAATGCGCTGCTGGAATTGCAATAAAATAGGACACCTTCAAAGGCAGTGTAAAGAACCGGTGCGACGAAAAGACTGCCCTCACTGTGGTGACAAGCAAATAGAGGAAGAAACCCGCAGAAACAGCTATCAAGAAGCTTAAGCACCAACTTCGCGGGGCAGAAGTTGGTAGCAGGAGTCGACGGCCCCAGGACCATCATCCAAGTCTCGCTGGCAAAACGATGCAGCGAAAGCCTTCTAGTAGAAGTAGTCAGTGGAAAAGAAAAATGGATGGCAACAATAGACACCGGTGCCACGGCCTCAATCATCAGGAGGAATCTTGTGCAGAAGTCTTGGCTGCATAACACTAGCAGCTGCAGCTTGCGAACAGCTACAGGAACAACGATTAAGGTATATGGTGAAGTCCGCATAAAAATCCAACTGGCCGGAATAACATTCACTCACGCGTTTCTGGTAGCTGACATATGTGACGAGTGCATCATTGGTACAGACTTCATGAGAGAACATGGACTTGTAGTCGACTTGGGGGCACAAACCCTGAAATACGGAAACATGGAGATACCAATGATATACGGAAACGCCAATACCTCAGTCTCAAATGTCGTCATCTGCAGCAATCAGAGTCTAGAGCCTTCGTCAGAAGCAATTTTGTGGGCAAAAGTGGAAGGTGGTCCTGGTAGCCACCGATTCTATTTGATGGAGCCAGAAAAGAAAAGAGACTTCATGGTGGGAAAGACCTTAGTGGAGCCAAAGAACAACATGGTCTCTGTAAGGATTCTAAATCCAAAAACATTCAGTGTAAAGGTGAAAAAGGGGGAGATAGTGGGAAAATGCGTACCTGTTGAGGCTTTATCGACCACAACGGAAAAAAAGTGTGCAAAACCGGTCACAACAGTTCAGAGCATAAAAATCAAGAACAAAATTCTCAGCCTCTGTAATCTGGACGAAGATCAGCGAATCCTGGCAGAAAAACTAATCGGTGAGTACGCTGATATATTTGCTACACAAGACGGAGAATATGGACGTACGCATATTGTTCAACACCACATTGACACCGGAGACGCTCGACCAATCCGTCAACCTGCAAGGCGTCTTCCATTGGCAAAGCAAACAGAAGTTGCCGAAATGATGTCGAAGATGAAAGCTGAGGGAGTGATTGAAGAATCGCAAAGTCCGTGGGCATCTCCAGTGGTCCTCGTGAAGAAGAAAGATGGCAGCACGAGATTTTGTGTAGACTACCGACGTCTCAATGATGTCACTAAAAAGGACAGCTACCCACTTCCGAGAATCGACACTTTGGATATGCTTTCTGGAGCGAAATGGTTTTCAACACTTGACTTGAAGAGCCGTTACTGGCAGGTAGAGATAAATCGTACGGACCGTGAGAAAACTGCCTTCACTACAGGAAGCGGTCTTTGGCAGTTTGCAGTGATGCCGTTTGGACTGTGCAACGCTCCGGCCACCTTCGAGCGACTAATGGAACGAACATTGCAAGGACTCACCTGGAAAACCTGCCTAGTATATTTGGACGACATTATCGTCATAGGTAAGACGTACGAGGAGCACCGCGAAAATCTAAAAGAAGTGTTTGAGAGGCTACGAAGTGCTCATTTAAAGCTCAACCCGGAAAAGTGCTCCTTGTTTCGTCCGGAAGTAAAATATCTGGGTCACATTATATCAGCGGAAGGAGTAAGAACGGTCCTGATAAAATCGAAGCCGTGAAAAGTTGGACTTCTCCAAAACATAAACACCAACTGAGAAGCTTCTTGGGACTCGCCACGTATTACAGAAGGTTCGTAAAGGATTTTGCTGGCATTGCGAAGAGCCTGCATCAACTTAAAGAAAAAGGCCGACAGTTCAGGTGGTCTGGAGAATGCGAAAAAGCATTTCAAGAACTGAAGCGACAGCTGTGCAATGCCCCCATCTTGGGTTACCCGACGCCCGGAAAAATGTTCATCGTGGACGCAGACGCTAGCCATGTTGGGGTCGGAGCTGTGATTTCCCAGGTTCATGATGGTCAAGAGAAAGTGGTCGCATATTACAGTAAAGTACTCTCCAGACCTGAAAGGAACTACTGTGTAACCCGGCGCGAGCTTCTGCCTTTAATTCTGGCTACAAAGCATTTCCATAAGTACCTCTACGGACAAAAGTTCATTCTCCGGACAGACCACGCAGCTCTGAAATGGCTACTCCAATTTAAGAACCCTGAAGGCCAAGTTGCAAGATGGATCGATCAGTTGCTGGGCTACGACTTTGAAGTGCAACACCGCAAGGGAACACTCCACTCAAATGCTGATGCTCTCTCTCGTCGACCGTGCGGGGTAAAATGCGAATACTGCAACCGTAAAGAAGCGAAAGAACAGGCAACTATCCAAATGATCAGGACTGAGCCAATAGAGGGTTGGAGTATAGACGAAATCCGTTCCTCCCAACAGGCAGACAATGACATCGAAACAATATTGGCCTGGAAAGAACACGAGGAAAGACCAAGCTGGCAGCAGATATCAGATCGGAGCCAAACTCTGAAGGCATACTGGGCACAGTGGGACTCGCTTTTTGTGCAAGATGGATTGCTGAAGAGAACATGGGAAAGTGCAGATGGGACAACATCTCGTATGCAGCTAATTGTGCCACGGTCCAGAGTTAACCAAGTGCTCCATGAAATACATGACGGAATCTCAGGAGGCCATTTGGGAATAAACAAGACGTTGGAAAAGGTAAGGGAACGTTTCTATTGGCTAAGCGCTAAACAAGATGTCGAGAATTGGTGCAAAAAGTGCATAAGATGTGCAGCTACCAAGGGTCCAAAAGTAAAGCCACATGGACAAATGCAACAATACAATGTCGGAGCACCTTTCGAACGAATAGCCATCGACATCGCTGGGCCGTTTCCCGAAACCTTTAATGGAAACCGATATACTCTCGTAGTCATGGATTACTTCAGTAAGTGGCCGGAAGTGTTTGCCATCCCAAATCAAGAGGCTAAGACCGTAGCCGATCAGATAGTCAACAACTGGGTGAGCAGATTTGGGGTCCCAATGGAGCTGCACTCTGATCAAGGGTGAAACTTTGAATCAAAAGTCTTCCAGGAAATATGCCAATATTTGGGAATAAGAAAGACAAGGACAACGCCACTACACCCACAATCTGATGGAATGGTCGAGCCATTCAATCGGACCTTGAATGAGCATCTATCTAAGGTTGTCAGCAACTGCCAGCGGGATTGGGATCGACACATACCCCTCTTCTTAATGGCCTACCGAAACGCGGTCCATAGCTCAACAGGGCACACACCATCCGAGATCTTATTTGGTCAAACAATTCGGTTGCCAAGTGAAGCAAAATTCGGATCCCCACCGACGGAGCCCAAAGAGGTGAACGAGTACGTGAATGACTTACGCAGCAAGATTCGTAAATTGCATGAAGACACCAGAGAAAAGATGAAGCTAGCAAACAGCCGCATGAAAACTAGGTACGATATCAAGACGAAATCTTCCGGTTTCAACGAAGGAGATCTGGTTTGGCTGTATAATCCTCAGCGTAAGAAAGGCAAATCACCAAAATTGCAACAGGACTGGGAAGGTCCATACAAGGTGATAACCCGCATTAATGACGTTGTCTACCGGATCCAGCGTGGGGATCGAGGAAAATTGAAAGTGGTCCATATGGATAGAATGTGCCATTTCAACGGGATGCTGAATGACGAAGTTGTTCGGGACGAACAACTGTAGGGAGGGAGCAATGTGATAACCACTTAAATGTGAGCAGCGACATCTAGCAGAAAATGTCGAAGACCAGAAGATTCCGATATTGGAATAACAAAGTCTCGACTGGAGAGTGGAATCGAATTTTCTAGCAAATTGGAAATTGTATGGGACGCTGGTATGCAAGGTATGCAAGTCAGTTCTAAAGTGTAATTTGAAGTGTTAATTAGGAGAAGTGATTAAGTGGTTTAAGTAAAAGATAAGAAAAGTATAAGTGGTTGAGAAATTGAATTGTACTGAGAGAAAGAATTAAATAGTGAATTGTAACTGTACTGAATAAAGGGATTTGTATTGAAAATAATAAGTTCTATTATTTGTACCCACACAAACATTCTACAATATTGCATATATTGAAAGTTTTCTTGATCGGTAAGAATTCTCTGGGACAATGCTAATTGGTACTTATTTAAATAATCTTCCAAATCCTTCTGTTGTGAATTTATTTGTTCCGTTATGTTACTAAACCTTTTTATCATTTTCTTATTAATCTGAACCTGTTTTGTCATTTCTTTGTTCATCTCCTGTTGATTAGATTGTAATAGTTTAATGTCATTATTTATTTGTACAGCGTCATTGTCGTCCATTTCCCCTGTGATACTCTTAATTAGCGATCCTATTCCGTTGATAAACCCTCTTGTATTTCGATTTCAAGGAAGAAGTGTTAGAAATTTATTTTCTAATTCCCTAAATTTCATATTTTTGACTCTTTCATTGGACCAATGTTTTTATTTTTATTAATAAGTTCTACAGCTCTTTTGATATTGCTAACATTTTCTTCATAAGCAGTCAAATTTATAATGTGTATGAATTTTGTATGTGTATCAATTAACCGTACCGGGCCTAATTTCATGGGAAGAAGATTTTGACTCTTCGAGAGGTCTTGGATTTCGATTCGTTGACTCATGGCCTGTGTTAACCTGAAATTTGCGTTTTTTTATTAATTTATTTTTATGAGCTTTCCTATTATTTTTAGCTAATACAGTAACTTTATTATTAGTCACTACCTGTAACTTCCTTGCTTTAGGAGCTATTTTATTTCTTCTATTATTGTATATGAGTTTTAGTTTTAAACGCATTTTATTTTCTAATCAATAACTCTTACATACTAACAAAAAATGTTTAAATGCTAGCTTAAAATTACTTAACAACCTTATACTAACTTACTGGCCCCACACAGGCACTCTAAGCTACTCTAAATTCTTATACTATGTCTTTCGACTTTATTAACATTTTCTTTATGGGTATTTATTATTGTATATGAATACTATATCATCTGTACTAAAGTTGGGTGGTTCTTCACGATTCCTATTTAATCTATCAATGATTGATCTATTATGCATTTCAAGCTTGGTTCTTATTTCGTTATATAGTTTGTCTTGATAAGATCTTAATTTATTTATATAATCGTGCTCAGAGACATGCTTTATTGATTTCCTAAATTTATATGTTCTTCCTCTTATGAGTTCGAAATGCGTCAAATTTGTAACCGAATGTATTGAATTGTTATATGTAGTCAATGCTTCGTTCAGTATGTCTGTGGGTATTTGTCTATTATTTTTGACGTAAATTATTCTGTAAATTTCAGTCAATGTTGAATGAAATCTTTCGACAGGAGAATTGCCTATAGAGTTTTGAGGAGAGGTTATATGTAACTGAATCTGGTATTGATCACAAAACTATTTAAATAAGTTTGAAGTGAATTTAGCGGCTGAATCGCATACAATTTTCTTGCGTGTACCGTGTTGGGAAAAAAATTGCCTTAAAGAACTGATTATATTGATACTATTACGTGCAGTTAAGATAAAAGCAGAAGGGAACTTTGAAAATTTGTCGATTATTGTAAGTATTTGTATATTGTGAATACTGTAAACATCTATGTGCAGAATATAAAGAGGCTTATTTGGAATTTCAGAAAGTTTATATTTTACTTTCGGGGGATGCCTATCGTACTTATATAATTTGCATTTCTCACAGTTGTTAATGACTTTAGTTATTTTCTCTTTCATTTTCGGGAAATAAAATGTCTTGCGGAGGTGATTACAGGTTTCATTAATGCCGCGGTAGTTGCTATCTATGTGATACTTATTTATAAGTTCGTCCTGTTGATAATATCGTTTAATTTTTCCATACATCGTATTAATTTAAACACTTTACTATTGGCAAAGTATTTGGAGAATACTTCTTGAACTATTCTGAAAGTATCATCGTCTGTGTAAATGGCTGTTAATTTATGGCGGTTTATGGAGATCAGGTTGTCTAAATATACGTCTACGTTTTGTTTCAAAAAGGATGTTATAAATCATGGCCTTGCCCTTATATATATACTATTTCATAATCAAATTCCTCTAACCTTAACCGCCATCTGACTAATTTTGAATTGGGTTCTTTTAGTGAAAATAACCAGTTGAGGGGTTTATGGTCAGTTATAATCTTAAATTTTCCACCAAACAGATATGGGCAGAAATATTTAGTGGACCAAATTATGACCAAAAGTTCCTTTTCCATTGTTATATTATCTGTTCTGTTTGGAATAAAGTTCTTGAGGCGTAGCAGATTGGCTTGTCAGATGCTATTGGGCCTTGAATAAGAACTGCAGCAATTGCAACGTTACTAGCATCGGTCGTCAAATTAAAACTCTTACTAAAATCAGGGTATTGTAATAGTGGATCGTTACTTAATATATCCTTACAATGTTCAAAACATTTAACATAACGTTAGGTTTATGCTTCTTCCTTTCTTTAAGCATTCAGTCAAGCGTTTTGTTATATTTGAAAAATCTTTAATAAATTTTCTGTAGTAACCTAACAGGCCAAGGAAGGACTTAACCTCCTTTTGAGTAGTGGGTATCGGATAATTTTTTATTGCATGAATTTGACTGGGATTGGGTTTAACACCATCTGGTGTAACTACATGACCAAGAAACTCTACTTCTTTACGTAAAAATTCTGACTTACGAGGGCGGGTCAATAAGTCCGTGACTTTTGGAAATTTTTTTGACTTTTGGTCAAAGAAATGAAAAGTGGATTACACCCGTAATCATAAACGTTACTATGAGGTCTCATAGTGTGCACGAGCGCACAGAGTTAGTGAATTCAATTCACAGACATTACTTAAATGTCAAAGCGCACTGTGCGTTCGTTAAAATGAACGCACAACTAAGGAAGCTTACTAGTTACTTTAACCAACGCATTTTAACTTTCAAATATTTTTCGCGCAAAAAAAACAGAAAATTAGCATTTAGGATTATTTATAATTGAATAGACGAACATTTCTAAAATTTCACTTACCACATGGCGACCGTAATATTGTTTATATTTAATTTAATATATTTTCAAATTCAAATAATTTCGTTGGAGCACAAACCACTCGAATCACTCAAATTTTAAATTATTTATGTGTCATTCGCTGTTCTGTCAAACTACATAGTAAACTTGGTAACACTTATTAACTTGGTAAATGGACCAATCACAGAGCAGTATTTAGCGCAGTGCGTTCACTTAGCAAAATGTTACTTAAATATTGTTTATGAATTGAAAGGCTTGCCAAAAGGAACGCACTGAGAAAAAACATTCTTTGCACACTATTGGTGTCTTACTTAGGGAAGTACTGTTTCTGAATACGGCTGTTAGTCCTTTTGATATCCATTAGTTTTTATTTTCTTATTTTACGGTTATCATGCAGAATCCATAGATACATCCATGTTATGTGTAATGTTCCGCACCGATTTCGTTGAGTTTATATCAACCGTTGATCTTAAGACATCGTCGTCGGTTATCGTTTCCGGTTTCCTGCATGATTTATTTTCGACAGTGAATTCCACATTTGTGGAATGCTAATAAAAAAGAGCATTCGCGAAAAATAAGCGCATTGCTGATTTGAATTTGAGTTTTTTCTTTATTAATCTACAAATAAATTAAGCTCTGTGCTTTTGGAATAGTAAAATTGTCACTTGTCTATCTTTAAATGTACTAAAAATGATTTGTTCGCAGTCAGCTCTGTGAATTGACCTTTTTTCGTGCTGTGCACTCTTCCTTTAGTGAAAGTATCCCTTGTGGAGCCGATGTATTCTCATATACTTTATACAACCATTTTCCTTGATGGCTTAATTCTCCCCAAAATGGTATTTTCTCAGTTTTCTCATAGCTACAGTTTAATGATGAATGTGGTTGGTTGGAAGATAATTCACATGAATTTTATCTTGCATCGATTCACGGGACAATTATGGTGTTTGCTGATTAAAAAGCTGAATGATTAATTGATTGTCGACGAACATGCCTTTGCCAATGAGAAGATGCCATATTTCCTTTAATTCTGAATTTGTGTGCCTTCCGCGCAACACGTACTTGTCGGGAAAGGTGTTTCTTATATTTGTGATTCCTTCTTGGAGTTTTTAGGTTAACGCGGATATTTTTCATGAACTGAAAAGGTGTACCCGTTTAGGTCTCGTGTGTTGATGAAGCAATAGATTGTTATTTTTTATTTATATTGGCAATTTAATACTGCATGCTGTTTCAGATTGATGTGCATCGACCTTCGAATATCTGCAATTTTGAACATAATTCGCTTGAATGATTTATGAGATTTGTCTCATTTTCCACTGTATCAGAATATGGCTTAATTTCGTGGAAAGTTACAATATTAAAAGATGATGATACAATATTTAATTGGCTAATGGGATCTGAGTAAATTGTGGTGTTATTTTTAATCTTCCGAACTCCATTTCTGGCAATGTGTTGAAATTATAAGCCATAATTCCAGTATAGGAAACCAAGTGCTTGCTATAGTACGGTTTACTCAGCTCAATATACACAAGGGGACATGGCGGTCTCTAGATAATCAAACCCTAAATCAAACTACTCGTTTTGCCCAAGACGTAAGGCATGCCTCCAGTATTCTGGACGTCTGAAAGTTTCAGGCAGCCAGATCATCACCTTGTTACAGTCCACAATAAAGAAGAACTACCGTGACGAGATATAACGTAGAAAAGCTGCAATCGCAAGAGACCTCCAGAATCTTTGCCGAACGCGTATTCCGAAATTGTTAACAACTCCTATGCCGCCAGCATCAAGTACCGAAGACCAGCGGCAACGCTGCTAAAGTGCCATCAGAAATGCCGCAATTAATGTGCTGCGTTTCACCCGACCACCACCAAGAAATCACTAGTTTCATGAAGAATGCCAGAATGCACAGGCAGCTAAACAGGAATCTTACAAAGCCCAGCAACGAAGAAACGGGAAGAACCATAGCTTCTCCAGAAAAAGAGCACGAGAATCGCCCAATCGAGATATTGAGATATACAGGAATAACAAACGGAAGTCTTACAAACAGTTAAAAAGAACGTGTCAAGGCAAGAAGACCTGTACAGACCGTGAGGAAGAATAACGAATTCAACTTAGACGGTGATAGTCAAAACTTCTGTCCTCCTGACCAGAAAAAAGTAAGGATAACAATATCTAAGCAATACAAAGCTAACAAATCAGCGGAATTTGACGGCTTACGGGTCTAGCTTCTGGAAATGACTTTGTGGGGAACATACACCAACTCGTTTCTCAGATCTGGTCAGAAGAGTGTATGCCTGATGATGGAATCCCTGCACCGAATACCCGATTCACAAAGAAAGAACCAACTCAACTGCCCCAACTATAGAGGTAAGTGTCTTTAACATCGGGTACAAGATCTTATCTGCCATATTCTGTGAACATGCCATGATATCGACATAATTGCGAGAACTCAGCGAGCTGTCACCGCTACATTCGGTAGTATTGAAATGGAAGCAGCCAAAGTGGTTTTAACGGTAAAACCAAGTATATGGTCTCAACAAGAAGGAACGCACAACATCGACGAATTGGACAGAACGGCACAATCGATAGCTATTATTTTGAGATAGTAAAGTACTTTGTCCACCTTGTCTCTGCTATGAATTCTGCCAACAACACCTCAGTAGAAATAAAACGAAGAATCACTCTTGTCAATCGCTATTTCTTTGGGCTAAGAAGGCAATTGAGTAGCAGCGCCACATTCCGAAAAACTAAGGAGACTCTATGTACTCGTAAGACCTCGATCACTATATTCCAATCACTTAATCATTTCCACCACCAGTTCTCCACTGAAATCGCCAGTAGCATTCCGCCCATTCAAAATTTCAACAACCGTAACACCCATCTCGCTATGAATGCCCATCAGTATACCATCAATTTTCGGACGTATTCTAAAATATCCTGATTCGTTTCTAAGCCGTACAACTCGCTTATAGAATGCCCTGCCGATTTCTGTATTTCCTGGTCGTTATAACTTGCAAACATTTAAAATCAATGTACATCGGTACCTCTCTTTTCTCCCTCCCTAAATTTCCTTTGCCCGCGCTGTGTACAATCACTTTAAGGGTATACAAACCCCTTGAGCTCGCGCTCATTATAAAAAAAAAGTCCTGCTTTATGTCGCAGAGGCAAGAAGAGAGAAAAATTCTTCGAAACATATTCGGTCCCGTTTGCGTTGACGGGTTTTGAAGGAGCAGATTGAACGACGAACTATACTGCGGCGCCTGAGATGGCTAGGACATATGAAGAGATTGTAGGACTACCTTTAAACAAACTTTCCGTTTGGAACGGTTATTTCTGTGCTGAAACCGCAATGGTCATTGTCATACACGAACGTGCGTCGACAGTTTATAGTATATTGAGTCATACCTATCAGTTGAATACATATGTCGAGCAGCAGAGATCCAGATAGTAGCCGTATCTAGGAATCAACGGACTATTTGTTGCTTTAGCACCGAGTCGGTACGTCACACTGTACCGAACCAAACGAGTAGTATGTTCCCTCTAGGGTTATTATTTGTAAAAACTCTATGTTTGGCATTAAGATCTCCACCAAAGAACTGCATTGAGTATGATCGTGTCGATTCGATCATTGTCGCCAAAAATTCGATACAAGTCAATCGAACGCATGGTAGATGTGTGGTCGTTCAAGCTGCGCACTCGAAACAAAAATTCTTGGGCAAACATGTATGAGACACAACATTATTTTTTGGAGTATGTGCGGTAGTGTACTATTACTGATTTTTAATCTCGTGTCTCGCCATGAATGAATGTTGCCGAAATGATGGATGTCTCCATATGCATGAATTCATCGTGAGTGTATGGTATATTCGAGTGTTTCGAGTATTTCTATTGTCTCAATCCCCGAACAAACGAAAATGCGTTAACTTTCATTCTTTACTGATAAGGAACAAAATTCATAATTACAACAAACAACAAAAACAAAAAACACAACATATGAAATATAATATTGTTTTGTGTATAGACATGGGTAAGGGTATATTCGAGTATCTCGATTGTGTCGAGTGTGTTCAACCACCCGAACAAACGATCATTATTTGCTAATACTGCATAAAATACCCGAACACTCGAATGCATGTATCTACTTGACTCGAATGTTTCAACCAACATGTATTTTTAAGTTCATAAGCAAACGATTATTCCTTGCTGCTCATCGAAAGTGATTGCTTCAAACAAAATCTGAGTCATTGATCGGGTATACACAAATACAAAGTACCCGTTGAAGCTCTCTGATCTCCGCCGATTGTGATTAATTCTCGTCTCTTCGCTTTTACATATATTATCCTCACTTCTCTTTTTTCCATCAGTGCGTGTTGTTGTATCCCTTTCTTTTCCATTCAAGTCAAGCAAGGCCAGTTTTATGACAGGCCTTTCCAAGATTCCAGCGCTACGCACTTGTCCATCCTTTCAGGTTTTTACGGCAATGACTACTCCTTTTGGGTGTTTATTTCTCCGAAGATCCTTGTCCATTAATATCACAACGTCGCTAACCGCTAGCGGTGTCACTGCCTGATGGAATTTAGAACGAAGCGTAAGATCTGGCATATACTCGGCGATCAATCTGTTTGCAAATTTTTCTTTACGTTTATAACTGTATTCTAAAACCTTTGCATTGTCATCGTATTTCCCAATTGGACCCATATCTCCGGATGAAGTGGTTCGGTGTCAGGGCCTCTGGAGAGTCAGCGTCAATTGGGATGGAATTTATAATATTCTCGGCAGCTACTTGTAATCTAAAGTAAAGGCTTGAATGACAATTGAAGACTGACTTTTATTATTACAACGAAAAGCTTAACAACTATAGAACAACTGGCATACAGTATAACACATAGTGTAACACTACCGTTCCGCCTTAACAAAATCTGTACCTCTGTCGCAAAAAATCTCACTTGGACAGCCACGCCTTTATATAAAATCTTGGTAACGGAGTATATAGGTATCGGAATCCATTTTTTAGGCAACTTCGATGTGCACTGCCCTTACAGTCAAGCACGTACACTCCATCGTTTTTCCTGACATCTATCCAGCATCACTATCATTGGACCAAAGTAATCTACACCCACATGTGAAATGTCTCATTTTGTTAACCACATTTTCATTATTTTTATGAAGGAATCAGTGTCAAGTAGGTTTACTACCCTGCTTTAACATATAATGTACTTAAGACTATAATGTATGCATGCTTATGTTAACACTCTCTTTATTGAAATATATTCTTCAGTCTTTACTCAACCGTCGACTAGCTTACTTCTTGACATGATGTCAGAAGTGGTTTAATAATTACTTGTTAATTGTTGCTATATATATAATTTTAAATGGCGGAAAGTGTAAATTTTACTAAGCCTCGTAAAAACCGTTTCAACTATCGGGGAACAACACTTCAACATCATGGAAAAATTGGTTACAATCATACAAATGGTTTGAGACGGCAACACAACTTAGCACAAAACCGCGAGAGATTCAAGTGACTACATTTATGTCATGCATCGGGCTAGATGCCGTTAACATATACAATTCGTTTTCCTTAACAGAAGATGAACAAAAAAATGTTACGGTCATAAAAACTAAATTTAATGGGTATTTCTCTCCAAAGGTAAGCATCACATTTGAACGATTTACATTCAGCATGCTCACGCAAGCCGAAGGAGAAAGCTTCGAGGAGTTCTTCACGAAAATAAAAAATAACAGTCTAAAACATGCGCTTTTGCCCAGTTAGAAGATTTGTTACTACGGGACAAAATCGTGACGGGCATCAGAAATGATGCTGTGCGCAAGTTATTGGCGGAAGATAATATTACCCTAGAAAAGGCCATAAAGATTTGCAAAGCGAGCGAGATAACATCGCAACAGTTACGAGAACTACATAAGCCAGATGGTGTAGAAGTAAATGCTATCAAGAAATATGTCCCACACTACCGAAAAAAACAGTTCGCGACAGCTCGCGACGAACCTCATGCATCACACAATTATAAAGAAAACTGTCAAAAATGTGGGAGTGAAGAATCGATGCCCGGCGTTTAGACAAAAGTGTTACATCTGTAAAAGAACTGGTTATTTTGCTGGGCTATGTTTTCAACAAGGTAAACGCAATGAAAAAAATAAAGTATGTATATACATTGGGACACAATACACAAATAGATAACGAAAGTGATAGCGATAGTGAGCAGTCAAACAGTCTATTTGTGCTGTCAATAGGCAAAGCGGAGACCAACAAGACGAACCAAAAAGTTGGTACGAAGAAATTGTGGTAGGCAGAAAGAAATTAAAGCTTGACACGGCCGCGCAATGCAATGTTCTCCTATCCAGTTACCTAAAAAGAGCTTAATATAAATAAATCATCAAGACTAAAACAAAGCTAATTACATTTGGTGGCGGAACTCTTGCCGTTTGCGGCAAACTGGATTTAAATTGTATAATTCGCAATAAACAGCGAAAAGTTCAATTCGTTGTCGTTGAGGACTTCCCAGGTTGTGAACCTATCCTTGGTAAGGATCACTGCGAGAATTGTTCACTCGTATTGCGCGTGCTAGAAATCAACGTGTATAGAGGTATTTTTGATGGTCTGGGAAAGGTAAAGCATTTCATTTATGTTATTGATCTTATTCCAAAGACTAGGTTTGAACATTACGCACCGAGAAAAATTTCGCACGCATTTCGAGATGCAGTAAAGAAAGAAATTAACAATATGGTCAAACTGGATGTGCTGAAGAAAACTGACGAAATAACGCCCACAGTGTCACATTTTTTTTGTTTAATTCTTTATTCTCAATTATGTACAATTAATTATAATACTAAACTTAATTAACAAGTAAAGGAGAATAGTTAGTGGCATTTGTATTTCAAAAAAAAAAAAAAAAAAACATAGAGCTAATGCCACTTCAGTTAAGAATTCACTGTGGGGTGAGCAAATTATACAATTATGATTAAGAGAATAATGGAAGTAAATAAAGCAAAAGATAATTATTGAAAGCAAATTCATGACAATAAAAAATAGTTACAAAATAAATAAATAATTAAACCGCATAATGCATCAAAACTTCAATTTCATTATGGTCGAAGTCAAGAAGCCAAAGTTTAACTTTTTTTCAAAAATGAGGATAGAGTAACTGGTTCGTAATTCAACAGGGAGTTTGTTAAGCAATTTGCATGAGACAATAGAATAAGAGTTTCTAAAGCCTGTGATGGGAAAAGGAGGAACTGGGACATAATATTGGGAATTGCTACGTAAAGCATAACCGTCAGATATTGAACTTTGCAAGTACCCACCTTTCATAAAAAAAATTCTAAGTACCTTAAAATAAAATAGATGTCTCAATGGGAGAACTCTCGTGAGCCTAAATAGCTCCATAGAATGAGCTAGCCGCGGAGAATTACAAACTTTCCTTATTGCACATTTTTGCAGGACAGATAGTTGCTGAAGTTTGTTCTGATAGGCTCAGGATAATAAAAGTTTGGTGAATCGCTCGGAAATAAAATTTGCCCTACTGAAGCAAAGAACTCATTGAATTCGTTTGCTACTTCTGTAGGATCTGAGATATTTACAATACCGTTGATTAGTGTTATAGAAGTATCAATTTACCTATGGTAGTGGGCAGGTTTGAAGCTCAACAGAGATAAGTAAGTGCATTTTCACCACTACCAAAGTTAAATACTTGGGCTATGGGTTATGTTGTTTTATTAGAATTTTTAACTCGTCTAAATTATTATAGAAACCTTTCAAATTCCACTGGAGAATGTATAAAGTTTCATTGGAAATGGCTTGATTTTTTGGTTTGGAAGCATTTGGTTTACTTACATTATTTTGAGTTTTATTTTTATTGAAGAGAAATGCAGTTTGGTTAATGGAGTTTTTTTTTTTTAATTCAGCATCTTCAGGGTTTGAAATTTCCGTAAAATAATCATTGTTATTTAACAAAGATTTTGTGACAGCTGATATCGGGGAGAGTATTGTTTGTGTGGGTTCTGTGTTATGTATGAATGGAGTTGTTGTGTTTTTATTCGGAGAAGGTGGAATTGAGATTGCGACTGTTTTCTGAGCAGGTTTGTGAATATTGGTATGTGTTCTACTACTATGTGAACGAGTGATTGAATATGTCTGAAATAAGTGAATGATTGGAAGTGTGTGTGTTTCTTGTTGGGACAGTTGGGTTAGAGTTTGTATTAGTAGGTAGAGAAGTGGAGTTTATGGGTAGAGGATTAGAATTAGTTGATTGAGTGTAGACTTTAGCTATGGAGTGTGATGTTGAGGCAATAGGGGATGTGTGATTGTGTTTAGTTTGAGTTGAATATGATTGAGTGGTTTGGTGTTCTATCTGATGCACCGGTGGTTTTACTGCTGGTTTTGTCTTAACAGCTGTTAATGCCATCTATGGACGAGTAGAATGCAACATGAACTACAACAAATCCATAGATCGCATATTTACAAACCCCAACCAACTTCAGCTATCTCCATCTTCTTTTTTTTGTAAAAGAGTAACTTCTGGCCGCTCGTTCACTTCCTTTTTGATCGTGACGGCGACAATACCTTCAGTTCTGGTTGCAAAAGTTGCTTGTGTCAATATATTTATTTCACGGCGTCTACAAAACATTCGTAGATATGTATATATATAAAAAGCTTGTTTGGTTCTAATTATTGTTTTTATTGAAATCGTTTGAAGCTGACCTTCAATATATTTTTTTTCATACATATCCGTTAACAAAAAGAAAAAAACAATGTACTTGATTTATGTTAACTCTACTTTTACATTAATCTACCAAAATAAATATTCTTAAAAAAAATAAAAAATAAATAAACCAATAAAAACTACTGAAAGATGTAAACATTTGGTCCTTCGAGCCGGATCCTTCCGCACCATACATCCTAACCAGAACAACATAACATCGTCACAACCAAGACCTGTACTCCGTACAGACCAACGGAAACAAATATTGTTCTTCATCGCCGCAACGAACAGACACAACGCTGAAAACAACAATCTCGGCACTCAGTACAAAAGTACCGTAGCCCAGGATCGAGCCACAAACTATCATCATCATCATCAATCCATCATCATCAGCATCATCAGCATCAATCCATCATCCACCTTCGCGGTCAAGCAAATATCGCCAATGTCAATAATACCAGGTTAGTACCCTTAATTCAGTGCTTAAGATAAATAACTTAAAAAAATAAAAATAAAAAATAAAGACATATTAAGCTCGTAAAAAAAAAACAAAAATCTATTTGTTCTGACAAGCTCGAAAAAAAAACAATATAAATACGAGGAGCGTTCAACATATTCTCGGTATCGGGGTGAAGCTGTGGTTGTATATATAAAATGACTTATTTATCAAGTAATACTATTATTTTAGTGCATTCATGTAAAATTTCATATAAATGTGATTATTAATTCGCGTTTTATCTCTAGTTAAACAGAATCATAATGGCAACTGAGACGATGATGGTGAAAATTGAGGCTCGCGCTGTAATTAAATTTCTCACTAAGCAAGGAAAAAGTCAAAAAACTATTCATGAAGAGATGGTGGCTGTTTACCAGGGTTCTGCACCTTCATTATCAACTGTGCAAAAGTGGTCAAGTGAGTTCAAGAGAGGCAGAGAGAGCATTGAAGACGACCCCCGCTCCGGCGCCCCGGCTACTGCTTGTACGAATTAAGGTGAAAATGATGGCAGAGATCACCAAGCTTTCAATTGGTACCATTCACACCATTCTTCATGACCATCTTAACCTTTCAAAGGTCAGTGCAAGGTGGGTGCCACGAATGCTCACAGCGCCTCAGAAAAAAGTGAGAATCGCATGCTGTAGAGAGCTTTTGGAGATTTGTAGTGAGACCGCGGACGGTGTTATGGATCGAATTGTTACTGGGGACGAAACATGGGTCCACCACTATGACCCTGAAAGCAAACAAGAGTCCATGCAGTGGCATAAAAAAGGAACAGACCCCCCGAAGAAGTTCAAAGTCACTCCGTCTGCCGGGAAGCTCATGGCCACAGTTTTTTGGGACTCAAAGGGAATCTTGCTCATTGAGTACAAAAAAAAGGTGAAACCATCAACGCCACATCCTACGCTTCCACTTTGCATAATTTGCGGGAGGAAATTAAAAAGAAAAGACGGGGTAAACTCGCAGCGGGTGTGTTGCTTCTTCATGACAACGCTCCTGTTCACACGTCGCGAGTTTCCAAGGCTGCTGCGCGAGATTGTGGTTTCGAAGAAATCCAACACCCACCCTATAGTCCAGACCTTGCCCCTAGTGATTATTTCCTGTTTCCGGATTTGAAAAAATGTCTTCGTGGAAAAAGATTTTCGGATGATGAAGAACTCAAGTCGGCAATAAATGATAATTTGGCAGAGAAAGAGGAAATTTATTTTTTTGAGGGTTTAAAAAAGCTTATTTCAAGATGTAACAAATGCATTGATGTTAGGGGAGATTATATTGAAAAATAAAAACAATTTAAATTGAATTCGCATTTTCCTTCATATCGATACCGAGAATATATTCATCATTCATTCATATAGGCGTGTGTGCATTTAGATATCTTGTGAGAAGGGTGGATTGTGTTTTTTTTTATAGTTATCTTTATATACATACATACGTCTGTTTGGGTTTAAGTCGGTGTTGCCGTCGAACTTTTCAGTATTCGTGAAACATTTGCGTTGTGACTTTTCCATTCGTTTTTTTTTTTACCAGTTGCAATCGTTTTTTTTTTTTTTTTTTTTTTCTCCAACCCGTTTTATCGTGTCGTTTAGACGACCATACAAAGGAAGTGTTCTGACGGTGTTTTTCATTTACCGGTCGAGGTACGGTTATCTTTAAAAGCGTGATTTCAGACACTTGTACACATTGTGAACACTTTTTGTGTGGACTTTCATTGGTTTGGTCACCAATTCACCGTTCTCGTTTCGCATTAGTGGACCATGAGCACGTTAGTAGATTTCATTCATGCAGCTGACCAATTGGTCAAATATGCTGCTGACGTTCGCGAAATGCCAGAGACACAGCATACTTCAACCACGTAAATGGCTAGAAAAGTAGAACTAAAGGACTTATGGGTAGAAGTAAAATCTAAATACGCGGATTGTGCTCGTCTGGGAACCGAGGATGCAGCAACCTTTGACACTGAGAGTTTTGAATCAAAATACAAATTGTCCAACGAGACCTACATTTCATGTCTGGGACTTCTTCTTGAGTGTGAGATCAAATTAAAGAGTGACACAAGTCAAGACTCAGTCCAAACGACCAAACCAATCACTAATCCGAAGGTAGAATCCACCTCCCATTGCATTAAGTTGCCACCCTGTGATATCGAAATATTTCATGGCGATCATCTTTCGTGGCCGTCATTTAGAGACATGTTTGAGGCCATTTACATTCGACATCCCAAGCTAGGAGCAGTAGAGAAACTTTTTCATCTCCGTTCAAAGACGAGAGGGGAAGCGTTTAGCATTGTCATTAAGTTTCCCTTAACAAACGTGAGTTTCGACCTAGCATGGGAATCACTCCGCTCTACCTATGAGAATAAGGGCCTAGTGGTTAACAGCCAGGTCAAGAGTTTATTGAATCTTCCAACTTGTTCCGAAGAATCGGCCAAAGGGATTATAAACTTGCAACGGCATATAAATGATTGCATTGCGGCACTTAGGGTCCACGGTATCTGCGTAGATAGCTGGGATCCTATCCTATCGAATCGTTTACCACCAGCCACCTTAGCACTATGGGAACAATCCTTATCAATACCAACTGAAGTGCCCACTTGGAAACAGTTGGATAACTTTCTTAGCACCCGCTTCCAGGTTTTAGAAACAATCGCTGATATAAAATCGGCATCAATTATGACTTTTGATAAACCCAATACCTCCATGAAGAAACCCTTCTCAAGAACGAATCGCGTGAATACATACCATACTAGAGGTCATGAGTTCGAATGCTACCTTTGCAAGGGAAAACATGCACTCCGCAAATGCTCCCAATTCATGACAATGTCGATGCCTTCCAGAATCGAGTTCGTCCGGAAAAATAACATCTGTGAAAATTGTCTCTCAGTCAGCCAGCCACTCAGTTTGTGCTCTAGCCAGTTCACATGTAATACGTGTAAGAAGCGTCACCATTCATTGCTACATTTCAACAATAACATAACGAGTTGCAATATGTCACCGACATCACCTGGCAATAAGGCCGACAACTGTATTACTCCACAACTACAGTCTACTTCTCCTGAATTCGTTCCGCAGACATCCAGCCGCGCTTACTTCGCTTCTTCACACAAAATGGTTCTGCTTGCAACAGCTATAGTGAAAATTATCGGCAATGATTCCAATCATTTGGTACGAGCGCTTATCGACCCAGGGTCTGAAGTTTCGTTTATTTCAGGATCAGTACAGACGCGTTTAAATCTTCCCACTTTTCCAATCAATATATCAATTTCTAGCATTAATACAACTCAGACAGCAACCTCAAAAAAGCTTTGCGCGTTCTCACTTGTCGATGAGGAGAACCTAGCTAAACCAATTTCTGTTCAAGCCATCGTATTACGAAGATTGGCAAATGGCCTACCGAGCGCTTCCTTCTCGCTTGTAAACCCCTTACAGCTCCATGGTCTCAATTTAGCTGATCCAACCTTTCATAAATCTTCTCAGGTTGATCTACTTATCGGCGCAGACCTTTGTCCAACAATTGTTCGAGATGGATTGCAAAGAGTTTCCGACACCCTTTTGGCACAGAGGACAGTCTTTGGTTGGGTGTTATCGGGACCTATACCGATCGTCGCCAACTCCTTTAGCACATTCGTGTCGATGCAAGACATCTCCGATTTAGGTAAGCAGATCAGACAATTTTGGGAACTGGAAGAAGTCGCAGAGCGAAAGCCACAAGATTTGGGCTTATCGAGGAACATTGCTTTACAGCAGTTTTTACGAAACGAGAAGAAGTTGACACAAGACCCCGTTTTCCGTACACAGTATTCAATGGCATTGAATGAGTACATCACATTGGGCCACATGCGTGAGATAAGGAGCGGTCAGATAACTGAAGATGGCACTGTTTCTTCTTATTATCTCCCCCACCACGCAGTATTGAAGCCTGAGAGTACGTCAACGAAACTTCGTGTGGTTTTTAACGCTTCGAAAGCATCTTCCAGTGGAATAAGCTTAAACGATATTTTCCACTCTGATGATACATCCTTTCAGCAAATTCTTTTTCGAGGTGATTCCACTTCCCGCGTGGTAGATTATGAGTTGTTAATAGTCACCTTCGGTGTCAATTGCGCCCCCTATTTAGGTCCTCGCACTCTTTTGCGATTAGCTGAGGATGAGAAGTTGAAATATCCACTTGCCTCGAAAATCCTAAAGTCAGAATTCTATGTCGATGATGTGCTTTCTGGTGCTCACGACTTACCTACCGCTCAAAAGGCTCAAACCCAGCTTATAGGGATGCTTGAATCAGCTGGGTTTCCCCTACGTAAGTGGACTTCAAATACGCCATCCCTACTAAATCACCTGCCCGCGAACCATGTTTTAAGCGAAGGCTTTCTGAATTTCGACAAGGATAGCACCACAAAGACACTGTAGTAAGGGAGGCGACCGTAGGATTACCTACCTCATCGGGTCAATGGAAAATTCTTTCACTACCTGGTAGTAAATTGTGAAACATTTACAGAACTGCTGGTCGGACAAAGGTTTTCCGGGCCGTTTGCCCAAAAAAGGGTTATTTCCGGTACCGTTTTTTGATGTTGAGTTATACCATGGAGTCAATGAAAAGTTGAAAAGTACTTTAATAAAGATTTTCTTGTAGATCTCAGAATAGTTGGTCGGACAAACAAAATCCGGGCCCTTCTCCTGGTCCGACCGCTTTCAAGAACGGTATTTTTGATGTTAACCTACCTCATCAGGTCAATAGATGAATGGGGTATGAAATTAAAGCTTAGACTGTCTGTCCTCTTTACGATTCCAGTGGTCGGACAAACATTACCTGGGCCAAATCCTGTGTCCGACCACTTTTATCAAAAAAACTTATACGTCACTATGTTGATTTTTTGAAGCTGAAAATCGGTTTTTTGATGTTAAAACACTATGAAAGTAGTACTAAATCATAGCCTTGAGTTTCTACTATACAAAATATATAAGTTGGGTGTAAAAAAGCCCCTCAAAATAGTATGCCTGACCATTTGCTTGATTTTTTTCACAGAAAAATCAAGTTTTCTGTAACACAAATTCTTACCGACAAACCAACCGAATTAAAAAAAAACTTTTAATAATACTCTAAACTGTGCTTTAACATTTCTTTTAAAATCTTGATAATTAACCTCAAAAAAAAACTCCCGGACTACTGGGCATTCGATGGAATGCCCAAGGAGATTTTTTCCATTTCGTTGCTCCGACAATCGGAATGTCGGAGGATCCAACCAAGCGTAAAGTCTTTTCCCACATCGCTCAACTATTTGATCCAGCGGGATGGCTGGCTCCGATAGTCGTCATTGCTAAGTTGTTGATGCAATCTATTTGGATCGAAAAGACTGAGTGGGACGAGAGCCTCCAGTGTAATAGCCTGGCGAAATGGAAATCCTTTGTTAACGCATTGCCAGACATTAATCGGATCCACATACCACGTTGGCTTGGGTTTTCCCCATCGATAAAGTTGGAATTTCACGGATTCTGTGATTCGTCTGAGAAGGCATATGCTGCTGTACTTTATGCTCGAGTTGAGACCACAAACGGAACGATCTCCTCACACCTGGTCTGTGCGAAAAGCAAGGTAGCACCTATTAAACCAGTATCGGTGCCTCGCTTAGAACTGTGTGGAGCTGTTCTACTTTCAAAACTTATCAAGGCGTACCTTCCACATCTTCCGGTAAACTCCTATAAAACGTTTTGTGGACGGATTCAGCTATAGTTCTCTCGTGGTTGAATAAGCACCCAAGCACTTGCTTTCGTAGCAAACAGGACGAGTGAAATACATGATAATGTAGGGAATGTACCATGGAGACACGTCAAGTCAGGGGATAACCCAGCCGATATAGCGAGCAGAGGAATCTTACCCAGAGAATTGCGGGATAGTATGCTATGGTGGAACGGCCCAGTATGGTTTAAGAAGCCCCAAACAGAATGGCCAGCAAGCATTCCAAAACTACCACCAACTGGGGAGCTCGAAGTTAAAGCTGTTTCCTTTGCGGTTCAGCTCATACCGACCGAAGACGTTTTGGAACGATTTTCCTCACTACCGCGTGCCTTGCGTGTGATGACGTATGTGTTTCGGTTTGTCTATCGGGCATCCAAAAAAGATTTGGAGGTGTTTCCTCATGACTCACTCCACATTTCTCAACGAGAGATAGATTTTGTAAAGACGCGTCTGATTGTGCTCTCTCAGAAACTCCATTTCGCTAACGAATATTTAGCTCTGTCCGAGTCTCGGGCCATTTCTACGAAAAGTTCAATTTTATCCCTTAATCCATCGCTGGATGCGAACTCCATTTTACGATTGAATGGGAGGCTTTCTAACGCAAGTCTGCCCTATAATGAACGAAATCCCATTATATTGCCATACGCCTCTCATTTCACTAAGTTGCTCGTTCAGTTTGTTCATGAGCTTTCTCTTCATGGCGGTAATGCCCTCATGCTTCGGGTGATTAGACAAGCCTTTTGGGTTCCAAAACTTCAAAATTTAATAAAATCCTGCGTACGAAGATGTAAAGTATGTGTCATTCATAGAAAACAGTTACGAACCCAAATAATGGCCGCTCTTCCAGCTGAAAGATGTACGTTTTCAGCTCCATTCACATACACCGGAATCGATTTTGCCGGTCCGTTCGTTCTCAAGAGTTTTAGGGGCCGGGGCTGCCGGTTGACCAAGGGTTACGCCTGCCTGTTTATTTGCTTTGCTACCAAAGCCATACATCTAGAGGCTGCGAGTGATTTATCGTCCGAAGTTTTCCTGGCAGCATTTGAAAGATTTGTTGCCAGAAGAGGACTTCCCACAGAAGTGTTCTCGGATAATGGGACCAACTTCACTAAAGCGAATGTGGTTCTGCAACGAGATTTCGAAAAACTCCTTTCCTCCATTTCAGATGTAACTCAGAGAAGGTATACTATTCAAGGCTTGACTTGGAACTTTATTCCACCTGGCGCACCCGATATGGGAGGTTTATGGGAAGCCGGAGTGAAAAGCTTTAAGACTCATTTCCGAAAACTTGGCTATTCCCATAAGTTCACCTTTGAAGAGTTTTCAACTTTATTGTCCTTTAGTTTTAGTTTACCTTTTAGTTTTACTTTTAAGTTATCTAAGACATGATTAAATGAATTCAATTTGTAAATTTATTATTAGCTTTTTGTAATTTGTTGGCGATACGCCAAGGGGGCCGGCAATGTTAATGCCATCTATGGACGAGTAGAATGCAACATGAACTACTACAAATCCATAGATCGCATATTTACAAACCCCAACCAACTTCAGCTATCTCCATCTTTTTTTTTGTAAAAGAGTAACTTCTGGCCGCTCGTTCACTTCCTTTTTGATCGTGACGGCGACAACACCTTCAGTTCTGGTTGCAAAAGATGCTTGTGTCAATCTATTTATTTCACGGCGTCTACAAAACATTCGTAGATATATATATAAAAAGCTTGTTTGGTTCTAATTATTGTTTTTATTGAAATCGTTTGAAGCTGACCTTCAATATATATTTTTTCATACATATCCGTTAACAAAAAAAAAAAAACAATGTACTTGATTTATGTTAACTCTACTTTTACATTAATCTACCAAAATAAATATTCTTAAAAAAAATAAAAAATAAATAAACCAATAAAAACTACTGAAAGACGTAAACAACAGCAAAGGTTTCAGTAAGAGGGGGGGTATGGATTGCATTTTGTTGGTTGTAAATTGTTTTTAGCATCTACGAGGGGCGTTCAACATATTCTCGGTATCGGGGTGAAGCTGTGGTTGTATATATAAATTGACTTATTTATCAAGTAATACTATTATTTTAGTGCATTCATGTAAAATTTCATATAAATGTGATTATTAATTCGCGTTTTATCTCTAGTTAAACAGAATCATAATGGCAACTGAGACGATGATGGTGAAAATTGAGCATCGCGCTGTAATTAAATTTCTCACTAAGCAAGGAAAAAGTCAAAAAACTATTCATGAAGAGATGGTGGCTGTTTACCAGGGTTCCGCACCTTCATTATCAACTGTGCAAAAGTGGTCAAGTGAGTTCAAGAGAGGCAGAGAGAGCATTGAAGACGACCCCCGCTCCGGCGCCGCGGCTACTGCTTGTACGGGAGAAAGCATCAAAGAAGTCGAAAAACTTGTTCTTAAGGATGCCCGAATAAAGGTGAAAATGATGGCAGAGATCACCAAGCTTTCAATTGGTACCATTCACACCATTCTTCATGACCATCTTAACCTTTCAAAGGTCAGTGCAAGGTGGGTGCCACGAATGCTCACAGCGCCTCAGAAAAAAGTGAGAATCGCATGCTGTAGAGAGCTTTTAGAGATGTGTAGTGAGAACGCGGACGGTTTTATGGATCGAATTGTTACTGGGGACGAAACATGGGTCCACCACTATGACCCTGAAAGCAAACAAGAGTCCATGCAGTGGCATAAAAAAGGAGCAGACCCCCCGAAGAAGTTCAAAGTCACTCCGTCTGCCGGGAAGCTCATGGCCACAGTTTTTTGGGACTCAAAGAGAATCTTGCTCATTGAGTACAAAAAAAGGTAGAACCATCAACGCCACATCCTACGCTTCCACTTTGCATAATTTGCGGGAGGAAATTAAAAAGAAAAGACGGGGTAAACTCGCAGCGGGTGTTTTGCTTCTTCATGACAACGCTCCTGTTCACACGGCGCGAGTTTCCAAGGCTGCTGCGCGAGATTGTGGTTTCGAAGAAATCCAACACCCACCCTATAGTCCAGACCTTGCCCCTAGTGATTATTTCCTGTTTCCGGATTTGAAAAAATGTCTTCGTGGAAAAAGATTTTCGGATGATAAAGAACTCAAGTCGGCAATAAATGGGTATTTTGCAGAGAAAGAGGAAATTTATTTTTTTGAGGGTTTAAAAAAGCTTATCTCAAGATGTAAGAAATGCATTGATGTTAGGGGAGATTATATTGAAAAATAAAAACAATTTAAATTGAATTCGCATTTTCCTTCATATCGATACCGAGAATATATTGAACGCCCCTCGTACCATTGTACACTTATTTGAGGTTTTAATTTTAATTTTTTCTTTTCCTGTTTATATGATGGGCATTCTTTGGAAGATGCGGGATGGGGTATTGAGCAGTTAGAACACATACTGCGGTTACATGGTTGTGGAGTGTGGGCGGGAAGTTTACACAATTCGCATTTGGCGCTACCGTTGCATCGCTTTGATGTATGTCCTAACAGCTGGCAGTTACGACATCGCATAGGGTCGGGGATATACGAGTATTCTGTAATTTTGGCTGTATAGAAGCCTATATCTACCGACTTGGGGGTTGGAATAGGTCAAACGTAAATAGTATTATGCCACTTCGTTTTTTCTTGCCTTCTGTGTCTTTCGTTAGGAATTTGAATACGTCTGTGACCCCTTGGGGTTTCATTTCACTGATTATTTCGGCTTCTGTGACATTAATGAGACAGGGAGCGTAGGCTATACCTTTGGATTGGTTTAAACGTTCATGCAATTTGACATTAATAGGACATATGTTAGCAAGATCTTTGGCTTTGAGGAAAGAAACTGCAGTTTTTTGCGAATTGACGAAGATGAGGAGACTACCGTCACGAAGTTGAGTGATGGTTGTGTAGTCTTTATTGATGGCATCAATAGCTTTTTTTATTAGGAAGGGGCTAAGAACAGAAGTGGGTTTTTCACTAGTTTTTGAGGAAACGTCAATAAAGCGCGGATTTTTTTGTGATTGATATGAAGGGAGTTCTGGGAAGGAATTCGTTGGAAGGTAGTTAACTTTGGTTTTTTTTTTTTTGTTGGGATATATGATCGGGGTCAAGGAGTCGGAAGCGATTTCTTGGCTCGTTAGCCATTTTAGCACAACCCTGCAAAAGAACTCACTAACACACGCGTACTTTTAATAACAGATAAAAGACTAGGAGAACAATGTTTTAAGGGGAAAACAGATTTTTGCACTTGGCAGAGAGGAAACCACACAGTAAACTTAAAAAGATGATTATCGTTGCCATGGCGCGGGCGGGAAGGTAGAAGGAGGAGAAATGAAAATTGTTTTATAGTGGTTTGAAACTCAGGTGTATTTGGTTTCGATATTAGCTCTCCAGGGGGTGGGAATCCGAATAGGACGGAGAGATTTTTCTTCACTCAGAGTGATTCGAAGGTTATAATTCACACTTGTTTTTTGTGCTTGAAACTCTACAACAGCCAAATCTACGTGTCAGTGTTATGTCTTCACACGCAGAATTTTTCTGATTGAGTTCCAATTACACAAATGAAAGACCTGTCATGGGTAGGATTCGAACCTTGACCCTCCGAGTGAGAAGCGATGGCTTGTACCACTACACCACGGCCACCCCGTGGTACATATGAGACCATGCAATCTTTTTAAAATCCGAATATAGAGCTGGATACATCTCGAACTAGGGTGGTTGTAAACATTGGAAGAATTTTTGCTTTATTTTTTTTTTTCAAAGTTCACAACGCAGTCAGACTAAAATCTTTCAGCAAATCATGCAAAAGTGGGAAACTAGTAAACCAGTTATCCATTACCATGTTCCGGTGGCTATTTTTTATTGGTTCTACCATCCGTTTCACAACATCAATTGCTGCAGTACTCTTCTGAAAAGGCCCATCGTTTTGTCCGACATAAACCTCCATGTTTCCCGTGTAAAAAGTTTGTGCATCAGCCATAATAAAGATTTTTATACCATATTTTCCAGGTTTGCTAGGAATGTATTGCCTAAATGGGCAACATCGACGAAACTTCTCCAGTTTTTCGTCAATGGTGACATTTTCTCCAAATGAATAATGCTTTTTTATATTGTCATTAAAATCCTCGAAAATCTCACGAAGAGGTGAAAATTTATCCTCTGATCGCCGCTCTTCGCGTGTATGAATATTATCGAAACGTAAGCATTTCAGTAAGAAATGAAATATTCTACGTGACAAAGCTGCTACACATAAGTCGCAACCGCTACCATCTGTTGCCCAGATATCTTTTGTGTTGAGGTGCGAGTTTCGCATTCGGCCACAAAAGTAAAATAATCCAAACAGAGCTCGCAGTTCCACAACATCCAAACCTTTGCAATCCCGATCTCGTGAATACTCGTAACTACGAGATGCGTTCAACATATTCTCGGTATCGGGGTGAAGCTGTGGTTGTATATATACATTAACTTATTTATCAAGTAATACTATTATTTTAGTGCATTCATGTACAATTTCATATAAATGTGATTATTAATTCGCGTTTTATCTCTAGTTAAACAGAATCATAATGGCAACTGAGACGATGATGGTGAAAATTGAGCCTCGCGCTGTAATTAAATTTCTCACTAAGCAAGGAAAAAGTCAAAAAACTATTCATGAAGAGATGGTGGCTGTTTATCAGGGTTCTGCACCTTCATTATCTACTGTGCAAAAGTGGTCAAGTGAGTTCAAGAAAGGCAGAGAGAGCATTGAAGACGACCCCCGCTCCGGCGCCCCGGCTACTGCTTGTACGAATAAAGGTGAAAATGATGGCAGAGATCACCAAGCTTTCAATTGGTACCATTCACACCATTCTTCATGACCATCTTAACCTTTCAAAGGTCAGTGCAAGGTGGGTGCCACGAATGCTCACAGCGCCTCAGAAAAAAGTGAGAATCGCATGCTGTAGAGAGCTTTTGGAGATTTGTAGTGAGAACGCGGACGGTGTTATGGATCGAATTGTTACTGGGGACGAAACATGGGTCCACCACTATGACCCTGAAAGCAAACAAGAGTCCATGCAGTGGCATAAAAAAGGAACTGACCCCCCGAAGAAGTTCAAAGTCACTCCGTCTGCCGGGAAGCTCATTGCCACAGTTTTTTGGGACTCAAAGGGAATCTTGCTCATTGAGTACAAAAAAAAGGTGAAACCATCAACGCCACATCCTACGCTTCCACTTTGCATAATTTGCGGGAGGAAATTAAAAAGAAAAGACGGGGTAAACTCGCAGCGGGTGTGTTGCTTCTTCATGACAACGCTCCTGTTCACACGTCGCGAGTTTCCAAGGCTGCTGCGCGAGATTGTGGTTTCGAAGAAATCCAACACCCACCCTATAGTCCAGACCTTGCCCCTAGTGATTATTTGTCTTCGTGGAAAAAGATTTTCGGATGATGAAGAACTCAAGTCGGCAATAAATGATAATTTGGCAGAGAAAGAGGAAATTTATTTTTTTGAGGGTTTAAAAAAGCTTATCTCAAGATGTAACAAATGCATTGATGTTAGGGGAGATTATATTGAAAAATAAAAACAATTTAAATTGAATTCACATTTTCCTTCATATCGATATTCGTAAAATCGACTATTTTTTGCAGATATTCATCCGGAAAAAAAAGATTCCAAGTTTCTAAAATGGTGAAACAATCTTTCGCTGCTCCTTTTGGTCCTGGCAGATTCACAATAATATTATGAGATCTCGTACGTACATTCTGTGGTGGTTGTTGTACAAGCCATTGAGTTCTTCCATTTCGGCCAATTAATTTCCCACTCCGAATATACTTCAACGGTACGTCATCCAAATAGTCTTCTCCCAATTCTCCCTTCTTCCTCTTTTTCAAACTGTAGGGGATTTTCACAAATATCGTTATAATCGGCTTCCTGCTCAGTATCGCTGTCATGGTGCTCCTAATGATCCTCAGTTTTAGATATAATTTCACACGCACTATGCTCTTGCTGTAATATTTCTTCTATAGTGCTATCTGTAATTGGGAAATCCATGGTAATAAAGATCTAAAATAGAAAAAAGATATTTAAAATTTATCAAAAAAGTGTTTACATAAACGGTCGCTACCTGGTATTTTTTACCCATACTCACTTCACACGTCTGTTAATGCCGATAGCGTGGTGCAAATTGACAGCTGTGTGGGGAGCACGTTTCTTGTTTATATGTAGAATAGATACTAAAAGCGGGAAGTCGCCAAATTTTGTAGAAAAAAAGATGTACATGTTTTTATAACCTCTGTGGTATTTTTTACCCGGTAGCGACGAACCCCGGGTTAAAATAATGTGGGTTCCTAGTCATATTGGCATTTTGGGACACGAAACTGCTGCCAACAAAGTAGAGGATTATCTGATTATTCCGCTCCTACCTTTTAACAAGGCAGATTACTCAAAGCTCATCACAAGTATAATAGTAAACCAAAAACGTAATACATGACAGGCATATACTCACCACCATATAATTATTAGCCCCGACAAAGAACCTCTCACCTACTCTATGAAATAAAAATCCCCTGATTTGCCTAATCTATAATTAAACTTTTAGCTTTCATCATATTTTACAACATCTCGATGAGATTCTTCGTATGGTTCCACTCCGTTCCGGAGATTAGAAATCTTCGATGCAAATGTTTCTTTGTTTGTCACTCCTCTAATTATATCTACTTTTGAAAGTTTGAGCCATTCTCATAGAATTTCCATTATTTTATTATGTTACACTTTATCGAATGCTTTTTCGTAGTCGACAAAGCATACAAAGACTGTTTTGTTCAGTTCTAGGGTTCGCTGAATTATCATATTGAACGTAAATAATGCCTCTCGTGTTCCAAAGCTGTTTCTAAATCCGAGTTGAGATTCGGTTATACCTTCTTCGAGTTTATTGTAAATCCTTCCGTGAATTATTCTCAGAAAGATCTTTAATGTGTGACTCAAAAAACTAATTTTCCTGTAATCAGACCAGTTTGTTGCTTTATTCTTTTTCGGTAGCGTAGCAAATGTTGATCTCAACCATTCATCTGGAATTTTGTCGTGTTTGTAAATAGCGTTGAAGAGCTTCACTATTAATTATATGTTTTCGTCTCCGACCAGTTTGAGAAGTTCACTCGGCAATCCATTCGGGCCTTTTCGGTTTTTTTCTTTTTTCCACGCTTTTTCGACCTCTTCTTTTATTATTTCTGGACCTTCGAGTCCATTATAAGGCCCTTTTTCGTCCCAGAAAAGGTATTCGATGTATGCCCTGCTCTAATCGTTCTCTTGTATTTATCAAAAATCGTCCTTCGCTGTTTTTCGAAATGTTAGACATCGTTTTGTGTTCCACACCGAAGATTTCTTACTTTTTTTATACAGGTTGAAACTATCATGGTTTCTATCGTGCTGGTGTAGCACCTCCCATTGTTTTTGTAGGTAACGGTTTATTCTGATTTTTTTCTAAATCAATCTATCTATTCCTTTATATCTGTTTTGGTTTGTTTTGTTTCTTCTTCTTTGATCCATTAGAAACGAAATTTCGTCAGTCATCCATTCCTTTTTCGGTTGTTGGTTCCAGTCGCTGAGTTGTCTTTTGCTCGTCCCCATTATAGTTTCTTTTATCTCTGGATATGTTGAATTTATGTTTTCTTCGAGTATTCTGTTTGTGCTTAAGTGCTCTCCTAAGATTATTTCGTATTATTCATTTTTACTTAGTTTTTTCTGTTTGCAACTTTTTTGAATCTTTTTCATTTTTATACTAACTTTCGCTACATCTGGATTGCAATCTGACCCTACGTCAGCACCTGGGTAACATTTTGTTGATTTTATTGAGTTTCTGAATCTTTTGTTGATGAGGATGTAGTCTATAGTCTCAATGAGATACTACTCCTTAATAATATATACGACCTACTAAAAAAAATAAGCAAACACTGAAAATATAATCATAATCAAAAGCATTTGCTTGTCAACCCCCTTAATCTAACCCTGTAAACGCTTTATCCCCTCAGAGCGTAAAGCCTTTGTTGCTACAACTCTTTCCCAAACCTAATTTGTTAATTTAATAACTAAGTTAGGTTGTAAAATAAATAAATAAAAAATATCGAGTTTTGCATAGATGTTTATAATTAAATCACAACACTTTTAACATAAGTTGTAATAAAAATTTTCGCATTTTCAGTGGAACCTTTAGAAGCAATGCTAGAAATCAAGGAAAGCAATCCTAACATCAAAGTTAGCAGATTCTTAAAATGTGTGCAATCAGAGAAGAGTCAAAAGAACATTGTTCTTTTGCTTGTAAAACTAGCCGAACACGCTGATATGTCTTCAGATATTTCAATACCTCTAAAATATGTAATATAAGAAATCATTCAGAAAAGATTTATTGTATATACTATGTATTTATTGTTTTTTATAGTATCTGGACATGTATGAAGAGCTTCCTGAAGAACCATCGTTTTCTGAAGCCGGGATATTGTTAATAAATTCAGCAGTAATATATTCAAAAAGAGTCGACAGCGTCCATTTAAATGTGGAAAGACTTATATTCTCCCTTTTACATGCTGAACAAAATCAAAGGTAAATTAGATATGTACATGTGTATGTACTCGTATGTCGATGACTACAAACTATAATAATATAACATTACGAGGATAGTAGTCTATCTATTTGTTTAGTTTTTGCTTACGTAGAATTTAGTAGTTTTGTAGATCAATATCATTTATTTATTTTAAAACTAGCTTATAATTAAAATTATGAGCTATAATTAAAATTATGAGCTAGCTGGAGATAGCTAGAGCAGCTTATTCCTTCGGCTATGTTGCTGTGATTTATATTGAATTATATAAATTGGTTTGTTTTATATAATGCTGTTCGTTGGGATTAGGTAATAGTTGCTCAGGGTTGTTTTGGGAAAGGAATTTATTTCTTAGAATGTGGAAGGCGGAGCATTCGAATCGAATACGGTGGAGTATTTGAAGTATTTGGAGTATGTGAATCGAGATGATTTGTTTTTGTTTATGTAGTCTTCGTGAGTGAGTCTACTGTGACCGAGCCTAAGCCTTATTATTTTTTTCATTTCGGGACGGCACCATAGAGAGGGTACTAAATTGTGTGAGCTGTTTTTAATGGATATAATGAATTCCGTAAAGGAAAAGATCATATTTGATTTTGCTGACCATACTGGATTGGATAATTGATGTTAGTGTGTACGGATTATTATGGGAAAGATATTTTATGGTATTTAGCTTCTTTTTTTTTAAACCCCGGACGGATATATTCAATATGCGCATTCTATTTGTAGTTTTTTTTTAAACATAATTCCAAGAATTTTAAATCTATCAACCTTTTTTATAGTAAAATTGTTGGATAGGATTTTACAAGAACATTTGCGTTTTCTTCAGTTTAGCTCCAGAGTATTGGCGCCAGGTTAGAATGTCATGAAGGAACGATTTATAATCGATGTTATCGCTAAAGTTTTGTTCGTTATCTTTTTTATTTATTGTAAAATCGTCGGCATATGCGTAAAATCGTAGTTCTTTATGGAGAGATAGAGTGTGGGAGAAAGCTATCGATATCAAAATTGAAGGCTATGAGAAAGACAGGGACGGATAACAGTGAGCCTTGAGGGATGCCGTTGAAAAGAGGTAGGCAGGAGGATAAGGCGTTTAAAATTCGTACTGTGATTATCCTATTTGTGATAAATTGAAATACTTATCTGATGATGTTGCACATAAATTCCCTGATTTGAGCTGATTGATTATAGTATGTACACCGATTTTGTAGATGATCAGTTACGGATTTGCGTTTTTTGAATCCTATTTGGCGACTTTTAAGAAGTTTATTGGGCGAAAGAAACCACCAGAATCTATTGCTAATTATTTTATCTAGTACCTGTAGGATTGAGAAAGAAATTTATAGGAGTTCGGGATAATTATAGGGGTGATAGTATTGTTTTTTTACATATGTCGACGATGGTAACATTTTCGGATGGAGAGTATGATATAGTAGCGGTTGTTGAATGTTTGATTGATTGGAGAAAGTTAGAATCGTGGGATTCTTTTGACTAATATTCAGTTTCATAAGAAGGATTCAAATGGAAATGCGAGGAAGTTTCAAGGCCACCAAGGCCTTATAAGAACTGTTCGAGAAATAATCCGGATAGAGAAAGGCGGAATTCATTAATGTAAAAATACTGCAGTACTGCAGTATTTGTGCTCATTTTTGCATAAATGCAGCAGTATTTGCGCAAACGTTTGGCATCACTTTCGTCCATTTTTGCAGAATTACAGTAAATATGGTGTCAAACATGCAGCGCTTTTTGTTTTGCTGCCTAACTGCATAGAAAAATAATATGTAAATATATAATTATTTGTTTGCATATATAATCTGAGACTTTGAAATTAATTGTAAATTACATTATTCACAGGGAAAACGGTGAACAAAAGTTTTGGAGCAACAGTGAGACAAGGCTGTTAATATCGATTCGGCTGGCCATGGAGCCACAATTTGTAGCAGAAGAGCGCAAGAAATCTGTGTTATGGCGGAAAGTTTTATTCAAATTTTAAACATTTCTTCTGCTTTTCCTCATGATGCGTTTGAAGTCATCAACAAATTTATGAATTTGATGATTTCATACTGTTTAGTAAAATTCTTTTTCGTCTGGAGATTTTCGATTGCATATTCTCTGAATTTTTACTGCTGATTAGAGAAAGAACAATGATCAAAACTATTTTTTTTTTTTCGTCATTTCACTTGGTTGAATTAAAATTGACTAACAAGAAATAATTGCAATGGTTTCTGTCATATTTTGACAGAAATGCCTGTGGAACATTAATGAACGATATTTTAGCAGCTGTGTGACTGTTGTACTAATGCAGCAGTAATGGTGTTCATTAATGCTTGCAAAAATAACCATCAGTTTTACAGCATATGTTTTACATTAATAAAGCATGTCTCTGTGTGAATAGCTTGTTTTTTATTCGCTAGCAATATCACATAATCTCTTTTGAAAGTGTCATGTGTGGCTTACTATAAGTGATAAATCTCGGGCGCATAACCTTAAAAGAAGCTTCAGTGCAGAAATCCTGTTATACACGAAAAACTTTTAGTTTCTGAATCGGTTCCCACTAGATCACCGAAATCAAGCAGTGTTGGGTGCGGTAAGTGCCTAGATGGAGGACTACATGGGAACTCGGTACACCGCGACAAACGCCACATGGGCAAAGTATCCCAACGTAAAATCCCGGACTTTACAAATTCATTTGTATTGATCCACAGTGGTTCCGCTTCCTAAGAAAGGCGGTCATAAGGGTTTCGTATGAACGTATCGTAAAATAACATAATTGTTCTTAGACCTACAGACAATTAATTAGCAATTACAGAGTTGCCAAATTTGCAACAAAGAAAGAGTTTTTTAGGCTGATTAACAGCCATAAAGTTCGAGGTACGAAGAACAAAGAAACCAATTAATATAATATTTTGTTTCGTTTTGAAACTGAATCACTGAACCTTTGTTGATATTTTACTGAAATTTTTTTGACTTTACATTTTTTTTTCGTGTGAAGGGCCGATTTTTGTGGAAATACCCATCTAGAAAATAAAATTTAAATATCGAGCTAATCCACAATTAAATGCTATCGTAACTATAACTAATCTACTACTAAATTTACTACTCTGACCCTGACTAACTCCTGTAAAGGCAGGAGAAGGCAACAAAGTTTAATTATCCCAAAACATAGAAATTCTATGCTACATTTTGATACCAAATTCAATCCTACAACTACACACAAATATGAATAAAAGCTTAGATTCAAAACAAATTTCATAAAAACAACACTTAAGAAATATGTCGCCGTAGGACCAGATAAAAGAATTAATGATATAATTAAAATTCAAAATACGAGAGCGGGTCAATAAGTCCGTGACTTTTTGAATTTCTGACTCTTTACTGAAACAGCAACACTGCTCCTGTCAACAGGCATCTGTCAGTTGACTCCTGTCAAAATTTAAACTTGCTGCGTCAGTTAGTTTGTGTTTGACAGCTATTTTTATCAGACTACTCACTAATTTGAGGAGAAAATGGAAAAAAGTGAAAAACTTCACAGGAAGGTTTGGCGTTGTTTAATCGCAATATAGAGGAGTTTTTGCGCCGTTTTGTAACCGTGGACGAAACATGGATCCATCAAAACACACCAGAGAACAAACAACAGTCAAAACAGTGGGTTTCTAAGGGTGAATCGGCGCCAAAGAAGGCCAAGGTGGGTTTGTCAGCCAATAAAGTTATGGCGACTGTTTTTTGGGATGCACGCGGGATAATCCACATTGACTACCTTCAAAAGGTAAGAACAATCAATGGGGAATATTATGCCAACTTATTGGACCGATTCAATGACGATTTGAAAAAAAAACTGACCTCATTTGGCCAAGAAAAAAGTTATTTTCCACCAAGATAATGCAAGGGTGCACACATGTGAGATATTTCATGAGCTGACGATTTATCAGTGTTTCCATGACCTTGGAAAGAAGCGACGTAAGTGCAATGCGTCTGTAGGAGGAGAGAGAAGATGATTCGCCTTTTTTTAGGGACGGGCTGGACAAATGCTGTTTTCCATCTGCTCGGGAAGAGTCCTATACACGAGTGCGAAAGTAGATTCGTCCCATTGAAGATTCGACGCACTCAAGTGTAGGCGCACAATCTGGGAGTGTTGAGCTGGCCGCAAAGTGTGCAGCAAGCAGATTGGCCTTATCCAAAGAGCTGACAGCTGGAATGTCATTGTAAATGAGCGTTGGGATGGAGGATGAGGCGGAATTTCTATTGTTTTTGACGAACGACCAAAAATTTTTACTGCCTTTGGGACATTGCAGTATTTTTTGCCTCAGTTTTTGGTCGTATAGGAATTTCACACGCTTAAGAAAGGCGTTGCAGTCATTTCTGGCTCGTTTGAACTTTTTTCGGTTTTCCTCTGTCGGGTTGGTCTTGTAGGACCGAAAAAAACATTTCTCTAACCCTGACGGCCTCTTTACAGCTCGAGTCGTACCATGCCTTTTCTTTTGGTTTGATACTCGTCATCCGATGAGGAATAAAGGATTTCATTCTAAAGAGAATGGTGTCTGTAATCATATCAGCAGCGGCATCCACGTCGTTATCGAGGAAGCATAACGACCAGTTAAAATTCCTAAAGAAGCTGTTAAGACCGCTCCAGTTGGCTTTCTCGTATTGCCATACGGTTCTTTTAGGAATTTTTTCTCTAACTGTGTGGTCGGTGTACGAGAAATTAGCTGATATGACACAATGGTCCGACGAGCCTAGAGGGGAGAGCACATCAATGGTGTACTTATCAGGGTGAGAAGTTAAAAACAAGTCCAGGGTGTTGGCGGTATGACTATCAACGTCTGGTATTCGCGTGGGCTCATTTACAAGCTGCGTTAGGTTGTTTTCCGCAGCGAAGATCTCAACACACCGTCCTTCGGGTGTTGTCTGTCCTTCTCCAACAAGATCTGCTAAACTAGTATATGAACAGGGACATAACGCATACTCAAACTAAATACAGCTGCGCTCCATCGTCTAATCGTACTAGCCTTACTCTCGAATTGTTTAACCAACGGCTCGTAGCGTAGCAAGAGCTTATTGTCAAACAATTAAAAGAAGAGTTGTTATTATTCATTTGAGATGAATCCTAAAACTGTTGCCCCTTCCATTGTTTTGTTTGCTGATGCTGTTTTGTTTGGTATCCCCGTGTTGTTAGAAGAAAATCGTAAGCAAAAGTTGAACAGAGTTTGTTTTACTCTTGATGTTACTCCACCCTCTGTGAAACAAATTTTTCGCCCAAAATCAACTCTCCAGTGATAGCCAAATTTAACAACCGACAAGAGAGAAACTCAATACTAAAAGCTGCTATGGTGCTTCGCAAACTAAATAATAAACAACTTTGTCTAAATGCCCTTGGTTTAGTGGGCGAGATCGCAGGCAGTATTGATTTCTAAAAATCAATATGAAATCAAACATTGCCCATATTTATCAATAAATAACGCAAAGATCCCTTTCGTATCTTACGTGTCTAGGTCTTAAAATAAATTGTCGACTGTCCTGTTCTGACCAAGTTAACCAAACGGTTAGTCGTATTTACGCTTGCCTTCGGGAGCTTTGGATATGTGCTCGTCTCATTCCAATTAAGTCAAAAATTCATTTGATGAAAACACTACTGATACGTGTTATTTCCTACGCCGAAACAATGTACTGGCAGCATGATTCAGTATCTACAAACAAACTCGAAGTTACCTTTAACAATATAGTACGCTATGTTCATTGCTTGCGCTAATAGGACCACGTCTCACCATTTGGAAATAACATCCTTGGTTGTACCCTGAAACAATATTTAAATGCTCGGAACTGCATCTTGCACAAAATAATTTATACGAGATCCCCTCCATATTTGTTCACTAAGTTGCAATTTGCCAGGTCATCTAAAATTTTTAATATTACTCTTCAGTTCTTCAATTATGTCAATTCAACGCGATTCTTTTTCACCAGCACCATTAGACTATGGAACTTACTGCTAGAAAACTTTAAAAGAACGTCGAGAGCTCTAGATTTCAAAATAGACATTTTTAAATATTTCTCTGTAAAACAATAGTACATTTCTATTTTTTGCTTTTTTCTTCATCTGTTCTTTTTTCTTCTCATTACTATCTTTCATTTTCCTTCTTTTTGGCCATACATACACTGACGATCACTAGGATGAGGCCATCCATTTTGCAATCGAATTTCGAATTTTATACCTCTTTGAAATTTTGTATCGGAAAACTTTTACAACCTGGGAACTGGTACATATTTTCTCAACAGGAAGTCATAAAATTAAAGTGTAAATAAGAAACGATCGTTGGAATTTCGTAAGATCAAACAATGAACTTCTTGAAAAGCGTATAAAAAGATGCGCCACTAGGATGAGGCCACATGCAAAATCTTCGAAAGAAAGGAAAAAATTAATAAAATGTTTACATTTTATGGTTTTAAAACATTTGTTTATTACGTTTTTCTATATTAATAATGATTATGTCCTTCATTTTTCGATATGACCTCTATAAGACGGTTTGGAATAGAATCATACAGTTTTTTTTAAATAATCAAGAGAAATTTGGGCCCAGGCATCACGAATAGCTCCGATTGAAGTGTCCTTGCCTTCAAATTGTCTGCCGCCTTCATACACTTTACGATATAACCATGCCCAAACATTTTCTATTATGTTTAAGTCCCGTGAATAGGGCGGCCTTGCCAAAAGTTCCACGTCTTCTGATTCAATCCAACTTCTAACAACCCTGAAAGTGTGGATGGGGGCATTGTCTTGTGGGAATACCCAAGGCAGGGGTCCGAAAATGTTTTTCACTTTTGGAACTCGTTTGTGCCAGTAGGTAATTGCTCCCCACACCATTACACCTGATGTACGGCTGTGATGTCTCAAAATAAGCTCCTCCTTTCTTAGGCCATGGAAATAAAAGTTGTAACCATCGGGGCCGTCAAGGTTAAACTTTTTTTCATCCGATAAGACAACGCGTTTCCATTCACTGCTCCAAGCGACATGTTCTCCTGCAAAATTCATTTGATGCTCCTTGTGTACTTGCCTCAAAACGGGTTGCTTTTCAAGTTTTCTTCTCTGTATAGTACTTCTTTTTCGGATTATCGATGGTACTCCGCTGTTGGACCTTATTATAGTCGCTGGTGGAGTAGAATTTGAGGCACGCCGTAGAATTAACCGATTTCCTCACAATGTTGTTGCTTCTGCCGTGTGTCCTTTTTGATTTTTCCCGTAGTGTTGTGGATAGGCAAGATAACTGTTTACAACAGTCTTATTTCTATAAAGTCTCCTTGCAATTTCTTGGCCTGAGAGTCCTAACTCATTGAAGGCCGTGGCAAGTGGGAGTGGACTGGCTTCCAAATCGGAAGGTTCTGTGTTCGAATCCCAGCCTATTTCGTTCATTTTTTTCAGTTAACGAAAATCAAGTAAGATGAATAGTTGACAAGAAATCAACAACAAGCCAGCTTCCACTAAGAATTTAGTCTCCACATTAAATCTTGGATGCCACCCATGGAGCGAAATTACCACTGAGCCCAAACATCTTTCTTTCTCTCTCTATCCCATTTTCCAAAAAAAAACTTAACACGTGCTTAGGCACTTGAGTGTTAAGTTCGTAAAAAAAAATCCTCTTTCTGTCGCTGTGAAAGTCTTTCGGAACCCATTTTTTTATACTAAATAAAAACAGTTCTTTTCAACTCTTTTTTTTAAATATTCTTAACAAAACTTTGAAAAAAATCGCTGATGTGAACTTCTGCAATGAAATATCCTCAATGGCCTCATCCTAGTGGCGTATCTTGTTGTGTGGTTTGCCATTTCACTTTTCGTGGGTTAGAATTGTGTTAGTGAGATTTTTTTGTCTCGCTCGCTCTCCTTTTTCTGTTAAATTATATGTAACTTTTAATGACTTTAAGCTAAGTAAAGCATATTCAATTCACATTACAAAAAAAAAAGCAAAAGCATTTGAGAAAATCGGTGTACATACCATAACAGGCCAGTTCCAATCATGAAACTTGAGACGCAACATCATGAGATACCTATTTCAATTTATGACAAATACGAAAATCCCAGTACGAATTTTAAGCCCTCCTCCTCCCTAACTCTTTTCAATAGCATCAATCAAGGCTCACTTTTATCCATCCCCCTCTTTCTCATGCCCTTGAATAAGCTCTCCCACACTCTATCTCTCCATAAAGAACTAAAATTATGCGCATATGCCGATATAGTCTGTCCAGCAATTTTACTATAGAAAAAGTTGATAGATTTAAAATCCAAGGAATTATGTTTCAAAAAAAAATACAAAATAAGGTATCTTTCTTTACGGATACTTAGCCAAATCCTTGCTGAACAAAATTAAAACCATTGACAATGCCGCTATAAGGAAAACTCTTAACGCATACCGAACAACACCTATCAATCATCTCTTATTCGAAGCTTCAACCTTAGAGTTTAACAGAATCATATTCTTCTGCAAGAATAGCCCTCTTTATGAAATATTCAAAAAACCAGAATCAATTAGAATGAAAAAAATCCCATCCTGATTTGAACGTTCCACAGCACTCGATTTTAACGATTTCAGCATTCCTCAGAAACCCGTACAATCACTTCCACCTCCTCTACTATCCCAACTCTCGTCCATTATTTAATAATTTAGAACCAACAAACAAGAGCATACTCCCCCAGAAATATTTCGAGCATGATTTCTTGAACTCAAAAATAGCTTATGAGATTACTCCTTCATATACACTTACGGCTCCCGAATAGAAAACATCAGCTGCAGTAATACTTCTGTAAATGAGATAATATATTCCTACCTACTTCCGCCCTACACTTCTATGATATATTCACTGCCGAAATAATCTTAAACGCAATTCAATATACCAAAAGCTTCAACAAAAAATTTGCTATCTGCTCCGACTCCCTATCCTCTTTTTATGCTGTCGCCAATATCGGCAACCAAAGGTTTTACTCTTTGATGTATTCACTCACGAACACTACATAAATAAAAACAAATCATCTCGCTCCACATACGCTAATCAATCCCAAATTAGTATCCACCATATCCGATGCAAATGTTCCGCCTTACACATTCTAAGAAATAAATTTCTTCCCCAAAACAACGCTGAACGACGATCTAAAGCAAATCAATGTGTTAATTAAATTTTTATCATAATAACATGGCTAGATCATAATTTTAATTATAAACTAGTTTCAAAATAAATAAATGAATGAATACTTTGTTAGCATCAACTTTTTCAAACCTTTCAATTTGTAATAGTTTTCCAATTGCTCCGCGTTTAGATCTTGCTATAGCATATTCATTGTACATTGTGCTATGTATTTCGAGCTCACAATTAATAGAAATTTGCTTTTCCTCAACATGACTTGGTAACGAATCGCAATAGGTATTTGTTTGGTACGAAGCTGATATAACACAAGATTTAATTAATTTAATTTAATTTAATCGATTAATTTTTACTTATCCTGCTTGTGCTACATATAACTCAGATTGATCGCGTTTTATACAATAAAATGCATTGTTTTTTAGAATGCAACTTAATATTATTAACGTGTATAGAAACGATCGTCCCAAAGCGATGTTTATCCTTGTATTGGTTTTAATGCTCGTTTTATGCATAGTCGATGTTTTTCTCTCTGGTGCCAAATTGGAAGTTGCTGTATTGCTGTTGTTTGCTCTGTTTCAATAGGAAATGGATAGTTTTACTACTGGTCTTTTACTAGCAGAATTTCCACTGTTACTAAGAAATGTGCTGGTGTTAGTATATACATATATATACAACAATCTGGTCTATCATCGTAACCAATCGGGGAAATCTCCAATCGGAGGGTTTATTATTTGCTTCATGGTATCCGAATCGTAAGCGAAATATAGACGCGTACCGACGCATGTATTCGACATTCAATTTGTGAATATAAAATATTTCCAAAATAGTTAAAGAATTATGGATACCGTAGCGATATTTTTAGAATCAGAAAGATATGAACAGAGAAGATTAATCTAAGAAAAAAGAAGATTTTTGAAAAATGCATCAAATATTTTCGAAATTTTATATTCAGCGTAAGCCAAATTATTTCATTTTGTGAAAGTACTCGTAGATGATTCTTCCTTAACTTTTACTTACAGCTTCAAAAATTTTTTTTCATTTGCGCAAAGATTCTCCCTAGTACCCATGCTTGTGGAACTTTTGTCACATTTATTTTGACGTTGGAGGCAATCGGAAAGATAATCATGTCATGCATCGGAATGGAACGCGTGAATTTGAGACGCGTTGCTGTTATTTTGACATTTGCAGTCATACATCGCACAAGAAAATTTGTTTCCGGAGTTTTGTCCGATTAGGTCATCGGAACAGATACCACAATACAAAATCGGAGGAAATGCCGTTCCGATCGGTAAATAGACCCCAATGTCTTATAAAATAGTGCAGCTTAAAATTGCGGTAACATACTCGTACATGTGTAATTCAAGTTTTAGTGTAAACGTGTTTTTGGGCGGAGGGGAAAATAATAAGTATTACGAGTAAGTAATTATAATAAGATATAAACAAGAAAAAAATAATAAAAAAAAGTAATTTAATTTAATGGTTGATTTAAGAAATATAAAAAAGATTAATTAAACGAGAATATTAAATTTTATTAAGTTTCACAATCATCTTCATCTACATAATATATAAAAACTAAATACTTCGCCTGCGCTGTGTACAAACATTTTAAGGGTACACAAATCCCTTGAGCTAGCGCTCATTATAAAAAAATAAATAAAAATAAAATGCTAGTTAACGTTATTGCTATGGAGAAACGACTTTAGCTCTATCGTACCACCGGTCGTTTGGACAGGTCGTGGGAAATCTCTTAGATACAATGAGAAAAGATGTAGACGAAATTCAGACTCATTCTTAATTCACCAATATGAACACATATACAATTATATAGCTTAAAACCATACGTGTTACATAGGAACAAAAGAGGACTAATTAATATTTTAGGAACAGGAATCAATTTCTGATTCTGATTTCTGAAACTATGGACAACGATGATAAACAAGGAATAGAGGAACATTTAAAAGTAGTAGATCAAAACAACCACAACCTTATAGAACAATCTAACAGACAAATTTCAATCAACTACAAATTCGATCAACAAATCACAAACCTAACATTACTTTACAACAAATAAAATTAAATAATTGCTAAACAAATGACAATAGTAAGAGAAATTTCATCCTTTCAGATTTACAGATCAGCTACATTTCATAACACAACGAAAAAATAGTCGAAAAAACTAGAGAGTTAATATTAATGTCAAAATTACGACTTTTAAACAGATATATCCTAGCGGACTTAGAAATCAAGAAATCGAATATCACCCTAGGAAAATTGGAATTTATCGAAATGAATCTAGCTACATAAGACAATAATATTATATTTAATATAAAAGTACAAAATTTTACCGACAAAAACTTTTATAAAGTAGAAATTATTCCTATACCAAACAGGAACAACAGACAATTCATTATAAAAGTAAACAAGTTCATAACCACAAACCAAATCCTGTATACACCTGTAAATAAAATATCAAACTTAAGAATAACCAAAGACAAATGCATCAAAGATATCCTAAACCATCGCCTAACGATATGTAACTATGAAACCAATACGCTACCAGTAATTTTAGAAATATAAACTAACATGCTAATACTTAAGAATATACATATATACAAATGCAACAAGTTATTGTAACGATTACCCTTTAACACTAAGAGGAAATTAAATTATAAATATTTAAAATTGTAAAATAATTATAAAAAATAATACTTATAATAGAAACTTATACCAAGAAAAATGTTACATATTCCCAGCATATAGAAAAAACCAAGAACAAAATTTCCAATATAAAGTTCACCAAGGAACTTTTATACATACTCTGTAATAACCATAATTGTAATAATTACTTTAATCTATCTTTTTATACCTTGTATGTGCGTATGTAATAAAACTCTCACGTCTATCACAGAGTCCCTCGTAATAAAGTTACGAATTCCGATCTACGATACGAATACGAAAAAATGTGTATCATAGAATCCGAATGTAACCGCGAAAAGCATTGCCGCACTTAACAATCATATTCGAAATCAGCATGTTAATCACGTTAAGCAGCAAAGTAAAGTAAAATTGAAGAAATAAATAAATTATAATCGTTGTTTTCTGTATTTTGAACAAAATAATTGATTAGAAATGGGTTCTGTTGCAATTGCAATTGTTGCTAGTGAGAAGGAGAATGTCAGACGCAAAGGAGGATTAAAAATGCAGTGTAAGATACTGAGAGATGTATGTATGTAATCCGTTTGACCTCGAGAGTCAAGTGTGAGTTGTTGCAGAATATTTTGTCTTATTCCAAAGTAAATTAAAGTTTATAGATTAAAAAAAAAATTTCGCCTCCACAAACGAGCATTCAAGTATGTATCGGAAGATCTAGAACAGGAACTTGGTCCTACTTTATTATCCGGTTCAATCACCCCTTTAAGTCGGCTTGTAGCCGTGTTAAGGTTTATGGGCGAAGGCGGATAACAATACCGCGTTGGTAAAGACCACTCAGTTGGAATGGCACAGCCTACATTTTCAGGCACGTTAAATGTTGAATATTTTGGAAAGAAGGCTGTGACCAGTCTGGATAAAATTAAACATGAACGATGCGGATAAAAGACAGACAAATTTAGACTTCTACTTAAAGGCCAGATTTCCGGGTATTGTTATGTGCATCGATGGAACTCATATCAAAATTATCCCACCGGCTGAAAAAATAATATATTTATACTATAACAGAAAAGCATATTATAGTATAAATGCCATGTTGGTATGTATATTTAGCTAAACACTTCTTTTAAATGCTCCTAAATCAATTATTCTTAGATTTGCGATAGCAAAATGCGTATACGGTTCATCAATGCACGGTATACCGGATCAAAACACGGTTCTCATGTATGGAATTTGATTAGTGCAAGGACTTTTTTTGAGAGCAAATACCGCGAAGGAGAAAAAACAATTGGATTTGTAAAATGTATATACAACGGCATGCGACAATACTGCCGTGTCTCAATTTTATAGTAAATTAACATCGACAGTCGACAGAGTGTGTACAGTATGATTTGGCTTCTCCAGTAAAATTTCCATTTAAATCTCGTTTAATATATTAAAAGTCTGTGCCAATCGATAAGTTTCTGCCCAAGTGTCCTCTTAAGTGTTTAGTTAATAAACTCAACATTAATATAAAATAATAAAGATTTAATTTTAACAAACGAATAACGTCAAGTAAAATGAACTCTCATGTTGCCACCGTAACTTTCCGCTCAAAAAGGCAGGGAGCTTCATCAGATACCGCCGCAGTTACAGCAAATGGAACCCCAAAGCAAGTATGCACACCAACAACATCAAAGAGTGTACCGTCTTGCCCCTCAGTAGCTGTTACTCTTTCTGAGCTAGATGAGTGTTTCAAAAAGCACTCAGAGGCCATCATCAATCGTTTTACAGAAGAATTAACAAATTTAAGACCAAATTTCACACATCGATCAAAAATGGGCTGCCCACGAACAAAAAATTGATAAGTCCATTAAAGAAATCCAATCGCGTGTGGATAGACTAGAGAAGCACACAAATCAGTCTACCTTTCTGAATGATGAACTTGTGGATCTTGTGAAGAGATGCAACGCATTGGAGAGGAGAGAACTAGCAGCTGACGCAATTCTTTTTGGAGTCCTACAGTTGAAAGACGCTGCTTGGTCGTCGAAGCAGCGGAGGGAGTCACAGACTGGACAAAGTTGAAGGCACTTCTAGAGAAGGAGTTCGGGTAGAAGACTTCAAGCACTGGAGTCCAGGAAGAAGGGTGCATCAGAGACTCTGATGGAATATCTGTACGTGATGTGGCAGATTGGTAAAGGTTTTGTGGACGAAATATCTCTGATCGCATACATCATTAACGGGATTCCAGATACTGTTGCGAACAAGACAGTTCTGTATGAAGCTGCAACGTTTGAGGAGCTAAAACTCAAACTTGAAACCTATAAGAGGATGCAGCGAATGATACTCAAGGGAAATGCTCCCCAAAAGACGTTGGGTTCATGTCTTTTAAACATACACGTTGGAGCAGACAATCATTGGGTTCGTTTCCAAGTAGTTCCTGACAAATGGATTTCGGATAGGATACTGCTGGGAAGAGATTTTCTCCAGAATGTAGAGCTGCTGATAAGTCACGGGAAAATAAAGCACATGAAGAAGGTAAATTCAGAAAAGATAGAACAGCATAAGACATACGACCTGGACGAGAATGATGTTTTCAACATTGGACTGGTGAACGATGAAGAAGAAGACACAGATGGGAACAACCTGCAAGTTGGCAACGACAGCTATAGGTAAAGGTAATCACTGATATCGTTTCAGCTTATTCCCTTAAGAGAGTTACAAAGTCGTGCATTGAGATGAACATCGTGTTATTAGACGAAAGCCCTATTTATCAGAAGGCCAGACGGTTAGCACTGCCAGAAAAAGAAGCGGTTTGCAAGCAAGTGGAAGAATGGTTGGACGAAGGAATCATCCAGCATAGTCGGTCGGACTTTGCTAGTCCTATCGTTCTCGTGAAGAAGAAGGACGGTAGTATGCGACTTTGTGTTGATTACAGAAAACTCAACACTAAGATTGTCAAGGACCGGTATCCTCTGCCAGTAATGGAAGAGATATTAGAGACTCTCAACAAGGCAAAGGTATTCACAACACTGGATCTCCGCAACGGGTTTTTTCACGTTGATGTAGCAGAAAGTTGCAGGAAGTATACCGCATTCGTGACTCCAGATGGCCAGTACGAGTTCCTGAAGGTTCCTTTCGGGCTGTTCAATTCACCCGCAGTGTTTCAGCGATTTGTTAACACAGTTTTTCGAGATCTAATGAGACAAGGATTCTTGCTGTTATATTTGGACGACATTATCATCGCCGCGGAGAACGAGGAAGAAAATCTAACAAAGCTCAATGTGGTATTGAGAGTAGCAGAGGAGAATGGTTTGATGGTTAAGTGGGAAAAGTGCAATTTTCTCAGCAGATCCACTAAATTCCTTGGCCACGTGGTGGAGAACGGAAGTATAAAGCCGTCTGCCGAAAAGATTGCCGCTGTAAGAGGTTTTCCGATACCCACTAATGTGAAGTAGGTGTAGAGTTTCCTTGGACTGACTGGATTTTTCCGTAAGTTTGTGCCTAACTATTCAATTTACGCAAAACCACTTTCAGACTTGACCAAGTAAGACAGCGTGTTCATCTTCGGATCGGATCAAGTTGCCGCGTTTGAATCCCTGAAGGATTTACTGTGTAAAGAGCCTGTTCTTAGACTATTCAACCCAAAGCTCAAGACAGAGTTACATACGGACGCGAGTATGGTTGCATACGGTGGAGTATTGTTCTAGGAATATGAAAAGCAAATGCACCCTGTCTTTTACATGAGTTTCAAGGCAACTCCAGCGGAAAAGAATTATACTAGCTATGAACACGAAGTTTTGGCCATAGTAAAGTGTATCAAGAAGCTACGGTCGTATCTGCTGGGAAAGGAGTTCAAGATCTATACAGACTGCAAGGCGTTCCAAGCAACAATGAATAAGAGAGACCTGTGTCCACGAGTGGCCAGATGGGCAATCATGCTACAAGAATACACTTGTGAGGTTCTGCACCGATCGGGATCATCCATGCGCCACGTAGATGCACTCAGCCGAAATCCAACTGTACTGCGAGTAGAGGATGGGATCATTGAAAGAATAAAGAGATCTCAAGGTAAAGATGAATTTCGTCAACTAATAATGAATATCCTTTCGGCAACAGGAACTTATAAGGACTATGAACTGAGGAACGACCTATTGTACAAGTTTGTGGAAGGCACTCATTTGCTCGTGGTGCCAAAGTCTATGCACTCATTTGCTCGTGGTGCCAAAGTCTATGCAAAAGGCGATCCTGAGAGACATTCACGGGGTGGGTCACCTCAGTGCGAAGAGAATGGAGGCGATCTGCAAGCAAGATGCATTCTGGCTGCGAGAAAAGACGGAAAAGCAGAGGGATTTCTACACCCGATCGAAAAGAGCGACATACCTCTGCACACTTATCACATGGACCATTTGGGTCCTGCATCTTTCGACTAATAAATCTTACAATAATCTCTTTGTAGTGGTCGATGCCTTTACCAAATTCGTTTGGATATACCCAGTGAAAACAACGAAGAGCGACGAAGTGGTCAAGAAGTTACAACAGCAAAGCGAAATTTTCGGAAGTCCAGCGCGTATTATATCGGACCGAGGGACAGCTTTCACCGCTAACATATTCAAGGAATACTGTGAACAAAACGGTATTCACCACATCCTAACAACAACTGGGGTGCCGCGCGGAAATGAACAGGTGGAAAGAATGAACCGCATCATAGTGGAGGTGCTTTCCAAGGTGTCAGTGGAGGATCCTACGAAGTGGTTTGAAAGCGTTCCTCACATTAAACGGGTAATTAATTCAACCGTATCACGAAGTACAAAGCGAAGTCCATTTCAACTTATGTTCGGAACCATTATGAGGCGCGAAGATGACAGGCAGCTGAGAGAATTGTTAGAGGAGGCCATACTGGACGACTTCGGGAGTAGCCGCAATGAGATGAGGAAGGCAGCTAAACAAGAAATACAGAAGGTGCATTAGGAGAACAAGAAGACATTCAATCGGAAGAGGAAGGCATCCAGATGTTACCAGCTACATGACCTGGTAGCCATCAAGAGGACGCAGTTCGGCACTGGCCTTAAACTATCCATTAAGTTTATGGGGCTCTACGAAGTAACCAACGTCAAGGGGAACGACCGATACGATGTCCGAAAAGTGGGTGAGCATGAGGGACCTAATATAACATTCACTTCAGCCGATCACATGAAGCCCTGGGCGAACGACAGTGATGACGACGAATCTGATGGTGTCAATTTCGACTGAGGACAGTCGAGTAAGTTTAGGATGGCCGAGTGTAGAAAAGATATGTTTCCATTAGTAATCATTTTTTAATTACTCATTTGTAATGTATCGTCGACCGCCAGCTGCGCTCGATTTAAAATTATTTACAGTAACCTGAGATGTCATTCGCTCGTTTGTCGACCCAGGCGATCGCAGTTTTGTTTACCCTCATCGTGCATCATCGTTTGAGTCACCGAGAGTATGTTTACATTCGTCGCCAATGGAATTCGATTTAGCCTACATTTAGCAGCATAAAACCCGATGCGATTTGTTCAGTCTTGTTTTAGGACACAATGACTCTACTGAGGGCGACATTAATCGTTGTTGGGGTAGGCGGCGGAAGGTTGATATTGACTGCGGCGATCAAGTTCTGGGCGTGGTACCAACTATTGAGGTCGACGGAACTTTGGAATTTGCTGGACTGAGATGGAGAGTCGACTAGCGAGAGAATGAGTAATGGGAAAGGGAGTCTTCTTTTGGCAGCAGTGCAGTTCGGCGGTCCAGTTTTAATTTTCTTAAATTTTTTTTTTTTTGTCAGCCTTATTTGTAAAACAATATTTTTTCACTTTGTTAATAAAATAATATTTCCTACATGCATATACTTATATATTAGGTATATAAGGGTTATGGATATATATATGTATATGTATGTATGTGTATGTATTAGACGTAAGTAGGTTAAGTAGATTAAGATTTATTTTTAGGTAGTCTATAAGTTTTTAGTTTTAAGTTTTTATAATAAAAAAAAACAGTCTATTTACTAAGTTTTTACTAATTTTCTTGGTTCTAGTATTAAGTAATGTTAAAATGAATATAAAATTAGACTGTAAGATTCGTCGAAAGACAGTTTAAGTGTTAGGTTTAGTTTAGAGCGCCCGCATGTGGCCAGTAAATTAGAATAAGATTATTTGTAAGTTATTTAAGCTAATTTTTAAGCATTTTTTATTAGTTAAATAAAAATGCATTTAAACTGAAAAAAAACTAAGATTCACTTTTTTTCGAAGTACCACCGATAATTGGGATATCCAAATGGCATATAACGTTTTGGATAAACAATACACTACAAACGGCACAAACATCAGAAGAATTAAAAATGGGCATACAAGAAAGTCAAAGCTGTGGCAAACAAACATATGGTTCGGAAAGGGACAGTGAAGACGATATTAACTTAGCTGTGGTAAAAAAAATTGATTTAACAATTGTTGTATTTAAACATAAATAAAATAGAAAAAATATTTCTCGAATGTAATAGATTTTTTTTTTTGGAACGGAAGTAACGCGAGTTAACTTTTTTATATAACGCGAGTTACCACGTTAATTTTGCATTATTTTCAAAAAAATTTTGACATGTAAATTTTTTCATAAAGCCTAGTTAATTACATATTTTTTTGCAAATTCTATTATTGAACTATTAATGAACCATGCTGATTATCGAAGAAATTTTCAATGGAACAACCTGCTAAAAACATACCAAATTTGTAACGCGAGTTACCCATAATTTACAATAATTTGCAAACAAACCAATTTTTTTTTTCAAAATCCTTTTTTTATATTTGTAATGAAACACTATTTACTTTTATAATTTTTTTTCTTTAATTATTTGCGACCTTTAAAAAGATAATGACAATCAAAGGGAAATAAATGCATCTGAATGTAACGCGAGTTACCATGGGATTACTCATAGATTGTTAACATATATACTCATAAGGACTGAAACGAATAAAATTTGGAAACTTCAAAGTAAAAAAAAAAAAAAATATTTTCATAATTCATGTACATTTTTTTATTTGCTTTAAAACTCTGTTTTTATTAAATTCATTCACAATTACAAAAAATAAAAAAAATTATTTGGGTTCCTATTCTTTCCTCAACTTCTTTCGAATGTCCTTCATAAGGTTGGTGACAGTTACATCCGTGATCTTTTTGGGCGCTCTTTTCCATTTAGCACTAAAATCTTTTACGTCCTTTGCACAGTGCTCACTTTTCCTCAATTTAGCTTTGACCAAAGCCCAATACCTTTCAATGGGACGGCACTGTGGAACATTGGGTGGATTCATATCTTTTGGGACAAAGTCGACATTTTCAGCAACAAGAAAGCTCAACGTCGCATGAGTATAGTGAGCTGAAGCTAAATCTGGCCAAAATAATGTTGAACCCTCGTGTTTGTTTAAGAAAGGAATCAACCGTTTTTTTAGGCACTCGTTAATGTACACTTCTCCGTTAATTGTCCCCGTTGTAATAAACGATGAGCTTCTGTGTCCACATTAGCAAATGGCCTGCCAAACGAAATATTTTGACCCGAATTTTTCCATCCCAATCGATGTTGTTTATTGCAGAAGAATCTCAGTTTCAAACGAGTTGTAAAACTGCGCACCTGGAAGAGTAGTAAAGTCGGCTTCGACATAAGTTTCGTGATCCAAAACCAAGCACGCTTTCTTTTTGCCGATCAACTCGTACAGCTTTCGGGCTCGTGTTTTTGACTTTTTTTTCCTTTTCAGTAACTTTTGGTATTTTTTGTTTTTTTTCGTGTTTTTAGAACGTTACGTTTTTTAGATCTTTGTATCATTGTTTGGTTGGTATCACATTTCTGAGCAACATCTCTGAATGACATAGTCCAGTTTTTTACGATGGTACCCACTATTTTCCTGTCCAAATTTTCTGTTTTCGCTTAACTGTCAACGTCTCCAAATATCGTTTAATAACAGAATCCACTGTACTGCGTGCTATGTTTAAATTTTTTGCGATGAAACGGTTTGGACGCGAAGTATTTTCGAGCCATTTGCCGATGATCTTTTTACGACGTTCCTCTTGACTCATATTTTATAAATATTTTAAACCGCACCGAACTAAAATCAATAACAAACTGAAACTAGAGAATATACAGGCTAATTTGGGTACAAAATGAGATTGCAATTTTTACGCATTGGAAGTATAGCCCGTATTAAAATTTACGAATTCTATTCGTTTCAGTCCTTATTATAATTTATAAATCATATTATAATTTATACATTGCATATACGTATATAATAAATTGTACTTATAGATTGTAAACATATGTACTCATATTATAATTTATAATTCATTTATTGTTTACTCTCATATGCCTACATATGTACATTACTATATATACATGATGTCCCCTAATTCGTCAATGATAATCTGGGAAATATGGGTCAGGGTACACCAAATTAAGCCTTTTCTTAAATCTTCGATAAATTTTTTTCTTACAATATACCCAAGAATCATTTCCCAAATTATTCTTGATGTCCCTGTATATATATAATTTTTATTATTATTATTATGTTATTTTATTTTATTTTTGAAGTGCAGCTATAATAAATAGGTACATCGAGTATATAACAAATATTTAATTTTATATAGAAATCCAATCACTTCACCATGCTTTGCAAAAAATCAGGTTTTCATATAGAACGCCCATATCTAGTTGTGTATATTCTTTATTATCAGATACATTGAGAATATTATTGTTATATTGGATAGTGCTATTTGAATTATCAATTTGTTTTTTCGGTAATAGAGATTCATTTCAGAATGCAATTTAATTTGAGGTGCATTGACAGACCTTCTCAAGTGCATCGTGTTTCATCTAATTATAATGTTATTTTCATTTTTCAACCAATACGACCGAGGTGTGCTATGCTGGGCCAAGCTCCCATTTATTGTTATTTCTATAAATTACCTTTTCTCCCTGTTTTAAGAAAAGCTCTTTTCTTGGACGGCTAATATTAGCCATTCGCTTCTGCTAATAGTTTCGGTATCGTAGCAGCAGTTACTTTAATTTATTTTCATGAATCTGAAGTTTAGTCCTAACTTCTCTAGATATCAACGTTTCAGCACGGGATAAACCTATTCCCGGAATCGGTGTGGATCTACTCGTATAATCTAGAGAAACTAAGTCGGTATCTTCGATTTTCTGAATTTTGCTCAAGATATATTTTGTAATATGTACAGCTTTTTCGACCAACCCATTTGATTGTGGGAAACGTGGACTAGTATATTTGGTAGAAAACCGAAATTAATTTCAATGCCATAATTTCTCAGTAAAAAGGAATTAAAAGGCTCATTATCTGAAACTATGATTTTTGAAATACCATGAATAGAGAAGATATTCTTTAGCACTTTCATAACACTTCTTGCGCTTTTTCCCCTTATTTCTAATAACTCTATCCGTTCAGACTAGTAATCAATTTCTACCAGATAAGATTTTCTCCGAAAATCTAATATATCTAATTATATTTTTTCAAATGACAGTGATGGTCTTGGATGCGGTGTCAGTGCGTGCTTTCTGTTTTGAGGTCTATATTTTTCACAAGTATGACATTTTGCAATAAATCTCAGGATATCATCATCCATAGGCCTCCAAAACAGTATTTCCTTTACCCTATTTATTGTTCGAGTTATTCCCATATGTGATTCATGCAAAATTCTCAACATATCTTCGATCAAATCATTAGGTACCATAACGCGATCATCAAAAAATAGTAAATTATCTTCCTCATAAATGTTATCTTTAAAAAGCCAAAAAAACATTTTAAATCATTCCTTAGTTTATCTTTGCTTGGTTTCCAGCGCTCTTTATAAATCTTTATTAACTTTTGTATCATCTCATCCGTGCTTGAGCTATTTTGAAATATTATTTTCTTTGATTCGCTCATATTTATACTGTGAACTAATTTTTTAGAGTTTCTTCCGAGTTAATTGTTCCATCATACACTGAATTTCTTGGCAAAACATCGGCGACATGTTCAATACATATCTGTCTTAATTACATAATATTTATACATTTACAAATGATTACCCACAAAGCAAAGTGCTTTTGAAGTGATTAACAGTATGTTTTTGAAATACTATAGTTAACGATTTGAATTTACTATCATATCAAATAGCTATTATGGATTAAAAATTCAATATAACACCTTGATCAAAATGATCCCGGAATTTATTCAGATAATTAAAAATACAAGTTTATTTATCTAAATCTATATTGTTCCCTTCAAAGTCCCATCGACTGCAACACACTTATGCAAGCGCTTAATCCAATCCTCGAAACATTTTTTATATTCGGTTTTCGGTATGTACATCAGTGCTTCCTGCGATTTTGCATTACTTCCTCCCGGCTGCTGAAACGCGTTCCCCGTAGTGGTTTTTTAACTCAATTGAACAGAAAGAAGTCACAGGGAGCCAAATCAGGTGAATTCCGTGGCTGTTGGATGGTATTTGTTGCATTTTTCGTCAAAAAATTACGAATAATGATGCCACTGTGTGACGGTGCGTTATCATGGTGTAAAATCCACGAGTTTCCTGTCCACAATTCTGGTCTCTTTCGGCGAATTGCTTCACGCAAACTTCTCATAACGCCCAAATAATACTCTTTGTTTACTATCTGGCCTTCTGGCAAAAATGCATGATACACTACACCGTTGTAATCTGTCCGCAATCCGTCTCTTTTTTGGATGAAATTGAGGTCTTTTGGCACCTACTTTGCTGCTACACGACGGAAACCCAAATAATTAACCAAAATGTCTTGGACGGATCCATAGGCAATGTTCAAATCCTCCGCTATCTCTCTGATGGTTAATTTGCGATTATTGGCCAACATTTTACTCCATCAATGTTTTCGATGTCGATGGTCTGCCACTGCGTTCATCATCTTCGAATGACTTATGACCACTTTTGAACCGCTTGTGCCACTGGTAAACGACCGTTTTCTTCAGAAAATCGTTGCCGAAACACTTCCAACGTTCGCGCACCATCAAATCCGTATTTTACGCAAAATTTAATACGAATTCGTTGTTGCAAATTTAATTCCATTTCTAAAATTGTAAAAAATCGCCAACGCACGCAGAAATATGTGTATTCTTGGCTACGTAACTTCTGCAAATGTCAAGCTATGACGCTAAGATTTAGAGGGAATGTCAACAACAAATTTACCAACTTAACAAAAACAGAACTCAAATCGGAACTATTGTTCCGATGGAGCACCACACGGAAAAGGGACTCCTTTTTTATAGACACATTTTAGAAGAGTACTGCTATATAATATAAGAAAACGAAATTGAATAAACATAAGTGAATATTTACACGTTCCAATTTTCTACATCCTCCGCCCCGCAGTTAATACTGTAAAATGTTTGTGTGGGTACAAATGATAAAACTTATTCTTTTCAATACAAATCCCTTTATTCAGTACAGTTACAATTCACTATTTAATTGTTTCTCTCAGTACAATCCAATTTCTCAACCGCTTATACTTTTCTTATCTTTTACTTAAACCACTTAATCACTTCTCCTAATTAACACTTTGGGGATGCTGGTATTTATACTCGAATGACATTCTTCGAGAACAATCCTCGCCATCCAGCGTCCCATACAATTTCCAATTTGCTAGAAAATTCGATTCCACTCTCCAGTCGAGACTTTGTTATTCCAGTATCGAAATCTTCTGGTCTTCGAGTATCGACACTTTCTGCTCTGTGAATCTAGATGTCGCTGCTCACATTTAAGTGGTTATCACATTGCTCCCTCCCTACAGTTGTTCGTCCCGAACAACTTCGTCATTCAGCATCCCGTTGAAATGGCACATTCTATCCATATGGACCACTTTCAATTTTCCTCGATCCCCACGCTGGATCCGGTAGACAACGTCATTAATGCGGGTTATCACCTTGTATGGACCTTCCCAGTCCTGTTGCAATTTTGGTGATTTGCCTTTCTTACGCTGAGGATTATACAGCCAAACCAGATCTCCTTCGTTGAAACCGGAAGATTTCGTCTTGATATCGTACCTAGTTTTCATGCGGCTGTTTGCTAGCTTCATCTATTCTCTGGTGTCTTCATGCAATTTACGAATCCTGCTGCGTAAGTCATTCACGTACTCGTTCACCTCTTTGGGCTCCGTCGGTGGGGATCCGAATTTTGCTTCACTTGGCAACCGAATTGTTTGACCAAATCAGATCTCGGATGGTGTGTGCCCTGTTGAGCTATGGACCGCGTTTCGGTAGGCCATTAAGAAGAGGGGTATGTGTCGATCCCAATCCCGCTGGCAGTTGCTGACAACCTTAGATAGATGCTCATTTAAGGTCCGTTTGAATCGCTCGACCATTCCATCAGATTGAGGGTGTAGTGGCGTTGTCCTTGTCTTTCTTATTCCCAAATATTGGCATATTTCCCGGAAGACTTTTGATTCAAAGTTTCGTCCTTGAACAGAGTGCAGCTCCATTGGGATCCCAAATCTGCTCACCCAGTTGTTGACTATCTGTTCGGCTATGGTCTTAGCCTCTTGATTTGGGATGGCAAACACTACCGGCCGCTTACTGAAGTAATCCATGTATATCGGTTTCCATTAAAGGTTTCGGGAAACGGCCCAGCGATGTCGATGGCTATTCGTTCGAAAGGTGCTCCGACATTGTATTATTGCATTTGTCCATGTGGCTTTACTTTTGGACCCTTGGTAGCTGCACATCTTATGCACTTTTTGCACCAATTCTCGACATCTTGTTTAGCGCTTAGCCAATAGAAACGTTCCCTTACCTTTTCCAACGTCTTGTTTATTCACAAATGGCCTCCTGAGATTCCGTCATGTATTTCATGGAGCACTTGGTTGACTCTGGACCGTGGCACAATTAGCTGCATACGAGATGTTGTCCCATCTGCACTTTCCCATTTTCTCTTCAGCAATCCATCTTGCACAAAAAGCGAGTCCCACTGTGGCCAGTATGCCTTCAGAGTTTGGCTCCGATCTGATATCTGCTGCCAGCTTGGTCTTTCCTCGTGTTCTTTCCAAGTCAAAATTGGTTCGATGTCATTGTCTGCCTGTTGGGAGGAACGGATTTCGTGTATAATCCAACGCTCTATTGGCTCAGTCCTGATCGTTTGGATAGTTGCCTGTTCTTTCGCCTCTTTACCACTGACTACTTTTTCTGGGAGGCTTTCATTGTATTGTTTTACCTGTGAGACTGGGATAATTACCCTGGAGTCGACTCCTGCTACAGACTTCTGCCCCGCGAAGTAAGCATTTCCTAACTGATGGCTTCTGGAAATTTGACCGGTTTCTTGGTAACCGTTTCTGCTGGTTTTTCTTTCTATTTGCCTGTAACCCTAGTGCAGGCAGCCTTCTCGTCGTACTGGTTCTTTACAATGCCCTTGCAGATGTCCTACTTTATCGCAGTTCCAGCAGCGCATCCTTCGTCTCTCCCGCGGGATATTTCGTTGCGTAGTAGTTGGTCTTGAGCAGGAGCATTCACCAGATACTATTTCCCTGACGAAATGCATTCCTTTGGAAGCCTGATTGGATGCTTCCATCGCCAGAGCGAAGGCAAGTGCTTCAGCAAGGGTTCTTTTCCCGGCCATCCTTACTGCTGATTGTAGCTTCAAATCTGCAATTCCCCCGATGAATGCGTCCTTTGCCATTTCGTCGATTATTTCTTGGCCTGCGGTGGGATATGACAAATGTGCCAGTCTACTCACGTCTGCTTGGAACTGTTACAGTGTTTCTCCTCGTTGCTGCATACGGCCTTGCAATTGAACCTTGTAAACTTCCCGCATGTGGCTATCCCCAAACCGTTTCTCCATAGCCTGCACTAATGCCATATAGTCTCTATTCTTTTCGATATCGATTGTTTGTAACAATTCTGCCGCAGGACCGCGTAAGGCCATTGCTAGGGCAAAGCACTTTTCCTCATTGTCCCAGTCGTTTGCACAGGCAGCCATTTCAAACTGCTTCTTATAAGTAGACCATGATCTTTTCTCCTTGGACCGATTAAAGAACATTCTCGCAGTTTCTGTTTTCGCACTGTCTCGAGCTCTTTTGCCAGTTGCTGAACTTTGCTGTCCATTTCTTCGAATTTTTCGCCAACATTCTTCTCTATTCTGTCAAATTTGTCATCAACGTTCTTCTCTATTCTTTCAAATTTGTCATCGATTTCTTCGCATTTTTGCTGGAGAATGTTCTTTCGTTCTTCCAGATTATTCTTTTGTTCATCCATTTTCTGTTGAAGACCGTGCAGATTGTTGGTTTGTTCGTTGAATTTTTGTTCAATGCTGCTCTTCTGCTCGTTTAGATTTTTCTTTTGTTCATCCAGCTTTTATTCGAGACTATTCTTTAGTTCGTCCATTTTTAACAAGAGGAGTTGCATCATCGCAGCCATGTCATTGCCGGTACTAGTCTGTTCATCCTCGTCAACATCAAAGGAATATGCATCAGGATCATGTCCCTCGTTGTTCAACGCCTCCTGAAGACGGAGCACCAGGTCACTTTTTCCTCCACTGGCGCTGAGGCTTCTCTTTTTCAACTCGGATTTGAGTTGGACGAGGGTAAACTGCAATAGTTTTCGACCCATTCTAGCTTTTTCAAATAGTCAGAAAACACTTTTTTTTTTACACACAATAAGTCCTATCCCACTTCTGACACCAATGTAAAATGTTTGTGTCGGTACAAATGATAGAACTTATTCTTTTCAATACAAATCCCTTTATTCAGTACAGTTACTATTCACTATTTAATTGTTTCTCTCAGTACAATCCAATTTCTCAACCGCTTATACTTTTCTTATCTTTTACTTAAACCACTTAATCACTTCTCCTAATTAACACCTGAGATTTCACTTTAGAACTGATTTGCATACTTTGGGGATGCTGGTATTTATACTCGAATGACATACTTCGAGAACAATCCTCGCCATTCAGCGTCCCATACAATTTCCAATTTGCTAGAAAATTCGATTCCACTCTGCAGTCGAGACTTTGTTATTCCAGTATCGAAATCTTCTGGTCTTCGAGTATCGACATTTTCTGCTCTGTGAATCTAGGTGTCGCTGCTCACATTTATTGTGTGGGTACAAATGATAGAACTTATTCTTTTCAATACAAATCCCTTTATTCAATACAGTTACAATTCACTATTTAATTGTTTCTCTCAGTACAATCCAATTTCTCAACCGCTTATACTTTTCTTATCTTTTACTTAAACCACTTAATCACTTCTCCTAATTAACACTTCAGATTTCACTTTAGAACTGATTTGCATACTTTGGGGATGCTGGTATTTATACTCGAATGACATACTTCGAGAACAATCCTCGCCATCCAGCGTCCCATACAATTTCCAATTTGCTAGAAAATTCGATTCCACTCTCCAGTCGAGACTTTGTTATTCCAGTATCGAAATCTTCTGGTCTTCGAGTATCGACACTTTCTGCTCTGTGAATCTAGATGTCGCTGCTCACATTTAAGTGGTTATCACATTGCTCCCTCCCTACAGTTGTTCGTCCCGAACAACTTCGTCATTCAGCATCCCGTTGAAATGGCACATTCTATCCATATGGACCACTTTCAATTTTCCTCGATCCCCACGCTGGATCCGGTAGACAACGTCATTAATGCGGGTTATCACCTTGTATGGACCTTCCCAGTCCTGTTGCAATTTTGGTGATTTGCCTTTCTTACGCTGAGGATTATACAGCCAAACCAGATCTCCTTCGTTGAAACCGGAAGATTTCGTCTTGATATCGTACCTAGTTTTCATGCGGCTGTTTGCTAGCTTCATCTTTTCTCTGGTGTCTTCATGCAATTTACGAATCCTGCTGCGTAAGTCATTCACGTACTCGTTCACCTCTTTGGGCTCCGTCGGTGGGGATCCGAATTTTGCTTCACTTGGCAACCGAACTGTTTGACCAAATCAGATCTCGGATGGTGTGTGCCCTGTTGAGCTATGGACCGCGTTTCGGTAGGCCATTAAGAAGAGGGGTATGTGTCGATCCCAATCCCGCTGGCAGTTGCTGACAACCTTAGATAGATGCTCATTCAAGGTCCGTTTGAATCGCTCGACCATTTCATCAGATTGAGGGTGTAGTGGCGTTGTCCTTGTCTTTCTTATTCCCAAATTTTGGCATATTTCCTGGAAGACTTTTGATTCAAAGTTTCGCCCTTGATCAGAGTGCAGCTCCATTGGGACCCCAAATCTGCTCACCCAGTTGTTGACTATCTGATCGGCTACGGTCTTAGCCTCTTGATTTGGGATGGCAAACACTTCCGGCCACTTACTGAAGTAATCCATGACTACGAGAGTATATCGGTTTCCATTAAAGGTTTCGGCAAACGGCCCAGCGATGTCGATGGCTATTCGTTCGAAAGGTGCTCCGACATTGTATTGTTGCATTTGTCCATGTGGCTTTACTTTTGGACCCTTGGTAGCTGCACATCTTATGCACTTTTTGCACCAATTCTCGACATCTTGTTTAGCGCTTAGCCAATAGAAACGTTCCCTTACCTTTTCCAACGTCTTGTTTATTCACAAATGGCCTCCTGAGATTCCGTCATGTATTTCATGGAGCGCTTGGTTGACTCTGGACCGTGGCACAATTAGCTGCATACGAGATGTTGTCCCATCTGCACTTTCCCATTTTCTCTTCAGCAATCCATCTTGCACAAAAAGCGAGTCCCACTGTGGCCAGTATGCCTTCAGAGTTTGGCTCCGATCTGATATCTGCTGCCAGCTTGGTCTTTCCTCGTGTTCTTTCCAGGCCAAAATTGGTTCGATGTCATTGTCTGCCTGTTGGGAGGAACGAATTTCGTCTATACTCCAACCCTCTATTGGCTCAGTCCTGATCGTTTGGATAGTTGCCTGTTCTTTCGCTTCTTTACCACTGACTACTTCTGCTGGGAGGCTGTCATTGCATTGTTTTACCTGTGAGACTGGGATAATTACCCTGGAGTCGACTCCTGCTACAGACTTCTGCCCCGCGAAGTAAGCATTTCCTAACTGATGGCTTCTGGAAATTTGACCGGTTTCTTTGTAACCGTTTCTGCTGGTTTTTCTTTCTATTTGCCTGTAACCCCAGTGCAGGCAGCCTTCTCGTCGTACTGGTTCTTTACAATGCCCTTGCAGATGTCCTACTTTATCGTAGTTCCAGCAGCGCATACTTCGTCTCTCCCGCGGGATATTTCGTTGCATAGTAGTTGGTCTTGAGCAGGAGCATTCACCAGATACTATTTCCCTGACGAAATGCATTTCTTTGGAAGCCTGATTGGATGCTTCCATCGCCAGAGCGAAGGCAAGTGCTTCAGCAAGGGTTCTTTTCCCGGCCATCCTTACTGCTGATTGTAGCTTCAAATCTGCAATTCCCCCGATGAATGCGTCCTTTGCCATTTCGTCGATTATTTCTTGGCCTGCGGTGGGATATGACAAATGTGCCAGTCTACTCACGTCTGATTGGAGCTGTTGCAGTGTTTCTCCTCGTTGCTGCATACGGCCTTGCAATTGAACCTTGTAAACTTCCCGCATGTGGCTATCCCCAAACCGTTTCTCCATAGCCTGCACTAAAGCCATATAGTCTCTATTCTTTTCGATATCGATTGTTTGTAACAATTCTGCCGCAGGACCGCGTAAGGCCATTGCTAGGGCAAAACACTTTTCCTCATTGTCCCAGTCGTTTGCACAGGCAGCCATTTCAAACTGCTTCTTATAAGTAGACCATGATCTTTTCTCCTTGGACCGATTAAAGAACATTCTCGCAGTTTCTGTTTTCGCACTGTCTCGAGCTCTTTTGCCAGTTGCTGAACTTTGCTGTCCATTTCTTCGAATTTTTCGCCAACATTCTTCTCTATTCTATCAAATTTGTCATCAACGTTCTTCTCTATTCTTTCAAATTTGTCATCGATTTCTTCGAATTTTTGCTGTAGAATGTTCTTTCGTTCTTCCAGATTATTCTTTTGTTCATCCATTTTCTGTTGAAGACCGTGCAGATTGTTGGTTTGTTCGTTGAATTTTTGTTCAATGCTGCTCTTCTGCTCGTTTAGATTTTTCTTTTGTGCATCCAGCTTTTGTTCGAGACTATTCTTTAGTTCGTCCATTTTTAACAAGAGGAGTTGCATCATCGCAACCATGTCATTGCCGGTACTAGTCTGTTCATCCTCGTCAACATCAAAGGAATATGCATCAGGATCATGTCCCTCGTTGTTCAACGCCTCCTAAAGACGGAGCACCAGGTCACCCTTTCCTCCACTGGCGCTGAGGCTTCTCTTTTTCAACTCGGATTTGAGTCGGACGAGGGTCAACTGCAATAGTTTTCGACCCATTCTAGCTTTTTCAAATAGTCAGAAAACACTTTTTTTTTACACACAATAAGTCCTATCCCACTTCTGACACCAATGTAAAATGTTTGTGTGGGTACAAATGATATAACTTATTCTTTTCAATACAAATCCCTTTATTCAGTACAGTTACAATTCACTATTTAATTGTTTCTCTCAGTACAATCCAATTTCTCAACCGCTTATACTTTTCTTATCTTTTACTTAAACCACTTAATCACTTCTCCTAATTAACACTTCAGATTTCACTTTAGAACTGATTTGCATACTTTGGGGATGCTGGTATTTATACTCGAATGACATACTTCGAGAACAATCCTCGCCATTCAGCGTCCCATACAATTTCCAATTTGCTAGAAAATTCGATTCCACTCTGCAGTCGAGACTTTGTTATTCCAGTATCGAAATCTTCTGGTCTTCGAGTATCGACATTTTCTGCTCTGTGTATCTAGGTGTCGCTGCGCACATTTACTGTGTGGGTACAAATGATAGAACTTATTCTTTTCAATACAAATCCCTTTATTCAATACAGTTACAATTCACTATTTAATTGTTTCTCTCAGTACAATCCAATTTCTCAACCGCTTATACTTTTCTTATCTTTTACTTAAACCACTTAATCACTTCTCCTAATTAACACTTCAGATTTCACTTTAGAACTGATTTGCATACTTTGGGGATGCTGGTATTTATACTCGAATGACATACTTCGAGAACAATCCTCGTCATCCAGCGTCCCATACAATTTCCAATTTGCTAGAAAATTCGATTCCACTCTCCAGTCGAGACTTTGTTATTCCAGTATCGAAATCTTCTGGTCTTCGAGTATCGACATTTTCTGCTCTGTGAATCTAGATGTCGCTGCTCACATTTAAGTGGTTATCACAATACATTTAATGCACTTCAACAGAATATAGCAGTTGAACAGGTCTTCTTAACTCAGTTCCATTTGCCAATTTAATTTGACACGCTCTGACTCGATTGTCTCGTCCTGCAAATACTTATTCTACTCTGGCTAATTTCCAAAGTGTTTTCGGGAGCGATGGATCATGTACCACCTCATTAGGCTGGATATTCGATGCTGCTCCTCTCTTCCAATGATGTAAAGATCTTAGTTCCTGCAAATACTCAGGCTTCTAACGTTTCCAAATTAACCTCAAGGCCTTCATCCTGGAGTTCCATTTCATCCAAAGCTCGTTTCCAGAATTAGATTCACTAAGTTGAATCACGTCAGGAGATGGAACCATACTAGTGAAGAAGTGCGATGGGGTTATGGTCGTTAGGATCATCCGGCATTGATGACGTTCTCGGGTTCGACCAAAAATGTTCGTAGTTCCTCAAAATTTAGTTAAGAGCGGCCGATAGTAATTTTAAGAACTGATTTAATGCTTCTGACTAGCCGTTCCCTAAAGCAACCACAATAATTGGAAAAGCTTCAATAGTTTGGTTCTCAGAATCGCTAAGTCGACTATTGAGTCGCAATACACCACTTTCATCCAGGTACGGATTCAACGAATACAAATTTGAAGACTTACTAACCGCATCGCCTCTTTGAATTGCCTGAATTTCAATTGGAAAAGCTAGCCGTTGAACTTTCATTAACCAGTACGGCTTCTACTTCTTTTTCGTTTCGTTCTTGATCCAACATAATGAAATTAGAGAGTCGGTCCGCAGATACACGCGGTCAAAAGAAGTCCTTAAATGTGCCACCAAATATGAGCATAGTCGCGTTGCGATCAGAACTGCTGTAAACTTGAGTCTAGGGAGAGTAAGATCATTTGCTGCATCAACTATCTTAAGTGGAGCGACTCTATTTTTCGCACAAAAAAAGTGCACCATGGCTTCGTCGTTACAATATGTGGATCTTACATTTGCTACTGCACCATAACCACTTTGGCTAGCATCCGAAAATACATGAAGCTCCTCTGATTTCACGTCACTACTATTAAACACACATCTTGGCATGGACATCTACTTTAAATCGTCAATGCCGTTGTATGAGGTTGTCCAAAACTTCACCAAGTCGTCCGGTAACTTCTCATCTCACCCCAGCTTCCTTTTCCAAATCATTTGAAATAATATTTTTAAATTAATGAGATATGCTCCAAAATACCCAAGTGGATCAAAGAATCGCGATATAAATTGTAAAACACTACGTTTTGTTGGTTTCGGATTAAAATATATGTCTTTGTTCAAAATTGGTTCTAAATCAACAATAATCTCATCGGTCTGAATGTGCCAAATGATACCCAAGATCTTTTGGTTATTAGGAGGAATCTCCGATAATACATTTCTCACGAAATGGTGATTGATGTTCAATTTCCGTAAGTTCATGGCAGCACTATTTAGGATTTGAACTGAATTTTCATGGAATTGTACTGCTGATTCCTCAGTATCCACACTGCATATATGATCATCAAACACTCGTTTGTCTCCCTTTACGCCGACGATACCAAATTTTTCAAAACCATTTCCTCTCCCCATGACACTTTCCTCCTTCAACAAGATCTTGATAGTTTTTCGATCTGGTGCCTCAAAAATTCTTTGGAACTTAACATCGCCAAATGCCAAATGCCAATCCATCACCTTCTCACACAAGCGAAACCAATCTCCTCCCCGATTCTATCTTCTCCATAACCAACCTATCTCCTCCGTACAATCTCTTCGTGACCTCGGCATTTTATGTGATAGCAAGCTCAACTTCCGTTTACATATGGATTAGATAATCCTCAAAGCCAACTCTGCACTAGGTTTTGTAAAACGGTCCAAAGAATTCACCAACCCATACGTGACCAGGTCCCTCTATATTACCTTTGTTCGCCCCCTCCTAGAGTACGCCAGTCAAGTATGGTCCCCATATCATCGTGTTCATATCTCGAGAATTGAAGGCATTCAGCGCCGTTTGCTGAATTTGCTCTTCGAGGTATGCCCTGGGACGATCCTTTTAATCTGCCCCCCTGTCAAAACCGTCTCAACCTTATCAACTTAAACACCCTTGAAGATCGCAGAGATGCAGCAGACTTTCTCTTCATTCATCGACTCCTTTTAGGTCACGTTGAATGCGCGTCCCTTCACAACTCCATTTTCCTCAACACTAACCCTCGTAATCTACGTACCCCCCGACTCTTCTATCTACCAACCCACCACACCTCCTATGTCGCGAACGGGGTGACCGTGGTGTAGTGGTAGTAGCAAACGCTTCTCACTCGGAGGGTCCAGGTTCGAATCCTGCCCATGGCAAGTCAGTTTTTCATTGTGTAAGTGGAACTCAGACAGAAAAATTCTGCGTGTGAAGGCATAACACTGACACGTAGATTTAGCTGTTGTAGAGTTTCAAGCACAGAACAGAAAAATACTGTGATATACCTCGAATCACTCTGAGTGAAGAAAAACTCTTCGTCCTATTCGGACTCCCACCCCTGGAGAGCAAACGTAGAAACCAAACACACCTGAGTTTCAAACCACTACTAAAACAATTTTCCTTTCTCCTCCTTCTATCTTTCCACCAGCGCCCTGGCAACAGTAAAAGGGTATCTAACCCCTTAGGCGCGCGTAAATTATAAAAAAAAAAAAAAAAAACCAATCTCCCGTATGCTACGTCAAATCAACTCAAACCCCACCGTCTTTGACTTCCATCGCACCACTCCCTACCTCAAATCCGTTCTCCTTCACCACTCCAACCATCCTTAGTTTTAACTTTTAGTTTAAATTTAATTTGTAAGTTATAGCTTGTATTAAGCCGAATAAATGGCTTAACCATCTTAACCAAAATTAATATAACATCATCAACATAAAAACTGTCATTTAAACGATCACACGTTTCAGGAAACTTTTTTCGTTTGGAACGCAAATGGTGTTTTAATGTTGCGACCAATAGAAATGGACTTGAAATAACCCCAAAAGTAACGCGTATCATCCAGTAGAGCTGGATATCTGGAAGCGAATGACTGGAATTGATCCCTATTGAAAACCAAAAAAATCGATGGACGTCGCGATCTTCTTCATTTAAAGCGATTTGCAGAAAGGCCTTTTCGATGTCTGCAACTAAACCGATTAAGCCCAATCGAAAATTTAACAAAATCTTAAACATATCGGACAATATATTGGAACCAGAAAGCAGGTGGTCGTTTAATGATAAACAAAATTCTATATGTGCGGACGCATCGAACACGATACGAAGTTTGGATGTTGACTTATCATCCCGATAAAAACTTCGATGGGGAATATAATATTTCCGAAAGCTATCTGTTTTTTCCACCGCCTTTTCAGCTACGCCATTGTTAATAAGTTCCCACATTACCTTGTCGTACCTAAGTAGATCTGCAGGTGACCTAGAAAGTTTGCGTATAAGTGTATGAAATCGTGACAGTGCCCCTACCTTGTTGTCGTCTAGGATACTAATTTCATCCTTCCACGCTTAACAAACTTCATACCTGGTGTTTCGTTTTTTTGATGTAGTTTCGTGTAAATTTATCGGCAAATGTATTACTTTCCTCTGATGATAGTTTTATGCCGATGATTTCCAGATCCCAAAAAACTCTTTCATTCGTAATTCCGACTTGCAAAACATTATCACTGGGCGCTCGGTTAAATGATATGCAATAAGAATACGGTCCCTGCATAGTCCATCCAAATATTGTTTTGGTGGCCACCAACCGTTCATCGATCCTCTTTGTGTTTCCTGTGACAGCTCGCCAATAATTATCAGCTCCGATCAACACAGATATACCTTCTTCTAGCTGATAATTAAAGGGATGTGCGTCGGCTAAATCGAGTCTATAATTCCTTTTACAGCGTTCTGTCGGAACTGTCAACACGTCAGCACAAATCATTGGTACCACTACGGTGTCTAATTCAATAACATTTTTTTCATATTGACTTTGTAGCCTTAAACAAACTATTTTATAAATTCTATCCGGATATTTTTTTCTTCGCTTCCAAATGGAATAACACTTATATTTCGTGAGCTGACACGATAACTTTTGGATGCCACCATCTAAAATTACTCGAACGTACACACTAATTTGTTTTTCTGTATTAAAAGCGAAAACCGAAGCTGTTTGCAACAAAACAGATGCAGAGTTTGTTTTCATATTTGCCGTGTACAAATTGAGAGACTGTGTATTCTTTCGCATTGATTGATTTAATTGCCTACGGTAATCCGGGTCACACTTAGCAGTTGCATGTCATCACTTGCATGAAATGCACCGTAGATATTTGAGTGCCCATTTTTTGTATTAATGACCGCGAGAAGTACATCGAAAACACCTTCCATCTTCTTTTAGCAAGTTCTTTCTCTGTGCTAACGTTAACGGGCTATCACAATCTCTAGTGAGATGGGACGATTTTTGTATGTCATAACATGACATTGGTGTGCGTGTCGTTGATAATAATCCTGCTGCCGTCGAAAATGTTTAAGTTGTCGTCTGCTATCATTTTCTTCTATCGTGTTTTCAAGTGCTAGGATCTCTCCTTTAATGAACTTGAGAAGATGCTTGATATGTTTGTCACCTTCTATGCTGAACGAACATTCGCTCTCAGACGATGATGTAGTTCCAGCAGCAGCAGCAGGTGAACTTTCTGAACTTTCTACTGAAAGTTCATTATTTCGAAAATAATTTCCTCGAAGATCATTTGGCAAGCAGCGAAGAACTTTTGATTTAAGCCTTATTGCATAAGTGGTTGAAGCTATTCCCAAAGCTATAAGTGATCTCATAGAAGAAGTTATGGTGTGATAGATATGGCGCAGACCTCGTATATCCGTTTTAGAACTTAGGAGTGAAATTTACACCATTGCGTTCATGTTTTTTGTCAATAAGTTTGTCGTTGCTACCGAATTCCTCCTGTAGTAAAGCTAAAGCTCCGTCATAACAACTCCAACTCGGAGTGAACCCGGCGATGACATCAGCCGCTGAACCCTTTAAAGTTGACTGCAGATAATTAAATTTATCTGTGCCCGATAAACTATTGTTTTCGTGGGCAGCGCTCTTAAATTGTTCCCAATATGGAAGCCATTCCCGAAAGTCGCCGGAAAAGGTTTTAATTTTCGGTTTGAATTTTTCATTATTAAATTAAAACTTTCGATAATACTGTTTTGTTAGTCCCGGGTTTCGGCATCATGAAGAAAAACGATAAATAAAAAAGACCCGATTTAAAAACTAACAAAGTTTTATTTTTCGCAGTAAGGCAACACAATGGAAAACGGACTCTTCTTTTATAGACACATTTTAGAAGAATACAGCTATATAATATAAGAGAACGATATTGAAGAAACATAACTGAATATTTACATGTTCCAATTTTCTACAAAGATCAATCGGTTTTATATTATCTGCTCCAGGTCCTTTTTTGATGTTCAAGTGACACAACATATGAAATATTTCAAGTGACGCAACATGACTTTAGAAGCTTGGTTGGAGAAATGGTCTGCAAACATTTCTACAGTGTGTTTTTGATCTTTATCACCAGTAGAGAAATTTTTTTTTATAACTTCATCGATTAAAATTTTCCTTCTTCCTAATAGTTCATTTATAACATTCCATGTTTTTCTAGGGTCGTTTTTCTTAGAAATTTTTGTTTGTAGAAGTTGCCTTTGATAACTTGCATGTTTTTATTTACAACGTTTCGCAAATTTGTATATTCAAGTTCGCAGGTTTGACTTCTTGGACTGTTTTTCCATCTCCTGTAGAGCTCCCTTGTTACACAGTTTAATAATTTCACTGGTAATTCACGGTTTTTGTTTTCAATGTTATTCTTTGTTTTTGCCTTGCTAGATTCAGTGTAGATATGGTTTATTTTGTTTACAAAGTTATTGTACAGCTTTTCCACATTGTTTTCTTCAAGCATGTTTTGCCAAATTGTTTGCTCTATGAGAGCGTTCACTTGTTGTTGGTGAATATAAACTATAACTTCTTCAGTTGTTCTTTCGTTGTTAATGTCTTTCGTTGCGTACAGAATAGCATAGTGATCCGAAAGGTCAGTTTCAATAACGGCTTTATATATATCTAGCTTTGTTAAGCTTACATATATGTGATCAATGAGAGCTGAAGTGTTTCTTGTCAAATCCATACTTAATGATTGCTTAATGACACTTGTAAGACCTTTTGAAGTCATCATCTCCATATATTTCAGAACTAATGAATTATTCTCATCTTGAACATTTATGTTGACATCACCTAATACAATGTTTTCTTTGCCTGCTTTGATGACATCAATAATTTCTTCAATGAATCTCGAGACACTAAGACTTGGTCGCCTATAAATTGCGTGGATATATTTTTGTTCACCTTAATGGGTTATTTCTAGATGTATCCCTTCATAGTTTATTGTCTTTGCTGGTATTATTCGGTATCCTATATCGTTTTTAATAAACGGTTTTTATTTTATCTAAAATTTTAGATTGATATTCAGTCCAATTCTCCACAGATGTTGATAAATTATCTTCCGATATATCGATAAATTTAAATCTATCCATCATCCAATCAATAAATATCAAATTTCCCACTCCGGACGCTGCCATAGCCCCCAAACCATGACGCTTCCCCCACCATGCTTAACCCTCTAATGCACAAATCTGAACCGCTGCAAATTGAGAGTCCATAATTATGTTTCTGGATAATTTTGGCACGAGAAACACGAATATGAAGTCAGATTTGGGATATCTGTTATAGTTTATCTGTGAAGTGAGATAATATGAAGGAGGCCTGTGGGCATCCTTGTGCAAATGGGTATGTAAAAGTGAAACAAGCAAGTTGAATATGAATTCAGTAGATATCGGGGACGTGTTGGATCCTTGTTTTTCTCGAATCTCGCTCTTTTCTACAATATGTAAGCATTTGCAATGGTCATGTCAACCAGGTGATAAAAAATACGTGTAACAATATCACGAGTTTTCAATGAAATTTTGTACCTTCCCATCAAACCATCCATGAGATCAACACCACCCATGTGTGCGTTATATTCTCTGATAATCTGTGGGCAATCTATTTCGATGTATTTTTATTTCCTGTCTATGATACCCTGCAATTTTTGCTAGTTCTGCATTTCCAGAGCTTCGTGCAAATGGAGCTATTCCTACGTAAGTAGATGCTAAACGAACACATATCGTATCTTTCCACAGCATAGTCGATAAATCGATGCCATAAGCTGTGCCAACATATTCAGTGCAATAACCTCTAGGCGCTTTTGTAACTTCTCGATCTTTATCTGAAGGCAGTTTGCAATTAGGAGCTCTATTTGCAGGAATGGTACCTAATGTATAAATTCCACGTGCACAAAGGTATACTAGCAAAGGCAATGTGGTGTAGAAGTTGTCGAAATATATAATATGATGGACATAGTCAGGTATTGTCGCGCCGAGATCTGGAGCTCCAGGTACAATAATATTATCACCTGCACCATGGAAAAAACCACCTGAACCTAAATGCACTGATGGACCGTCTTCTTCGTGTTCAGGTAGTGGTGAACGTGGTCATTTTCTTTGACAAGTTGCTGCTTTAACCGTCGTTGTTGATGTTTCGACGGTTGTTGTTCCTGGTGGAGTGTCTGATGTTGTTAGTGACTCTGCAAGCGAAATGTGAACTGATTGGGTAAATGCATCAGATGAATCTGCTGAGTTCATGGTGTTCAAACATTCATCTATCATTTCACTATATTCTGGAGTTATCTCGTCTGGCTTGCAATCCAGGTCATTATCAACATGATCATAATAAAAATCGCTGTCATCCGATTCAATCACCGATTCCATTACATCAATTATTTGCTCGTCACTCATTGAGCTCAAATCATGTTTTTTTTTTGTCTCTCTGCTGGCGACCAGTCTTCAATTTTTCCTTTTTCCCTCTTGTACGAGTCGTTAACGTCTTTCAGATATAGCTTTAGCATTATCTGACATGATTCTACAGCACAGGTAAAAATTAAAGGCAAACAAAAGAAAACCTAGAAAAAAAACAGTGCACGGGTACTGCAAAAGAAGGGGCATTTTTTAATCCTTTGTTGCACAAGGCTGCCCACAGGCACGATCAGAAAACGGTAGCCTAACCACATAATTTCTTTTTTATTTAGCTCACCGGCATGAAAATACCAAAATTTATACTTACGTGGACCTATCAACAAATTATGGACTCAGTACGGCTAAAAAATAACTTTTTTTGACTGCCGAAAGAAATCACTTAATCATTTTACTTGTTTTTTTCGATGACTTCTAACCCTCAACTAATAATAACGTTGCAATTTTTCAAATCAAAGTAATTCAAATTAGTCTCGTTTTGTTGGTAGAAATGTACTTGACGGCCGGCAATAGCAGGCGGTGTGAAAACGGTAATTTCATTTAAAATAACTGACTTTAAAAATGAATGCCCTGAGGCATCCTTGTGCATTAGAGGGTTAACTATTGGAGTAATATTTTTTTTTGTCTAGCGCGGAATTTTTTTTTGTCATATCTTTTGCCGGCCATCTGATCTGAAAATATTGTAAAATATTTGTGTGGGTACAAATGATAGAACTTATTCTTTTCAATACAAATCCCTTTATTCAGTTGGAATCCCTTTATTGGAAATTGTATGGGACGCTGGATGGCGAGGATTGTTCTCGAAGTATGTCATTCGAGTATAAATACCAGCATCCCAAAGGTATGCAAGTCAGTTCTAAAGTGTAATTTGAAGTGTTAATTAGGAGAAGTGATTAAGTGGTTTAAGTAAAAGATAAGAAAAGTATAAGTGGTTGAGAAATTGAATTGTACTGAGAGAAAGAATTAAATAGTGAATTGTAACTGTACGGAATAAAGGGATTTGTATTGAAAATAATAAGTTCTATTATTTGTACCCACACAAACATTCTACAATATATTGTAGGGTCTTGCCTCAATAAAAGTTTTCATAATGCTTTTTATTTCATTTTATAAATATTTCATTAATTACAAAGAATTTGAGGGGTGTATGTAGACTTATGCTCGATAGTGTACATCACCAAATTATCCTCAGACTCAACAATATAATCTTCGATATCATTATTATTGTTACTAACCTCGTTTATGAATCGACGACAATTACTCTAATTATCTTTAATTCATTTATATTTTATTGGTCCTTACTCTTTGACAATCTATATACCATCACGTATGATACAGTGTTACCATCTCTACATTATTATAAAATGAAAAATAATACATCTGGATATCCTGCTGTTCGACACGTGGATAGAACTGACGGGTACGAAGCAATATATACTATAAATTGTTTACACGTTAATGTATGACAATGACCATTTTGGTTTCAGTATCGAAATAATCGTTGTAGTGACGAGCGCATTCTCATCCAACTCGCTCTACTAACAATAACCCTTGAAACGAAGAGATTGGCATGTACCTAAAACCAACAGATGAGACCATACGACGAACAAAGGACAATATATCTCGGTGAAAAAAAAAAACAAAGAAAAAGCACATTGTCTTTTATCACCAGTGTAATAGGAACTTTATTCAAAAGCTTGTATCTTGAGCAAAATTTCTCGAAATAAGGGACAAACTCAAAAACGCGTCTCCAAATTTCAAGCCTCACGACATGAAAAAATTGCAGACCTCTAACACAAAATCCAGCATCATCAAAAATTGTTAAATGTTCCCGAATGTCCAAAAATGTAAACAAACCCAATATTAAAAATTACCTAAATAACAAAGACTTAAAAACAGTTCTTTGTGCAGCATGTCTTTTTTACACGTTATACGCATATACTGTATAGAAAAGGGTTGTGTGTTATACATATATCTACAGAACTTTTTCATAGTATTAAATAACAACTTATTAAATATTGATAAAAACAATAATACGAGTAGTCGTTTTTGGTTTTAATTAAATATTTAACATACTTGTTGTGTTATTTAAGTTATTAAAATTTATATTTAATTTGTATGCATTTAAAGTTGATCTATTTTTAATATTATTTACCTTCTAGCCAAGGTTGTATTGCAAACTCCCCACCTCAAACTATAAAAAAAGCAAAAAAACGCACATTAGAAAAGTCAGACGGAAGATACGGGGCAGATATGAATATTAAGCGCTTTAAAATTATATCTGCTTATAAACGACTTGATAATAGTTATTTGAACATTGTTAAAAGCAGCAAACTTAATTGTTCGCCTAGTCTGGATAAAAACTGTATTCATCCAACCATTTGGAAATATTCCGCTATTGAGGACTATGAATATAGCGATGAAATTGATTCAAAAAAAAATTACAAATTGTTTAACTACCATTTGGAACACAGATACAATACATTAATACCTGATATTAATTTTAAAATGTATTTTAAAATAAAAGATTTTATTATAGATAAAGAAAGAGAACCGTGGCCCCCATTATCTATCGCATATATCGAACAATACGTCAATTTAGAAAATATAATATTAAGAACAGAAGCTCGCAACGCCAGGATTGATAATAGTCAAATAAGAAAAGATAGCTCTAAGATAAACCAAATCAAATCATCAGACCAGGAGGAAATGCACACCTTATCAAATATAACTAAGCAATTAAAACAAATGGGAAACAATATAAGTGCGTTGTCATATAAGTATTCTCAAATAAATCATACAGACACAAGTTGTATGTATAAAACGAGTTTATCAGAGCAAAATATTAACGATAACAATAAAAATGACTATTTGTCTTTTGACAGTATGAACTTAGATATAAATTTCGAAAACCTTAAAAATAAAACCACAATTCAAGCTACAATAGATAAAGAAAGGAATAAAAATTGTAATGAAGAAAACTATTACTTGAGTCATTTCGAAAATAATACTTTTGAAATGTTGTCAACTAGAGAAACCTCAACAGATATCGATAACTGCAATACCTTACGTAACACCGTGAAATCTACGAGGGATAATATTACAACTCACTCAAAATGTATGTCTCTAACTTTTGTTGTTTGCTTTATAATTTTTGAATAAATGGTATTTATTTATTAAGCTAATGAGGATTTAACAACTGTGAAAGTAATTCTTCCACATCTGGATGATGAAGGAGTCTTTTTTTTCGATTTGGATGAACACGACCAACAAATGCTCTCCCCATCAGTTGTTGCTACAGATGTTTTTCGTTGCGTCAAAAATAAGCAAAATATTATCGTTGTTGTTGACGACGTAATAAAAAATATATATAATATTAGGGAACCAAGACAGAGATTGTCTTTGCCAGTTTTTTGTTCTTTCGACCACCCCATTCTTCCCATAAATTTGTTCAGAATACACAACAAATACTTTAGAAAACGACGCACATTTAAGTTGGACTCGGAGTTTAATCTGCTGAAAAAAGCGGTACGTAAAAATTAAAACTAAACATATTTTATATAAATTATGAATTTTTTGTGTGGATTTATGTATACAGGGTGTCCCAAAAATCAATGTGAAGCCGGAAACGGGTGATAGGTCAAGTGGTGTCGTTTATCACAAAATTAAAAAAAACAAATCTAAATCACTTTTAAAAAAAAATCAAAATAAGAAAAAAATCGAGAAATCTGACACCCTGTGACGATCTTTCAAGTGCTGTGACTGCAAATCTTTACTTTTTTTCGATTTTTTTTGTCACGTAACCCTGAGTAATTCTTCTGTAAATTACGGTCCAAAATTGAAACATAACTATTACGGTTTTAACTAAAATATTACTTTTTTGTCCATCCATGTATCTGAAAATCATTAATCACCCAATTTGAACTGACTGTACTAACAAAAGAATGTACTATGCCTCATTTATGAAAATGTTCCGCTCTACCTTGCATACTTGCACGACAAACCCAACTCCTTTTGCATTGTTGGCATAACCAAAACCAACATTATGGTTTCTATTCAACGAGAAGGTCTTCCTATTAGCCAGCGGAATTAATGCAAATTTTCGTTCGCTACCATGACAGTTTCGACATCTCTTTCGACGAAGTTCATAATGATCTTTCTACGCTGTCTTCGCATGTCCGCTCCAAACGGCTTTCTGATTTGCAAAGAGCTCGTTCAAATTTTAAAAAACTATCACAGTTCCTAAAAAACTGAATTCTGTATCCTCCAGTCCACAATGCCTGTCCATTTACTACCAAAATGTAAGGGGTTTGCGCTCTAAAATCTCCTCGGTATATCTCAATTCTCAAAAGTTTCCCTATGACCTAATTGCTCTTACTGAAACAAATCTAATTCCAGACATTAAAAACCATGAGCTGTTTCTTCCAAATTTCAACGTTTTTCGAAAAGATGGATTTGAAAGAGCTGATAATCCTTATGGCCGCGGTGTTTTAATAGCAATCCGGAACTGCTTTCACGCAGCTCCTGTCGATATTCCCCACACTGACAACTTTGAGTTAGTATGTGTCAACATTATGCTCCCCAAACGCTGTCTTTACGTACTTTGGGTGCTACATTCACCCATCTCAACCAATTGAGTCTTATCGACCTGTAGTTCACGCAGTGGATTTTTTGACTGATGATGCACAACCTGAAGATCGCATAGTTCTAGTAGGAGATTTCAACGTCCCTCACCTTAAATGGGAGCCTTCCGATGATTCGTCTCATTTTGGCTCTCTTAATACGACCTCTGAAATAGAAATATTGATGGTGGACTGCCAAACCAACTCAAGTCTACATACATCAGATTAGTGGAATACCTAATACAATGAACAGACAACTCGACCTTGTCTTCACATCCGATTCATATAACTGTGTGGCTATAGGAGTATTCATCTTCTTTCTATCCTAGACCGCCTTCATCCCCCTTGTCAATTATATACTCAATGAAAATGGCAACACATGTGTCGATTCGGAAAATGAATTTTCCGAAGAATCGACTTTAACAAACTTAAAAACCTCATCAGCAACATTAACTTTGACTTTATTGCTGAGACAACTAACATTGATCTTGCCCTATCAACGTTCTATTCGTTAATTTTATCCTGCTTTGCCCAATCGGTTCCGTACACCTTCCGAAAGGACTGCATATCAGCTCCTCCTTGGTACAACAAGGAGTTGCGCTCTCTCCGTAATAACAGAAACAAGTTGTGGCACAAATTCTTAAGAACTCGATCTGATTCCGACTACAGTAATTATCGATTGGTATATAATCGTTTTTCTGAACGTTGTGAGTCTCTTTACCTTGAGTACCTCTACCGCATGCAATTTAGCTTAGTCTCGGACCCTAAACGCTTCTACCAGTTTATTAATACCAAAAGAAAGCCAGACGGCTACCCATCTGCTCTTAAATTTCTGTCATTTTAACAAATCCTTTTCTAAGAAAACAGCTGAACCCGATCCTAGTTACTTCAGCTATATGAGAAAATATCCTGAGACGTCATCCATTTCACTAAATATAACAACAACTTTTGTATCTGAAAACATTACCAAACTTAAAGATGATTTCTCGTCCGGCCCTGATGGCCTTCCGGCTATTATAATAAAAGAGTGTGTTACCCATCTCGGTCCTCCTCTTACTGCCCTATTTAACTTGTCTGTTTCAACAGGTATTTTCCCTTTCCTATGGAAGGAATCATCCCTATTCATAAAAAAGGAAGTAAGGCCGAAGTCGATAATTATAGGCCCATAGCAAAACTCTCTTGCATACCCAAACTTTTTGAAAGCATAGTCTATCAACAACTGCTTCCGTACTGTAGGCCAACTATCTGCACAAATCAGCACGGCTTCATGAAAGGTAAATCAACGACCACTAACCTAACAGAGTTCGTCTCTAGGACGCTTCATGCTTTAGAAGACGGTGACGAAGTCGATTCAATTTCCACAGATCTCAGCAAGGCATTTGATAAAATTTCTCACCAACTTATCATCTTTAAACTAAAAAAAACTTGGCTTTTCCCCTCATTTTGTGGCATGGACCAAATCCTATTTAGTAGACCAAGAATACAGGGTCATCTTCAGATCTTCAATATCCAAACCCATTAAAGCAACATCTGGTGTCCCTGAGGGTAGTCACCTTGGTCCAATCATCTTTATCCTCACAATTAATGATATAAATCTCATTTTAACGAACTTTAATCTTTCTATTTTCGCTGATGACATGAGAATTTCCAAAGTCATCTCATTGCCTTCTGACTCCTATTGCCTGCAAGGTGGCTTGAATAAGTTTTCGGTATGGTGCAAGCAAAACTTTTTGGAGCTTAATGTCAACAAATGCCAAGCGATAACCTGTAAACGTCTACCTCCACCTCCAAGAAACTACTTTATCTGCGATGAGCTTATTCCTTTCACTACCCAAGTACGGGATCTTGGTATAATTTGTGATAGAGAATTGAATTTTGACTCACATATTGACAGCATTATAAATAAAGTTAACTCTGCACTTGGCTTCATCAAACGCTGGTCAAAAGAATTTTCCAACCCTTACGTTACAGAGTCCCTGTACATTACTTTTGTAAGGCCTCTTCTCGAATATTGCAGCCAAGTTTGTTCACCCTATAAACTAACCCACAATAGAAGCAGTCCAACGCAGGTTTATCCGTTTTGCACTTCGTGGTCTACCTTGGGCTGATCCATATGGATTACATCCCTATGAAAATAGGCTAAAACTAATTAGCATGCATACCCTAAAAAAACGTCGTGAAGTCGCTGATGTACTTTTTATCCACCAGTTACTGACTGGAAATATCGACAGCTCGAGAATAACGCAAAATATTGCATTCACTCCCAATTCCTGTAATCTAAGATCTGTCCCACTCTTCCTGATCCGAACTCACCGCACCAACTACGGTCACTTTGAACCCATATCTAGAATGTTGCGTATAACGAACAGCTACGCAGAAGTCTTTGATCTAAATAGCAGCAAACAAGAAATAAAAAAAAGCGCTGCTCAATATGCCACTCCCTTAACATCTCCCCCGTCCACCATTTCTCCTTGCCCCATTAGGTTAATAATAAGTTAATAAGCTTAATAAAGTTGTCCGGGGTAGACCCGAGCCAATAAATAATTGCCTTTTCAACGTTATAAAATAGAGTTTTTTTATTCTTGAATGTTTTGCTTTTTATACACAATTATCTGACGTTTTTTGGTTGTGATATTTATTGCATAATATAACATATTCACATATTCCAATAATTTGTGTTTACTTTGACATTTTTAGTACAAGTTTTTGTTTGTTTACATGTCGAGTATTTGCTCAGTTTATTATTTTAAATCTCATACAATATGAGTAATAATACTAATAATAATGTGAAACAGCTGCAACATTCTCCCTGGCCGTGAACGTACTTGCATGTTCGCAATTATCTCGTTCTTCTTTGAATGATATATGAACACCCTATGGTTCGGTTCATTGCTACTTCTATGACCGTATGTATAGTTACATGCAAAGAGAATTCAATTATTAATATTGTAAAATGTTTGTGTGGGTACAAATGATAGAACTTATTCTTTTCAGTACAAATCCCTTTATTCAGTACAGTTACAATTCACTATTTAATTCTTTCTCTCAGTACAATTCAATTTCTCAACCACATATACTTTTCTTATCTTTTACTTAAACCACTTAATCACTTCTTCTAATTAACACTTCAAATTCAACTTTGGAACTGATTTGCATACCTTTGGGATGCTGGTATTTATACTCGAATGACATACTTCGAGAACAATCCTCGCCATCCAGCGTCCCATACAATTTCCAATTTGCTAGAAAATTCGATTCTACTCTCCAGTTGCTAATCCAGTATCGAAACCTTCTAGTCTTCGAGTTTCCTGCTAGATGTCGCTGCTCACATTTGAGTGGTTATCACATTGCTCCCTCCCTACAGTTGTTAGTCCCGAACAACTTCGTCATTCAGCATCCCGTTGAAATGACACATTCTATCCAAATGGACCACTTTCATTTCTCCTCGATCCCCACGCTGGATCCGGTAGACAACGTCATTAATGCGGGTTATCACCTTGTATGGACCTTCCCAGTCCTGTTGCAATTTTGGTGATTTGACTTTCTTACGCTGAGGATTATACAGCCAAACCAGATCTCCTTCGTTGAAACCGGAAGATTTCGCCTTGATATCGTACCTAGTTTTCATGCGGCTGCTTGCTAGCTTCATCTTTTCTCTGGTGTCTTCATGCAATTTACGAATCCTGCTGCGTAAGTCATTCACGTACTCGTTCACCTCTTTGGGCTCCGTCGGTGGGGATCCGAATTTTGCTTCACTTGGCAACCGAATTGTTTGACCAAATAAGATCTCGGATGGTGTGTGCCCTGTTGAGCTATGAACCGCGTTTCGGTAGGCCATTAAGAAGAGGGGTATGTGTCGATCCCAATCCCGCTGGCAGTTGCTGACAACCTTAGATAGATGCTCATTCAAGGTCCGATTGAATCGCTCGACCATTCCATCAGATTGAGGGTGTAGTGGCGTTGTCCTTGTCTTTCTTATTCCCAAATATTGACATATTTCCTGGAAGACTTTTGATTCAAAGTTTCGCCCTTGATCAGAGTGCAGCTCCATTGGGACCCCAAATCTGCTCACCCAGTTGTTGACTATCTGTTCGGCTACGGTCTTAGCCTCTTGATTTGGGATGGCAAACACTTCCGGCCACTTACTGAAGTAATCCATGACTACGAGAGTATATCGGTTTCCATTAAAGGTTTCGGGAAACGGCCCAGCGATGTCGATGGCTATTCGTTCGAAAGGTGCTCCGACATTGTATTGTTGCATGTGTCCATGTGGCTTTACTTTTGGACCCTTGGTAGCCGCACACCTTATGCACTTTTTGCACCAATTCTCGACATCTTGTTTAGCGCTTAGCCAATAGAAACGTTCCCTTACCTTTTCCAACGTCTTGTTTATTCCCAAATGGCCTCCTGAGATTCCGTCATGTATTTCATGGAGCACTTGGTTGACTCTGGATCGTGGCACAATTAGCTGCATACGAGATGTTGTCCCATCTGCACTTTCCCATTTTCTCTTCAGCAATCCATCTGCACAAAAAGCGAGTCCCACTGTGCCCAGTATGCCTTCAGAGTTTGGCTCCGATCTGATATCTGCTGCCAGCTTGGTCTTTCCTCGTGTTCCTTCCAGGCCAATATTGGTTCGATGTCATTGTCTGCCTGTTGGGAGGAACGGATTTCGTCTATACTCCAACCCTCTATTGGCTCAGTCCTGATCATTTGGATAGTTGCCTGTTCTTTCGCTTCTTTACCACTGACTACTTCTGCTGGGAGGCTTTCGTTGCATTGTTTTACCTGTGAGACTGGGATAATTACCCTGGAGTCAACTTCTGCTACAGACTTCTGCCCGCGAAGTAAACATTTCCTAACTGATGGCTTCTGGAAATTTGACCGGTTTCTTGGTAGCCGTTTCTGCCGGTTTTTCTTTCTATTTGCCTGTAACCCCAGTGCAGACAGCCTTCTCGTCTTACCGGTTCTTTACAATGCCCTTGCAAATGTCCTACTTTATCGCAGTTCCAGCAGCGCATTCTTCGGCTCTCCCGCGGGATATTTCGTTGCATAGTAGTTGGTCTTGAGCAGGAGCATTCACCAGATACTATTTCCCTTACGAAATGCATTCCTTTGGAAGCCTGATTGGATGCTTCCATCGCCAGAGCGAAGGCAAGTGCTTCAGCAAGGGTTCTTTTCCCGGCCATCCTTACTGCTGATTGTAGCTTCAAATCTGCAATTCCCCTGATGAATGCGTCCTTTGCCATTTCGTCGATTATTTCTTGGCCTGCGGTGGGATATGACAAATGTGCCAGTCTACTCACGTCTGCTTGGAGCTGTTGCAGTGTTTCTCCTCGTTGCTGCATACGGCCTTGCAATTGAACCTTGTAAACTTCCCGCATGTGGCTATCCCCAAACCGTTTCTCGATAGCCTGCACTAAAACCATATAGTCTCTATTCTTTTCGATATCGATTGTTTGTAACAATTCTGCCGCAGGACCACGTAAGGCCATCGCTAGGGCAAAGCACTTCTCCTTATTGTCCCAGTCGTTTGCACAGGCAGCCATTTCAAACTGCTTCTTGTAAGTAGACCATGAGGTCTGGCCATCGAATGAAGGAGGCTTCAAATCTTTTCTCCTTGGACCGCTTAAAGAACATTCTCGCAGTTTCTGTTTTCGCACTGTGTCGAGCTCTTTTGCCAGTTGCTGAACTTTGCTGTCCATTTCCTCGAATTTTTCGCCAACATTCTTCTCTATTCTATCAAATTTGTCATCAACGCTCTTCTCTATTCTTCCAAATTTGTCATCGATTTCTTCGAATTTTTGCTGGAGAGTGTTATTTTGTTCTTCCAGTTTTTGTTCTAGACTATTCTTTTGTTCGTCGAATTTTTGTTCAATGCTGCTCTTCTGCTCGTCTAGATTTTTCTTTTGTTCATCCAACTTTTGTTCGAGACTATTCTTTTGTTCATCCAGCTTTTGCTCGAGACTATTCTTTTGTTCTCCCAGATTTTTCTTTTGTTCGTCCATTTTTAATAAGAGGAGTTGCATCATTGCAGCCATGTCATTGCCGGTACTTGTCTGTTCATCCTCGTCAACATCAAAGGAGTATGCATCAGGATCATGTCCCTCGTTGTTCAAAGCCTCCTGAAGTCGGAGCACCAGGTCACTTTTTCCTCCACTGGCGCTGAGGCTTCTCTTGTTCAACTCGGATTTGAGTTGGACGAGGGTCAACTGCAATAGTTTTCGACCCATTCTAGCCTTTTCAAATAGTCAGAAAACACTTTTTTTTTTTTTTTTTTTTTTTTACACACAATAAGTCCTATCCCACTTCTGACACCAATGTAAAATGTTTGTGTGGGTACAAATGATAGAACTTATTCTTTTCAGTACAAATCCCTTTATTCAGTACAGTTACAATTCACTATTTAATTCTTTCTCTCAGTACAATTCAATTTCTCAACCACATATACTTTTCTTATCTTTTACTTAAACCACTTAATCACTTCTTCTAATTAACACTTCAAATTCAACTTTGGAACTGATTTGCATACCTTTGGGATGCTGGTATTTATACTCGAATGACATACTTCGAGAACAATCCTCGCCATCCAGCGTCCCATACAATTTCCAATTTGCTAGAAAATTCGATTCTACTCTCCAGTTGCTAATCCAGTATCGAAACCTTCTAGTCTTCGAGTTTCCTGCTAGATGTCGCTGCTCACATTTGAGTGGTTATCACAATATTGTTTGCAAAAAAGGGACGGACAACATAAATGACATGGGGACACAAAGTGAAAGTAGCATCCCTATATGCGAACGCTGAATTTGGAGAGGAATCTCAGATTTTGCACAATGTTGTTCTTGTTGTTCTCTTACTCCATCTTCTGCTCACACGCTCTTTCTTGATTGTGCATTGTTGAACAAGTTCATTGATCAAGTCGGGTATACCATATATCGCAGCCGGCGATTTGTAAAAGTTTTTGTTTTGTAAGTGTAGTGCGGAAGTTATTCATCAATTATTTTTTAATTTTGAATCAGAATGATGATTTCAGGTGAGTTTTTTGTAATAAGTAATTATTTAATGTAATATATGTATGCACATTATATTTCAATGTACATTTCATTTTATTGAATCACATTTTGTGTTAAGCATATGTTTATGTGTGAATGTGTTGTTTAGTTACGCATTTTACCGATTCTATGAATTGGGTCAATTTTTTATTTATTTTTTTATTTCCTAGATTTGTGTTTACTGTGTTGAGTAAGTGATGTGAATCAATTAATATGTAAAGATTTGTGACAAATTTAAATAAATTCTTGTGATAAAATATGTGTATACTATATATTTCTTTTGATGCATGATGGTTGTTTTGATAAAACAGTTTTGTGTGGTTTGTATGGTTGACGTATGTGTGAATTAGTGTTATGAGTGTGTGGATCGGGATCATTGCTGCTGCATGCTGATGGATTAGTTCGCTCTGTGTGTGTATGGTTATTGCCGGTGGTTGCTGTTACATTTAATATTACAATGTAGATATATGATTGGAATTGTGTTGAGTAATTTAATTGAGTGGATTCTACGAAGGGCGTTCAACATATTCTCGGTATCGGGGTGAAGCTGTGGTTGCATATATAAATTGACTTATTTATCAAGTAATACTATTATTTTAGTGCATTCGTGTAAAATTTCATATAAATGTGAATATTAATTCGCGTTTTATCTCTAGTTAAACAGAATCATAATGGCAACTGAGACGATGATGGTGAAAATTGAGCATCGCGCTGTAATTAAATTTCTCACTAAGCAAGGAAAAAGTCAAAAAACTATTCATGAAGAGATGGTGGCTGTTTACCAGGGTTCCGCACCTTCATTATCAACTGTGCAGAAGTGGTCAAGTGAGTTCAAGAGAGGCAGAGAGAGCATTGAAGACGACCCCCGCTCCGGCGCCCTGGCTACTGCTTGTACGGGAGAAAGCATCAAAGAAGTCGAAAAACTTGTTCTTGAGGATGCCCGAATAAAGGTGAAAATGATGGCAGAGATCACCAAGCTTTCAATTGGTACCATTCACACCATTCTTCATGACCATCTTAACCTTGCAAAGGTCAGTGCAAGGTGGGTGCCACGAATGCTCACAGCGCCTCAGAAAAAAGTGAGAATCGCATGCTGTAGAGAGCTTTTGGAGATGTGTAGTGAGAACGCGGACGGTGTTATGGATCGAATTGTTACTGGGGACGAAACATGGGTCCACCAATATGACCCTGAAAGCAAACAAGAGTCCATGCAGTGGCATAAAAAAGGAACAGACCCCCCGAAGAAGTTCAAAGTCACTCCGTCTGTCGGGAAGCTCATGGCCACAGTTTTTTGGGACTCAAAGGGAATCTTGCTCATTGAGTACAAAAAAAAAGGTGAAACCATCAACGCCACATCCTACGCTTCCACTTTGCATAATTTGCGGGAGGAAATTAAAAAGAAAAGACGGGGTAAACTCGTAGCGGGTGTGTTGCTTCTTCATGACAACGCTCCTGTTCACACGGCGCGAGTTTCCAAGGCTGCTGCGCGAGATTGTGGTTTCGAAGAAATCCAACACCCACCCTATAGTCCAGACCTTGCCCCTAGTGATTATTTCCTGTTTCCGGATTTGAAAAAATGTCTTCGTGGAAAAAGATTTTCGGATGATGAAGAACTCAAGTCGGCAATAAATGGGTATTTTGCAGAGAAACAGGAAATTTATTTTATTGAGGGTTTAAAAAAGCTTATCTCAAGATGTAACAAATGCATTGATGTTAGGGGAGATTATATTGAAAAATAAAAACAATGTAAATTGAATTCGCATTTTCCTTCATATCGATACCGAGAATATATTGAACCCCCCTCGTATATGGAATGAATTTGTATTCGTCTATTTGTTGAAGAGTTTAATTCTATTGCGTGTGTGGGTGTATGAAATGTCAGAAAAGTGAAAATTGCATGAGATAGGGAATTAATTATTTGTTATTGTTTATTATTTAAAGGGCTTGACTCTAAATGAAATGATGATTTAAGTTGTGAATTAGCGGAATTAGTGTAAGCGGATATTTTTATTATTATTTGGGATGCAGAAATTTGAATGTTTAACTAATGGACTATTGTTTTGTTGTGGATTTCGTTAATTTGGTGATACTCATGTGATAGTTTTCTGATGTGTAGACATTGGTTCAGCTGTGAGATTTGTTGCATGATTTATTATGTTTTGTTGTGATGATGATTGAGAATTTTGTCTTTAGATTTTGAATTTTATTCCTTATTTAACAAGTTTCGTTTTCTTGAATATTTGCAGCTAATAGTGAAAGCAGCACAGAAAAACGCATTGGAGAATTTGGAATCCGGGACCTTGACAAGAAATGTTTTTTTTTGCATTATATTATAGAGTATTCTGTGTTGGTCGCGTTACATGGTAGTCGACATATCTTCGTTATTGGCCTTTTGAATTCTCCTGTTTCAGTTTATAGCTTTACTACTCGGGTTAGTTGGTCAGCTGCTGGATAAGTCTCCATGATACGAGCTAAACGCCATTCAATTGAATTGCTACCGTAGTCGCTATACAGGTTGGAACAAATTCCGCATCGTGCTGTGAATCGTCGTAATGCCGCAAGGAATTTTGTTGCTAAACAAATAAATATTGCAAAATATCCCTTCAGCGTTTTCGATCCTCTTCCCTTCCAGGCTTTCACTTCCATGGGTCCAGCATAGCCAACACCTGTATGCGTAAATGGCCTTGATATGGTACCCTCATGGGGTGCATTTGGTCATAAGTCAGAGCAGAATTCTTTAATCTGCCTCCTATTCTAATGATTTGCTCTCCATCAATAAACAGGTTGACAATTTTTTTCACCTTGGTTGACTTATTTTTACGCAACTCAATGAAGAGATCAGGAAACATTTCCTGCTGCACCATTCGTACAGCTGTGCGCAAGCTGGAGTTGATTTTACTTGGTGACAAAACTGCTTTTAACCTTAATTTTCTGTTTTCCGTGTGTTGTTGGAAAATCTTTTCACATAAGCCAAAATTCGTAAACAGTTTGTGAGTTTCGAGTGAGTTTGGACTAATTTTAAAATGTAATTTTCATTATTTATAGCGAGAAGGGTTTTGATTTCCCTTTTCTCTTCTTCTGTGTCGAGTTGCGTGGGCTGTGTTGGAATGGAAAATTCCCATCGTTCTTGAAGAAAGGCTGGTCCCTTCCACCAGAGTGCGTTATTTTGAAGTATTGAGGGCAATACACCACGCGATACAAGATCCGCTGGATTGAATTTCGACGGGGAGAACAGATATGGTGTAGCTCAGAAGCTTTGCCAGGCCTACTGCACCACAAAGCTCCAATATTGGCAGTGAAACCGTATTGAGTGGCGATACTCTAGTTTTGGAGATGAGTAAATGTGTGTGTGTGATATTGTTGCAGTCCAAAACACAGCTCCATACGCCTTGATGGATGCCTCACTGAACCCGTGGAGTTCCAACTGCTCATTTTGCCCTTGCGTGTTTACCCACCTGGGAATCTGGATGTCTTCAGACATGGCCAATTCTCGTTGAAGAGACAACCACTCTCGACGTACTTCCACCGGAATTGGGTCATCCCATGATAGACCATGTAGCCACAATTGTTGCATGATAATTTTCGCCTTAACAATGCAAGGCGAAATTCATCCTTGGGGGTCAAAGAGACTCGCGATCGTTGATAGGATGGTCCGTTTTGAAACCACTTCCTCGACGGCGAGCTTCTGAAATGAAAACATATCTGAACTAGGATGCCAATTGATTCCCAACGTTTTCGCGTGTTGTGTTGTACCAAAGCTAAGGGAAACACTGTTCTTCCTTCGGTATTAAATTCAGGAACTGTTGACTGTTGTTCATCCATTTTCTGAGATGAAACCCAGCTGAAAGAAATAGGTTCGTAATTTGTTCAAATTTTTCTTTAGCTGCTTGGATGGAATCTGCACCAAACACGAGATCATCTATGTACATAGCTTTCCGTATCATTTGAGCTGCTAGTGGATATGTGTCCTTTTCGTCATCAGCAAGTTTCTGTAGCGTACGATTCGCCAGATATGGAGCAGGAGATGTGCAAAACATTAAGACCTTTACCTTGAAAAGTTTGATTGGAGTTGTTGGATCCTTTCGCCAATATAGAAGTTGGTAGTATGCATCATCTGGATGAATCTGGATCTGGCGATACATCTTCTCGATATCTGCTCTAAAGGTAATTTTGTTTGTTCTCCATCTTAAAACAATTGATATAAAATCCGTCTGTATTTTAGGTCCCGTCATCAGATAATCATTTAAAGAACTGCCCTCAGCAGTCTTGCATGCAGCGTTAAAGACCACTCGCAGTTTAGTGGTTGTGCTCGATTCCTTGAAGACGGCATGATGCCACATAATGCCACAACATAAGGGAGAGGCGAATTAAGTGTGGGGTTCTGGGTGATCTTCACTTCCTCCATCTGGTTGAGCTGTAAATATTCCTGTATACATTTATTGTAGTCCTTGTAAAGTGTTGGGTTGGTAAGCAGTCTTTGTTCCTGCCTATAGAACATACTTAGGCCATTTTGTAAAAAATGTTCCTCGCAAGCATTTTCTTCTTCAGTTAGGGCTTTTTCGAATGGCGATTCCTCAATTTCCCAAAATTTCCTTAATTGTGTGTCTATGTCGGAAAATTGGGTGAACACCTGAATTGAGGGTGGTGTTTCGAGGGGAACTTTACCTAATATTACCAAGCCAAACTGGGTTTTTTGGGCGATCGGTGCAATTAACTCTGCTCCTCTTATGATGTCAGGTAAAACTGCTTCACAAAATATTTCATTTCCCAACAGTAAGTCGATACTGGAGGGTCGGTTAAAGGTAGGGTCTGCTAATTTCATACACCTCGCGACTCGGCAAAAACCCTGTTAAGGTTTTATAAACGTAACCTCGTGTCGAAGTTCTAAATTCTGAATATTTGGAACTCAGGTTGAGTTCAACTAAGTTTTGACAGGAACCATTTTTAACTTGTCCTAAAACTTGGACATCAAAGAACTTTTATGTTTTTTCAACCTTAAAAGTTGTACCGCTGATTCGGTGATAAAAATTGCTTGTGATCCGGGATCAAGCAAAGCTCGCAAGTTATTATAGTCGCCATTACCAGATTTCACCTTGACGATACTCCGAAAATTCTTTGGAAGTAGGAATTTCCTTGTTTGTCCCCAGAGAAGACTCCCACGATGACTGAGTTGATTTCGGACGTTTCTTTAACAGCAAAAATATGATAATTACATCCCAATGCTGCACTGGCAAGTCAAGATTCTTCAGTGAATGTAAAATTTTCGTCGAGTTATCCAAAAGTTCACGGTTTCCGATTGCAGATTCTTCTCGGACGACTGGCAAATCATAAAACAACTTCAATTCCTGGTTCACTAATATCCGTTTGAAATCATGGCGGGATTTTAAAAGTTCTCACGCCTGGTCGTAACTAACGTCGTCCTCATTGACGTGATCAAGTAATGTACCACCAATTTCTTTACAACATAATTTTAAATAATGTAGTTTTTCTATTTTAGATAAAGTTGTGTTTCTGTGTACGATGGAAACGACTTGGTCGTGGAATGAGCGCCAGTTCTCATATTCACCTGTAAATGAAGGCGGATGGTTTTTCGGAAGGTGAACCTCATGGGACCTCTTAGACTCTGACGGATGTGAACACGCTTCAGGCTTTGTTTGAGTGGATGTTTCAAGTTTCTGCAGCTCATCTAAAAGTTGTGACTTGTACAGAACGTAGATTTCTTTTGCCTCATCATATGTAAAATCTAATTGCTCCAAAACTTCCTTCTCAATCTCCTTATTATCATAAATTATCTTTTTTCATATCATATCTCATATCTTTTTTCAATATTCGATAAATTAATTTCTAAGAGATCGAGGCGCGTGCTAATGTAATTTTTCGTACGCGAGTAGGGCTTACGGTCTTTTTAAAATTTTCAAAGTCTTTTGAGACTTGGTTGCAGGTTTTTACAAATAATTTTGATACACCCATTTATTTTAATAAGTTTGGAAAATACTATTGTATATATTGTATGTGTATGTGCAAAAAAGTAACGAGCAAATTGTACTCACTTTGATTTTTATCTTCTAAATTATTGTAATTTCCTGGATATCCCTACTTAAAACCTCTGCTTTAGAATCCTTTAGTTGAGTCCCACTCCGTGAATTTCTTCCTTTCCAACTCTGATTCCTCACTAGCAATTTATATTGTGATAAACACTTGAATGTGATCAGCGACATCTAGATCTACAGAGCAGAAGATGTCGATACTCGAAGACCAGAAGATTTCGATACTTGAATAACAAAGTCTCGACCATTGATGACTGGAGACAGGAATCGAATCTTCTAGCAAATTGGAAATTGTATGGGACGCTGGATGGCGAGGATTGTTCTCGAAGTATGTCATTCGAGTATAAATACCAGCATCCCGAAGGTATGCAAATCAGTTCTAAAGTGAAATTTGAAGTGTTAATTAGGAGAAGTGATTAAGTGGTTTAAGTAAAAGATAAGAAAAGTAGAAGCGGTTGAGAAATTGGATTGTACTGAGAGAAACAATTAAATAGTGAATTGTAACTGTACTGAATAAAGGGATTTGTATTGAAAAGAATAAGTTCTATCATTTGTACCCACACAAATATTTTACATTGGTGTCAGAAGTGGGATAGGTCTTATTGTGTGTAAAAAAAAAAGAAGAAAAAAAAAAGTGTTTTTTTTTTTGACTATTTGAAAAAGCTAGAATGGGTCGAAAACTATTGCAGTTGACCCTCGTCCAACTCAAATCCGAGTTGAACAAGAGAAGCCTCAGCGCCAGTGGAGGAAAAAGTGACCTGGTGCTCCGACTTCAGGAGGCTTTGAACAACGAGGGACATGATCCTGATGCATACTCGTTTGATGTTGACGAGGATGAACAGACAAGTACCGACATGGCTGCGATGATACAACTCCTCTTATTAAAAATGGACGAACAAAAGAAAAATCTGGAAGAACAGAAGAACAGTCTGGAACAAAAAATGGACGAACAGAAGAGCAGTCTCGACGACCAAAAGAAAAATCTGGAAGAACAAAAGAATAGCCTCGAACAAAAGCTGGATGAACAAAAGAAAAATCTAGACGAGCAGAAAAGCAGCATTGAACAAAAATTCGACGACCAAAAGAATAGTCTAGAACAAAAACTGGAAGAACAAAATAACGTTCTACACCAAAAGTTCGAAGAAATAGATAACAAATTTGAAAGAATAGAGAAGAATGTTGGCGAAAAATTCGAACAAATGTACAGCAAAGTTGAGCAACTGGCAAAAGAGCTCGACACAGTACGAAAACAGAAACTGCGGGAATGTTCTTTAAGCGGTCCAAGGAGAAAAGATTTGAAGCCTCCCTCATTCGATGGCCAGACCTCATGGTCTACTTATAAGAAGCAGTTTGAAATGGCTGCCTGTGCAAACGACTGGGACAATGAGGAAAAGTGCTTTGCCCTAGCAATGGCCTTACGCGGTCCTGCGGCAGAATTGTTACAAACAATCGATATCGAAAAGAATAGAGACTATATGGCTTTAGTGCAGGCTATCGAAAAACGGTTTGGGGATAGCCACATGCGGGAAGTTTACAAGGTTCAATTGCAAGGCCGTATACACCAGCGAGGAGAAACACTGCAACAGCTCCAAGCAGACGTGAGTAGACTGGCACATTTGTCATATCCCACCGCAGGCCAAGAAATAATCGACGAAATGGCAAAGGACGCATTCATCGGGGGAATTGCAGATTTGAAGCTACAATCAGCAGTAAGGATGGCCGGGAAAAGAAGCCTTGCTGAAGCACTTGCCTTCGCTCTGGCGATGCACTTGCCTTCGCTCTGGCGATGGAAGCATCCAATCAGGCTTCCAAAGGAATGCATTTCGTCAGGGAAATAGAATCTGATGAATGCTCCTGCTCAAGACCAACTACCGTGCAACGAAATATCCCGCGGGAGAGACGAAGGATGCGCTGCTGGAACTGCTCTAAAGTAGGACATTTGCAAGGGCATTCGAAAGAACCGGTACGACGAGAAGACTACCTGCACTGGGGTTCCAGGCAAATAGAAAGAAAAACCGGCAAAAACGGCTACCAAGAAACCGGTCAAATTTCCAGAAGCCATCAGTTGGGAAATGCTTACTTCGCGGGGCAGAAGTCTGTAGCAGGAGTCGACTCCAGGGTAATTATCCCAGTCTCACAGGTAAAACAATGCAATGAAAGTCTCCCAGCAAAAGTAGTCAGTGTTAAAGAAGCGAAAGAACAGGCAACTATCCAAACGATCAGGACTGAGCCTATAGAGGGTTGGAGTATAGACGAAATCCGTTCCTCCCAACAGGCAGACAATGACATCGAACCAATATTGGCCTGGAAGGAACACGAGGAAAGTCCAAGCTGCCAGCAGATATCAGATCGGAGCCAAACTCTGAAGGCATACTGGGCACAGTGGGACTCGCTTTTTGTGCAAGATGGATTGCTGAAGAGAAAATGGGAAAGTGCAGATGGGACAACATCTCGTATGCAGCTAATTGTGCCACGGTCCAGAGCCAGCCAAGTACTCCATGAAATACATGACGGAATCTCAGGAGGCCATTTGGGAATAAACAAGACGTTGGAAAAGGTAAGGGAACGTTTCTATTGGCTAAGCGCTAAACAAGATGTCGAGAATTGGTGCAAAAAGTGCATAAGATGTGCGGCTACCAAGGGTTCAAAAGTAAAACCACATGGACAAATACAACAATACAATGTCGGATCACCTTTCGAACGAATAGCCATCGACATCGCTGGGCCGTTTCCCGATACCTTTAATGGTAACCGATATACTCTCGTGGTCATGGACTACTTCAGTAAGTGGCCGGAAGTGTTTGCCATCCCAAATCAAGAGGCTAAGACCATAGGCGAACAGATAGTCAACAACTGGGTGAGCAGATTTGGGGTCCCAATGGAGCTGCATTCTGATCAAGGGCGAAACTTTGAATCAAAAGTCTTCCCAGAAATATGTCAATATTTGGGAATAAGAAAGACAAGGACAACGCCACTACACCCTCAATCTGATGGAAAGGTCGAGCGATTCAAACGGACCTTGAATGAGCATCTATCTAAGGTTGTCAGCAACTGCCAGCGGGATTGGGATCGACATATACCCCTCTTCTTAATGGCCTACCGAAACGCGGTCCATTGCTCAACAGGGCACACACCATCCGAGATCTTATTTGGTCAAACAATTCGGTTGCCAAGTGAAGCAAAATTCGGATCCCCACCTACGGAGCACAAAGAGATGAACGACTACGTGGACGACTTGCGCAGCAGGATTCGTAAATTGCATGAAGACGCCAGAGAAAAGATGACGCTAGCAAGCAGCCGCATGAAGACTAGGTACGATATCAAGGCGAAATCTTCCGGCTTCAACGAAGAAGATCTGGTCTGGCTGTATAATCCTCAGCGTAAGAAAGGCAAATCACCAAAATTGCAACAGGACTGGGAAGGTCCATACAAGGTGATAACCCGTATCGTGGGAATCGAGAAAAATTGAAAGTGGTCCATTTGGATAGAATGTGTCGTTTCAACGGGATGCTGAATGACGAAGTTGTTCGGGACGAACAACTGTAGAGAGGAGCAATGTGATAACCACTTAAATGTGAGCAGTGACATCTAGATTTACAGAGCTGAAGTGTCGATACTCGAAGACCAGAAGATTTCGATACTTGAATAACAAAGTCTCGACCAATGATGACTGAAGAGTGGAATCGAATTTTCTAGCAAATTGGAAATTGTATGGGACGCTGGATGGCGAGGATTGTTCTCGAAGTATGTCATTCGAGTATAAATACCAGCATCCCGAAGGTATGCAAATCAGTTCTAAAGTGAAATTTGAAGTGTTAATTAGGAGAAGTGATTAAGTGGTTTAAGTAAAAGATAAGAAAAGTATAAGCGGTTGAGAAATTGGATTGTACTGAGAGAAAGAATTAAATAGTGAATTGTAACTGTACTGAATAAAGGGATTTGTATTGAAAAGAATAAGTTCTATCATTTGTACATTTGCATCCAGACCACCTGAACTGTCGGCCTTTTTCCGTAAGTTGATGCAGGCTCTTTGCAATGCCAGCAAAATCCTTTACGAACCTTCTGTAATATGTGGCGAGTCCCAAGAAGCTTCTCAGTTGGTGCTCATCTTTTGGAGAAGGCCAACTTTTCACGGCTTCGATTTTGTCAGGATCCGTTCTTACTCCTTCCGCTGATATAATGTGACCCAGATATTTTACTTCCGGACGAAACAAGGCGCACTTTTCTGGGTTGAGCTTTAAATGAGCACTTCGCAGCCTCTCAAACACTTCTTTTAGATTTTAGCGGTGCTCCTCGAACGTCTTACCTATGACGATAACGTCGTCCAAGTATACTAGGCAGGTTTTCCAGGTGAGTCCTTGCAATGTTCGTTCCATTAGTCGCTCGAAGGTGGCCGGAGCGTTGCACAGTCCAAACGGCATCACTGCAAACTGCCAAAGACCGCTTCCTGTAGTGAAGGCAGTTTTCTCACGATCCGTACGGTTTATCTCTACCTGTCAGTAACCGCTCTTCAAGTCAAGTGTTGAAAACCATTTAGCTCCAGAAAGCATGTCCAAAGTGTCATCGGTCCTCGGAAGTGGGTAGCTGTCCTTTTTAGTGACATCATTGAGACGTCGGTAGTCTACACAAAATCTCGTGCTGTTATCTTTCTTCTTCACGAGGACCACTGGAGATGCCCACGGATTTTGCGATTCTTCAATCACTCCCTCAGCTTTCATCTTCGACATCATTTCGGCAACTTCTGTTTGCTTTGCCAATGGAAGACGTCTTGCAGGTTGACGGATTGGTCGAGCGTCTCCGGTGTCAATGTTGTGTTGAACAATATGCGTACTCATCGATTAGTTTTTCTGCCAGGATTCGCTGATCTTCGTCCAGATTACAGAGGCTGAGAATTTTGTTCTTGATTTTTATGCTCTGAACTGTTGTGACCAGTGTTGCATCCCTTTTTTCCGTTGTGGTCGATATAGCCTCAACAGGTTCGCATTTTCCCACTATCTCCCCCTTTTTCACCTTTACACTGAATGTCTTTGGATTTAGAATCCTTACAGGGACCATGTTGTTCTTTGGCTCCACTAAGGTCTTTCCCACCATGAAGTCTCTTCTCTTTTCTGGCTCTATCAAATAGAATCGGTGGCTACCAGGACCACCTTCCAATTTTGCCCACAAAATTGCTTCTGACGAAGGCTCTAGACTCTGATTGCTGCAGATGACGACATTTGAGACTGTGGTATTGGCGTTTCCGTATATCATTGGTATCTCCATGTTTCCGTATTCCAGGGTTTGTGCCCCCAAGTCGACTATAAGTCCATGTTCTCTCATGAAGTCTGTACCAATGATGCACTCGTCACATATGTCAGCTACCAGAAACGCGTGAGTGAATGTTATTCCGGCCAGTTGGATTTTTATGCGGACTTCACCATATACCTTAATCGTTGCTCCTGTAGCTGTTCGCAAGCTGCAACTGCTAGTGTTATGCAGCCAAGTCTTCTGCACAAGATTCCTCCTGATGATTGAGGCCGTGGCACCGGTGTCTATTGTTGCCATCCATTTTTCTTTTCCACTGACTACTTCTACTAGAAGGCTTTCGCTGCATCGTTTTGCCAGCGAGACTTGGATGATGGTCCTGGGGCCGTCGACTCCTGCTACCAACTTCTGCCCCGCGAAGAACATTCTCGCAGTTTCTGTTTTGCGCACTGTGTCGAGCTCTTTTGCCAGTTGCTCAACTTTGCTGTCCATTTGTTCGAATTTTTCGCCAACATTCAGTTTTTGCTCTTCTTTCACACTTTTTTCGCATGTTTCTTGGGTTTTTAATATAACTATAAGTAAAAGATAAGAAAAGTATAAGTGGTTGAGAAATTTAATTGTACTGAGAGAAAGAATTAAATAGTGAATTGTAACTGTACTGAATAAAGGGATTTGTATTGAAAATAATAAGTCCTATTATTTGTACCCACACAAACATTTTACAATACATACAAAATTAGAAGTGACAAAACGTTTATTGGCATTGAAACTTAAAAATTCAGAAAGGTTTTCTGCAAACTCATTTATACATTCTAAAACATAAATATTTGTAATTCTTATTTATTATAAAACATGTATTCTAGGATTCAGCTTTTACGTTTGTGACTTATTGCATCTTCTCGCATTAAAGATCAACAGCAATTCCCTAACATGACTGCATCCCACCGACCTCGATAACGTTCTCTGATCTTCTTTATGTCCTGGTAAAAGCGTTCTCATTGTTCGTCACTCACCGCTCCAAGGTTTTTTGAGCCAAAAAAAAAATATGAATGCACGAAATGTATGTTCAATGACATTCTGCAACCTAAATCCTTTAAGTTTTTAACAACTTTGCGATTAACATTTCAGAATTGTCGGCTCGATGATTTTCTAAAAACCCGTTTATTACAGCTTTCAATAATGTCCAAGCTGCTAGTTCCTTTGTATTTAGTTTAAGGTCAAAATTGGCATCGTTCATAAGTTTTCGTATTTGCGGTCCAACAAATATACCTTCTTTAAGTTTGGCATCACTTAATTTAGGGAATACAGATTTTAAATGTAAAAAGCTTTTAACAGTTCTGTCCATAGCTTTTACGAAATTCTTCATTAAACCCAGCTTTGTGTGGAAAGGTGGAAAAAGAACATTTTGTGGCTCAATCAGAGCTGAATATTTGATATTTGATTGTCCAGCAACATATTCCGAGGTTATCACTTTTAAGTCAGCGCAAACTTTCTAACTTGAGTCTCTATATTTTATTAAGTTTAATATAAATTGCATAGTATCATATGTTTATTTTAAAGTGATTGAATATGCTACAGGTATGGAGGGATATTCGCTACCATTATTTAGAAGAACTGCTTTTAAATTCGTTTTAGATCCATCAATAAAGAAACGCCATTCATTTGTTCTGTAAGTAATCCGTAATACATTCATCAATCCGTTAATGTCGTTACAGTAACATATGGATTCGTTCTGTGTGAAGAAGGTAGCTAAATGTGTGTTCCTTTTCTTTGGCAAAGATATCTTACTTTCTGGTGATAACCGATTCCATTCTTGTAATAGAGAACCGAGAATTTCAGACTGTCGTCTAATGGATAAATTAAAGTCACGGAACAAATCATTCAACTCTTGCTGCTGAATAAAATGTGGTTCTTTCAATAAACTTCTAGGAGGTACATATTCGGATATTTCCTTCTTTAGCGCATAATTTTCTTCACGGTCATCCTCATCACTTGACTTTGCACTTGGTTCTTATGTTCTTGGCGTGGGCATAGAAAATTCTTCATTATGAGGTTTTGGCAGAAGCTACTTTAGGGTATTCTATTTTGTTTTTAATTCTTTTTGAAAAACCTTTGATCTTAGTTAAACAAATATAACACTCAACATAATGATTCACTTGTTTACGCCAAATCATTGGCATAGCAAACGGCTATTCTCATTTTCTTCTTCTTTTTCCCATTTAACCATTCGATAGTTTAACATAACGCGAGATACAAAACAATTTCGGAATCTATTCTTGTTTTATAAAACGATTAAAATAAAGTTGATAGGCCAGTTTTACTTTTTCAGTTACAGTCCTTCCTTGGGCCTTTACAATATATTGGCCACACACATAACAAAAATTTAGTGTAGTTTAGTTTAGTTTTATTTTGCAATTTTGCGTTTAAGACATAAATTGTCAAACTAATGAAGCTTTAATATGTTCAATAAAAATTCAGATTCAGATTCAAACTAATAAAAAAGATTAAGGAATTAGTATTACTAATAAATAATGGTTATTTATATATACATACTGTAAAATGTTTGTGTGGGTACAAATAATAGAACTTATTCTTTTCAATACAAATCCCTTTATTCAGTAAAGTTACAATTCACTATTTAATTCTTTCTCTCAGTACAATCCAATTTCTCAACCACTTATACTTTTCTTATCTTTTACTTAAACCACTTAATCACTTCTCCTAATTAACACTTCAAATTACACTTTAGAACTGATTTGCATACCTTTGGGATGCTGGTATTTATACTCGAATGACATACTTCGAGAACAATCCTCGCCATCCAGCGTCCCATACAATTTCCAATTTGCTAGAAAATTTGATTCCATTCTCCAGTCAAGACTTTGTTATTCCAGTATCGAAATCTTCTGGTCTTCGACATTTTCTGCTAGATGTCGCTGCTCACATTTAAGTTGTTATCACATTGCTCCCTCCCTACAGTTGTTCGTCCCGAACAACTTCGTCATTCAGCATCCCATTGAAATGACACATTCTATCCAAATGGACCACTTTCAATTTTCCTCGATTCCCACGCTGGATCCGGTAGACAACGTCATTAATGCGGGTTATTACCTTGTATGGACCTTCCCAGTCCTGTTGCAATTTTGGTGATTTGCCTTTCTTACGCTGAGGATTATACAGCCAAACCAGGTCTCCTTCGTTGAAACCGGAAGATTTCGCCTTGATATCGTACCTAGTTTTCATGCGGCTGCTTGCTAGCTTCATCTTTTCTCTGGTGTCTTCATGCAATTTACGAATCCTGCTGCGTAAGTCATTCAAGTACTCGTTCACCTCTTTGGGCTCCGTCGGTGGAGATCCGAATTTTGCTTCACTTGGCAACCGAATTGTTTGACCAAATAAGATCTCGGATGGTGTGTGCCCTGTTGAGCTATGGACCGCGTTTCGGTAGGCCATTAAGAAGAGGGGTATGTGTCGATCCCAATCCCGCTGGCAGTTGCTGACAACCTTAGATAGATGCTCACTCAAGGTCCGATTGAATCGCTCGACCATTCCATCAGATTGAGGGTGTAGTGGCGTTGTCCTTGTCTTTCTTATTCCCAAATATTGACATATTTCTTGGAAGACTTTTGATTCAAAGTTTCGCCCTTGATCAGAGTGCAACTCCATTGGGACCCCAAAACTGCTCACCCAGTTGTTGACTATCTGTTCGGCTACGGTCTTAGCCTCTTGATTTGGGATGGCAAACACTTCCGGCCACTTACTGAAGTAATCCATGACTACGAGAGTATATCGGTTTCCATTAAAGGTTTCGGGAAACGGCCCAGCGATGTCGATGGCTATTCGTTCGAAAGGTGTTCCGACATTGTATTGTTGCATTTGTCCACGTGGCTTTGCTTTTGGACCCTTGGTAGCCGCACACCTTATGCACTTTTTGCACCAATTCTCGACATCTTGTTTAGCGCTTAGCCAATAGAAACGTTCCCTTACCTTTTCCAACGTCTTGTTTATTCCCAAATGGCCTCCTGAGATTCCGTCATGTATTTCATGGAACACTTGGTTGACTCTGGACCGTGGCACTATTAGCTGCAGACGCGATGTTTTCCCATCTGCACTTTCCCATTTTCTCTTCAGCAATCCATCTTGCACAAAAAGCGAGTCCCACTGTGCCCAGTATGCCTTCAGAATTTGGCTTCGATCTGATATCTGCTGCCAGCTTGGTCTTTCCTCGTGTTCTTTCCAGGCCAATATTGGTTCGATGTCATTGTCTGCCTGTTGGGAGGAACGGATTTCGTCTATACTCCAACCCTCTATTGGCTCAGTCCTGATCGTTTGGATAGTTGCCTGTTGTTTCGCTTCTTTACCACTGACTACTTCTGCTGGGAGGCTTTCATTGCATTGTTTTACCTGTGAGACTGGGATAATTACCCTGGAGTCGTCGACTCCTGCTACAGACTTCTGCCCCGCGAAGTAAGCATTTCCTAACTGATGGCTTCTGGAAATTTGACCGGTTTCTTGGTAGCCGTTTCTGCCGGTTTTTCTTTCTATTTGCCTGTAGCCCCAGTGCATGCAGCCTTCTCGTCGTACCGGTTCTTTACAATGCCCTTGCAAATGTCCTACTTTATCGCAGTTCCAGCAGCGCATCCTTCGTCTCTCCCGTGGGATATTTCGTTGCATGGTAGTTGGTCTTGAGCAGGAGCATTCACCAGATACTATTTGCCTTAGGAAATGCATTTCTTTGGAAGCCTGATTGGATGCTTCCATCGCCAGAGCGAAGGCAAGTGCTTCAGCAAGGGTTCTTTTCCCGGCCATCCTTACTGCTGACTGTAGCTTCGAATCTGCAATTCCCCCAATGAATGCGTCCTTTGCCATTTCGTCGATTATTTCTTGACCTGCGGTGGGATATGACAAATGTGCCAGTCTACTCACGTCTGCTTGGAGCTGTTGCAGTGTTTCTCCTCGTTGCTGCATACGGCCTTGCAATTGAACCTTGTAAACTTCCCGCATGTGGCTATCCCCAAACCGTTTCTCGATAGCCTGCACTAAAACCTATTCTTTTCGATATCGATTGGTTGTCACAATTCTGCCGCAGGACCACGTAAGGCCATCGCTATGGCAAAGCACTTCTCCTTATTGTCCCATTCGTTTGCACAGGCAGCCATTTCAAACTGCTTCTTATAAGTAGACCATGAGGTCTGACCATCGAATGAGGGAGGCTTCAACTCTTTTCTCCTTGTGTCGAGCTCTTTTGCCAGTTGCTGAACTTTGCTGTCCATTTCCTCGAATTTTTCGCCAACATTCTTCTCTATTCTATCAAATTTGTCATCAACGTTCTTCTCTATTCTTTCAAATTTGTCATGATTTCTTCGAATTTTTGCTGGAGAATGTTCTTTTGTTCTTCCAGATTATTCTTTTGTTCATCCATTTTCTGTTGAAGACCGTGCAGATTGTTGGTTTGTTCCTTGAATTTTTGTTCAATGCTGCTCTTCTGCTCGTCTAGATTTTTCTTTTGTTCATCCAGCTTTTGTTCGAGACTATTCTTTTGTTCTTCCATTTTTAACAAGAGGAGTTGCATCATCGCAAACATGTCACTATCGGTACTTGTCTGTTCATCCTCGTCAACATCAAAGGAATATGCATCAGGATCATGTCCCTCGTTGTTCAAAGCCTCCTGAGGACGGATCACCAGGTCACTTTTTCCTCCACTGGCGCTGAGGCTTCTCTTGTTCAACTCGGAGTGAAGTTGGACGAGGGTCAACTGCAATAGTTTTCGACCCATTCTAGCTCTTTCAAATAGTCAGAAAACACTTTTTTTTTTTTTTTACACACAATAAGTCCTATCCCACTTCTGATACCAATGTAAAATGTTTGTGTGGGTATGTGGGTACAAATAATAGAACTTATTCTTTTCAATACAAATCCCTTTATTCAGTACAGTTACAATTCACTATTTAATTCTTTCTCTCAGTACAATCCAATTTCTCAACCACTTATACTTTTCTTATCTTTTACTTAAACCACTTAATCACTTCTCCTAATTAACACTTCAAATTACACTTTAGAACTGATTTGCATACCTTTGGGATGCTGGTATTTATACTCGAATGACATACTTCGAGAACAATCCTCGCCATCCAGCATCCCATACAATTTCCAATTTGCTAGAAAATTCGATTCCACTCTCCAGTCGAGACTTTGTTATTCCAGTATCGAAATCTTTTGGTCTTCGACATTTTCTGCTAGATGTCGCTGCTCACATTTAAGTGGTTATCACAATACATTATTCTAATCTCAGCTACGTACATGTATGTATATCTCCAAATAAAATTGTGCAATTTTCTAATTTATTGGGGCAATTTTCACAAGTGTCCAGCAATTCACGATCGTAAGTAGGATATTTTTTCTGTGAGGTGGAAAGCGTCTTCGAAAAAAAGGATAGTGACCGAGTCTCTGCGTTTACCGTCTGTTGCAAAACCGGGCCGATGGCAAAATCCGATGCGTCCACGGCTATTGAAACCGTAGCATATTTTGCTGGATGAGCCAGTATCGTTGCATTACAGAGTGCTGCCTTGTATTGTTCAAAAGCATTAACATGGTAGGTAATGGTACTATAGGCACTTTATCACCGAAGCCCTTGGTCATCTTTCTTCAAAAGGCTGAGAAATTCCATTAAATGGAACTTACAAGGAGTTCAATGGACTAGTTCTTTGGCTGAGCGCTCTGTTGCGACAGAAAATAAAAAAAACTGAACAGACATTTGAAAAATGGTGCCTCTGACTTGTAAGTTTCGTACAGTTCTTTCAAGAACGATGTTGAAAAAATCATAATACAGCGCGTCGACTTGTTGAAGTCCTTAAAGTCTCGGTTTTGTCATTACCGTGCTGTGGCATATTCGTTTAAACTTCCGAACTTCGAGCGCTTCTTGTTCCCTTTCTTTTTTCTTCTGAGGAGCCTTTCTTCCCTTTTTTTCTGCTTGTAGAGCTCGCGAGCCTCTCTCATTCTTTTCTGCAGGGCTACTCTGTACTATGGGAAAGTTTGTACTATATTGGAAAGTGTTTTTTTTTTTCAGATTTAGATGACTTCATTCGTCATCGAACCAGAGGTTTACTTATTGGCGCGGGTTGTAACCCAGTTTATCAGACGCGGCCTCTCTGCTTGCTCTTTGGCACATGCCACTGGTCCTTTACTTTGATGCTGGTGGCATCGGATTTCTCGATAGGTTAATTGAAACTCAATCGGAAAAGGCCCTGAAAGTCTCTTGCGATTGTAGCGGTTCGACGTTAAAATTCCTTACAATGGTTCGATGACTTTGGGCTATTATTACAATAATATCCGCATCCGAATCTTGACTACAAGGTCGCGGTCCGAGTCGATGTTAGCTTCTAAGAACGTTCGGAGTTCCCAAAACACTGGAGAATTTGCATGTGTTGGTATCAATATGTTGTTGATCAGTAGACAGCCAGGTTTATGGATATCAAGGTTTGGAAACCTATATATATATATAATTACATTACGTCCTCCTCAAAATCAATAATCTATGTATCTATTCCTTCCATTGGCATGATTTTGAATTTCATTTGTTATAGCACGAAAGGTAAAAACTGATAGTCATGTATATTATTATTATTATTATTTAGAAAACTAACTTATAATTAAAATTATAAGTTAGCTGGATAGCCAGAGCATCAAAGGCCTTCAGCTATTTAGATACATATGTTTAGATTACGTTTAATAAATTGGTCATTTTGAGAAAATCTATTATAGTTTTTATATTTTTGAAATTCGGGTTAGAGAGTAGTTCTTTGGGATTGATTTGGGAAAGGAATCTGAGTCTGGAATTGTGGAATGCGGAACATTCGGAGAGGATGTGGTGAATGCTTATTTGTAATTGGTTGCAATAGGTGCACTGAGATGATTTATTTTTGTTTATGTAGTGCTCGTGAGTGAGTTTTGTATGACCTAGTCTAAGCCTAATTATTTTAGTTACTTCGATGCGAGAAATTGTAGAAGGTTCTAATTTTTTTGCGTAATCTTTGACGGACAATTTGTTTTTATTAATGGTCTTATACCATTCAGAAGTTTTGTCCCAGAGGAGTAGTTGTTTGGAGTTGGATTGTTTTTTAATAAACTTGTTGAGATCTTGAGGGTTGAAGTTCGGGGAGAGAAAGGATGGGGTTCTAAGAGTGTTTTTGGCAGATTTGTCGGCGTATTCGTTGCCCGCGATCTGGACATGGCCTGGGACCCATATTAGTTTAATCTTGGGAGATTGGTGGTAGAGGAGGTTACGGATTAAGGAAGGGTAATAGGATTGGTTATTGACGTTGAGAATTGCGTCAATAGATGACAGTGAGTCAGTGCAGATGGCAAATTTTTTGTTGAAATTATTTGTGTATTGCAAGGCTTTTAGAATGGCAATTATTTCGGCGGTAAATATAGAGCTGTACATCGGGAGTAGGAAGGAGTAGATCGTCTCATTTTCAAAGGTGACACTAAAGCCTACGTTATCCTCTACTTTGGAGCCGTCTGTATAAATGAAGGAGTAGTCGCTTAAACTATTTCTCAGTTCCATGAAGCGAGCTCGGAATATCTCCGGGGGTGTATGGGATTTTTTATGGGTTCTTAAAGATGATATAACGCAGGAAGGTAGGAAGAACCAGGGTGGGGGTAAGGATGGACAGGGTTGAATGGGTTTGTGAGGGATGTTGATTTCTTCACAGAGGGCTGCGGAGCGTTTAATACAAGATGGAGTCTTTTTCGCTATTTTTGGGTTTCTTACTATTTTGTATAAAGGGGTGTCTTTGCAAAATAAAATGGGTTTGTATAGCTTTATCGTGGACTGGTAGCGTAAAGCTTCAAACGTTTGCATTTTCGATTCGAACAGGAGGTGGTTAATGGGAGTTGTTCGGTAAGCGTTGAGAGCTTTTCTTAGAGCGGAATTATATATGGTTTTGATTTTATTTAGGTGGGATTTGGCGGAATAACCGTAAAGAAATAGACCGTATTCTATTTTAGAGATTATTATAGATTGAGCGATTGAAGTTAGGGTGTATGGGTTGCAATTAAATTTTTTGTAGGAAAGGGATTTTATTATATTTAGCTTTTGTTCCAAAGCAGGGCGGATATACTCGATGTGCGCGTTCCATTTGTAATTTTTTTGGAAAACAATGCCTAGAATTTTAAGTTTATCAACTTTTTCTAAAATTATATGCCCTGATAGAATATTGCAGGAGCATTTATGTTTTCGACAGATATGAAGGTGTTTGCTTTTTATTAATGATAATTTGGCTCCAGAGTATTCACACCAGGATAGAATGTCTTGAAATATGGAGTTAAGATCAATGTCGGGGGAGGTATTTTTTTTGTTTATATTTTTTATGATTGTGAAATCGTCAGCATACGCACAGAACTTTATTTCTTTATGAAGTGATAGGACGTGGGAGAGCTTATTGTAGGCTATAAGGAAGAGAGGAACAGATAACGGGGACCCTTGAGGAATACCGTTGTAGAGAGGTAAAGGAGACGATAAGGCGTTTCCAATACGAACCGAGATTTTTCTATTTGTCATAAAATTATATATATATCTGATGATATTGGGTCCTACTTTCCAAGCAATAAGTTGATCGATAATTGTATGTGTGCCAATTTTATCAAATGCTTTTGCAAAGTCAAGGGAGATAAGGGAAATGTGGCTATTTTTTGAAAGGGCTTCAGTAATGTAATGGTCTAGGTAAAGTAGAGGATCAGTTACAGATTTGCTTTTTTTAAATCCCATTTGGTGACTGCTGAGAAGTTTATCATGGGAAACAAACTACCAGAGTCTATTGGCTATTATTTTATCGAGAACTTTGGCGCAACAGGGGTTAAGAGAGATGGGTCTGTAGGATTTCGGGAGTGATTTGTTACAATTAGGTTTTAGGATGGGAATGACCGTGCTGTTCTTGTATAATTGGGGGATATTATTATGGAAGACTGAGTTATAATAGTTCAGAAGACGATTTTTTACGGAGAGGGAGAGGTTTTTTATCATAGGGTATGATATTCTATCGTTGGCTGGGGTCTTGCCTTTTAATTTGTTTAATGCTGAGTCTAGTTCCGAGGGACTGATATCGCTGTCTATCGCTTTAGCACTTTTTGATGGCAAGTATGAGATAGCGGGTGAAGTTATTGGTTTATTTTGACAGAAGGTGTGTGGGAAGTTAGAATCGTGCGATTCTTTGGACCAAAATTCTGCGAAATATTTGACTAGGCTGGAGGGGTTCGTGATGTTGACGTTAGAATTATTTGTAGGAGTAATAGAGTGCATGGAAGGGAAGGTTTTCACACCGCAGAATCTTCTTATGGTGGACCAGATTTTAGCAGAGGGAGTATTGGGATTGATTTCAGAAGTAAGTTTGTGTATGGACTCGGCTTTCGCAATTTTTATTTTCCTCTTGAGTCTGGCGTTGGCTTTTTTGTAATTGATAATTTTATCAGTGGAAATGTTACGTTTTAAGAATTGCCAAAGTCTGTTTTTTTCTGCTTTCAATTGTTCGAGTTCCTTGTTCCACCAAGGAACCTTTTTACTTTTTGTAGAGATGGAGTTTTGTGGAATGGATTTATTGGCGCTTTGGAGGATAATTTTATGGATATTGGCTGCTTCTTTGTTAAGATTATCACTGATGGGGTGTTCAGTACTAAATTTGTCAACAAGCTTTTGATAAAACTCCCAGTTAGCTTCGTCGATTTTGAATTTCGGTCTCATTTTTAGAGGGGAGGCGGCCGTGTGGAACATGGAAATAATAATGGGGAAGTGGTCACTTCCACATAGATCTTTGAAGACGTTCCATTTAGTGTCAACAGCCAGACTTGGCGAGCAAAAGGATAGGTCGATATGGGTGAAAGTGGAGTGGGTGCTAAAGTGAGTGGGGGATCCATCATTGAGAAGTTGATAGTCGGATTTAGTTAAAAACTTGGAAATGGAGTTACCGCGATGGTTGTTTTTGGGCGAGCCCCAGCTAGAATTCCAGCTGTTGAAGTCGCCTAGTACCAGAGTGGATCGATGCTGTTGTTCAAGAACGTTTTTCAGATTGGTAAGGTTAAAAGATTGGGCAGGGTGAATGTAGGCGTTTATTATTAAGAATTTAAGCTTAGATATTATTGTTATGCCAAGAGCTTCGAAATCATTGTTAAGGTTAAACTGGTTGTATTGTATCGAAGTGTGAACTAGGAAAGCAATTCCACCATAGGGGCTTAGGGATGTGTTTTGGGGGATAAAGTGATAGTTGACTGGAATGGGAATATTTTTTGTGGATGTAAGATGAGTTTCTTGTAAAGCTATTATTTTGGGGGAAATGGTTTTTATTAGAATTAATAATTCGTTATAGTTGTTCAAGTAGCCTTTGATGTTCCACTGAATTATTTTTAATGCAGGTGTGATGATTTGGAGATGATTTGCGGTGCTTGTTGTGTTGCTGGTATTGGTGCGACCCCGCCATCCCAGATTAGAATGTTGAGGACTCAATGATGGGCCTGGGATGGACGGATTGACGGTGGTGGGGTCGTTGATGTTGTTAGTGTTTCTTCGGTTAAGGCGATGCATGGTTATTAGTTTGTTTGGGCTCAGTGAAGGCTTTTTTATCGTTGGTGTTGTGATTCTTGATAAATGTTTCGTAGCAGGAAGTAGATTGCGGTTGGTTTGGTAAGTTATAATATTTATTTTCGCGGATAAGTTGCTGGGTTAGGTTTGAAATTGGTGACATTGTGGTGTTTGTATTGTGTTGTGTAAGTTGATGATGAACGTTTGTGATATTTGGCTGGATTGCAGAGGTAGATTGAATGTGGTCATCAGGTTTATTTGAGTTTGTGCGCATGGGTTGTGTTGAAGGGGTAATTGTGAATGGTTTTTTGCCGTTTGTGTTTTCACACGGCTTGGTTGTAGGTGCACTGTTTTGTTTTTTAGATGGTGTTAGATTTGGGGAGGAGGGGACGGTGGAAGAATTGTTATTGGAATTTGATGGGAGAGATGTTGCTTGTAAGGATTGTGATTGAGAAGAATTTTTGACTATCGCTGAGTATGAAGTAGAAAGTATGGATGAAGGGTTTTGGGCTCTGTAAATTTTGTTTGCTTCAGATATGCTGCATTTATTGATTGTTTTTATTTTCAAAATTTCTTTTTGCTTAATGTATGCCTTGCATGACCTTGAGGAGGCTGCATGTTCTTCAGAGCAGTTGGCGCAGAGTATGCGACTACACATGGAAGGGTCATGAGGGGGCAGATTACACTTGTCACAACGAGGTAGGTTGTTGCATCTTTTGGTGGTGTGGCCTAGAATTTGGCAGTTACGACAACGCATAGGGTTGGGGAAGTATTCCCTGACTTTCACGTTATACCAGCCGATATTTACTGATGGTGGGGGACGGAAGCGGTCAAAAGTAAGGAGGACGACACCGGTAGCGCGTTGCGAGCCTTCTTGATTTTTTTAAAATTTGAATACTTCGGTGACTCCCTGTGATCTCATTTCTCTGATGATTTCTTCTTCAGACACGTGTATGAGGCAAGGAGCGTATACAGTACCCTTGGAGGAGTTTAGAGCATTGTGCAGGGAAACTTTGATGGGGCAGATATTGGAGAGGGATTTTTTAGATGTAAACAGATCGGCAATTTTCTGAGACTTGACCAGCACTAGCAGGTTTCCGTCCCGGAGTTGGGTTATAGATTCATAACCGGTACTTATGCCATCGATAGCTTTTTTGAGGAGAAAGACACTGAATGAGGTTAGGGGTTTCGTTTCATCACTCGCGGCAATTATAATAAATTTGGGGTCAGAAAGGTTAGATGTTGAAACTGGAAGGTTAAGTATGTCAGATTGGAGATACGGGTTTTTCTTTTTCCTTTTTTGAGTGGGTTCGGATAGAACCTCAATATCGAGGCTCCCGAACCGGTTTCCCGGAGGCACGTGGCCCCCGAGGGCCATTATAACGTTATAGTTTTTATAACACTCTAGATTTAGGGGTGACGTTTAAGAGAACAAAGAAAAAAAATTAAAATAAATTTTTGCTTGTGTAGTAGCGGGACTTTGTTTTTGTTTTGCGCGCACGCTATTGATCAATTGATAACAACTCGCTGATAGCTGTTCACTGTACCACGGTTAGTCGACGACTGTGTAGTCATGTATATTAAGACCATATTCCTAATAAATGGGATGTAATTTTTTTTTGAATTAAGCTGGTCATGTAGAAAAATGCACATAATCTTTTTTCTTATATTTTTTCTTTGTAGCGCCTCAAAAAACATTGTGGTAACACCAAAAACTCAACTTGTATTAGAACACATGTTTGTTTATCTGAAGATGTTGTTGGAGTTCATCATTCTCCGCTAGCATCTCCAAGTCATGAGTCAGGTTTGAATACAATTAAAATTACTTATCTGACATAAGCAACAAATAGATATATGATTACAGATTTTTATGGTTTTTCTGATGATGTGAGCTATGATAAAAACAGGACCTTAAGCAGAGATTCGGGAATAAGTGTATTTCAAGCTAAAATCTTATCTAACCAAGAAATAAATAAAGCCGATCACTTTAACTCTAATAATTACTTGACTCAAGAACCAGATGACAATACTTCAAATACAAACAATTATTCCTTTAGCAAAACGAGCACAATAAATGCTGGAATCATAAATAATGAGAATATAACAACTGTTGCATCTAAGGTATGGTGAAATTCCATTCATAATAAAATTAGTACAGTGTAACGTTAGACCATATTTTATAAATAATTAATAAATTATGTACGGCTTAAAGGTACAGGAATGGCACACACATTTACAGCCGATTTTGGCGAAATCAAGGGAACGTCACCATTTTGATGTTTTGGAACTCGGTACGGAAATAATAAGGAAATTTGAAACATATAATACGGGCAATGAAATAATATCTCTTAATGATGTAATGGAAGAAAAGGACAGTTCTTTAATTTCCCGATATTTCTTATCAACTCTTCTATTGGTAAATATAACTACAATTTTCAGCTATAAACTTAATAGATAATAAATTATAAAGATTTACATTATTTTGTAGTTACTTTACTACTGCGCACGCAGTGCACTTAATTTATTCTACATGTATTTTTATTTAACTTAATTCATAAATCTTAAAAGCTGAGATTTTAAGATGGCTTAGAAATGAGCTTAACTAAGTGTAAGCCTTATTCTAACTTACTGGCTACTAGCATTTGCAGCGTTCATTTCATCCTGACTTTTCCCAGTGATAGGTTTTTTAGCTAATACATATACATAACTGTGTCACTTCTTCCACCAACAAATTTTTCCTTTATTTATCCTTCGGATTTTGTTTAACCGCGTATGCTATTTTCATGGTCGTTTAACCGTTCCTGGCCAAACAAAAACCAATTCCGGGAATCGGTTTAGTGAGTTCTCGGATCTCAATGATAACAAATTAATAGCAAAGTACCAGTCCGGGTTTCGCACTAAGCACAACTGCACCACCGCTTTACTAAACATTACAGAGGATCTACGTAACGGTTTGGATAAGAATATGTTGGGTATAATTATATTTCTTGACTTCTCAAAAGCATTTGATTCTGTAAATCATACTATATTATTAAAGAAACTCGAAAGACAATTTTCATTTGAAAGCTCTTTATGCAGCCTTATGTCATCGTATTTATGTAATCGTTCCCAATTCGTCTATCACAAAAACAAACACTCGTCTTGTCTTCTTGTTCCCTCAGGTGTCCCACAAGGTTCCGTGTTAGGGCCTCTACTGTTCACATGTTTCGTAAATGATATTTCTCAACGTCTTAACACCTGTGGACATCATATATACGCCGATGACCTCCAAATATACTCCCTGTTTCCGAAATCGAACAAAATCCAGGCGATAAACAGCATGAATTGTGAGCTAGACAAAATTAGTAAATGGTCAATCGAAAACAGACTAAGTCTCAACCCGGCAAAGACAAAAGCTATGGTAATAAGTGGTTCTAGAAGTACGGAGGTTTTTCCCCCTCTTCTCTTAAACCACTCTCCTGTTGAGTATGTAGAAACAATTAAGAATCTTGGTATTTATCTCGGTCAACACCTGAACTGGAATATTCATATAAGCAAAACTGTATCAAAAATTTATGGAGCACTTCGTGGACTAAGTCCCACGTCAAATTACCTGCCAACTCACGTTAAGTTAAAACTTGTTAAGTCATTTGTATTGCCTATCATCCATTATGGTTGCGAAATATTTTCCAACATGGACCATGAGTCTAGAAGAAAACTCACAGTAGCCTATAATAGTTGCGCAAGATACATTTTTTGTATCAACAGACATGAACACATTTCTGACTACAGTAAACAAATAACCGGCTGCAATTTAATGGCGTTCCTAAAATACAGAACCATAATATCATTACACAATATTATTACAACCAAAAAACCGGATTATCTTTTTGAGAAAATACGTTTTGCAAGAAATCATAGAGCCATGCAATTAATTACTCCCAGGTGTAAGTATCTTAATACATCTCGTCAATTTTTCGTGCATGCGATTCAGCTTTGGAATCTTTTACCCCTGGAAATTAAGCGTACGAACGACACAAAAACTTTTAGCAGGAAAGTTTTCCAGTACTACAAAGAAAATAGTTAATTTAATAATGCTCTATTTCTTCATCTTTTCTTCTTTCTTCTTTCTCTTTATCCTATTTTTTTTCTCTCTTTATCTCCTATCTTTCTAATTATGTACAGATTGTGTAAATCATTATAATTGTAATTATCCTAAGCTTGTTCAATAAGTTAAAAGATGTATATTATATATCTTATATGAATAAGAATACAAATAAATGTAAATGAAATGAAATGAAATGAAATGAAATTCGCTGACTTAGCAACCCAGGCTGAAAAAAATAATCCAACTGGAAGGAATTTCCTACTCTCCCCAATAATTCTACCCTAAAATTATATCTGCAAAAGATGCAAAAAAAACAAAGGTTGCAGACAAGATCCTTGGCATTACCAATTTGGCAAACCAATGTCTGGTTATGGTCAAACTTCACACAAACTTCTTTAAAACACATAGTGTATGCGCCATACCTTATTAACATAAAGAAAGAAGAAATTGTAGCCGAAATGAAATCTGAAGGTTATGGAGGTGTATACGAGTAAATCTACAAAAACTATTAAAACACCCAGCATGCTACCGGGCTTATGGTTTTTACTTTCGACCGCTACAAAACTCCTACAGCATCCTACAGTACATCCCTAACCCCTTGAGATGTCGTAATTGCCAACTTCTTGGCCATACAGCTAAAAGATGCGAAAAGAGTACAACATGCGGAAACTGTAATCTCCCTCCACAAGATCAAGTAAAGTGCAGTCGCACAATATGGTAACTGCTTTGATGCACATCGTTCCTCATCAAAAACCTGTCCCAAATATCTTAAAAACAAAGAAGTTTATTGTGTAGTTTGGCGGAAGCCAGGCGTGTTTACAATAAAATACAGCCAACACAAACAACCACACGTACTAGTTCATTCTCCGAAATAGCCAGGCTAGCCATCCACACTGCTGTGCTAGATAAGCGCACTCATATCATCATTATTCTTTGTAAACCAACTATGTCTTCATAGTAATGTCTCCAAAGCTAAAACATTCACAACCACCACCTTCTGCATCAGCGAACACTCCGTCTAAATTTTCACCTCTTTTATCATTAACAAATCTAAACACACAAACTTATACAACCAATCCACCAATCACTTCCAGTAACGCAATAATAAATATTGTACGAACTTGTCTGACACAGACGATAACGAATAAAACAAAAATGTTGTTCCTAAGAGGTCTTGAACTTCACTTTCGCCCGAGGGAATTAGGTCACCCTATTATTGTGTGCCTATCTATCATGCGGGCCGCTGGTGTTCAAAACCTTATAAATTTAATTAAATAGCTATTAAACAACCAAAAATAAATATTTCACAATGGAATATAAAATGTTATTTAAACAGTTATGACGACCTTAACATCACTATCACTATAGGTAAAGTTTACTCCCAAACCCCAGCAAACCGAAAATTTAAAACTGATTTTGCTAACTGGGCAAGCTCACCTTAGATTACTTATAATCCTTCAGATAATATAAATAAGGATGCAGTGTTGCTCCAAAAAGGAACTCGTTAAGCTACAAATAATTCGATCCCCCAAACCAAAGTTATAATCCCGAAACAGAAGGTGCCATGATGGAATCATGAGTGAATGCCCTGAGAAGCCACAAAATTACGGCATGAGGATTTTCAAAAAGCAGCCGAGTTAAGAAAACTATAATACTGTTTAAAAAAAAATCAGTGCTAAATTTCGAAGAGAATTAAAAATTAGTAAAGTAAATTCTCTAATTCTAAATTCTCTCCGGTTTATTGAATCAAAAAAAAAAATATAAATCCTCAGCAGGTGGTTTGTAAATCAGGCAAAGGGTGCGCAGATGCGCTACTCCACTTTATTAAAATCACTTGTCTCCCCGTAATCACGCTACGAATTTTGGATTGGAATTTGACCGTATGTATCCACCTTGTTTTCGGCAAACTGAAATCATGGGGAGTTGTTCCTAAAATATATAATTATGTTACCTATTTTCTAACTAATAAAAAAATCAGTGTTAAATATTTTTCCCCCTTCCTTACCAATTTTCGATGGTATTCCTCAAGGATCTCCATTATTGGCTGTGCTGTTCCTTATTGCTTTTGATGGCACTAGCAGAATTATAGCTAAAACATACAGCTTTAGACCACTATATTTAAGACAACATTTATTTCCTGAGCAAAGACAAAGATAGACCTTCTAATTGTCTATATATCCATATAGCTAAACCATTCTGGTGCTAAACTCTGTCGACAAATGCAAAACTTTACACATTTGTCACAAGACCTCTTGTAATAATCTTACACTTACCTACAATATTACTGATATTAAAATTGTTACTAATTTAAGTGTTTTAAGCATATTGCGGGTATTTAATAATAACTTTAACCGGAAGCACTATTGCCTCGAATTAAAAAAAGAGACTAGCTGTGAGGACTTATATTATTATTTACGTAGCTACTAAGAAGTGTATTGCCTGTTTACCATTTCAAAATCCTTGATACTTAGCATCACCATAGGGATACGAGTATTATCTAACATCACTTCAATCTTCAATGTTGACGCTTTAGCAATTTTAAAAACGACTGAATTGTCCTTAAAAGCACGTGGTAAAATTGTTATATGCAAGGATAGCTTATCAGTATTAACCCCCATAAAAAATCCCAAGTGCAATGCTGAAATCATTAATAAAATCAGACCTGATTATAAAGTCGCCCATGAAGATAAAACTGATGTGAATCCTTAGTTATGTAGGGATAAAAGGTAATGAATTTGCTCATCGTGCTCCAGTGTATAAATCTGTGTTCTACATTATTCTGCTACGAACATCAACAAGTAGTGATTCTTTTGATTTTTCCGTGACAGGGTTTGATAGCCTTTTAGCCTGGTGAAGTCCTGGGATATTTTCCCAATGGATTGAACATTTTGTTCTCCCAACTGTTTATTGCCAGTTCGTCGGCAACTTCATTTCCGTCAATACCTACATATATGACCAGCCACCAAAGAACCTAATGCTTTAAAGCTACTTAGCTGTCCGTTAGTATATGGATGGGGACGTCCTTCATTCTCTGATCGAGGATGCGATTTGCGCACACCTGAATAGCATGTATTAAGGCTTGAAATACACTGGCACTTTACCTCTGAAATTTGAAAATTATTGGATCTTTACCCAACTCGACGCCGTGTGGATCTGATGGTATATCTAGTTTTGTTCTTAAAAAGATTGCATGTTTCTTAGTTAATGTCTTGGCTTTTATTTATAATCGTTGCGTGTTTGAAGGTGTCTTTCCTGAAGATCTTAAACGTGCCAACGTCATTCCTTTACATAAAAAAGGTCCAGCTATTGGTAACTATAGGCCCATCTCAATTCTTTCTGTTTTTAAAAAAAATTTGACAAACTTATGAAAAATAGGCTAATGAGTTTCTTAGACAATACTACGAGTACAATAGGTTTTTTAACCCTGCAAAATTTGGTTTTCTAAAAGGCAAATCGACGGAAACTGCGCTCTTACAGTTTTGTTCTCAAATAATGTCTCACCTAGATGTGCAAAAATGTCTGGATTATTTATTGATATAATTAAGGCATTCGACATGGTCAACTACAAAATTTTACTTAGAAAACTGGAAAAGGCTGCATTTCGGGGCTTCCTGATTAAATGGTTTCGGTCATACCTTAAACAGGTCAAAAGAGTAAAACTTGACGAGGTAAGGAGTGGAGTTAAATATTTAAACTTAGGCGTTCCTCAAGGATCGGTTTTAGGTACAATTCCGTTCCTCGTCTATATCAATTCTCTCTTTGCTCTGATTTTCAAGGGCTCACTAACTGCGTTTGTTGACGACATTGGCTTCACTTATGGCCTAAACAGCCCATTGGACCTAGTTTGTGATGTTAACACGGATCTTATTCTATCGAGACTCTGGTTTGCTGAACACAATCTAGTAATAAACTCAAAAACTAAGATAATGGTTTTTAGTTGATCCTTTTCGTATAATTTTGATGTAAATGTTTATGTCCACGCTCCTGAGTGTAACAGATTCAAACTATCCAACTGCTATTGTATGTCTTTTGAAGATAATTTATTATGACATTTTCCGTTCCAAGTTACAATATGGTATTGCTTGTTGGGCTGCGTCTATCGCAATAAGAATCAACCTCTGCTGATTTTACAGAAATATGTCCTGAGAAAATCTGTCGTAAATCTTGTCGACATATTAGTTTTCCTTTGTTTTGTGCGATAAAAATTCTTCCTGTCCGTCATTTGTATTTTTTAAGGTCTAATTTTTTTTAATGTCTAGCAATCGTAATTTTCGTTTAATTTCTCGTTACAATATTCGTGCTAATCTTTCTAACGTCTTATTTTTCTTTTCTTTTTCTATTTTATCGGCTATTTAATCAACTCCCGCAGTCCAACAGGATAATAACAATATCTGGAACCTTTTTAAAACGCGTTAAAATATGGCCACTCAGCCTTGATTAAGATATGTTAGTCTTCTCTCTCTATAATATTTTGGTTTAATCATTCTTTTTTCCACTTCTCTTTATAATTTTTTTTTATTTTTTTTTCTGAATTACTTTACTTTCATGATTTTGGTAATGTAGTTTAAAATTTCTTCTTTCTTTTTATTTTTTTTAATACTACTATAGGTTAGGTTAGGTAAGAGTGGTTGTTGGAAATACCAACCCACTTAGGCCTATTGGCCCATTGTGATGCCACGTGGATCTATGATCTTCTTACTACTGGAACCAGTTTGAGCTTATAATAAAGCGTAGGAGACTGTTAACGTCTATTTTTTCTAGATCGTTTAGGTCGTTGTAGAAGAAAGCTCCTAGATGAAGCTTCCTTCTCTGAGAGAGAGCTGGGCATGTGCAGAGTAGGTGTGGGATTGCCTCTTCTTCTTCCTCGTCCATGCAGCTTCTACAGAAATCGTTAGTAAAAGCGCCAAGCCTTCTTGCGTGCTTGCCTCTGAGGCAGTGTCCGGTAATGACACCTATTATGGCGCTGAGATGTTTCCAATCTAAAAGGATCAGACACTTAGATCGACTCAGATCCAGCCTTGGCCAGATCTGTTTGGTCGCTAGACATGTTTGTCCAGCAGTCCACCTAAGGTCTGTTCTTTTATTGGCATCTAGCTTTAGTGTTAGTTTGCACGTAGCGATTGGTATACCTATACTACCTTTGTCCGGTTGGATAGGTAGAGTGGTTCCAATTTTGGCGAGTTCATCCGCTCTGCAGTCCCCTGGAACTGATTCACCAACAAAGGTGAATGTTGAACTGCTCTGCCATCTCCATGAGACATGATCGGCATTCAAGGGCGGTTTTAGAATATAATGAGACCGAGTCCAGGGACTTGATGGCGGCCTGACTATCCGAAAATATGCGGATATCCTTTGCAGATATCACGTTTTTCTTCAGCCAGGACAGAGCTTCTTTAATCGCCAAAATTTCCGCCTGGAACACGCTACAGTGATTTGGAAGGCGGAAAGAGAGGCTTAGATTTAGCTTATCTGAGAAAACACCGCCACCAATTCCGCTATCGGTTTTAGATCCATCTGTGTAGAGATGGATTGACTTGTCCTCCATGAAAGCATCCTCCTCCCAGAATGATCTAGAGGGGAAGCTTACATGGAAGTTTTTGTAAACCAAAGTTCAGGTATGGTGTAATCGATGTTCTCTGTGAGGATTCCTAATGTATTAAGAATATTGGCGTGGCCAAATGAATTATTTGTCCACTGTTTAGTCGCTTTAAGGCGAATAGCTGCAGTCGCAGCTACTTGCTTGCTAAAAATGTCGTGTGGTGTCAAGTGAACCAGAATAGCAGGGGGTAGACCGCAGGGCTCCGCTTGTGCATAGACATGCTGTTCTTTGGACTCTGCTTAGTTTAATGCGATTGACTGCATTTTCCTAGGCCGTCCACCAGACAACCACCCCGTAAGTAAGTATCGGTCTTATGACCGAGATGTATAGCCAGTGGGTTATGCGAGGTTGAAGGCCCCATTTGCTCCCAATGGCTTTTTTGCAAGACAATAAAGCTATTGTAGCTTTCTTGAATGTTAGGTTTCCAGTTTAGTTTCCTATCAAAAATGAGACCCAGATATTTTGCTGTATCGGAGAAAACTAAACTGGTACCGTTTATTGATGGAGGGTCTATGATTGGAATTTTATATTTCCTAGAAAAGAGGACAAGATCAGTTTTATGGGGGTTTATTCCCAATCCACAACGATCTGCCCAGCGGGTTAATCTGTTGAGATTTACTTGGAGGAGTTCTTTAATAGTATTTAGATGTTTTCCTGAGATGGCTATGGCAACGTCATCCGCATAGGCAATCACTCTGCTACCACCCGCTTCCAGGTATATCAGTAGTTCGTTGACTACTAAGTTCCAGAGAAGGGAGAGAGGACACCGCCTTGCGGCGTACCTCTACTGACATATCTTTTAGCAGGAGTCTCACCCAGTTTGGAGTTGATTATCCTGCTTTTTAGCATTAGACTGATCAGCTCCCCAAGTGAGCCGTCTACCTGCAGAGTTGACAGCGCAGTCGTGATTGCGGATGTGTTGACGTTGTTAAAGGCGCCTTCTATGTCGAGGAAAGCAACCATTGTGTACTCCTTATATTGTAGGGATCGTTCGATGTGGCTAATCAGAGAATGCAAAGCCGTTTCCACCGACTTTCCTTTAGTAGGCATGTTGAGCCGTAGACAAAAGTCTTGCATCAACTTTAGCTCGAATATGGATATCAATCAGTCGTTCTAAAGTTTTCAGAAGGAATGATGGTAGACTTATAGGTCTGAGGTCCTTTGGGACTACATAAGAACATTTTCCAGCTTTGGGCATGAATACTTCATTGACTTCTCTCCATAATAGTGGAATGTGGATAAGTTCTACACAGCTCCTCATAATATTTTCCAACACTGGTAGAATAATATCTGAGGACCTCTGTAGCTCGGTTATACCTGCCGTCCGGACCAGCAGACTTGAATGGTTTGAAGCCATGCAGCGCCCAGAGCAGTTTGTCTCTCGTAATCAGACCATGAATTTTGGTCACGGTTGCAGTAGGCCTGTTTGGGCTTCAACTGGCAGCGAGTTGGGAGCTACCTGGAAAGTGGGTGTACAGAAGCAGGTTGAGTGATTCATCACTTGAGGTTGTCCAAGAGCCATCGGTTTTTTTCAAACAGCTGGGCATCATAGGATTTGTGGAGCGGATTTTTCTTAGCAGCCATGCCTCAGAGGTTTCTGTAATTTTGTCACAGAATGACCTCCAGGATTGTCGCTTTGCCTTCCTCAGTTCTTTTTTGTATAATTTGAGGGATTCTTTATATGAGTCCCAGCCGGTCACTTTTCTTGTGCTTTTTGCTGCGTTGAAAAGTTTTCTGCAGGCGTTTCTGAGCAGTCCCAGTGCCGATGTCCACCAATGTGGCTTTTTCTTGGTTGAATAAGAGGGCAGGAAGCGGCCATAGCCTTATTGAGAGCCAGAGTAAATTCCCTGACTTTCATGTCAAGCTCATTGGTATCACGCGGTCGACTTGATAGTTCAGAGGATAAAGTTTTTGACAGTATTCCTCTGTATTTTGACCAATCAGTTTTCCGGTAGTTCCGGAAAGTTGGTTGGCTGGGGGGAGCATCACTTAGACTGAATTGGATGTATCTATGGTCTGAAAAGGAGTGTTCAGACGATACCATCCAGTTTGTTAGCCTTTGGGTGATGCTGTCGGAGACAAGAGTGATATCTAACACTTCTTGTCGGTTTCTTGTTATAAAAGTGGGCTCATTGCCAATATTGCAAATTAAGAGGTTAGTACTTAAAATATAGTCTAAAAGTGACTCACCTCTATCATTGATGTCGGTACTGCCCCATACCGTATGATGTGCGTTAGCGTCGCATCCGATTATGAGGCCAGTTTTTGCCTTCCAGCTTCCAGTACCACCCTTTCTAGGTTATCACCAGGGAGAGGGCCCACTTGATCGTGGCCAAGGTAAGCCGATGCCAGCCAGTAGGAGCCTTTGGCAGTCTCTAGTCTGGCAACGGTTAAGTCGGGGTCACTGAGGTTGGGAAGTAGAAATACATTAAGGCTACGTTTCACTAATATACAAGTTCTAATCTTACCTTTGTCTCTTGTATAGAGCGGAGCGTATGTGGGTGTCCTAAGTCCACGAACCACGCCTTCTGCAATCCATGGTTCCTGGACTAGGATTATGTCTTCTGCGTTTTTAGAAAGACGCAGAATGAGTGCGTCCGAAGCCTTTTTTGAGTGGTGGAGATTAATCTGGAGAGACCGTATCATTGCTACAGTCTTCCAGAGTCTCCTCCACCACGGTGTTGTTGAGGTCCTCCGATTCTGAAGATGTACCCAAGAGCTCATCTTCTATCTCTGATCGTGTAGAACCTCTAATTGCTTCGTCATCGGTTTCCATTTCCGACAGTGTGTCAGAAGAGGAGACCGACGGCTTGATATTCTATACTACTATGAATATTAATGAATTATTTGATTCTATCTTAAACCTATAAGAAAATAAATACATACAAATACATACTTTTTATCATTGGTTGCGTAATTCTGGTGTTTGCGCAAGGACGGCGAGAATGCCAGCACTCATTCCGGTGTCCATCTTTTATGCAACTGTATACCACTTGGTTTTTGTAGTTCCATGCTTCTTGGCTTGGGATCACTATATAGAACTTTCTACCGAAACAGAAGCAGTCGTTTACCGCGCAGATCATGTCAAGCTCATGGATTTCGGAGATAAGATTCATTTGGTACCCGTCATTTGAGTAATTAATCTCTCCTGTTTGTATTGAAATATTTTTTATAAGAGATGGAGTGAAGCGAATAAAGGCTTCTATTCGTGCTGTTGGGCCAGTGTGCATTCCGCCGGTGATGCCGAGACATGCAAGTCTATCCGCTGCAACTTTTGTATGACAGATTTCTCTATTGATGATTTTGATCAGTATCTGATACTGATATATATAATGGGTGACCTTTAGGTTTAATCCCCAGGTCTTACCATACATGCGACGTCAAGCCCACATGGCTTTAGTCATTTTTTATTCATATGTGAATGAAAATTTAGTTTTTAATCGAGAACCATTCCAAGATATTTTACTTCGTTTTAGTATACAATTAAGTGAGATCTGCTCAAGGCAACACATCAGTCGTTTACTATCTTTAGAGAAGTCTGCATCTTATAGTAAGGGTCTTTGGGGTGTTTACCCTTCGCTATTATGACTAAGTGCTTGGCATATCCTATTGTTTGATAGCCCAGGTTACTAAGTTTTAGTAGTAGGTCAATATTCAGCGACGGCTGAGACAGAGATTTTGGATTTTTAGAGAAAATGTAGAGATTTACCGGTTTAAGGGCATTGCTCTCACCCAACAGTTAGTGGTATAGTCAATACCTTTTTGGAACATGGCTTCCGAAATGGATTCATAACCGGTATTAGCAAAAGGCACCTTCAATATATAGGAAGGCACATATTGCAATCTCCTTTTATCGCCTGGCCTCTTTAATCTTAAAGATTAATAGAGCGCCTTCCGTGGATCTTTCTTTCCTTTATTCATATTGGTGAGGGTGCAGATGTGAATTTCTATTGAGAAGTGTGTAACTCGATGTCTTTCCATGGCTTTAAGAAAAAAATAATTTAAGGCTTATGGGTCTATAAGATTTAGGTAGTATCAGTTTTGGAAATACAAACAACGTTTACCTCCCTTCAGACTTGTGTGATGTATCCCCAGTTGAAGCTATATCTAAATAGGGGGGTTATAGTGGGAAGAATCTGGACCGTTTTTGAATTAATGCTGAGAAGTTTCAGTCTGATCCAGTTGCCTTGTATGGTTTAAATGAGAGTATGGCCCTTCAAACTTTGTCTGTGCTAAACATATTTCCAGATAAACTCTTAATTCTGTTATTGTAGGATAAACTTTTGGCTTCAAAATTGACATATTGTGTGTTGTTTAAAGAGGTCGAATCTGGAAAATGGACCTTAAGTAGCATTTTTAGTATTTCCTCTCAACTAGGTTCGAAAGTACCATCTTATTTTTGTAACAGGCCTTGTGGTCGCTGGCATAACTTCCAACGATATACCAAATGCGACGGTGGCACAGTTCGAGTAGATCCTGTACAAGAACAGGAGGAATCGCATATATGCCTCCGAGGAAATAGGCTTAGGCGCACGCGAACTTTTGCAATACATTCCCCTGAAGTAGTTCAGACAATATAGCTACGCTTGTACATAGACGTAAGAAAGTTGCGTAGCGTGTGTGTGTGAAAGAGAGAGTTGCGTGTGTGGGATGAATATTGCTATGTGAAATTTGGTCGTGTGCAATTTGGTACGAATTTGTTAGTAATTTAGTGCGCTTGAATTGATGTTATAATGAGCGACTGGTAAAATATAGAAGATTCGGACAGACTGGCGTCGACTGTGAAATTCGGGGTATGGATTGACTCCTTATTGTTCACATGTATACATTATGGTGTGTTGCGGGATGATTCCTTGGTTGGCAGTGGACACAATTTAGTGATTGGTCGTCGAAACTCTCCATGTTGGGTTTTGACCACTACTCTTGTCAGCTGGTCTGATCCGGGATACGTCTCTGTAATTCGCCCAATGCTCCATCTTGCTGGGGAGCTTCCCACAATCCTCCAAAGTGGGGAGAAGCGGGCGGGATGAAGTTCCATTTTGTTCCTTGTGTGGATAACACCTCAGCTACGTCTTTCCAATCGTGGAGTACAGCCTTTAGAAGACGGCTTAATTCGGCCTCTGCTCCAACAAATTTGTCCCGCAGTCGCTGTAGACCTGTCTGCAAACTCCTCTCCGGGCTGCGAATCGACGAAATGCTGCCAGGAAGACCTGTGTCGTCAAGTCGCTAACATCTTCTAAATGTATCGCCTTGGTCGATAGGCAGACAAAGATGCATACATAACCCTTGTAGCAATTGGGTCCGCGTCCTTTCCATGCTCTTATTGTGATGCGCCCCGCATAGGCAATTCCGTAAATGGTCTGGACATCGTAACTCTCGTAGCCGGCAGTTCCTGCCTTACTGCGAAACCGGTAGAATATGCCACAGCTATGCAAGTATCTTTTTAGAATGCGTCTCATTTGAAGGATCCAATATTTGGCTCTCAAGTAGCATATCATCTGTTGTATCCCGCCATGAAGCGTTTTCTCGTGTGCATCACGTATGATCAGGACGATCAAATGATATCCCGACTCTAAAATGATGGGATGCTGCTGACTCTATGGAATGTTTGCATGCCTGAGCCTTCCGCCGACTCGAATGATTCCTTCATTGTCTCTAAACGGGTTAAGTGCTCCCATGCATCTGGCCCGGCAAATCCCCTCGGGAAACATCTGGTGTTGAACGCATCGCGCAAATATATTGTTCGCTTTGTTCATTTCCTTCGGACATATGGGAGCAGAGACTCTGCTGCCATGGGGCTTTCGAGCAGTGTAATCAAGAAGCTTGGCAAGCAAAACTGCACGACACAGCTCCAGCCGAGGAAGACTTATTTTCTTCAAAGGTGCCACCTTTGATTTGGAAATAATCAAATGCATGTGAACCTTTCCCTAATCATCCGTTGAAAGTATGTAGATTGCAGCACCGTACGCTTTCTCCGATGCATCACTGAACCTATGAAACTCAATTCTGGTTGAAGTGCTAACCACATGGATCCTTGGAAGCCTTATGTTGTTAACTTCCTCTAGATCATTGTAAAATGTGTTCCATTCTTGCAAAATCATTGTTTCATCCCAGGATAGTTTTTGGAGCCAAGGTTGCTGCATGAAACACTTCGCCTGTAGGACACATGGTGGAATCCATTCCATGGGATCATACAACCGTGCGATCGTGGACAAGATGAATCTCTTCGTTGGCTGTGGATTGTTTGGAGGAGTGAAATGAAAGCAGAACTGATTATTGACTGGAAACCATTGAATTCCTAAGGCCTTGACTTGGTTCGAACCGTCAAATGGTATGGCAAAAGTGGTGTCGCTTTCTTCCATTGGTATCCCGTTGAGAAGCTTGGCATTTTTTGACGTCCATTTTCGTAGATTGAACCCCGCTTCCTGTAATACAGATTTTATCTCTCTGCATTTTTCTTCAGCTTCCTGAATGGTGTCTGCTCCTGAAAACAAATCGTCCTCGTACATTTCATCCTGCATCATCTTAGCGGCTCTGGGGTTTGCGTTCTTAGCTTGCTTGGCTACTTCCATCAAGGTTCGTATTACGAGATATGGAGCTGTGTTGTATTACGCCCAGTAGTACCGTGCTTTCCACGTATCAATGTGGAGAAGAGTACACGAGCGGAGAGAAGAAAAGACTTTTTGTTAAACGTTATAATAATTTTTATTCAAATTTATAGATATAGTTAAAGGCCCGCTGTGTAAACCAGGGCTGCGACCTTTACTATTTTTGAGTATTAAATTATTGACTGTTTTATAATACAATAAAGGCCCGCTGTGTAAACCAAGGGCTGCGACCTTTACTGTTTGTATGTCTAAATCTCTCTCTCTCTCTGACTTGTCCTTCCCAACCACTGCCTTTTATACTAAATTTTATTAAAATTGTATCTACTTACGCAATAGCTTCAGTACAAAATAATTCTCACGATGAATTTTTCGTTTATTGATAAGATTTCCATTTAATTGTTCCAAGTGTGTGTCCCAGTTAATTACCCTTTCGTGTCAGCGCCCATGATCGTTTGTACGATCGGTCGGTAATTTGATCCGTTTGACATACAACGGCTTGCTGCCGACACTTAATGCCTGCCCTGTGTTGTTTTTGTTGAGTCGGCGTTTTGGCTTTGACCCATATAACACACTTCGTGAAGAATGCATTGAAGTACTTCATCACTTAATGCCTGCACTGTGTTGTTATTGTTGAGTCGGCATTTTGCCTTTGACCCATATATCACACTTCGGGGTGAATGCATTGGATTGTTTACAATCGCTTGTGGCAGCGTAAAGTGGGTTCTCCACAGGGTTATGACGTTGGTAGTATGGGAATCACTTATTCTGGACTTTGTGTCACGATTATGGGTATGAATTATAGTGTGCAGTGGATTTTCCACTGGGTTATGACGTTGGTATGGGAATCACTTATTCTGGACTTTGTATCACGATTATGGGTGTGAATTAGAATGTACTTGTTGCTATTGGAAGATGCGAGTAGTGCTTATGCGGTGGAAACATAGTAGTGTAGCGGAGTACTACACCCCATTCCCCTAATAAGAAGAAAATTACTACCTTGAAGAGGTTAATTTTCTTAAAAAGTGGCAGTGGGTGTGAAGGTTTACGTTACAAAAGTTTCTCTTAATTTCTAGTATTTACATTATGGGATATTTTATATAATTACATGACAAACTTATTTTTTTTTATACAATTCATTTGATTCCATACTTTAATTAATACCTGATAAGGTTGTTTTTTTTTTCTTATTTGATACTTTATATACTTTAATTATAATAAGGTTGTTTTTTTTTTCTCTCATTTGATTTGATCTTCTAGTTATTCGATATTATATACTTTAATTACAATGTGATTGTTTTTTTTTTGACATTTTACATATTTTAATTACATGATAAGTTTGTTCTGGGTGTTTTTTTTTTACATTTGATTCGATATCTTAATTATAGTACCTAATAAGGTTGTTTTTTTTTCATTCATTTGATTTGATCTCTTTTTGTTTTTAATACATTAGTTATACGAATGGTTTTTCTAATTATGATATTACATTTGCGATATATTTTTATTATATATATATTTTTTTTTTAATTTGAGGATAGGATAAAGGTAGGTGTTTCGTTAATTGGAATGTTACTATTGTTTTTGGGAAGTTTTTCATTTGACTCATGTTTAAGTTTGTACGATCTGTATTGTTTGCGGAAGGTCATTATTAACAATATTGTAATTATTGCGTGGATTAGAATGTAGTGGCGAGCATTATTTTTTTCTATAGGAACATTTTTTGATTCTTCTATTTTTAGATCGTTTATTGATCTGGAGACGAGCTCTAGCTCATTCCGACTTGAGTACCTTACTATTGCTGTTTTCGTGAAGTTCAGGGTGTTAATGGAGGAGTTAGATAGGAATTTTGAGATATTCAGGGGAGAAATGAATGAGTTGTTTATAATTGACGAGTTTTCATCGTAGGCGTGCAAGGTTAAGTCCTTGGCTTTCAAGTAACAACGTCCCGACAATGTTATTATTGCCGGTTCTTGGAGGATGTGAACGGTCATACTATTTTGGCAGATTTCGTTTGCCACATATGGTTCAAGGGATGAAAATAACCATCTTTGTGGCTGATGCATTTGTATCCATACGGTGGTTAAATTAGCTTGTTTGAAATTATGAAGATTCAGAGACGGTTGGTTAATTGAAGTTTTAGTTTATGGTTCTTTATTCTTGGAAGGGTTGAAGGTTGTTGTTGTGGATAACTTTGGTCCTTTTTCCTATTTTTATTATGGAGTTCTCATTGGATATAATTTTTGCTACCTCAAATGGACCTTCCCATAGTGGAGACAATTTGTTCTTCCTAGCATTGCTTTTTAATAATACCTTATCACCGACATTGAAAATTTTAAAATTTGATTTTTTATCGAAATATTGTTTGGAGCTTCCGTTTTTCTTTTTAGTATTTCCCTGGCAGCTTGGTATCCGTATTGTAACCGTACCCTTAGTTCGTTCGCATAGTTTTCATAATTGTATGAAACTTTTGGCTGTTGAGTTAGCTTGCTGGGGACGTTGGCTGGATATCCATAAAGCAGTTCGTAAGGCGTGTAGCCAGTGCTTGAATAAGGAGTTGTGTTATACACAAACATCGCGTAGGGTGTCCATGTATCCCATGTAAGAGGATCTTGATTGACGTAGTGACGTAGATACTCTATTAGCGTCCTGTGACTGCGCTCGAGTGCTCCGTTAGTCTGAGGATGATAAGGTGTAGTGTTCAGTTTTTTGATTTTCATCAGTGAACACATATCCGTAAACATTTTGCTTAAGAAGTTGGCACCTTGATCCGTCAGTAGCGAGAATGGGATGCCATGTCGGCAAACAATATTCTCGATTAACACTCTTGCGACTGTTGGAGCCTCCGCATTAGGTAAGACATACGCTTCGGAGTATTTAGTCAAGTCATCTTGAAACGTTAGTATATACTTGTGATCCGCATAGCTTGTTGGTAAAGGTCCAACTATATCTAGCGCGATCCTTTTTAACGGTCTTGAACTAGTCGTAGTGATCTTCATGGGTAATGGTGGGTTTTTCCTGCTTTTGTTTATTTGACATGAAGAACATTTTCGGATGTACTCAGCTATGTCTGCTGCCATTGTGGGCCAGTAGTACTTGGATTTGATCCTTTTTAATGTTCGGGTTCCTTGATGTCCCCCGAATGGTGAATCGTGATATTCAAGTAGTAATTCGCGTATATTTTTAGGGTCCGTTACCACTATCCTGTCGTCAATATAAACAGTGATAGTTATATCCAGAGTTTGAAAGGTTTTTTCAAGAAGGTCTCTGAAGTTTAACCTATGGTCGTTCTCTATATCCGGAAATGAAAATCCTATAGTTTTGAGAAGAAAGAAACATGTTTCTTTTATGTCGTTCAGACAAGATGTCACAATCTTTTCGTCAGACTGACTTCTGATCGGTATTGGGAGAGTGACAACATGAATAGGTGCTTGATTAGGCAGTGCTAGCCTAGTATTTTTCCCTGCTTGGGGTTTCTTAAACTTAGGAGATTTGGATTTCAGAATCTCTTCGTCATGTGATTCTATTAGGGGCAATACTATGACTTTGTATTTAGCTAGTCTGTCTGCGAAAATTGATCCCGTTTGTTCCTGAAGGACGAGACTGGAAAGAACTTGAATTTCTGGAGGGTTAAGGCATACTACTTGCGAAGATTCCTCGCTTTTGTTTTGACTACGTGTGGTTACACGTACAATGTGTTGCTTTACACTTTCTTTCTCGATCGGTAAGCGACTTAATGCGTCTGCGTTTGAATTAGTTTTTCCCGCTTTGTAAATAATTTCATACTCGTATTCTTCGAGTAGAATTCTCCACCGTGCCAATCTCGACGTTGGATCTTTAAGATTCATAAGCCACTGCAAGGGCTTGTGGTCTGTACATATTTTAAATTTGCGCCCATATATATACGGACGGAATTGTTTGACGGCGTATACTATAGCCAATAATTCTTTCTCCGTAGTACTGTACCGAGTTTCGGCGTCGTTCAGAGTTCGGCTGGCGAAGCAAATTGGTTTATCTTGGCCGACTATTCCTTGGGATAGGATAGCACCTAATCCAATATCACTGGCATCCGTGGTTACTATGAAGACCTCCTTGAAATCTGGATAAGATAGGATGGGAGGTTCTATTAATTTATTTTTTAGGGATTAGAATGCTTCGTCACAGAATGCATCCCATTTAAAAACTACATCCTTTTTTAATAGTTTAGTTAATGGCTTTGCTATTGTAGAAAAATTTTGAATAAATCTCCTGCAGTAACCTACGAATCAGGTATGGGAAATGTTTTAGCTGCTTTGATTTTCTCGGGATCTGGTCTGAGGCCGTGTGCTGAAATGATATGACCTAAATACATCAATTCTTTCAATTGCATTTGTTGGGCTGAAGTTTTAGGTTATTTTGACGTAACCGATTAAAGACTCGAATTAGTTTGGCGTTGTGATCTTTCAAATCGTAACCGTACAAAACGATGTCGTCGATATATACGAAACAGTCGAATCCTTGTAGACCCGTCAGTACTGTATTCATCAGATGTTGAAAAGTTGCTGGGCGTTTCTCAGGCCAAATGGCATACGATTGTACTCGTAATGTCCATAAGGGGTACTGAATGCCGTTTTGCATCTATCTTCTTTGTTCATACGGATTTGATGAAATCCGTTTGCCAAATCGAGGGTGCTAAAATATTATGCCCTGCCAAGTTGGTCTAGTATATCCGTGATGTTGGGTAGTGGGTATGCATAGCAATTGTCAATTCGTTTAACCGACGAAAATTGTCTGGTTTCTTGGGAACCAGAAGCAAAGGGGAGTTCCACGGGCTTGCACTAGGCTGAATTATTCCTTCCTCTAGCATTTCGTTCACCTGTCTGTGGATCTCGTTCCTGCTTGCATCAGGAAGTCGGTAAGGTTTCACGTATAATGGAGGCTTATATTGGTCAGTTATGATTCTATGACTTAAAGCTTCTGTACACGAGAGTTAGTCGCCTTCAAGAAAGAATATGTCATTGAATTCTCTGCAAATTTTAAACACCGTTTCTTTTTCTTCCCGGTTGCAATGATCAAGGTCTATGACTGATTTGAGTTGGTCTAGTCTGCCTTTGATCTTGTCGTTGGGTTTATCAGTTACCAAACTAAAATTGTCCAGAGTGTCCCACTCGATATTGATGTCCTCTGTCTTTAGGACTTGTTCCTTGTCTAGGGTGTTCATCATTAGAACTTTGATGTTCGCGTTGTGGGCTCGGGTCAGGCTCTCTCCGAGATAAATGCCTGGAAGAATTTGCTTTTTATGAATTAATATGTCTCTTTGTTTTATTTCATCAAATGGAATTTTTATTATATGTTGAGATCGGGGTTTCAGCCTTATTGTTCGGCTGGTGACTCCCTTTTTTTCTATTTTATCGTTTGATACGTGTTTTCTGCTAGTACTATCATCTGCCTCAGCCTTAACTGCTAAGCTCTCTCTTGACTTAGTCTTACTGTTGTATGCTGGGAGATTTTTATTATTTTCCTCGGTCCTAACTGCTAAATTCTCCTTAGTCTTACTGCTGGCCGGGAGTTTCTTCTTTTTCTCCTCGGTCCTAACTGCTAAGCTCTTCTTAGTCTTACTGTTGGCCGGGAGTTTCTTATTATTCTCCTCGGTCCTAACTGTTAAGCTCTTCTTAGTCTTACTGTTGGCCGGAAGTTTCTTATTATTTTCATCGGTGTCTGTTCCGTTACAAGCGGTTGATTTACCAGTGGCTAGGTCCAGGCATGAATTCCGTGAATCACCAGATCCGGTCCGTAGACAGTCGGTATCAGGTATCGATTCCCATCGAGACTGCATGTGTTCCACACCGATGCCTTGTTGACAGTCGGGGTTAATTGTGGAATCAACAAAGTTCGTATGGCCAGCCTCTGCACCGTTGCTTCTAGTGTTGATCAAATCGCAGGTATTGGATATACGTCGGGTTCTTAATGTTACTTGTCGTTTGGGAAAATCGATGTGACATTGAAACTTGGTGAGGAAATCGTTTCCAAGTATGCCATCAAACGATAGGTTTAGGTGGCTAGGTACCACCTGAAATGAATGCTCTAGTAGGATCGAGTATTCGTCAGTCCTTAGTTCTATGGTTTCAACTATTTCCCCTATAGTTTGAACCGAATCACCCGCTATGGTGGCTAAAATACATTTATTAGAATTTGAAAATTTGGTCTCCGTTCTTGTTCATTTGATTATGCTGATGTCAGAGCCTGTGTCAAGCAAGAACGTTGCCGAATATTTGTCCCTTGGACTAAATTTTACTCGTATCACTGGCTCTTGATATTCGTCACAGAATGATACGACCGTTGTTAATTGGACTAGTGGATGTCGGCTTGGGTCTGTACTCGGGCTAGATTTTCGACTGCATCTACCCGAGTCGTCCCGTTTCCCATTATGGTTCCGTTTAGGAATTTCTGGTTACCGTATTCGCTGGTAGCGAATTGCCTAACTTCGTGGGGAGCGTTTTGAGAGTTATTCATTTGACCAGTATCAGGAGTGTTTTTCCGAAAGGGGTTTAGTTTGGGCAAAACTCCGAAGTCTATCAGACGTGTCATACATACGTCTTCGCGATGGTTAGGTTTTTTGCAATAGCTACATTTTAGGAGTTGTACCTCTTTCTTGATGTTCTGTGGAGCGAAATTTGGATAATTTGTATTTTGAAAACATGTGGCAGAAGTGTGCCCAACTGGTTGCAGGTTTGGCAGACGGGTTTTTTGTGAACGACATTCGAGTTCCTAAAACATGAAGGGGATGTGTGTCCTACCTTATTGCAGGTTTGACAAATAATTTTATTCGAAGGACTGGAAAAGTTTGGGTTGCTGTAGCAGGTCGCCGATGTATGTCCGACTTTATTACATGTCTGACAAACGGGCCTGGGAGAAGAATTTTCAGTTTTAGTAGACCTGTTGGTACCTGTTTGAGACGCAGTGGTCCGTTCGAGCCGAGCCGAATGCTCCTCCGCGTAGGAGACTTCTCGTTTCAGGTCCTTTTCGCCGTGGGCTTGAACCATAAATTTGAGGTTCTGGTTCTTTAGTCCATCCTCAAAAACTTGGATGGCAAGACGATCGTTTTCGTCGGCTAGGAACCGTCGGACAGCTCCGTCGTTGGTGGTGGCAGAGTTCAGGGAGGTCAGTAATCGGCTGATGCGATCACCGTACGCTCTGATTGTTTCGTCTGCCCTTTGTTGAACCCTTAGCAACTCATTCTGTACCGATGACCGTGACTTCTCTTCCCTGAATTGTTTCTCTAATTCAGTTACTAAGTCATTCCATTTGTTAAATGACTTTAGTTGAACTAGTTCGAATGCTGGTCCTTGAAGTCTGGTTTTCACAAATTCTAGGAAGAGCTTGTGTTCTGGCTCTGTCTTTATTGATGTAAACAGTATATTGCCGCACGCGATGAATTTGTTTAACTCTTCCGGATCTCCGCTGAATGCCGGGATTAAATTGTATATGTCGTTTAGACTGATTTTATATTCTGACAAAGGAAAGACTTTTGGTTAATCGTTATAATAATTTCTTTTATTTAAATTTATAGATATAGTTAAAGGCCCGCTGTGTAAACCAGGGCTGGACCTTTACTATTTTTGAGTATTAAATTATTGACTGTTTTATAATACAATAAAGGCCCGCTGTGTAAACCAAGGGCTGCGACCTTTACTGTTTGTGTGTCTAAATCTCTCTCTCTGACTTGTCCTTCCCAACCACAGCCTTTTATACTAAATTTTATTAAAATTTTATCTACTTACGCAATAGCTTCAGTACAAAATAATTCTCACGATGCATTTTTCCTTTATCGATAAGATTTCCATTTAATTGTTCCAAGTGTCCCAGTTAATTACCCTTTCGTGTCAGCGCCCATGATCGTTCGTACGATCGGTCGGTAATTTGATCCGTTTGACATACAACGGCTTCCTGCCGACACTTAATGCCTGCCTTGTGTTGGTTTTTTTGAGTTGGCGTTTTGGCTTTGTCCCATATAACACACTTCGTGAAGAATGCATTGAAGTACTTCATCACTTAATGCCTGCAGTGTGTTGTTATTGTTGAGTCGGCATTTTGCCTTTGACCTATATATCACACTTCGGGGTGAATCCATTGGATTGTTTACAATCGCTTGTGGCAGCGTAAAGTGGGTTCTCCACTGGGTTATGACGTTGGTATGGGAATCACTTATTCTGGACTCTGTGTCACAATTATGGGTATGAATTATAGTGTGCAGTGGATTTTCCACTGGGTTATGACGTTGGTATGGGAATCACTTATTCTGGACTTTGTATCACGATTATGGATGTGAATTAGAATGTACTTGTTGCTATTGGAAGATACGAGTAGTGCTTATGGGGTGGAAACATAGTAGTGTAGCGGAGTACTACAGCTGCAGTTGTTCCAAAAGTGACAGTCTTGAGCCTAAAGACCTTCAGCTGATCTACAGGATTTTTACGCCAGAGTATTAATTGGAAATTTGAGTCCTCTTCTGTCACCCAAATCTGCCGATACATTTTTTCAATGTCCGCAGAGAAGGTAAAATCGCCATCGCAGAATTACGTCTATGCCATTTTGCTGCAAGGGCTGGCCAGTCATTAAATGGTCATTGAGAGAGCTTCTATCTGTGGTTCGAAACGATGCGTCGAAAACTACTCTCAGCTTTGTTGTGGAACTCCCTTCCTTACAAACGGCGTGGTGAGGTAGAAAATAATGATTGGTGTTGGCAAGAGATTCTTACTTTACGGCAACCATCCAGACAAGCCGTATATTGATCACTTAGTTGGATATTTGTTGCGAGCCGTTTTTCCAGACTCTTCAACCGTTGAAGGGCACCTTCGAAGAATCTCCCTAGGAGCGGAAATGTGTTCCCTTTAAATGGACGAGCTGGTAATGACCATCTGCCAACCTCTTAACATTTTTCAGGTACTGTTCTTCACATTCGATGTCCTCTTTCGTTTCCATGGCCTTGAATGGAACCTCCTCCAATTCCCAGAATTTGCTAAGCTATCCATCAATGTTGGTAGTTTGAAAAAAGCTGTGAATGGGCCTCGGTTCCAGAGACGCTTTACCAAATAGTATCCATCCTAACTTCGTGTTTTGAGCAATGGGCAATGTCTTATCCTGTGGACGGACTAAGTCGGGCAGCAAAACCTCTGCTAGCACGTCACTGCTTAATAAAATGTTGACTTGGATGGTCTGTGAAACGTTGGATCGGCCAAGAGCAAGTCGTTGAGATGACTCCCGTCACTAACTCGAATCCCCCGGGCCGGGAGATGTTCAGACAGCGACTTGTAAATGAAAGCCTGAACGGCTGTCTCGAAGGTCGTATATTGTGATGCAACAACAATGTCGACAACCCCCTTGCAGGTGCTATTGCTGACCATTCCTAGCCCAGAAAACTCGACCTGAGTGCGTCTCGGCTTCAAACGTAGGAGTTGAGCAGCTGATTTAGTTAAAGGGGTTGCCTCTGAACCCGAATCTAAGAGTGCACGCAGCTTAAATTCTTCTCGTGTAGAAGCTCTCACCTTAACATAAGCGGTAGCTAGCAAAACTTGCGTCGGTGTATGCGTAATTGCATGAAGTGAATTGAGGGTGGGATTCACTTTTTCTCCTCTGGTTGACTAAAAATTTGGCGCATCTGTATTAATGGTGGAGTTGAAAAATGGTTATTGTTGTTGATGTTCCTCTCGTGCAAGTGTAAGATCGTTTGAGGTGGAAGATCTTTGTGATTGGATGAAGGTGTTGGATGGTGGATGTGATTGGATTAGTTGTTGGAAGGAGGTGGTAGTAATATGTAACAAAGAGTGATGCGGTTGTTGGCAATAGTAGCATCTATAGCTACAGGGGCATTGCTCTGATTTGTGGTTGTAGGCTAAACAGTTGGAACAGAGGCTCAACCTATCAATGCTTTGCCGACGATTGAAGATGCTCATCTTCAAAAACTTTTTACATATGCGAACTGAATGTTGTCCATTGCTGCAAATTTGGCAAGAGATTTGTGGCTTGCTAGCCTGCGAATGAAAACTGCTTTTGTGAAACATTTCTCTTGGCAACTCGGCCGTAGCCCCAACTGGTTGGGAACTTACTGATTCCAAGGTACGAAAACGCATTTCTAAAAATTGGGAAAAATTAGAAAATGTTGGCAACTCTTTCGGTTTCTCCCTAGTCCCTATGCGCTCTTTCCAAAGTTGTTGAGTTTTGTTTGGGAGCTTTTGAAGCAAGACAAAAATCACTATCACATCCCACTCATCCACCCGAATATTTAAATTTTTCAAACTGTGAAGAACTTCGGTAGTGGTAATTGTTTAATTAAATCGGACCTTTCCTTGCTAATGAGAGACTGATTGAAAAGGCATTTGAGCTGCGTGTAGACCAAAAACCTTGCGTGATCATACCTATCCGTTAGTATCGTCCATGCCTTGATATAATTCCCGTTATCGATGCTCAGGTGATTTAAAAGTTTCTGGGCTTCACCTAACATACTTGACTTCAGATAATGGAGTTTCTGAATCTCAGACAATGCACTATTTCTATGAATTAGTGATACGAATCAGTCATGGAATGACCTCTACGTATGGTAGGTGCCTGAGAACACGGGTAAATTAATTTTTGGCAGCTTAATATCCACCTTTGTTGCAATAGCAGGAGCTGCATCTGCCGGGTCCTTGTTATCGCCACATTTCTGCTTATCGGCTGCATCTAGCAAATTTACCCTGTAAATTATGTAAGCGTCATAAAGCTTATCGTACAAATCTTCAATTTTTTCGAACTATTCCGCGTCTTCTTCCTCGATGGTATTGAGAAGCGTCTCATGTAACCTTTTGGCGTCTGACATGTCGCCTTCCAAAAGCACTAAGCGCCCCGCAAAATAATTGTCAGTCTTGCGGGCTGGACCCGTTTTAGAAAAATTGAATTAATCCTTCACTAATTTTCTCCAACACTTTCTTCTCCATTTTTATTTATTAAAACACACAATAAAGTATATAATGAATGAAAATCCACATACTTGTTTTTTTCTCGATGCACGTGGAATCGTCGATGAGATCTCGCTGGAGCTCGTTGCACACACGTGGTCTTCACTGGAACTCTGGGCAAATTTGTGGCGACTTGGTGTCCCCTGGTAGTCCTTCATACACACACACTGTCTGCTCTGCAAATCCGGGCAAATTTGTGGCCACTTGGTCTACTCCGGAACACGTTGCAATCACACGCACTGTCTGCACTGCGCTTTCGGGTAGATTTCTTCTCCAAAAAATTCGGAAACCTTAAAATACTTCCTTGGCTTCGAAAGGACCAAAATGTTCGTTAAGGAACGCGGAGGAAATTCAAAAAGCGGTTTCTGTACCGTATTTAATTTTGAACGGTTAATATAAAAAAAGGAATGAAAGGCAGAACGACCGTTCTGGTTAAACGTTATAATCAAATTGGTTTATTTGCTCTCTCTCTTGACTCTAACAACATGTATGTATGATACATCGATCTGACGTTTGTGTTTTAGTGCTGTTCGTTTTGGATTCTGTTAGTGCTGTTTGTTTTGGATTCGGCAGCAACCAGCAAGTAGTGTTGGTGACTTAAGTCTCCAACAGCAGGAGTTATTGGGTGATGACCCAACTCAAACTCTACGGCAATTAGCAGAAGCATTACATGTGTCAATCAGAAGACGTTTACGAGCAATGGGGAAGATCAATAAACTCGGTAAATGGGTCCCACACGATTTGAATGAACGTTAAATGGAAAATCGCTATGTCATTTTATTTTTATTTATTTTTCTGCACCCCCCTCTTCAGACTTGGCGCCATCTGGCTATCACCAGTTGGAAAATGGCTTGACGAATGGTTTGCCGCAAAAGACGATCAATTTTTCTGTCATGCTATTCATAAATTACCTGAAAGGTGGGCGAAATGTGTAGAAGCTGATGACCAATATTTTGAATAAAAGAAATTAATTTCCCTAGAAAATTACGTATTTTTTTTACCAAAAAAAAAAACAGAAAAACTTATGCATACACCTGGTACATGCTACCAAAGAATGTCGATGAAAATGCCCAGAGCGTATTTCTCCTTATCGAGTGTGCTTCAATTCTGTTTATCAGATTTTGAAGCGCATTTTCGTAAGACCTTCCAACTTAGCTTAGCATGTTGTGTGCTACAGAGTACACATTCGCAAAACAATTTTGCTAACATGGATCGCGACTACTTTCTCCATGCTTTTCAACATGAAGGAAGTCAGACTTATATGTAGGTATGTCGAACGTGTAGTGTAGATATGCCATTGCCAGGCTAGCAGTGAAGTTTCTCTTCAGAACTATCAGCAGCTGGTCTATATCTTTTTGTAACATAACCAGGTGACTTGAAGCTATCAAAGAAAGCAACAGCATGTTTGATGGCCTCGTCCGTCACCACAATCGATGAGATATACTAGTTGCGGCGTGTTGTGTTATTGAACTCACTAGCAGCTTCGTTAATAGGAGCTGGTTGTGAGCCGGTTGTGAGCTGGTTCTGATTAGGTTTTTTTTTTTTAAGAACTTAACACTCAAGTGGGTATGACTACACTTATGATGCCAAAGCATGTGTTAAGTATTTCGCAAAATGGGACAGAAAGAGAAAGAAAGATGTGGCATCCAACATTTAATGGGGAGACTGAATTATTAGTGTAAATTGACTTGATGTTATATTTAGGCAACCATTCATCTCACGAGATTTTAGTTACCTGAGAAAAAGTCATCCGGTCACGGCTAGTATTGAATCCCGAACCGACCGATTGGGAAGTCAATACACTACCACGGCCACCCACCTGTGCAGCTATTGATCGGGAAACTGCCGATTTTCCTATGACATACGAGGGGCGTTCAATATATTCTCGGTATCGATATGAAGGAAAATGCGAATTCAATTTAAATTGTTTTTATTTTTCAGTATAATCTCCCCTAACATCAATGCATTTGTTACATCTTGGGATAAGCTTTTTTAACCCTCAAAAAAATAAATTTCCTCTTTTTCTGCAAAATACCCATTTATTGCCGACTTGAGCTCTTCATCATCCGAAAATCTTTTTCCACGAAGACATTTTTTCAAATCCGGAAACAGCAAATAATCACTAGGGGCAAGGTCTGGACTATAGGGTGGGTGTTGGATTTCTTCGAAACCACAATCTCGCGCAGCAGCCTTGGAAACTCGCGCCGTGTGAACAGGAGCGTCGTCATGAAGAAGCAACACACCCGCTGCGAGTTTACCTCGTTTTTTCTTTTTAATTTACTCCCGCAAATTATGCAAAGTGGAAGCGTAGGATGTGGCGTTGATGGTTTCACCTTTTTTTTTTGTACTCAATGAGCAAGATTCCCTTTGAGTCCCAAAAAACTGTGGCCATGAGCTTCCCGGCAGACGGAGTGACTTTGAACTTCTTCGGGGGGTCTGTTCCTTTTTTATGCCACTGCATGGACTCTTGTTTACTTTCAGGGTCATAGTGGTGGACCCATGTTTCGTCCCCAGTAACAATTCGATGCATAACACCGTCCGCGTTCTCACTACACATCTCCAAAAGCTCTCTACAGCATACGATTCTCACTTTTTTCTGAGGCGCTGTGAGCATTCGTGGCACCCACCTTGCAGTGACCTTTGAAAGTTTAAGATGGTCATGAAGAATGGTGTGAATGGTACCAATTGAAAGCTTGGTGATCTCTGCCATCATTTTCACCTTTATTCGGGCAGCCTCAAGAACAAGTTTTTCGACTTCTTTGATGCTTTCTCCCGTACAAGCAGTAGCCGGGGCGCCGGAGCGGGGGTCGTCTTCAATGCTCTCTCTGCCTCTCTTGAACTCACTTGACCACTTTTGCACAGTTGATAATGAAGGTGCGGAACCCTGGTAAACAGCCACCATCTCTTCATGAATAGTTTTTTGACTTTTTCCTTGCTTAGTGAGAAATTTAATTACAGCGCGATGCTCAATTTTCACCATCATCGTCTCAGTTGCCATTATGATTCTGTTTAACTAGAGATAAAACGCGAATTAATAATCACATTTATATGAAATTTTACATGAATGCACTAAAATAATAGTATTACTTGATAAATAAGTCAATTTATATATACAACCACAGCTTCACCCCGATACCAAGAATATGTTGAACGCCCCTCGTAGATTGGGCCAGCAGCGCAACAATCAACTTGGTATCGTAGTGTTTACCGTTTACCATAATGTTGGCCTACGCCTTCATAGGACGTACAACCCTATACGGAAAAGATTAAAAGACATGACGAACCAACTACCTCGGATAAAAACGGACTCACTTTTCTTGACCCTACGAAATGTTTAAAGGACAACGACCTTCGGATCTACACGTAGAATGTTCTGATCTTTATCAGACCACGTGCAGCCGAGAAATTAGCAGAGGCCCTTGACTGCTATTACGCATATATCACCGCCATCTAAAAAGTGCGATGCGATGGGCCACGCATAAAGAGGGCATAGGAAAAAGGAACACCGCTTATTCGGATGCGGGTCTGCCATATGCGGCAGACTTAGGGAAGAAGTCTTGAGCTTCCGGCACATGAGCGAGCGTCCTATGACAACCTGCAGACTAATTTCCCTTAAATTAAGCCTAATATTAGCCCACGGTCCTATGATTTTTTTTTGTTAGTGATTCGACATGATAGCTCCATATAAGATTGTAGTAGACGATGACCCCTAAGGTTGTATGCAGATACATTACCCAGGATCGTCGAGCAGTTCTCATCAGTTTGAAGAAGTTAATGACTATTAACCTTCTGTGGCAATTATGACCATGCATTTTTATTAAAATTTTGTGTTTTAGGATGTACATTACTTTAGTTTTTTTTTTTTTACATTAATGATCAGCCATTGTCGTGTTACCATGTTGTGACTACATCAAACGCCTTCTGCATGATTTTTTCAGCTGCTTCAACGTCCTTGTGATTAAAAATAATTGCCGTGTCGTCTGCGTATCGTAAACTGTGCCTTTGTTAAGAGCTGCAAGGATATAGTTCATGTATATAATAAATACTAACCGGCCCAATGTGGATTCTCTATATTTTGAAGGTTTTTCTTTGCTTAAGCTTTGTTTTGTTTCATTTTTACTTTATATTTGCTACCTAAAAAGCACTTAAACCATGACAAAGTCGTTCTCTTATGCCAGTTCTGCTTTAGAATATTTTTATGGCATAGCGATATCGATTAAAATCGATAGAAATGGAATGCTATGGTGCAATATTTCTTTTCTTGATGTTGGTATATTTGGTTTGAGAAATCACCGATCAACCGATTTATACTTTTTTTCTGTCTGAAGCAACAGATTTTTTGACAATATACGAGTATTATACTTTTCTACATATTCAATAAGTTTTCTGGATATCACCTCTTCGAGGACTTTATTCGCGACCGCTAAAATTGAAATTGGATATCGGTTTCCGCGTCTTCCTTGTATATCGGTCGAATGATGGATATTTTTAGTTTTTCGGCGATCTTTGATTGTTCCAGACTCAATTTTACAAGTTTTGCTAAAAGCGGAGCCAGAACCTTAGTATTAATTCTTAAGTCCTTTGGTCGTATGCCATCTTCACCCCCCGCTGATTTGTTGTCTTTAAGTAAATTAAGAATTCTTAGTACTTCTTCAGTACTCACTTCATTCATATACGTTGTTCGTTGAACACTGCTAGATGGACCCGAGTAAGATTTATGTTCACATATATGGATAGTATTTATTATGTCTAAAGGAAATTTTCGTGCAAAATAATTTGCCAGATTGTCAAACTCGTTTGTAGCAAAGCCTTTAGCCAACAGATCATCTAGATTAGTGAATTGCTTGCCAAGTATTGAATTGATAATCTTCAATGTCTCCTTTGGAATTTTTCTTGTATTTAAAAATAGTTGCTTGAAATAATTCATTTTAGTGCTATGTATGTATAGTATATTTTTGTTTAGGTGGTTGCGGAACGTTCTATATTCTTTTTCATAGTCTTCGTTTCTTATATTGTTTTCTTACCTATATAAACGATCGCTTTCTAGATATGCATTCCTTAGATCTGTGGTTATCCAATTACGGTCATTACTGTAATAGATATGCTCATTGTGAATTCAAATTATTATTATTTTAATTATTTATTGTGAATCCATCAACTTGCATGTAGTAGGTATGTTAACAATAAACGTCAAGCAGTTGAGCTTCAACCATTATCGCCAACGGACTAAAGAAAAATAAAGTAAACTACCGGAATTTAATTGAACGTGTTTTAATCATTTTGTAGTATAACATCTAATATTAATGACGCTCATTACATGGTGTCAGAAGTGAACACGATAAATTTAAAATTTGGAAACGTACAAATAGAACACGTGCATAGATTTATGTTATAACCCTAAAAATGCAAATAATAAAATGAGCGAACCGGAGCAACAAAAAATCGCAACATTTTTGGGGTTAATCGGCCCAGACGCAGGAAATATCTACAACACTCTGTACCCAAACGATGGAACACCTGATAGCATGTTTCGGTTAGCAAATGCACGTGCTGATGTGAATGCAGGTCAACCCGATTGTGAAGGAAACGGAGAAGAGCAGAGTGACGTTAATATGGAGCAAACGGGAATTACATTGGAAATCGTCTTAAAGGCATTCGATGAGTACTGCCTCCCCAGGAGGCATATGTATAAATTCAATACAATTGTGCAAAAAGAGAACCAGACTTTTGCTGACTTTGAAACCGAATTAAGAACTCAGCTGCGATTTTGTGAACACAATTGTAAGTGTGGCGCTACTTATGAACATCGAATGTTACGTGATCGCATAATTATCGGTGTTTACGATAAGAAATTACAACTAAAACTATTACGGAAAGGATGATCCATTGAAAAAGGTCATTGAAACTTGCAAAATCTATGAAGCGGCAAATGCAAATAAAATTTTGCTAGATCGACGTTACAACAACAATGCATCAAGTGTGAATACTGTATCGGAAACAACAGCTGACCAAGCATGCAATGCTATATCTCGCTATTGCTTCAATTGCGGTGCACCTTTCACACCAACTCGTATGCGTTCTTGCAAGGCAAACGACGTCAATTGTTTAAACTGTGGAAGAAAGGGACACTTCGCTAAATTCTGCAAACAAAAGGGAAAAGCAAAACCAAATGGACCACATCAATCATCAGGGAACCAACAGCCAAGGAGGGACAACAACAACCACAACAAGAAGCAGGCAAACAGTCTCAATTGGAATGAGGAAGGTAATTGTTGTAGTTTAGAGCAGGTTGATGGAACTAGTATATTAAGTAGAAATTGTAATGTTAATGGTAATGTTTTTAGATTAAATGCAAATACTGATACAGTAAACAGAATAAGATGGACGAAAACATATCGAATTAACAACTGGTTAACCACATTCAAAATTGACACGGGATCCGATGTGAATTGCATACCAATTAATTTAATTAAGAAGTTGAATGTTACTTTTGAAAAGAAAACACATGGATTTGTTGTGCTCGATTATAGTGCTAATAAAATTAACATTCATGGTCTGGTTAATTTAAAATGTTTTGATATGGAAAAGAGAACTATGAAAACGGCTGAATTTCTTGTTGTTGATGATGCGCTTGAACCGCTGCTGGGATTGTCGACTTGCATTAAGTTCGATTTAATAAAACGCTTGAATACGGTGAAGTCATTTCCATGTTTGCCACGGGAGAAAGGGGAGTTCTTAGAAAAATTTTAGTGGTGTGGGTAAATTTCCAGGTACTTGCTCCATTAGGTTAAAAGAGGATGCTATACCCACGTTGCACTATAAAAAACGCATTCCTTTGGGTCTGTGTGATCGTCTAAAATTGGAACTCGAATCGATGGTCCAGGCTGGAATCATTTCTCCAGTCGATTATCCCACCGATTGGGTAAACAATGTTCAGCTCGTAGAAAAACCTAATGGAAAACTTCGGGTTTGTCTCGATCTGAAGCCCCTTAATGCATGCATAAAGCGGGAGCACTTCCTCATTCCAACAATCGAAGACGTGATGGGGCGACTGGCAAATAAGTGTGTATTTTCTGTGCTTGATCTTAGTAACGGATTTTGTCATATGGAACTTGATGCCAAGAGCGCAGATTTAACTACGTTTATGACACCGATTGGTAGATTCAAGTTCAATCGCGTGCCATTCGGTATAAATAGCGCACCAGAAATGTTCCAGAATAAATGGTGCAAACTTTCGGGGATATTCCAAACCTTTTCATATATTTCGATGACATGGCTATTGCGGCCGCAAATGACCTTGAACATGAACAAACTTTGGCAATCGTAATGGAGCAAGCTCAGAAGCATAACATTAAATTTAATGCGAGTAAAATTCAATTTAGGCAAAAACAAATTAAGTTCATGGGGCATTTAATTTCAGAGGGCCAAATTAGACCGGATTTTCGATATAGCAGAGCCATTCTAGACATGCCGAAGCCAACAAACAAATCCGGGGTTATGAGATTACTGGGGTTATTTAAGTATCTTGCAAAGTTTATCCCTAATTTGTCATGCCAATCCGCAGCCTTGCGTGAGTTAACCCGAAAGGAGGTAGAATGGAGTTGGACGGATAGACATGAGAACGAATTAAAAAAATTGATTTCCATGGTAACGTCAGAGCCTGTACTGGCAGTTTATGATCCGAGAAAACCAGTTATCACTCAAACAGATGCATCAAAGGATGGTTTGGGATGCGTTCTAGTACAGAATGGACATCCAATTGCTTACGCTTCACGCACTTTAAGCGCTAGTGAAAAAAATGGGCTCAAATTGAGAAGGAATTGTTGGCAATTGTCTTTGCCTGTGAACGCTTCCACTTCTTCCTATACGGACGAGAGTTCACGGTTCAAAGTGACCATAAGCCACTCGAGGTACTTGTCAAGCGTGACATTGATGATGTCACTCCTCGATTACAGAGGATGTTTATGCTTCTTCTCAAGATCCGAAGATGAATATCGTTTATACACCGGGAAGGGAAATGCTTGTGGCGGACTGCCTTTCAAGGGCACAGTTGCCCGATCAATTGGAAAACCCAGATCTTCTTGGAGTAATACATACAATCACTCGGAAGGTGTGCTTATCGGAAGATAATTACAACTTATACTTGCGTGTAATTAAAGATGATGAAAAGTACATGCGCATATGTAAATATGTCTAGACGCAGTGGCCCCGATATTATCAGCTTGATGATTTGAGCCGAAAATTTCACAAATATCGCGATAATTTGCATTTCGAAAATGGACTTCTTTTTAAAGACCATAGACTTGTAATTCCTTCTGAACTGCAGGCAAAAATTTGCAAGTGGTTACACGAACCACATTTGGGTGTTGAAAAAACGCTTGCACGTGCACGTTCTCTTTATTTTTGGCCTGGTATGTCCGACAAAATTAAAACAATCGTTTTACAGTGCATTATTTGTGAAAAATTTAAACGCAATATTCAAAAAGAACCGTTGGTTCAAGACTCTAATCCTGAGTACCCATTTCAAAGAGTCGCGATTGATTTATTTGAAATTGCAGGGCACGATTATATAGTGATCATTGACGCATATTCGGGCTTTGTCATGTCAGAGAAACTGATTCGGAAAACTTCTAACCATATAATTGAAGTAATGTTGAAAATATTTGATCGCGTAGGATATCCATCGGAAATCAAATGTGATAATAGCCCGTTCAGGTCAACGGCATTCAAGGAATTTGCCAATCAGACAAACATTTTGTTTACTTTTTCTAGTCCGAGGTATCCGCAAAGCAATGGATTAGCGGAAAAAGGCGTTGCCATAGCAAAAAATCTTCTAAGGCGATGCTACGAGGTACAGGAAACCGATCGTTTTCAATATCGTATTCTCGAGTACAATACAACACAAGTCTCTAGCAGGAAACTGTCGCCGGCTCAATTGTTCTTTGGGCGCCAAATTAAGACCAGGTTGCCTGTAGCGGGTCAGCTGTTGCGTCGAAACAACTTGAACGAGGTCGATATTCAAGAAAAAATTCAAAACAAGAAGGATAAACAGAAGTATTATTACGATCGAACTGCAAGATCCTTGCCAATATTGAATGTGGGTGATCAAGTTATATTTAAAAAAATGGAAAAGATTGGCATTACGCGCAAATTGTAGCTAATATTAATGATAGGTCATATATTGTACTAGACAACTTTGGTAATTATTTTCGAAGAAATCGAAGATTTTTAGCTAAGACACAAAATAATGAAATCAATACAAGTGAATTGCTATTCGAAAATCACACTAGAAACAATGTAAATGACGAAGACAATAATGTTAAGGAAATGAATACTATACCAAGTAAGAATAGTAATAGAAGCCGAACGAACAGTTAAACAGACGGATTCACCAGTAGTTCCTGATGGTCCAATTGATCGCGACAGCTTCCAACCTAAATTAGACATAGAGGTACCTAAAGTACCTGATGTAAGTTCAACACCTTATGTGACTCGAAGTGGTCGCGCAAGTGCACCACCTATTCGGTATGGTAATCTCGCTACCAAATAATTAAGATTAAGATTAAAATTAAAAAAAAAAGAAAAAAAAAAGAAGCGTGTAATAGATATACTCATTGTGAATTCAAATTATTATTATTATAATTATTTATTGTGAATCCATCAACTTGCATGTAGTAGGTATGTTAGCAATAAACGTCAAGCAGTTGAGCTTCAACCATTATCGCCAACGGACTAAAGAAAAATAAAGTAAACTACCGGAATTTAATTGAACGTGTTTTAATCATTTTGTAGTATAACATCTAATATTAATGACGCTCATTACAATTACATTTTATTTATTTTTTTTTAAATAACGCCTCTGATTTTACCATTCTATTAAAACATTCCCTAAAGATATTGTAGAAATCGTTTACGTCTGTTAGATCAATCAACTGTTGCCAGTTAACCGTGACAACTCACAACTACTAATAAAACTGCATATTGCAGGAGCGTTTTTTTCTTGTTTCTCGTTAGAGCAATTTAGTTCTACTACCGCGGGTATAATATTCGTGCACTTAGTGTTAATTAAACAGTTATCAATTAATGTTTTTGTGTTTTGCGATAAGTCGACACGCGTAACCGATTAAATGTGTTTATAAATCATCTTGATGACATCAATGAAAGGTATCTGCTCACATTGGGATGATATACGTCATTTGCATCAATCTTGACATAACCAATTATTACCAATGTTTGTATTTTATCTATTTTGTAAATTGATTGACTTAATTCTTCAATAAATTCACTTACATTAAGTTTAGGCGGTCTGTATATAGCAAAAATTGTAGCATCAGTGTCTTCTTCGAACGGCTAATGTAACTCATTCAGAATAGATAATTCATATTTATTTTGTGCATCCTATATCATCTTTTATGAAAATCATTAAGCCAACACTTTCTTTATCAGTTCTATTATAGGCTAATGGTTTACGAAATCAATTAATTTTATAAAAGTTCTCATCTTTTTAATATTTACTCCAGAGAGCACTATTACATACATTTTTTGAACGAATTCATTAACGCTTACCATCAATTTTTTCCAATTTGATCTAATAGATTTAAAAAGGAATAAGAAAATCCATTAATTTTCTTAATAAACTCCATTAATAATTTTCTTAATAAAATCCTTCATTTCTTTAAGGCATTCTAAATGTTTTAATTTAATTTTTACGAATTTATTTTTTTCGTTTAATTCTTCCAAATAAAAATTGCTGTTTAAACAATTTTTTCAACATCAACAGTTGAATTGATTTCTACAATACAACAGCATCTCCGTCATTTTTCCTCGCGAGAACTTTGTTGTGCCTCATCCACACATACTTCCAGTTAACCGTTCTTGTTTTCGTTTCGGTTAACCAGAGTAATTTTTTGAAGTGTGCTGATAACGCACTATTAATATACATATCGCTTATTAAAAAGAACGACGTCATAACTCAAATATTGAAAAATTTGACCTAGTGATGGAGCTGAAATACATTTTTATTAAACTTTATTCTAGAAGAACCTGATATCTGTAACTTACAAATTGACTGCAAAATCAAAGTTAATGTCAATAACGTCACAAGTAAAAATGCTAACTGATTTGTTATTTTTGGTAAACCTTACCGTCAGAAAAATAAAACTCAAATAACCTTAAAAATAACGATACTTGATAGTTCTAGCACGGACAAAATACAAAATCTGCCATAAGATAAAATGGTTATAAAGTAAAACAATATTAATATTTAATAACGTTTTCTCTGGAATGACGTGTTTTGAGTTATAACGGACGGTATTCTTTTTAATGAGCGATATATGTTTTGCTTAGCATACACAGGGTTTGTGTCTCTGTTTACATTTTTACATACAAGTTAATTAAAAAAATGTACTCCACTTTTATTATAAAAAAAAATTACAATTGACCTTTATTGTTTCTCTGTACTTAAGAACTAGCTTAACAATTATTGAATTTCTTATATTTATAATCTAATTTCCCTATCTCACCTTTTGCTGTTGTTTGCTGTTTTGGAAATTGTTCTATGTGCATTGATTGCACCAGCTAATTGGTCAGCATTTCATGTTTTTTTTACCTCGTCTGCTGGTGTTAAGTCTTCCCCTCTTAAATGCGATTGTCCTCAATCGCCAAAAATATGGGAGGTTATTGAATCTTTGCTGCGGCATCTCAAGATATTGTGGTGCGTTGGGTGGCTCCTTTGTTCTTGCCCGGGATGCTTTTTATAAATCTTGCAAATATTTTCTTCTGGGATTTGGAAGATGACCTTGTTATTGTTTCGTTTAGGTAGAAGCTTATAGGCGGTGGCTATTGTGGTGAGTATTCTGAGACAGGAGATGAGCAAGTAGGTGATTACTTGATGCGTGTTATTCTCTGTTTGTAATTGTCGGACTTTGTTGGTGTTATTAATGTGAAGATCTTTCATCATCTCTAAGGATAATAATTCTCTGTACATTTTCTCCTTTGGTCTGGGTTGAAGTATTGCCGGTAATGCTCTAACCATTGACATTTCTCTGGAAGTGAATGATCTTCCATTGATGGTTATAGTGGTGTTGTGGAATTTTATAAGGAATGTTCGATTGAGGTTTTAGGTTTCATTAAACTGGTTTAGCAATATGTTGCCTGTTGAAATCTCTTCTATGGTTGGAATATGCTGACTGTTAGGAATGCATGTATCGTTTCTAATATTAACAATGTCTTTGGAATTACAAATAGATAAAGAGTTATAACTTTTACATTTTTTTATTGTTCCATTTTTCATTACTTTAAGAATTACGTTAAATAAAATTTCTGTTACAATGTTATTTCTTTTTATTTGCTTAATCACAAATTTCATTTGTTGTTAAAGGAATGTTTACTATATAGAGCATAGTTGAACTATTGCTTATGTTGATGCGCATTCTAGCGATGTTTTTTAATCCTCTTCCAATAATAAAATCCAGTTTAAAATGAGAAATGTTTCGATTTTATTTGCTATAAAATAAAATAACCCCTTGAACAAACTTAATATTTTTTCATATTTTTAAACTTATGTACATTGGTACGGAAACAAAGAAAACCTAAATGCGGCCAACATTCTGAGGGAAGATTCCTGTCAAGAGGTAGCTATAATACAAGCAACAATGAAATAAATGATGTTTTGACAGTCAAAATAAATTCCCTCGAAATTAAACAAAATGGACATTTTCTCAATTTCTCGCAAGACGTTACGAGGAACAAAATCTGAATTCACTTTATAAAAAAAACCTTTTAAATTAATTGCTCGATGGCATCCCCGGGCCCGTCTGAAGCTTTAGGCTGAAGACTCTGCGTCCAAAACAGCGAGCCTAGCAATCGCCTTTTTCGCCGTTAATGCTCCACTGCTTATACGAACATCAGCTGTTCGTACAACTCCATCTGGACCTGGGTAAACGCTTGTGATTCTCCCCAGCCTCCATGACGACCGAAGTTCTCCTGACTCTACCACAAGCACAATGCTGCCAATGACCACCGGTTTTGTATGCTTGAACCACTTTGAACGTCTCGTAAACTCTCTCATTCGACTATACAGCCTACTCCATTGATCTTATCCAAAGAAAACTCCAGGCGCTGTAACATCTCGGTCGCCATCACTGAATTGAATTCGAAGTCTGAGGTCTTGAATCCTCCGGGTCCACCGGTATGTATGTGAGTGGCCTCCTGTTGACCTGCCCCTGAGCCTCCAGTAAGGCGTTTAAAAGAACGTCTTCTCGGGGTACCACTCCTTTTAAAATAAATTCGAAGCTGTAATTGATAGATTGGATAAGTCCACAAAAATAATCAAACTTATTTTGGGTGAGTCAGGACTCCGTGATGTATACAGACGGGGAATCTTAACACCCTGTAGTTCTCTCAAACACTTTGTGAGGCCCAGCCACTGATATTTCAACTTACCGGAAGTTGGCTCGTCCCAGTCAAAACCCTCACACCAAAGCTCTTGCAAAATAACTCGTCCTCGAATGATGAAACAGGAGACCAAATAGGATCAAATATGCGCATGATAATTTTTAGGATCTCACGTTTCGTTACCCCAACTCCTGGGTCCGCCATCCTTTGCAAGGTTTGATCATCGCTCAGCTTATACATCAAATGATCTTTCGACGGATGCCAAAACATTCCGAGGATCTTGGTAACGTAACCCTCCGATTATGGATGGCCGTGGCTCAAGTGGTAGTGCAACAGCTTCCCAATCGAACGGTTCGGGGTTCAATACCAGCCGTGACCGAAAGACTTTTTTTCAGGTAACTAAAATCTCGTGAGGTGAATGGTTGTCCAAATACAACATTAAGTCAATTTGCACTAATAATTTAGTTTCGCCATTAAATGTTGCTCCACCCATGGAGCGAAATAACCACTGAGCGCAAACATCTTTCTCTTTTTCTATCCAATTTTCCTAAACACTTAACACGTGCTCCGGCATTTTAAGAGTATGGTCATACCCTCTTGAGTATTAAGTTCTAAAAAAAAAATTAAAAAAAAATGTCTGCAAGAATGCAATGCTGTTCGATTAAAATCCAACCAAATCAAAATTCATTGATTTGCAGATCCTAATGACGTCTTTACTTACGGCCGTGGCTTCTTCCACGTGTCGTGGCTATTAAAATTATCGTCGACGTATGTACAGTTGACTAAACCATCCACTGCATCAGGACATTGCTCTCGGGAAAGACTAGCGTGATAGTTCTTAACAAATTGTGCCGAAGCGGGAGAACAACGAGGTCCAAACATCATCACCTGCATGACGTACACTGACGGCTTCCCAGAAGTATCACAATCTCTCCAGAGAATCTGCTGACATTGTTGGTCCTCTTCGTTAACTCCTATCCGATGGAACATTTCTCGAACGTCCGCGTTTACAGAGGTACGAGGATGTCTGGACCCTTTAACAAATGCTAATTTAAAGAAATTCTACTTACCTTAGCAGCCACGTCGGCAACACCTCTTGGCTTTGGAGGAAACTGGTTTTTGTTTAACACCACAAACGTTGGAGCAAACTCTTGCCCACTGAGTCATCCCGGAGCTTTCGCCTAAGCAGGTCATTTAACTTGTCTCTCGCCCTGGTTTATCTGGACTTAAAAAAAAGTGTATAGAACAAACACACAAAAAACAAAAAAAAGTAGATAAATAAAAAAAAAATCCAAACGCGTAAGATCCCCTGATAAAGGGGACAATCCTTTTTCCTCGGATAAAAGATATCGTGTCGCAATGAAAACTGCAAGTGCTCGTAAGGACTCCAGAACGAATTACTGGAGTCCACTACAATGCCATCCGGACGGTGATATTGATGATATGGATGATGTAATTGTGTCTAGTGTGTCATCCAAAAAAGTGTTTATTCCCCCCATTAAACTATTGCAGAAGTCAGGTGATTACGTGCATAATATGTCTAAGGCCTTGAAGATCACTGACTATTGTATTAAAAAAATATCAATCGGTGTTAAAATCGTGTGTGACTCCATTGCGACCTATAATGCAATAATCTGCCAATTGAAGGCGGAAAAATGTCAATTTTTTTCACATGACATTAAAGGTCCTAGTGTTTTTAAAGTAATTCTCCACGGCTTGGACGATATGGAAACACAATTACTTAAAGACGAACTTATAAAATTTAGTCTTAAATGTACTGATGTAAAAAAAGTTAAAAGAAATTTCGAACAATACTGTGACACTATTTACATTGTTTCGTTTGAAAACGGCTCGGTAAAGTTGGCTGATTTAAAAAAACGCTATCGTGCTATATTTCATACACAGGTAAATTGGAGTTACCAGAAAAAATTGAAAGGTAAGCTTACTCAGTGCCGTAACTGCCAAATGTTTGGCCATGGGGAGAGAAATTGCCACATTAGGACTTACTGTGCCATCTGCGCCGGCTTACATAAGACTGCTGAGTGTGAAAATACTGCCCCACATAAATGCGCAAATTGCGGAGGATCTCACAAGTCTACAGATCCAACATGTGGTAGCAGAACTAAATATGTGGAGCTAAACGAAAAATCCACGAAGCTTAAAAGCTCTTTGCAACCAAAAGCTTTTCATGCATCACGTGTTTCTGCAAAACCCGCACCAACACAAGTCTCATTCGCGTCTATGACAGATTTTCCTGAACTCTCGCGGCGAAATAATGAAATCAGCAACAAAAGCGAAATTCAGGCGGAATACCAACAAACAAGTACAAGGGAAAGCTACGCGAGTGCATGCAAAAACATATACCGTGGTCATACCGATATACCTAGCAACCTTCCCAGCAACATCTGTGGCAACATTTTAGACAACAATTCCAATACATTGTTTACGGCAGAAGAGATAAATTCCCTTTGTATGGAGATGATAACGAAATTATCAGCATGCAAAAATAAAATTGACCAATTCAATGTTATCGCACATTTAGCGACTAAGTTTTTATACTCTAATGATAAATAATATGTTAAGTAGAAATCTAAGAATTATAAATTGGAATGCAAGAGGTATACGCGGGAAAATTGTCGAATTTATTTTTTTTTTAAACAGTAGCAACATTGACATTGCCTTGGTCACTGAAACCATGTTACAAAATGATCTCAAACTATCCACACCTAACTATAAATGCTATCGATACGATAGAATAAATAGACGAGGTGGTGGTGTTGCCATTTTAATTAAGAGATCAATCCAACATTCGCTTTTACCTGTAGTGAGAACGCGCTACGTAGAAAACATTGGTATTCAAATAAATTTAAGTAACCAGCAGCAGTTAAAAGTATTTTGTGTATATTTCCCTGGCGGCCGTGTTTCTAATGACAAAAGAATTGCCGTCAAAAATGATTTTCGCAGGTTATTCTCCTTGAACGGAAAAGTACTTTTTGGAGGTGACTTTAACTGCAGACATAGGGACTGGGGTTGTTCAAGAGCTAACTCCTGGGGAAATATTCTGTCTGATTTATGTGTTAACCTACCAATTTCTGTAATGTTTCCCACTAGTCCCACCTATTTCCCTTGTAGTTCCCGTGGCCGGCCATCCATTCTAGACTTGTTTATTACTAATGTTCCTAGCTTAATATCACAGCCAACTGTTGTTAACGTTCTTAGCTCTGATCACACTCCTGTTTTTTGCAAGGTTTATTGCACAGCGGTTAAACAAGTCAAGTTTACCCAAGATTTGAAAAATGCGAACTGGGTACGTTTCAGATCTGAGATCAATAACATATTTCGAGGTACAATTGACAACGTAGAAGCTATAAGTAAAGAAAATGTCGATGGTATTTTAAAACAGTTTTCAGAAATAATATTAAATGCTGCTGAAAATAGTATTCCAAAGAAAACTATAAGTGAAGTTAACATAAAACTTCCCCCTATATTTTAGATCTAATAAAAATAAGAAACGTTTACCGAAAAAACTGGCAGAGATATCGAGACCCTCTTTACAGACATGCGGTATCAAATATCAATAAGATCATTGCCCTAAGAATATCACAGGCTCATAATAAAAACTGGAACAGAAAGCTGAACTCATTAGAAAAAAATACTAGACCTTTATGGAACATTATGAAGGTAATAAAAAATAGAAAAAGGCAGTTACCATTTTTAAAAGATACTGTTAGCACATATATTTCGGATGTGGACAAAGCAAATGCCCTTGCGCTGAACTTTGCGATAAATAACAACATCTCCAGATTTATTGGTGATGCTAATACAGATAATATTGTGAACACCACAGTTCAAGAGTATTTCTTAAATAGAAGCGCACCAATATCTTCTGTAAATTTCGCATCAGAGAAAGATATTCAATTTATAGTCAATGATTTAAGAACAAGAAAAGCAGGCGGTATTGACTGCATACCTAATATCTATATAAAGCAGTTGCCCAAATCTGGAATAAAATATTTAACTTTCCTCATAAATGCCTGCCTGAAGATAGGGTACTTTCCAGAGGCTTGGAAATTAGCCAAAATTGAACCGGTGCTTAAAGCTGGTAAGCCACCTGAAAGTGTAGAAAGTTATAGGCCAATAAGTTTGCTTTGTAGTCTAAGCAAAATATTAGTAAAAAAGTTGTTAAGAAAAAGTTACTCAAACATATCTGTGATAATAATATTTATCCTAAAGAACAATTTGGCTTCAGGCAACATCATAATACTTCACATCAAGTAGTTAGAATTTGCAACTTTGTGAAAGCAAATCGCTCCGCAGGTAAATCAACTGGAATGCTTTTACTAGATATCGAAAAAGCATTTGATACTGTCTGGTACGATAGTCTTATTTACAAAATGATACAATTTAATTTTCCATCCTATATTTGTAAGTTAGTTCAAAGTTTCTTATCTAGTCGTTGTTTTAAGGTCTATGTTAATAGTGGTGTCTCAAACTTAATAACTCATGATTTTGGTGTTCCTCAAGGTTCTGTATTAGGCCCAATTTTGTATAATATCTACACGTCCGATTTTCCTGTTTTGCACGATTGCCATGTAGCCATTTTTGCTGATGATACTGCAGTATTTTCGTCGCATGAATTTGCTTTCAATATTGAAAGCAATCTCAATAATGCTATGGAAGTATTAAAAAAGTATTACACAAAATGGAAAATAAAATGGAATGAAGCGAAAATGCAAGCTATCTTTTTCACTAGAAAAAGAAAACATTGCTTTCTGCCTTCTAACCCGTTACAAATTAATGGAGTAAATATCCCTTGGGGGCCCCATGTCAGATATCTAGGTATCCAGCTTGATTCAAAGTTGTTATTCAACGAACACATAACTAGAACGGTCAAGAAAGTAGGGGTGGCTATTAAAATGTTATATCCATTTATTAATAGAAAATCAGCGCTCTCAACAGAAAACAAGATCATAATTTTCAAAGTTATTTTTCAGGCTATTCTTTTGTATGGATGTCAAGTTTGGGGGGATTGCGCAAAATGCCACATAAAAAAACTGCAGACATGTCAAAATAGAGTCCTAAAAATGATGCTCAGCTTACCCTGGCATCATTCAACAGTAGACCTACACAACAAAGCGAACGTTGAATTGATTTGTGAAAGAATCGCAAAACTTAAGTCAAATTTTGTAATAAGATGCAGCTTCCCTGATAACCCGCTAATTAATGAATTGTTTGATAGCTAAATGCGACTTTATTTGTTTATATTTGTTTCTTTAATTGGTTAAAATTTTTGTTAATTTATTTATTTATTTCTTTCTACTTATTTATTTATTTATGGATTATTTATTTATTTACTTATTTGTTTATTAAATTATTTACTTGTTTACGTATTTCTTTATTACTTACTTATTTATTTATTTATTTGTTTATAGATTATTTATTTATTAAATTCTTTACTTGATTACTTGTTTACTTATTTATTTATTTATTTGTATTTATTTATTTGTATTTATTTATTTATTTTTTTTTTTTTTTCTTATGGAAGGTTTTTGTCGTATTTTCCTTCTAATGATTCTTTCTTGTTAATAAATTTCTGTATTCAAATGTTTCAACAACTATTTCAGTGGCAAGATACTTTGTATTATCAAATCCCTGTATTATTAAATGTGCGGTAACAAACCATATGTAAAAATTCTTATACGAAATAAAAATGAAATCTAATCTAAAACTCTTGCCCACTCTCGCCGTAACTCCTCCTCCGAAGCAATCCTTACATATCCCTTGGCTATCAAATGTCTCATGTGCTGATTCTTCCACTTCAACAACTCAGGCTGCTTCGGCAACAACCTTTCCAAACTTATAAGTCGTTTCTCCTCCATCGGGTAGCTATTCGGAAGCTTCACCTGGTCCGAATCCCATAGTAAACTAATTTCGTAGTGATCACCAACTTGACACAGGGTTTGCTACATCACTTTCAAAGCTCGGCAGTCTGCCTGACACATGAATTTTCCTTTGGTGGGCGCACTCCAAAGTTCTCGGTGGTAAAATAACGTTTGACTAAATCATGCAGCTCTTCATCCTGTTTGATGATTTCTCGAAAGTATAACCTCGAAATTCTCTTCGGTGGATTAACACAAGAAACGTTTGGTTTCGAGTTTGATTTCCCAAAAACCGTCCAGGCCAGTAGAGTCTTAACAGCATGGGGCTCCTATTCCTTTCCAGGCCGTTGAGAACTTGGCCTGATCTAAGCCCAATAAAATCTTTGGTTTTGCCTTACACAAATCTGTCAACGGCAAACCCTTGAGATGAGGATACATTTCCTTAAGAACAGTAGTGTTGATACTCTGACGCGGCAACTCTAGACCCTTAACAGTATCTATGTCCCTTAACATATGTCGCTTACTCTTGTTCACGGCAGAAACACACAAATTGATTCGCAAGTAAGCTGTTCCGGTTCACCTTCTAACTCCAGTTCATCGAAAACTTATTTTTCAATCATCGTTATTGACGATCCGTCATACAGAAACGCAAACGTGTTCAAAGATTTGTTGTTATTCCCTTATAAACATATGGGAACAACATAAAACATTAATGGAACCTTAGCTCCTACATGAGACGAATGAATCTGTGCTGATGCGAAAAGCGGCTGAGCTGAAGAACTTAAAGATGATCTGGAACTTGACGGATGGAGTAATGGATGATGATGTTTCGCACAACTTCCAATGCCACATGTCTTCTCTTGCGAAAAAATTCTCCATTCATGTGGCGTTGGGTCCAATCTAAAGCAGATTGCCTTGTCCTTTTCAGACAACCCTCGTAAGTCAATGATGTGTATTGGTTTAAAGTTTCCGTCCTGTATCTTCGTCTGTCCAACATGAAAAGTGACTACTTGTGAATTTGAAAAATCCAATATTTGAACTGTTGCTTGGCTAGTGCAAAAAGCACATCTGGAAAGATAAAGGTTAATTTCTAATATTACTTTTGTGCACTACTTTTCCGGATTCGGTTATTATTGGAGAATTCTTATTTTCCTTAACTATTTCTTGTCAATATCTACCTGTAAGTTTCGAGCCTATTCGTTTATTATTTACATAAGTAATTTGTCCTATTTGATAGTCTTTATTCGGTTTCCTTTTCTTGTTATGGTATGTCGTATCTTTCTCCTGTTTAATTTTAAGTCTTTCAATGTTAGTCATCCAAGTCTTTTCAAATTGTTCTGGGTCTAGTCTTGGTATTCGTCCGTAACAGTTCTATTGGTTTCCTACCTGTGGTTGAGTGGATAGCGAACTTGTATTCGGTGACGGCCCGTTCCACGAGCTCTTCAAAGGACCGTGGAGGTCCGTCTGATCTTAGACATCTCACGATTTCAGACAGCGATTGAATAATTTTAACTTGAGCGATTTTAGTGAATTTATCTACAGCTGTTAAAACAAATTGTTTTTCGGTGGAAAAGATGTCGATATGAAGGGTGTGTCCTAGATAATTGGCGATAGGTGTAGAATTCAGGTGTGGCTTGTTGGGATGTCTGTCGTATTTGTTTTCCTTACAAGTTGCACAGTAGTTTACTATGACTTTAATTTTTGAAGACATTTTAGGGAAGTAGAAATTCTCTAGCAACTGAATACGGTTCTCTTCGGCGTTGCAGTGAGCGCGTCGGTGTATCTTTAGAATTTTTTCTTCTTGCCCGGTTTCACTGGGTACGTCTTAATCCTTGACGTGGAGCAGATATATTTCTTCTACCTTTCCCATAGTTTCTTCGTTTGTCAAAAGTCCGTTTATAGAGTTAGGATTCCGATATCTTAACCCTTTCAATACTGACGGGACACATACGTCCCATTGGATGTTCTCGTCTTACAAAAAGGCAAATATTACTATATTTTGTTAAGCATTTTTTTCCCATCAGAGTTTTATGTGCAATGTGAAGTATTTACATATGGTTTGATCCCGTTATATCTTGTGTTCGTGCACAATCAAGCTTCAGTTTTACAATTAATGGTGACACGTGCTAAGTCAGTGAGTGAAAAAGTTGTGTTTTTTGCAGAAGCTGTGCGGAGAAGAAAGTGGAGACACGTACCAAAACAGTTCGCACTTCTTGCAATATTCCTTTATACATGCTGTGTTTTGCCAAATATCATTTGAATTAACCTACATACATAACATGTGCACACAGTTTGCCCCAATATATATTCCCCTGGTCATCAAGCCAAGCAAATTTTCAGGCGTAGAAAGGCATGGTTTTATCCAATAGCACCCTTCAAGTGTAAACACTAATTTAGCAGCAACATCAATGGCCATTACATATTTTGCAATGGAGATTATCACATCGGTCACTGTGTTGAACTTCTGACTGGCTCGAATATTTTTTTATAACAAAACAAAACAAACAAAATTAACAATAAACACGTACGCAAGTGAGTCCGGCACCCCAAATCCTATTTTAAGGATCAAGCGTCTGAGGCGAAAAGCCCACTAACAGGAAATCCGCCACAATTAACCTCAATATAGAGATGCAACTTTTGCGTGACCACGAAACGAGAGAGGAATAAAGGATTTAGCAACTCTGGGGGAAAGAAACCCAAAACTTTACTACCCTGGCAAAGTATAGGGTTTTCCAATAAGGACTTGACAACTATTTTTTTAAATAAAACGCAAACCATTTGAGATATTTCAAAAACTTTATTATCGGCTTGAAGTACAATCAAAACATTTATGAATATAACTCGACTTCGTTCATATGACCACCGCGGGCACGTTTGCAGCTGTCGATTCGTTGGACCCAATTTTCAACGACTCGGCCACCCATTGCGGCCGAAACGGCCGCTATTTCGCGTTCAATGTTGGCTCTGAGCTCTTCCAACGTCGTCGGCGTGCTGGCATAAACCAATAACTTAACGTAGCCCCAGAGAAATAGTCAAGTGGCGTTAAATCGCTCGAACGAGGCGGTCAATCGACTGGCCCACGTCTTGAGATAACACGCTCACCATACTTACTCTTCAATAAATCGATTGAAGCGTGTGCTGTGTGGCATCATCCTGTTGAAACCACAAGTCGCCCAAATCAATATCTTCCAATTCGGGCCAAAAATAATAGGTGATCATGGCGCGATAACGCTGACCATTCAGAGTAACGTGACGATCGTTATCGTCGACGAAAAAATATGGCCCAATAACGCCGCCGACATGCAAACCTCACCAAACAGTTATTTTTTGTGGATGAAGTGATGATTCGTGAAGCACATGTGGATTTTCACCCGACCAATAACGCATATTTTGCTTATTGACGAACCCGTTGAGCCAAAAATGAGCTTCGTCACTGAAGATGATTTTGCAATGAAATTTTTCATCTTGACGCGTCTTTCCCAGAACCCAATCGGAGAACGTACGTCGCTTCAAATGGTCCATCGGCTTCAATTCTTGAGTCAGCTTGATCTTGTATGGGTGTAAACCAAGATCCTTACGCAAAATATGCCATAATGTGGTCTGAGCGATGCCCAATTCTTGAAAACGCCATGGAATTGACTAATTTGGATCGTTTGCTATGAACGCCTGACCGGCAGCGATATTTTCAACACTTCGACCAACCCGTTGTCTCACTGACACGGCAACATCACACAACGAATATGTAGACTCAAATTTTTGCACTAAACTTGTTATTGCCTGTCTACTAGGGCGAGAATTACGACCGAAAATTGGAGTTAACGCTATTAAAGTTGCAGTCACCGACTCCGAATTTCGGTAGAAAATTTTTATAATTTGCAGACGTTGCTCGTTCGTGTACTTTACTTTACCATGATGAAAATGTTGAGTTTACTGAATAAATTGACAGTGACGGTTTGATAATTAGTGAAAGAGTGCGTTCACAAATTATATTCAAAGTTGTCATGTCCCTATTGGAAAACCTTTTACTAACCTGGTCAGGTCGCTGGCTGCCCGAAAAGAGAATAGTTTAATCGTACCACCTACCCCAAGTATGAATGATAAGGGCAAAAAAGAAACATAGCCTTGTCCAACGAAAACTCCTGAGTTGTGATAGTTCACTTTAGCAATCCAACATGGATGCTTTATAACGGCTCACTTCAGCTGAACAGACTAAAGATCCTAGACAGTGTCAATGATATTTTTTAAAGGACTTAGAACTCAAGTGGGTATGAATTAGAGCCCTGCATGAGTGGAGTCAAACTTCAAATAACTGAACTCATTTAAAAATGACTCTGAATGAATTATATGTCTCACTTTATGAGACAGAATGAATCGTGTGATTTGACATGATTCAGTCTCATTCAGATTCATTTTTATGTCTGTCATACCTCACAGTTTGAGATTCGAACAGTAACTGCAGTAAGGAGTTATATTTCGTGTGTTGTGAGTGGTATGATTCATTGTGATACACTGTGATTGCATTTGATTCGTTGTTTTGAAAGATGGTCGAAGAAAACAATAAGTGGGAATGGAAAAATATGTAGCACGTAATGAATATATGTACATATTCTTAAGGAATATGTTTACTTAAAAAAAATAATAGTAGAAAAGTAACATTTAATGAGATGTTTAATTTGAATACAGAAAACTTGCAATTTTAAGAGTTTAATAAAAAAAAAACTTACTCTTTGGTTTTTAGAGCGTTATTTCATGAATGAACAATAATTTGTATTTGTTGTTTTTTTTTGTGGGGTTTTATTTAGTGCTTATGCTCTGAAACTTTTTTTATCGTAACAGTTTTGAGTGTAAAATTCAATAAAAAGGATTTTCTGCATGTATTCAGTTAACATTTTCATCGTTTTGATTTTTTTGTGTGCATTTATAAAATATAAAAATTTATTTAAATTTAAATTTAAATTTATAAAAATTTATTATTGCATTTATAAATAATTGCCAAAACCTCATTCGTTCCTTCATATTTTTTATGAGTGGAAGAAAATATAATAAACAATAGAAAAAATCTGTCGTAATAAAACGCAACAATTAAGAAAAAGGACATCCCAAAAATATACATACATATGTACATATGTTGCTTTTAAATGCTGCAACACATAGAGAACAATCAAAATAAAAAAAAAAAATTACAAAAAACCCATTTCAATAGGAGTACATGATTTACTGTGATTTACTGTGAGTGAATTGATACCGCACATTCTAAATCATGAAACATGATCCGCACGAGTCATAGGAAACTAATGATTCATTCGGATTCATTCATAAGCAATGAGTGATTTGTGTTCATAGCACACTATATGATTCATTAACTCAAAGATTCATATTTTACTGTGGTAGGATTCATGAATCTGAATCAGTGTGAATGAGTTGACTACTGTGCACAGTACTTTGACTCCACTCATGCAGGGCTCTAGTATGAATACACTTATAATACCTCAGCATGTGTTAAGTTTTTGGGATAGAGAGAGAAAGAAAGATGTTTGTTCTTAGTGGTTATTTCGCTCCATGGGTGGCATCCAACATTTAATGGGGAGATTAAATTCTTAGTGGAAATTGACTTCTTGACTTTCTAGTCAACTACTCATCTTACTTGATTTTCGTTAACTGACAAAAATTAATGTCTTTCGGGCGAGGTTGGGACCCATACACCGAACTTTCCGATTTGGAAGCTAGTTCACTTACATTTGAGCCACGCCACCCACGATATTCTGATATATATGATATTCTGGAAAAAGCTAAGCACACTACAACGATAGAAGTTACTTCATGGTCAAAACCTGAAGTACATATTGTCGATAGGAAAGAATTAACATATCTTACCAGACCTCAAGGACGACTGAAAATTCCGGGTCCTCACATAGCTAGGGACAGGATTGATAGTAACCTGGGACACCTCAATCCCGAGCTTAACAGCAAGTAACAGGTGGTTGTTGAAACGGTTAGTCACACCAAATGCGGTTTGGAACTGGCGACTACACATAGTCACGCGTCATTGCCGCTACTTCGCAAGACTAACTATAAGGAAGGAAAAACTTGATGTAAAGTCCAACTTTTAAAAGTTTAAAAGAAAACCCAAATAAAACTTCATCAAAGTGCGTTACTTGGCCGCATGAGCCAGGTCCAACCTTGTTTACTTTTTGTGTAAGAAAGACGCTGACATCTTCTTCATCCACCTAAGAAATCTTGGATAACTCGAGGCGAAATAAGAGGCCTGAACTCATCAAAATTTAAGACCGACTCAGTTAATTAAAGTACAATAAAACTAGAGCCTGTGTAGTAGTTAAATTTTATATAAAATTAAATATCTCCATGTTATTAAGTCATGATGACCAAACAGTAGATAACAGCAGTGGTGAAAAACCGTTGGCAAGTGTTAACTATCGCCCTGTTGATTCGCTCTGATACCCTGTTTATTGGCAATTGAGAACTATCTTCGAAGATCTCCTTTTCTTATTAGAGAATAATCAAGTTCAAAACACATATACCACTCAATCGTATAAGAATCCGTGAAATTACAGTTAGGAAAACTATACAGCAGAGATGGATACTCATAAGAAACATTGGTTCCTCAACGGACTCAAAATGGAGACCATCGTCGAAATCGACATCACAACGGACGATCTTAACCCATGCCTTTAACAAAACATTGGATCAAGAAAGCCCCCAAATAAGTGGACCATAGAGCTGCATTGCATTCGACAAGACGCGAGAAAATTATTCGATGGTGCCAAGAGTTCTAATGTTTTTTTTTTTTTATAATTTACGCGCGCCTAAGGGGTTAGATACCCTTTTATTGTCGCCTGGGCGCGTGCGGAAAGGTAGAAGGAGGAGAAAGGAAAATTTTTTTGTAGTGGTTTTTGACACTCAGGTGTATTTGGTTTCGATATTAGCTCCCCATGGGTGCACACTGTTCGCACCTATTACCAAACACCTATGGTAATAGGATTTCCTTCCCCTGATAGATGGCGTGTACAACACTTAGTCGAAATTTGATTTCTTATCCTTTTTAAATATCCAATTTTTTTAGCTATCTTTTTACAAATATACTCAATGTGGTGTCCGAATAATAAATCTTGGTCTAAAACTACTCATATGTAGATATTTTATTTCACCAAATTTTTAAATTGCTACACCATCTATACTAAGGTCATTGACATCCCTTCTCTCGTTAAGCACCATCAACTTTGTTTTTGCAGCGTTCAGTTTAAATTTTTATTTTGTATAAGCCACGTGTTGATAGAGTTTAAATCATCTTGTAATTCAGTGTTACTGTCATTGCATGAAATAATTATAATATGAATAAATAAATGATTGAACAAATGCAAGCACTGTACATAACAGCCCTGCTTGCTTGTATCATTACTGGAATTTCCGCTTATCGAATCCACAGATTTAACGAAAATTCACTTGCGCCCACGAGGCGGATTCGATGAGTGATTATTTGCGAAATATCAAAGGGAATGACACAAGTAAGTATGTATAGATATTTATCTAATTATGTAACAACTTAATAATTACTTAATAGATAATAAAACTCTACCATTGAACGAGTTGTTATTATTTTCCCGAGCAACAACAGTTATATTCTTCTAAGATGGCCTTCCATCTTCCATCTTGCTGTTAGTGTTCTTATTGCTCAAAGCGTAAGTGAGAGGCTGATGATCGTATGGACCGTAGAGGAAGTTCCTTAATGAATTTAATGACCATATAATGGCAAGTATTTACTTCTCGTTCTCGGCATAGTGTTCTTCGGCCATATTTGGCGTTCTCGAGAGGAATGTGATCGGTTTGCTGTTTTGAGAGAGGAATGCCCCGATAGCATATTCTGAGTCATTTGTGGTTAGTTCAAATTAATTTTTGAAGATGGGGTATGATAGAACAACTTCTGCCGAAGTAAGTGAATTTTTTACTTTATTGAATGCTTCCAAGGCAGCTTTGTCCAAGTCAATGGGTTTATTTTTTGAAATATTCTTGGACACTCATTCATCTTCCCCTCTTAAGAGGGATGTCAGGGGCTTCGCAAATTTTGTATAATCCTTGATGAAGCGGAGATAGTATCCTGACCTACCGAGAAATTAACGGAGATCTTTAAGCGTTTTAGGAGCGGTCGATCAACCTGGACTTTTTTAGGAATGGTTTTAATGCTGTCTCTACTAATGACAAAGTTCAGGAATTCTATTTCTTTCTGAAAGAACTCGCATTTGTCCATATGTATTTTCATATTGACGGCTTCTAGGGTTTTAAATTCTCTTTCCAGGTTCTTGAAATGTACAATCTCGTCTTTCCCGAAGATGACGATGTCATAGCGACACTTTCCGTTATTCACAGAAAAGGCAGTTTTTTCAATATCAGGTTCTTCTTTGAGGGGGGTCTGATGAAAGGTACTTTTGAGATCAATTATATTAAACCATTTATTTTTGCCAAGGTTGTCAAAAACCTCATTAATTTCGGGAATCGGGTATCTGTCTGCTACGGTAACAGCGTTTAGCTTACGGTGGTCGATGACCATGCGATATTTTCTTTCTCCTGATGCGTCCATTTTTTTGGGAACGGAGAATTATAAGGTGATTTAGATGGTCTAATGATTCCATCTTTTGGTCTAATGCTAGTAAGTTTGTCAGACTGTTCTGTGCTCATGTGAGAGGTTCTTAGCGTAACGTGTGTAATTTTAACGTTCCCTCCGACTGATTTAACGTAAATTTGTCTTTCGTTCGGGAAAGGGTTCCTGATATGACGAGGTTGAATATAATCTTTATTAGATCCTGTGTCTATGTCGTATCTTAATTTCGAAGAGGGCCTTAGTCTAAAAAATAGATATCGTCGACTTGTTCTTGTTCGTCAAGATCAGGGTCATCTCTTGAGTCAATGTAGTCTGCTTATGTCTGGTCATGGTCTTTTTGATTTATTTCGCTTTCATATTCCTCCGATGTCTTCTCATCCGGATCGGGAACTTCAGTGTGGTAAACTCTCCGCCGTTTGTGTGGCTGACGGATCTGCTGTGAATGTTGGCGTTTCTGTGGAACAAACTGTTGGCTGCAAGGTCTGTTCTGGTAGTTGACGCTTTGGAATTTCATGGAATGATCAACGTCCATTGGCTTCGGAAGAGGCGGGCGCTGATTAAACGGTGGTTGTTGCTGTGGATAATGGTATTTCGGCTGGTATCGTGGTTCCCTATAAAATTGCGGTGGTTGACACTACGAGGGTTATGGAGGAAATTCACGCCTGGATACAGGAATCCGTGTTGGTGCTGGATGTGAAAAGTTGTTTCTTCTGGGGGGAACTGGAGACGGTGTTTGTGGGAATGTTTTCCAGGAACTAGATTAGGAGTTGTTTGCATATTGCACTCGAAAATCGACATTTTGCAATTTCAAGCATAGGTGCAAGGCTTTCGGCAGATCAGCAGGCTCACGGATACTAAGCGACCTAGGTAAGTCGCCTTTCAACCCTCTGACGAAGGTGTCAAGTGCCTTGTCCAGGTAACATTGGGTCATGTTGTTCATGGACTCTTGACTCATATTCATTGATCCTAACTTGTTTAAGATAAGCGACAAATGGTGGTAGACGGCCTGATAGAATTCAGGGATAGTAGTACTGCCCTGTACCAAAGTCGTCATTTGATACTCGAGGGTTCCTAAATACCTCTTATCTGCATAGTGCAAAGTAAACCATTTTGAAAATGTTTCTCAGTTTAGCGGGGTAGCGGCGACGTCTGCGTATCCCGTTATCTTATTTCTGATAACTGATAAGATCCCATAATATTTAGGGTTTTCTTTTAAGTGTTCATAGATTTTAAGTATCCTTTCAACACTTTTTCCATGAGCTAAATTCGTGTGGTTGCCCAAAGAATTCTCTAAGGCTTTTCACCACATCGGGTATTTTGTTCATGTCGGACAAATTCCTATCATTAGCCAGGTTTATTGATTGGTCTATGTCCTTGTTGATGTCGGACGCGGGATTCATGATGGAATTGAAAATTTGGCGTCCCTGTATTTGAAGGGTTTCAGTCGCTAGTTGAGAGATTATTCGAATCATATCGTCACTAACAGCATTAGGAGCAGGAGGAAGAACGGGTGCAGGAGATTGAGGAGTTGCAACGTTCTCTGCAGGCAATTCCAAACGAGCTGGTCTTATTAAGTTATTTGGGTTTGCCATATTTTTTTTGTTAAGAAATTTTTTTTATTCAGTGAGAGAATCAATAATATTACTCGTTCAAGTAATTATAGGTAAAACAGATTTATTTAAATTTATAAGTTAGAACATAAATTTACCCTTCACTATTTTCACAATCTTTAATATAGTCTAAGTTTTTATTCAAATTGATAGATAGGTTTAGTTTTCCCTTATTATTATTGACTTACAGTAATATACTGGTTACTTCTTGTAGCATTTCTTCTTAACCCTTTTTTATTTGTTGTTGGGGTGGTCCCGGGCGGCTGCCAGAATTTCCTGACTCCTTTTTGTTCGTTTGGTTAGAGAACTACTCGGGGGCCTTTGTTTTTCCCTATGACTACACTGTTTGGTTGGTGGCTTGGTTGTCCACTCTTTTTATTCACTTTATTGTTTGGTTGGTAACTTGATTATCCATTTTTTTATTCCCTTAACTGTTTGGTTGGTGCATTGATTATCCACTCTTTTATTCACTTCACTGTTTGCTGGCTTGGTTGTCCACTCTTTTATTCACTTCACTGTTTGGTGGCTTGGTTGTCCACTTAAACTTTGTCTTAACGTTGCACAGAATGCTGCCCCAATGTGGGCGCCAGTTAATTAAAATACTCCACTTTTATTATAAAAAAATACAAGGTAGCATGCCTTGACATTTATTATTTCTCTGTACTTAAGAACTAACTTAACAATTATTGAATTTCTTATAATTATAATCTAATTTCCCTAACTCAGTTTTTGTTGTTGTTAGCTGTTTTGGTAATTGTTCGATGTGCATTGATTGCAAAAGCTAATTGGTCAGCATTTCATGTTATTGGGGTTTGCACGTGCAAGCGTGATCAGCATTTCTTGTAATTGGATTTCGCGCGTGCTGGTTTTGTTTAACTCTTCTGCTGGTGTTAAGTTAAATATGCATTTCTTCGTACGTTAATGTTCTCTTGGTTTTCGCCTTTTTTGGCATCGCAATTTTTCTTTACATTTTTGTAAAGCAATCCGAGAGATTTTTCAATTCTCTATTTTTTTATTTATTTGTGAACGTAAAGATCTCTTCGATGTCGCTTTCATTAATTTCCAGGTTTAAGGTCTTGTTTGCAGTCACAATGTCGTATGCGTTCTCGTTAGATTTCATTGCAACGCATTTAATTCTCTTCAAGTGTATTTATTTTTGCTGTTAATTATTTAACAATAAGTCTTTTTGTTTGTTCTTCTTGTATTCTTGAATTTCGTTCATTAAACTTTGTATTAGTTCTGTGTTTTTTGTTAGAGCGAAATTCAAATCGTCATATTTTGCGCTTTCGCATATTCCTTCAGGATTACTTTGATTTCCTTTATCTCCGTATGTGTTTTCTGTTGTCGCCAGTTGGAATTGAAGTTGCGGTGGTGGAATCTTTATTTTTCGGAGAATCGGCCGATCTGCTCTCTTGGCATGTTGAGTTTCTGCTTGCATTGCGGGTAGTGGTTACTCTTCTCCACTGCAGACAGAGCATCTCCATGCTTTCTTTGAGGTTGCTGACAATTTTCTCCATGTGTTGTAGGAGACAGAGGAGCACTCGTAGTGGTAGCACTCTTTGCATTTCCCGCAAGTTGCAAATTCAACGTCCATGGGCAGCGGGTCTTGGCATACCGAACAGTTCGCACCAGAAGCGCGCACTCAATGTTGGGACTTTTTTTTGTTGATTGTATAGCAGCAACGACGCCCAATATCCCCCTGTCAGGCAGAATACACCATTCAAAATAGACGATGATAGTCAAAACTTCTGTCCTCCTGACCAGAACAAAGTAGGGATAGCAATATCTACGCAATACGAGTATAAAGCTAGCAATACGGGCCGATGTATTCAAAGTAGCCGGATTTAAAAAAAGATAGAAAATGGGTAACACAAAAAAAGTACATATTTAATTACGTAACGTAGCTTAAGATAATTTAAGTAGGTTAAGTATTATTTTGTAAGTTGTTTTAAGTTTTGTTCTTTATTGTTTTTTTATCGGTAAGCTATGGATATTTTAATGAGTTAAGAAAAATGAAATAATTGCTTACAACAGCCACGGGGACAAAAAAAGAAGCGACTGACAGCCGTTGAAATTGATCAAATGAAGTTTTTAAGATCTCAAAAGCATGCTAAGATAAAAAGATCAAAGGCAGTTGTTCCGAATTGAAGAAATGTGAAAATTATGGAAGAAAACTGGAAAGAGTAATACGAAATTGACAACTCGACAAAAACACCAAATTCTTCAGGAAGCACCAAAACATCGGCAGAATTGTAGGTAAATAAAAAAAAAACTTGAACTGTCTACCATCAAACAACATATTGCTAGAATTCTAGGAAGATCTTCAAAAAATATTAAATAGAAAAGAATGTAACGCATACCAAACTTAACTGCTTACGATAAGGAGCAAAAGTTATTGGTGAATGATTGCGAAAACGCATTTTTTTTCTGATGAGAAAATGTTCAATTTACATGGTCTCGATTGCTACAGTTGCTATTAGCACGATCTATCGAAATAAAATGTACTGAGTTGGTAACGTAATTTTGGCAACGGAAGCGTTATAACCATGGGCAGCTTTTGCTTATTTATTATGGCTGCCGATTTGTTTCATTTCGACAAAAATGAATTGTAAGATGTACGCTGAATTGTTAGATAGCGTTCTAGTTTCCTTTTTGTATGACCAGCACGTAAAAACATTAATTTCTTTGTAAGGCAATGCAGCAGTTCATGTGTCAAAAGAGTCAAAGGAGTGGTTTTCATTAAAAAGCTTTCAGTCCAACCTGCACCCCTGATGAAGTGTATGAAAACGGAAGACAATATGGTTCAGAACTTCGACAATGTATTGGGTTGTACCACATGAAATGTCCGATTTTATAGTAAAACCAATATTATTTTTCATGAATTTTTATTCAATCAAAATAGGATACGTTGTCATCTATGACATTCTTCCAAGGTGAAACAAGATCAAATATTATGTTTTTGTAAAAGTGCTGACTTTTTGAGACAATGAAAACTTCAAATGACTTCTGCTCGGTTCCGCAAGACCTTCTGCCGGCAAAATGAATCCAGATTGCGGAAAAGATGGTAATCCATTGGCGAAATATCAGGAGAGAACAGTTTTCGCACCGTTACTTGTGAGGTATGGGGTCTGTCATCCAAAAGTGTCAGACCGTGCCTATTGACCAACGCAGGATGCTTTTCAGAGAATTTGGCATGCAATATGTCGATTTCCTCACAATAGTTGATATCCTTTATCGTTTATCCTGGTTGAAGAAATTAAAAGTGGATTGGTCCTTTCGCTGTCCACCAAATTGCCACCATAACCTTTTTTGGGTGAAGATCGGGCTTGGGGTGTGTTTTGGTTTTTCATCTACATCCAACAACTGCCAATATATTTTAAGATTATTATACCATCCACCTTTCATCGCAGGTGAGTATCCGGTGCAAAAATGCTTCAGTTTGGTTTCTTAATGTAAGCGATGCGCAGATTTCCACCGTAGTTTTTGCGATCCGTTCAGTTTATGTGGTACCCACTTATCGAGTTTCTTTACCTTTCCTATGAGAGAAAGGTATCTACTTATTGTCATTGGGGATACTCCGGTTTTTACCGAAAAACATTAGTTGTGTGTTGAAGTTTTGATTTCATCCAGCAAAATCGTGTTTTCGTTTTTAAGTGCATTGATGTCTTCCCAAGCATTACGGTTCATTTGTTTGAGAAAAATAACATCTTCATAAAAAAACATCCGGTGTAATGGTTGATTTTATTAGTCATGGGATGAAATAAGAAAAGTGGAACATATCATCTGCTGTTGATTGAGCGGAGAGCTGGAAATTCTTATCTTATCTTATTCTTATTGCCAACGTTTCTGACTACATTTTGACAAGTGCGTTGCTGTTCGCGTTGTCTCACGATCGAAAATTTCCTTCAATTCTTTCTAGTGAATTTCTAGTGATTTCTTTATTCAATATTAGATCCACAGTGAATAATATAAAGTGTTTGTTCATTAAATTGTTAACCAAGTCAATAAAGACATTGAAATGCAGCTTGAAATGTTCATAGATGAAATCTTATTAATATTACAGCAATATTATTTCAAGGAGAATATATCAGTTGGTGAATGTGAAAAGTTGGTGGAAATTGGCTTGGTTCTTAAGTTGTAATTGAAGCAGGATCAAGTACAAGAGAGTATTTGCAACCAGATCGCAGCATTCTTTAACTTCCACCAAGCAAAATAGTCAATCTAATATATTCTGCTAGAAGTATATTCATATACAGTTTAGCAGTATAATCCTTTAAGGACATATTCCCGAAGTTCCGCCGAACAAAAATTTTTGGGGGGTCTATTCTTACTCCATTTCAAGCTACAGCCCATCAAAATGCGTGACCTCTAATATTGAGGTGTAACCACTTTAAACGCTATAATTTCTAAACTAGTACAGGTACGAAAATAGTTTTCGACATTTTGGAAAGTTAATTTAGTAGTGCATACAAGTCTTAGATGCTTTGGGTACATCTGTGTAGCAACAAAAAATTTATGGCTCGTTAAACTCAAAATTATGAAAATTTGTTGTTCCATTTTTTTACTTAAAATGCATTTTTCTTAAAATTTTTACTTAATAAATTTTCTAAAATTTTATGAAATTTTTATCTTTGCAAAATTTCCTAAGAATTATGTTTAGAACCTTTTTTGCGTACAATCAACAGATTTTGCAGTAAAAGCTATTTTTCATCAAACGTAAATGGTCAAACAAAATTAAGTGAGAATAATAAACTAACGTACCTATGAGCAATACAGTTAACAGTTAATTGTCGAACAGGAAAACAAAATCGTAACAAAGAATAATTCTTTTTTTTCTTCTTCTTAATTCATATGCACGTCCATTTAAACGATTTGAAATTGGATCATCGATCGTCGCCTATGCACACTTCTTGTCATTGACCGCGTCTCTATTCTGGTGCTTATTTGTCGCTTTTTGTGGGGGTGTAGTTTCACTGTCGCCAATCGTCATGTCGTTGGATTGCTATCGCTGGAATGCGCTGTGTAAGCTTATTAGTTTATTCTCATTGACCAGCGTATACATTCTAATTGGCATGCTAGCCTAACGGTATGAAATAGTATCTGTTATTGAGTTTATGCTATGAGTATTTTGTTTACAACACATTCGGCCATCCTGCAGAAATCGACTGACTTCAGTCGATTGAGGGGTTGTCTTCATCGTCTTCGTTCTGCCACCTCATAATCCTTGTACTTATCAATTGCCGTAATAAGATTCATTTTTAGTTGACAGCATTCGTCTTTTGCTTGTGCAGACTTTATTCGGTGTATGAAGCCATCTTCTACCCTCACCACCACTGGGAGTGCATCGACGTGCCTCATCGCTGCTCCAGCTCGATGGATGACTTTCATTGAATATTCCTGTAGCATAATCGCCCATCTTGCTACTCGCGGATACAAATCCCTTTTTTTCATTGTGGTTTCAAACGCTTTACTGTCAGTAATTACCGTGAATTCCATTCCTAGTAGGTATACTCTCAGCTACACTTCATAATTGCTACAACCTCTAATTCATAGCTGGTAAATTTCCTTTCCGACTTTTTGGTCTTAAAGCTTAGAAAAAATTTGGGTGAAAATTTCCGTCGTCATGCTGTTGCAGTAACATACCTCCATATCCCTCCATACTAGCATCCATATGGAATTCTGTAGGCAGACTTGGATTGAACAGTTTTAATACTGGCTCACTACAAAGACAAGATTTTAATTCATTAAATGAAATCGTTTCCTTTTTACCCTTTTGGAATCTACTTTCTTTTCTTAACATTTCCGATAACGGCTTTGCTATCTTTGAATAAATATTTAAATAAAAATTTTCTGAAGAACCCTGCCAATCCCAGAAAACTGTGTATCTGCTTCACGTTCTTTGGTACCAGGAACCTCTGTACCGCTCTGACCTTTTCCTCTGACGGCTTTATATTTCCACTACCTACCACATGTCCCAAGAATTCTACTGTACGTGACAATAACTTACACTTCTCCTATTTTATCCTCAGTCCGTATTCCGCTCCCATCCTTAGCACAACTTTTTGTTTCTCTAGCGCCTCGCCTTCCCTCTTCGCAAAAATGATGATATCGTCCACATACTCGTATATCAGCAGATACTTTTCTAGCACTAACTCCCGGAAAATCTGGTTGATGAACCTCTGGAATGCAGCTGGTGAATTGCTTAGATCAAATGGTACTCTCACGAACTCATATTGACCGTCTAGCATTACGAACGCCGTGTATTTTTTGCTGTTTTCCGCCATGCCTACATGAAATCCATCCTTTAAATCCAACGTTATGAACACTTCTGCATCGTGTACTGGCTTGAAAACCTCTTCCATAAATCCGTCATCGAGAATCTGTATAAACGCACAGTCTATACCTTTCATCTTTCTTCTTCACCAGCACTCTCGGGCTGGCGTACTCCGACCTGCTTGGTATGATTACACCTTCGTTCAACCATTCTTGGACCTGCTTGCTTATTGCATCTCTCTCTGGGAGTGCTAGTCTTCGTGTCCTGCGGAAAACTGGGACTTCATCCGTCACTACAATATTCATCTCAATGCACGATTTGTTTGGTTTTTTTGGCGTGTAACTATTCACAATGGCGTTTACCGCTTCTCTGTACTCTTCGTTCTCTACTTCTAGCTCCAGCTTTCCGTGTGCAGAGGAATAAACACCTATATGTCGAGACAATTAGCAATACTGCTGTTGATCCAGGGGGCAGTAGGATTGGGATATCTGCTGAGCTGGATAACCAAGGTATTATCATGGTATAGCCTACTAAGGGAGGTAGCGATATGGGACTGGATATAAAAGGGAGTCTCTGGGTATCTAGGGGCAGTTGTAAAAACAGATGGAGCGACTAGACGACGACGCATATCTGAGGTATTGAAGTTATATTTGTGAATAAAGATATTTTTTCTAACTTGTTATAAGAATCGTACGGGCCACCAGGGGCGCTGAAAGCACTTTACCGAGTGCCAATTGAGACTCGGAACGAAAATTCTGGCGGAAATTTTTTGTACTTAAATCCCTATACTAATTTCTGACAGATCGTTGGCAGGAACAAATTCGTATGAGAAGTGAAAATTCAGTACGGAATAAGTTTAATAAATTTGTTAAAGAAATTTTTGTTTTCAAGTACCTACATGTTTAGTTGAAATGTCGAGACAGGATACGTAAATAGCGAAATAAGTGCTTGTAAAGTGTTTGGGTGGCTCAGTTTACATACAATCGTGCTTTAAAAAATTTAAATAAAGCACTTGTTAAACGCGAAGAAATTGTTTTTCTCATTATTTCTTTATTCAATATTAAGTCCATAGTGAATAATATAAAGTTTTCACTTATAATATTGTTAAACAAGTCAATAAAGACAGTAGAATGCAACTTAAAATAATGTTACAGCAATATTATTTCAAGGGGAATATTTCAGTTGGTGAAAGTGAAAAGTTGGTGGAAATTGGCTTGGTTTTTAAGGATCAAGTGCAAGAGAGTAATTGCAACCAGCTCTCAGTATTCTTTCACTTCCACCAAGCGAAATAGTCCTTTTAAAATATTCTACTAGAAGTATATGCATATACATACATGTGGGATGGAGAGCCAACAAAAGAACGATATATTACAGATTATAAACTAATTACCTAACACACACGAGATCAAACGAGACGTTCGTTCATACGAGAACGAAGAAAAAGGAAGACACACAAACGTATACACACTAAAGGGTTACTACCAAATTTGTAAACCAGCAAGCAGGGTAGTTTTAAGAGCACTTTTTCAAGAAGTGCAGATGTTGAACTAAAGAAGTATTGTGAACGATGAATTACGGATAAGAATAAAGAGAATCTAGTTTAATCGACTGTTGTGTTTTTTTTTAATTTCTTTCTCCGCGAGAGAATCGCACAAATGGGGGCTCAACCATAAATCCACTAAGATTTTAGCCCGAGAGTTTTGTTTATAGAGACAAAAAGGAAAAATTATGTTATGCCGGTCATTTTTGCGCAAGCTATATTTCTCTGGAAATAAAACAAAGGAAAAGGTGCAATCATTAAATTCCCCTAGAAAATACGCGAAACCAAGATTAATTTAAAAGGTGCAAAAGTGATCATCAAATCCGAGAGAAAAAAAAAGAAACATAATCAGAGTCCAGGGGTGTGTGCAAAAATAAAGGGATTTTCTCTGGCAGTGAATTTAAACAGTAGAATACACACAAAAAAAAGTTTATAAAACGGCGACGCTAATCCCGTTCATTGTTCGGTGTAAAACCAAAAGATACTCATGTCTGAAACCTAGCTGTTCACACTAAAGTCATCGAAAAGAAAAAAAAAGGAAAAGAGAAGTGTGCCTGCGAGAAACATTACCGTGAAAGCGGCGACATTAACCCCGTTTCATGTGCAGTGCGCAGACAGTGTGTCTAAAAAAAAAAACAATGAAACCAAAAATAAGTGGAAAAACGAAAATTTAAAAGAACAACAACAAAAAGCGATAACTCGTAAATTTCCATTAGCCTATCGATGAAAGAACAACTATGGCATACGCAAATCCGTTTGTGCAGTTCGTGTGTTGCCAACAAAGATATTTAACCGTATCGCCGTTGTGTGCTTCAAAGAAGGGGAAGTGCCGTGTCCAGGCAGAAAGTGAAAACCACAAGTTGCTGGAACAGAGGAGTATAACAGTAGAAGACAACGAAACGCACCGGTACAGCTCCTAGTCCTAGAAGAAAAGCGGTAGTTTTAGTTTTCCTTTATTCCTGCTGCTATTTCTTTCTTTTATTTAAATTATATTTTAACTAAGTTTGTATTGAACGAAAAAAGATAACATTAAAATGGATGTTAACCAAATTTTGACGCTGACAGCGGACGGTCTTAAAGACAAACTGACGCAACTGAACTACAGGGTCGATACTGCATCGACGAGTGCAGCCACATTCACGCTTCGCGACATCGAAGACTCGATAACCCAGTTCAATGGAACCGACAACACGGACGTCAATCTGTGGGCCAAAGAATTTGAGGAGACAGCCATCAATGTGTCTACGGAAAACAGCTGCTTAAGGGCTGTGCTAAAGTTTTCCTCCGTAGTCAAGCGGGTATAACCAGCTGGGATGCCTTGAAGAGAGCGCTTATACAGGAATTTGGGATGAAGCTGTCGTCAACGGAGGTCCACCGCCAGATGAGATCACGAGGAAAAAAACCGTCGGAAACGTTCCAAGAGTATTTGTATAGCCTCGTGGAATCGGGTAGGGCAATCGATTTGGACGACGAGAGCCTGATAGAATACTTCGTGGAAGGAATTCCAGACACCAGGCAGAACAAGGTGGTTCTTTATCAAGCCAAGACCATCGTTGAGCTGAAGATGCAGTTGAAGGTGTACGAGAGAATGGGAGGTTCCGACGTGCGGTCATCAAACCCTAGGGGGAATTCGCCGACACCAATCAGTGCAATGATCAAAGTGGTGAAAAGGGATAGAGCTTGTTTCAAGTGTGAAGAGGGGACGCATATTGCCAGAAATTATCGGTCACGGGAGTTCAAATTCTTCAGATGCGAAAAGCTACTGCATAGAGCACGCGAATATAGCGGCGAAACAGCACCAATGACATCGCAGCGGTCGGAGAAGACGAGCGGTCCCTCTGCCCCAACAACGAGTAACCGAAACGACTCTTGGCCGGAAGCAAGAGTCAATTTAGCAATTGGGTCCAATAGAATATTTCTGTGGGAGGTCTCACGGTAAGCGCGCTATTAGACACCGGAAGCGATGTATGTCTTTTAAGATGCGACAGTTTGGCGATGAAGGAGTATCTGGAATTGCAACCAGGGAAGAGGAATCTGTTGGGCATTGGACAACAAAAGGTTACGACATTAGGCAACGTGCTGGTGAATTTGGAGATAGATGGAATTCCGTTGGAACTAAATTTCCATGTAGTGCGGGAAGGGGACATACTGTTCTCAGCGGTTATAGGGAACGATATCCTCGAGAAGGTGAACTTAGTGATCACAGACGAAGATGTGGAGTTCAGAAATTAGTGAGGCGAGCAGAATCCGGTAGGGAAAAACGAGACAGGTCATGAAACAGACGTTCTCAAAACAGTCGAAAGAGAGCTGGGCGAAAGCCGAGGGTACACTGCCGGTTGTGGTGAAGGTATATGGACGATCTGATAATACCGTCGAAGGACGAGGACGAGGGTATCGAGAAATTGGAAAAGGTGTCCTGGTGGCTAGGAAGGAAAGTGGTGGCTAGGCACGGTTTACGTTTAAATTGGAGTAAGTGCCAGTTTCTTAGGAGAAGATTTGAATTCCTCGGGTATGTCATCAAAAGCAGTACCATTCGACCATCTGATGGAAAGACAAGAGCTGTGAGAGAGTATCCAGTACCAACGGATAAAAAAGCGCTTCAACGTTTTCTGAGCTTGGTATCTTATTTTAGGAGGTTCGTGGAGGGGTTCGCTGTCGTCGCCAAACCTTTGTCTGACTTATTCCGTAAGGGAGAGAACCTCGTGTGAGACGAACAAATGACATCATTTAAACAACTGAAAGCAGGTATAACCAAATCACCTGTCCTGAAGCTGTTTAGCCCTAGGGCGACTACTGAGATTCACGCGGATGCCAGCAAGTACGGCTATGGTGCTATTTTGTTACAAAAGCATATCGAAGATCAGCTATTCCACCCGATCTAATATATGAGCCGGAAAACAACGCCGACAGAAGAAAAATACCACTATTATGAACTGGAGGTGCTATCTATAATCGAGGCATTGAAGAAGTGGAGGGCCTGAAGTTTAAAATCGTCACGAATTGCAATGCGTTCGCCATGGCGATGAGGAAGAAGGATGTTCCATTAAGAGTGTCCAGATGGGCTATGGTCCTGCAAGAATTTCAGTACGAAATTGAACATAGTTCCGGTTCGAAGATGAGGCATGTGGACGCGTCTTTTGATAGAAGACTCATTGAATTGCCGAATAAAGGAGGCGCAGATCAAAGACGATTGGATTCGGGCGGTAAGAAAAGTTCTCGAAAAGGAGGTATATGAAGATTTTTATCTGAAGAACGAAGTGATGTTCAAAGACCCGTTAAAGGAGCTGATAGTAGTACCTAAGTTGATGGAGCAAGAAATAATCGGCATGGCGCACCGTCAAGGTCATTTTTTCCATCAAAAAGACCAAGGAATTCGTGGAGAAGACATTGTTCATTCCGGATCTGACCAAAAAAACGACAGACGTAGTGAGGGGGTGCATGAAGTGCGTTATATCGGAAGCAAAAGTAGGGAAGAAGAAAAGACTCCTTAGCCCTATCAACAAAGAAGACAAGCCTTTGGGAACCTATCATATCGACCACGTTGGGCCGATGGAGCAGACCCACAAGAGGTAGTGTCTGATTTTTAACGTTAACCACCTGCCATGGAGACTTATGTTTACGGGATGCCCATACATCCATGGGGGCAAGGATACGCCTTGCCATCGCTCTGCCGCCTTCCTGAGATACCAATTGTGACTGATGGAATCGTAGCAACCTTCGGTAGCGTCATCTGAAGATGTTTACGATAAGACCAGTACTTTGCTCTGTTCATTATTAGAGAACGTCATTGATGGGCGAAGCCACAAGAGGTACAACCATATACTCGTAGTGGTTGATGGTTTCTCCAAATTCGTGTGGTTCTATCCAACGAAGAGTACGGGAACATCTGAGGTAGTACAGCGGTTGAGGGATCAGGGATCATAACCGATAGGGGAGCAGCCTTCACATCAGCAGCATTCGGGGAGTACTGTCAGGAAGAGGGCGTTCAGCGTCTGGTGATATCTACAGGAGTTTCCCGAGGCAACGTCCAGGTGGAAAGAATCCACAAAATAGTCATACCGATGTTGGCAAAGTCCTGCGTAGGAAGTAGGAAGGAATGGTATAAGCACGTCGACCAAGTGCAGCGAGTTCTGATCAACTCTCCACCGAGAAGTACAAAGTTCAGCCCGTTTCGAATCCTTACGGGTCTGGAGATGCGCGTTCCAGACTATCCAGATGCTTTAAAGCTTTAAATAATTTTAAAGAATGATTTAAAATATGAACTGAAAACTCAATTACATGCAATAAGTAGAGTCCGACCGAAGGTGAATTTTTTGGCCGAAGCCGAAGCCGAACTTCGGTTTCTTCATCACCTTTGGCCGAAGCCGAATCTAATGGAGATTGTATTTCAAAATTCTAACGAGCCTATAATGAATATAATGATAAAATTGATCGGTAAATATTTTTTTTTTATTAATTTATTTTACAAAGACACAACCAGTAAAATATTGCAGTAGACTCTTTTAATTAACACATAAGCGGAACAATCAAAATGAATGCCTAGCAATTAAATAAAAAGAAAAAATAGCCAGTAAAGAAAATCCAAAAGCGTACATTCGATAGCACGTAAATACAACAAACAAAGTTAATATGAGAAAAGAAATGATTAAGTAGAATTAATAATCAAAATTAAATAACTTAATATTATATGCGAGAAACAAAAGTTTTTGTACATTTTCTCCCTGCAAATTAGCCCTCCGATCAGCATAAATTTGTCCAGCAGCACTGGATAATTGCTCACTCGCTACACTAGTAGGAGGAGCTGATAAATATTTGTTAGCTACTTCTTTCAAGTAGGTATAAGGACTTGGAGCCCAATAATTAAAATTATCAGCATTTCTTGTAGCTACCTGCAACAGAAACGAAACAAACATGAAATGGTTTGCTCGAAATCTCCTCCAAAACACGGTGCGTATGATAGTTTAATTTTTGCGGAAAAATGGTTCGGCTTCGGCAAAATCTTCGGCCGAAGGTGGAAATTTAAGCCGAATGTGGCCGAAGCAGAAGCCCAATGTTCGGTCGGACTCTAGCAATAAGGCTGCAATGAGAGACGATATCAAAAAGAAAATTAATAATATATATGAGGAAGTAAATAAGAATTTCAATGAAGTGAAAGAAAAAATAGCAATTCTGGAAACAGAAATTGAAAACCTGAAAGAAGAAATAAAGATACAAAAAGAAGAAGATGAAAGGACGGCTCGGAGAAATAATATTTTAATCTTTAAAATCAAAGAAACAGAAGAAGATCAAGAAAAACTGAGAGCAATAGCAAAACACGTAATGAATAACACTGTTTGTGTCTGAGATAAGTTACATCAAAAGATTAGGAAAAAAGACGGCGATCATACAAGCTAAATCTAAACTAAAAGTCACCAGTTTAGATATAAAACATGTTGCATCAGTATTAGAGCGCAAAAAAAGAAAAAGGATGAATTAGGGAAAAAAGGAGCAAATGTACAGACTAAAAGAAATATTTACCGATGAAATGGAAGTGGATCCGTCCAAAATGGAACAAGTACCCGATGCGAATAACGAAGCAACTCAGAAAAGAATTCGATCTCCAGAAGGAAAGCAAAAAGAAGACTGAACAAATATAAAATCAGAGAGGGCAAGAATCTCTACATTCAACGACAATGGGAGGAATTGGAACGATATAACAGAAGCCGCGATAGTTATAACCTCCATAAAAAAGCAAGAGAAATCTCCAGTGTTAAACGTAAAACTATGTCTAATACTTTGAAAAACAGCAGACAAGGAGAATTTCTGCTTTCGAGAGGGAAGAGGTCAACTAAACCCCTATAATGGACCCGAAGGACCAGAAGTAATAAAAGAAGAAGTCAAGAAAGCACTGAGAGAAACGAAAAATTGAAAAGCGACATCAAACTGTTCGATGAACAAAATATTCAAATACTAGTAAATCTATTCAATACTATTTACCAATATCCAGATGAATGGTTGAAATCAACATTTATTGCTCTTCCAGAAAAGAATAAATCTACGAATTGTTCTGATTACAGGACAATAAACTTGATGAGTCAGACGTTAAAGATGTTCTTGAAAATTATACATAAGCCAATCTACAATAACCTAGAGGGAGACGTTAGTAACTCTCAGTTTAGTTTCAGGACTGGATTTGGAACACGGGAAGCACTATTTGCATTCAACATCCTAATGCAAGGAAGCCTAGAGATGAATAACACGGTTTTTGTGTGTTTCGTTGATTATGAAAAAGCTTTCGACAAAGTGCAATATAATAATATGGTGGACATCCTGGAGAACAAACAGATAGACAACAATGAAGTAAGAATCATTGAGAATCTTTACTGGAACCAAAGAACAAAAATGTGTATAGAAAGACTAGAGTCAGAAGAAATAGAACTTCGCAGGGATTTAGACAAGGTTGCATTTTATCACCACTACTCTTCAATATGTATTGCGAAGAAATTTTTAAAAACCTTTTAGTGCATCCAGAAGGAGGAATAAAAGTAAATGCATTAGATATCCTCATAAACGATTTAAACGTCATTATGAACAAGCTTAGCGCCGAAAGTAACAAGTTTGGGTTACAAATAAATGCAAGTAAAAAAAATCATAGTGTTTGACAAAAGCCAAGAACTTCGAAATTATGAATTTGAAATAAACAACGTTGCAGTATCTGGGAACAATAATAAATAATAATGCAAACCCCGCCAAAGAAAAAAAAGTAAAATGAAAAAATAAATAATAAAATAAAAACATTTAGAAACACTTAACAAAGCAACAATAAGGAGAATAGAAGCCTTCGTAATGTGGTTATATAGAAGAATCGTGCGAATCTCTTGGTTTGACAGAATAACTAACGATGAAGTCTTAAGACGAGTAGGAATGAAAAGAGAAATAATTATTTTAATAAAGAAAATAAATATCGAGGAATAGTAAATATCAACTTCTCCAATTAATTCTACAAGTTAAGATCGAAGGAAGAATTGCTGGAAGACAGAGATTAACAAGTTTGTCAAACTTAAGAGAACGGCTAAATCTTTTAACAGTAGACATATTTAGAATAGCGACAAACAAGCGAACAGTTCAATTTATAATTTCCAACCTCCGGAATGTAGTGGAACTATAAGAAGAAGAAGAAGAATATAGATACCCTATATCAAGCTGAAACGTCGGGATATTGGCGGGTTAAATTTTGTACAACGGCAAGGTAAAATAGATATAAAATGCGTCAATTAAACAAAGCGACATAAAATAAATAAGGACCGCTGCTTAAACTTGCAAACGAAACCGTAACGAAATTATTACGGAACGGAGTAAAATAAGAACGCAGTTATTATTATTTTGGTAAATCAACTCCTAGATAATGTCGTAGGTGTATCAGAAATCAGTGACTGGATGATGGCCTTAAAATTGATAATTCAAAAAAACGGGGAAGGAGATATTTTGTCGAGACTTCGGTGATATTTTGAAGAGAACATTAAGAGAGTAAATGCATTCCATCGTAAATTAAGAACATTAAGAGAGTAAATGCATTCCATTATATCAAAATCGCAAACTACAACAGATGGAACAACATCAACAAAGATCGCAGAAGCATAAATAACAGCAACAATAACCGCAGCTGCATCAGCAGCAAGATTAATAAACAGATGGTGCCGCCAAGCCACATGTTTAAAATAGAATTGAAGGACACAATTGACCTGCGTAAGTCTGCAATAATAGACAACAACTCTTTCATTAAAAGATTAGGTCTAGATTGGTATGCCATCCACCCCAACTACTTTTCCTTTATACCGAATGGTGAAAAGCAGCAAGCTATGCTGCTGAGGAGGTAAAAGCCGTCTACAGATCCGCAGGAGTTTTCGAAGCTGCTCAAGGAGAAAGACTGCGATGGTCACACTCTCGTAGGAGACAATCCTTTTAATTACAGATGGAGTCAAAAGGGGAAACAGAAACTACCGCTCTTCCTGGCTCCGCTCAGTCCCAACAGTAAGCTTGATAGTCTAATGAGCATTCCATTCCAAGACTTTCAAGTTGTTCACTGGAAAAAAGTAAAAATAAGCGCTGATATTTTTCAATATCTTCACTCTCACTGGTTTGGACACGGTATTCAAGTGCACATGGCTCAGCTTCACCGACAAATACTGGAACAGGCAACACCAGTATTGATGCACTGCACAGATAAAAAATTAGCCTGCTGTCAAGACTAAAAACCTTGTATAGACAATTATCTAACAGACAAAACTCAGTAGTTAGTATACGGATGTCGTTGATTAGAGAAAGGGCGAAACAAGAAAATTGGAAATATGTTTGGGAGAGTGCGGGGAAAATATAAGCTCGCAGAAATGATAACACACACTCCATCATAATTAACTTTGAAACAGACGTGAACAATATAAAAACCACACAATAATTGTTGTTATTATTCTTTTATACAGAACAAAAGAAATTTAAAACCGTACATAAGAATGGAGAGTACAAACGAAAGAAACAAACTTTTAATAAACTTAAATTGTAGGTTAATACATGGTTTTAATGGTATCGATGTAAATGAATTGAAAAAATACGATGGTTGCTTTTTATGTTTCAATATAAGATCACTGCGCCTACATTGGAATACGTTCTTGTTATATATAAGCCGTTTTATAAATGAATTAAAAATAATTATTTTAGTAGAAACAGATATGAATGATGAAGAAAAGAAATTTTATCAACTCGAAGGATTCGAGCAAGAAGTTATAAATCGTAATAACAGAAGAGGAGGAGGAATAATGATGTTTATACGTCGTTATTTGTCTCATAAACCTAAAGATAAGAAACAGTATCATACAAGAATATTCAAATTCAATATTCAGAGGGAAGCAAAACAACGAATACTATTGGAATTTATAGACCTCCAGGCTTCAGCAAAGCAGCGTTTTGTGTGGAATTTGGAAATCAAGTTGATCAAATAAAAAAAAATGAAAATATTATTGTAATGGGAGATATAAATATCAATTTAAAAGACTTACTCGAATTATGTCAAAGACTATACTGAAATGCTAGCATCAAAGAGATTAACGAATGTTATTACTGAAAACACTAGAGTAGATCCTAAGAAAGGCACAAAATCATTAATCGACCATGCTCTTGTTATCAGATTCAAATTGATTCAGCTATAATATACCCAGTTTATCCGACAGCTCAATTTGCGTTGAAGCAATCCACATTGGTTCAATACCCGTAGAAATGCTGTTGTTTATATGAAATTATCCAAAATGAGCGAGAGAAAATTCAGAGAAGTTTAACAAACAGCTGGTTGAACTGACACTTCACACTAACACTGATACATGGTTCTTATTTCTTTCTCTTTCCAAATATTTCGTTTGCAATCCCACATTTTAAACTGATTACCTGCCCGATAATGGAATAATACATTCTTTTTATTTCTTTTTGTCTATCCCAATAAAATATTTAATTTGCAACCCCTTATTTTAAATATACAACTAATACCTGCCCGATGATGAAAGAATGATGAGAGCGAGAGAGAGTAAAATGTTTCTATGCGATTTGAAAATGTTTATACGATATTTCAAGGCGGAATGAACGTATGCGTGTTGAATATTTCAATGCGGTTTGGATAGATGTTTATTCGAGCGTATTGAACCAATGCGGATTGCTTCAACGCAAATTGAGCTATCGAATAAACTGGGTAATAGAGAGCGATATCACCGATCATTACCCAATACTTTTTTATGAGAAATATGAAAAAAAAAATCCAACTTTATCTTATGTGTGTACCTCAAAAGTAAGTCAGCTTATTCGTGAACAAGGTTGGAAAACTGTACTAGAAGAAGAAGATGTCGAGAGAATGTACAATAAATTGCTTGATAAATTGACAAATATTTACGGAATGTCAACACGGGTGCACAATTTAAGAAAAAACAGACAGAACAGTCCTTGGATAACACCAAATCTCATAGAGGAATGTAAACAAAGAGATATACTCTACAGAAGGTGGAAAAATAACAGTAGAAATTTGACCTATGAAAAAAGTACAAAATTTTACGTAACAAGATTAATAAAAGCATAACAGTACAAAAGTCTATTTATTACAAAAATAAATTTACGCAATCTAAAACAGATTCGAGACAAACATGGGGACTGATCAATGAGATTTTAGGAAGAAAGAGAGCAAACATCGATGAAACAATGTTCACTTGCCAATAAGCTCGCTGAGTTTTTCTCTTCACAGACAGAGAAAATAATTCACAAATGTAATACAATAACATTAAATAATACGAATGTGACAGTGGAAAATTCAATATTCGCTTACGAAGCAAACATCACTGAGATACAAAAGATTATAGAATCACTTGGAGCAGATAAGTCGCCTGGAGTTGATGGCATCAGAGTAATTGATATCAAAAACCATTCTGATATTTTTGTTCCAATGCTATGCAAGTTAATAAATTTGAGCATTACTCAATCAGTCATTCCTGAAAATCTAAAAATATCCGTAGTAAGACCAATATAAAAAGGTGGGGAAAAAAGTACATTTAACAACTTTAGGCCAATATCGATTCTCCCAGTAGTTGAAAAATGCTTGGAAGATGTATTAGCGAACCGGTTGCAAATTTTTATCAATAAACATTCTATGATACACAAGAGCCATGGTATGGTTTCCAGAAAAAACAAGAATAGCGGAAAGTTACTGAGTGAATTCGCAAATTGTGTAAATGTCTTATAAAGGTCACCATGTGTTAGTGCTTTACATGGATTTCAGTAAGGCATTTGATACGTTGAATCACTCTAATCTTATAAATGTTTTTTTTCTTCAACTAGTGCTTATTTCGTGAATGGTAACACTTAGCTCATGTCTGATTTGACAGATAATTAGTTTTATCCTTCCGCTGAACGAATATGGTTGTGTATACGCTTGAACAACGCTGGGAAATATTGCGACATTACTTTGAAAATCATGATGCCGATTTTGCCAAAAAAATCATCTTTTCAGATGAAGCTCATTTTGATCTTGGCGGGTATGTAAACAAGCAAAATTGTCGCATTTGGGGCACAGAAAACCCGCACGCATACATTGAAAAGCCGATACACCCAAAACGAGTCACTGTTTGGTGCGGATTTTGGTCCAGAGGCATAATTGGGCCATTTTTCTTCGAAAATGAGCAAGGAATGGCCGTTACAGTCAATGGCGATCGTTATCGGGCCATGTTGAACGAATTTTTGTTCACAAAAATTGAAGAGGAGGATATTGGCAACATTTGGTTTCAACAGGACGGCGCTACGTGCCACACAGCCGAAGCTACACTCGATGTTTTGCACCCTGTTTTTGAAGATCGCATTATCAGCCGCAAAGCTGATGTCGTTTGGCCACCTCGGAGCTGCGATTTGACACCGTTGGACTATTATTTGTGGGGTGCCGTAAAAGATAAGTGTTACGCCGACAAGCCAGAGACAATTGACGCTTTAAAGGACAATATTCGTGAAGCCATTGGTGAAATACAGCTGCACACAATCGATAATGTACTTAAAAATTGGACCGATCGTGTAGGCTACTGCATGGCCAGCCGAGGCAGCCATTTGAATGAAATTATTTTTCATTATTAACCGGAAGGATAAAACTAATTATCTGTCAAATCAGACATGAGCTAAGTGTTACCATTCACGAAATAAGCACTAGTTGAAAAAAAACGTTAGATGGCGGACCCTTTACAAGCACTAAAAAGGATTGGGATACGGGGTAAAATTGGTGGTTGGATGACTGCCTACCTTCAGAACAGAACTTTTGCTGTTAAGATCAAAGATGCTTTCAACGAGAAAAAGAAATTTGGAGTTAGGGCCGATTCTCTTCGTACTATATACAAATTATAAGTTATATAAAGTTATTACGAATTTTTAAACAAAGTATACCATTCACCTTTGCCAATGATACTGCCATTGTAGTACGTCATAGATCTCTGGATACAGCAATAAGGGTGATGCAAGAAGAATTTAACTCGGCTGTGAGATGGTGTCATGATCACGGGTTAATTATTAATGCTTCCAAAACAAAAATGATGCACATTAGAAGTCCTCACTTCAATTCAACTGAACAGCGGATTTATCTGGACAATTACGATTGCCCCGACACTACAATAGAATGCATTGAGTTAGTTGACAAATACAAATATTTGGGTGTAGTAATAGACTATCATTTTCTCTGGGATAGGCACATCGAAAAACTAAGAATAGATCTCAATAGAACTTTATTTGCCATTTCGTATTTGAATTACCATGCTTCCAAAGAGGTCTTAAAGCAGGTGTATTATGCTCTTATAGAGTCGAAGATACGATATGGAATAATGGCTTGGGGTAGTGCAACTAAAACACACATTTCCAAAATACAGAATCTTCAAAACGCAGCTTTGTTTTATACACATAAATAGTATAAAACAACGAGGAAATGAAGAAAATTTCAAAATTCTTCGGATAGAAGATATATTTAAGATGACCACCGCTATTGAATAGTTTGCTGACATCCGATTTACACAAATGATACAGCATCAAGTCAACACCAGAAGACGTGCCCAAGGAATGCTAAAACTCCCAGAAACTACGAGTATAATAACTGCAGTAGAAGCAAACTTCAATATACTGTTCCCACAATAATCAACGAATTACCTCATCAAATTTTAAATATTGTTAACTTTAGAAAAAGAAAAAAAACTTGTTAAAACTTTCTTATTAAGCTTGAATTCAAGCAACTAGGTGTAACTAACATATAAAATAATAACTATAAAATTAACTTTTAACTAAATTGTTAATACTAATTACAGCTATAACTTTGTTCACTTTATTATGTAATTTGCATTGAAACATATTTTTCTGCAAACAAGCTACGGCTTCGCAGATACTTATATAATTGTAATAATTAATAAATAAATAATAATAATAATACAAAAAAAAAAACAAAATTTGTAAATTAGTACTGGGTAATCGAAATTCGGACTGTAAATACGAGCAGCCCGAGTATGTTCTCAAAACATAAACTCTCTAAGCGTTTTAATCAGTCACCACAAACACATTGCAGTGGTGACTAGATAAAGTTTGGTAACGCGTGATATATACGAGGGGCGTTCAGCATATTCTCGGTATCGGGGTGAAGCTGTGGTTGTATATATAAATTGACTTATTTGTCAAGTAATACTATTATTTTAGTGCATTCATGTAAAATTTCATATAAATGCGATTATTAATTCGCGTTTTATCTCTTGTTAAACAGAATCATAATGGCAACTGAGACGATGATGGTGAAAATTGAGCATCGCGCTGTAATTAAATTTCTCACTAAGCAAGGAAAAAGTCAAAAAACTATTCATGAAGAGATGGTGGCTGTTTACCAGGGTTCCGCACCTTCATTATCAACTGTGCAGAAGTGGTCAAGTGAGTTCAAGAGAGGCAGAGAGAGCATTGAAGACGACCCCCGCTCCGGCGCCCCGGCTACTGCTTGTACGGGAGAAAGCATCAAAGAAGTCGAAAAACTTGTTCTTGAGGATGCCCGAATAAAGGTGAAAATGATGGCAGAGATCACCAAGCTTTCAATTGGTACCATTCACACCATTCTTCATGACCATCTTAACCTTTCAAAGGTCAGTGCAAGGTGGGTGCCACGAATGCTCACAGCGCCTCAGAAAAAAGTGAGAATCGCATGCTGTAGAGAGCTTTTGGAGATGTGTAGTGAGAACGCGGACGGTGTTATGGATCGAATTGTTACTGGGGACGAAACATGGGTCCACCACTATGACCCTGAAAGCAAACAAGAGTCCATGCAGTGGCATAAAAAAGGAACAGACCCCCCGAAGAAGTTCAAAGTCACTCCGTCTGCCGGGAAGTTCATGGCCATAGTTTTTTGGGACTCAAAGGGAATCTTGCTCATTGAGTACAAAAAAAAAAGGTGAAACCATCAACGCCACATCCTACGCTTCCATTTTGCATAATTTGCGGGAGGAAATTAAAAAGAAAAGACGGGGTAAACTCGCAGCGGGTGTGTTGCTTCTTCATGACAACGCTCCTGTTCACACGGCGCGAGTTTCCAAGGCTGCTGCGCGAGATTGTGGTTTCGAAGAAATCCAACACCCACCCTATAGTCCAGACCTTGCCCCTAGTGATTATTTCCTGTTTCCGGATTTGAAAAAATGTCTTCGTGGAAAAAGATTTTCGGATGATGAAGAACTCAAGTCGGCAATAAATGGGTATTTTGCAGAGAAAGAGGAAATTTATTTTATTGAGGGTTTAAAAAAGCTTATCTCAAGATGTAACAAATGCATTGATGTTAGGGGAGATTATATTGAAAAATAAAAACAATTTAAATTGAATTCGCATTTTCCTTCATATCGATACCGAGAATATATTGAACGCCCCTCGTACATGTAATCGTGATCTAAGTACGTTATTAGGAATAAATCGGATATATTTTTTTTATAATTTCTAAAAGAACTAGGTCTTTAAGACCCAGTGGCAGAATGAGGCGTTCACTTAAAGAGAAGAGTTCAATTCATGTGCACGCCGATTGAATCATTTGCTTTCGTTAAATAAAGTATTAACAGATCCAGAAAATGTCAGTTCTAGTAAGCCTGGGGGTCCAGATTTATTAGGTTGCATTATATGAAATGTCCGATTTTTCACTTAGTCCTCAATTGAAAGCTGTCGAGTACACAATACAGTTTGTTTTTTTTTATATAAGGCAAAGTGGTATGTGTGTTTGATGTGTGCGACTCTTAGGGTCCGTTGCAAGTACAGCTATTTTTTTCTAGGAATTGTGTTCGGGAGATCTAAGCCTCGACAGCGAACCGCGTGGGAAACTGGAAACGGTAATTGACGACGCCATTTTACGAGAAACGGTAGATGCAGACCCAAGAAAAAAGATGCGAGGCATTGCACACAACATGGGAATATCCCCCATGACAATAAGTCGACACCTATCTCAAATAGGAAAAGTGAAAGAACTCGACCAGTGGGTACCCCATGAATTGAACGAGGCCCAAAAACTAGGCTGTTTAGAAACCTGTGCATCACTGAGTCTAAGACACCGAACCGTATAATCACATGTGATGAAAAGTGGATTTTGTATGATAACCGTCAAACATCTGGGCAGTGGTTGGATGCAGACGAAAACCCAAAGCACACCCCCAAACTTGGTCTTCACCCAGAATAGGTTACGGTAACAATCTGGTGGACATTGAAAAGATCAATCCACTTTTCATTTCTTCAACCAGGGTAAACGATAAATGCAGTCAAATATTGTGAGGAAATCAAGCCTTCTATAAAAAAGGAATAATGGACCTTGAATCACGGTGGAAGAGGGTTATAGACGATCCTAGTAAAACATACAATGACAAAATATCTATTTCGAATATTAATATTTAGTTTATTGCAGTAGTTTGGGAGTGTTGCCAAATGGCAAAACGGGGACATACTTGGATACATTTTGAGAAATTATCATCTACATTTTTATTACAAAAAAAAAACTACTTATTTAAACAATTGTATTATTTTTGTTTCCTTTATTTATTAATTTCTTGTGTATTGAATAAAACATTTTACACAAAGACCGACATTACATTTTACGCAACCTGTACGACCAATTGACCGATTTCCAATATGGACTTGACAACTTTTTTTTTTAACTAAAACGCAAATCATTTGAGATTCGCTGGACCCAATTTTCAGCGACTAGGCCACATATTTCGGCCGAAACGGCCGCTATTTCGCGTTCCATGTTGACTCTGAGCTCTTCCAACGTCGTCGGCGTGTTGGCATAAATCAATGACTTAACGTAGCTTCACAGAAAATAGTCAAGCGGCGTTAAATCGCACGAACGAGGCGGCCAATCGACTCGCCCATGTCTTGAGATAACACGCTCACCATATTTACTCTTCAATAAATCGATTGTAGCGTGTGCTGTGTGGCTTGTGGCACCATCCTGTTGAAACCACATGTCGTCCAAGTCCATATCTTCCAATTCGCACCATTCACAGTAACGTGACGATCGTTATCGTCGACGAAAAAATATGGCCCAATAACGCCGCCGGCATGCAAACCGCACCAAACAGTTATTTTTTGTGGATGAAGTGGTGATTCATGAAGCACATGTGGATTTTAACCCGACCAATAACGCATATTTTGTTTATTGACGAACCCATTGAGCCAAAAATGAGCTTCGTCACTGAAGATGATTTTGCGATGAAATTCATCATCTTGGCGCATCTTCTCCAGAACCCAATCGGAAAACGTACGTCGCTTCAAATGGTCCATCGGCTTCAATTCTTGAGTCAGCTTGATCTTTTGTGGGTGTAAACCAAGATCCTTACGCAAAATACGCCATAATGTAGCGTGGTGTGGCCGTGGTGTAGTGGTACCAGCAATCGCTTCTCACTCGGAGGGTCCAGGTTCGAGTCCTGCCCATGGCAAGTCAGTTTTTCATTTGTAATTGGAACTCAGACAGAAAAATTCTACGTGTGAAGGCATAACACTGACACGTAGATTTGGCTGTTGTAGAGTTTCAAGCACAGAAAAAAATACTGTGAATTATACCTCGAATCACTCTGAGTGAAGCAAAATCTCTCCGCCCTATTCGGACTCCCACCCCCTGGAGAGTGAATATCGAAACCAAACACACCTCAGTTTCAAACCACCACAAAACAATTTTCCGTTCTCTTCCTTCTAAAAAAGGGTATTTAACCCCTTAGGCGCGCGTAAATAATAAAAAAAAAATAATAATAATGTGGTCTGAGCGATGCCCAATTCTTGAGAACGCCGTGGAATTGACTGATTTGGATCGTTTGCTACGGACGCCTGAACGGCAGCGATATTTTTGACACTTCGACCAACCCGTTGTCTCATTGACACGGCAACATCAAACAACGAATAGGTAGACTCAAATTTTTGCACTAAACTTGGTATTGCCTGTTTACTAGGGTGAGAATTACGACCGAAAATTGGAGTTAACGCTCTTAAAGTTGCAGTCACCGACTCCGAATTCCGGTAGAAAATTTTTACAATTTGCAAACGTTGCTCGTTCGTGTACTTTACCATGATGAAAATGTTGAGTTTACTGAATAAATTGACAGTGACAGTTTGATGATTAGTGAAAGAGTGCGTTCACAAAGCAAATTAAAAATTGTCAAGTCCCTATTGGAAAACCCTTTACATAAATCGCCAGCACAACGCTTCTTTCTCTCAATAGGCATGACATAATAACACATGCCGTAGTACTCGTAACGTAAAATTGTTTGCAAGGAGCTTTCGTCTACTTTACGTCTAGTATTCACAGAAGGACTGGGTCGCTGTGGTTTTTGACCAAAGTGCCTGCAGTAATATATAGCTACTTATTTTCTAAATGCTGGCTGTGAAATATTTGACTGTCCCAAGTGATGTAGTTGCCAAGCATTCTGCATACATACATTCATCATCCACGTAAAAATGGAGCTCTACCACTTTTTTCCCTTTTGTCACCCTGTAAAGGGACACATTTAGATCCAACCGGTCAACTCCACACATATTTTTGTAGTGATTGGTCATTGCACAAGGACGAGGAACAAACACCTTGACTTTTTTTTCCATACAGTATCGTGATGTATTTGTCATTGGATGTTGGCCAAAAACAGTTGATGCTACACTAACTATGATATTATCAACCCATTTTGTAAGGTGAATATTAGTTGCTCTTTTTTCAGTGGAAGTGGACAGGTATTTGGAATGCCGTTCTGGCTAATGGTCCCGATGGTCAGCATTGGAAACCCAGTGAACAGGTTATCAAAATAAAAGGAAAACGATAGGGACTGAATGTCTTCTGAAAAATTTACTAATTAATGGAGCAGCACATTTTCCAAACTTAGATTGATATTCGGGTACCGATCGAGGGTTTTTACCTTGATACTCGTATATCTCAAAGTTGACCAAATACCCTGATGACAGACACCATACTTGGCATCCACACCGCAATGGGCTACCTTTTATAAATTGCTTGCAGCCGTGCCTTCCGAAGCAATCGATCATACTTTCATCATAAGAACAATTATGTTCTGGATGAAAGTGCTTCAGCATTTTAGTCTTCAGGCGATCATTTAGCGGCCTAAGTTTCCACATTTTGTCCGGATTTGTAGTTCCTGATCCTTCATCTTGAGCTGTCCGCAAAGTGTAAGAATTGCAAAATCTCGTTGAATCGATTCTTTCGCATGCTGTCGCACACTAGACTGTTCCGTAAATCTTTTTTGTTGCTCCACATATTAAGTAGAGTTGTATGATAGTGTTAACCGCTGATCAAAAGATTTCCAATAAAAGTGCGAATCTCAGCAATAGTAAATTTCGGATTAATTTTTTCACGAAAAATAGCATATTTGACTAATATGTTGCAACAACCCATCATCAAAAAATTTTTCAAGCTGCTCATGTGGCTGCAGGTCCAGTCCACGAAATTTGCCTTATGGGAATCATTTGGCCTAATTTGTCACACACATTCCACGTTAGGCCCGACTTATGTGCGACTTGTTTACAATTTGCAATGTTGGTGTGTGTTTTCATAAGCTTTTTTGTCTTACCAGCCTGATTTGTTGTTGGTACAATTCCAAATTTTGTTTGCTGGGTCAAAATTTGTAACACGTCGATCACATCTTAGCACAATTTCACAACTCGCTCTTAGCTGACCGCGGCAAACATCATCATTAATGTCTGCCAACTCATCACCTGCATCGTCTTCTCCGTTGTTATGTTCATCATTTTCGAGAGGTTCAATGAAAATTGCGCGAACGTTGTCAGATTCGTTGTCGTTTAAATTGTCGGTTTCTTCGAGGTAATCTAGAACCTCTTTTAGAGTTAGTTTCCTTGATCGCAAAGAAACAAACAATAAAAAGAACAATGAAATACATATATGCATTTCAAGTTGTAACTAAAAAAAACATCACAAAACAATTTACACAATTTATCTTGAAGATGTCCTCGTGTGTCCATATGGCAACACTAACAAAAAGCACAAAAAAAAACAATATACATATATTATTTTAGTAAAACAAACAAACATGCAAACAAACAAACGCATTTACTTTTTCATGTACGCAATATCAAATTTTTTCATAATTAATTTTTTTGGCAAATTTTGAGCTCTTTCACTTTCTACACCGCATGCACAATTGAAACATTTTTCTTAAGCACATATTAACTGTCAAGTATTAAAAACACAAAGCTGGAAATTTACTGTTTATGAATGCGTTATAACTTTTTATGTCGATGTAAAGGTTAAGCCACCGACCAGACAGAGATTGATGCGAAATGAAGAAAACATATCCACCGTAGCGGCCAGTATCAAAACCCATAAATGTAGATTCGGCACCGATCAGCTGAATTGGGCATCGTCGAGTCAACCCAGGTTATTTTGCGGTTGAATTTTGGCCTACATCTGTTTGATATCATTCGATTATTTTCTCTGGGGCTACGTCAAGTTCTTACTCTACGCTAACAAGCCAACCGCTTTTGACGAACTTCAGGCCAACATTCGACACGCTATTGCCGGAATAACGCCGCATATATTAGATCGAGTCATTAAAAATTGGAACGACCGGCGGCCATTTGAATGATGCTATTCCACACGTAATGGCATGAACATGGTCACAAATTTTTTTTTCCCTCTCGTTCTTATCTACTCACTCCTTATGAAGGAAAAAAACCTTTAGTACTTAACCCTTTTAGTGCCGGGCGAAATGGAGGTGCCTATGCGAGAAAAACCGGCCGAATTTCACAGTTTTACAAGGGTTCGGGAAAATGCTTATAAAAACCAAACGAGAAACGATATTTACATGATTCAAAAAGCTGCGTATTATAGATGAAATACAGAACGAAACAATGACACTAGTTTTTTTGTACTCATTTGAGAATTATAGAAAAAACAAAGGTATATATGTTTATAAATGAAGTAAAAGTTGAGTTCTCTCGTACAAAACGTGTTTGCACATACAAACAGCCATCTTTTCACCACAATTTTATATGGGTCAATTATAATGAAGCATATACTTTGTATTTCCAATATATTTTGTAACAAGATAAACAATATTACATAACAAAAATAAAACATAACTTGAAGGTACACGGTAGGCGCCAGGCGGATTATCTCTTTCGAAATATGTAATTGTTATCGGTAATATAACATTGCTGAAACAAGGTACACGGTAGGCGCCAGGCGGATTATCTCTTTCGAAATATGTAATTGTTATCGGTAATATAACATTGCTGAAACAAAATTATGTTGTCATAAATATTTATACATATATTGCAAATGTGTAAAATTTTGTTATTGCAACTCACACAAATAATTTATTTAGCATTCGTGGCTACTAATGCACACTCCATGCAATCCTTTGTTGCACTTATTGCAAACTGTGCGTGATTTTCTCTTTGGGCCACCATCCTTTCTGCTGCACACCACGCAAACCCTTTCCAGTTTTCCAGGCAGTTTCCGTACACCTATGCGGGGCACATTTGTTGAAGTTTCCGCTAATGGTGTGTCGTGTGCTATCCTCTTTAGTGCCAACCATTCAGTGGTTATCGACTGGATAACATCAGTAATGAATTCCAGTCTTGTTTTGGTTTTGCCGTCTGTATTGTGCCGATATAATATGTAGGCATTCAACACCATTCGGGAGAAAATGGAGAAAACTACTTTTTTCCAATATTTGATGGCTCTTCTTTCATCTAAGTATGAATATAGCATCATGTCTGACGTGTCTACGCCTCCCATGTGTTTGTTATATTCAGCTACGATTGCTGGTTTTTCGACCTGTATTTGTGCATTCCTTTTCCTGATTGTAGTCGTTTTGTTCTGAGCCTTCTCAAATGTGGACATCAGTAAAACATTTTTCTTCTGCGACTTTTTTTCCCGGTACGCTAATAGTAAGACTTCATTATTTCGGGCGTACTTAGATGCGCCCTCTTGCAATTTAGTCTTCATAAATGATGGAATATATTTGTTGCTGCGGATTGTGCCAGTCAGATATGTCCCTTTTTCAAACAGTGCTCTTGCTAAGGGAATGCTTGTAAAAAAGTTGTCTGCTACCACGTGATAGCCTTTCATAAAATAATTGCCCATATTCAATAATTTATGAATCACGACGTGGCCAAGACCATTCTTCTTTATTTCTTCTTTATCGGTTTGATCCCTAGCTCCTCTATAGCAGAAGAACGATAAGCAGTAATGGGTAACTGCATCAGTCAACATCCAAAACTTGATACCCCACCTGTGATGCTTTTTATTTGGCAGATATTGAATCAACGACGTTCTACACTTCGTGCCGACTAATGATTCGTCAATACTCAGATGTTGGTTAGGCGAATAATGAAATTTGAACTTATTGTTTGCATGGATAACGACTGGTTGAAATTTCGCTGTAGGGTCATATTCTGGGTTATCACGTGCTGGTAATTTTTCATTGTCTACTACGTGGAAAAACCTACAAACTAATTGAAATCTGTTGCGACTGAACATTTGGCCAAACCATGGGATTTGTCTGTGGTTTGTTGACCAATAACTGAAAAGTGTCGGTCTACGTGTTATACCCATTTCCAAGAGCACAGCAATAAAAGCCCTTACTTCTGAAACTGTGGTTGCCTTCCACTCTGTTGTTCTGGATCCTGAGGGAACATTGATTCTATTGAGGAACTGCCTGGCATATCGATTCGTCTCATTTCTCAATAAGCTCAAAAATTCTTCCGTAAAAAAAAGATCAAAATACGCTCTCGGCATGGAATTTCTTGCTGGCATATGTTTAGGCCACGTCGTTGGCCACGGTAACTTCACGGAAATCTCTCAGCTCTTCCTCGGTATCGTTTCCCTCTAATTCTGATTCGCTATCATCGCTCGCTTCACTATCACTGTAGATCCTACGTGGATGCCGACTTCCTGGTGCCACGATTTCTTCCTCGTCACTATGAGCTAGATCCAACTGGTCAACCATTCGGACTATTTCCGCGTCATCCATGACGGGTTTTTTTATAAAACGGTTGATGGTAAAATTTTCCTCAAAAGCAACAATGTTTGACACAAGCGAAAAACAACGGTAATAACACAAAACACGCTTTCAAACTGTAAATGGGACGAAATATACTGTTCACATCAACGATCGTGGAGAAACTAACTGATCCTACGTTTCGCTGCGGCAATGCGATGTTATTTTGTGTTATATAAAACACTGTCGACAAGTACCGATAAGGGTCCAAATCCACAGCGATTTACGCCGCAGATCGAATATCGCCTGAGTGGCGACCATCGGTGTTTATGTTAGACTTCGGTACCTCCAAGCGATAGGAAAAGGTCGTCGTCCACAAAGAGTTAAAACGAAAAACTATTTTTTTTAATTCTCTCATAGTGAAATTAGATCATTTATAACGTATTACAAATTTATTTTGAGATAGAGTTCTCCCGCAATGCGAATAGTAAAGCGCTACGAGGCGCGGGCCGATATATCGGCTCTGGCACTTCTCGCGAGTGTAGCAGGAGCCGATATATCGGCTCCCGGCACTCAAAGGGTTAAGATATATGTTGAAAATGTTACGTTTGAAATGGAAATCGATTCGGGGGCTTGTGTTGCAGTGTGTTATGAATCCGATGATTTGAATTATTGTAGGCATTGCAAGACGGTGAAAATTTAGTGACTAGGAAAATTTCTTGATTTGATCAGAATTAAAAGTAAGCATACCTTTAGGGCACTTTTGGGTAGAAAGTGGATAGAAGTTCCATACCAGGAGTGGAGGCGATACTTCATTGAAAAAGGTGGAATGATACATAATCTCGACATGTTAAAGGGTCTTCCAGAAACTATAGGATTAAGAGACAAGGTTAAGGAAGAGATAGAAAGGTTGTGCGGAACAGCAGTTTTGATACCTTTAAAGAGGGGTAAGTGGGCAAGTTCGTTGGTGATTGTGATCAAAGGATATTTTTCAGTTAGGTTATGTGTGAATTGTAAAAGGACGGTGAACAGGACGTAGAAATGGAGCACACTGTAATTCCAATAATTGACGATATTTTAACAGGGTTAGCTGAGTGGAAATATTTTTGTAAGTTAATCTACATTCCCAATCTATCTGAAGAAATTTTAGTCTTGCATGAATTGACATTGGTCAATAAGCTATGGGATTGGAACGAGAGCCACAAAAATGCATTTGGGAGGAGTAAGGATTTAGGACCACCCTAAAAAACCGATTATAATTTCCGAAGATACCAGTCCGTATGGGGTAAGGGCGATCTTATCTCATTTAGTTGATGGAGTAGAACGTCCCGTAATTTTTGTATCTAGTACACTTATTCGCCATTGCATCGGGAAGCGCTGACAATTGTTTTTGCGGTTCAAAAATTCCATAAATACATCTATGGACTAAGTTTCATAATTTATAGTGACCGTAAACCTCTCCAAGCTATTTTCGAAAAAAAGGACTATCATGCTGTCGATGTATACAGTCCCTGGCCATTAGACACACTGTAAAATTTTTATAATTATTAGATTAAACGCAATATTTTTAACTTTTAACGTTACAGAAACTAAGTTTTACTTATTGTTTTGTGGTTCTATTTTCTTTATTTTTTTATTTTGATATGTTGCATTATGTAGGTATACATGCATAATGTCAAAGTATTGGTAACAGAAGTACAGACTTCTTTCAGTCGCATTTTCGCATTCTGCCGGTTCGGACTTGTTTGTGTGACTTTAAAAGCTTTGTGTGCTTACTAGCGGTATTGAATTGTATTGTTTGTTTATTGTGTGCTTCTTTACTGTTATTAAACAACATTTTTGACCAACAAAAATAATAAATTGTGACATTTTAATCATGGGTAAGAGAGGAGACCTGTCACCACGTAAAAAAGCTGAAGTGAAAGCTCTGATCAACACAAAAGCTTTTTCTAAACGAGAAATATCTCGAAAAGTGTGAGTGTCTGAGGCTAGCGTTAGACGGATAAAGAAAAAATTGAATGTGGTGAAGAATTAAGCCCAAGAAGAAAGAGCAGATGCGGAAGAAAGCCGATTTTCACACCAAGATATGTACAGAAAATTTGCATCGAAAACAGATTTGCAACCACAAAAATTATAAAAACTCAATTGGAAGAAGCTAATATTATTGCTTCTGAGCGCACCGTACGCAGAAAACTAAAAGGTTCGGGTTTAAACGCCCACAAACCCGCCAGGAAACAAAAGTTAACAGCTGCCATGAAGCAAAAGCGTCTGAATTGGGCAAAACAGTTGCGAGGTAAGGACGTGGACTTCTGGAGGTCATTAATTTGATATTAAATTTATCGAAAACGATAAAATAATTCAAATTCAGTATTGTTCTAAGAATTTTTATTTCTTTTTTGTGTTTTTGACAGGTGTGCTTCAGCGATGACAGCACTTTTGAGATTTTGGACATCAAAGCTCAGTTTGTTCGTCGACGCCGTGGAGAAAAATTTCACTCCGATTGTTTCGTTCAGACTTTGAAGCACCCTACCAAAGTGATGATCTGGTCAGTCATCAGCGGCAAAGGCACAGGACTTCTGTACGTGGTAAAAGGGATAATGTGACAAGACCAGTACAAAGAAGTCTTGCAGAATCGGTTGGTGCCGCAAGTCAGAGAATGGTTCCCGAATGGAGAATCATATATTTTTATGCAAGATGGAGCTCTATTCCACACAGCCCGGTCTATAAAAACTTATTTGAGGTAAGAAAACATCCCTCTATTGGATTGGCCGGGAAACAGCCCTGACATGAACGTGTGGGAGCTGATGAAAATGGAATTGGCTAAAGATGCGGTCACAACAAGAACTACGCTTATAGAAAAAAGAATTCACGTGTGGAATCACCACCCACAAATGCAGGAAACAGTCCAATCTTTCATTGACAGTATGCCGCGCAGAATTGAGGCTCTTATTAAAGCAAAAGGAGGCTCAACCATATATTGAAAAAAATAACAAAAATATTGCAAATATTAATAAAAAAAAAATTTTCCAATAAATATGTTGTTTTATTTCTATAAAAAAGTAGGAAATAGTTTATATTCTGCAAAAAAATTAATTTAAGTGCAATACAATATTCGAAAACCTAATTAAAATAGCTGTAAATTGAGATTTTGCATAAAATCTATAGTGCGTCTAATAATATGGCCAGGGACTGTAAGTAATAAATTAAATACCGAAAGGCTTCGCAGGTGGGAAAAGCAGATGCATTATCGAAGCTGCCTCTTTCGGTAGGCACAGAAGTTGAGGACGACAGTATTAATTTCTTGAACATATCTGATTGCCCTTTAAGGGTAGAAGATGTTCGCCGGGAAACAAAAAAAAAAGGTTTTGCAGGAAACTTATAAATTTGTCACAGGCGGATGGCCAGAGGTTGTGTCTATGGAAGTTAGACCATGTTTGTGAAAAGATTTTCTTAACGGAATCAGAATGCTTATTTTACTCTGATCAAATAGTTATACCAAACAGTTTAATAAATAAAGTGTTGGAATTGGTGCATGAAGGTCATATTGGGGTAGTAAGGGCAAAGTTCTTAGCACGCTCATGTGTGTCGGGGCTGAATATTGATAATGACATAGAAATATTTTATCTACAATGCGAAGTTAGTCAAGTTACACAGAGTTCCAAAAAGAGGTTTTTAAGTACGTGGCGTATTTCTAGCTATCCGTTGGAACGAATCCATTTAGATTTTTGCACAATAGATAACATGTCTTCTGTTATTAAAACAGTGGTCGACATGTTCTCTAAGTGGATAGAAGCTTTTCATATAAACACTACTACAGCAAAAAGTGTGATTGTACGACTAAGAGGCATGCTTAGTACATTTGGCTTACCAAAATGTGTATTGTTAGCGATAATGGGCCGCCTTTTAGATCAAAAGAATTTAACTTGTTTTGTACATCAAATGGAATTGAAGTACTGAAATTACCACCATATCAGCCACAGTCAAACGGCATTGCAGAGCGGGCTGTTCAAACTTTTAAGAGCTCCATTCGGAAAATGTTAATGGATCCAAAAATACGTATGCTATCTTGAAATCACTAAGTTATCACCTGCAAATATGTTGTTCAAACTTAAGCCTAAAACGTTGTTCGATTTAATTCTATAATACCTCATCACCGAAGAAATAGTTCAGATAAGGCGAAAATCGTGTTAAAACATCAACACAAACCGATGATTCAAGACTATAAAGTACGCGATACCGTATAGTATCGAACAAATTTTTTCAATTTATATTAAATGGATACCAGCCAAAATAATTAAGAAACAGTAATTTCAGATATTTGATTATTTTTAATTGAATCAATAAACATCGATCAGATGAAAAAAAAAGAATGTTAATTGTATGAACTAGAGTTAACCATAAGAGACGTCAGTCTTATGATGATACAGTTGTAAATGATTTGTATATGATTAACCGAAGTAAGGCTACAAAGTTAAGGAAAAACTTTATTCAGAGTGAATAAATTTATTTAGTTGTATATAAATACTAGCAAATCCATGCCCGCTTCGCTAAGCACATTTCCAAGGGGCTGTTCTCTCTATAAAAAAAATGCAGTTTAGTTAAGGCGTAAAATTTCTTCAATTCGTCAGGCTTGAGAAATGCTGAAACTTAAGAGAGCAGAAAGAAAACTTAAAATTCGTTCTTAAAATATTTTACATTTTATTCTAATGCTTTCTTATAAACAACATTTTTGGTTTTTCCATCTTTTACGTAAATAAAAAGTGCGGCCGGTTTCCGTACTCTAGAACACCCAACAAACATTTGACCATGAGAAAGCACCGGATATTCTAAATCTATATCGGAAATTTGCAAACACTGACCTTGCGCTTTATTTATAGTGATGGCAAAAGCAAGGCGAATAGGAAATTGAAGACGTTTAAAATCAAATGGCAAATCATTGGAATTCTGGCAATTAAAACGTCTTCTAATTTATATTTTTAAGTCAGAATCATAGCTTCAATCAGATTGTTCATTAACTTTACAGCAAGTCTCGTACCATTGCAAAGTTTTGGCGCAGCATTATAATCGGGACTCGAACTTTTAGCGCTAAATAATGAGGTGACAGTCCCGGTAAATCAAGCGAATTCAAAGATTCCGTCGGGTAATTCCCTACGTCATCCTGTCAAAAGAAGTGTCAAAAGATTTGTAGGCAAAAAATTGTCCATTTATTTCCTCCAAAATATATGCATTAATTTCAACGACATCTTTATTTTTGCCAGCCAATATAGCTCTTTCACTTAACCAAGTAAGATTTTTATAGTTCTTCACTATACTTGGAAACACACTTTGAACCAGTTCTTTCTTTGAATTCCTTATACAATAGAAATTGGAAGGCAGTGTTATTAGGCCATTTGAACTATTTTTCCTTTCCCAATATCCAACAGCTGCTTTGAAAATTCTGCCGCAGATAGATCGTTTCGTAACTGTATAAGGACATTTGTAGTGAGTGTAAGTGTTTTAACATATCTCCACAAAGGAGAACATTTAAAGCAGGCATTGAGTTCAGCCGCAGCAGTGGAATGGGATATGACCGGCAAAGTTTGTCTGAAGTCGCCCGCCAACAATATCACGGCGCCGCAAAATATTTCTTTTTTACCTCGCAAATCTTTTAAGGTTCGATCTAAAGCTTCAAGTGACTGATGTTTGCGATGCGCTTGCCGATGGATTTTTCGACGAACCGCGCATTTGAGAAAATCTTCCGATTGGCCTGATGATGCCTGGGAAGTGCTTTACGAAAAATTCACAGAGATGTTTACGATGCGCTTGGTGATGGATTTTTCGATGTACGGCGCATTTGAGAAAGTCTTTCCTCCTCATCGTATAAATCTGAAATATAATAACAAATCAAAATGTATATAGTTTGTTTAGTCGATAAAAAATGTATGAATAATCCAAATTATGTTACCGAATGAGATATGACTAACTTCAAGTGGCTCTTTATCCCAATCCGTCAAATATACAAAAAAGAATAAAGTATCCAAAAAATTGCAATAACGTGCAAATTAATTACAAACAAAAATCTTTGCCGGTTGTATTGTTGCGGAGTGACAATGACGATGATGATATATAGTTGCGAGACGGCGGTTTTAATGCTTTCAAAAATTCACTTCAAATATTTGAACAAAATGTTTCACAAATATTAATACTGTAAAATGTTTGTGTGGGTACAAATGATAGAACTTATTCTTTTCAATACAAATCCCTTTATTCAGTACAGTTACAATTCACTTTTTAATTCTTTCTCTCAGTACAATTCAATTTCTCAACCACTTATACTTTTCTTATCTTTTACTTAAACCACTTAATCACTTCTCCTAATTAACACTTCAAATTACACTTTAGAACTCATTTGCATACCTTTGGGATGCTGGTATTTATACTCGAATGACATATTTCGAGAACAATCCTCGCCACCCAGCGTCCCATACAATTCCCAATTTGCTAGAAAATTCGATTCTACTCTCCAGTCAATGACTTTGCTAATCCAGTATCGAAACCTTCGAGTCTTCGAGTTTCGACATTGACTGGAGAGTAGAATCGAATTTTCTAGCAAATTGGAAATTGTATGGGACGCTGGGTGGCGAGGATTGTTCTCGAAGTATGTCATTCGAGTATAAATACCAGCATCCCAAAGGTATGCAAATGAGTTCTAAAGTGTAATTTGAAGTGTTAATTAGGAGAAGTGATTAAGTGGTTTAAGTAAAAGATAAGAAAAGTATAAGTGGTTGAGAAATTGAATTGTACTGAGAGAAAGAATTAAAAAGTGAATTGTAACTGTACTGAATAAAGGGATTTGTATTGAAAAGAATAAGTTCTATCATTTGTACCCACACAAACATTTTACATTGGTGTCAGAAGTGGGATAGGACTTATTGTGTGTAAAAAAAACAAAAAAAAAAAAGTGTTTTCTGACTATTTGAAAAAGCTAGAATGGGTCGAAAACTATTGCAGTTGACCCTCGTCCAACTCAAATCCGAGTTGAACAAGAGAAGCCTCACCGCCAGTGGAGGAAAAAGTGACCTGGTGCTCCGACTTCAGGAGGCTTTGAACAACGAGGGACATGATCCTGATGCATATTCCTTTGATGTTGACGAGGATGAACAGACAAGTACCGGCAATGACATGGCTGCAATGATGCAACTCCTCTTATTAAATCTGGAAGAACAGAAGAACAGTCTGGAACAAAAAATGGACGAACAGAAGAGCAGCATTGAACAAAAATTCGAGGAACAAAATAATAGTCTAGAACAAAAACTGGAAGAACAAAATAACGTTCTACACCAAAAGTTCGAAGAAATAGATAACAAATTTGAAAGAATAGAGAAGAATGTTGGCGAAAAATTCGAACAAATGGACAGCAAAGTTAAGCAACTGGCAAAAGAGCTCGACACAGTGCGGAAACATGCGAGAATGTTCTTTAAGCGGTCCAAGGAGAAAAGATTTGAAGCCTCCCTCATTCGATGGCCAGACCTCATGGTCTACTTATAAGAAGCAGTTTGAAATGGCTGCCTGTGCAAACGACTGGGACAATGAGGAAAAATGCTTTGCCCTAACAATAGCCTTGCACGGTCCTGCAGCAGAATTGTTACAAACAGTAGACATCGAAAAGCATAAAGATTATGTGACTTTAGTACAGGCTATAGAGAAACGGTTTGGGGATAGTCACATGCAGGAGGTCTTCAAGGTCCAATTGCAAAGCCGAACGCAGCAAAGAGGAGAAACACTGCAGCAGCTCCAAGCAGACGTGAGTAGACTTGCACATTTGTAATATCCCACCGCAAGCCAAGAAATAATCAACGAAATGGCAAAGGACGCATTCATCAGGGGAATTGCAGATTTGAAGCTACAATCAGCAGTAAGGATGGCCGCGGAAAAGAACGCTTGCTGAAGCACTTGCCTTCGCTCTGGCGATGGAAGCATCCAATCAGGCTTCCAAAGGAATGCATTTCATCAGGGAAATAGTATCTGGTGAATACTCCTGCTCAAGACCAACTACCATGCAACGAAATATCCCGCGGGAGAGACGAAGGATGCGCTGCTGGAACTGCGATAAAGTAGGTCATTTGCAAGGGCATTGTAAAGAGCCGGTACGACGAGAAGGCTGCCTGCACTGGGGTTACAGGCAAATAGAAAGAAAAACCGGCAGAAACGGCTACCAAGAAACCGGTCAAATTTCCAGAAGCCATCAGTTAGGAAATGCTTACTTCGCGGGGCAGAAGTCTGTAGAAGGAGTCGACGACTCCAGGGTAATTATCCCAGTCTCACATGTAAACCAGTGCAACGAAAGCCTCCCAGCAGAAGTAGTCAGTGGTAAAGAAGCGAAACAACAGGCAACTATCCAAATGATCAGGACTGAGCCAATAGAGGGTTGGAGTATAGACGAAATCCGTTCCTCCCAACAGGCAGACAATGACATCGAACCAATATTGGCCTGGAAGGAACACGAGGAAAGACCAAACTGGCAGCAGATATCAGATCGGAGCCAAACTCTGAAGGCATACTGGGCACAGTGGGACTCGCTTTTTGTGCAAGATGGATTGCTGAAAAGAAAATGGGAAAGTGCAGATGGGACAACATCTCGTATGCAGCTAATAGTGCCACGGTCCAGAGTCAGCCAAGTAGTCCATGAAATACATGACGGAATCTCAGGTGGCCATTTGGGAATAAACAAGACGTTGGAAAAGGTAAGGGAACGATTCTATTGGCTAAGCGCTAAACAACATGTCGAGAATTGGTGCAAAAAGTGCATAAGATGTGCGGCTACCAAGGGTCCAAAAGTAAAGCCACATGGCCAAATGCAACGATACAATGAGGGAGCACCTTTCGAACGAATAGCCATCGACATCGCTGGCCGTTTCCCGAAACCTTTAATGGTAACCGATATACCCTCGTGGTCATGGATTACTTCAGTAAGTGGCCGGAAGTGTTTGCCATCCCAAATCAAGAGGCTAAGACCGTAGCCGAACAGATAGTCAACAACTGGGTGAGCAGTTTTGGGGTCCCAATGGAGTTGCACTCTGATCAAGGGCGAAACTTTGAATCAAAAGTCTTCCAAGAAATATGTCAATATTTGGGAATAAGAAAGACAAGGACAACGCCACTACACCCTCAATCTGATGGAATGGTCGAGCGATTCAATCGGACCTTGAGTGAGCATCTATCTAAGGTTGTCAGCAACTGCCAGCGGGATTGGGATCGACACATACCCCTCTTCTTAATGGCCTACCGAAACGCGGTCCATAGCTCAACAGGGCACACACCATCCGAGATCTTATTTGGTCAAACAATTCGGTTGCCAAGTGAGGCAAAATTCGGATCCCCACCGACGGAGCCCAAAGAGGTGAACGAGTACGTGAATGACTTACGCAGCAGGATTCGTAAATTGCATGAAGACACCAGAGAAAAGATGAAGCTAGCAAGCAGCCGCATGAAAACTAGGTACGATATCAAGGCGAAATCTTCCGGTTTCAACGAAGGAGATCTGGTTTGTCTGTATAATCCTCAGGGTGAGAAGGGCAAATCACCAAAATTGCAACAGGACTAGGAAGGTCCATACAAGGTGATAACCCGCATTAATGACGTTGTCTACCGGATCCAGCGTGGGGATCGAGGAAAATTGAAAGTGGTCGATTTGGATAGAATGAGTCATTTCAACGGGATGCTGAATGACGAAGTCGTTCGGGACGAACAACTGTAGGGAGGGAGCAATGTGATAACCACTTAAATGTGAGCAGTGACATCTAGATTTACAGCGCAAAAGATGTCGATACTCGAAGACCAGAAGATTTCGATACTTGAATAACAAAGTCTCGACCATTGATGACTGGAGAGTGGAATCGAATTTTCTAGAAACTGGAAATTGTATGGGACGCTGGATGGCGAGGATTGTTCTCGAAGTATGTCATTCGAGTATAAATACCAGCATCCCCAAGGTATGAAAATCAGTTCTAAAGTGAAATTTGAAGTGTTAATTAGGAGAAGTGATTAAGTGGTTTAAGTAAAAGATAAGAAAAGTATAAGCGGTTGAGAAATTGGATTGTACTGAGAGAAACAATTAAATAGTGAATTGTAACTGTACTGAATAAAGGGATTTGTATTGAAAAGAATAAGTTCTATCATTTGTACCCACACAAACATTTTACAATATATGTTCATATGTATCTATTTTTGTGAACCATAATTATAATGTTAAGACTTTTTTTTAAAGGGGGAGATAATGAGATATATTTAATCTCATAAAAGACTCACTCTCTTGTTCTTTGCTCTTAGAAGTAAGCTGTTGTAAGAACTTTTATTAAATAAAGTAATTTATTCTTTACTGAACACTAAGCGACCTCAAGAATATTTCACTGTGAACAACTGCTTTCTTATTAGCATTGCTCTTTCTAATTCTACTTTGCATACCATAAGGTGGTTTGTTGAATAACCTTGGCCATCTGAAGACCTAGCTGCAGCTAAATTCACATCAAAACGCGGAGATAGTAAGCGGCTCTACATTTTTTTTATAATTTACGCGCGCCTAAGTTGTTAGATACCCTTTTACTGTTGCCCGGGCGCGGGCGGAAAGATAGAAGGAGGAGAAAAGAAAATTGTTTTGTAGTGGTTTGAAACTCAGGTGTATTTGGTTTCGATATTAGCTCTCCAGGGGGTGGGAGTCCGAATAGGACGGAGAGAATTTTCTTCACTCAGAGTGATTCGCTTATAATTCATATTTGTTTTTTGTGCCTGAAATTCTATAACAGCCAAATCTACGTGTCAGTGTTATACCTTCACACGCAGAATTTTTCTGACCGAGTTCCAATTACACAAATGAAAAACTTGTCATGGGTAGGATTCGAACCTTGACCCTCCGAGTGAGAAGCGATTGCTAGTACCACTACAACACGGCCACCCCACATGAAGAATGATAGTGTCTTGTGCGCCCTACAGAGAAAAGTAAGAGAGAGAAACTTTATAGATTAAAAAGAACGAGCAAGGTAATGTTTATGTCACCATTACGTGAAATCAATCGACCTCCATCCTGTAGAAAATAAACATCGTCTGTGTCTACTCGAATTTCTTCACTTTGAGGGCACAAAAAATCTTCAATCACTTGTCTATAGCGCTCTCCGTTAACAGTAACAGCTCTTTCATTTGTGTCTTCGAAGAAAAATGAACCCATAATTCCACCAGGCTAAAAGCTAAACAGTACATTTTTGTGGATGTAATGATTTTTCTGAAATTATTCGAGGATTTTCTTCTCCCCAGATGCGAAAATTTTGTTTGTTGACGAATCCATAAAATGTGAAATGAGCTTCTTCACTAAAGATGATAAAAACAGCACATTTTTGTGGATGTAATGATTTTTCTGAAATTATTCGAGGATTTTCTTCTCCCCAGATGCGAACATTTTTTTTTGTTGACGAATCCATAAAATGTGAAATGAGCTTCTTCACTAAAGATGATTTTGCGTGATAAAACAGCATCATGTTCTAACATTTTCATAATAAGTTTGTATAACTTTATTGCGTTATTCTAGCTGTTAACTATCCACCGTTAAAATAATACTAGACTCACATGTACATCACAAATGTCAAAGATGACATAAAAAAGGTAGCGTTCAGAAATTATTATTATTTATTTATTATCAATTAGCTCAAACTAAATGCTAACTAAAACTAAGAAGCACTAGCTGCAATGTCTATCGCCTTTAATTTAATTCTTAGCGGTTTCAATATTCAAATTGCATATTTTAACTATGTAACATATATGGTTAATGTTTTCCAGTGAAAGGTCTCGTAATGATTAGTGTGGTGTAGTATTGGTTTTAAAAAGATGTTTAAGGGGGTAGCCTCATGTCCGAGGTTAAATTTTGAGGGTTTGTAAGGATTTTTTTTTTTGCGTAAAATGGAATTCAATCTTCTTGTGAGAATTATATGTTATTATTTAGCTATTGAATGATACAAAACAATTTTTGCTAAATAAAAAAAAATATTTTAAAGTCATTTTGGTGAGGTAAAGTAGGTCTCTTAAAAAAAAAGTAGGTGGCTGGCCCCCCTGATTGCTCCTTTTGTAGTCATCTGAAATCAAAATTCCAAAAAGATTATTATTCAGTAAGGTTGTCATTCTGTTCCGTAGCAGATTTAAAAGATTTGATTGAAAAATAACAAAATGGGGGTCTTGTAATTTTTTTTTTCAAAAATCGACTGTTTTTTTTATTTAAAATCGAGATAAAAAAAAGTTGATAAAAAAATCTAATTCTGGTACCGGACAGAACCATTCATGTGTAGAATATTGTGTTAAAATTTTAGCCGAATCTGTCCAATAGTTTTTTTTTTAATCATCTGGGCCGATTGATAAAAAGTAGTTTCGAGAAAAACGCGTTTAATGTTTGGTGAAGCCGCAGCTGCAGGTTACGCTCCCCTCTATTATTTCCTGTAACTTTAAAATGACTTTGTGTATCGGTCTAAAATTTTCACAGTATATTCTCAACTTATTAAACTTTGAAAATATGCAAAAAAAATCGATTTTTTGAAGTTCGAACATGAGACTACCCCGAAGTCAATCACTTCGGTTCTGTAGTAGGTATTACTTATTGCATTTAGTACCGAAAGACTATCGGAAGATATTAAATATTTCCTTATTTGTTCGAAAACGAGGCCAGTGTTTCAGCAATGGAAACCGCTTCGGCGGTGAATATAGAAACAGATGGGGTTAAAATCTCTATTTCATATGTGGAGCCAGAAGAGTACCAGATTTAGTTTTGGAGCCATCTGTGAAGACTAAAGTCTATTCTTTGATTCTGCTGAAATCCTAAGGAACAGTTTCTGGAATGTGGTGCCTGGAGTTTTCGTTTTGTCATTTGAAGCCTAGGACTTGCTCAGAGAATTCTTTTTTAACGACCACGATGGAAACTTGGATTTGTACCAATCTAGCCTTATAGCAATTTGTAATTCCTTTATCGAACGTAGGGAGTGGGAGATAGATGATTCGATTCGTATTGGTCTACTATTATTAATTACAGATTAAACTTCCCTGTCAGTTTGAGCAGGCAAGTTTCAAAAACAGTTTGGCTGTTGAATGGCAAAGTGTTCTTCTAGACTTGGAAGACCTGCTTCAGCTAGCATGTTTTTGATTGGGCTAGTTGGAAAAGCGTTGAGACTGCATTGGACTGCTTGATGGTATGGAGTTTTGAGGATGTTGAGTGTACTCTTTTTTGCGCTACCGAAGATAAATGAGGCATAATCTATTTTACTTAAGACTAAGGATTTTGTTATCTGACATGGAGTGGTAACATGTGTATTAATTTTTTTTTGAGCTAAATATTTAACGATACTGGCTCTTGCTGCTAGGCTCTTTCTTTAATCTACACACTGTTCTTTCCAAAGATATCTATTACTAAACTTCAATTCTAGAATAGTCAAAGAGGTAACGTTTTGTATTTGCACATAATATATAAGTCATCAGCATAAATGCAGTGATGAAGTTTTCAATGTATATAATGGATGTATATGATGCGGCTTAAATCATTATAAGCTGTAATAAAAAGGACTACTGACACAGGAGAGTCTTAGGGAATTCCACTTGGTAGAGGAAACGTGGAGGAAAAAGTATTGTTAGCTTTAACGCACATTTTTCTGTTACTTAAGAAGTATTTGATAAAGACGAATTTGTATTAAACTTTGCATTTAGTGATGCGCGAACGTTGGAAATGTTGGAAAAGTGTTTCGGTAACGATTCTCTAAAGAAAACGGTCGTTTACGAGCGGTTCAAAAATGATCGTGAGTCAGTCGAAGATGATGAACGCAGTGGCAGACCATTGAGCCGAGACCAAAAAACCCACGTCGCTTTCAGTCAAAAAAGAAGGCACTGCTCACGGATTTCATGGATTACAATGGTGTAGTGCACCATGAATTTTTGCCAGAAGGCTAGACAGTAAACAAAGAGTATTATTTGGGCGTTATGAGACGTTTGCGTGAATTGTGGGCAGAAAACTCGTGGATTTTGCACCATGATAACGCACCGTCGCAACGTGCCATCATTATTCGTAATTGACGAAAAATGCAGCAAATACCATCCAACAGCCACCGAATTCACCTGATTTGCCTCCCCGTGACTTCTTTCTGTTCAATCGAGTTAAAAAACCACTGCGGGGAACGCGTTTCAGCAGCCGAGAGGAAGTAATGGAAAAATCGCATTAAGCACTTATGGACATACCGAAAACCGAATATAAGAAATATTTCGAGGATTGGATCAAGCCCTGGCATAAGTGTGTTGCAGTCGATGGGGATTATTTTGAAGGGGGCAATATAGATTTAGATGAATAAACTTGTATTTTTAATTTTCTGAACTTTTTAGATCAAGGTGGTACTGCGCAAATCTTCCTTAATTCTAAATATCCCATCTTCCATAATGCCCAGGGGGAAAGAAAAATAAGTTTGTAAGTCGTCAGCATACAGATGATAAGAGGAGTATTTAATCACGTCTAGATCTAAATCTATAGATTTAGATGAATAAACTTGTATTTTTAATTTTCTGAACTTTTCTGATCAAGGTGGTACTGCATAAATCTTCATTAATTCTAAATATCCCATCTTCCATAAGGCCCAGGGGGAAAGACAAATAAGTTTGTAAGTCGTCAGCATACAGATGATAAGAGGAGTATTTAATTAAGTCTACAATGTTATTGATGGACAAACTAAACAACAAGGGGCGCAATATAGACCCTTGTGCGACTCCCATATGCCAATGACAATGGTTTGCTTACGTCCATTAAGAAAATTGTATATTAATTTAAGGGCGAATGAGGAAAAGTCAAATGTATGTTTTAATTTTCTTAGAAAGATTGTCTGATCTCATGCGCTGAAGGCATTAGTGAAATCAAGTAAATTTAAGATTGTACTCGTAACTTTATATTCGTCCATTGCCGTTCGAATATCATCGTGTACTTTTATGATCGCTGATACACAAGAGTGTTTTTTGCGAAAACCTGATTGAAGCGGGAACAAATAATTATGTGACTCTATATAGTTATTTATTATATATAGTTATTTATTTGTTTGAACATTAATTTTTCTAAGCATATACTGGGTGAGTTCAGAACCCTTTGACTTTTGTCTGAATCATTTTTCGCTATATCGCGTATGTTCCGAGTAATTTGGATGTCTCAAGTTAAAAAACTCACCCAGTAGAGAGAAATGGTAATATACTAATAGGGCGGTAATTTAAGAAGTCATTATTATTTAATGTGTTTTTGAGAAAAAGTATAATTTTGGCTATTTTCCAGAGACAGGGAAAAACCGACTTTGTAAGGCATTCAGTGTAGATGTTAGTGATGATTGAAATGATTGCGGGTAAGATTAGTTTTATGAATTTGGGTGATATGTTGTCCAGGGCTGCAGCTTGGGATTGTATTGAGAAAAGAGATTCGAAACATTCATTCCTTGTAACGCAGTCAAATAAGAGAAATCCATTTGGGTTGTTAAGAGTAGCCTCGCTAATATAGGTATTTGAACAAGAAAGAGCGAACGAATTATTTAACTCGTTTGCAAACACTGGATTATCGGTGTTGAATAAATTTGAATTTTCATATGAACCCAAGTTTTTTAAATTCTTCCATACATTTTTTGTTGAATTCCTATGAGTATCTAGTTGATTGCGATAAAATTCTTTTTTAGCATTTGTTATTTAGGGCTCACAGTTACAAGAAATTCCGTTGTTTTTATATGTAGATATTGTATAAAAAATTTCGTTCACTGATTAAATTTAATATATTTATATTGAGCCATCGACATTTATAACGAGGGATAAATCTTTTTAGAGAGATGTATTTGTCAAATAAGCAGTTTAGAAGATTAGTTAAATATTCAACTTTAAGGTCGACTGAATAAGTGTTTCTGAAGTATTGTCAATTTTTGTCTGATATTTCTAAAATATTTCTTTTAAATCGCGAAAGAAACAAAAACTCTCTTGGCTTACATTTCCAACTTCTACGTTGAGGGTTAAATATGTTAGGTCATGGTCTGCGATACCGTGCATTTGATTAAAAAAGCGCACTTTATTCTTATTTGAAACTACAATAGATTAATGCTCGTAGCACTATGATTTGTAAAACGAGTAGGAGTAAGGCTTACGATTTGTAAACCACGAGAATCAAACAAATATGTTTTGATGAACCTGTAGCAAGAGAATCGTCAACGTTTAAATCTCCACACACCACTATGTTTTCACATGCTGGACTGTGTTTCGATAAAAATGACTCGAATTATATAAAGGGAAAGCGACCCTGGTGTATGTATGCAGTCATAAATAGAATTTTTTCGTATGGAAGAGTGATCTCCATAAGCAAGCATTGGTTATCGTTATGTTTTAAGAAGTCGGTACGATGCGCTTTTATACCCTTGCGCACATAGATAACAACACCGTTTGAACGACGGAATCCTCTAATCGGAATAAACAAGTGTCTTTAATTTCAATCATCCAGTCCTCAATAGTACTGCTATTTAACCACGTTTCGGATAAGCAGATGAAATCCGTTGTGGCCGATTGAAACATGAATCTTAAATCATCAATTTGCACAAATTTTCAATCCATTAAAACGAGACGAGAATATATTCAACATTGCATTACCTAAACCTACTTCACCAGTGCCAGATAACAACGAATAGCTCATATAATAATAATTTAAAAGAGAAACGTAGAAACTCAATAACAATCACGATGAAATAAGACATGATACGCAAAAACATTTTGAGTACAATAAATAACTTAAGAGTTTTAAAAAATGCAAAAAATAACTTTAATCACTATGTTATGTTTTTAATGTTGATCTTGATGATTGCTGTTGGTGTCGTGTTGTTGAAATTGGAGCAGCAGGCAGACCGTTTAAATCATCAAGACAATTGATTTTAATGTAGCGTTCAGTAGGGTTTATCTTGATAGTTACAATTCCATTGAATGATTGCACTGAGTGAACTTTTCATTAATTTTTCTCCTTAACTTCATTGCTGCCCTACGAATATGCAGTGCATTAGACGAGAGACATTGGAGCTCTAATGGAGTTTAATCCAATTTTATCCAGTGTGACTGGAGTGACGTCAAAAAAGCATTTAAGAAATGTATGTTTATCAAGTGAGTTGTTTAATTTGACAATCACTGGGGCAGTGACTTTCTTTGTTGATGTTATACTGCTGTTGTTTCGATCTTTTACTGCGTGTTTTAGACGGAAAATGTTAGAAGATGTTGCCACATGTTTTATATGCACGTACATTTTTTGGAATGTATCACAAAGATTTTCATTTAAAGTTTCAGGTATTCCAGTTAATACAATTTCACTTTTAAGCAATTCATTTTCAAGTTTATTAAATCGATTGTTCAAGATTTTTTGATCAGTTTGATACTAATCGTGGAACACCAACTCTTTTATTTTATATTCTAGGTCGCTTAGATCACTTTGAAAACCTTTGGTAAAGCTACCAACTTTTTTCTTTAAATTTTCTAAAGCATTATTTATTTGGGATCTAAAATCAGGCAACTCTTCACACATTTAAATCATCTGGCTATCCACTGTCATTTGCAATTTCTCCATCATTTCGGCTAAGTCGTCATTGGAAATTGATATATTTTATGATTTTTAAGTTAAGATGTGACTTTGTTTCGATTAAACTTTTGGGAGTGCGTGTGACTCATCGTCGAAGGCGGACCGTTTCGAGGCAACGAAGGAATAATAAGTTCGTGCGACAAATTTTTTCGAGACAGTGACTCTTTATAATCGAAAATAATTACGAAAAACTTAGTGTAGTGCCTAGTTATTTTGAAGAGTATACGAGTATGCTCACATCAAACAATAGCAAGTATATAGGGGAGATTATATTGAAAAATAAAAACAATTTAAATTGAATTCGCGTTTTTCTTCATATCGATACTGAGAATATATTGAACGCCCCTCGTATCTACTGGGAAAAAAACATAACTGAACGGTTATTAGATGCTATCGTTGTCAGCGTTTTGGGCATTCCGGTGAATGCTGTGCATATAACAGTCGATGCGTTCTCTGTGGTGAATCTCATGATTCTACCATATGCATCAATTTAGCTAAATATTTTAAGGAGGGAAACCAGCCTGTATCTCAACCAAAATGCATTAACTGCAATTCCACTGGTCATGCAGCCAGCTACAGTGGTTGCCCTTCGTACATTAAATACAAAGAAAAAAAACAATCTTTAACTCAAAGAGCAAAAACATTTTCTTACATAAAACAAAAAGAAATAGAAGATCAAATTAGTAGTCTTGTTAACCCTGGTGTATCTTACGCAGAAAGAGCAAAATCGGCAGTTAAGGATGTTTACAACAATCAAAAAATTGTACCTACACAAGTACACCCTTTATAGGCAAAACAACAGCCGCCGCTACAAATAACTCAAACTGTTTTACGAGTGACCTCAATAAATTTCTTAACGAAGCGCAAAATCTATTTAATATTTCATTCAAAGAGTTATTAATAAAGATTAGGCAATTTTGGCCTGCATACCAACAACTACAAACCAAGGAGGAAAAAATGTTTGCTTACCTTGAATTTGTTGCCTCAATAATAGTTTAACAATGATAGAAGTAAATAAACTTAAAATAATATCGATGAATATTAATTCAATAATCTCTCATGAAAGAAGGCAGTGTCTGATATTCTAAAAAATAACTTAATACCGGGAAACTCTGGTAGGGGTACAGCCATTATATTGGATCAACGGTATAAATATGACCCGATTCCTTTCCAAAGTAATTTGTTTTCAGTCTCCCTGGTATCCTTAACCTCACAAGACGCTGCCAATTAACCTTATCGTCTAGTTTTAGGAAGTATATATATTCCTTCTAATGCTAGTCAACTTTTAAAAAATGAGCTCGAAAGGCTTTATGATTTAATTAATACATATGAAGCAGTGATTATCGGGGGAGACTTCAACTCACGACACACATCATGGGGGGACAGCACTTTGAATAGAAATGGAAACCTTTTTTACAACTGGTTTTGATTTGGATTTGGTATCTCCCAACAGTCCCACATTTCCAAGATCTTCTTCAGTTCTTGACTTTTTTCTTATCTCTGCTGCTCTGAATTTAGCAAGAAATGCAAATCTGGCTATTTGTACAACATTTCCTACAATTTTGGATCATTTTGGTATAGAATTGGAGGTCCAACTCACAAACTTTTTCCCGCTCATGTTACCACCCTCATATCACATAAGCTTCAAAAACACCGATTGGGAAATCTTTAGATCAAGTCTTCATAACCGTCTTTCGCAGCTCTATATTCCAACCAACAGAAATGTATCGAATCTTGAAATAGATGCAATAATTACTCAAATGAATGAGCAAATAAACCTCTGTATAGTGGCAAACTCCGAAGTCCATAACACTAAAAAGCTAAGATACAATAACATCTCCGATCTCACAAAAAAATTAATTAAACTCAGAAACATCTGGCTTAGACAACTGAACAGAATATTTCATCGCCATCTGAATAGAATCAATCAAGAATACCATGAACTTTATTCCAAAATCCAGTGTCTTAGTAAGATAATTAAAGAACGAGTAAGGATTGGTTTAAATAATTGCTTCAAGTCAAGGCTTACGAAAATTCGTCCATCCCCGCAAGCTTTTAAGGAAATTGATAGGATTACAGGAAGGAAGTACTTTGGAACAAATATCTCTAGAGACATACTTTTTCATAACGGTCAATAGTTAGCAGATACACAAGCTAAGTTAAATGCGTTCAAAGAATTCTATTCAGAAATATATATTGAAAATAGGCCTACGCTTGATCCAAATTTGGAAGGTGAAATATCATCAACAATAAGCCAGTTCTGCCAAACTCACCTGAACCGTTCGTATACATCATTTTCCACCGAAAATGATGCTCGTAATTCCAATTCACCAATATTTACCACCCCAAATGAAGTTAATCAGTTTAGGCTTGCTTTAAACAATAAAAAATCTGAAGGTATAGATAACATTTCTAACTTTATCCTGCGAAAATGTCCTTATTCGCTCGACCGTTTTCTCTCGCTTTTGTTTAACCACTGTATAAATAATGGTTACTTTCCTGGAAAGTGGCCAAGCTTTTACCAATATCAAAAAAAAAATACGCTAAAGAAGTCAAAGATTTTCGGCCCATTTCATTGCTATCAAACGTAGGAAAACTTTTCGAAAGAGTGCTGGCGGACGGATTAAATAGGTTTTGCGATGTATCAAATGTAATCCCAAACAACCAATTCGGTTTTAAAAAAGGTCACTCAACATGCATCCATTACCTTGCACGACGAAATTGTTCAAAACCTAAGGAACAAAAAATGCACAGTGAGTTTGGACCTTGACTTTGAAAGAGCTTTTGACTCGATTTGGCAGAAGGGACTGTTATTCAAAATCATTAGGCTAGGGTGCCCGACGTTAATTTATAGTTTCCTTCAAAACAGAACCACTTACTCGTATATCGTCATCGGCACAAGGATCTGTCCTTGGGCCAATTCTTTTTAATATATTCCTCAACGACTTTCCTTTTAAGCACCCTATCATAGAAGATCCTGGCGCTATTCTCTACACCGACGACACCACAATATTGGCAAGTGGAATAAGACCAATCGATGCCCTTAAAAAGATTAAGGATAAAATAAATATCTTACAAAATTATCTAGAGAATTGGGGACTAAAGATAAATACCCATAAAAGCAGTTTAACATGTTTTAGAAATGCTAGTGGAAAAGGTCACTATCTTGCAGTCAAGGAAAGCAAATTGTTAGAACTTCAAATTTATGGAAGTCCCATTCCACTACGAGTTGAAACTAAATATCTAGGTATTCATTTTCAAAATAGACTTTTGTTTAACAAACATGGCCGGAGAGCTTTAGCCAAAGCAAAAATGGTAACAGGTGTTCTAAAACCTCTACTAAATTCAAAACAACTCTCGCAAAATACGAAGTTATTGATATATAAAACGCTCATTAGGCCAATTCTGACCTACGGTTTTGCATCTTGGTTTACAATTTCACCTACAGTTGCCAAGGAAATGGAGTGCTTTGAAAGAAAAATATTACGCTTTTGCTGTGGTAAATTTAGAAACCCGGATAAAAAGTGGTTCTCTAATCAAACGCTCTACGAGACAATGAGAATGACCCCCCTTATGATTTATCAAGCAGAACTTCTACTCAAGAAATTGTATCGAATAAAAGAGTTTCCCAACCCACTTGTGAGACCCTTGTTAGACTCCAATATTGACAGCTGCGTGAACTATCATTACTATCTTTCGCCGCTTAATCTCTTACATTCCACATCGTTACAGCTATTAAGACCTGATGCAAATGGAGGTTTAGTCGTTCCCTTTTACGAGAAAGCATGTCCATGTAATTTAAGAGGTTAACCAACCACTCAATGTTTCATGGACTCCGGTCTCTGATATTGAACAGTATCCAATCTCTTTCGTTTGTAAACTAACTTTATAGATCATTAATGAGATTGGAAACTGTATCCCAGTATTTGTTCTTTTTAGTTTAAGTTGTTTTATGTTTTATTTTGTATAGTTATGCCAAAAAGAGCAGCACTGAGAATATATGTCGGGAGCAAGCATATACTAATAAATATCGAAATTAAGTGTAGAATTGTACATTCTGATTGCTCATGTAAATGTAAAAGATACATTTTGTTCAGTTTCAAATAGCCAAACATACTTACTAAAGTCGGCCACATTTATATACTTTGTGAATACAAAACCTGAATGATCGAAATTTTGTTATGTCTCAATAAAATTAAATTGTAAACAAATTGTCGATTAAACTTTATTTCCGATCTGTAGATGGCTTACTGCACACAACTTTGAGACAAAAACTTTATAGATATACGAGTACCATAAATCAATTAGGTAATTATATGCACTCAGTTTGCCGGAGCTCACAAGACACACGTGTTACTCACAGTTTGACATTTGTCTACGAGGTAGAAGTAAAATGATTACAGATGTCTGCCGAGGAAATAACCATACCACCATACCTAGTTTCGAGAGAAGTAATGGCTAATAGGAGCAAAATAACTTGTAAGGCAGCGTATTCTAAGGCAGATATATTTTGGCGTGGAGTGAGGAGACAGGGTTGAGGTAAGGTGTTGATAGGATTGAAGTTTACTGTTTTTAGCCTCTACGAAATTTGGCATTGACTTTTTTTTACTTACTATGAGGTTATTTTGATTGAGAGATCTTTTAAAATAGTGCCAAGCTGCCATTTTTTCTTTGAAGATATTTAATTCACCGTTCCACCACATAGTGAGTTTTTTTTTTTTTTTTTTTTTTTTTTTTTTTTTTTTTTTTTTTTAATACACTTATAATGCCTTAGCATATGTTAAGTTTTTTTGAAAATAGGATAGAGAGAGAGAAAGAAAGATTTTTGGGCTTGGTGGTTATTTCGCTATATCGATGGCATCCAACTTTTAATGGGGAGACTAAATTCTTAGTGGAAGTTTGTTTGTTGTTGATTTTTAGTCAACTGCTGATTTTACTTGATTTTCGTTAACTGAAAAAATTAAAGTCTTTCGGGCGAGACTGGGATTCAAACACCGAACGTTCCGATTTGGAAGCCAGTCCACTGCCACTTGAGCCACGGCCACCCACATGAGAACATGGGTTGCTTTGAGGGATCGTAATATTTGCTACCGTTCGAATCGCTCTTACAAATACAGAAGCCTCTTTGTTGATGTTAGGTGAAGAAGGGTGTGCCTATAAATCTAAGTCTAAGATCAGCTTGTTAAAACAAGACCAGTTAGCTTGGTTCTTTTTAAATTTGAAATTTACTGAAATTTTGGGAGGCATTGTGCTCAAATTAATCGAGGTGATAATGGGGAACACTATTCCAAGTTTCGCCCAGAACAAGCCAAGATATGTTTGGAAATAACTCGGAGGAACACAGTGTTATGTCGATATTAGTTAATGTGCCATGAGTGGAAAGATGTGTACGTAGCCCATCATCAAGTACCATGAGCTTAGATTCTAAAATTAAGCTTTTCCACACTGCGCCGCTTGAGTTGGTAATGTTGGATCGCCATAAAACACTCCAAGCGTTAAGGTCACCTGCTATTACGACTGGGGTTTGCGCTTGCTTTAGGATATTTATTATGTCGAATTTGGTACTCTCATCCCTTGTGTGTTGACGTGCGTGTGTGTATATGCGACAAACGACATGTTAGGGTGGGTCGTTGCCGTGCCTGTAGTTCATGGTCTTATATTCGGCCCTCCTGATCTCCATCATCTGTCCCAGATGACGAGATCGCCCAATTTGTATCCGTGCTCGCCTCGACGTTTTCTATCATAACTGCGTTTGTAGGCCTGCTGGGCTTGCTCGATGTTGTATTTGGCCTCATCGCGTAACTTTTGATGGTCTTCGTAAACTGCGTGAACATTTCTTCGTTCAGTAGCTGCAATAATCGACTTTCGGCTTGATTATGCATCTTGGTGCCAAACATGACTTCGAACGGTGATGCTCGTGTTGCTGCGTGTATGTGAGAATTGATGGTTCTCTGAACTTGCGGTACATACTTGAACCACCTCAATGGCTCATCAGCTGACAGATTTACGATGATGGACAAAATCGAGCGATTAACGCGCTCAACTTTGCCATTGCCTCTGGCCACCCGTGTAGTTGTCCACACGTGTTCGACCTTGTTTTCGTTCAGAAACTCTGCAAATGTGTTTGCCGTAAACGCTGCACCTCTGTCGCTTATGATGCGCTTGGGAAACCAAAACATGCTTGACCATTCGTTTAGCCTCTTGATGAGTTCTTCTTGGCCGGTAGACTTGGTTGGAAACAGCCAGACAAACTTTGAAAATCCATCAACCATAGCCAAGATGTATTTGTATTGCTAGGACGTTGCATCCATTGGACCCAAATGATAGATATGCAACGTATGTAGCGGCGTCTCCCCTTTATCGATGCAGTGCAAGAGCCCTCCTCGCTTGCTCAACTTTTTGCCGTAACTAATGCATTTTATACAGTTAGAAATCAAATTGTTAGAAAATACAGTTAGAAATCAGATGCGGGATCCAATATTGTTGTTGGATGGAGTGCATCGTCTTGCGTGTCACACACAACTTCGTGTGATTCTGGTATCACTTCTTTTTCCATCAGCTTCGGAATGACCAACAACTCATTGCCGTCAACCACCTTGTAAAGCAGACCGCCTTTCAACTTATAATTCTCGTACGGACGGTATTTGAGTATTTCTACGATAGCTTTGATGTGGCCATCGCCTTGCTGCGCTTTTTTCAATCGTGCTGAGACCTGCTGTTACGTCCAGAACCGACTGCGGATAGCGGCTTAGGTAGTCCACGTGTTTCATCTTTTCGCCTGCTCTGTGCTCCACTTCAAAGCTGAAGTCTTGCAGATACAGGATCCACTGTGCGACTTCTCTAAGGACATCATGTTTACTTGTTGTTTGCTTGAAAGCGACACAATCCGTGACTAATTTAAACCGGACTCGCAACAGATAATGCCGAAATTTCTTCAAGGCAAGATATGCTGCTTTAATTTCAAGGATGTAGCTGTGGCGTTGTGATTCTGCTTTCGATGTCTTCTTGCTCCCGAAATAGACCGGGTGAAGTCTGCCATCGAATGCTTGAAGCAGTATTGCACCATAACTATCTTTGGAGGCATCAGTGTTCAACTCGCTTTGTGCCTCTCTTGAGTAGATGTGCAACATGGGCTCGCTTGTCAACGACTGCTTTAACTGCTGTAGCGATTGAAGTTCTGCAGGACCAATGTTGAACTCGACGTCTTTCTCTAATAGGTTTGTAAGCGGACGCGCCACTTGCGCGTACCCGGGAATAAATTTTCTGAAGAATTCAGTTAGCCCGAGGATAGATTGAACGGCTTTGATGTTTTTAGGTGTAGCAAATCGGCTCACGGCTACTGTCTTCTCTATTTCGGGCCAAATTTTACCGTCTTCGATAACGTGGCCAAGAAAATTTACTCGGGGCTGTAGAAAACAGCACTTTTTCCACTTTATCTTCAAGTTATACTGCGCCTCTGTCTCGAGAACTCTCTTCGTTTTCTCCATGCACGCGTCCGAAGTGGCAGCAAATACAATGATGTCATCGATGTACAACTGCATTATGCCCTCATTAATGATCTCCTGGAAAACGTGATTGACGAAGCGAATAAAGGCAGCTGGAGAATTTCGGAACCCAAACGGCGCTTTGTTAAACTCGAACAGGCCTTCTTTGGTGACAAATGCTGTGTACGGTTTACTTCCTTCTTCCACTGGTACATGGAAAAATCCGTTCTCAAGGTCCATTATCGTGAAAAACTTAGCAGATTGTAACTTCTCTAAGACGTCTTCAATAAGCGGTACAGGAAAGCAGTCATCTAAAACCATGCTGTTGAGCTTTCTGTAGTCGACGCAAACTCTTAGTGTGTTGTCCCTATTCTTTACAACAACCACTCGGCTTGCTACGTTTGACGACGATTTGCGAACAACACCTTGCTTCAGCCGCTCGTCGACTTGGTTCTTAACAGATGCGGCTTCGTCTGCAGATAAACGGCTTGGTGATTGATGAAACGGGTTAACCACCCCATCAGGAACGATGTTCAAATCAATGGGGCATTGCCTTGATGCTACAGTTGACGGCTGATAACTGCTTTCTATTGGCTACTCCACGCTCTTTTGATACTGAGGCGGAGCTGTATAACGTCGAAGTTATACTCATCTGCAAGGTTCTGATCGGCTTTGAGACTCGTGAAAGTGAATCCTTGGGTGTCGGCTACAAAACGAATTTTTTTGATGAAATCATGCACGAACAGGGCATCGTAGTCCATTTTGCAGCTGGGTACAACCAAGAATTTTTGATCGGTATGCAACTGGTCTACTGTTACGCTCGCGACGAAAAACCCGATCGGTTTGACTGTTGTATTGCCCAGAACACGCAACGTTGGCGTGCCCTTGAGTACTTTGACATTGTCCATCCTTTTGAGAATACATTCTTTAACAATAGTGACATCCGAGCCAGTATCGACCAAACAGTCCCACAGTTTGCAAGTATCGCCTTTATACGACTACGATCAGCAACTACGCGCAGTCTTTGAGCTTTCTTTGGACAATCACGTGAAATGTGTCCATTTTCATTGCACTGGAAGCATTTTGTTTCAGTATTACAATATTTTCTCTTGTGCTCTGCTGAGCCACAATTGAAACAAAACTCTTTCTTTTTGTTGTGCCCAAGCTATTGTTTTACACTCGCATTTACTTTTTTTTGACCACAGTTCTTTTTTTCGTCTTTACTCAGCCGCTCGTAAATGTCGTACTCTTCTTTGAGCGCTTTAAAAGACTTGCACCGATGCATAGCACACTTGTACTCATTACTAATTTGTAAGCCATCAACTATAGCGCAACACGGCTACTTCCTTTACGCTACCAACCATTGCAATTTTTTTCATGTACAGCATGTACTCGTGAAATGTCTCGTTGTTTTTTTTTTTCTTCCGTTCCCGCAGCTGCTGGTGGACATCTGCACTATTGAGGTCAAAACTCAAACTCAAACTATAATCACTCACAGACTCCGATTCTAGAAATAATTTCGTAGCGCCACACATTCTACCTCTTGCTTGCACATATTTTTGCTTCTCTGTGAGTTCATATGCATCGGCGTTTTTCTCAAAGATTTCAAACCACTTTTTGACTGGCACTGCATAACCATCAAAATCATCATCATCATCATTACCATCACACGGAGAATTTGTTATCTGCATAGACAGGGACTGGTTGAGTGTCATAAAATTTGTGGAATTACCCGTTACGATCTGCGACGCAAACTGATTTGTATACAACCGATAAGAGAAAAAAAAAACAACAATTTTTATTTTTTTGGTACACTATTGACTTAGCGCGTTCGGGATTCCGGTTGAGCCCCCAAATGTAAAAACTCTATTTGGCTTAATGTTTATTTTTAAATATAGCAATATTTAATACATGTAAAGTTAATTAACAAAATAAAAGTGATAAGCAAAAAAAAAACCGAAGGCAAGCTAATCTGCACACGACCGTCAACCGATCGACCGAGGGAATTTTTTTTTGCAGTTTCAGCAACTTTTTAATTCTTCTTGTGTTGGATTAGAGTTGTATTAATATGTTAGAAACGGTATTTACTTTACTTCTGCGTTAGCTGAACGCCTGGTGACTTCTGCGAAAGTGCTTAGAGGCGATTTATATTTATTGAATTTTGTTCGCTGTACATTCTTTTTACCTCTCCTATGGTGCATTTGGGTTTGGTTTTAATAGCAAACCTTTCTTTTGCTTGAATAAAGCTTGGGCAGCTTTTGTCTGATGAAGGGTGAGGGCCAAAGCTATTTGCACACATGAGACGAGTTCATTTAGAATCGAAATGTGGTCTCAAATAACAGCTCTCACAGGCAGGATTAGCGGTACATCGCTTGGTGGTATGACCCAGAAGCTGGTAATTACGCCAGCGCGTGGGATTGAGTATGTATTCTCTTACTTTTATAGTATACTAGCCGATTTTAACTGTACTAGGAGATTGGAAAAGGTCGAAAGTAAGGAGAATTAAAGCCGCTGGGCGATCATATTTTTTTTGGAAATTTAAACACGCCGATCACGTTTTGTTCTTTCATTTCAGAAATGATTTCAGACTCGTTCACATTGCTTAAACAGGTGGCGCAAATTATTCCCTTACAGAAATTAAGTTGTTGGTGCAAAGACACAGTGACTGGGTATGTGCTGAGAAGAGTTTTAGTTGAAGCAAATTTATCAGCGACTCTTTGGGTTCTAGCTAAAATCTCGTCCCTGAGTTGGTATATGGTAATACTCAGTGCTTATCCCGTCGATGGCTTTTTTAAGCAGAAAGACACTAATCGATTTCAGTGGCTTCTCAGGAGATTTAGGACAAGTAAACATGAATCGAGGATTTTTAAGAGAAGAACCCATAGGTAGAGTAGGAAACTCGTTAGAAAAATAGGAGGGTTTGTGTTTTTTGGCTTAAGGTTAGGGCGGTGGGTCTTCCGAAAGATCGGCGAACCGATTTCTGGGTTTTTTTTTCGGCCCATGAAATGTCCGATTTTCAGTCAGTTGGAAATAAAAAGTTCTCGAGTTAACATCTGTAGCAGAACGTTAAATTTTCCTTTTTTATAAAATAAAGTGGTACGCGTGGTTGACGTGTGAGAATTTTAGGGATCGTTAACCTCCTCCTTTACGAATTTAAAATGGGAAATAATGCGTCATTGGTAATGGAAAACATTAATGACGCATTTGAGGATGTAGCGGTAAACGAACGCACTATACGACGTTTGTTTGGAAAGTTCCGTTCGGGATATTTCAGCCTCGAAAATGAACCACGTGGGAAGTCGGAAACGTTGGTTGACGACGATGTTTTAAGAGTAGCGGTGGATGCGGACTCAACGAAATCGGTGCGGGAGATTTCACAAAGCATGGGAGTATCCCCATGAAAATAAGTCTACACCTCTCTCTCATATGAAAGGTAAAGAATCTCGATAAGTGGGTGCCCCATGCACTGAACGAATCCCAAAAACTACGGCGACATTAAGAAACCAAACTGAACCGTTTTTGCGCCGGATAGTCGCCTGTGATGAAAATTGGATACTGTATGATAATCGTAAAAGGTCTGGGCAGTGGCTGGATATTCAACCGATATTCAACCAAAAAAGATTATGGTGACAATTTGGTGGACATCAAAAGGACCAATTCACTTTTCATTTCTTTAACCAGGAGAAACGATAAACGCTATCAAATATTGTGAGGAAATCGACATATTGCAGGGCAATGCGAGACCCCTTATCTCACAAGTAACGGTGCAAAAACGTTTGCACAGTATTCTCCTGATATTTCCCCAACATCTTTTCCGCAATCTGTATTCATTTTGCCGGCAGAAGGTCTTCCGGAACCGAGCAGAGGCTTTGAAGATTTCCTTGATGCAAAAAGACAACACTTCTACGAAAAAGGAATATTTGACCTTGTATCACGTTGGAAGAATATCATAGATGCCAACGGATCCTATTTTGACTGAAAAAGAATTTATGGAAAAATAATATTGACTTTTAAATTTTTACTATAAGACATTTCATGTGGTACAACCCAATATGTGTTAAAGCGCGGCTCAGACTGAATTCACGAAATAACTATAACACTCGATAATACAGTAGATTTTATAGCCAACGATAAAAATACCGATTTGGGGAATTAATTAATTCTTTACAAAATATACAATAGTACAAAGCTCAGACCGATGAAGAAAACGAAGTTCGCTGTTCCATGGATAGTCGGAGATTGTGCGTTCAGAAATTATTCACTACTTCACCACTAAACTGAAGTTATGATAGCAATTTCAAAACTTAAGCATAACAATGTTGCTGGACCGAATATCATACCTGTCGAGCTTTTTTAGTCAGCAGAATATAGCATTGTTAAGAGCATAAACCAACTGTTTGATCGGAAATTAGTTAGAACCTTAGCATTGGTTTTCCGATCCAGAAAAAACTACGTCAACTAAATAGGAACAGTCTCCTAAACATCACCTTCGAGATCCTGTCTGCCATATTTCGTGAACGCCTGAAACTATTTGTCAACTACCTAATTGACTAAATATTCCAGCTACGAGATATTTTAAAGAAAATTCAAGAAGTTAATATCGTTACAGAATAATAAGGCATTGTCAAGAAACACTAGAAACACAAGAAACAAGACACTAAGTACGAGTATATCATATATAAAATCCAAACTGTCTCAGTCCTGCGCTAGTGAATGCAGGAGTATTATCGATGGTGGATGAAGATGGGATGCGTGGCCGAGTGATAATGTGTTGGCTTCCAAATCGGGACGGTCCGGGGTTCAATACTATCCGCGCCCGAAAGATATTCATTTTCTCAGGCAACTAAAATCTCGTGAGATGAATGTTTGCCTAAAATACAACAACAAGCCGATTAGTCTCTCTATTATATGTTGGATACCACCCATGGAGCGAAATAACCACTGAGCCCAAACATCTTTCTCTCTCTCTCTCTCTCTGTTAATCCGATTTTCCGAAAAAAATTTACACGTGCGCAAGCATTTTAAGAGTAGTAATACCCTCTTGAGTCTTAAGTTCTTTAAAAAAAAAATAAAAAATGCTCAGTCATTTTAAACGCAAGATTTTTTGCCCGATTTTTGTTCCCGTTTTATATTGAGGATTTTGAAGTAGAAGATATAGCAACAGCTGTACAGCAACATCGCCCAGTCAGAAAAATGCGCATCAGTCGTCTAACATGGTCAAAGTATGTAGAGCAAATAAATATTAACGCTCCGACCCGAATAGTCTTCGATATCTACTCGAAAAGACGACGCAGAAGATAAAAATCCCTCCATAGGTGGAAGAGAGTCTAGACCTTCTTGTATTCCGTAAATGGGTTCAGTAAACCAAAGACCACACTAACTCAAGAGGTGTATTTGTGACGCCCAAGTCCATCGCACTGTAGCATCATCTATGATAAGTAAGATGTAAGGTAGGATAGTTGCAAGGCGTAATGAATTAGGTGAAACACTTACATAGATATGGCTTTGCAAAACCAAACATTTTCCAATCAAAATGCATGATGTCTCAAAAGACAATTTTTATTTAATTGGCTCACTGCGTGAATGCAACAAATGCATGTCAATCAATTTAGGAATTCAGTCGCGTTGGGGTGTGTGTGTGCGAGTAATATATGCAATTCCGCAGTTCTCGGTCAATCCACCCAAACCAGCAAGAATGGGGTCCCACAATATCAGCAAATGATACTAAAAGCAATACTGCAGACTCAACAATTAACGGCTATAAAAGCGATAAACCAATTATGGGCAAGCGACCAATACTTTGTCTATAGCCAGTATTGATCGCAGCTACGCTGAAGACGGCGGGTCATCATAGGCTAAGTTAAATTAAGATTTTTCATAATGAACGAACGGTCCCCGTTGACCGATAAGGACTTTATAAATTGTTTTTTTTTTTTTTTTGGTTCTCAACGCGATACATAACTCGCGCGAGTTTTACAAAAACATTGATTCGGTGACCGTTGCCAGAAGAAAATTCTGCAGTCATCGTGTTTTACATAATATAAATGATGCTCCAAATTTTCGCCTCATCAGAAAATGGTTTCATAAGATAAACGTAAGTCTGGACCACCTATGCCATCAGGAACAGACGAAAACGTATAGAGTGTAAATCATTTCATTCGTGATAGTCCGGGTCTATCAGTTCAGTAAGCTAGCAAGTGCTTTAAATGTGCCTAGGTCATCATTACACAGCATTTAGCGCAAATATTTAAAATTCCACATCTGCAAAATTCATTTGATTCAAGAATAAAGCCGCGTGTTTGTGAAATTTGCGTTCGAAATGAATATCCAGAAAAGGAGACTTAAATTGGCCCGAATTGACCCCTATGGACTTTTCTTATAGAGATATCTTAAATCAAAAGTGTACACTAATAAGCCGGATTTTTTGGTTCAGATAAAAGAAATAATGTGAAGAGAAACGGCTCTCGTTACGTAGACTACATTCCGAACGGTCCTATGAAATTCTGCAGAAGAGTGTTTTGGGCGTGGAATGTTACATTTACTTCAATTGCATTACGGATCTCATTCATCGGAAAGTTATCGAATCTTGCTAGAATGTCCAGTGCTTGTTTGCGAACATTGGCTTAGTATCTTAACGACGTCTTCTTAAACAGTGGTTTGATATACTTTCGCCGAAGTCTTGACTCCATTTTCACAAAAATGAAGGTTGGTTATGCCATCCTAGCTCACTCCCTACCATTACCATTACATTTCAACCATTGGAATATGTTCTGAAGTTTCTTTTGATGTCGGAGCATACACTCGATCATTTTGCTTATTAAAATTTTCTTCGACGTTGAAAATTTTCTCGTCGGTAAACAGAATTTGTCGTGAGCAATTTTAGCGTACCGCTGGTTTGGGTCTGATTCGAGCCTGCACGGCTTTGATGGCTCCCGAAGTCCCGGAGTTTGACGGTCACGCACTCCACTAGTATCCTCGAATAATTAATAGTACGATAAAAAAAACAGCCAGTGATTCCAAGCGATCGTAAAGTCCGAAAGATATCACGTTTTGCCATATTACTCTTGTATAAGCCGATCACAACGTCACGATTTTCGATGTCACCCCATTCCATGATTGTAATCGACTAAAAACAAAAATCTTTTCCGGGACGAAGAAGCATAAAATCAACGGGCTAAATAACGATTAACATGAAAAGAGTGCACCTAATACTTTATTTAAAATGGTGGCAATAAGAATTGTTTTAATATTTATAGGCTAGACATAAAAAAAGGTATATAAAGAAGGTACTCGTATGCTCGTAAATACAAAAATATCTATTTATGTAAAACTGAGTAGAATAACTAAGAATATGTACTTCGAACTTTTTGTTGACCTTTTGCCATTGTTATAATACATTTGCCTTTTTCATATATTTTAGGGTTTAACTCTTTAAGATAAAGAAAAGATAAACTTTCTTTTGTCCTTTGTGATTGGATAACGAATATGAGTATGTGGAATGAAAGCCTAGGAATTTCATACTTGCCAGTTTGTTTTCCGGTGCAATCTAAATCGATGATTTCGCTAAAAAAATAGTAATGACAGTTTTTTTTTGTGAACCTTAAAGATGTGTTCACATTTAAAAAACAAAAGTGTATAGTTCTTAATGGGAACTCTGTACATACGAGTATGTATGTATACAGGGTGTCCCCTAATTCGTCAACGATAATTTGGGAAATGATTCCTGGGTATATCCTATGAAAAAATCGTTGTACAGTAAGGGTCTATCTCCAATGTTGACAGCATTTATCGAGGATTTAAGAAAAGGCTTACTTTGGTATACCCTGACCCATGTTAACGGAAATTGCTCTCTTATTACTAATGGTAGAAATATCGTGTAGGACTTTATTTTTAGAAGAAATACTAGCCTTTGTAACGTCGTTTAAATAAATTTGATATCATATTTGAGTCTTTAGTTATCCAATTTCTAAGCCTGTTCCATGTTTCCTGCCCATGCTAATTTTTGACTTGAGGAAACTTTTCTTCAGAAAATGCCTAATTACTTAACATTTTACAATTTTTTTCTTATGAAAGTAACAAAGTAAAAAAAATCATCATCAAGTTTGCACAAAAACCCATAGATTTTATGATACTTGGAAAAATATGCAACAGAATAGATACCCTTTTACTGTTGCCCGGGCGCGGGCGGAAAGGTAGAAGGAAGAGAAGGGAAAATATTTTGTAGTGGTTTGAAACCCAGGTGTGTTTGGTTTTGATATTCGCTCTCCAGGGGCGGGAGTCCGAATAGGACGGAGAGTTTTTGCTTCACTCAGAGTGATTCGAGGTATAATTCACAGTATTTTTTTCTGTGCTTGAAGCTCTACAACAGCCAAATCTACGTGTCAGTGTTATGCCTTCTCACACGCAGAATTATTCTGTCTGAGTTCCAATTACAAATGAAAAACTGACTTGCCATGGACAGGACTCGAACCTGGTCCCTCCGAGTGAGAAGCGATTGCTAGTACCACTACACCACGGCCACTCCACGTTTCTAACAACAGTTGACAATACTCGTAAAAGTGGTTTTCCAAGAATTACTAATTTTCCAACATTTTTTAAAATTGCATAGCTATTAAAAAGTTTTAAAGCGTGCTCTTTTATTTGACTACCTGTCAAAACCCTCATTTCCTTATCTTGTTCTTTAAAAGTTCTCAAAAAGAGCTAGGTTTGGGATTTGAAGGCCTATTTTGAAAATTTACGAAACAAAAATGGTATAAAAAATTAGAAAAAATAATATTTCATCAGTTTAATTTTTTTACGCTAAGGAGTTGCTTAGAAACGCTATATGAAATGTCTGCATTTACAAACCAAGAATACGCAGGCATTATTTACGTTTATGGGCAGTGCAATGGAAGTTCAACTAGTGCGCGACAAAAATACCATAAACTTTATCCTAACCGACGACTTCCTAGTAAAGGAGTATTAGGAAATACGTATCGAAGGCTTCGATAAATGGGATCAGTTTTAAATACACGACCGAATGCGGGAGCTCCACAAGTAAGAAGGATTTCGGTTGATGAAAGAATACTGGAAGCTGTTACAACTGATCCATCAAACAGCATCAGACGCTTAGATTTGCAATTCAATGTTTCCAGATATAAAATTTCTAATGTACTGCATAGATAAAGTCTTTATCCATACCACCATACACCTGTCCAAGTATTTTTCTAACTGGTTGCTGTTAGTTTATTCGCAGAATTCTTTGGACGGACGAATCTCAACTTCCAGAGATGGGATCACAATTTTTCATAATCGTCATGCGTAGGCTGCGGACAAACCATTGTAAATCAAATCAAGCCATAAATCATTTCAACACAAATTCGGTGTCAATATATGCGCGTACTTGGAAACAAGGAATCAAAAGTGACCTTCGTTTGACCTTGAAGATGGGTCTCAAGTTCAAACTCGTGGTCACCATCTTATGTCCCCTTCAGAACCTTGTGACTTTTGTCTGAAACATTTTTCGAGTAGTTTTGATGTCTTAAGTTTTATGGCGCCCTCTGACGGGAAAAGAACGCATTTTTGAAAAAAGTGTTTCATGTAAAAGAATTGTAATTTTTCACGCAGATTACGAATCTGTCAAAAAAAATACGGGTTCCCATTAAAAAATCAAAAGTGACCTCCGTTTGACCTTGAAAATGGGGCTCAAGGTCAAACTCGTGTTCACCATCTTATGTCCCCTTCAGAACCTTGTGACTTTTGTCTGAAAATTTTTTTGCGATATCGCGTATTTTTCGAGTAATTTGGATGTCTCAAGTTAAAAACTCACCCAGTATAGATGGTGTTCCAATATAAAGTTTTATTTTAAATAGCTTCCTATTTTGATACCTGTCAAAGATGTGCTTCATTTTTTGGCAGCGGAAATAAATATGCAATGATCACGTCGATGCGAAGCACTTTCTCGCTCAGAAATTGTTCAATTGGTGCAGAAATTTGAGATATCGGAACAAATTAGTAATAAAATAAACTTTGCTCGTGCTTCTACACTTCGAAGTGTGGGCAAAAACGCAGGCTTTTCGATATTAGCAATTGGGCGTATTACAACCGAATTTTGCATAAAGACTTAGGTCATAAAACCTAAAAAAATCAGTTGATGAACGAACTTAAGCTTATATTTTTATACTAGCAACTTACGTCGCGTTGGTATAATTGTCACGATAGATTTGGCAGTATTGAAATCAAACTCGACTTCTGTCAATTTGTAAGCCGATGTGCCTGTACACATTGACAGGGAAGAGAGGGAACGCTTTTTATTGAAGTGGGAAGAAGAAGGGTTACTTCCACCGAGAATCCAATTCTAAAGTGGATTCTCGGGTGCAACACATCGTTTTTTTCCATATCGTTCCATTTCTGACATATTTTTTCATTTTAGTTTTGATCGTTGATGAGAAAGGAAGTGTGAAGAATAGGAAAAAAGGTATGTTTCAGGCCAACTGCTCAAATTTAAAAATTAAAAATGCTCCGATTCAAGTGTTCCACTAGTCAAAAAGTCTTTCAACCCCATGACAATCTGAACACGACGTTCATGCTGAGGACTTTCATCCCGTCGCCAATGTAAACAGGCACAAACTCTGCACTTTCATCTTGAAATCTAACTAGGACAGACGTGGAATTCATTCGCCGGGAGGTTAAACAAAAGTATTTTTCAACCAATAAATCGAATACGTTACCATATTAGAAGTATTTTATTTGGTTGAGGAAAATACCAACTTCTCTCCCATTATAATGAATAATGATAAAAGGTCTCTGACGGTTGACCAACGAGGAGGCGAATGTTATATAGGCGTTCAATGCCGACCGGGGCCAGAGGAAAAACATTTTTGTAGGCAACTAAATATATTTCCGAGTTGGAGAAGGATAAAAGAACAAATAATCAATAAACATACGATGTGGGAGGAGCATTATCGAATCAAATACCAACTTGCATCAAAATGGTGAAATTTATATAAAGACGTTGTCAATTTTTGAAAAGGGTGGAGGAGGCTGATTGGAACGAGCATGGATACCCATAAACCCATAAGGCAAGATTTTTAAATTGTAGTAATAGTTGCAGTAGAAGCAAATGTTTGTAACTCAAGTGACCGCAACATTTATAATTGTTCCAAATTCGTTGATTTATTGCCACAAAATTTGCTGAGGCCAAAAGGTTAAACATGTGCTTGAACCGGCTAGAAACTGTAAAGAATGCTCTGGCCGTCATAATACACTCCTGCATCTTTCAATTACTAGCAATATTCCATTTGAATCACCCCCTTTACAAAGGTTGCAGGCAGGGTCAAACCAAATCAAATCAGCTCTTCTCTCTTTGTCAAAGATACATGAAGATGACTTCCTTGCAAGAGCCTTGCCTTGATTCCAGCACACAGTTACATTTTGTAACAGAGCGCTTAGCACATCAATTAAACTTTAACCGCTATATGTTTTTTTTAATGCATTTTTATTGAAATTATTTTATTCATTCTTACAAGCTAAACAAAAAAAATGCTTAGAACTAGCTTAATAAATTTAATTTATCTTATTTTTACCTACATTTTTATTGAAATTCATTTATTAATTCTTACAAGCTAAACAAAAACAATGCTTAAAACTAGCTTAATGAACTTAATTGATCTTATTTTTACCTACTGGCCCTATAAGAGCGCCCTAAGATAAACTTAATACTTAAACCTCGAGGTAATCTAACTGATTTAATATTTTTTTTGTTCCTTATTTTATGTACGAGTAAAATATAATGAAATGAAATGTGGATTGGTCCTTTCGATGTCCACCAAATTGTCATCATAACCTTTTTTTGGGTGAAGATCGGGCTTGGGTGCGTGTTTTTGGTTTTTCATCTGCGTCCAACCACTGCCCAGATCTTTTACGATTATCATACAGTATCCACCTTTCATCACAGGTGATAATCCGGTTCAAAAACGGTTCATCTGGGCGATGCGCAGATTTCAAGGTACCGTAGTTTTTGCGATTCGTTCACTTCATGGGGTACCCACTTATCGAGTTTCTTTACCTTTTCCATGAGAGAAAGGTGTCGACTTATTATCATTGGGGATACTCCCATGCTTAGTGCAATCTCCCGCAACGATTTTGTTGGCTCCGCATCCACCGTTGCTTTTAAAACATCGTCGTCAACTAACGTTCTAGCTTCCCACGTGCTTCATTTTCGAGGCTGAAATCTCCCGAACGGAACTTTCCAAACCAACGTCGTATTGTGCGTTCGTTTACCGCTACATCCTTAAATGCGTCATTAATGTTTTTCATTGCCAATGACGCATTATGTCCCGTTTTAAGTTCGTAAAGGAATAGGGTTCGAATTTGAACTGCCGACATCATGGTAAATATAACGGTATTTGTAACGCACCCTAAAATATGTTGGAATGTCATTGATAAATATATGTTGAGGACTGAGGAAACCAATAGTCAACAGGATTTTTGAAATTATTAAATGACCGAACCAGATACATACGAGTATATTGAATGGTATTTTACGACTTGTCTTAAATGTGACAAATATGAAGAAATGTACTAGTTACTTGAAAAATACTCCAAGCTTAGCATCGAGACAAGCTACTATTATATAAGCCAGTGCTGAGTCCCGTGTGGAGCTATGGTATGCAAATCTGTGGTTGTGCCAAGAAAACGAATGGCAATATTTTACAAACTTTTGAAAATAAATTGCTAGCAGAAATTGTCCATGCACCGTGGTAGATAGAAATGATTTACACAGAGACCTTGAAATTCCTATAGTTGAAGAGAAAACTAAAAACTTTGCTAGAAAACACAAAAGTCTACACATTAATAATACAGTTCTACAAAGTTTGGACTAAAGAAACCTTTTGCGTCACCTTTAAATGACCAAACCTAGCGCAAAAAAAAAACGAAACTTGTAGGAACTATCATCGGAAAGACATCTGCGAAACGCGTTTATTTCATAGTAGAAAAATTGCTTGATAAGTCGAATTCAGTTTCACTAACCAACACATTGATTTGAAAAGGATGTGTTTTTAGTGAGAATCTCCCAGTTTTGATCGTGCGCTTGTGATCCTCATAGTGGCTAGAGAAGATTTTCATCTTACATCGGCGGAAAAATCAAATCAAATTCAAACTCTTTTGAAACAATTTAACAGTGGAGCTAATTGCATTAACCAGTGATGTAAATGTACTTATTCAACGGTTTTTACTGAAAAGCATTAGTTGCGTGTTGAAGTTTTGATTTCATCCAGCAAAATCGTGTTTTCGTTTTTAAGTGCACTGATGTCTGCCAATGCATTACGGTTCATTTGTTTGATAGAAATAACATCTTCATAAAAAACATCCGATATAATGGTTGCGGCGGTATTGTGCTAGGAAGATTGTATTAGTCTGGGGTGAAATAAGAAAAGTGGAACATATCATCTGCTGTTGATTGAGCGGAGAGCTGGAAATTCTTATCTTATCTTATTCTTATTGCCAACGTTTTGACAAGTGTGTTGCTGATCGCATTGTCTCACGATCGAAAATTTCCTTCAATTCTTTCTGGTAAAGTGTCAGTCTTTTGTCAAGAAGGACGACATCTTGGATAAAATAGCTCAAACTTAATACAACTCGAGCAGTGTTTATTGACACCCGGAACGAAAATTCTGGCGGATATTACTTAAACCTCTATGTCAATTTATGACAATTCGTTGGTCGGAGTAAATTCGTATGAAAAGTTAAAATTCGGTATGGAATAATATTAATATTTTTTTTTAAAGGAATTGTTGTTTTCAAGTACGAGTTTAGTTGAAAAGTCGAGAAAAGATATGTTAGTATCGAAATAAGTGCTTGTGAAATGTTTGGATGGCTTTGTTTAAATAGAATCGTGATTTAAAAAAATGTAAACAAAGCACTTCTGAAACGCGAAGAAATTGTTTTTCTTGTTATTTCTCAATTCAATATTAAGTTCGTTGTGAATAATATAAAGTGTTTATTTAATATATTGTTAAAGAAGTCAATAAAGACAGTGAAATGCAGCTTAAAATGTTCATAGATGGAATCCTATTAATGTTACAGCAATACTATTTCAAGGGTAATATTTAAGTTGGTGAAACTGTAAAATTGGTGCAAATTGGCTTGGTTCTTAAGTTGTTATTGAAGCAGGGTCAAATACAAGAGAGTAATTGCAACTAGCTCCCAGTATTCTTTCCACCAAGCGAAATAGCCATTTTAAAATATTCTGTTATGAGTACATGCATATATGTAAATACTCGTACACATGTATAGTATTCCAACTATGTGAATTTTCAGCCGCATTTCACTTTATTGATTTGTTTATCCATATATTTAACAAAAAGGCACCACATTACGCAGTATTCACTAAATATTTAATGGAAAAGTAACAAAACAAGAATTTCTTCGTGTTTCACAAGTACTTTGTTACATTATTTAAAGCACGATTCTAATTAAACTATTCCATCTAAACAATTCACAAACACTTATTTCGAAACTCGCGTATTTTTTCTCGACGTGTTAACCCAATACGTATTTGAAAACAAAAGGCGACGGATAGTCCGTCGTTTCCAAGACATGGCTCCTATCTGGATCTCACGGATACAACTGACAGGCTCGAACCAACATACTGTGATATCCCTTAAATGTGAAAAGCGCCATCTGCATTTCAATAGCAGAAGATTTCCTTACTTGAATAGCAAAAGACTCAATTGGTGAATGCAGAATGGAATCGAATTTGCATATATTTAACAAAAAGGCACCACATTACGCAGTATTCACTAAATATTTAATGGAAAAGTAACAAAACATGAATTTCTTCGTGTTTCACAAGTACTTTGTTACATTATTTAAAGCACGATTCTAATTAAACTATTCCATCTAAACACTTCACAAACACTTATTTCGAAACTCGCGTATTTTTTCTCGACGTGTTAACCCAATACGTATTTGAAAACAAAAGGCGACGGATAGTCCGTCGTTTCCAAGACATGACTCCTATCTGGATCTCACGGATACAACTGACAGGCTCGAACCAACATACTGTGATATCCCTTAAATGTGAAAAGCGCCATCTGCATTTCAATAGCAGAAGATTTCCTTACTTGAATAGCAAAAGACTCAATTGGTGAATGCAGAATGGAATCGAATTTTCTAGCAAAATGGAAATTTGTATGGACGCTGGATGGCACAGATTGTTCTCGAAATATATCATTGGAGTATATCAGCATCCCCAAGGTATGGAAGTCAGTTCATTAGTTAAATTTGAAGTGTGAATTGAGAGAGTGATAAAATGGTTTAAGTAAAAGATAAAGAAAAGTAAAAGTGGTTGTTATAACCGATTGGACTGTGAATTGTAATTGTATTGAAAGCAATAAGTTCAATAATTTTTACCCACACAAACATTTTACAATACTATAAACTGTCTACGCACGTTTGTGTGACCATTGCGGCCTTAGTACCGGAATAACCGTTCCCAACGAAGTTGCGGAAGTTTGTTCTATGGTATTCCTACCATTATAGTAGGGCACGTTGGACACACTTCTCCAGAACATTGACGAGAGCACTCTTATGGAACTCGCTCTGCCCACCGTCATCAGTAATCTGTCAAACGAGGAGACTGACAGATACCTTAAACAAATGCACGAGGCCATAGCATAACCCGGAGGTCATGACACTAAAGACGTTGATCAAAAATCTCCAAATATTGATAAAACAAAATTGCAGTGCATCTGTGAGTTTTGTACTGGATAATAAAAACCGGGGTGTAAATACCAGCAACTCGAATATGTTCCCGCAAATAAGTAAAATATTTCGTATGAAATATCAAAACGATCTTCCGTGTCTAAAGATCGCCCTAACGATGGACAATGAACAAATACTGATAACAGCAGGTATAGATCCGGGAGAAGCCGTGGATGATGATAATTTATTTGTGATCGAAGATCCCCAGGAAAAGCTAGATGCTGTAGGAGCGATTTACCAGGAAGTATACAAGGCAAATGTTGTCACTGCCCCAAACCACGACCTGGAAAATCAGGTCTTTTGCACAATTCCTACCTTCGAAATGATATAGAACACTGGCGATTCGAGGACTCAGAATCAGGATTCACTGAGGTCAATGATGAAAATATGGCAAATAATGTTATCGCCGATGAGAGGGAACTACCTCCGTTAATTTCGAAGGAAGAGCTCCGATGGCATACCTAAGATTGTGCTACGATGTCTTCCACTAGAAGCGGTGGATATTTACACCACCCTGTTCTATAATGCTTTGAATAATCCCTATTATCTAACGCATTGGCAGACAGTAGTGGTACATCCCATTCCCAAAAGGGAATAAACACAGGTCCAATCCGGCGAATCTTCGGTCGATATGTCTCCTTCTGAATATCAGCAACGTATTCCAAAAAGTGATCAATAGCGTCCTGACTAAGTAGGTTGAGAACAAAAATGTAGTTTCGGATAATCAATCCGGTTTGAAGGCGGTACATGATATCTCACATGCCGCGTCTAAATTGGTTTCCGATATCCAGTGTAACAAAAGCAAGAAATTTTGTATGCTCAGCCAAAGAAAATGTTCATCTTTGTAATTCCCAGATAATTTATCCGACTGACAACTTTAATTTTCGTTTGTCTGCCGATAGTGGACATAGTGCATTTTGATGAAAGATGTAAATTTCACCACTCCGCTTTGACGGTGTACGTATATACACAACTTTAGTTTTATTAACGTTTATTATAATATTTATGCTTTGCAATGCTTTATGCATTGCTTTACAGCTGTACTTTACCATGATAAAAATATTGAGTTTACTGAATAAATTGACAGTGACAGTTTGATGATTAGTGAAAGAGTGCGTTCATAAATTAAATTCAAAGTTGTCAAGTCCTTATTGGAAAACCCTTTATATGATTGGGGTAGTAAGCCGCGAAGATCATGTTGTTCGTCGAGGCTATTGCTCTAGCAATATGCCTCCGAGTTAGCTTAATGACGAAATATGCACTCTTATTAAGTTCGCCCTGAGGTACAAGACTCGTTAGGATAATATTTTATGCACTCCGATTCTGGTGTTCTCTACAAGCGGAGACAAGTCTTAGGACAAGCCCTCTTAAACACCCGAATCTTTTCTTTCGTAGAAATTTGTACAAATTCGTACAACTTTTTACAAATTCCTGTTTGTTTACTCCAAAAAGTTGCAACAAAGAGAACCGATGAGAGAGATAAACATTTCCCCTCCATTGAAATAGTTGCAATTTTCTGCCTCATAAATTTCTGTGGGTAAGCTATGTAACAACTGTCAAAGCAAACAGCTATTCTGTGAAAGAATTTATTATACTAAGAACAATCAAATTCACTAATTGACTTTTGACGTTTTATACACAAATGTGGTTTACTGCCTTTGTTTACTTTCTTGAAAGTTTCTCTCTCTCTGAGCGAATTTTCTGCCATCTTTGAATTTTGACAGCTTTTATCCATTTTACCACAAAAAGTAACCAAACAGACCTATGAATATAAATGTACAAGATAAGAACAACTCCCTAGTACTAAGATATATGGAAATTATGGCTGCAAAAGGTCTTACAAATGTAATACAGCAAGAATGTAAAGATAAACATTATTACCCTCATTGACCATATCTACGTCACGGAAAGTAAATATATACTCAGCCATCATCGAAACAGATCTCCCAGATCACTATGTGATCTTATGTACACCAAAAAAAACCTATTAAAAGTCAATTAACAAATAAATCGAACGTTGTACATATAAATCAGGAAAAAGTAAATATGTTAATAGAAAGAACAAATTGGGAAAATATATTAGAGGAAAATAATTTTAAAAGCCTATACAACAAATTCGTCGAAAAAATAGGAAATATACTGAAGCTAGCAAAACCAAAATAATAAAATAACCAAGAAAACAGAAACCATGGATTACGACAGAAATAATTCAAATGTGCAAGAGGAGTTGTGCTATATGGAGAAACAATCGAAATAGTCAAGAATACAAACATTTCCAAAATGTTTTCAACATAAAGATACAAACCACCAAAGCTAACTATTACAAACAGCAATTCATTAATAATCGAGATGATACTAGGAAAACATGGAACATAATTAATGAACTATGAGGTAGAAAGAAGCTCTCAATAGATGACACTATCCTCAATAATTTTACTACGAATAGTAATGATTTAAATGACATTGTTGAACATTTCGCTGATCAATTTTCCAAACATACATCAGCAATCATGCACTTATGTAACTTCAAAACGTCAAATCACGAAAATGTTCAGCTACAAGAGAGTATTTATATTTCTTTCAAATTTTGTGTAACTTAAACACCAAAAAAGGACATGGAGCAGACAATATATGACCGATAGATCTTATAACTTAATGCCCGAAAACTTTGCCCGGTAATACAAACAATAATGAATAAAAGTATTACACTAGGACATATACCAAAAATAATGAAAACAAGAATTACTAATTTTCCAACATTTTTTTAAAATTGCATAGCTATTAAAAAGTTTTAAAGCGTGCTCTTTTATTTGACTACCTGTCAAAACCCTCATTTCCTTATCTTGTTCTTTAAAAGTTCTCAAAAAGAGCTAGGTTTGGGATTTGAAGGCCTATTTTGAAAATTTACGAAACAAAAATGGTATAAAAAATTATAAAAAATAATATTTCATCAGTTTAATTTTTTTACGCTAAGGAGTTGCTTAGAAACGCTATATGAAATGTCTGCATTTAGAAACCAAGAATACGCAGGCATTATTTACGTTTATGGGCAGTGCAATGGAAGTTCAACTAGTGCGCGACAAAAATACCATAAACTTTATCCTAACCGACAACTTCCTAGTAAAGGAGTATTATGAAATAAATATGTATCGAAGGCTTCGAGAAATGGGATCAGTTTCAAATACACGACCGAATGCGGGAGCTCCACAAGTAAGAAGGATTTCGGTTGATGAAAGAATACTGGAAGCTGTTACAACTGATCCATCAAACAGCATCAGACGCTTAGATTTGCAATTCAATGTTTCCAGATATAAAATTTCTAATGTACTGCATAGATAAAGTCTTTATCCATACCACCATACACCTGTCCAAGTATTTTTCTAACTGGTTGCTGTTAGTTTATTCGCAGAATTCTTTGGACGGACGAATCTCAGCTTCCAGAGATGGGATCACAAATTTTCATAATGGTCATACGTGGGCTGCGGCCAAACCATTATAAATCAAATCAAGCCATAAATTATTTCAACACAAATTCGGTGTCAATATATGCGCAGGTGTACTTGGAAACAAGTTAGTCGACCCTTCAAACTACCACCTAATCTGAATTCTACAAACTATATGTAATTATTGCGAAATGATTTACCAGAAATTTTGGAGGACATTCCACTGATTCCACTATTGTAGCTTCATCATATTTTCAACGGGACGGTGCTCCAGCCCACTATGGTCGTGAGGTTAAGAATTGTCTAGATGAAGAGTACGGTAACCGTTGGATAGCAAGATACCAGTTCACTGGCCTGCAAGATCTCCTGACCTTACAGTATTCCATTTTTTTTGTATGGGGAAGAATGGGAGAACTTATTTATTCAAACGAAATAGCAACTTTAATTGAATTGGCAGAGCGTATTCTCGAAGTGTCATCAAAAGTTAGGCAACAGTTAGAATGGGGTGGCCGTGGTGTAGTGGTAGTAGCAAACGCTTCTCACTCGGAGGGTCCAGGTTCGAATCCTGCCTATGGCAAAATCAGTTTTTCATTGTATAATTGGAACTCAGACAAAAAAATTCTGCGTGTGAAGGCATAACACTGACACGTAGATTTGGCTGTTATAAGAGTTTCAAGCAATGAAAAAAATACTGGGAATTATATCTTGAATCACTCTGAGTGAAGAAAACTCTCCGTCCTATTCGGACTCCCACCCCTGGAGAGCAAACATAGAAACCAAACACACCTGAGTTTCAAACCACTACAAACACAATTTTCCTTTCTCCTCCTTCTATCTTTCCGCCCGCGCCCTGGCAACAGTAAAAGGGTATCAACCCCTTAGGCGCGCGTAAATTATAAAAAAAAAAAAAAATAAAAATCAATAAACATTTGCAGTTAAATCCAAAAACGGGCTCTAGCATGCATACAAAACACTTTGAGCACCTGTTATAACTGTTTTAGTACACACATAAAATAAAAATTACCTAAGACCACACAAAATCATTTTTTATTCATAACCTTTGAAGCTGTAGGTTTTCCGAGTATCATAAAATCTGTGGGTTTTTCTGCAAACTTATTGATGATTTTTTTTTTACTATTGTTACTTTCATAAGAAAAAAAAAGTGTAAAACCTTATGTAATCAGGCATTTTCTGGAGAAAAGTGACCTCAAAGTCAAAAATTAGCATGGACAGAAAAATGGAGGAGGCTTAGAAATGGGATATCTAAAGACTCACACATGATATCAACTTTATCTAAACGACGTTATAAAGGCTAGAATTTCTTCTAAAAACAAAGTCCTACACGAAGTTTCTACCATTAGTACTAAGAGAGCAATTTACGTTAACATGGGCCAGTGTACACCAAAGTAAGCCTTTTCTTAAATCCTCGATAAATGCTGTCAACATTGGAGATAGACCCTTATTGTACAACGATTTTTTTCATAAAATATACCCAGAATATTTCCCAAATTATAGTTCATGAATTAGGGAACACTGTATATCAACAATATTTAAAAGCAAAACGAAACTAGCTTACAAAATTTAAAAAAAGAGAAATTAGAAATCTATTTTAAATCATTTTCTGTCACAAAAATTGTAATTTATTAAATATATAATTAATAAGAAATAATGAATAATACTAGTCTATTTTCAGGCAAATCACGGAAATATTACGATCAATATAAGAAGAAAGTGTTCGGAAAATCCAAGTGAACTTATTGATGTGGAATTGCAACTTCTTGACAAAAGGAGAAATTTTACATGTCTTAATGAAAATATTGAACTCAGTACTTCGGAAGTTGCTGAGGAAATTCAAATTACTGCATCTACGTTCAAAAATTTTAGGATCTTAAAACCGATTCCAAAGACATCGAAACGTGAGGATCACGATTCAGGAATATCAATATCTGACGGATGCAGTTTATAAAATACATATTCAAAAATTGTGGAACTCAAAAGTTACATGTTAACTAATTTGCTTACCGGCGGATGTACTTGTATTTATAAAAGTTGAGCAATCTTAGCATTTTGTTAATATTTATTTTTACACTTTTTCATAATGTAAATAAATAAATAAATAAAAGTATCATAATTTAAATGTTTCATGGGGAATCTATTGATCTTTTATTAAAGTGAAGCTATAAAATGCTTTTCATTTATATTATATTCAATCAAACTGTTTAGCAACACGTGAAATTTAGTTTATAAGTACTGGCCAAAATAAAATTATATACATTTTTAAATCAGTTCTGTTCGGAGCTTTGACAGAGAAAGTCTTTCCTCTCAACCCCTCGCGCAGAAAAACATAAAAAAATCCAAAATTCCCAAACGCGATCGTTCGCCTAATGTTGAAGACCTCAGGTCTTCAAACAAAAAACTATTTAAAATGAGTTCTAGTGTTAAAAACCCGAGAACTAATTACTTTGCGCCGCTGCAGTGTCTACCGGATTCAGACATCGACGACATTGATTGTGATGAAGTCTTGAGTCCACCCGCAACGAACAAAAAAATTAAAATCCCATCGATATGTGTCTTGCAAAAGAACTTAACAGAAATTCGTGCTCTTCTCCGTGAAGTTAAAATAGACAACTATTTTGTGAAAAAAATGAGTATTGGTGTGAAAATAAACCTCGATAGTGTTGAATTCCATCAAAAATTGTGTAATTTATTAAAATTAAAAAACCTCCAATTTTTTACTCATGACCTATCAACATCAAGGTCATTTAAAGTGTTGTTGTACGGGCTAGAGGAATTATCTTCCGAAGAGCTTAAAAACGAACTTGTATCACTCGGACTGAAGTGTCAGAACATAAAAATCATTAAAAAACAATATGAACGGTTCGTGGATATATTTTATTTAGTTTTTCTTGAAACTGGTTCCATCAGACTTGCAGAACTTAAAAAAAATTTTAAAGCTTTATATAAAACTCAAGTTAAATGGGATTTGCAAGAAGACAACACAACCGAGTTACGCAGTGTTTTAACTGCCAAATGTATGGGCATGGCGAAAAAAACTGCCACATCAAAACTCATTGCGCTATTTGCTCCGAGTCGCACAAGACTACTGAATGCGCTTCAAAAAATATTAAATGCGCCAACTGCAATGGCACACACAAATCAACCGACTCATCATGTGTTAGTCGTAAAAGCTTTCTGGAAATGAGGGAAAAGCTCTCGGCCAAAAACAAAACACAGCGTATTAGGAGGGCACAACCAACTTTTGAAGCTAACATCATGGAATTTCCCTCACTCCCTCAACAACGCAATGCACCAGCTGGCGTGAGACCGAAAGCTGCAACCATCTGTAATGCATCGAATACGTGGGCCAAGTGTACCAACAACAATAGTGTGCAGAACAAAGATGATCTATTTTCTTTGGAAGAAGTAAATGCACTCACTGCAGAGATGATCTCCATGCTCGGAAATTGTACTACGAAGGCGGAACAATTCAACGCTATAACTCAACTTGCAATTAAGTATTTATATAATTCTAAGTAATGAATTGTAGCTTAAGCATTATATGTTGGAATGCTAGAAGCATTCGAGGGAAACTCTTAGAATTTAACTCTTTCCTTAGTACATTCAATATTGACGTAGCATTAATCTGTGAAACTTGGCTAAATTCAAATGATCGTTTGTCTAATTCTGTTTATAAGTGTTATCGTTTGGATAGGGAAGAGAGAAGTGGTGGTGGTGTTGCCGTGCTAATAAAACGTACTATTAAACACGAGGTGCTTCCTATTACTTATTTGAAATTAATTGAAGCCATTGGTATTGAAGTTCCTTTTGTTAATGGACACACATTGAAAATTTATAGTGCTTATTTTCCGGGTGGAGTAATCACACCTCAAAAAAGATTTGATCTCCGGAGTGACTTCCTAAGGCTAGTTAATACTAACGATCTATTCCTAATAGGTGGTGATTTTAATTGCAGGCATAGGCACTGGGGTTGTATGAGGGCAAATGCATGGGGTAACATTCTTAGAGATCTCAACGTAAGACATCCGTTTGAAATCCTCTTTCCCGATAGTCCTACACACATTCCATCTAGTAGGAACAGAAACCCTTCTACGTTGGACTTATATCTTAGTAATATGCCTGATCTTTTTACTTCCCCTATAACCCTCAACGAACTCAGTTCCGATCATCTACCTGTTAAGTGTTGTGTGAAAGCTTCTCCAGTGCAGTGCGCAAATCAAGTCTATGACTTCAAAAATGCCAACTGGAACTTATTTAGAAGAATAATAAGAACTAATCTTGAAAACTCTTTGATTCAAAACAGCAACATATCTGAAATTGATCAAAATGTAGAAGCTTTTACTTCTGCGATCTTAGAAAGCGTAGAACATTCAGTGCCAAAGAAAACGGTAGCAAGATGTGCATCCAATGTTCTTCCCCAATTTATTCTCCAGATAATAAAACTAAGAAACACTTGTAGATCCAGGTGGAAACGTACAAGAAATGTGTCTTATCTTGAGGATTACAATAAAATAAATTCTTTGGTAAAATATGCAATAAATAACCATAGAAACCAATCGTGGAACGATAGACTACAGGGTCTAAATAAGGGCAGCAAGCCATTCTGGAATATCGTTAAGGTAGTCAAGAAAAAGAACACTTACATTCCTCCACTTAAGGTTGGCAATTCTTCGTTGGCTTCTTGTTGTGATAAAGCTAATGCGCTGGCAATCAACTTTTTCAAAAGTCATTCGACTGGTAGAAACGTAATTCCAGTTACGCATATTGAATCTTCCGTAGAACAATCACTAAACATCCTCAATTCACAGTCATTATTTAGTAACATTAAGCTTATACATCTTAATGAATTGAAGGATATTATACGTAGTTTGAAGACTAGAAAATCGTCTGGCTCAGATGGGATTAAGAATCAGTGCCTCAAAAATCTCCCTGATTTTGCCCTTATGAAGTTGATGGATTTGTTCAACAACTGTCTTAGATTAGCATACTTTCCTAATAAGTGGAAAGTAGCCAAGATAATTCCAATCTTAAAACCGGGCAAAGCTCCAAATTTACCTTGTAGCTACAGGCCAATTAGTCTGCTAAGCTCTCTTAGTAAGTGCCTGGAAAAAATTATAAAAAAAAGAATTGTATCTTTTGTTGACGAAAATGCAATTTTGCCTCCGGAGCAATTTGGGTTCAGGGCATTTCACAACACTACTCACCAAGTTCATCGTATCACAAAAGATATTAAAAATAACCTTTCAGAGGGCAAAAGCACTGATATGGTAATTTTGGACGTAGAAAAAGCTTTCGACACCGTTTGGCATAATGGTTTAATACATAAACTTCTAAGATTTAATTTTCCGTTGTACATAGTTAAAATTATTCAATCGTTCCTGTCATCCCGAAGTTTCAATGTATCCATCAACCAAAGTCTTTCAGACAATCATTTGATTAATGCTGGTGTCCCGCAAGGATCTGTTCTTGGTCCAGTCCTCTTTAATATATATACTTCCGATTTCCCCAACTTGACAAACTGTAACATTGCCTTATTCGCTGACGATACTTGCATTTGGTTTTAACATTGAAACTAATTTGCAATCTGGTTTAAATGCTGTTGAAGTATATTGTAGTCATTGGAAAATAAACATTAATGCTTCTAAGACTCAGGCTATCTTTTTTACTCGTAAAAGAAAAGCCTGCTTACTTCCTAGTAACAACCTTCTCATCAATGGTACTCAAGTTGAGTGGAAATCGACTGTTAAGTATCTTGGCATCTATTTAGATAAGCGACTTACATTCAATCTACATGTTCAACAAATCATTAAAAAGGTTAATATGACAATAAGAGTTCTCTACCCATTTATATGCCGGAATTCAAAATTAAGTGACGCCAACAAATTATTAATTTTCAAATCAATATTTCAAGCAATTATGTTTTATGGATCTCCTGTTTGGGGTAAGTGTGCAAAAAGCCATCTGCGCAAGCTGCAAATAGCACAAAACAAATTGCTTAAAATGATACTTAATCTTCCCTGGTTTTTTTCAACAGAGGAACTTCATATAATGGCTAACATTGAAATGGTTTCAGATAGAATTGAAAAACTAAACCATCAATATAATATCTCTTGTTCTTCATCTGACAACCACTTGATTTCAAACTTAGTCTTGTAGGAGTGCAATATAAATTTGTTTCATATTCATATTTATTTACTTATCTATATATTATACGAGTATATAAATTCATTTATTTATTCATATACTTATTATTATTTGTTTATATATTTATTTATTTATTTATATATTTATTTGTTTATATATTTATTTATTTATTTATTTATTTATTTATCTATATATATATATATTTTTTTTTTTTTTTTTTTTTTTTTTAGTTTTGTTTGTTCATATATTATATTCCAATACATTTATATTTATTTAATTACTTCTTTATTTATTTATTTGTTTCTCCTTCATTACAATTTTCCTGTTAATCATTTTATTTGTGTAACTTCTCACAAATTAATAATCTTTATTTTTGAAATCAAGTGTTGAAACCGCTTCTCCCTTCCCCCTGCGAATTTTGTTTTAATGAAGGTTTTTAGTGGCTTTTCCTTCAAATTCTAAGTTAATCTGTGATATTATATTTAGTAAAAAATTGTACAAATATTTTAGAAGTAAGGTACCAAGCCAAATCTCTGTATCCCTAAAATTGTATCCTAAAAATTATAATTTCTTGCCACAATAAAATAAAATAAAATAAAAATACATTTTTAAATGATTATATACTGGGTATATAATAATTTTTCAAAACTGCGTTCCTTTCCCGTCAGAGGGCGCCATAAAACTTAAGACATCAAAATTACTCAAAACAAAACTCGACCTTCTAACACCCTAACAACGTTGGAAACCGATTAATGATTTAGGCGAGCCAGTGCAGTGGTATCTAGCACTGAATGAATAAAACCTTTGAGACAATGTCGTATGCCCCATTGAGCAATACGACTGAGCAATGAAAATCAGGAATTATCATTTGAAAAATCAAAAGTGACCTTCGTTTGACCTTGAAGATGGGTCTCAAGGTCAAACTCGTGGTCACCATCTTATGTCCCCTTCAGAACCTTGTGACTTTTGTCTGAAACATTTTTCGAGTAGTTTTGATGTCTTAAGTTTTATGGCGCCCTCTGACGGGAAAAGAACGCATTTTTGAAAAAAGTGTTTCATGTAAAAGAATTGTAATTTTTCACGCAGATTACGAATCTGTCACAAAAAATAGGGATTCCCATTAAAAAATCAAAAGTGACCTTCGTTTGACCTTGAGAATGGGGCTCAAGGTCAAACTCGTGGTCACCATCCTATGTCCCCTTCAGAACCTTGTGACTTTTGTCTGAAACATTTTTCGCGATATCGCGTATTTTTCGAGTAATTTGGATGTCTCAAGTTAAAAACTCACCCAGTATAGATGGTGTTCCAATATAAAGTTTTATTTTATATAGCTTCCTATTTCGATACCTGTCAAAGATGTGCTTCATTTTTTGGCAGCGGAAATAAATATGCAATGATCACGTCGATGCGAAGCACTTTCTCGCTCAGAAATTGTTCAATTAGTGCAGAAATTTGAGATATCGGAACAAATTAGTAATAAAATAAACTTTGCTCGTGCTTCTACACCTCGAAGTGTGGGCAAAAACGCAGGCTTGTCGATATTAGCAATTGGGCGTATTACAGCCGAATTTTGCATAAAGACTTAGGTCATAAAGCCTAAAAAAATCAGTTGATGAACAAACTTAAGCTTATATTTTTGTACTAGCAACTTACGTCGCGTTGGTATAATTGTCACGATAGATCTGGCAGTATTGAAATCAAACTCGACTTCTGTCAATTTGTAAGCCAATGTTCCTGTACACATTGACAGGGAAGAGAGGGAACGCTTTTTATAGAAGTGGGAAGAAGATGGGTTACTTCCACCGAGAATCCAATTCTAAAGTGGATTCTCGGGTGCAACACATCGTTTTTTTTCCATATCGTTCCATTTCTGACATATTTTTTCATTTTAGTTTTGATCGTTGATGAGAAAGGAAGTGTGAAGAATAGGAAAAAAGGTATGTTTCAGGCCAACTGCTCAAATTTAAAAATTAAAAATGCTCCGATTCAAGTGTTCCACTAGTCAAAAAGTCTTTCAACCCCATGACAATCTGAACACGACGTTCATGCTGAGGACTTTCATCCCGTCGCCAATGTAAACAGGCACAAACTCTGCACTTTCATCTTGAAATCTAACTAGGACAGACGTGGAATTCATTCGCCGGGAGGTTAAACAAAAGTATTTTTCAACCAATAAATCGAATACGTTACCATATTAGAAGTATTTTATTTGGTTGAGGAAAATACCAACTTCTCTCCCATTATAATGAATAATGATAAAAGGTCTCTGACGGTTGACCAACGAGGAGGCGAATATTATATAGGCGTTCAATGCCGACCGGGGGCCAGAGGAAAAACATTTTTGTAGGCAACTAAATATATTTCCGAGTTGGAGAAGGATAAAAGAACAAACTAAAATTCTAACGCTACATCAAATGAGACAGTAGACAGTAGAACAAATTTGTGGTGTATTTCTGATGCATCTTATATCCAACAAGCTAGACTATCAATAAACATACGAAGTGGGAGGAGCATTATCGAATCAAATACCAACTTGCACCAAAATGGTGAAATTTATAGAAAGACGTTGTCAATTTTTGAAAAGGGTGGAGGAGGCTGATTGGAACGAGCATGGATACCCATAAACCCATAAGGCAAGATTTTTAAATTGTAGTAATAGTTGCAGTAGAAGCAAATGTTTGTAACTCAAGTGACCGCAACATTTATAATTGTTCCAAATTCGTTGATTTATTGCCACAAAATTTGCTGAGGCCAAACGGTTAAACATGTGCTTGAACCGGCTAGAAACTATAAAGAATGCTCTGGCCGTCATAATACACTCCTGCATCTTTCTTCAATTACTAGCAATATTCCATTTGAATCACCCCCTTTACAAAGGTTGCAGGCAGGGTCAAACCAAATCAAATCAGCTCTTCTCTCTTTGTCAAAGATACATGAAGATGACTTCCTTGCAAGAGCCTTGCCTTGATTCCAGCACACAGTTACATTTTGTAACAGAGCGCTTAGCACATCAATTAAACTTTAACCGCTATATGTTTTTTTAATGCATTTTTATTGAAATTATTTTATTAATTCTTACAAGCTAAACAAAAACAATGATTAAAACTAGCTTAATGAACTTAATTGATCTTATTTTTACCTACTGGGCCTATAAGAGCGCCCTAAGATAAACCTAATACCTAAACCTCGAGGTAATCTAACTGATTTACTATTTTTTTTGTCCCTTATTTTATGTACGAGTAAAATATAATGAAATGAAATGTGGATTGGTCCTTTCGATGTCCACCAAATTGTCATCATAACCTTTTTTTGGTTTTTCATCTGCGTCCAACCACTGCCCAGATCTTTTACGATTATCATACAGTATCCACCTTTCATCACAGGTGATAATCCGGTTCAAAAACGGTTAATCTGGGCGATGCGCAGGCACCGTAGTTTTTGCGATTCGTTCTCTTCATGGGGTACCCACTTATCGAGTTTCTTTACCTTTTCCATGAGAGAAAGGTGTCGACTTATTATCATTGGGGATACTCCCATGCTTAGTGCAATCTCCTGCAACGATTTTGTTGGCTCCGCATCCACCGTTGCTCTTAAAACATCGTCGTCAACTAACGTTCTAGCTTCCCACGTGCTTCATTTTCGAGGCTAAAATCTCCCGAACGGAATTTTCCAAACCAACGTCGTATTGTGCGTTCGTTTACCGCTACATCCTTAAATGCGTCATTAATGTTTTTCATTGCCAATGACGCATTATGTCCCGTTTTAAGTTCGTAAAGGAATAGGGTTCGAATTTGACCTGCCGACAGCATGGTAAATATAACGGTATTTGTAACGCACCCTAAAATATGTTGGAATGTCATTGATAAATATATGTTGGGGACTGAGGAAACCAATACCCAACAGGATTTTTGAAATTATTAAAGGACCGAACCAGATACAATACTGAATGGTATTTTACGACTTGTCTTAAATGTGACAAATATGAAGAAATGTACTAGTTACTAGTCCAAGCTTAGCATCGAGACAAGCTACTATTATATAAGCCAGTGCTGAGTCCCGTGTGGAGCTATGGTATGCAAATCTGTGGTTGTGTCAAGAAAACGAATGGCAATATTTTACAAACTTTTGAAAATAAATTGCTAGCAGAAATTGTCCATGCACCGTGGTAGATAGAAATGATTTACACAGAGACCTTGAAATTCCTATAGTTGAAGAGAAAACTAAAAACTTTGCTAGAAAACACAAAAGTCTACACATTAATAATACAGTTCTACAAAGTTTGGACTAAAGAAACCTTTTGCGTCACCTTTAAATGACCAAACCTAGCGCAAAAAAAAAAAAACGAAACTTGTAGGAACTATCATCGGAAAGACATCTGCGAAACGCGTTTATTTCATAGTAGAAAAATTGCTTGATAAGTCGAAATCAGTTTCACCAACCAACACATTGATTTGAAAAGGATGTGTTTTTAGTGAGAATCTCCCAGTTTTGATCGTGCGCTTGTGATCCTCATAGTGGCTAGAGAAGATTTTCACCTTACATCGGCGGAAAAATCAAATCAAATTCAAACTCTTTTGAAACAATTTAACAGTGGAGCTAATTGCATTAACCAGTGATGTAAATGCACTTATTCAACGGTTTTTACTGAAAAGCATTAGTTGCGTGTTGAAGTTTTGATTTCATCCAGCAAAATCGTGTTTTCGTTTTTAAGTGCACTGATGTCTGCCAATGCATTACGGTTCATTTGTTTGATAGAAATAACATCTTCATAAAAAACATCCGATATAATGGTTGCGGCGGTATTGTGCTAGGAAGATTGTATTAGACTGGGGTGAAATAAGAAAAGTGGAACATATCATCTGCTGTTGATTGAGCGGAGAGCTGGAAATTCTTATCTTGTCTTATTCTTATTGCCAACGTTTCTGACTACATTTTGACAAGTGTGTTGCTGATCGCATTGTCTCACGATCGAAAATTTCCTTCAATTCTTTCTGGTAAAGTGTCAGTCTTTTGTCAAGAAGGACGACATCTTGGATAAAATAGCTCAAACTTAATAGAACTCGAGCAGTGTTTATTGACACCCGGAACGAAAATTCTGGCGGATATTAATTAAACCTCTATGTCAATTTATGACAATTCGTTGGTCGGAGTAAATTCGTATGAAAAGTTAAAATTCGGTATGGAATAATATTAATATTTTTTTTTAAAGGAATTGTTGTTTTCAAGTACGAGTTTAGTTGAAAAGTCGAGAAAAGATATGTTAGTATCGAAATAAGTGCTTGTGAAATGTTTGGATGGCTTTGTTTAAATAGAATCGTGATTTAAAAAAATGTAAACAAAGCACTTCTGAAACGCGAAGAAATTGTTTTTCTTGTTATTTCTCAATTCAATATTAAGTTCGTTGTGAATAATATAAAGTGTTTATTTAATATATTGTTAAAGAAGTCAATAAAGACAGTGAAATGCAGCTTAAAATGTTCATAGATGGAATCCTATTAATGTTACAGCAATATTATTTCAAGGGTAATATTTAAGTTGGTGAAACTGTAAAATTGGAGTAAATTGGCTTGGTTCTTAAGTTGTTATTGAAGCAGGGTCAAGTACAAGAGAGTAATTGCAACTAGCTCCCAGTATTCTTTCCACCAAGCGAAATAGCCATTTTAAAATATTCTGTTATGAGTACATGCATATATGTAAATACTCGTACACATGTATAGTATTCCAACTATGTGAATTTTCAGCCGCATTTCACTTTATTGATTTGTTTATCTATATATTTAACAAAAAGGCACCACATTACGCAGTATTCACTAAATATTTAATGGAAAAGTAAAAAAGCAAGAATTTCTTCGTGTTTCACAAGTACTTTGTTACATTATTTAAAGCACGATTCTAATTAAACTATTCCATCTAAACACTTCACAAACACTTATTTCGAAACTCGCGTATTTTTTCTCGACGTGTTAACCCAATACGTATTTGAAAACAAAAGGCGACGGATAGTCCGTCGTTTCCAAGACATGGCTCCTATCTGGATCTCACGGATACAACTGACAGGCTCGAACCAACATACTGTGATATCCCTTAAATGTGAAAAGCGCCATCTGCATTTCAATAGCAGAAGATTTCCTTACTTGAATAGCAAAAGACTCAATTGGTGAATGCAGAATGGAATCGAATTTTCTAGCAAAATGGAAATTTGTATGGACGCTGGATGGCACAGATTGTTCTCGAAATATATCATTGGAGTATATCAGCATCCCCAAGGTATGGAAGTCAGTTCATTAGTTAAATTTGAAGTGTGAATTGAGAGAGTGATAAAATGGTTTAAGTAAAAGATAAAGAAAAGTAAAAGTGGTTGTTATAACCGATTGGACTGTGAATTGTAATTGTATTGAAAGCAATAAGTTCAATAATTTTTACCCACACAAACATTTTACAATACTATAAACTGTCTACGCACGTTTGTGTGACCATTGCGGCCTTAGTACCGGAATAACCGTTCCCAACGAAGTTGCGGAAGTTTGTTCTATGGTATTCCTACCATTATAGTAGGGCACGTTGGACACACTTCTCCAGAACATTGACGAGAGCACTCTTATGGAACTCGCTCTGCCCACCGTCATCAGTAATCTGTCAAACGAGGAGACTGACAGATACCTTAAACAAATGCACGAGGCCATAGCATAACCCGGAGGTCATGACACTAAAGACGTTGATCAAAAATCTCCAAATATTGATAAAACAAAATTGCAGTGCATCTGTGAGTTTTGTACTGGATAATAAAAACCGGGGTGTAAATACCAGCAACTCGAATATGTTCCCGCAAATAAGTAAAATATTTCGTATGAAATATCAAAACGATCTTCCGTGTCTAAAGATCGCCCTAACGATGGACAATGAACAAATACTGATAACAGCAGGTATAGATCCGGGAGAAGCCGTGGATGATGATAATTTATTTGTGATCGAAGATCCCCAGGAAAAGCTAGATGCTGTAGGAGCGATTTACCAGGAAGTATACAAGGCAAATGTTGTCACTGCCCCAAACCACGACCTGGAAAATCAGGTCTTTTGCACAATTCCTACCTTCGAAATGATATAGAACACTGGCGATTCGAGGACTCAGAATCAGGATTCACTGAGGTCAATGATGAAAATATGGCAAATAATGTTATCGCCGATGAGAGGGAACTACCTCCGTTAATTTCGAAGGAAGAGCTCCGATGGCATACCTAAGATTGTGCTACGATGTCTTCCACTAGAAGCGGTGGATATTTACACCACCCTGTTCTATAATGCTTTGAATAATCCCTATTATCTAACGCATTGGCAGACAGTAGTGGTACATCCCATTCCCAAAAGGGAATAAACACAGGTCCAATCCGGCGAATCTTCGGTCGATATGTCTCCTTCTGAATATCAGCAACGTATTCCAAAAAGTGATCAATAGCGTCCTGACTAAGTAGGTTGAGAACAAAAATGTAGTTTCGGATAATCAATCCGGTTTGAAGGCGGTACATGATATCTCACATGCCGCGTCTAAATTGGTTTCCGATATCCAGTGTAACAAAAGCAAGAAATTTTGTATGCTCAGCCAAAGAAAATGTTCATCTTTGTAATTCCCAGATAATTTATCCGACTGACAACTTTAATTTTCGTTTGTCTGCCGATAGTGGACATAGTGCATTTTGATGAAAGATGTAAATTTCACCACTCCGCTTTGACGGTGTACGTATATACACAACTTTAGTTTTATTAACGTTTATTATAATATTTATGCTTTGCAATGCTTTATGCATTGCTTTACAGCTGTACTTTACCATGATAAAAATATTGAGTTTACTGAATAAATTGACAGTGACAGTTTGATGATTAGTGAAAGAGTGCGTTCATAAATTAAATTCAAAGTTGTCAAGTCCTTATTGGAAAACCCTTTATATGATTGGGGTAGTAAGCCGCGAAGATCATGTTGTTCGTCGAGGCTATTGCTCTAGCAATATGCCTCCGAGTTAGCTTAATGACGAAATATGCACTCTTATTAAGTTCGCCCTGAGGTACAAGACTCGTTAGGATAATATTTTATGCACTCCGATTCTGGTGTTCTCTACAAGCGGAGACAAGTTTTAGGACAAGCCCTCTTAAACACCCGAATCTTTTCTTTCGTAGAAATTTGTACAAATTCGTACAACTTTTTACAAATTCCTGTTTGTTTACTCCAAAAAGTTGCAACAAAGAGAACCGATGAGAGAGATAAACATTTCCCCTCCATTGAAATAGTTGCAATTTTCTGCCTCATAAATTTCTGTGGGTAAGCTATGTAACAACTGTCAAAGCAAACAGCTATTCTGTGAAAGAATTTATTATACTAAGAACAATCAAATTCACTAATTGACTTTTGACGTTTTATACACAAATGTGGTTTACTGCCTTTGTTTACTTTCTTGAAAGTTTCTCTCTCTCTGAGCGAATTTTCTGCCATCTTTGAATTTTGACAGCTTTTATCCATTTTACCACAAAAAGTAACCAAACAGACCTATGAATATAAATGTACAAGATAAGAACAACTCCCTAGTACTAAGATATATGGAAATTATGGCTGCAAAAGGTCTTACAAATGTAATACAGCAAGAATGTAAAGATAAACATTATTACCCTCATTGACCATATCTACGTCACGGAAAGTAAATATATACTCAGCCATCATCGAAACAGATCTCCCATCACTATGTGATCTTATGTACACCAAAAAAAACCTATTAAAAGTCAATTAACAAATAAATCGAACGTTGTACATATAAATCAGGAAAAAGTAAATATGTTAATAGAAAGAACAAATTGGGAAAATATATTAGAGGAAAATAATTTTAAAAGCCTATACAACAAATTCGTCGAAAAAATAGGAAATATACTGAAGCTAGCAAAACCAAAATAATAAAATAACCAAGAAAACAGAAACCATGGATTACGACAGAAATAATTCAAATGTGCAAGAGGAGTTGTGCTATATGGAGAAACAATCGAAATAGTCAAGAATACAAACATTTCCAAAATGTTTTCAACATAAAGATACAAACCACCAAAGCTAACTATTACAAACAGCAATTCATTAATAATCGAGATGATACTAGGAAAACATGGAACATAATTAATGAACTATGAGGTAGAAAGAAGCTCTCAATAGATGACACTATCCTCAATAATTTTACTACGAATAGTAATGATTTAAATGACATTGTTGAACATTTCGCTGATCAATTTTCCAAACATACATCAGCAATCATGCACTTATGTAACTTCAAAACGTCAAATCACGAAAATGTTCAGCTACAAGAGAGTATTTATATTTCTTTCAAATTTTGTGTAACTTAAACACCAAAAAAGGACATGGAGCAGACAATATATGACCGATAGATCTTATAACTTAATGCCCGAAAACTTTGCCCGGTAATACAAACAATAATGAATAAAAGTATTACACTAGGACATATACCAAAAATAATGAAAACAAGAATTACTAATTTTCCAACATTTTTTTAAAATTGCATAGCTATTAAAAAGTTTTAAAGCGTGCTCTTTTATTTGACTACCTGTCAAAACCCTCATTTCCTTATCTTGTTCTTTAAAAGTTCTCAAAAAGAGCTAGGTTTGGGATTTGAAGGCCTATTTTGAAAATTTACGAAACAAAAATGGTATAAAAAATTATAAAAAATAATATTTCATCAGTTTAATTTTTTTACGCTAAGGAGTTGCTTAGAAACGCTATATGAAATGTCTGCATTTAGAAACCAAGAATACGCAGGCATTATTTACGTTTATGGGCAGTGCAATGGAAGTTCAACTAGTGCGCGACAAAAATACCATAAACTTTATCCTAACCGACAACTTCCTAGTAAAGGAGTATTATGAAATAAATATGTATCGAAGGCTTCGAGAAATGGGATCAGTTTCAAATACACGACCGAATGCGGGAGCTCCACAAGTAAGAAGGATTTCGGTTGATGAAAGAATACTGGAAGCTGTTACAACTGATCCATCAAACAGCATCAGACGCTTAGATTTGCAATTCAATGTTTCCAGATATAAAATTTCTAATGTACTGCATAGATAAAGTCTTTATCCATACCACCATACACCTGTCCAAGTATTTTTCTAACTGGTTGCTGTTAGTTTATTCGCAGAATTCTTTGGACGGACGAATCTCAGCTTCCAGAGATGGGATCACAAATTTTCATAATGGTCATACGTGGGCTGCGGCCAAACCATTATAAATCAAATCAAGCCATAAATTATTTCAACACAAATTCGGTGTCAATATATGCGCAGGTGTACTTGGAAACAAGTTAGTCGACCCTTCAAACTACCACCTAATCTGAATTCTACAAACTATATGTAATTATTGCGAAATGATTTACCAGAAATTTTGGAGGACATTCCACTGATTCCACTATTGTAGCTTCATCATATTTTCAACGGGACGGTGCTCCAGCCCACTATGGTCGTGAGGTTAAGAATTGTCTAGATGAAGAGTACGGTAACCGTTGGATAGCAAGATACCAGTTCACTGGCCTGCAAGATCTCCTGACCTTACAGTATTCAATTTTTTTTGTATGGGGAAGAATGGGAGAACTTATTTATTCAAACGAAATAGCAACTTTAATTGAATTGGCAGAGCGTATTCTCGAAGTGTCATCAAAAGTTAGGCAACAGTTAGAATGGGGTGGCCGTGGTGTAGTGGTAGTAGCAAACGCTTCTCACTCGGAGGGTCCAGGTTCGAATCCTGCCTATGGCAAAATCAGTTTTTCATTGTATAATTGGAACTCAGACAAAAAAATTCTGCGTGTGAAGGCATAACACTGACACGTAGATTTGGCTGTTATAAGAGTTTCAAGCAATGAAAAAAATACTGGGAATTATATCTTGAATCACTCTGAGTGAAGAAAACTCTCCGTCCTATTCGGACTCCCACCCCTGGAGAGCAAACATAGAAACCAAACACACCTGAGTTTCAAACCACTACAAACACAATTTTCCTTTCTCCTCCTTCTATCTTTCCGCCCGCGCCCTGGCAACAGTAAAAGGGTATCAACCCCTTAGGCGCGCGTAAATTATAAAAAAAAAAAAAAAATAAAAATCAATAAACATTTGCAGTTAAATCCAAAAACGGGCTCTAGCATGCATACAAAACACTTTGAGCACCTGTTATAACTGTTTTAGTACACACATAAAATAAAAATTACCTAAGACCACACAAAATCATTTTTTATTCATAACCTTTGAAGCTGTAGGTTTTCCGAGTATCATAAAATCTGTGGGTTTTTCTGCAAACTTATTGATGATTTTTTTTTTACTATTGTTACTTTCATAAGAAAAAAAAAGTGTAAAACCTTATGTAATCAGGCATTTTCTGGAGAAAAGTGACCTCAAAGTCAAAAATTAGCATGGACAGAAAAATGGAGGAGGCTTAGAAATGGGATATCTAAAGACTCACACATGATATCAACTTTATCTAAACGACGTTATAAAGGCTAGAATTTCTTCTAAAAACAAAGTCCTACACGAAGTTTCTACCATTAGTACTAAGAGAGCAATTTACGTTAACATGGGCCAGTGTACATCAAAGTAAGCCTTTTCTTAAATCCTCGATAAATGCTGTCAACATTGGAGATAGACCCTTATTGTACAACGATTTTTTTCATAAAATATACCCAGAATATTTCCCAAATTATAGTTCATGAATTAGGGAACACTGTATATCAACAATATTTAAAAGCAAAACGAAACTAGCTTACAAAATTTAAAAAAAGAGAAATCTATTTTAAATCATTTTCTGTCACAAAAATTGTAATTTATTAAATATATAATTAATAAGAAATAATGAATAATACTAGTCTATTTTCAGGCAAATCACGGAAATATTACGATCAATATAAGAAGAAAGTGTTCGGAAAATCCAAGTGAACTTATTGATGTGGAATTGCAACTTCTTGACAAAAGGAGAAATTTTACATGTCTTAATGAAAATATTGAACTCAGTACTTCGGAAGTTGCTGAGGAAATTCAAATTACTGCATCTACGTTCAAAAATTTTAGGATCTTAAAACCGATTCCAAAGACATCGAAACGTGAGGATCACGATTCAGGAATATCAATATCTGACGGATGCAGTTTATAAAATACATATTCAAAAATTGTGGAACTCAAAAGTTACATGTTAACTAATTTGCTTACCGGCGGATGTACTTGTATTTATAAAAGTTGAGCAATCTTAGTATTTTGTTAATATTTATTTTTACACTTTTTCATAATGTAAATAAATAAATAAATAAAAGTATCATAATTTAAATGTTTCATGGGGAATCTATTGATCTTTTATTAAAGTGAATCTATAAAATGCTTTTCATTTATATTATATTCAATCAAATTGTTTAGCAACACGTGAAATTTAGTTTATAAGTACTGGCCAAAATAAAATTATATACATTTTTAAATCAGTTCTGTTCGGAGCTTTGACAGAGAAAGTCTTTCCTCTCAACCCCTCGCGCAGAAAAACATAAAAAAATCCAAAATTCCCAAACGCGATCGTTCGCCTAATGTTGAAGACCTCAGGTCTTCAAACAAAAAACTATTTAAAATGAGTTCTAGTGTTAAAAACCCGAGAACTAATTACTTTGCGCCGCTGCAGTGTCTACCGGATTCAGACATCGACGACATTGATTGTGATGAAGTCTTGAGTCCACCCGCAACGAACAAAAAAATTAAAATCCCATCGATATGTGTCTTGCAAAAGAACTTAACAGAAATTCGTGCTCTTCTCCGTGAAGTTAAAATAGACAACTATTTTGTGAAAAAAATGAGTATTGGTGTGAAAATAAACCTCGATAGTGTTGAATTCCATCAAAAATTGTGTAATTTATTAAAATTAAAAAACCTCCAATTTTTTACTCATGACCTATCAACATCAAGGTCATTTAAAGTGTTGTTGTACGGGCTAGAGGAATTATCTTCCGAAGAGCTTAAAAACGAACTCGTATCACTCGGACTGAAGTGTCAGAACATAAAAATCATTAAAAAACAATATGAACGGTTCGTGGATATATTTTATTTAGTTTTTCTTGAAACTGGTTCCATCAGACTTGCAGAACTTAAAAAAAATTTTAAAGCTTTATATAAAACTCAAGTTAAATGGGATTTTGCAAGAAGACAACACAACCGAGTTACGCAGTGTTTTAACTGCCAAATGTATGGGCATGGCGAAAAAAACTGCCACATCAAAACTCATTGCGCTATTTGCTCCGAGTCGCACAAGACTACTGAATGCGCTTCAAAAAATATTAAATGCGCCAACTGCAATGGCACACACAAATCAACCGACTCATCATGTGTTAGTCGTAAAAGCTTTCTGGAAATGAGGGAAAAGCTCTCGGCCAAAAACAAAACACAGCGTATTAGGAGGGCACAACCAACTTTTGAAGCTAACATCATGGAATTTCCCTCACTCCCTCAACAACGCAATGCACCAGCTGGCGTGAGACCGAAAGCTGCAACCATCTGTAATGCATCGAATACGTGGGCCAAGTGTACCAACAACAATAGTGTGCAGAACAAAGATGATCTATTTTCTTTGGAAGAAGTAAATGCACTCACTGCAGAGATGATCTCCATGCTCGGAAATTGTACTACGAAGGCGGAACAATTCAACGCTATAACTCAACTTGCAATTAAGTATTTATATAATTCTAAGTAATGAATTGTAGCTTAAGCATTATATGTTGGAATGCTAGAAGCATTCGAGGGAAACTCTTAGAATTTAACTCTTTCCTTAGTACATTCAATATTGACGTAGCATTAATCTGTGAAACTTGGCTAAATTCAAATGATCGTTTGTCTAATTCTGTTTATAAGTGTTATCGTTTGGATAGGGAAGAGAGAAGTGGTGGTGGTGTTGCCGTGCTAATAAAACGTACTATTAAACACGAGGTGCTTCCTATTACTTATTTGAAATTAATTGAAGCCATTGGTATTGAAGTTCCTTTTGTTAATGGACACACATTGAAAATTTATAGTGCTTATTTTCCGGGTGGAGTAATCACACCTCAAAAAAGATTTGATCTCCGGAGTGACTTCCTAAGGCTAGTTAATACTAACGATCTATTCCTAATAGGTGGTGATTTTAATTGCAGGCATAGGCACTGGGGTTGTATGAGGGCAAATGCATGGGGTAACATTCTTAGAGATCTCAACGTAAGACATCCGTTTGAAATCCTCTTTCCCGATAGTCCTACACACATTCCATCTAGTAGGAACAGAAACCCTTCTACGTTGGACTTATATCTTAGTAATATGCCTGATCTTTTTACTTCCCCTATAACCCTCAACGAACTCAGTTCCGATCATCTACCTGTTAAGTGTTGTGTGAAAGCTTCTCCAGTGCAGTGCGCAAATCAAGTCTATGACTTCAAAAATGCCAACTGGAACTTATTTAGAAGAATAATAAGAACTAATCTTGAAAACTCTTTGATTCAAAACAGCAACATATCTGAAATTGATCAAAATGTAGAAGCTTTTACTTCTGCGATCTTAGAAAGCGTAGAACATTCAGTGCCAAAGAAAACGGTAGCAAGATGTGCATCCAATGTTCTTCCCCAATTTATTCTCCAGATAATAAAACTAAGAAACACTTGTAGATCCAGGTGGAAACGTACAAGAAATGTGTCTTATCTTGAGGATTACAATAAAATAAATTCTTTGGTAAAATATGCAATAAATAACCATAGAAACCAATCGTGGAACGATAGACTACAGGGTCTAAATAAGGGCAGCAAGCCATTCTGGAATATCGTTAAGGTAGTCAAGAAAAAGAACACTTACATTCCTCCACTTAAGGTTGGCAATTCTTCGTTGGCTTCTTGTTGTGATAAAGCTAATGCGCTGGCAATCAACTTTTTCAAAAGTCATTCGACTGGTAGAAACGTAATTCCAGTTACGCATATTGAATCTTCCGTAGAACAATCACTAAACATCCTCAATTCACAGTCATTATTTAGTAACATTAAGCTTATACATCTTAATGAATTGAAGGATATTATACGTAGTTTGAAGACTAGAAAATCGTCTGGCTCAGATGGGATTAAGAATCAGTGCCTCAAAAATCTCCCTGATTTTGCCCTTATGAAGTTGATGGATTTGTTCAACAACTGTCTTAGATTAGCATACTTTCCTAATAAGTGGAAAGTAGCCAAGATAATTCCAATCTTAAAACCGGGCAAAGCTCCAAATTTACCTTGTAGCTACAGGCCAATTAGTCTGCTAAGCTCTCTTAGTAAGTGCCTGGAAAAAATTATAAAAAAAAGAATTGTATCTTTTGTTGACGAAAATGCAATTTTGCCTCCGGAGCAATTTGGGTTCAGGGCATTTCACAACACTACTCACCAAGTTCATCGTATCACAAAAGATATTAAAAATAACCTTTCAGAGGGCAAAAGCACTGATATGGTAATTTTGGACGTAGAAAAAGCTTTCGACACCGTTTGGCATAATGGTTTAATACATAAACTTCTAAGATTTAATTTTCCGTTGTACATAGTTAAAATTATTCAATCGTTCCTGTCATCCCGAAGTTTCAATGTATCCATCAACCAAAGTCTTTCAGACAATCATTTGATTAATGCTGGTGTCCCGCAAGGATCTGTTCTTGGTCCAGTCCTCTTTAATATATATACTTCCGATTTCCCCAACTTGACAAACTGTAACATTGCCTTATTCGCTGACGATACTTGCATTTGGTTTTAACATTGAAACTAATTTGCAATCTGGTTTAAATGCTGTTGAAGTATATTGTAGTCATTGGAAAATAAACATTAATGCTTCTAAGACTCAGGCTATCTTTTTTACTCGTAAAAGAAAAGCCTGCTTACTTCCTAGTAACAACCTTCTCATCAATGGTACTCAAGTTGAGTGGAAATCGACTGTTAAGTATCTTGGCATCTATTTAGATAAGCGACTTACATTCAATCTACATGTTCAACAAATCATTAAAAAGGTTAATATGACAATAAGAGTTCTCTACCCATTTATATGCCGGAATTCAAAATTAAGTGACGCCAACAAATTATTAATTTTCAAATCAATATTTCAAGCAATTATGTTTTATGGATCTCCTGTTTGGGGTAAGTGTGCAAAAAGCCATCTGCGCAAGCTGCAAATAGCACAAAACAAATTGCTTAAAATGATACTTAATCTTCCCTGGTTTTTTTCAACAGAGGAACTTCATATAATGGCTAACATTGAAATGGTTTCAGATAGAATTGAAAAACTAAACCATCAATATAATATCTCTTGTTCTTCATCTGACAACCACTTGATTTCAAACTTAGTCTTGTAGGAGTGCAATATAAATTTGTTTCATATTCATATTTATTTACTTATCTATATATTATACGAGTATATAAATTCATTTATTTATTCATATACTTATTATTATTTGTTTATATATTTATTTATTTATTTATATATTTATTTGTTTATATATTTATTTATTTATTTATTTATTTATTTATCTATATATATATATATTTTTTTTTTTTTTTTTTTTTTTTTTTAGTTTTGTTTGTTCATATATTATATTCCAATACATTTATATTTATTTAATTACTTCTTTATTTATTTATTTGTTTCTCCTTCATTACAATTTTCCTGTTAATCATTTTATTTGTGTAACTTCTCACAAATTAATAATCTTTATTTTTGAAATCAAGTGTTGAAACCGCTTCTCCCTTCCCCCTGCGAATTTTGTTTTAATGAAGGTTTTTAGTGGCTTTTCCTTCAAATTCTAAGTTAATCTGTGATATTATATTTAGTAAAAAATTGTACAAATATTTTAGAAGTAAGGTACCAAGCCAAATCTCTGTATCCCTAAAATTGTATCCTAAAAATTATAATTTCTTGCCACAATAAAATAAAATAAAATAAAAATACATTTTTAAATGATTATATACTGGGTATATAATAATTTTTCAAAACTGCGTTCCTTTCCCGTCAGAGGGCGCCATAAAACTTAAGACATCAAAATTACTCAAAACAAAACTCGACCTTCTAACACCCTAACAACGTTGGAAACCGATTAATGATTTAGGCGAGCCAGTGCAGTGGTATCTAGCACTGAATGAATAAAACCTTTGAGACAATGTCGTATGCCCCATTGAGCAATACGACTGAGCAATGAAAATCAGGAATTATCATTTGAAAAATCAAAAGTGACCTTCGTTTGACCTTGAAGATGGGTCTCAAGGTCAAACTCGTGGTCACCATCTTATGTCCCCTTCAGAACCTTGTGACTTTTGTCTGAAACATTTTTCGAGTAGTTTTGATGTCTTAAGTTTTATGGCGCCCTCTGACGGGAAAAGAACGCATTTTTGAAAAAAGTGTTTCATGTAAAAGAATTGTAATTTTTCACGCAGATTACGAATCTGTCACAAAAAATAGGGATTCCCATTAAAAAATCAAAAGTGACCTTCGTTTGACCTTGAGAATGGGGCTCAAGGTCAAACTCGTGGTCACCATCCTATGTCCCCTTCAGAACCTTGTGACTTTTGTCTGAAACATTTTTCGCGATATCGCGTATTTTTCGAGTAATTTGGATGTCTCAAGTTAAAAACTCACCCAGTATAGATGGTGTTCCAATATAAAGTTTTATTTTATATAGCTTCCTATTTCGATACCTGTCAAAGATGTGCTTCATTTTTTGGCAGCGGAAATAAATATGCAATGATCACGTCGATGCGAAGCACTTTCTCGCTCAGAAATTGTTCAATTAGTGCAGAAATTTGAGATATCGGAACAAATTAGTAATAAAATAAACTTTGCTCGTGCTTCTACACCTCGAAGTGTGGGCAAAAACGCAGGCTTGTCGATATTAGCAATTGGGCGTATTACAGCCGAATTTTGCATAAAGACTTAGGTCATAAAGCCTAAAAAAATCAGTTGATGAACAAACTTAAGCTTATATTTTTGTACTAGCAACTTACGTCGCGTTGGTATAATTGTCACGATAGATCTGGCAGTATTGAAATCAAACTCGACTTCTGTCAATTTGTAAGCCAATGTTCCTGTACACATTGACAGGGAAGAGAGGGAACGCTTTTTATAGAAGTGGGAAGAAGATGGGTTACTTCCACCGAGAATCCAATTCTAAAGTGGATTCTCGGGTGCAACACATCGTTTTTTTTCCATATCGTTCCATTTCTGACATATTTTTTCATTTTAGTTTTGATCGTTGATGAGAAAGGAAGTGTGAAGAATAGGAAAAAAGGTATGTTTCAGGCCAACTGCTCAAATTTAAAAATTAAAAATGCTCCGATTCAAGTGTTCCACTAGTCAAAAAGTCTTTCAACCCCATGACAATCTGAACACGACGTTCATGCTGAGGACTTTCATCCCGTCGCCAATGTAAACAGGCACAAACTCTGCACTTTCATCTTGAAATCTAACTAGGACAGACGTGGAATTCATTCGCCGGGAGGTTAAACAAAAGTATTTTTCAACCAATAAATCGAATACGTTACCATATTAGAAGTATTTTATTTGGTTGAGGAAAATACCAACTTCTCTCCCATTATAATGAATAATGATAAAAGGTCTCTGACGGTTGACCAACGAGGAGGCGAATATTATATAGGCGTTCAATGCCGACCGGGGGCCAGAGGAAAAACATTTTTGTAGGCAACTAAATATATTTCCGAGTTGGAGAAGGATAAAAGAACAAACTAAAATTCTAACGCTACATCAAATGAGACAGTAGACAGTAGAACAAATTTGTGGTGTATTTCTGATGCATCTTATATCCAACAAGCTAGACTATCAATAAACATACGAAGTGGGAGGAGCATTATCGAATCAAATACCAACTTGCACCAAAATGGTGAAATTTATAGAAAGACGTTGTCAATTTTTGAAAAGGGTGGAGGAGGCTGATTGGAACGAGCATGGATACCCATAAACCCATAAGGCAAGATTTTTAAATTGTAGTAATAGTTGCAGTAGAAGCAAATGTTTGTAACTCAAGTGACCGCAACATTTATAATTGTTCCAAATTCGTTGATTTATTGCCACAAAATTTGCTGAGGCCAAACGGTTAAACATGTGCTTGAACCGGCTAGAAACTATAAAGAATGCTCTGGCCGTCATAATACACTCCTGCATCTTTCTTCAATTACTAGCAATATTCCATTTGAATCACCCCCTTTACAAAGGTTGCAGGCAGGGTCAAACCAAATCAAATCAGCTCTTCTCTCTTTGTCAAAGATACATGAAGATGACTTCCTTGCAAGAGCCTTGCCTTGATTCCAGCACACAGTTACATTTTGTAACAGAGCGCTTAGCACATCAATTAAACTTTAACCGCTATATGTTTTTTTAATGCATTTTTATTGAAATTATTTTATTAATTCTTACAAGCTAAACAAAAACAATGATTAAAACTAGCTTAATGAACTTAATTGATCTTATTTTTACCTACTGGGCCTATAAGAGCGCCCTAAGATAAACCTAATACCTAAACCTCGAGGTAATCTAACTGATTTACTATTTTTTTTGTCCCTTATTTTATGTACGAGTAAAATATAATGAAATGAAATGTGGATTGGTCCTTTCGATGTCCACCAAATTGTCATCATAACCTTTTTTTGGTTTTTCATCTGCGTCCAACCACTGCCCAGATCTTTTACGATTATCATACAGTATCCACCTTTCATCACAGGTGATAATCCGGTTCAAAAACGGTTAATCTGGGCGATGCGCAGGCACCGTAGTTTTTGCGATTCGTTCTCTTCATGGGGTACCCACTTATCGAGTTTCTTTACCTTTTCCATGAGAGAAAGGTGTCGACTTATTATCATTGGGGATACTCCCATGCTTAGTGCAATCTCCTGCAACGATTTTGTTGGCTCCGCATCCACCGTTGCTCTTAAAACATCGTCGTCAACTAACGTTCTAGCTTCCCACGTGCTTCATTTTCGAGGCTAAAATCTCCCGAACGGAATTTTCCAAACCAACGTCGTATTGTGCGTTCGTTTACCGCTACATCCTTAAATGCGTCATTAATGTTTTTCATTGCCAATGACGCATTATGTCCCGTTTTAAGTTCGTAAAGGAATAGGGTTCGAATTTGACCTGCCGACAGCATGGTAAATATAACGGTATTTGTAACGCACCCTAAAATATGTTGGAATGTCATTGATAAATATATGTTGGGGACTGAGGAAACCAATACCCAACAGGATTTTTGAAATTATTAAAGGACCGAACCAGATACAATACTGAATGGTATTTTACGACTTGTCTTAAATGTGACAAATATGAAGAAATGTACTAGTTACTAGTCCAAGCTTAGCATCGAGACAAGCTACTATTATATAAGCCAGTGCTGAGTCCCGTGTGGAGCTATGGTATGCAAATCTGTGGTTGTGTCAAGAAAACGAATGGCAATATTTTACAAACTTTTGAAAATAAATTGCTAGCAGAAATTGTCCATGCACCGTGGTAGATAGAAATGATTTACACAGAGACCTTGAAATTCCTATAGTTGAAGAGAAAACTAAAAACTTTGCTAGAAAACACAAAAGTCTACACATTAATAATACAGTTCTACAAAGTTTGGACTAAAGAAACCTTTTGCGTCACCTTTAAATGACCAAACCTAGCGCAAAAAAAAAAAAACGAAACTTGTAGGAACTATCATCGGAAAGACATCTGCGAAACGCGTTTATTTCATAGTAGAAAAATTGCTTGATAAGTCGAAATCAGTTTCACCAACCAACACATTGATTTGAAAAGGATGTGTTTTTAGTGAGAATCTCCCAGTTTTGATCGTGCGCTTGTGATCCTCATAGTGGCTAGAGAAGATTTTCACCTTACATCGGCGGAAAAATCAAATCAAATTCAAACTCTTTTGAAACAATTTAACAGTGGAGCTAATTGCATTAACCAGTGATGTAAATGCACTTATTCAACGGTTTTTACTGAAAAGCATTAGTTGCGTGTTGAAGTTTTGATTTCATCCAGCAAAATCGTGTTTTCGTTTTTAAGTGCACTGATGTCTGCCAATGCATTACGGTTCATTTGTTTGATAGAAATAACATCTTCATAAAAAACATCCGATATAATGGTTGCGGCGGTATTGTGCTAGGAAGATTGTATTAGACTGGGGTGAAATAAGAAAAGTGGAACATATCATCTGCTGTTGATTGAGCGGAGAGCTGGAAATTCTTATCTTGTCTTATTCTTATTGCCAACGTTTCTGACTACATTTTGACAAGTGTGTTGCTGATCGCATTGTCTCACGATCGAAAATTTCCTTCAATTCTTTCTGGTAAAGTGTCAGTCTTTTGTCAAGAAGGACGACATCTTGGATAAAATAGCTCAAACTTAATAGAACTCGAGCAGTGTTTATTGACACCCGGAACGAAAATTCTGGCGGATATTAATTAAACCTCTATGTCAATTTATGACAATTCGTTGGTCGGAGTAAATTCGTATGAAAAGTTAAAATTCGGTATGGAATAATATTAATATTTTTTTTTAAAGGAATTGTTGTTTTCAAGTACGAGTTTAGTTGAAAAGTCGAGAAAAGATATGTTAGTATCGAAATAAGTGCTTGTGAAATGTTTGGATGGCTTTGTTTAAATAGAATCGTGATTTAAAAAAATGTAAACAAAGCACTTCTGAAACGCGAAGAAATTGTTTTTCTTGTTATTTCTCAATTCAATATTAAGTTCGTTGTGAATAATATAAAGTGTTTATTTAATATATTGTTAAAGAAGTCAATAAAGACAGTGAAATGCAGCTTAAAATGTTCATAGATGGAATCCTATTAATGTTACAGCAATATTATTTCAAGGGTAATATTTAAGTTGGTGAAACTGTAAAATTGGAGTAAATTGGCTTGGTTCTTAAGTTGTTATTGAAGCAGGGTCAAGTACAAGAGAGTAATTGCAACTAGCTCCCAGTATTCTTTCCACCAAGCGAAATAGCCATTTTAAAATATTCTGTTATGAGTACATGCATATATGTAAATACTCGTACACATGTATAGTATTCCAACTATGTGAATTTTCAGCCGCATTTCACTTTATTGATTTGTTTATCTATATATTTAACAAAAAGGCACCACATTACGCAGTATTCACTAAATATTTAATGGAAAAGTAAAAAAGCAAGAATTTCTTCGTGTTTCACAAGTACTTTGTTACATTATTTAAAGCACGATTCTAATTAAACTATTCCATCTAAACACTTCACAAACACTTATTTCGAAACTCGCGTATTTTTTCTCGACGTGTTAACCCAATACGTATTTGAAAACAAAAGGCGACGGATAGTCCGTCGTTTCCAAGACATGGCTCCTATCTGGATCTCACGGATACAACTGACAGGCTCGAACCAACATACTGTGATATCCCTTAAATGTGAAAAGCGCCATCTGCATTTCAATAGCAGAAGATTTCCTTACTTGAATAGCAAAAGACTCAATTGGTGAATGCAGAATGGAATCGAATTTTCTAGCAAAATGGAAATTTGTATGGACGCTGGATGGCACAGATTGTTCTCGAAATATATCATTGGAGTATATCAGCATCCCCAAGGTATGGAAGTCAGTTCATTAGTTAAATTTGAAGTGTGAATTGAGAGAGTGATAAAATGGTTTAAGTAAAAGATAAAGAAAAGTAAAAGTGGTTGTTATAACCGATTGGACTGTGAATTGTAATTGTATTGAAAGCAATAAGTTCAATAATTTTTACCCACACAAACATTTTACAATACTATAAACTGTCTACGCACGTTTGTGTGACCATTGCGGCCTTAGTACCGGAATAACCGTTCCCAACGAAGTTGCGGAAGTTTGTTCTATGGTATTCCTACCATTATAGTAGGGCACGTTGGACACACTTCTCCAGAACATTGACGAGAGCACTCTTATGGAACTCGCTCTGCCCACCGTCATCAGTAATCTGTCAAACGAGGAGACTGACAGATACCTTAAACAAATGCACGAGGCCATAGCATAACCCGGAGGTCATGACACTAAAGACGTTGATCAAAAATCTCCAAATATTGATAAAACAAAATTGCAGTGCATCTGTGAGTTTTGTACTGGATAATAAAAACCGGGGTGTAAATACCAGCAACTCGAATATGTTCCCGCAAATAAGTAAAATATTTCGTATGAAATATCAAAACGATCTTCCGTGTCTAAAGATCGCCCTAACGATGGACAATGAACAAATACTGATAACAGCAGGTATAGATCCGGGAGAAGCCGTGGATGATGATAATTTATTTGTGATCGAAGATCCCCAGGAAAAGCTAGATGCTGTAGGAGCGATTTACCAGGAAGTATACAAGGCAAATGTTGTCACTGCCCCAAACCACGACCTGGAAAATCAGGTCTTTTGCACAATTCCTACCTTCGAAATGATATAGAACACTGGCGATTCGAGGACTCAGAATCAGGATTCACTGAGGTCAATGATGAAAATATGGCAAATAATGTTATCGCCGATGAGAGGGAACTACCTCCGTTAATTTCGAAGGAAGAGCTCCGATGGCATACCTAAGATTGTGCTACGATGTCTTCCACTAGAAGCGGTGGATATTTACACCACCCTGTTCTATAATGCTTTGAATAATCCCTATTATCTAACGCATTGGCAGACAGTAGTGGTACATCCCATTCCCAAAAGGGAATAAACACAGGTCCAATCCGGCGAATCTTCGGTCGATATGTCTCCTTCTGAATATCAGCAACGTATTCCAAAAAGTGATCAATAGCGTCCTGACTAAGTAGGTTGAGAACAAAAATGTAGTTTCGGATAATCAATCCGGTTTGAAGGCGGTACATGATATCTCACATGCCGCGTCTAAATTGGTTTCCGATATCCAGTGTAACAAAAGCAAGAAATTTTGTATGCTCAGCCAAAGAAAATGTTCATCTTTGTAATTCCCAGATAATTTATCCGACTGACAACTTTAATTTTCGTTTGTCTGCCGATAGTGGACATAGTGCATTTTGATGAAAGATGTAAATTTCACCACTCCGCTTTGACGGTGTACGTATATACACAACTTTAGTTTTATTAACGTTTATTATAATATTTATGCTTTGCAATGCTTTATGCATTGCTTTACAGCTGTACTTTACCATGATAAAAATATTGAGTTTACTGAATAAATTGACAGTGACAGTTTGATGATTAGTGAAAGAGTGCGTTCATAAATTAAATTCAAAGTTGTCAAGTCCTTATTGGAAAACCCTTTATATGATTGGGGTAGTAAGCCGCGAAGATCATGTTGTTCGTCGAGGCTATTGCTCTAGCAATATGCCTCCGAGTTAGCTTAATGACGAAATATGCACTCTTATTAAGTTCGCCCTGAGGTACAAGACTCGTTAGGATAATATTTTATGCACTCCGATTCTGGTGTTCTCTACAAGCGGAGACAAGTTTTAGGACAAGCCCTCTTAAACACCCGAATCTTTTCTTTCGTAGAAATTTGTACAAATTCGTACAACTTTTTACAAATTCCTGTTTGTTTACTCCAAAAAGTTGCAACAAAGAGAACCGATGAGAGAGATAAACATTTCCCCTCCATTGAAATAGTTGCAATTTTCTGCCTCATAAATTTCTGTGGGTAAGCTATGTAACAACTGTCAAAGCAAACAGCTATTCTGTGAAAGAATTTATTATACTAAGAACAATCAAATTCACTAATTGACTTTTGACGTTTTATACACAAATGTGGTTTACTGCCTTTGTTTACTTTCTTGAAAGTTTCTCTCTCTCTGAGCGAATTTTCTGCCATCTTTGAATTTTGACAGCTTTTATCCATTTTACCACAAAAAGTAACCAAACAGACCTATGAATATAAATGTACAAGATAAGAACAACTCCCTAGTACTAAGATATATGGAAATTATGGCTGCAAAAGGTCTTACAAATGTAATACAGCAAGAATGTAAAGATAAACATTATTACCCTCATTGACCATATCTACGTCACGGAAAGTAAATATATACTCAGCCATCATCGAAACAGATCTCCCATCACTATGTGATCTTATGTACACCAAAAAAAACCTATTAAAAGTCAATTAACAAATAAATCGAACGTTGTACATATAAATCAGGAAAAAGTAAATATGTTAATAGAAAGAACAAATTGGGAAAATATATTAGAGGAAAATAATTTTAAAAGCCTATACAACAAATTCGTCGAAAAAATAGGAAATATACTGAAGCTAGCAAAACCAAAATAATAAAATAACCAAGAAAACAGAAACCATGGATTACGACAGAAATAATTCAAATGTGCAAGAGGAGTTGTGCTATATGGAGAAACAATCGAAATAGTCAAGAATACAAACATTTCCAAAATGTTTTCAACATAAAGATACAAACCACCAAAGCTAACTATTACAAACAGCAATTCATTAATAATCGAGATGATACTAGGAAAACATGGAACATAATTAATGAACTATGAGGTAGAAAGAAGCTCTCAATAGATGACACTATCCTCAATAATTTTACTACGAATAGTAATGATTTAAATGACATTGTTGAACATTTCGCTGATCAATTTTCCAAACATACATCAGCAATCATGCACTTATGTAACTTCAAAACGTCAAATCACGAAAATGTTCAGCTACAAGAGAGTATTTATATTTCTTTCAAATTTTGTGTAACTTAAACACCAAAAAAGGACATGGAGCAGACAATATATGACCGATAGATCTTATAACTTAATGCCCGAAAACTTTGCCCGGTAATACAAACAATAATGAATAAAAGTATTACACTAGGACATATACCAAAAATAATGAAAACAAGAATTACTAATTTTCCAACATTTTTTTAAAATTGCATAGCTATTAAAAAGTTTTAAAGCGTGCTCTTTTATTTGACTACCTGTCAAAACCCTCATTTCCTTATCTTGTTCTTTAAAAGTTCTCAAAAAGAGCTAGGTTTGGGATTTGAAGGCCTATTTTGAAAATTTACGAAACAAAAATGGTATAAAAAATTATAAAAAATAATATTTCATCAGTTTAATTTTTTTACGCTAAGGAGTTGCTTAGAAACGCTATATGAAATGTCTGCATTTAGAAACCAAGAATACGCAGGCATTATTTACGTTTATGGGCAGTGCAATGGAAGTTCAACTAGTGCGCGACAAAAATACCATAAACTTTATCCTAACCGACAACTTCCTAGTAAAGGAGTATTATGAAATAAATATGTATCGAAGGCTTCGAGAAATGGGATCAGTTTCAAATACACGACCGAATGCGGGAGCTCCACAAGTAAGAAGGATTTCGGTTGATGAAAGAATACTGGAAGCTGTTACAACTGATCCATCAAACAGCATCAGACGCTTAGATTTGCAATTCAATGTTTCCAGATATAAAATTTCTAATGTACTGCATAGATAAAGTCTTTATCCATACCACCATACACCTGTCCAAGTATTTTTCTAACTGGTTGCTGTTAGTTTATTCGCAGAATTCTTTGGACGGACGAATCTCAGCTTCCAGAGATGGGATCACAAATTTTCATAATGGTCATACGTGGGCTGCGGCCAAACCATTATAAATCAAATCAAGCCATAAATTATTTCAACACAAATTCGGTGTCAATATATGCGCAGGTGTACTTGGAAACAAGTTAGTCGACCCTTCAAACTACCACCTAATCTGAATTCTACAAACTATATGTAATTATTGCGAAATGATTTACCAGAAATTTTGGAGGACATTCCACTGATTCCACTATTGTAGCTTCATCATATTTTCAACGGGACGGTGCTCCAGCCCACTATGGTCGTGAGGTTAAGAATTGTCTAGATGAAGAGTACGGTAACCGTTGGATAGCAAGATACCAGTTCACTGGCCTGCAAGATCTCCTGACCTTACAGTATTCAATTTTTTTTGTATGGGGAAGAATGGGAGAACTTATTTATTCAAACGAAATAGCAACTTTAATTGAATTGGCAGAGCGTATTCTCGAAGTGTCATCAAAAGTTAGGCAACAGTTAGAATGGGGTGGCCGTGGTGTAGTGGTAGTAGCAAACGCTTCTCACTCGGAGGGTCCAGGTTCGAATCCTGCCTATGGCAAAATCAGTTTTTCATTGTATAATTGGAACTCAGACAAAAAAATTCTGCGTGTGAAGGCATAACACTGACACGTAGATTTGGCTGTTATAAGAGTTTCAAGCAATGAAAAAAATACTGGGAATTATATCTTGAATCACTCTGAGTGAAGAAAACTCTCCGTCCTATTCGGACTCCCACCCCTGGAGAGCAAACATAGAAACCAAACACACCTGAGTTTCAAACCACTACAAACACAATTTTCCTTTCTCCTCCTTCTATCTTTCCGCCCGCGCCCTGGCAACAGTAAAAGGGTATCAACCCCTTAGGCGCGCGTAAATTATAAAAAAAAAAAAAAAATAAAAATCAATAAACATTTGCAGTTAAATCCAAAAACGGGCTCTAGCATGCATACAAAACACTTTGAGCACCTGTTATAACTGTTTTAGTACACACATAAAATAAAAATTACCTAAGACCACACAAAATCATTTTTTATTCATAACCTTTGAAGCTGTAGGTTTTCCGAGTATCATAAAATCTGTGGGTTTTTCTGCAAACTTATTGATGATTTTTTTTTTACTATTGTTACTTTCATAAGAAAAAAAAAGTGTAAAACCTTATGTAATCAGGCATTTTCTGGAGAAAAGTGACCTCAAAGTCAAAAATTAGCATGGACAGAAAAATGGAGGAGGCTTAGAAATGGGATATCTAAAGACTCACACATGATATCAACTTTATCTAAACGACGTTATAAAGGCTAGAATTTCTTCTAAAAACAAAGTCCTACACGAAGTTTCTACCATTAGTACTAAGAGAGCAATTTACGTTAACATGGGCCAGTGTACATCAAAGTAAGCCTTTTCTTAAATCCTCGATAAATGCTGTCAACATTGGAGATAGACCCTTATTGTACAACGATTTTTTTCATAAAATATACCCAGAATATTTCCCAAATTATAGTTCATGAATTAGGGAACACTGTATATCAACAATATTTAAAAGCAAAACGAAACTAGCTTACAAAATTTAAAAAAAGAGAAATCTATTTTAAATCATTTTCTGTCACAAAAATTGTAATTTATTAAATATATAATTAATAAGAAATAATGAATAATACTAGTCTATTTTCAGGCAAATCACGGAAATATTACGATCAATATAAGAAGAAAGTGTTCGGAAAATCCAAGTGAACTTATTGATGTGGAATTGCAACTTCTTGACAAAAGGAGAAATTTTACATGTCTTAATGAAAATATTGAACTCAGTACTTCGGAAGTTGCTGAGGAAATTCAAATTACTGCATCTACGTTCAAAAATTTTAGGATCTTAAAACCGATTCCAAAGACATCGAAACGTGAGGATCACGATTCAGGAATATCAATATCTGACGGATGCAGTTTATAAAATACATATTCAAAAATTGTGGAACTCAAAAGTTACATGTTAACTAATTTGCTTACCGGCGGATGTACTTGTATTTATAAAAGTTGAGCAATCTTAGTATTTTGTTAATATTTATTTTTACACTTTTTCATAATGTAAATAAATAAATAAATAAAAGTATCATAATTTAAATGTTTCATGGGGAATCTATTGATCTTTTATTAAAGTGAAGCTATAAAATGCTTTTCATTTATATTATATTCAATCAAATTGTTTAGCAACACGTGAAATTTAGTTTATAAGTACTGGCCAAAATAAAATTATATACATTTTTAAATCAGTTCTGTTCGGAGCTTTGACAGAGAAAGTCTTTCCTCTCAACCCCTCGCGCAGAAAAACATAAAAAAATCCAAAATTCCCAAACGCGATCGTTCGCCTAATGTTGAAGACCTCAGGTCTTCAAACAAAAAACTATTTAAAATGAGTTCTAGTGTTAAAAACCCGAGAACTAATTACTTTGCGCCGCTGCAGTGTCTACCGGATTCAGACATCGACGACATTGATTGTGATGAAGTCTTGAGTCCACCCGCAACGAACAAAAAAATTAAAATCCCATCGATATGTGTCTTGCAAAAGAACTTAACAGAAATTCGTGCTCTTCTCCGTGAAGTTAAAATAGACAACTATTTTGTGAAAAAAATGAGTATTGGTGTGAAAATAAACCTCGATAGTGTTGAATTCCATCAAAAATTGTGTAATTTATTAAAATTAAAAAACCTCCAATTTTTTACTCATGACCTATCAACATCAAGGTCATTTAAAGTGTTGTTGTACGGGCTAGAGGAATTATCTTCCGAAGAGCTTAAAAACGAACTCGTATCACTCGGACTGAAGTGTCAGAACATAAAAATCATTAAAAAACAATATGAACGGTTCGTGGATATATTTTATTTAGTTTTTCTTGAAACTGGTTCCATCAGACTTGCAGAACTTAAAAAAAATTTTAAAGCTTTATATAAAACTCAAGTTAAATGGGATTTTGCAAGAAGACAACACAACCGAGTTACGCAGTGTTTTAACTGCCAAATGTATGGGCATGGCGAAAAAAACTGCCACATCAAAACTCATTGCGCTATTTGCTCCGAGTCGCACAAGACTACTGAATGCGCTTCAAAAAATATTAAATGCGCCAACTGCAATGGCACACACAAATCAACCGACTCATCATGTGTTAGTCGTAAAAGCTTTCTGGAAATGAGGGAAAAGCTCTCGGCCAAAAACAAAACACAGCGTATTAGGAGGGCACAACCAACTTTTGAAGCTAACATCATGGAATTTCCCTCACTCCCTCAACAACGCAATGCACCAGCTGGCGTGAGACCGAAAGCTGCAACCATCTGTAATGCATCGAATACGTGGGCCAAGTGTACCAACAACAATAGTGTGCAGAACAAAGATGATCTATTTTCTTTGGAAGAAGTAAATGCACTCACTGCAGAGATGATCTCCATGCTCGGAAATTGTACTACGAAGGCGGAACAATTCAACGCTATAACTCAACTTGCAATTAAGTATTTATATAATTCTAAGTAATGAATTGTAGCTTAAGCATTATATGTTGGAATGCTAGAAGCATTCGAGGGAAACTCTTAGAATTTAACTCTTTCCTTAGTACATTCAATATTGACGTAGCATTAATCTGTGAAACTTGGCTAAATTCAAATGATCGTTTGTCTAATTCTGTTTATAAGTGTTATCGTTTGGATAGGGAAGAGAGAAGTGGTGGTGGTGTTGCCGTGCTAATAAAACGTACTATTAAACACGAGGTGCTTCCTATTACTTATTTGAAATTAATTGAAGCCATTGGTATTGAAGTTCCTTTTGTTAATGGACACACATTGAAAATTTATAGTGCTTATTTTCCGGGTGGAGTAATCACACCTCAAAAAAGATTTGATCTCCGGAGTGACTTCCTAAGGCTAGTTAATACTAACGATCTATTCCTAATAGGTGGTGATTTTAATTGCAGGCATAGGCACTGGGGTTGTATGAGGGCAAATGCATGGGGTAACATTCTTAGAGATCTCAACGTAAGACATCCGTTTGAAATCCTCTTTCCCGATAGTCCTACACACATTCCATCTAGTAGGAACAGAAACCCTTCTACGTTGGACTTATATCTTAGTAATATGCCTGATCTTTTTACTTCCCCTATAACCCTCAACGAACTCAGTTCCGATCATCTACCTGTTAAGTGTTGTGTGAAAGCTTCTCCAGTGCAGTGCGCAAATCAAGTCTATGACTTCAAAAATGCCAACTGGAACTTATTTAGAAGAATAATAAGAACTAATCTTGAAAACTCTTTGATTCAAAACAGCAACATATCTGAAATTGATCAAAATGTAGAAGCTTTTACTTCTGCGATCTTAGAAAGCGTAGAACATTCAGTGCCAAAGAAAACGGTAGCAAGATGTGCATCCAATGTTCTTCCCCAATTTATTCTCCAGATAATAAAACTAAGAAACACTTGTAGATCCAGGTGGAAACGTACAAGAAATGTGTCTTATCTCGAGGATTACAATAAAATAAATTCTTTGGTAAAATATGCAATAAATAACCATAGAAACCAATCGTGGAACGATAGACTACAGGGTCTAAATAAGGGCAGCAAGCCATTCTGGAATATCGTTAAGGTAGTGAAGAAAAAGAACACTTACATTCCTCCACTTAAGGTTGGCAATTCTTCGTTGGCTTCTTGTTGTGATAAAGCTAATGCGCTGGCAATCAACTTTTTCAAAAGTCATTCGACTGGTAGAAACGTAATTCCAGTTACGCATATTGAATCTTCCGTAGAACAATCACTAAACATCCTCAATTCACAGTCATTATTTAGTAACATTAAGCTTATACATCTTAATGAATTGAAGGATATTATACGTAGTTTGAAGACTAGAAAATCGTCTGGCTCAGATGGGATTAAGAATCAGTGCCTCAAAAATCTCCCTGATTTTGCCCTTATGAAGTTGATGGATTTGTTCAACAACTGTCTTAGATTAGCATACTTTCCTAATAAGTGGAAAGTAGCCAAGATAATTCCAATCTTAAAACCGGGCAAAGCTCCAAATTTACCTTGTAGCTACAGGCCAATTAGTCTGCTAAGCTCTCTTAGTAAGTGCCTGGAAAAAATTATAAAAAAAAGAATTGTATCTTTTGTTGACGAAAATGCAATTTTGCCTCCGGAGCAATTTGGGTTCAGGGCATTTCACAACACTACTCACCAAGTTCATCGTATCACAAAAGATATTAAAAATAACCTTTCAGAGGGCAAAAGCACTGATATGGTAATTTTGGACGTAGAAAAAGCTTTCGACACCGTTTGGCATAATGGTTTAATACATAAACTTCTAAGATTTAATTTTCCGTTGTACATAGTTAAAATTATTCAATCGTTCCTGTCATCCCGAAGTTTCAATGTATCCATCAACCAAAGTCTTTCAGACAATCATTTGATTAATGCTGGTGTCCCGCAAGGATCTGTTCTTGGTCCAGTCCTCTTTAATATATATACTTCCGATTTCCCCAACTTGACAAACTGTAACATTGCCTTATTCGCTGACGATACTTGCATTTATTCTTCAGATGCAATTGGTTTTAACATTGAAACTAATTTGCAATCTGGTTTAAATGCTGTTGAAGTATATTGTAGTCATTGGAAAATAAACATTAATGCTTCTAAGACTCAGGCTATCTTTTTTACTCGTAAAAGAAAAGCCTGCTTACTTCCTTTATTTGTTTCTCCTTCCTATTAATTTTCAAATCAATATTTCAAGCAATTATGTTTTATGGATCTCCTGTTTGGGGTAAGTGTGCAAAAAGCCATCTGCGCAAGCTGCAAATAGCACAAAACAAATTGCTTAAAATGATACTTAATCTTCCCTGGTTTTTTTCAACAGAGGAACTTCATATAATGGCTAACATTGAAATGGTTTCAGATAGAATTGAAAAACTAAACCATCAATATAATATCTCTTGTTCTTCATCTGACAACCACTTGATTTCAAACTTAGTCTTGTAGGAGTGCAATATAAATTTGTTTCAAATTCATATTTATTTACTTATCTATATATTATACGAGTATATAAATTCATTTATTTATTCATATACTTATTATTATTTGTTTATATATTTATTTATTTATTTATATATTTATTTGTTTATATATTTATTTATTTATTTATTTATTTATTTATCTATATATATATATATATTTTTTTTTTTTTTTTTTTTTTTTTAGTTTTGTTTGTTCATATATTATATTCCAATACATTTATATTTATTTAATTACTTCTTTATTTATTTATTTGTTTCTCCTTCATTACAATTTTCCTGTTAATCATTTTATTTGTGTAACTTCTCACAAATTAATAATCTTTATTTTTGAAATCAAGTGTTGAAACCGCTTCTCCCTTCCCCCTGCGAATTTTGTTTTAATGAAGGTTTTTAGTGGCTTTTCCTTCAAATTCTAAGTTAATCTGTGATATTATATTTAGTAAAAAATTGTACAAATATTTTAGAAGTAAGGTACCAAGCCAAATCTCTGTATCCCTAAAATTGTATCCTAAAAATTATAATTTCTTGCCACAATAAAATAAAATAAAATAAAAATACATTTTTAAATGATTATATACTGGGTATATAATAATTTTTCAAAACTGCGTTCCTTTCCCGTCAGAGGGCGCCATAAAACTTAAGACATCAAAATTACTCAAAACAAAACTCGACCTTCTAACACCCTAACAACGTTGGAAACCGATTAATGATTTAGGCGAACCAGTGCATTGGTATCTAGCACCGAATGAATAAAACCTTTGAGACAATGTCGTGTGCCCCATTGAGCAATACGACTGAGCAATGAAAATCAGGAATTATCATTTGAAAAATCAAAAGTGACCTTCGTTTGACCTTGAAGATGGGTCTCAAGGTCAAACTCGTGGTCACCATCTTATGTCCCCTTCAGAACCTTGTGACTTTTGTCTGAAACATTTTTCGAGTAGTTTTGATGTCTTAAGTTTTATGGCGCCCTCTGACGGGAAAAGAACGCATTTTTGAAAAAAGTGTTTCATGTAAAAGAATTGTAATTTTTCACGCAGATTACGAATCTGTCACAAAAAATAGGGATTCCCATTAAAAAATCTAAAGTGACCTTCGTTTGACCTTGAGAATGGGGCTCAAGGTCAAACTCGTGGTCACCATCCTATGTCCCCTTCAGAACCTTGTGACTTTTGTCTGAAATATTTTTCGCGATATCGCGTATTTTTCGAGTAATTTGGATGTCTCAAGTTAAAAACTCACCCAGTATAGATGGTGTTCCAATATAAAGTTTTATTTTATATAGCTTCCTATTTCGATACCTGTCAAAGATGTGCTTCATTTTTTGGCAGCGGAAATAAATATGCAATTATCACGTCGATGCGAAGCACTTTCTCGCTCAGAAATTGTTCAATTAGTGCAGAAATTTGAGATATCGGAACAAATTAGTAATAAAATAAACTTTGCTCGTGCTTCTACACCTCGAAGTGTGGGCAAAAACGCAGGCTTGTCGATATTAGCAATTGGGCGTATTACAACCGAATTTTGCATAAAGACTTAGGTCATAAAGCCTAAAAAAATCAGTTGATGAACAAACTTAAGCTTATATTTTTGTACTAGCAACTTACGTCGCGTTGGTATAATTGTCACGATAGATCTGGCAGTATTGAAATCAAACTCGACTTCTGTCAATTTGTAAGCCAATGTTCCTGTACACATTGACAGGGAAGAGAGGGAACGCTTTTTATAGAAGTGGGAAGAAGATGGGTTACTTCCACCGAGAATCCAATTCTAAAGTGGATTCTCGGGTGCAACACATCGTTTTTTTTCCATATCGTTCCATTTCTGACATATTTTTTCATTTTAGTTTTGATCGTTGATGAGAAAGGAAGTGTGAAGAATAGGAAAAAAGGTATGTTTCAGGCCAACTGCTCAAATTTAAAAATTAAAAATGCTCCGATTCAAGTGTTCCACTAGTCAAAAAGTCTTTCAACCCCATGACAATCTGAACACGACGTTCATGCTGAGGACTTTCATCCCGTCGCCAATGTAAACAGGCACAAACTCTGCACTTTCATCTTGAAATCTAACTAGGACAGACGTGGAATTCATTCGCCGGGAGGTTAAACAAAAGTATTTTTCAACCAATAAATCGAATACGTTACCATATTAGAAGTATTTTATTTGGTTGAGGAAAATACCAACTTCTCTCCCATAATAATGAATAATGATAAAAGGTCTCTGACGGTTGACCAACGAGGAGGCGAATGTTATATAGGCGTTCAATGCCGACCGGGGGCCAGAGGAAAAACATTTTTGTAGGCAACTAAATATATTTCCGAGTTGGAGAAGGATAAAAGAACAAACTAAAATTCTAACGCTACATCAAATGAGACAGTAGACAGTAGAACAAATTTGTGGTGTATTTCTGATGCATCTTATATCCAACAAGCTAGACTATCAATAAACATACGAAGTGGGAGGAGCATTATCGAATCAAATACCAACTTGCACCAAAATGGTGAAATTTATAGAAAGACGTTGTCAATTTTTGAAAAGGGTGGAGGAGGCTGATTGGAACGAGCATGGATACCCATAAACCCATAAGGCAAGATTTTTAAATTGTAGTAATAGTTGCAGTAGAAGCAAATGTTTGTAACTCAAGTGACCGCAACATTTATAATTGTTCCAAATTCGTTGATTTATTGCCACAAAATTTGCTGAGGCCAAACGGTTAAACATGTGCTTGAACCGGCTAGAAACTGTAAAGAATGCTCTGGCCGTCATAATACACTCCTGCATCTTTCTTCAATTACTAGCAATATTCCATTTGAATCACCCCCTTTACAAAGGTTGCAGGCAGGGTCAAACCAAATCAAATCAGCTCTTCTCTCTTTGTCAAAGATACATGAAGATGACTTCCTTGCAAGAGCCTTGCCTTGATTCCAGCACACAGTTACATTTTGTAACAGAGCGCTTAGCACATCAATTAAACTTTAACCGCTATATGTTTTTTTAATGCATTTTTATTGAAATTATTTTATTAATTCTTACAAGCTAAACAAAAACAATGATTAAAACTAGCTTAATGAACTTAATTGATCTTATTTTTACCTACTGGGCCTATAAGAGCGCCCTAAGATAAACCTAATACCTAAACCTCGAGGTAATCTAACTGATTTACTATTTTTTTTTGTCCCTTATTTTATGTACGAGTAAAATATAATGAAATGAAATGTGGATTGGTCCTTTCGATGTCCACCAAATTGTCATCATAACCTTTTTTTGGTTTTTCATCTGCGTCCAACCACTGCCCAGATCTTTTACGATTATCATACAGTATCCACCTTTCATCACAGGTGATAATCCGGTTCAAAAACGGTTAATCTGGGCGATGCGCAGGCACCGTAGTTTTTGCGATTCGTTCTCTTCATGGGGTACCCACTTATCGAGTTTCTTTACCTTTTCCATGAGAGAAAGGTGTCGACTTATTATCATTGGGGATACTCCCATGCTTAGTGCAATCTCCTGCAACGATTTTGTTGGCTCCGCATCCACCGTTGCTCTTAAAACATCGTCGTCAACTAACGTTCTAGCTTCCCACGTGCTTCATTTTCGAGGCTAAAATCTCCCGAACGGAACTTTCCAAACCAACGTCGTATTGTGCGTTCGTTTACCGCTACATCCTTAAATGCGTCATTAATGTTTTTCATTGCCAATGACGCATTATGTCCCGTTTTAAGTTCGTAAAGGAATAGGGTTCGAATTTGACCTGCCGACAGCATGGTAAATATAACGGTATTTGTAACGCACCCTAAAATATGTTGGAATGTCATTGATAAATATATGTTGAGGACTGAGGAAACCAATACCCAACAGGATTTCTGAAATTATTAAAGGACCGAACCAGATACATATATTGAATGGTATTTTACGACTTGTCTTAAATGTGACAAATATGAAGAAATGTACTAGTTACTTGAAAAATACTCCAAGCTTAGCATCGAGACAAGCTACTATTATATAAGCCAGTGCTGAGTCCCGTGTGGAACTATGGTATGCAAATCTGTGGTTGTGCCAAGAAAACGAATGGCAATATTTTACAAACTTTTGAAAATAAATTGCTAGCAGAAATTGTCCATGCACCGTGGTAGATAGAAATGATTTACACAGAGACCTTGAAATTTCTATAGTTGAAGAGAAAACTAAAAACTTTGCTAGAAAACACAAAAGTCTACACATTAATAATACAGTTCTACAAAGTTTGGACTAAAGAAACCTTTTGCGTCACCTTTAAATGACCAAACCTAGCCCAAAAAAAAGCGAAACTTGTAGGAACTATCATCGGAAAGACATCTGCGAAACGCGTTTATTTCATAGTAGAAAAATTGCTTGATAAGTCGAAATCAGTTTCACCAACCAACACATTGATTTGAAAAGGATGTGTTTTTAGTGAGAATCTCCCAGTTTTGATCGTGCGCTTGTGATCCTTATAGTGGCTACAGAAGATTTTCACCTTACATCGGCGGAAAAATCAAATCAAATTCAAACTCTTTTGAAACAATTTAACAGTGGAGCTAATTGCATTAACCAGTGATGTAAATGTACTTATTCAACGGTTTTTACTGAAAAGCATTAGTTGCGTGTTGAAGTTTTGATTTCATCCAGCAAAATCGTGTTTTCGTTTTTAAGTGCACTGATGTCTGCCAATGCATTACGGTTCATTTGTTTGATAGAAATAACATCTTCATAAAAAACATCCAATATAATGGTTGCGGCGGTATTGTGCTAGGAAGATTGTATTAGTCTGGGGTGAAATAAGAAAAGTGGAACATATCATCTGCTGTTGATTGAGCGGAGAGCTGGAAATTCTTATCTTATCTTATTCTTATTGCCAACGTTTCTGACTACATTTTGACAAGTGTGTTGCTGATCGCATTGTCTCACGATCGAAAATTTCCTTCAATTCTTTCTGGTAAAGTGTCAGTCTTTTGTCAAGAAGGACGACATCTTGGATAAAATAGCTCAAACTTAATACAACTCGAGCAGTGTTTATTGACACCCGGAACGAAAATTCTGGCGGATATTACTTAAACCTCTATGTCAATTTATGACAATTCGTTGGTCGGAGTAAATTCGTATGAAAAGTTAAAATTCGGTATGGAATAATATTAATATATTTTTTTAAAGGAAGTGTTGTTTTCAAGTAAGAGTTTAGTTGAAAAGTCGAGAAAAGATATGTTAGTATCGAAATAAGTGCTTGTGAAATGTTTGGATGGCTTAGTTTAAATAGAATCGTGATTTAAAAAAATGTAAACAAAGCACTTCTGAAACGCGAAGAAATTGTTTTTCTTGTTATTTCTCAATTCAATATTAAGTTCGTTGTGAATAATATAAAGTGTTTATTTAATATATTGTTAAAGAAGTCAATAAAGACAGTGAAATGCAGCTTAAAATGTTCATAGATGGAATCCTATTAATGTTACAGCAATATTATTTCAAGGGTAATATTTAAGTTGGTGAAACTGTAAAATTGGTGCAAATTGGCTTGGTTCTTAAGTTGTTATTGAAGCAGGGTCAAGTACAAGAGAGTAATTGCAACTAGCTCCCAGTATTCTTTCCACCAAGCGAAATAGCTATTTTAAAATATTCTGTTATGAGTACATGCATATATGTAAATACTCGTACACATGTATAGTATTCCAACTATGTGAATTTTCAGCCGCATTTCACTTTATTGATTTGTTTATCCATATATTTAACAAAAAGGCACCACATTACGCAGTATTCACTAAATATTTAATGGAAAAGTAACAAAACAAGAATTTCTTCGTGTTTCACAAGTACTTTGTTACATTATTTAAAGCACGATTCTAATTAAACTATTCCATCTAAACACTTCACAAACACTTATTTCGAAACTCGCGTATTTTTTCTTGACGTGTTAACCCAATACGTATTTGAAAACAAAAGGCGACGGATAGTCCGTCGTTTCCAAGACATGGCTCCTATCTGGATCTCACGGATACAACTGACAGGCTCGAACCAACATACTGTGATATCCCTTAAATGTGAAAAGCGCCATCTGCATTTCAATAGCAGAAGATTTCCTTACTTGAATAGCAAAAGACTCAATTGGTGAATGCAGAATGGAATCGAATTTTCTAGCAAAATGGAAATTTGTATGGACGCTGGATGGCACAGATTGTTCTCGAAATATATCATTGGAGTATATCAGCATCCCCAAGGTATGGAAGTCAGTTCATTAGTTAAATTTGAAGTGTGAATTGAGAGAGTGATAAAATGGTTTAAGTAAAAGATAAAGAAAAGTAAAAGTGGTTGTCATAACCGATTGGACTGTGAATTGTAATTGTATTGAAAGCAATAAGTTCAATAATTTTTACCCACACAAACATTTTACAATACTATAAACTGTCTACGCACGTTTGTGTGACCATTGCGGCCTTAGTACCGGAATAACCGTTCCCAACGAAGTTGCGGAAGTTTGTTCTATGGCATTCCTACCATTATAGTAGGGCACGTTGGACACACTTCTCCAGAACATTGACGAGAGCACTCTTATGGAACTCGCTCTGCCCACCGTCATCAGTAATCTGTCAAACGAGGAGACTGACAGATACCTTAAACAAATGCACGAGGCCATAGCATAACCCGGAGGTCATGACACTAAAGACGTTGATCAAAAATCTCCAAATATTGATAAAACAAAATTGCAGTGCATCTGTGAGTTTGTACTGGATAATAAAAACCGGGGTGTAAATACCAGCAACTCGAATATGTTCCCGCAAATAAGTAAAATATTTCGTATGAAATATCAAAACGATCTTCCGTGTCTAAAGATCGCCCTAACGATGGACAATGAACAAATACTGATAACAGCAGGTATAGATCCGGGAGAAGCCGTGGATGATGATAATTTATTTGTGATCGAAGATCCCCAGGAAAAGCTAGATGCTGTAGGAGCGATTTACCAGGAAGTATACAAGGCAAATGTTGTCACTGCCCCAAACCACGACCTGGAAAATCAGGTCTTTTGCACAATTCCTACCTTCGAAATGATATAGAACACTGGCGATTCGAGGACTCAGAATCAGGATTCACTGAGGTCAATGATGAAAATATGGCAAATAATGTTATCGCCGATGAGAGGGAACTACCTCCGTTAATTTCGAAGGAAGAGCTCCGATGGCATACCTAAGATTGTGCTACGATGTCTTCCACTAGAAGCGGTGGATATTTACACCACCCTGTTCTATAATGCTTTGAATAATCCCTATTATCTAACGCATTGGCAGACAGTAGTGGTACATCCCATTCCCAAAAGGGAATAAACACAGGTCCAATCCGGCGAATCTTCGGTCGATATGTCTCCTTCTGAATATCAGCAACGTATTCCAAAAAGTGATCAATAGCGTCCTGACTAAGTAGGTTGAGAACAAAAATGTAGTTTCGGATAATCAATCCGGTTTGAAGGCGGTACATGATATCTCACATGCCGCGTCTAAATTAGTTTCCGATATCCAGTGTAACAAAAGCAAGAAATTTTGTATGCTCAGCCAAAGAAAATGTTCATCTTTGTAATTCCCAGATAATTTATCCGACTGACAACTTTAATTTTCGTTTGTCTGCCGATAGTGGACATAGTGCATTTTGATGAAAGATGTAAATTTCACCACTCCGCTTTGATGGTGTACGTATATACACAACTTTAGTTTTATTAACGTTCATTATAATATTTATTATAATATTTATGCTTTGCAATGCTTTATGCATTGCTTTACAGCTGTACTTTACCATGATAAAAATATTGAGTTTACTGAATAAATTGACAGTGACAGTTTGATGATTAGTGAAAGAGTGCGTTCATAAATTAAATTCAAAGTTGTCAAGTCCTTGTTGCAACGCAACATGCTTCATTCGTGAGCTACGAGCAACAGATAACTTAAAAGATCCACACACATGAAGCGCCGACGGCATAGCACAAAAGCCGACGGCATATCAGATATGTCCTCTTCTTATTATCATCTTATGGATCAGTTGGCTTACCAATCATTTAGCCAAAAAATTGGGAGAGCATAAATGATAACACAAATCCCATTGTCAATTCGTGGGAGGTAACTCTGAAAATTTGTTTTCAATAGTGAAACTTTTAGCCCCTCCCACAATGCGATGTTTTATTTTTTGTGCATGTATGCAATTGCCAATGATAAAAAAAACCTGTCGACAGATTGGCATAGACGAGGAATCCCGCGATGGTTCAATGACCTATAGCTGGACCATCGGAGCAATCAGCTGACCCAGAGATTTCTTGGAGACGATGAGGATGCTGGCATATCATTCCCAATACAATAGCCGTGTCAATTAGATGTGAAATTAATCGAAATTTAAAAAAAAAGAGTACATAGTTTTTTTTTAATAAGTAAGATCGTAAAATAATTTAGTTGGTGTCGAAGCAATTCTTTTGTTGGTTTCTTTGCATACTTCGGAAAAGTTTGTAATTTGACTCCGCAACATTTGACTGCGGAGGATACAATTCGCCCCCTTTTCATTTTTTTTTGCTAACTGCCCTAGCGGCAAACACTGGTCCTTCGAGTCTGGATGGCAAACGAAACTAAAAAAGGAACATTAAGACTCTAAACAAAAGAAGAATAATTGGTACGTGAAAGAAAGATACAAGTGCATGTACGTTGTAAATCTCAAAGACAATCGCGTTTGTGCGTAGTGTAAAAGACATTCGAAGTTCATTCGGTCGAATTTTGTTAATACGGTGAAAATCTGGAGCTGGAAAAGCTGGTGCAGCGAGGGAGCAACGCAAAATTACAGGTGTGTGGCTTTTATTATAACACTATTAATTTTAAATCATTGATAATACATAGTCGATCTTAATTAAAACGTGTGTTGTGTGTTCTCTGAGCTATTAAGTACTTAAGTTTTGGTTTCATCATGAGCAAAGTAAAACTTTCTAGTTTAATTGATGCGATTCAGACGATTTGTCAAGGCATAGATGCTGATTATAAAGCGTATTCTAATTTAGAAAAAGCAAAGAAATCGGTACACATGAATGAGGCGCGTTTAGCTGATTTGGAGGCTTCATTTGAGGAGGCAAGAGTCCTTCATCAGAAAATTGTTGAAGCTCCTACTGAAGACTTAAAGGTTAACTATATAGAAGCTCTCACCTTTCACAAACTAAAAGAACTGTTCTTTAATTACTCCTGTGAATTAAAAGAGCAGCTATCGACAACTGAAAGCCAGAATTTCCTTAGCAAATCCCTATGTGCATCTAACACACCGTCGGTAGAACTTAAGCTCCCCCCAATTAAAATCCCTACTTTTGACGGTTCTCTTAAAATGTGGCCAGAATTTAAGGGCTTGTTTGAAGCCATGGTAAATAAAAATACTTCATTATCCGATGCCCATAAGTTACAATATTTGAAAGGTAATTTAACGGGTGAAGCGGCCCGCATACTTAGAAATACAGATACAAATTTTGAATCTGCGTGGGCGTTGCTGGTGAAAAGATTTCAAAATATCAGGTTATTGAAGGATAATCAATTCAAACTTCTATTTGATCAACCTCAACTTGCTACAGAATCGTCCGAAGGTCTCAAACTCTTATTAGATACGACAAACGAAGCGAAACAATCACTCAAGAATCTTGGTGTTGCTGTAGAATCATGGGAAGACGTTCTCATCTTTCACACAGTGCAGAAACTTCCTTTCACAACTCGTGGGCTTTGGGAATCACAAATCTCTACGCATGTAGACTACCCTCAATATAGCGTTCTAGAAGATTTTATTTTGATGAGATCAAGAACATTGGACATCATTGGACATTCCTCATCAGGTCTTAGTCACCAAAAACCTAAAAAATCTTCCAGTTCGGCTCGAGTTCATAACTCTATAATTACAAATAAGTGTTCGCTATGTCATGGCTTGCACGCTCTTCGAAATTGTTTTAAGTTTAAGGCATTCAATATAAAAAAAAGACATGAATTTGTTAAAAAGATCAAATTATGTTTTAACTGTTTATCTAGTGCACATTTTACGTAAAATTGCACAAGCACTTTCACGTGTTCTACGTGCCACCAGAAACATCATTCGTTACTGCATATGAACGAAGGAGCTAACGCAATGCGTTGTAGCGACAACAATCCGACTCCACAACCAAACAACGCAACTCTCTCTTCCGCCGACACCTCAAAAGCGGTGTCGTTAGAAAATTCTGAACCCTCAACCGGAAGTACTTCAGCATATAACGCGTTTGTAGCCGAAAACGTTCAAGCACCCGTTCTTCTGGCTACGGCCCTCATCAAGGTTCTAACACCTGCTGGTCAACCGTTACTGCTGCGAGCGCTATTAGATCCTGGGTCAGAAGCTTCTTTCATTACTGAATCCGCCGCTCAACTTCTTAAATTGAAAAAACAAAGAAACTGCGTGAATGTTATTGGCGTTGGAGAAACAAAAACAAGTATTTCAAAGTGGAAAGTTGCCTTCACAGTTTTATCTAACGTGAACAAAACCTTTAGGCTTCAGCTTAATGCTTTTGTCCTGGACAAACTTACGGCCGTGCTTCCCACGCACAAGGTACCTATTTCTGATTGGAATCATCTTAGAAACATAGAGCTTGCTGATCCAAAGTTCAACAAACCTAACAAGATCGATGTCTTATTGGGCAGCGATGTTTACCCATCCATTATCCTTGAAGGTATAATAAAAGGAGAACCGGGTACCCCTATGGCTCAAAGGACGGAGCTAGGTTGGGTACTTTCCGGACGCACTTCTACCAGCAGCCAATCACAAGTAACGTCTCTTCATATTAAAACAGAAACTCAAACCTTAGACAGCCTGCTAAGTAAGTTTTGGGAACTTGAGGAAGTGCAGAGTCGCAAGCTTCTATCTCCAGAGGAAGAAAAATGTGAGACACATTATTGTCGCACACATCAACGACAGTTGGATGGAAAATATGTTGTTCAACTTCCTTTTAAAGAAGAAATGTATCCCGTGCTAGGTTTATCTCAAAGGGCAGTTCTTGTCAGGTTTCTACAATTAGAAAGGAAATTCCAAACAAATCCGTCGTTTCACGAAGAATACAAAAGAGTTTTTAATGAATACAAGGAACTGGGACATATGACAGAGGTACAACTTACTGCGTTGAACACTCCCCACTATTTCGTTCCTCACCACGCAGTGTTAAAGGCATCTAGCTCAACAACAAAGCTGCGAATTGTTTTTGACGCGTCCTGTAGAACATCCGACGGGACGTCACTCAACGATCATCTGTTGGTCGGGCCTAGATTGCAAGATGATATTTTCGATCACATTGCCAGGTTCAGGAAATATAAAATTGCCTTTACAGCCGACATAAGCAAAATGTATAGACAAATTTGGGTCACTCCTATTGATTCTTTGTATCAACTTGTATTATGGCGAGATGCAGAGGGAGAAGAAGTGAAAGTATATCGTCTTAATACGGTCACATTCGGTACTGCGGCTGCACCATACTTAGCTATTCGCACGCTTCAACAACTAGCGGTTGATGAACGAGATGACTTCCCACTTGCATCAAAAATAGCCATGCGGAACTTTTACGTGGATGACGTAATTCATGGGGCGGACTCAATAACAGAAGCGTTGGAAATGCAGACGCAACTTATAAGCATGTTGAAAAAAGGAGGATTTCCATTACGTAAATGGGCAAGCAACTGCGAGAAGCTACTGATGTCAGTCCCAGAGGAGGATAGAGAAGTTAAGATCCCACTCTCAGTCGACAAAAAAAATGCGATTAAGGCACTTGGCATCCAGTGGCATACTGCAAAGGATATCTTCACATTCAAAATCTCACTTCCGGAAACCAAGACGATTACAAAGCGGACTATCCTATCAGATCTTGCTCGCCTTTATGATCCAATGGGGTGGATAGCACCTTGCGTCATCGTTGGAAAAATAATAATGCAAGACATTTGGAAGCAAAATCAGACATGGGATTCTGAACTCCCAGCAACAAGTATTTCTGCATGGAAAATTTTTAAATCTGAACTAAGCTATTTAAGAGCCATCGAAATTCCTCGCTGGATTAATCTCACCAGTGAATCAAAGGTTGAAGTCCACGGGTTCTGCGATGCGTCTGAAAAGGCATATGCTGCAGCGATATACCGTCGAGTCACAACCAGAAATAAAACATTCATTAACCTCATCGTGTCAAAAACCAGAGTGGCCCCCCTTAAAAGTAAGTCCTTAGCTCGTCTGGAACTGTGTGGAGCCCTGTTGTTGGCGAAGCTGTTGGTGTCCACTGTGGATACGATGGAACTCCACTCGGCAAAAAGGTTTATGTGGTGTGATTCTCAAATTACACTTGCATGGATTCAAAGCGCACCATACATTAGAACAACGTTCGTTGCCAACAGAGTGGCAGAGATTCAGGAACTCACGGATTCTAGCTGTTGGAACTACGTTCCATCTAAAGACAACCCCGCAGACATTGCATCAAGAGGAGTCCTCCCGAGTGATCTAACTCAGAATCGTCAATGGTGGTATGGGCCTGAATTTTTACAATCATTTGATGCAAATCTTCGTACGTCTTTTGAAACCAATCCTACGGATCTCGAAACCAAAGGGTCGAAGAGTTCAAAAATCAAAAGTAAGTTGATCGCATCTGGGTACCCAATAACTAATATTTTTCAGCTCTGCGTTCACTTCACTACATTCAAATTAAACCAACATCTATTCAGTCGTTTTTCATCTCTTAACCGGTTGTATCGAGCTGCAGCGTATTGGCGTCGATACTTACCTAATTTGAGATCCAAAGCAACGAAATTACAAACCCGTATGTCTGGACCACTTTCAGTAGATGAGATATCTTCAGCTCGTTTGCGCTTGATTGCTCTTGTACAGCAGGAGTACTTTACTGAAGAAGTCTTGAAGCTAAACAACGGTGAAACGGTCTCTCGAAGAAGCAAGCTAGCAAGACTTTCTCCAATTATGGATGAAAATGGTATTTTAAGAGTTGGAGGTCGGTTGGAAAACGCTGAGCTACCCTATTCACAAAAGCATCCAATAATACTGCCTTCCAGTAATTTTCTTACATCGCTCATTGTCCACGATACTCATCTGAAAACTCTTCATGGCGGTCAGCAGTTAATGATGGCCACACTTCGGTCGGAGTATTGGATTCTGCAGTTGAAATCTTCTGTCAAACAGTGTATACACAAATGTCTAAGATGTTATAGGTTCAATGTAACAGAGATGCAGCAGAAGATGTGTAATTTGCCAGCTTTACGAGTGACTCAAGCACGTCCTTTTCAAACATCCGGAGTGGACTATGCTGGCCCTGTGCAACTCAAAGCCTGGAAAGGTCGATGCAACAAGGCTACCAAAGCGTACATCGCGATTTTTGTTTGTTTTTGCACGAAAGCAGTTCATCTCGAGCTTGTTAGTGACTACACCACATCGGCATTTCTCGCAGCGTTTAAACGTTTTACTGCTCGCCGTGGTATTTGTACAAATCTCTACAGCGACTGCGGAACGAATTTCAAAGGAGCCGCAAATATTTTGGAAGCTGAAAGGTCATACATGCCAAAGCAATGGACAGACGATATCGCAAGAGTTTTGCAAAACAATGGTACCAAATGGCATTTCACCCCTCCTGCAGCTCCGCATTTCGGTGGGCTTTGGGAGGCAGGTGTGAAATCTATGAAGCACCACTTGAAGCGTATCATCGGACATTATACCCTGACTTTCGAAGAATATGCAACTATACTTGCGCAAGTAGAAGCATGCCTGAATTCCCATCCACTTTGCCCTGTAACCGAGGATCCTGATGATCTCTCGATCTTGACGCCGGGACATTTTTTAATTGGAACAGCACTAAACACCGCACCAGAAAAGGAATTAACGACATTTAAAGAGTCCCATTTAGATAGATGGCAGCTTATGCAGAAAATTCATCAAAATATTTGGAAAAGGTGGAAAACTGAATATTTGGTTCGACTTCAAACGCGTCCAAAATGGCTTAAGCCAAATAACGAAATCAAAGTTGGGCAGTTAGTGCTCTTGCCTGATGAACAAACGCCTCCCACTCTTTGGCGTCTTGGTAGAATCACGGAAGCACACCCGGGAACAGACGGAAAAATTCGTGTTGTAACAGTTAAGACTGCAACTGCCTCATTTAAACGCCCGATAGCTAAACTCAGCTTCCTCACAACATTAAACTAATCAAGTGCACAAACCCACACACACACACTTTAAAAAAAAAAAAACATTCATACTTTTTCGTACTCTATAATCTAACAATATTTATCTAATTTCTACTCAATTTAATAAATATCGGAAATAATATACCATATAACTTATAACCTATTATTGCCACACACCATTCACCATAGTTACATACTTTCTTTTCATGTACACATCGGTCACACGTCACAAGTCGAGGATCTTCGATGATTTACATTCTACACCACTGCAGCCAAACATCGTTTCCCTTCCGGTGGCCCGGCAGGATGTTGCAACGCAACATGCTTCATTCGTGAGCTACGAGCAACAGATAACTTAAAAGATCCACACACATGAAGCGCCGACGGCATAGCACAAAAGCCGACGGCATATCAGATATGTCCTCTTCTTATTATCATCTTATGGATCAGTTGGCTTACCAATCATTTAGCCAAAAAATTGGGAGAGCATAAATGATAACACAAATCCCATTGTCAATTCGTGGGAGGTAACTCTGAAAATTGGTTTTCAATAGTGAAACTTTTAGCCCCTCCCACAATGCGATGTTTTATTTTTTGTGCATGTATGCAATTGCCAATGATAAAAAAAACCTGTCGACAGATTGGCATAGACGAGGAATCCCGCGATGGTTCAATGACCTATAGCTGGACCATCGAAGCAATCAGCTGACCCAGAGATTTCTTGGAGACGATGAGGATGCTGGCATATCATTCCCAATACAATAGCCGTGTCAATTAGATGTGAAATAAATCGAAATTTAAAAAAAAAGAGTACATAGTTTTTTTTTAATAAGTACGATCGTAAAATAATTTAGTTGGTGTCGAAGCAATTCTTTTGTTGGTTTCTTTGCATACTTCGGAAAAGTTTGTAATTTGACTCCGCAACATTTGACTGCGGAGGATACAATTCGCCCCCTTTTCATTTTTTTTTTGCTAACTGCCCTAGCGGCAAACAAGTCCTTATTGGAAAACCCTTTATATGATTGGGGTAGTAAGCCGCGAAGATCACGTTGTTCGTCGAGGCTATTGCTCTAGCAATATGCCTCCGAGTTAGCTTAATGACGAAATATGCACTCTTATTAAGTTCGCCCTGAGGTACAAGACTCGTTAGGATAATATTTTATGCACTCCGATTCTGGTGTTCTCTACAAGCGGAGACAAGTCTTAGGACAAGCCCTCTTAAACACCCGAATCTTTTCTTTCGTACAAATTTGTACAAATTCGTATAACTTTTTACAAATTCCTGTTTGTTTACTCCAAAAAGTTGCAACAAAGAGAACCGATGAGAGAGATAAACATTTCCCCTCCATTGAAATAGTTTCAATTTTCTGCCTCATAAATTTCTGTGGGTAAGCTATGTAACAACTGTCAAAGCAAACAGCTATTCTGTGAAAGAATTTATTATACTAAGAACAATCAACTTCACTAATTGACTTTTGACGTTTTATACACAAATGTGGTTTACTGCCTTTGTTTACTTTCTTGAAAGTTTCTCTCTCTCTGAGCGAATTTTCTGCCATCTTTGAATTTTGACAGCTTTTATCCATTTTACCACAAAAAGTAACCAAACAGACCTATGAATATAAATGTACAAGATAAGAACAACTCCCTAGTACTAAGATATATGGAAATTATGGCTGCAAAAGGTCTTACAAATGTAATACAGCAAGAATGTAAAGATAAACATTATTACCCTCATTGACCATATCTACGTCACGGAAAGTAAATATATACTCAGCCATCATCGAAACAGATCTCCCAGATCACTATGCGATCTTATGTACACCAAAAAAAAACCTATTGTAAAATGTTTGTGTGGGTACAAATAATAGAACTTATTCTTTTCAATACAAATCTCTTTATTCAGTACAGTTACAATTCACTATTTAATTCTTTCTCTCAGTACAATCCAATTTCTTAACCACTTATACTTTTCTTATCTTTTACTGAAACCACTTAATCACTTCTCCTAATTAACACTTCAAATTACACTTTAGAACTGATTTGCATACCTTGGGGATGCTGGTATTTATACTCGAATGACATACTTCGAGAACAATCCTCGCCATCCAGCGTCCCATACAATTTCCAATTTGCTAGAAAATTCGATTCCACTCTCCAGTCGAGACTTTGTTATTCCAGTATCGAAATCTTCTGGTCTTCGACATTTTCTGCTAGATGTCGCTGCTCACATTTAAGTGGTTATCACATTGCTCCCTCCCTACAGTTGTACGTCCCGAACAACCTCGTCATTCAGCATCCCGTTGAAATGACACATTTTATCCAAATAGACCACTTTCAATTTTCCTCGATCCCCACGCTGGATCCGGTAGACAACGTCATTAATGCGGGTTATCACCTTGTATGGACCTTCCCAGTCCTGTTGCAATTTTGGTGATTTGCCTTTCTTACGCTGAGGATTATACAGCCAAACCAGATCTCCTTCGTTGAAACCGGAAGATTTCGCCTTGATATCGTACCTAGTTTTCATGCTTGCTAGCTTCATCTTTTCTCTGGTGTCTTCATGCAATTTACGAATCCTGCTGCGTAAGTCATTCACGTACTCGTTCACCTCTTTGGGCTCCGTCGGTGGGGATCCGAATTTTGCTTCACTTGGCAACCGAATTGTTTGACCAAATCAGATCTCGGATGGTGTGTGCCCTGTTGAGCTATGGACCGCGTTTCGGTAGGCCATTAAGAAGAGGGGTATGTGTCGATCCCAATCCCGCTGGCAGTTGCTGACAACCTTAGATAGATGCTCATTTAAGGTCCGATTGAATCGCTCGACCATTCCATCAGATTTAGGGTGTAGTGGCGTTGTCCTTGTCTTTCTTATTCAGAAATATTGGCATATTTCCTAGAAGACTTTTGATTCGAAGTTTCGCCCTTGATCAGAGTGCAGCTCCATTGGGACCCCAAATCTGCTCACCCAGTTGTTGACTATCTGTTCGGCTACGGTCTTAGCCTCTTGATTTGGGATGGCAAACACTTCCGGCCGCTTATTGAAGTAATCCATGACTACGATTGTATATCGGTTTCCTTTTTGCACCAATTCTCGACATCTTGTTTAGCGCTTAGCCAATAGAAACGTTCCCTTACCTTTTCCAACGTCTTGTTTATTCCCAAATGGCCTCCTGAGATTCCGTCATGTATTTCATGGAGTACTTGGTTGACTCTGGACCGTGGCACAATTAGCTGTATACGAGATGTTGTCCCATCTGCACTTTCCCATTTTCTCTTCAGCAATCCATCTTGCACAAAAAGCGAGTCCCACTGTGCCCAGAATGCCTTCAGAGTTTGGCTCCGATCTGATATCTGCTGCCAGCTTGGTCTTTCCTCGTGTTCCTTCCAGGCCAATATTGGTTCGATGTCATTGTCTGCCTGTTGGGAGGAACGGATTTCGTCTATACTCCAACCCTCTATTGGCTCAGTCCTGATCATTTGGATAGCTGCCTGTTCTTTTGCTTCTTTACGATTGCAGTGTTCGCATTTTACTCCGCATGGTCGACGAGAGAGAGCATCAGCATTTGAGTGGAGTGTTCCCTTGCGGTGTTGCACTTCAAAGTCGTAGCCCTGCAACTGCTCGATCCATCTTGCAACTTGGCCTGCAGGGTTCTTAAATTGGAGTAGCCATTTCAGGGCTGCGTGGTCTGTCAGGAGAATGAACTTTTGTCCGTAGAGGTACTTATGGAAATGCTTCGTAGCCAGAATTAAAGCCAGAAGCTCGCGCCGTGTTACACAGTAGTTCCGTTCAGGTCTGGAGAGTACCTTGCTGTAATATGCGACCACTTTCTCTTGACCGTCATGAACTTGGGAGATCACAGCTCCGACACCCAAACATTGCTAGCGTCTGCGTCCACGATGAACATTTTTCCGGGCGTCGGGTAACCCAAGATGGGGGCATTGCACAGCTGTCGCTTCAGTTCTTGAAATGCTTTTTCGCATTCTCCAGACCACCTGAACTGTCGGCCTTTTTCTGTAAGTTGATGCAGGCTCTTTGCAATGCCAGCAAAATCCTTTACGAACCTTCTGTAATACGTGGCGAGTCCCAAGAAGCTTCTCAGTTGGTGTTTATCTTTTGGAGAAGGCCAACTTTTCACGGCTTCGATTTTGTCAGGATCCGTTCTTACTCCTTCCGCTGATATAATGTGACCCAGATATTTTACTTCCGGACGAAACAAGGCGCACTTTTCTGGGTTGAGCTTTAAATGAGCACTTAGTAGCCTCTCAAACATTTCTTTTAGATTTTCGCGGTGCTCCTCGTACGTCTTACCTATGACGATAACGTCGTCCAAATATACTAGGCAGGTTTTCCAGGTGAGTCCTTGCAATGTTCGTTCCATTAGTCGCTCGAAGGTGGCCGGAGCGTTGCTTGGACTGTGCAACGCTCCGGCATCACTGCAAACTGCCAAAGACCGCTTCCTGTAGTGAAGGCAGTTTTCTCACGATCCGCACGATTTATCTCTACCTGCCAGTAACCGCTCTTCAAGTCAAGTGTTGAAAACCATTTCGCTCCAGAAAGCATATCCAAAGTGTCATCGATTCTCGGAAGTGGGTAGCTGTCCTTTTTAGTGACATCATTCAGACGTCGGTAGTCTACACAAAATCTCGTGCTGCCATCTTTCTTCTTCACGAGGACCACTGGAGATGCCCACGGACTTTGCGATTCTTCAATCACTCCCTCAGCTTTCATCTTCGACACCATTTCGGCAACTTCTGTTTGCTTTGCCAATGGAAGATGACTTGCAGGTTGACGGATTGGTCGAGCGTCTCCGGTGTCAATGTGGTGTTGAACAATATGCGTTCGTCCATATTCTCCGTCTTGTGCAGCAAATATATCAGCGTACTCACCGATTAGTTTTTCTGCCAGGATTCGCTGATCTTCGTCCAGATTACAGAGGCTGAGAATTTTGTTCTTGATTTTTATACTCTGAATTGTTATGTCATCGAGCTAATTATGTGAATTTTTTTTTTTTATTTCTTATTTTTTTTTTAATTTTTTTTAGTTTTAAAAGAAATTGTATATGAATTACCTAGTATAAGATTAGAACCAAAATGATGGCAACACCACTCTCTTTGATATTTACCAAGTTTAGTTAATTAGTATTATCTTCTCTCTTTCCCGTAAACTAGAAGTTTACAGCTTTTTTCCCGTTTTTTTTTTTGCTTTATGTTTAACTGTGTGGGGTTGCCTAATTACCTTTTTTTTAGTGTAGAGAACAAAGGAATTACCAAAAGTTTTTGAGAGTGAATTTTTATTGAAAAAAGTCGTTGTAAATTTAAATTTCAAAAGTTACATGCTCCTTAAAGCAATGTAAGTTAGTTTAAGTTTTGTGTATCTATATTGTATTATAAATTAAATTGTTTCTTTTAGAAATAAAATTGAACTGAATCCAACTTGGGCTTTGTGGATTATTGTGATAGTTCGATCTTTGTTTTGAAGGAAGGAGTGTGGGAAATTGTCCGTGCAACGACATCATTTTATTTATTGAGCCTTTACTGGTGCGTATTATTTTCATTTGTTTCATACTTTAACTCTTGTGTGGTTCCTGAAATGGCTGGTGGAAAGCATAGCTGCGCTTCTGCAAAATGTCGCAAGATAGATGACGCACAAATGGTTAGCTGTGAGCGCTGTAGAAGATGGTGGCACTATTCTTGTGCGAACTTCGACCCAAGTGCTTATGACACTGCGACTCCGTGGTTTTGCGAAGAGAGTGGCTGCAAAGAGGTCATAGACGAGGGTGCAGTTGGTTCTGCAGCAGTCATTGTTCAGGACGAATTGGAGGCTTCTATGGATGTGTTGATAGAGGCTGCTGTAGTGGCTCAAGCTTCTGTGTCTCAAAAGGATTTGGAGTTGGCTGCTCTTCGAAAGGAACTGGAGGCGATGAAGGTAAAGTTAGCCAACGTTTCAGCTCCTGTTCGAGAGGTTGAACCAGGGTGCAGTGTCTCGCCGTCACCAAGCCGGCCTACAGTGAAGTTGTCCAGTGAGCGGTTAGAGATGTTGCGGACTATTCAAGCCAACCATCAGGCACTTTTGAAGGGTGCACAGAATGTCGAAAGGGACTTGCCGCAGAAAACAGTACGAGATCACTTGCACTCGACACCTATTACTGGGTCATCTAACCAACGGGTGAGTTTTCCTGAGACGATTCAACAGGCAGATATGTCAAGTTTGCTGACAATTCTCAATCGGGGGAATGTGCAGGAGCTACCAATGTTCTCTGGGGCCAACAAACGTGAATGGCCTTATTTCGAGGAAGTTTTCAACGCTACGACGATTGAAGGGAAATTCAGTAGCAAGGAGAATGTAGCCCGTCTACGCAAGGCGCTTAAAGGTGAGGCGTACCAACTGGTGAGTGACAGGCTTAAATACTCATCCGACGACGCAGCCATTATGGATTCTCTACGCTGCATTTTCGGGAGATCAGATGTTTTGGTGCACGGTTTGACGGCGGATCTACTGAAGTTACCATCTTTGAAATCGGGGTGCGATTCGAACCTACACTTATGGGCGGTTAGGGTCAATGGTTTTGTAGCTGACATTCGGGCTTTCTCATAGCCCGCTGTTCAATGGCTACGTACTTACAGACCTTGCGGGAAAGTTGAGCGCGGGTCTATACCAGGACTGGCGTAAAAGGGAATCATCAACTCGACGTGCATCGTTGAAGGATTTTGCCGATTTTGCACCCTTTTTTTCCGTTGTGGTCGATATAGCCTCAACAGGTACGCATTTTCCCACTATCTCCCCCTTTTTCACCTTTACACTGAATGTCTTTGGATTTAGAATCCTTACAGGGACCATGTTGTTCTTTGGCTCCACTAAGGTCTTTCCCACCATGAAGTCTCTTCTCTTTTCTGGCTCCATCAAATAGAATCGGTGGCTACCAGGACCACCTTCCACTTTTGCCCACAAAATTGCTTCTGACGAAGGCTCTAGACTCTGATTGCTGCAGATGACATTTGAGACTGAGGTATTGGCGTTTCCGTATATCATTGGTATCTCCATGTTTCCGTATTTCAGGGTTTGTGCCCCCAAGTCGACTACAAGTCCATGTTCTCTCATGAAGTCTGTACCAATGATGCACTCGTCACATATGTCAGCTACCAGAAACGCGTGAGTGAATGTTATTCCGGCCAATTGGATTTTTATGCGGACTTCACAATATACCTTAATCGTTGCTCCTGTAGCTGTTCACAAGCTGCAACTGCTAGTGTTATGCAGCCAAGACTTCTGCACAAGATTCCTTCTGATGATTGCAGCGAGACTTGGATGATGGTCCTGGGGCCGTCGACTCCTGCTAAATCATTACGAATAGTAATGATTTAAATGACATTGTTGAACATTTCGCTGATCAATTTTCCAAACATACATCAGCAATCATGCACTTATGTAACTTCAAAACGTCAAATCACGAAAATGTTCAGCTACAAGAGAGTATTTATATTTCTTTCAAATTTTGTGTAACTTAAACACCAAAAAAGGACATGGAGCAGACAATATATGACCGATAGATCTTATAACTTAATGCCCGAAAACTTTGCCCGGTAATACAAACAATAATGAATAAAAGTATTACACTAGGACATATACCAAAAATAATGAAAACAAGAATTACTAATTTTCCAACATTTTTCTAAAATTGCATAGCTATTAAAAAGTTTTAAAGCGTGCTCTTTTATTTGACTACCTGTCAAAACCCTCATTTCCTTATCTTGTTCTTTAAAAGTTCTCAAAAAGAGCTAGGTTTGGGATTTGAAGGCCTATTTTGAAAATTTACGAAACAAAAATGGTATAAAAAATTATAAAAAATAATATTTCATCAGTTTAATTAGAAACGCTATATGAAATGTCTGCATTTACAAACCAAGAATACGCAGGCATTATTTACGTTTATGGGCAGTGCCAAACCATTATAAATCAAATCAAGCCATAAATTATTTCAACACAAATTCGGTGTCAATATATGCGCAGGTGTACTTGGAAACAAGTTAGTCGACCCTTCAAACTACCACCTAATTTGAATTCTACAAACTATATGTAATTATTGCGAAATGATTTACCAGAAATTTTGGAGGACATTCCACTGATTCCACTATTGTAGCTTCATCATATTTTCAACAGGACGGTGCTCCAGCCCACTATGGTCGTGAGGTTAAGAATTGTCTAGATGAAGAGTACGGTAACCGTTGGAGGACACTTTGAGCACCTGTTATAACTGTTTTAGTACACACATAAAATAAAAATTACCTAAGACCACACAAAATCATTTTTTATTCATAGCCTTTGAAGCTGTAGGTTTTCCGAGTATCATAAAATCTGTGGGTTTTTCTGCAAACTTATTGATGATTTTTTTTTTACTATTGTTACTTTCATAAGAAAAAAAAAGTGTAAAACCTTATGTAATCAGGCATTTTCTGGAGAAAAGTGACCTCAAAGTCAAAAATTAGCATGGACAGAAAAATGGAGGAGGCTTAGAAATGGGATATCTAAAGACTCACACATGATATCAACTTTATCTAAACGACGTTATAAAGGCTAGAATTTCTTCTAAAAACAAAGTCCTACACGAAGTTTCTACCATTAGTACTAAGAGAGCAATTTACGTTAACATGGGCCAGTGTACACCAAAGTAAGCCTTTTCTTAAATCCTCGATAAATGCTGTCAACATTGGAGATAGACCCTTATTGTACAACGATTTTTTTCATAAAATATACCCAGAATATTTCCCAAATTATAGTTCATGAATTAGGGAACACTGTATATCAACAATATTTAAAAGCAAAACGAAACTAGCTTACAAAATTTAAAAAAGAGAAATTAGTAATCTATTTTAAATCATTTTCTGTCACAAAAATTGTAATTTATTAAATATATAATTAATAAGAAATAATGAATAATACTAGTCTATTTTCAGGCAAATCACGGAAATATTACGATCAATATAAGAAGAAAGTGTTCGGAAAATCCAAGTGAACTTATTGATGTGGAATTGCAACTTCTTGACAAAAGGAGAAATTTTACATGTCTTAATGAAAATATTGAACTCAGTACTTCGGAAGTTGCTGAGGAAATTCAAATTACTGCATCTACGTTCAAAAATTTTAGGATCTTAAAACCGATTCCAAAGACATCGAAACGTGAGGATCACGATTCAGGAATATCAATATCTGACGGATGCAGTTTATAAAATACATATTCAAAAATTGTGGAACTCAAAAGTTACATGTTAACTAATTTACTTACCGGCGGATGTACTTGTATTTATAAAAGTTGAGCAATCTTAGCATTTTGTTAATATTTATTTTTACACTTTTTCATAATATAAATAAATAAATAAATAAAAGTATCATAATTTAAATGTTTCATGGGGAATCTATTGATCTTTTATTAAAATGAAGCTATAAAATGCTTTTCATTTATATTATATTCAATCAAACTGTTTAGCAACACGTGAAATTTAGTTTATAAGTACTGGCCAAAATAAAATTATATACATTTTTAAATGATTATATACTGGGTGAGTTTTTTAACTTGAGACATCCAAATTACTCGAAAAATACGCGATATCGCAAAAAAATTTTCAGACAAAAGTCACAAGGTTCTGAAGGGGACATAAGATGGTGACCACGAGTTTGACCTTGAGATCCCTTTTTCAAGGTCAAACGGAGGTCACTTTTGATTTTTTAATGGGAACCCGTATTTTTTTGACAGATTCGTAATCTGCGTGAAAAATTACAATTCTTTTACATGAAACACTTTTTTCAAAACTACGTTCCTTTCCCGTCAGAGGGCGCCATAAAACTTCTGCCCCGCGAAGTTGGTGCTTAAGCATTTCCCGACTGATGGCTTCGGAAAGGTTGACCGGCTTCTTGATAGCTGTTTCTGCGGGTTTCTTCCTCTATTTGCTTGTCACCACAGTGAGGGCAGTCTTTTCGTCGCACCGGTTCTTTACACTGCCTTTGAAGGTGTCCTATTTTATTGCAATTCCAGCAGCGCATTATCCGTCTATCCCGTCGAGTATCTCGTTCCTCGGCACTAATTCTTGTGCAGGAGCATTCGATAGATGTTACTTCCCTGACGAAATGTGTTCCCCTGGAAGCCTGATTGGCTGCTTCCATCGCCAGAGCGAAGGCAAGTGCTTCAGCAAGGGATCTTTTCCCGGCCATCCTTACTGCTGACTGTAGCTTCGAATCTGCAATTCCCCTGATAAATGCATCTTTTGCCATTTCGTCGATAATTTCCTGGCCTGCGGTGGGGTATGACAGATGTGACAGTCTACTCACGTCTGCTTGAAGCTGCTGAAGTGTTTCCCCTCGTTGCTGCGTTCGGCTTTGCAATTGGACCTTGTAGACCTCCTGCATGTGGCTATCCCCAAACCGTTTCTCGATAGCCTGTACTAAAGTCACATAATCATTGTCCCAGTCGTTTGCACAGGCAGCCATTTCAAACTGCTTCTTATAAGTAGACCATGAGGTCTGGCCATCAAATGAGCGAGGCTTCAAATCTTTTCTCCTTGGACCGCTTAAAGAACATTCTCGCAGTTTCTGTTTTCACACTGTGTCGAGCTCTTTTGCCAGTTGCTGAACTTTGCTGTCCATTTCTTCGAATTTTTCGCCAACATTCTTCTCTATTGTATCAAATTTGTCATCAAAGTTCTTCTCCATTCTTTCAAATTTGTCATCGATTTCTTCGAATTTTTGCTGGAGAGTTTTATTTTGTTCTTCCAGTTTTTGTTCTAGACTATTCTTTTGTTTGTCGAATTTTTGTTCAATGCTATTCTTTTGTTCATCCAGCTTTTGCTCGAGACTATTCTTTTGTTCTTCCATTTTCTGTTGAAGACCGTCCAAATTTTTCTTCTGTTCGTCCATTTTTTGTTCGAGACTGTTCTTCTGTTCGTCCATTTTTAACAAGAGGAGTTGCATCATTGCAGACATGTCACTGCCGGTACTTGTCTGTTCATCCTCGTCAACACCAAAGGAATATGCATCAGGATCATGTCCCTCGTTGTTCAAAGCCTCCTGAAGTCGGAACACCAGGTCACTTTTTCCTCCACTGGCGCTGAGGCTTCTCTTGTTCAACTCGGATTTGAGTTGGACGAGGGTCAACTGCAATAGTTTTCGACCCATTCTAGCTTTTTCAAATAGTCAGAAAACACTTTTTTTGTTTTTTACACACAATAAGTCCTATCCCACCTCTGACACCAATGTAAAATGTTTGTGTGGGTACAAATAATAGAACTTATTCTTTTCAATACAAATCCCTTTATTCAGTACAGTTACAATTCACTATTTAATTCTTTCTCTCAGTACAATCCAATTTCTCAACCACTTATACTTTTCTTATCTTTTACTTAAACCACTTAATCACTTCTCCTAATTAACACTTCAAATTACACTTTAGAACTGATTTGCATACCTTGGGGATGCTGGTATTTATACTCGAATGACATACTTCGAGGACAATCCTCGCCATCCAGCGTCCCATACAATTTCCAATTTGCTAGAAAATTCGATTCCACTCTCCAGTCGAGACTTTGTTATTCCATTATTCTGGTCTTCGACATTTTCTGCTAGATGTCGCTGCTCACATTTAAGTGGTTATCACACTATTAAGAGTCAATTAACAAATAAATCGAACGTTGTACATATAAATCAGGAAAAATTAAATATGTTAATAGAAAGAACAAATTGGGAAAATATATTAGAGGAAAATAATTTTAAAAGTCTATACAACAAATTCGTCGAAAAAATAGGAAATATACTGAAGCTAGCAAAACCAAAATAATAAAATAACCAAGAAAACAGAAACCATGGATTACGACAGAAATAATTCAAATGTGCAAGAGGAGTTGTGCTATATGGAGAAACAATCGAAATAGTCAAGAATACAAACATTTCCAAAATGTTTTCAACATAAAGATACAAACCACCAAAGCTAACTATTACAAACAGCAATTCATTAATAATCGAAATGATACTAGGAAAACATGGAACATAATTAATGAACTATAAGGTAGAAAGAAGCTCTTAATAGATGACACTATCCTCAATAATTTTACTACGAATAGTAATGATTTAAATGACATTGTTGAACATTTCGCTGATCAATTTTCCAAACATACATCAGCAATCATGCACTTATGTAACTTCAAAACGTCAAATCACGAAAATGTTCAGCTACAAGAGAGTATATATATTTCTTTCAAATTTTGTGTAACTTAAACACCAAAAAAGGACATGGAGCAGACAATATATGACCGATAGATCTTAAACTTAATGCCCGAAAACTTTGCCCGGTAATACAAACAATAATGAATAAAAGTATTACACTAGGACATATACCAAAAATAATGAAAACAAGAATTACTAATTTTCCAACATTTTTTTAAAATTGCATAGCTATTAAAAAGTTTTAAAGCGTGCTCTTTTATTTGACTACCTGTCAAAACCCTCATTTCCTTATCTTGTTCTTTAAAAGTTCTCAAAAAGAGCTAGGTTTGGGATTTGAAGGCCTATTTTGAAAATTTACGAAACAAAAATGGTATAAAAAATTATAAAAAATAATATTTCATCAGTTTAATTTTTTTACGCTAAGGAGTTGCTTAGAAACGCTATATGAAATGTCTGCATTTACAAACCAAGAATACGCAGGCATTATTTACGTTTATGGGCAGTGCAATGGAAGTTCAACTAGTGCGCGACAAAAATACCATAAACTTTATCCTAACCGACAACTTCCTAGTAAAGGAGTATTAGGAAATAAATACGTATCGAAGGCTTCGAGAAATGGGATCAGTTTCAAATACACGACCGAATGCGGGAGCTCCACAAGTAAGAAGGATTTCGGTTGATGAAAGATCACTGGAAGCTGTTACAACTGATCCATCAAACAGCATCAGACGCTTAGATTTTCAATTCAATGTTTCCAGATATAAAATTTCTAATGTACTGCATAGATAAAGTCTTTATCCATACCACCATACACCTGTCCAAGTATTTTTCTAACTGGTTGCTGTTAGTTTATTAGCAGAATTCTTTGGACGGACGAATCTCAGCTTCCAGAGATGGGAAGCTGCCAAGAAGCTTTGGCTGCGGCCAAACCATTATAAATCAAATCAAGCCATAAATTATTTCAACACAAATTCGGTGTCAATGTATGCGCAGGTGTACTTGGAAACAAGTTAGTCGACCCTTCAAACTACCACCTAATCTGAATTCTACAAACTATATGTAATTATTGCGAAATGATTTACCAGAAATTTTGGAGGGCATTCCACTGATTCCACTATTGTAGCTTCATCATATTTTCAACAGGACGGTGCTCCAGCCCACTATGGTCGTGAGGTTAAGAATTGTCTAGATGAAGAGTACGGTAACCGTTGGATAGCAAGAAATGGACCAGTTCACTGGCCTGCAAGATCTCCTGACCTTACAGTATTCCATTTTTTTTGTATGGGGAAGAATGGGAGAACTTATTTATTCAAACGAAATAGCAACTTTAATTGAATTGGCAGAGCGTATTCTCGAAGCGTCATCAAAAGTTAGGCAACAGTTAGAATCAATAAACATTTGCAGTGAAATCCAAAAACGGGCTCTAGCATGCATACAAAACCAAGGAGGACACTTTGAGCACCTGTTATAACTGTTTTAGTACACACATAAAATAAAAATTACCTAAGACCACACAAAATCATTTTTTATTCATAGCCTTTGAAGCTGTAGGTTTTCCGAGTATCATAAAATCTGTGGGTTTTTCTGCAAACTTATTGATGATTTTTTTTTACTATTGTTACTTTCATAAGAAAAAAAAAGTGTAAAACCTTATGTAATCAGGCATTTTCTGGAGAAAAGTGACCTCAAAGTCAAAAATTAGCATGGACAGAAAAATGGAGGAGGCTTAGAAATGGGATATCTAAAGACTCACACATGATATCAACTTTATCTAAACGACGTTATAAAGGCTAGAATTTCTTCTAAAAACAAAGTCCTACACGAAGTTTCTACCATTAGTACTAAGAGAGCAATTTACGTTAACATGGGCCAGTGTACACCAAAGTAAGCCTTTTCTTAAATCCTCGATAAATGCTGTCAACATTGGAGATAGACCCTTATTGTATAACGATTTTTTTCATAAAATATACCCAGAATATTTCCCAAATTATAGTTCATGAATTAGGGAACACTGTATATCAACAATATTTAAAAGCAAAACGAAACTAGCTTACAAAATTTAAAAAAGAGAAATTAGTAATCTATTTTAAATCATTTTCTGTCACAAAAATTGTAATTTATTAAATATATAATTAATAAGAAATAATGAATAATACTAGTCTATTTTCAGGCAAATCACGGAAATATTACGATCAATATAAGAAGAAAGTGTTCGGAAAATCCAAGTGAACTTATTGATGTGGAATTGCAACTTCTTGACAAAAGGAGAAATTTTACATGTCTTAATGAAAATATTGAACTCAGTACTTCGGAAGTTGCTGAGGAAATTCAAATTACTGCATCTACGTTCAAAAATTTTAGGATCTTAAAACCGATTCCAAAGACATCGAAACGTGAGGATCACGATTCAGGAATATCAATATCTGACGGATGCAGTTTATAAAATACATATTCAAAAATTGTGGAACTCAAAAGTTACATGTTAACTAATTTGCTTACCGGCGGATGTACTTGTATTTATAAAAGTTGAGCAATCTTAGCATTTTGTTAATATTTATTTTTACACTTTTTCATAATATAAATAAATAAATAAATAAAAGTATCATAATTTAAATGTTTCATGGGGAATCTATTGATCTTTTATTAAAGTGAAGATATAAAATGCTTTTCATTTATATTATATTCAATCAAACTGTTTAGCAACACGTGAAATTTAGTTTATAAGTACTGGCCAAAATAAAATTATATACATTTTTAAATGATTATATTGTAAAATGTTTGTGTGGGTACAAATGATAGAACTTATTCTTTTCAATACAAATCCCTTTATTTAGTACAGTTACAATTCACTATTTAATTCTTTCTCTCAGTACAATTCAATTTCTCAACCACTTATACTTTTCTTATCTTTTACTTAAACCACTTAATCACTTCTCCTAATTAACACTTCAAATTGCACTTTAGAACTGATTTGCATACCTTGGGGATGCTGGTATTTATACTCGAATGACATACTTCGAGAACAATCCTCGCCATCCAGCGTCCCATACAATTTCCAATTTGCTAGAAAATTCGATTCCACTCTCCAGTCGAGACTTTTGTTATTCCAGTATCGACATTTTCTGCTAGATGTCGCTGCTTACATTTAAGTGGTTATCACATTGCTCCCTCCCTAAAGTTGTACGTCCCGAACAACTTCGTCATTCAGCATCCCGTTGAAATGACACATTTTATCCAAATGGACCACTTTCAATTTTCCTCGATCCCCACGCTGGATCCGGTAGACAACGTCATTAATGCGGGTTATCACCTTGTATGGACCTTCCCAGTCCTGTTGCAATTTTGGTGATTTGCCTTTCTTACGCTGAGGATTATACAGCCAAACCAGATCTCCTTCGTTGAAACCGGAAGATTTCGCCTTGATATCGTACCTAGTTTTCATGCGGCTGCTTGCTAGCTTCATCTTTTCTCTGGTGTCTTCATGCAATTTACGAATCCTGCTGCGTAAGTCATTTACGTAGTCGTTCACCTCTTTGGGCTCTGTCGGTGGGGATCCGAATTTTGCTTCACTTGGCAACCGAATTGTTTGACCAAATAAGATCTCGGATAGTGTGTGCCCTGTTGAGCTATGGACCGCGTTTCGGTAGGCCATTAAGAAGAGGGGTATGTGTCGATCCCAATCCCGCTGGCAGTTGCTGACAACCTTAGATAGATGCTCATTCAAGGTCCGATTGAATCGCTCGACCATTCCATCAGATTGAGGGTGTAGTGGCGTTGTCCTTGTCTTTCTTATTCCCAAATATTGACATATTTCCTGGAAGACTTTTGATTCAAAGTTTCGCCCTTGATCAGAGTGCAGCTCCATTGGGACCCCAAATCTGCTCACCCAGTTGTTGACTATCTGTTCGGCTACGGTCTTAGCCTCTTGATTTGGGATGGCAAACACTTCCGGCCACTTACTGAAGTAATCCATGACTACGAGAGTATATCGGTTTCCATTAAAGGTTTCGGGAAACGGCCCAGCGATGTCGATGGCTATTCGTTCGAAAGGTGCTCCGACATTGTATTGCATTTGTCCATGTGGCTTTACTTTTGGACCCTTGGTAGCTGCACATCTTATGCACTTTTTGCAACAATTCTCGACATCTTGTTTAGCGCTTAGCCAATAGAAACGTTCCCTTACCTTTTCCAACGTCTTATTTATTCCCAAATGGCCTCCTGAGATTCCGTCATGTATTTCATGGAGCACTTGGTTAACTCTGGACCGTGGCACAATTAGCTGAATACGAAATGTTGTCCCATCTGCACTTTCCCATTTTCTCTTCAGGAATCCATCTTGCACAAAAAGCGAGTCCCACTGTGCCCAGTATGCCTTCAGAGTTTGGCTCCGATCTGATATCTGCTGCCAGCTTGGTCTTTCCTCGTGTTCTTTCCAGGCCAATATTGGTTCGATGTCATTGTCTGCCTGTTGGGAGGAACGGATTTCGTCTATACTCCAACCCTCTATTGGCTCAGTCCTGATCATTTGGATAGCTGCCTGTTCTTTTGCTTCTTTACGATTGCAGTGTTCGCATTTTACTCCGCATGGTCGACGAGAGAGAGCATCAGCATTTGAGTGGAGTGTTCCCTTGCGGTGTTGCACTTCAAAGTCGTAGCCCTGCAACTGCTCGATCCATCTTGCAACTTGGCCTTCAGGGTTCTTAAATTGGAGTAGCCATTTCAGAGCTGCGTGGTCTGTCCGGAGAATGAACTTTTGTTCGTAGAGGTACTTATGGAAATGCTTCGTAGCCAGAATTAAAGCCAGAAGTTCGCGCCGGGTTACACAGTAGTTCCGTTCAGGTCTGGAGAGTACTTTGCTGTAATATGCGACCACTTTCTCTTGACCGTCATGAACTTGGGAGATCACAGCTCCGACCCCAACATTGCTAGCGTCTGCGTCCACGATGAACATTTTTCCGGGCGTGGGGTAACCCAAGATGGGGGCATTGCACAGCTGTCGCTTCAGTTCTTGAAATGCTTTTTCGCATTCTCCAGACCACCTGAACTGTCGGCCTTTTTCCGTAAGTTGATGCAAGCTCTTTGCAATGCCAGCAAAATCCTTTACGAACCTTCTGTAATACGTGGCGAGTCCCAAGAAGCTTCTCAGTTGGTGTTTATCTTTTGGAGAAGGCCAACTTTTCACGGCTTCGATTTTGTCAGGATCCGTTCTTACTCCTTCCGCTGATATAATGTGACCCAGATATTTTACTTCCGGACGAAACAAGGCACACTTTTCTGGGTTGAGCTTTAAATGAGCACTTCGTAGCCTCTCAAACACTTCTTTTAGATTTTCGCGGTGCTCCTCATACGTCTTACCTATGACGATAACGTCGTCCAAATATACTAGGCAGGTTTTCCAGGTGAGTCCTTGCAATGTTCGTTCCATTAGTCGCTCGAAGGTGGCCGGAGCGTTGCTTGGACTGTGCAACGCTCCGGCATCACTGCAAACTGCCAAAGACCGCTTCCTGTAGTGAAGGCAGTTTTCTCACGATCCGCACGATTTATCTCTACCTGCCAGTAACCGCTCTTCAAGTCAAGTGTTGAAAACCATTTCGTTCCAGAAAGCATATCCAAAGTGTCATCGATTCTCGGAAGTGGGTAGCTGTCCTTTTTAGTGACATCATTCAGACGTCGGTAGTCTACACAAAATCTCGTGCTGCCATCTTTCTTCTTCACGAGGACCACTGGAGATGCCCACGGACTTTGCGATTCTTCAATCACTCCCTCAGCTTTCATCTTCGACATCATTTCGGCAACTTCTGTTTTCTTTGCCAATGGAAGACGCCTTGCAGGTTGACGGATTGGTCGAGCGTCTCCGGTGTCAATGTGGTGTTGAACAATATGCGTTCGTCCATATTCTCCGTCTTGTGCAGCAAATATATCAGCGTACTCACCGATTAGTTTTTCTGCCAGGATTCGCTGATCTTCGTCCAGATTACAGAGGCTGAGAATTTTGTTCTTGATTTTTATACTCTGAATTGTTATGACCGGTGTTGCACACTTTTTTTCCGTTGTGGTCGATATAGCCTCAACAGGTACGCATTTTCCCACTATCTCCCACTTTTTCACCTTTACACTGAATGTCTTTGGATTTAGAATCCTTACAGGGACCATGTTGTTCTTTGGCTCCACTAAGGTCTTTCCCACCATGAAGTCTCTTTTCTTTTCTGGCTCCATCAAATAGAATCGGTGGCTACCAGGACCACCTTCCAATTTTCCCCACAAAAGTGCTTCTGACGAAGGCTCTAGACTCTGATTGCTGCAGATGACGACATTTGAGACTGAGGTGTTGGCGTTTCCGTATATCGTATACAAGTCCATGTTCTCTCATGAAGTCGGTACCAATGATGCACTCGTCACATATGTCAGCTACCAGAAACGCGTGAGTGAATGTTATTCCGGCCAATTGGATTTTTATGTGGACTTCACCATATACCTTAATCGTTGCTCCTGTAGCTGTTCGCAAGCTGCAACTGCTAGTGTTATGCAGCCAAGACTTCTGCACAAGATTCCTCCTGATGATTGAGGCCGTGGCACCGGTGTCTATTGCTGCCATCCATTTTCTGTTGAAAACCGTGCAGATTGTTGGTTTGTTGGTTGAATTTTTGTTCAATGCTGCTCTTCTGTTCGTCCATTTTTTATTCCAGACTGTTCTTCTGTTCGTCCATTTTTAACAAGAGGAGTTGCATCATCGCAGCCATGTCATTGCCGTTACTTGTCTGTTCATCCTCGTCAATATCAAAGGAATATGCATCAGGATCATGTCCCTCGTTGTTCAAAGCCTCCTGAAGTCGGAGCACCAGGTCACTTTTTCCTCCACTGGCGCTGAGGCTTCTCTTGTTCAACTCGGATTTGAGTTGGACGAGGGTCAACTGCAATAGTTTTCGACCCATTCTAGCCTTTTCAAATAGTCAGAAAACACTTTTTTTTTTTACACACAATAAGTCCTATCCCACTTCTGACACCAATGTAAAATGTTTGTGTGGGTACAAATGATAGAACTTATTCTTTTCAATACAAATCCCTTTATTCAGTACAGTTACAATTCACTATTTAATTCTTTCTCTCAGTACAATTTAATTTCTCAACCACTTATACTTTTCTTATCTTTTACTTAAACCACTTAATCACTTCTCCTAATTAACACTTCAAATTACACTTTAGAACTGATTTGCATACCTTGGGGATGCTGGTATTTTTTAACTTGAGACATCCAAATTACTCGAAAAATACGCGATATCGCAAAAAAATTTTCAGACAAAAGTCACAAGGTTCTGAAGGGGACATAAGATGGTGACCACGAGTTTGACCTTGAGCCCCATTTTCAAGGTCAAACGGAGGTCACTTTTGATTTTTTAATGGGAACCCGTATTTTTTTGACAGATTCGTAATCTGCGTGAAAAATTACAATTCTTTTACATGAAACACTTTTTTCAAAACTGCGTTCCTTTCCCGTCAGAGGGCGCCATAAAACTTAAGACGTCAAAATTACTCAAAACAAAACTCGACCTTCTAACACCCTAACAACCTGGAAACCGATTAATGATTTAGGCGAGCCAGTGCAGTGGTATCTAGCACTGAATGAATAAAACCTTTGAGACAAAGTCGTGTGCCCCATTGAGCAATACGACTGAGCAATGAAAATCAGGAATTATCATTTGAAAAATCAAAAGTGACCTTCGTTTGACCTTGAAGATGGGTCTCAAGGTCAAACTCGTGGTCATCATCTTATGTCCCCTTCAGAACCTTGTGACTTTTGTCTGAAACATTTTTCGCGATATCGCGTATTTTTCGAGTAATTTGGATGTCTCAAGTTAAAAACTCACCCAGTATAGAGGGTGTTCCAATATAAAGTTTTATTTTAAATAGCTTCCTATTTTGATACATGTCAAAGATGTGCTTCATTTTTTGGCAGCGGAAATAAATATGCAATGATCACGTCGATGCGAAGCACTTTCTCGCTCAGAAATTGTTCAATTGGTGCAGAAATTTGAGATATCGGAACAAATTAGTAATAAAATAAACTTTGCTCGTGCTTCTACACCTCGAAGTGTGGTCAAAAACGCAGGCTTGCCGATATTAGCAATTGGGCGTATTACAACCGAATTTTGCATAAAGTCTTAGGTCATAAAGCCTAAAAAAATCAGTTGATGAACGAACTTAAGCTTATATTTTTGTACTAGCAACTTACGTCGCGTTGGTATAATTGTCACGATAGATTTGGCAGTATTGAAATCAAACTCGACTTCTGTCAATTTGTAAGCCGATGTGCCTGTACACATTGACAGGGAAGAGAGGGAACGCTTTTTATAGAAGTGGGAAGAAGATGGGTTACTTCCACCGAGAATCCAATTCTAAAGTGGATTCTCGGGTGCAACACATCGTTTTTTTCCATATCGTTCCATTTCTGACATATTTTTTCATTTTAGTTTTGATCGTTGATGAGAAAGGAAGTGTGAAGAATAGGAAAAAAGGTATGTTTCAGGCCAACTGCTCAAATTTAAAAATTAAAAATTCTCCGATTCAAGTGTTCCACTAGTCAAAAAGTCTTTCAACCCCATGACAATCTGAACACGACGTTCATGCTGAGGACTTTCATCCCGTCGCCAATGTAAACAGGCACAAACTCTGCACTTTCATCTTGAAATCTAACTAGGACAGACGTGGAATTCATTCGCCGGGAGGTTAAACAAAAGTATTTTTCAACCAATAAATCGAATACGTTACCATATTAGAAGTATTTTATTTGGTTGAGGAAAATACCAACTTCTCTCCCATAATTATGAATAATGATAAAAGGTCTCTGACGGTTGACCAACGAGGAGGCGAATGTTATATAGGCGTTCAATCCCGACCGGGGGCCAGAGGAAAAACATTTTTGTAGGCAACTAAATATATTTCCGAGTTGGAGAAGGATAAAAGAACAAACTAAAATTCTAACGCTACATCAAATGAGACAGTAGAACAAATTTGTGGTGTATTTCTGATGCATCTTATATCCAACAAGCTAGACTATCAATAAACATACGAAGTGGGAGGAGCATTATCGAATCAAACACCAACTTGCACCAAAATGGTGAAATTTATAGAAAGACGTTGTCAATTTTTGAAAAGGGTGGAGGAGGCTGATTGGAACGAGCATGGATACCCATAAACCCATAAGGCAAGATTTTTAAATTGTAGTAATAGTTGCAGTAGAAGCAAATGTTTGTAACTCAAGTGACCGCAACATTTATAATTGTTCCAAATTCGTTGATTTATTGCCACAAAATTTGCTGAGGCCAAACGGTTAAACATGTGCTTGAACCAGCTAGAAACTGTAAAGAATGCTCTGGCCGTCATAATACACTCCTGCATCTTTCTTCAATTACTAGCAATATTCCATTTGAATCACCCCCTTTACAAAGGTTGCAGGCAGGGTCAAACCAAATCAAATCAGCTCTTCTCTCTTTGTCAAAGATACATGAAGATGACTTCCTTGCAAGAGCCTTGCCTTGATTCCAGCACACAGTTACATTTTGTAACAGAGCGCTTAGCACATCAATTAAACTTTAACCGCTATATGTTTTTTTAATGCATTTTTATTGAAATTATTTTATTAATTCTTACAAGCTAAACAAAAACAATGATTAAAACTAGCTTAATGAACTTAATTGATCTTATTTTTACCTACTGGGCCTATAAGAGCGCCCTAAGATAAACCTAATACCTAAACCTCGAGGTAATCTAACTGATTTACTATTTTTTTTGTTCCTTATTTTATGTACGAGTAAAATATAATGAAATGAAATGTGGATTGGTCCTTTCGATGTCCACCAAATTGTCATCATAACCTTTTTTTGGTTTTTCATCTGCGTCCAACCACTGCCCAGATCTTTTACGATTATCATACAGTATCCACCTTTCATCACAGGTGATAATCCGGTTCAAAAACGGTTCATCTGGGCGATGCGCAGATTTCAAGGTACCGTAGTTTTTGCGATTCGTTCACTTCGTGGGGTACCCACTTATCGAGTTTCTTTACCTTTTCCATGAGAGAAAGGTGTCGAATTATTATCATTGGGGATACTCCCATGCTTAGTGCAATCTCCTGCAACGATTTTGTTGGCTCCGCACCCACCGTTCCTCTTAATACATCGTCGTCAACTAACGTTCTAGCTTCCCACGTGCTTCATTTTCGAGGCTAAAATCTCCCGAACGGAACTTTCCAAACCAACGTCGTATTGTGCGTTCGTTTACCGCTACATCCTTAAATGCGTCATTAATGTTTTTCATTGCCAATGACGCATTATGTCCCGTTTTAAGTTCGTAAAGGAATAGGGTTCGAATTTGAACTGCCGACAGCATGGTAAATATAACGGTATTTGTAACGCACCCTAAAATATGTTGGAATGTCATTGATAAATATATGTTGAGGACTGAGGAAACCAATACCCAACAGGATTTTTGAAATTATTAAAGGACCGAACCAGATACATATATTGAATGGTATTTTACGACTTGTCTTAAATGTGACAAATATTAAGAAATGTACTAGTTACTTGAAAAATACTCCAAGCTTAGAATCGAGACAAGCTACTATTATATAAGCCAGTGCTGAGTCCCGTGTGGAACTATGGTATGCAAATCTGTGGTTGTGCCAAGAAAACGAATGGCAATATTTTACAAACTTTTGAAAATAAATTGCTAGCAGAAATTGTCCATGCACCGTGGTAGATAGAAATGATTTACACAGAGACCTTGAAATTTCTATAGTTGAAGAGAAAACTAAAAACTTTGCTAGAAAACACATAAGTCTACACATTAATAATACAGTTCTACAAAGTTTGGACTAAAGAAACCTTTTGCGTCACCTTTAAATGACCAAACCTAGCGCAATAAAATCTAGTAGCAAAAAAAAGCGAAACTTGTAGGAACTATCATCGGAAAGACATCTGCGAAACGCGTTTATTTCATAGTAGAAAAATTGCTTGATAAGTCGAAATCAGTTTCACCAACCAACACATTGATTTGAAAAGGATGTGTTTTTAGTGAGAATCTCCCAGTTTTGATCGTGCGCTTGTGATCCTCATAGTGGCTAGAGAAGATTTTCACCTTACACCGGCGGAAAAATCAAATCAAATTCAAACTCATTTGAAACAATTTAACAGTGGAGCTAATTGCATTAACCAGTGATGTAAATGTACTTATTCAACGGTTTTTACTGAAAAGCATTAGTTGCGTGTTGAAGTTTTGATTTCATCCAGCAAAATCGTGTTTTCGTTTTTAAGTGCACTGATGTCTGCTAAAGCATTATGGTTCATTTGTTTGATAGAAATAACATCTTCATAAAAAACATCCGATATAATGGTTGCGGCGGTATTGTGCTAGGAAGATTGTATTAGTCTGGGGTGAAATAAGAAAAGTGGAACATGTTGCTGATTGAGCGGAGAGCTGGAAATTCTTATCTTATCTTATTCTTATTGTCAACGTTTCTGACTACATTTTGACAAGTGTGTTGTTGATCGCATTGTCTCACGATCGAAAATTTCCTTCAATTCTTTCTGGTAAAGTGTCAGTCTTTTGTCAAGAAGGACGACATCTTGGATAAAATAGCTCAAACTTAATAGAACTCGAGCAGTGTTTATTGACACCCGGAACGAAAATTCTGGCGGATATTAATTAAACCTCTATGTCAATTTATGACAATTCGTTGGTCGGAGTAAATTCGTATGAAAAGTTAAAATTCGGTATGGAATAATATTAATATTTTTTTTTAAAGGAATTGTTGTTTTCAAGTACGAGTTTAGTTGAAAAGTCGAGAAAAGATATGTTAGTATCGAAATAAGTGCTTGTGAAATGTTTGGATGGCTTTGTTTAAATAGAATCGTGATTTAAAAAAATGTAAACAAAGCACTTCTGAAACGCGAAGAAATTGTTTTTCTTGTTATTTCTCAATTCAATATTAAGTTCGTTGTGAATAATATAAAGTGTTTATTTAATATATTGTTAAAGAAGTCAATAAAGACAGTGAAATGCAGCTTAAAATGTTCATAGATGGAATCCTATTAATGTTACAGCAATATTATTTCAAGGGTAATATTTAAGTTGGTGAAACTGTAAAATTGGAGTAAATTGGCTTGGTTCTTAAGTTGTTATTGAAGCAGGGTCAAGTACAAGAGAGTAATTGCAACTAGCTCCCAGTATTCTTTCCACCAAGCGAAATAGCCATTTTAAAATATTCTGTTATGAGTACATGCATATATGTAAATACTCGTACACATGTATAGTATTCCAACTATGTGAATTTTCAGCCGCATTTCACTTTATTGATTTGTTTATCTATATATTTAACAAAAAGGCACCACATTACGCAGTATTCACTAAATATTTAATGGAAAAGTAAAAAAGCAAGAATTTCTTCGTGTTTCACAAGTACTTTGTTACATTATTTAAAGCACGATTCTAATTAAACTATTCCATCTAAACACTTCACAAACACTTATTTCGAAACTCGCGTATTTTTTCTCGACGTGTTAACCCAATACGTATTTGAAAACAAAAGGCGACGGATAGTCCGTCGTTTCCAAGACATGGCTCCTATCTGGATCTCACGGATACAACTGACAGGCTCGAACCAACATACTGTGATATCCCTTAAATGTGAAAAGCGCCATCTGCATTTCCATAGCAGAAGATTTCCTTACTTGAATAGCAAAAGACTCAACCATTGGTGAATGCAGAATGGAATCGAATTTTCTAGCAAAATGGAAATTTGTATGGACGCTGGATGGCACAGATTGTTCTCGAAATATATCATTGGAGTATATCAGCATCCCCAAGGTATGGAAGTCAGTTCATTAGTTAAATTTGAAGTGTGAATTGAGAGAGTGATAAAATGGTTTAAGTAAAAGATAAGGAAAAGTAAAAGTGGTTGTTATAACCGATTGGACTGTGAATTGTAATTGTATTGAAAGCAATAAGTTTAATAATTTTTACCCACACAAACATTTTACAATACTATAAACTGTTTACGCACGTTTGTGTGACCATTGCGACCTTAGTACCAGAATAACCGTTCCCAACGAAGTTGCGGAAGTTTGTTCTATGGTATTCCTACTATTATAGTAGGGCACGTTGGACACACTTCTCCAGAACATTGACGAGAGCACTCTCCTGGAACTCTCTCTGCCCACCGTCATCAGTAATCTGTCAAACGAGGAGACTGACAGATTCCTTAAACAAATGCACGAGGCCATAGCATAACCCGGAGGTCATGACACTAAAGACGTTTTTCAAAAATCTCCAAATATTGATAAAACAAAATTGCAGTGCATCTGTGAGTTTGTACTGGACAATAAAAACCGTGGTGTAAATACCAGCAACTCGAATATGTTCCCGCAAATAAGTAAAATATTTCGTATGAAATATCAAAACGATCTTCCGTGTCTAAAGATCGCCCTAACGATGGACAATGAACAAATACTGATAACAGCAGGTATAGATCCGGGAGAAGCCGTGGATGATGATAATTTATTTGTGATCGAAGATCCCCACGAAAAGCTAGATGCTGTAGGAGCGATTTACCAGGAAGTATACAAGGCAAATGTTGTCACTGCCCCAAACCACGACCTGGAAAATCAGGTCTTTTGCACAATTCCTACCTTCGAAATGATATAGAACACTGGCGATTCGAGGACTCAGAATCAGGATTCACTGAGGTCAATGATGATAATATGGCAAATAATGTCATCGCCGATGAGAGGGAACTACCTCCGTTAATTTCGAAGGAAGAGCTCCGATGGCATACCTAAGATTGTGCTACGATGTCTTCCACTAGAAGCGGTGGATATTTACACCACCCTGTTCTATAATGCTTTGAATAATCCCTATTATCTAAAGTGATCAATAGCATCCTGACTAAGTAGGTTGAGAACAAAAATGTAGTTTCGGATAATCAATCCGGTTTGAAGGCGGTACATGATATCTCACATGCCGCGTCTAAATTGGTTTCTGATATCCAGTGTAACAAAAGCAAGAAATTTTGTATGCTCAGCCAAAGAAAATGTTCATCTTTGTAATTCCCAAATAATTTATCCGACTGACAACTTTAATTTTCGTTTGTCTGCCGATAGTGGACATAGTGCATTTTGATGAAAGATGTAAATTTCACGACTTCGCTTTGATGGTGTACGTATATACACAACTTTAGTTTTATTAACGTTTATTATAAGTCCATTATCGTGACACCATTTTGTGACAGCATTAAAATCACTTTGTAGGATTTTAACAGCAGAGTTCAAATATTTATGCTTTGCAATGCTTTATGCATTGCTTTACAGCTGTACTTTACCTTGATGAAAATATTGAGTTTACTGAATAAATTGACAGTGACAGTTTGATGATTAGTGAGAGAGTGCGTTCACAAATTAAATTCAAAGTTGTCACGTCCCTATTGGAAAACCCTTTATATGATTGGGGTAGTAAGCCACGTAGATCACGTTGTTCGTCGAGGCTATTGCTCTAGCAATATGCCTCCGAGTTAGCTTAATGACGAAATGTGCACTCTTACTAAGTTCGCCCTGAGGTACAAGACTCGTTAGAATAATATTTTATGCACTCCGATTCTGGTGTTCTCTACAAGCGGAGACAAGTCTTAGGACAAGCCCTCTTAAACACCCGAATCTTTTCTTTCGTACAAATTTGTACAAATTCGTACAACTTTTTACAAATTCCTGTTTGTTTACTCCAAAAAGTTGCAACAAAGAGAACCGATGAGAGAGATAAACATTTCCCCTCCATTGAAATAGTTGCAATTTTCTGCCTCATAAATTTCTGTGGGTAAGCTATGTAACAACTGTCAAAGCAAACAGCTATTCTGTGAAAGAATTTATTATACTAAGAACAATCAAATTCACTAATTGACTTTTGACGTTTTATACACAAATGTGGTTTACTGCCTTTGCTTACTTTCTTGAAAGTTTTTCTCTTCTGAGCGAATTTTCTGCCATCTTTGAATTTTGGCAGCTATTCCGGAGCCGAAGTGTTGAAATGAAATGAATAGAGTTGTATTAATGTGTATTTATTTTAAAAATTGAGATACAATATATGTGTGATTGGAATGAAAAAAGAGGATTTACCGCGGTTTGCACTTCCTTCTCTTGATGGCTCCGAAAACAGAAAGAACGAATTTTATATTTTGATTTGACAGCTGAAGGAAATTCATGTGCTGGAATCTAGGTGGCATGGCCGTAGAATAGTTGCGGTTAAGGGCGAGTTTGCACTTGGATCAATCACAATCCAGAATTGCCAACTTGGATACCCGGCGGCGTAGCACTCCAGTGCTTGTTGTCACGTCGGCTTTCCTCACTTCTCCGTCAGCACCTTGGAACACTCGGTCAATTCTTCCTCGTCGCCTAGGAACACTCTCATCGCAGAGGAACACCAAATCGCCTATCTTTGCTGGCCTCGTTCTTCGGCACCACTTGACTCGGCGCGTCAAAGTCGGTAGGTATTCCAGTATCCATTTCTTCCAGAATCTGTCTCTTAGCTGACGAGCGATCCTCCACTGTTTGCGCAAGGTACACGTTCTTTCATCTGGTGCCGACATCGTTGATGTCTGTGCAGTATTAGCCGAGCCTAGCAAGAAATGATTAGGTGTGAGCGGTTCCTCTTGGTCGACAGTCACTGGCAGATGAGTAAGTGGCCGTGAATTAACAACGTCCTCAGCTTCAATTACCAAGCACTGAAGTGTATGCTTACGGGGAGCAACTTCCTTGAGAGTATGTTGTAGTATGCGCTTCACACACCTCACCAAACGTTCCCAAACACCTCCTTCGGACGGGTTATTGGGACAGTTGAATAGCCATTCGACTCCTTTCGCTGACATCTCATCGTGAATACGTGGACAATCGAAAGCCTCCTGATCAGCGCCGATGAAATTTTTACCATTGTCACTACGCATTCTCACTGGCACTCCTCGGCGGTTTATAAAGTTGCGGATGACGACTATACGTGCATCAGTTGACAAATCATGTGCTACTTCCAAATGGACAGCTCTCACAGTGAGGCAGGTGAACAAGGCTATCCACCGTTTCTCGATGCGGCGACCAATTGAGACAGCGACTAGTCCAAAGTAGTCGAGACCAGTGTATGCGAACGGCCTCACATACGGCATGACACGGTCCTCTGGCAAAGGGCCCATTATTGGCGTGACTGGCTTTGCTCTGGCGATCCGGCATAAGATGCAGTTGGCAACGACTGTGCGCATGACTTGACGTAGTCGGGGAACCCAATACTTGTGACGAATCTCGCATATGGCAGCTTCAGTGTTATGATGTTTAATCTCATGGTGATGGTAGGCGACCAATAGCGTAGTGAAGCGATGAACTGACGGCAAGATGACTGGTCGTTTGACGGCGTACGAGAGCCAACTGGCGGCGTCGATCTGACCATAGACTCGGAGAAGATTTTCGTCGTCGATGTATGGCGTAAGTCCCCGTAGTTCGCTACCCTCTTGCAGTGGCAAGTCTCGCTGAATTTGGCTAATTTCAGCACTGACAGCTTGGTGCAGAACTTGGCGACACAGCTGCTTCTCTGCGGCATCCAATTCAGCTCTGGTTAGAACATCATATTCGTGGCTTCTTGCCGATTTGCGGCAACGACTAATGAATCGCAGTACCCATGCCATGGTTCTCTTCAGCCTCTTAAAAGATGAAAAACGATTAAAATCTATGAAAGTGTCACTCACCGTTATTAAGGAGTATTTTGGATGAAGCTCGTCCCCGTCATCAGAGTGATCCTCGACCACGATATTAGCTGGCCAGCTGCTTTGTGTCTTTCGCAAAAATGAAGGCCCATTTAGCCAGCGCGATGATGGACTAAAATCGACACGACTCTTTGACCTGGTAGCGTCGTCGGCCGGATTTTCCTTAGTAGGTATCCACCTCCAGCTAGATTGCTTCGTGGTTGCCAGTATCTCCGCGATCCTGTGGGCGACGAATGGTTTATAACGTCGGTGCTCGCTGCGTATCCACCTGATCACTGTCGCTGAGTCACTCCAAAGAAATTTACGGGTGACGTTCAGAGAATGTCCTTCTATCACCACTTTCATAAGACGGGACCCGAGAACTGCGGCCTGGAGCTCGATCCGTGGGACTGTCATCGGCTTTAATGGCGCACACTTTGTCTTGGCGCATATAAAGGCAATCTCGACGCCACCAGCTTCGTTCATAGTCCTCCAATACGCCACGGCGGCAAAGGCGTCTTCACTGCCATCAACAAAGACGTGAAGTTGGAGATCCTTCAGTGCACCACCTTGGAAATAGAAACGTGACGCAGTAAAGCTAGTTACCTTTGGTAGCTGTCTGCTCCATTTATCCCAAAGACTAAAAATTTCATCTGGCAGCGGTTCGTCCCATAGTGTGCCACGTCGCCAAACTTCGCGCATTATTAACTTGGCAGCTACGACAAAGGTGCTAAGGAATCCTAGTGGGTCGAACACCGACATAATTATGCTCAAGAGTTCTCTTTTCGTTGGGCGTCTTTCCCCTGATATAACATCTTTGGCCACACGATGAAATTGCAGCTTATACCGAAAGTTATCACTGGCTGGCTGCCAGTACATACCCAAGATCTTTTCGATGTGCAGAAGGCTCTCTTCGTTGGCTGGTAAAACAAGTTTACTGGGTTCTAGTGCATTGATGACAGCTGCTGAATTTGAAGTGAAGTTTCTCAGCTCGAATCCGGCGGCTTTGTGAAGCTTTCTTACCTGCGTCGATATTTCGATTGCTCGTTCTATGGATTCGAAACTATCCACGAAGTCGTCGACGTAGTGGAAATCGGTGATGGCTTTGATGGTACGCGGAACGCTAAGACTGCTATGTTCCAATGCATTTCTAATCTTGACGTGCTGGGCTGCGCAAGGCGAGCAGGCGGCTCCAAATGTCATGACCATCATCTCGTACGTGTCGGGCGGTTTACTGTCTTCACCGTTGCGCCAAAGAAACCTTTGGGCGAATCTGTCTTCTTGACGAACCAAAATTTGGTGGAACATATCTTTGATATCTCCACATACGGCGACGACTCCTTCCCTAAAATTAAAGAGCACCGATGGAAGTGGTTGGTATTCCTGATGACCTTTCAGTAGTTGAGAGTTGAGTGATACTCCTTTAACTTGGGTGGCGGCGTCAAAACCGAGACGAAGTTTATGCGGCTTGTTGGGGTTAAGGACCCCAAAATGTGGTAAGTACCAGGACCTCGGCCCGGTGACAGCGGCTTCTGCAGGTTGCAGTTTTCGAGCATATTCCTTTTCGATGTTACCTCGAATGATAGATTTATATGATGCGGCAAATTCTTCACTCTGCTTCATTTTCCTTTCAACCCCAATGAGGCGCTTAAAAGCCATGGAGAAACTGTCCGGCAGCTGGACTTCATCACTTTTCAATAGCAGGCCAACTTCAAATCTCCCGTTAATCCTTTTTGTTGCTGACTGGAGGCACGAAATATCGCACGAAGGTCTTCTTTGGCTTCAACTGGCGGCGATGCTCTTACACCAAAACTTTCCGTCCGGAAGTAATCGCTGACTAGGTCATGAAGCACTATGTCACTTTGCTGGGAGTATGTTAGAAGGCAAGAGGGCGTCGTGCGAATGGTTTTTGCTGTCGGTCCGAACACCGCCCACCCAAGCTTTGTGCGAGTAGCATACGGCCCATCCTTACGGAGTTGTTGGAATCCGTTCGTCAGTCCCAAATGGCAATGGTCAAGACCAATCAAAAGTTTCGGCTCAGCTGTGGTATATGGCTGCAGTGGTAACTCACTTAGGGTGCTTGTGTACGTACCCAAATTGCTCTGATTTAAACTTTGCGTTGGCAATTTAAGGTTTGAAATACCATACACTTGGCGAAGGGGATGCTTCTTCATCATACCTGTCCCACTGACATGTAAATCAACTACGACAGTTGGCTCCTGTGCCTGTCTGCCCGCAATCCACTGCATATTCAGCTGACACTGCTTTCCTCTGAGACCCAACTTCTCAATCACGGCGGCATCCAGCATGGATATTGACGATCCTTCATCAAAGAGAGCGTAGGTCTCAATGGCTTTGTTTGGGCCATACAGCGTGACCGGTAAAACGCGGAACAGCAGTTTTCCTTTGGTGAGAGTTGTTCCCTTGGTAGCTAAAACTCTACCAGCAGAGCAGTTGGGAGCTACTTGGTTGGCATTATTTGCGGTCGGACTTCGCTGCATCTGGGTTACCTTGGCTTTTGCTTCATGAAGTAGCTTGTGATGTCGTCAGCGATCGACCACCGATCTTGTACTGTCGCTTGGATGAAATCTTTGCACTCGTTGACTTTATGTTGGCTTTGGCACATAGGACATCTGGCAATACTCGGTTGTTGTCTTCCGGCAGTATGGAGCACCGGTAGGCGTCGCTTCACCTCCTTGTCCTCGTTGTCTTCAATGGATCACAGCAGTTTGGCTACGTCACACAGCCAGTCGCTGAAATGTACAATGGTTGGATAAGGATAAATCTGTGATGCATACCTTGCCCATTCCATCCTTCTGCTCATTGGAAGTTTGGACACCAGCTCCTTGAGCAACGAAGGATTCGCAATGTGTTGCTGTCCATTCACCGACTGCAGAAACACCGACAAATTCCTTGTTTTTGTGGCGAATGGGATAAGGCGAACCATGTTGTTTTCGCTTATCGATGGTATCTCACGCACTTGGTTCAGCTGACTATTTATTAGTTGTTCAGGGCGACCAAACCAACGTTGTCTGGGTGAATCAAGAGAGACTTCACGACCTCTTTCGCTTCACCTTGTAGACATTTCTGCAACCTCTGGTTGGTCTCCAGATTATTGTAATTATAGGCGGCGGTTGATTGTACAAATGTGGCGTAGAATATAGGCCAATCATCAGGGTTCCCAGAAAACGTTGGAAGATCTTAGACCTTACGTGGCATCATTGTGTTCATACTTGTGCTTGGCTGTTGGTTGATGGCGTTTTGGGCTGAGCTAGGTGGCGACGGCTACGTATATGTGTGCGGCATCTGCGGGTACGTGTGTGTCAGCTGACTGCACGTATACGATGGCGTTGCGGTATGGATCGATGGCATAGTTATCAGTGGCTGTGTAACAGTACGGCTACAGTTGACTTGACTTGACTAGAGGTCAAATGATCCTGTTACAACGGGCAACGGAACTGACGTTTGATGGCGAATCGATGTAGCAACGTGCTCTGGTCTAGGGATGGAGACAGATGGTAGGTACAACGGGGGCTGAGGGGACGAGTGTGTCTGCAGAGCCATTTTAAGGGTATTGCATTGCAAATCACTATTTCTCAACATCACCTGCATGCTCTTGAGTTGGTTTCCCAGTCCGGCAATTTGCTCTCGAAGAGCGTAAATGAAACTTTGCTCATTGGAGGCTGAGGAGGCGTCCACGAAAGCACCTGTTTGTGGCGAGGCATCTGTAACGTTGGATGTCAATGTTATCCCTTCGTTGTGGTTTGCGGCGGCGGAGATTTTGGTGGCATTTGCTTCTGACCTTGGTGCGGTGACATCTAGTAAAGACGTGGAAGCGATTTGTCTTTGAGCTGCGGCGGCAGGGGTAACACTTTTGACAAACTCTTCCTGCATTGCACTAGGGGTGGCGGCTGAAGTGAGGTTAGAAGAAAAAGATACGGTGGTGTCAGAGGTGGTGGGCAAAGGAGTGTTCTGTGATGCTATGGCGGCGCTGGTTGTAATAGGAGTCGAGGCATCCATGTTCTGCAAACGTGGACTTCGGCGAGGAGGGGTGTGGCGTATCATATGATGATTAAATTGCGTGCGCAAAATAAAGAGTGGCTTTCTTGTGGCGGCGTGCGCAACTTAAAGATGGCTTTCTTGTGGCGGCGTGCGCAATTTAAAGATGGCTTCCTTGTGACGGCGTGCGCAATTTAAAGATGGCTTTCTTCTGCCGGCGTGCGCAATTTTAAGTGCGCGAAATAACGATATTCCGGAGCCGAAGGGTTGAAATGAATACAAATTCCTTTACAGTTGTATTAATGTGTATTTATTTCTAAAAATTGAGACACAATATATGTGTGATTGGAATGAAAAAAGAGGATTTACCGCGGTTTGCACTTCCTTCTCTTGATGGCTCCGAAAACAGAAAGAATGAATTTTATATTTTGATTTGACAGCTGAAGGAAAATTCATGTGTTGGAATCTAGGTGACGTGGCCGTAGAATAGTTGCGGTTAAGGGCGAGTTTGCACTTGGATCAATCACAACAGCTTTTACCCATTTCACCACAAAAAGTAACCAAACAGACCTATGAATATAAATGTACAAGATAAGAACAACTCCCTAGTACTAAGATATATGGAAATTATGGCTGCAAAAGGTCTTACAAATGTAATACAGCAAGAATGTAAAGACAAACTTTATTACCCTCATTGACCATATCTACGTCACGGAAAGTAAATATATACTCAGCCATCATCGAAACAGATCTCCCAGATCACTATTGCGATCTTATGTACACCAAAAAAACCTATTAAAAGTCAATTAACAAATAAATCGAACGTTGTACATATAAATCAGGAAAAAGTAAATATGTTAATAGAAAGAACAAATTGGGAAAATATATTAGAGGAAAATAATTTTAAAAGTCTATACAACAAATTTTGCGAAAAAATAGGAAATATACTGAAGCTAGCAAAACCAAAATAATAAAATAACCAAGAAAACAGAAACCATGGATTACGACAGAAATAATTCAAATGTGCAAGAGGAGTTGTGCTATATGGAGAAACAATCAAAATAGTCAAGAATACAAACATTTCCAAAATGTTTTCAACATAAAGATACAAACCACCAAAGCTAACTATTACAAACAGCAATTCATTAATAATCGAAATGATACTAGGAAAACAAGGAGCATAATTAATGAACTATTAGGTGGAAAGAAGCTCTCAATAGATGACACTATCCTCAATAATTTTACTACGAATAGTAATGATTTAAATGACATTGTAGAACAGTTCGCTGATCAATTTTCCAAACATACATCAGCAATCATGCACTTATGTAACTTCAAAACGTCAAATCACGAAAATGTTCAGCTACAAGAGAGTATTTATGTTTCTTTCAAATTTTGTGTAACTTAAACACCAAAAAAGGACATGGAGCAGACAAAATATGACCGAAAGATCTTAAACTTAATGCCCGAAAACTTTGCCCTGTAATACAAACAATAATGAATAAAAGTATTACACTAGGACATATACCACAAATAATGAAAACTGCTATTGTTCGACCAATATACAAAGCAGGTATGAAAAATAATATTCAAAACCACAGGCTTATCTCAATTTTACCTACTATTGAAAAGTGTTGAGAACAGGCCATTGTCAATAGACTTAATACGAGTAGCTTTATAAAGAGTCATGCAGTTTTACATCTAAACCAGTTTGGCTTCCAGAAGGAAAAAGTACGGACAATTTCTAGGCGAGTTTACCAACGTAATCAATGTAAGTCTAAATAAAAATCACAACGTACTAGTAATCTTTAATGACTTTAGCAAGGCATTTGATGCTTTATGTCATGACAAACTTATTGAAAGCTTAAACAGAATCGGTGTGAGGGGAATCTTATCAAATTGGCTCAAAAGTTATCTTACTGATATAAATCTGAGAGTCAAGACTTCAACAAGAATAAGCCAAGAAAAACAAAGTATATATGACGCGCCACTGGGCCCGATCTTATTTATACTTTTTACAAACGAACTTCTGCGAATTTTCAAAATGTGTAATGTATATCCTTATGCGGATGATACAGCAGTAAAGCAATGCATAAAGTATTGTAAAGCATAAATATTTGAACTCTGCTGTTAAAATCCTACAAAGTGATTTTGATGCTGTCACAAAATGGTGTCACGATAATGGACTTGTAATAAACGTTAATAAAACTAAAGTTGTGTATATACGTACACCATCAAAGCGAAGTGGTGAAACTTACATCTTTCATCAAAATGCACTATGTCCACTATCGGCAGGCAAACGAAAATTAAAGTTGTCAGTCGGATAAATTATCTGGGAATTACAAAGATGAACATTTTCTTTGGCTGAGCATACAAAAGTTTCTTGCTTTTGATACACTGGATATCAGAAACCAATTTAGATGCGGCATGTGAGATATCATGTACCGCCTTCAAACCGGATTGATTATCCGGAACTATATTTTTGTACGTTGTTGATATTCGGAAGTCATGATATCGATCGAAGATTCGCCGGATTGGACCTAACTTTATTCCCTTTTGGGAATGGAATGCACCACCGCTGTCTGCCAATGCGTTCGATAATAGGGATTATTCAAAACATTGTAGAACAGGGTGGTGTAAATATCCACCGCTTCTAGTGGAAGACATCGTAGCACAATCTTAGGTATGCCATCGGAGCTCTTCCTTCGAAATTAACGGAGGTAGTTCCCTCTCATCGGCGATGACATTATTTGCCATATTTTCTTCATTGACCTCAGTGAATCCTGATCCTGAGTTCTCGAATCGCCAGTGTTCTATATCATTTCGAAGGTAGGAATTGTGCAAAAGACCTGATTTTCCAGGTCGTGGTTTGGGCCAGTGACAACATTTGCCTTGTATACTTCCTGGTAAATCGCTCCTACAGCATCTAGCTTTTCCTGGGATTTTCGATCACAAATAAATTATCATCATCCACGGCTTCTCCCGGATCTATACCTGCTGTTATCAGTATTTGTTCATTGTCCATCGTTAGGGCGATCTTTAGACACGTAAGATCGTTTTGATATTTCCTACGAAATATTTTACTTATTTGCGGGAACATATGCGAGTTTATTTATTTATTCAATTCAAAAATTCTTGTACATTAAGATTAAATCTTTTTTACATTGTACAAGATGGGTTATACATTAAAAAAAAAAAACAGAGTTAATAAACAGAGTTGCTGGTATTTACACCCCGGTTTTTATTATTCCAGTACAAACTCACAGATGCACTGCAATTTTGTTTTATCAATATTTGGAGATTTTTGATCAACGTCTTTAGTGTCATGACCTCCGGGTTTTGTTATGGCCTCGTGCATTTGTTTAAGGTATCTGTCAGTCTCCTCGTTTGACAGATACCTGATGACGGTGGGCAGAGCGAGTTCGAGGAGAGTGCTCTCGTCAATGTTTATAGTTTGTTCAATACCATTGAACTAACTTCCGCAACTTCGTTGGGAATGATTATTTCGGTATTAAGGCCGCAATGGTCACATAAACGTGCGTAGACAGTTTATAGTATTGTAAAATGTTTGTGTGGGTATAAATAATTGAACTTATTGCTTTCAATGCAATTACACTTCACAGTCCAATCGGTTATCACAACAACTTTTACTTTTTTTTATCTTTTACTTAAACCACTCCCTCAATTCACACTTCAAATTTAACTGATGAACTGACTTGCATACCTTTTGGATACTCCAATGACATATTTCGACAACAATCTGTGCCATCCAGCGTCCATACAAATTTCCATTTTGCTATAAAACTCGCTAGAAAAAAGGTTGAGTCTTTTGCTGTTCAAGCAAGGAAATCTTCTGCTATTGAAATGAAGATGGCGCTATTCACATTTAAGGGATATCACAGTATGTTGGTTCAAGCCTGTCAGTTGTATCCGTGTGGAGAACAACAGGAGATCCAGATAGGAGCCATGTCTGGGGAACACTGTGCTGAACCTACCAATTGAGTAGTAAGTTCCCTCTAGTGTTGGGTGTATTATTTCCCAATCTTTATGTTTGGCGTTAAAATCTTCGCCGATTATGAAGTAATTTTCCGGCAATTCTAACTTAAGGAACCGAAAAAATGTCTTGAGTTCTCATTTAAATAACCTTGATTGGGGAGCTTCAGGTGCATAGGCAGAAACAATGTACAATCGTTTTCCGCTACGGAGAGGGATGTACACAATACAAGCCTCAAGCACCACCTGTTATTTGAGCACTACACGGTTGTACACTGTTTTAAATCGCAATCCTTTTCTAATGAAGATCGCAGTACCACCTCCTTGTATTGAGTTGGGTCGGTTCCTTTTTACTATTTTATATCTTTTGTGTCTCATTTTGTGTTTTTTAGTTAGCTTAGATTCAGTGACGAAAAGCACATCAGAGACTTGGTCTTTGAGCAACTGAAACAATGCGGCTCTTCGTTTGATCCTTATCAGTGAATTTACATTTAGGGCATGGACCGAAACTGAGTCATCTGCCCTTGTATAGAGAGCAATATGGCTAGCATGTCGGATGCAGCTTACAGTGTTCTAGGCGCAGAGGCCTGATAATCTACTTTTGCTTGTTGTACCGTACTAACGCTACATGCCGCCGACGGTTGGTGTTTGAATGTATACCGATGGACTTTTAAGCTTCACCTGTTGCTGCCGGACAAGATTTACACTCTTTATATATTGGAACTTAGGGCAACCCTGATAGTTCGCTGTGTGTCCCGAGTTCTTTTCTGTCGCTCCATCCCTAACCAGAGCGCATTATACTGACTTGTGGTCGTTTCCACACTTCAGACATCGAGGCTGCAACTCCCAGCAACTTACCAACACTTCAAAAAACTCATGTAGGCCGGATTGTTTTTGGGAATTCGCTCAAAGCCAACGGTAATAAAGTTTGTTTTCCAGTATCTCAGACTCTTCCCCAGAATGTTCACTCAACCGCTAATAATAGTTTAAATAAATTGCTTCAATCCCTTTGGGAAATAGAATCGCATGATCATCAAGGTAGCTCTTCGTCATCAAAGGACAACACATGCGAGCAGCATTTTATTAAAAGCCACAAAAGGCTAATATCTGGGCAAAAAAAAAAAAAAAAAAAATCTTTATAAAGGCTCTCCCGCGATCCACAGTTAAAACTCCAATACTGTGATTTCATTAATGAATATTTGGTCCTTGGTCACATATCTCCTGCTCCTGATGATATTCTACAACGTCCACACTTCTTCTTACCGCACCATTGCGTCATGATGGCCGACAGCACTGCAACCAAATTGCGTGTCATATTTGACGGCTCAGCCAAAACTTCTACAGGACTTTTACAGAACGACGTACTGCTAGTTGGACCAACATTCCAAGCTAACCTCTTCATAACTTAGTTAAGATTTCGAACTTATAGATGCTATAACTGCAAACGTTAGTAAAATGTTCAGATATGTTTTGGTCAACCCACCTAATAGTCAGTTTCAATGTATTGTTTGGCGCAATGACGAGAGCGATAATATGTTATCTTCGATTGATGACAGTTTTGTGTTTTGTCACACGTTACTCAGGGATGTGATGATTCAAATTTTATGGAGGTGGTTGGTGGTGGTAGTGATTTAAGGTTTCTTTTTGTGTTAACTTTTTTAATTAGGTTTTGTTTTTGTTTTTTGTTTGTTTCTATTTTTTATTCTGTTTGTTTGTTTATGTTTGAACAAAATCTGGATTAAATTGTTTAGAAAAATAAATAAATTATATAAAATGCAAATAATAAATGATTTTTTGTTCTAGCAGCAAATGATGGATGAGGTGAAAACAACAATAGAAATAAAGAGATTCGAGAGAGAAGATTGCAGGTGGATTAGGAGGAGATGCAGTTAGTTAGCAGTTGACATTGATTGGTTTTACAACTGATCCACTGATCTATCAAATTTATTGTTCTGTGGCAATGATTTGGTTTTTATAATCATATATTTTTTTTTTTTGGGTAAGAAACTATTTTGTTGCATTGGTGTTTTTTGTAAGTTGGATTGGGAAAGAAGTTGTTTGTATATGTTTATGTTTTGATTTAATTTTATTACAATGTGATCGGAGGATTGGTTTCTTTAAATTTCAATTACCCAGCAAATGGACGTCTTCTTGCTCCTGTTCACGTTGGCGCACAGCTACAGCGGTCTCATATTTAAACTTATCTTTATCATCACGAATGACACCTTTAACCATATGACTGCTGCTCGAATGCATGACATTCTGCGCTGATGATGTTAAAGTGTTGTTGTTATTAGTTGTATTTGTAGTGTTGTTATTGTTTAGCACATTGTTCGGCGTTGACGCTGTCGATGAGGTGACAACAGTTGCTTCCGCACCGACTGTCACAGCAACCGCTTCCGCTGTTGAATTTGATGAGGTCGTTATCACGTGATTAGCTGATGTATTCGAGTCATTGGTAGATTGCACTACAACTTGGGCATTCTGGCTGTTGGCACCTACCCGTGAAAAACCAATAGGAACAACTGTGCTTGTAGTATTGCCACTTAAAGGATCCGCTAGCTGGGGCAAATGCGCCAAATGCGGATGTGGTGCGGCACTCCAGTATTCAGCATTCGAAGGACTTGTTGTTACTTCTTCGGTGCTTATAACACCTTGCCATGCGTCTGAGTTTTCGAATTTTGAATTGTCTTCCTCACTGGGTGAGCAGGATTCGTATTCACTTACACTGTTATCTTCAGATCTGTATATAACGCTATCATCGTACTCCATTTCGGGTTCGACTTTAACAACTTGACCACCAGGTGTTTGTACAAAATGATGACCACCCAGTGCGGTAAGAACATTGGCAACACCATCATGAACTTCTTCACCTTCAACTTCTTCTGTTGCTCCAACAATGACTTCAGATGCTGGACTGCCGGTAATTGGATTAGGGGCATTCACTCCAGATGCATTGAGACTTGACGTGCTCATTGAAGAACTGTTTAACTTTTTGCCGCGTCTTGAAATTGTGTAGTGCAGGGGATCGTTACCTTCTCGGCGAATCATTTCGGGCAAGATTCGACGGCGAGCATTAATAAACCAATTACAAACTTGTAGAACTGTGAGATTAGCTTCCTGTGATAGAGTAATTTTTTCCGCGTCGCTTGGATATGCATTGTACCTGTGTTCGTAAAACCAACGTTTGAGAATTTTAACTGAGTGCTTTGGAAGTTTGCCTCGACGTTTACGCACAGATGAACTGTCCAGGTTGACGCCATCGCTTGAATCGAGTATGTCTTTAATGTCTTTGATGTCTTGCATTTCAGACATGTCATGCATATCTTGGTGATTTTCTCTGCCTTCATGATCTGAGCCAGATTCGTCCGCACTCGATGTCGATTGGAAGCGATTGCGTGCTTCATGTTGGATGATTTGGGCTTGAATTTGAGCCTCCTGTGCCATGTGCTGGATGTCTTGACGTATCTGACGGTCTAGGGCCGAGTTCACCTCCTCATGGTGCAGAGTGTCGGAGGTCATCATCTTGATAAAGCAATTCCTGTTTTCTTTTTAAATTCAACTGTACCCCTTTACTTGGAATCTTTCACAAAAAAAAGAAACGAAGACTGATAATATGTAAATGTCACGCACAAGCTCAGTAGCTGATGAACACGCGGGGCAGCTCTGTGGGCGGAAGACAGGCATTTATTCCCAACTTGGTTGTGTTTCAAAGCAGCCAGAGAGCGAAATTCACTATCGAAATTCCAAGAGTTTTCGAGGGAAAATGGTCCAGTTGGACAGCGCCAAATAAATTTGTTGGCTTCCGCCTTCGAATGTCAAACGAAACCTAAGAAAAGTCACATACAAGCTTTTTTTTTTAATTATCCGTACGTCCGTCAGTGGAGATTAGGTTTTTGCTGTTTATTTCTTGGTCGAGAAATTTCCGCTTTTTGGGAATTGCGGCTTTTTTTATAATTTGAAAAAAAATTTGCGGTAATTAGCTTTGAGGTAAGATGACATTTTGATCAACAACACTTGTGAGGGAGCAAAATCTAACTATTCACACTTAACCTATGGTACCACTCCCGCTGCCTTTCTCGCTATAATAAGAATTTACCATTCGAATCCTTTTCTACGTCGATGATATGTTGAGTGGCGGAGACACATTAGATGAACTATGTCAAATCAAGAGCCAGGGCTTGTAGGTCACTTCAAAATATGAAATTGGTGCTCAAACAATTCGAAAGTCCTAGAACATATTCCAGCTGAGGATAGAGATTTTTTTTTTAAAATAAATTATGGAATTGTTACAAAGACCTTGTGCTTAATTTGGGAGCCCACTATGGATGAATTTTGCTTCGCATACAAATGTTCCAATGTAGAGAAAGGAATCACAAAGCGAAATGTTCTATCTATTGCTAGAATATACGATCCCCTACGCTTTGCCAGTCCCGTATATTCACTACTTTGGAAAGAGAAATTACATTGGGATTAATCTCTCCCTATTAAGATGCATGCCATGTGGGCTACGTTTTGTCATGAACTGAAACCAATCAATGAAAGCTTCCAAGATACGTTACTTCCAACCGAAAATCCGTGTTGACCAGATTTTTTGAGAAACCCTGACACAAAGTGGCTAAAGCTTGAACTTGTCGTTCCAAGAGATTTACCATTTACCAGAACAACGAAATAAAAGATCAGTTCTTTCGGTCACAGAGTCTGAGGATTTATCTAATGCATGTAAATTGGTTAACTCTTTTGGAAAACTTCGAAGGCTTTTCGGATTCATTTACCACTTTGTTAGCAACCCCAAAGATCTAAGGAAGATCGCGTGAGAGGGGCTCTAGCAAAGATGTCGGCATGGGAACTAAAATTTTAATGATGATTCAAAGAAATTAATTTGCTAAGGAGTATTATGAACTTAAAGGAAAATGACGTATTAATAACAAGAACAAACTTCTATCACTTAATACTTTTATAGAGGACTTCGGCCTACTTCGTAACTTCACGTAGACTTCATAACCCATCATTGCATTTTAATGCCAAGCATTCGACTGTACTTCCAAAACGGCATCGTGTAACGTCATCGCTTATTTCGTAATTTTATCTTCAAAACATGCATGCAGGCACACAGACTACCATAAGAAGATAATATTGGCCACTTGGAGGACGTCAAACGGTGAGAAAAACTATCAACAAATGCGTACGATGTTTTAGAACCAAACCACAAACTACACATCAAGTGATGGGTAATTTACCATTGGAAAGGGTTTAATCTACTCGCCCACTCACAAACATAGGTGTTGACTTCTGTGGGTCATTTTATGTTCTCATTCGGGGAAGGGCCCCAATCAAAACGTACGATGCTTTATTCATTTGTTTCGCAACCAAGGTCGTTCATCTGGAACTCTCGGAAGATCTATCAACGGCATCTTTTTTAGGAGACAATGCAACCTATTCAGATTTAGATGAATTAAAAATATTATTTCAAAACTCAAACCACAACCAAGCAGTCCATGAGATGTGCCTCAACGACGGAATCAACTGGAAGCAAATTCCTGCTCGTTCACCGCATTTCGGGAGGTTATAGGAGACTTCAGTAAAGATAACTAGGTATCATTTTCCTCGTGTCGCTTTTTATGCTCCTCTTAGTCGAGAGGAGTTGCATACCTTAATATGTCAAATTAAATCAATTATAAACTCTCCGCCCTTGTGCCCCATTTCCGAAGATTTGTTGACGATTATAGCGAAGCAGAGGGCGACAGGAAATGGGGGTCGTTTTAACTGGAAATTAAAGTTAGAAGGAATCAGCGGAATTCGAGAGATGAAAACATCGTATTCGTGGCCATATCCGTTTAAGATTGTGACTTCTTTGATGTTAAAATTCTTAAATTGTCAGCTTATTCTACACAGCGGCCAAACTACTAAATAATTTAAAAAAATTTTATTAAACAATTGCATACCGATTACTCAGAAATGGTGTATGACGCACATGGAATGTGCAGTTCAAACCGCCACTGTATTCAGTCGCCCTCCTACTTTACTCCATAATTGTGAATTCTTATTTCACTTCTTCCAGTTCAACTAATCAAATAACCTAATTTCTCACCCAAAAATTGCTATCGCTAACGCGCCTTTTTTATTATTGACCTACTGTTAATTTCGAAACAGTGCGTTTAGTGAATTTTTTATTTATTTTCTTCGTAATTATATTTGTGTTGCTTTTTGTTTTCCTGGTCTTCGTCATGTCTTCTTGTGGATTAAAAAAACTGCTCCATTAACGAGAACAACACTGATTTTGTTGCCTGTAAGGGGATCTGCGGCAATATATTCCATGCTACTTGTGTCGGCCTAAATAAAAGAAACAAGGTCTTCCTTAAAGAGTTTTCGGAAAATCTGCTGTTCTTCTGTGACGAGTATATTAATATGTCTCTCTCACATGTGCCCCTTGCAATCAAGTGCCTCAGTGACTCCAATGAATCCAATCATAACTCACTTATCACACTGATAACGGACAAGCATCAATCTTCGAATGCGGTGTAAGATGTGTGGAAGACTTTGGTCAGAGTATCAAAAAACAAATTGGGCATTTAATTGAATTAGAAAGTGCAAAATCCAGAAATGGAAAACATCCAAGCGCAACTTCGGTAAAGTGTTAAGTGAACATATATGTTATATATCGGTCCGTAATAATGGATTTCAACAAGAAAACAAGTAGTTCCATCAACTTTTTCCAGGAAGACATAGATATTCGTCTCCAGTCATCCACATCTAATCTCCATCTCAAATCTGCAACACAGTACAATTATCCACTCTCAAAGTATTCCGTGTCATCATTATCAATTAGCTTAATGATAAGCTCACTACGAACAGTGTTGAATGACTTGGAAAACCTCAGTGCCAAGCTGACCTTCGATGAGTGCACACGAGACATAGTGCACTCGTACTGTCGATCTAGATTTGTGCAAAAAAAAACAACAACAAATAATAAAAATAAAAAAACACTGCATGTTCAAGACTTAATCCACCATAAATGTGTTGTTATATTATTACTCTTCAAGACTTAATCCACCATAAATGTGTTATTATATTATTATATTGTTCTATTCCTTATGTATTAATTGTTCACAATCAAGTTATTATTTGTTAATGTTATCTTTCGACTCACTGTATTTCTTGCGTATCAAACTCCATGGTATTATTCATTTTTTGTTAATTTGGTTCTACAACAACAATGCAACAGAAAGCAGATCGAACCATAGATCGCACCACCCATCACCTCATCATATTGTTGTTGTAATTACCACGCACAATGCATAGTGCGTGTGCATGGGTGGGTTAGATGGTGGCAAAATCGTTTTGGTTTTGACACTCGTGAATTGTACTCGCAGAAGTAAAGTAAAATAAATTTGTAACGTAATCTGAAAGTTTGAATCGCAGTTTTATTTTTCATTTGTGGTAGCGAAATTCTTTGCTTGCTTGACTCGTTTTTTTTTTCTTTGATCGTTCGCTTCACAATTCGTCGAATCTGAAACATTGGTCCTTCGAGCCGGATAAAAAAAAAAAAAAAAAAAAAAAAAAAATTATTGATTTGAATGTAATTTGTGATTTGAATCATTTATAAACATTTTCTTACGAGTTGTGTTCTAATCAAGAAACTATCAAGAGTGACTTGTTGTTTGGTGACTTATTGAACAATTTATTTTGTGTATATCTGTGCTTATAATTGATTATCCCAAAATTATGAATCAATTAAAACGCGTTCGTGGTAATATTAAAGGTCGGTTAACTCGGGCTGCATTCTATGCAGACAGCATCGCTCCGAATACTTCTTTGGAACTTTTACAAATTAAATTAAATAAGCTGAATGAAACGTGGTCAGAATTTACAACGCATCACCAAGAAATACTTAAAATTACCGCGGATGACGATGAGTACGATGAATTCGAAGCTGAGTCCGTTGAATATGAAGAACGTTCCTTCAATGCGCATTCGAGTTTTTCTAAATTCATTCGCGAAAAACAAACTGTTGAACAAACAAACGAAGAATCAACGCTTGAGAAACTTGCGTCGCAGCAATCTTCATTTCTCGAAAAGCTTGCAACAACATCACCTAACGCTCATTTGCCAAAACTTACTATTTCGCCTTTCTCAGGAAATTATAAAGTCTGGCCTTCGTTTCGCGATTCTTTTACGGGCGTAATCGATAATAAACCTTTTCTCACAGCTACACAAAGGTTTCAATATTTGAAATCATTTTTACGTGATGATGCTGAAAATCTTATTAAGCACCTGCCGATTTCCGATGCGAACTACTTAGAAGCGTGGGATCGTTTAGAGAAACGTTACGATCGGTCTCATCTAATCGTTACATCATTCATTCAAATGTTCTTGTCACGTCCATCTGCAACTGATGGCAACGTTCAAACGCTACGCAAGATTTCTGACGGTGCAGATGAGGTAATTCGTGGTCTCAACGCGCTTGATTCAAATAGTCGCGACCCATGGTTAATTTTTTTGCTTCTCAAAAAATTGGACAATGAAACAAACCAAAACTGGGCACAGCACGTCGGTTCGCGAGATGATTGTACGTTCGACGAGCTATTAAAGTTTTTACAATCTCGATGTGATGCACTTGAGTCCTGTCATGCATTAACTCGCCCTATAACGTCGCGTAACAAACAACAGCCGCAGTTTCGGGCTCATTTTGCTTCATTTTTCATCAGTGAAGTGTCCTCAATGTGAAAGTAGTCATATTCTACCACAATGTCCCATGTTTATCTCATTTAACATTCAATCGCGTCGGAATTTCGTTAAAGAAAAATCCCTGTGTTTTAATTGTCTTCGTGCAGGACATTCAGCAAATAAATGTCGATCATCATTCCGCTGTCGTGTATGCAAATCGCGTCACCATTGGTAACTCTTTGGTAACTCCCTAAATTTAGCAATTCGTCGACTAAACTCTATGGAAAGGCGCTTCCAAAAGGATTTGAATTTATATGAGTCCTATGCAAAGTTCATAAAGGAATATGAAGACTTATTTCATATGGTCCGCATTCCATCAGATCAAATTGAATCAGGTACAGATTTTTTATTTACCACACCACGCAGTACTAAAACCCGACAGTGCTACTACAAAGCTGCGCGTGGTATTCGATAGGTTTGCAAAGGATTCACTTGGGAGGTCTCTTAACAGCAAACTTCTCATTGGCCCACCAATTCAGCGGGATTTAATTGGAGTTTGTTTTCGTTTCCGCCAGCACAAATATGTTTTTACTGCAGACGTTGTTAAGATGTTTCGGCAGATCTTGGTAGCTGATCATCATACCGACTATCAACGGATCGTCTGGCTTAGTACAGTCACCTATGGTACGGCATCAGCTCCGTTTCTATCCGTTCGCGTGCTTAGGCAAATCGGCTTGGACTACCAGCAAAAGTATCCGAATGCTGCTCGCGTTCTTCTCAACGATGTGTACGTCGACGATATCATGACTGGGGCAACCTCTGTTGACGACGATTAAACTTCAATCTGACTTGGTCTCTTTACTATCGTTTGCAAAATTTGAATTACGAAAATATAATTCGAACTGTTGGCCCTTGCTTGCTCGCTTACCCGCAGAGGATTGTGAATTTCCTTGGGTTGAATTTCAACATTCTTCAGACTCTCTGATTAAGGTGCTCGGGATGCATTGGAGTCCTACATCTGATGTTTACTCATTTCGATTGTCTAATTTTCGATTTTGTGCTACGCCCACTAGACGAACTTTGCTGTCGGAAGTAGCTAGCATATTTGACCCATTAGGATTCCTAGCTCCATCCGTTATTCTATTCAAAATTCTTTTTCAGGAGCTTTGGTCGTCAGCGCTGAACCTCGCCTGGGACGATCCACTACCATCGAATTTGGCTGATCGCTGGATATGTTATCAACGAGAGCTACACCATTTTGAAAGGATCCGTGTACCGCGAAATATTTTACAATCATGTAAGGAGGTTGAGTTACATGGATTCTCGGATGCCTCAACGGTAGCCTACGGTGCTGTAGTCTATGCTCGCTGTAAAATTGCTGAAAACAAATTTAAGGTCATTTTGGTTGCCACAAAAACTAAAGTTGCTCCGCTTAAACCAGTATCTATTCCTCGGTTGGAACTCTGCGGCGCACTGCTTCTAACGCGACTAATCGAAACCATCACAACTTCGTTGCCAATCACTCTGAAAGTGTCTGCATGGTGCTATTCGCAAATCGTACTTCACTGGCTGACATCACCACCCCGTCGTTGGAATACATTTGTCGCAAACCGTACCTCTGCTATATTGGAGAAAATTCCGCGATATGCATGGAATCAGATCACTTCCGAATTTAATCCAGCAGATTGTGCTTCTCGTGGAGTACTACCGTCTCAACTCATTGATCACCATCTCTGGTGGACAGGTCCCTATTGGCTGTCTCTTTCACGGAAACTTTGGCCTACATCAAAGTCCTCCGAGTCACAACCAGAGGATGTAATGATCTCGATTGAAGAAAGACAACCTACCAAACATGTCCTAAAAACAACAACAGACACGGATACTATAAATCGTCTTATATCTAGAATTTCGTCGTGGTCACGCTTGCTTCGAATATTTGCCTATTGTCGTCGGTTTATTAATAATTTTCAGAAAAAAACACTCGGTAAATCATCGATCGGTCATGGAATCTCTGTAAATGAATACCAAACCTCGAGAATTTTTGTTATCAGACACATTCAACACCAGACATTCGCGAGCGATATTTCTTCGCTTAAAAGCAACCAGGATTTGGTTAGCAAGTCCAAACTCAAAAAATATACACCCTTTCTCGATGCTGATGGTCTGTTACGCGTTGGTGGTCGAATCAAACACGCTAACGTTTCCTATAATATGAAACATCCTGTCATTTTACTTAATTGTCATGTCTCCTCTATTATAGTTGATGAAATTCACAGAAATCACTTCCATCCTGGACTTGCCGAGACATTTGCTATTGTTCGTCAGCAGTATTGGATCCTGGGCAGCCGAAACTTAATACGCAAACTGGTACACCAATGTAAATCGTGTTTTTTGCAACGAAAGGCCACTACTTCGCAACTTATGGGAGACCTGCCACAGTCCAAGGTCACACAAAGTCGTCCGTTTGCCAACACTGGGTGTGATTACGCGGGTCCATTCACCATTAAGCTTTCACGTGGCCGAAACCCTAAATTCTCCAAGGCGTATGTGGCACTCTTCATTTGTATGTGCACAAAGGCAATACACTTAGAGCTGGTAAGTGACTTAACATCCGATGCTTTCTTAGCTGCTTTTCGTCGGTTCGTGTCAAGACGTGGGAAATGCTCCAACATCTACACAGACAACGGAACGAATTTCCAAGGTGCTCGCAGATGTCTCAATGAGATACAAACACTAGTGATGTCTGAAACTCATAACGCTAATATAGCTGCTGCTCTAGCCTCGGATGGAATCAAATGGCAATTCAACCCTCCTGCCGCTCCACACTTTGGTGGTTATGGGAGGCCGGAATTAAATCGGTCAAATCGCATCTACGACGGGTAATAGGATCCTCGATTCTAACCTTTGAGGAGCTATACACTGTGCTGAGCCAAATCGAAGCAATATTGAACTCACGTCCTCTTTTTATTGTACCTGACGATGAATTAAATCCATTAACTCCAGCCCACTTTTTGATAGGAGAACCATACACTGCCGTTCCAGACCCCAATTACCTACAAACGCCACAAAATCGACTAATTCACTGGAATCATTTGCAATCCATGGTCCAAGGGTTTTGGAAACGCTGGCATGTGGAGTATCTTACTACCCTGTAAGAGCATCCTAAGTGGCAGAGAACGAGTCCAGGGGTGAAGATTGGTGACGTTGTGGTCCTGAAGGAACCAAATCTTCCTCCAACACGGTGGATTCTTGGCCGAGTCGAGGCAGTTCATCCAGGTCAGTACGACCTTATACGTGTTGCAACAGTTAAAACGAAGCATGGCAGTTTCATACGACCAATCGCAAAACTGGCCGTGCTACCATTGTCCTGAAACTAGTCCAGGGGGGCCGGGATGTTCATGTGTTGTTATATTATTACTCTTCAAGACTTAATCCACCATAAATGTGTTATTATATTATTATATTGTTCTATTCCTTATGTATTAATTGTTCACAATCAAGTTATTATTTGTTAATGTTATCTTTCGACTCACTGTATTTCTTGCGTATCAAACTCCATGGTATTATTCATTTTTTGTTAATTTGGTTCTACAGCAACAATGCAACAGAAAGCAGATCGAACCATAGATCGCACCACCCATCATCTCATCATATTGTTGTTGTAATTACCACGCACAATGCATAGTGCGTGTGCATGGGTGGGTTAGATGGTGGCAAAATCGTTTTGGTTTTGACACTCGTGAATTGTACTCGCAGAAGTAAAGTAAAATAAATTTGTAACGTAATCTGAAAGTTTGAATCGCAGTTTTATTTTTCATTTGTGGTAGCGAAATTCTTTGCTTGCTTGACTCGTTTTTTTTTTCTTTGATCGTTCGCTCCACAATTCGTCGAATCTGAAACACTGCACATTCCAACAACGCGCGAGTGCAAAATTATAGAAAAATCGCGCAAAAAAAATTTGTGGCGTGGTCCAAAAAACGAAAAAAGAATCATTGTGTATGTACTCCCACATCTCTTGCCCCTGGTAAGAGAGCTGTTGTTTGCACTCGGACACTGCCATTACTATATAACTCTGTTATGCAGCAGAAGCAGTGACTGAGCGCATATAACAACTGACCGCGGGTTGCTTACAACAATTTGATTCCGGAAACTAACGGCATAATTTTCGCGTTGCAGCCTTACTTAGGTGTTTACGTCTTTTCTGTTTGTTAATTTGTAATGACACGGGAATTTAGAGTGGACATAGCAAATGTACGCGGGCCAAAAAGTAATCACTTTTCTGCGTACGTCCACGTCTGTAAATTCAGCTGTTTTGGCACTTAGTGAAACACAAGTAGATCCCCGCCCACGCCACTCAGATCACTCTGGTTACAAGCTACCTGGCTACGTACTAGTGCCATTTACGTGCGTAGTTATGTAGCTCTCCAAACTCCACCATAATGTAACCCCTGTTCCCATACGGAAGTCAATTTAATGTTAAAATTCCATCTCCGTAAGCAAATTATCCACTGTGCTCAAGGGCTCTGTTCTGTCTCCGACACTCTTCTTCATTTTCATTAATGATCTCTTGTTTGCCACTTCTAATCCAATATATTCCTTTGCTGATGACTGTACTCTCTTCTTTTCATATTCGTCCCCGGACTCACGCACCTGCTCTTCGGCAGTAGAGCGAGAACGGCAGTGCATGTTAAGCTCATTAAATTCCGATGTTAACAACATAACCAATTGGGGAACTATCAACAGAGTGGAATTTAATGCTTCCAAAACACAATGCTGTTTGCTGTCCTTAAAGCGAAATTTGAAGACCCAGCCATTATCTATGAATGGCACTTGCATCGTCGAAATCGAAAAACTTTCCATTCTCGGTATGTGTATCAATGACAACTTACGTTGGAATGACCACATATATGATATCGCCAAAAATGCTGCGAAATGTCTAGGTTTCCCCAAGCGATGTAAGAAATATTTTACCCCCTCTGATCCGGCCACAATATATAAGGCGTTTATCCGCCCGAAATTGTAGTACAATGCCCACATATACTCAGGTGCACCTAAAACATCTCTGCACCTGCTAGATAGGATAAAACTCATAAGTGATGATAATATCACTCAGTCAAAGTTCACCCTCGAACACTGTCGAAAGGCCTCGTTTCTCACTTTGTTCTATCGCTGTTTATACCACTAGTGTTGCATAGAAATCGCCAGCAGCATTCCGCGCCTTAAAATCTTCAACCGCAACACTCGTCTCGCTATGAATGCGCTCGTTTGCACCTCTATTCATTTCTTGTTTATCATATTACCTTTATGTGTAGACTGTAGATAAGCAAAATTGTACTTTATGTGTATATTTTTAGAATAAGCAAAATTGTACTTTATGTGTATATTTGTAGAATAAGCAACATTTTACTATTTAAGGCGAGTATGTGCGCACATAAAGTTCAGTTCGTTAGAAGACACCTGGCTGTTTATTGATTTGACTTCCCCCCACCAGCGGTAAGGGGTCAAAGAACAGGGCTCACACTGGTAATAGAAACAGCGTAATCAAGGCTCACACTGGTAATAGACACAGCGTAACCAGGGCTCACACTGGTAGTAAACACAGCGTAACCAGGGTAGTGATAGTGATTGATCAAGCAAATTTCTAATAAATATGGTGTTAGATGAGACTGAGATGTACATCATCGTATCTAGACAAAAATCTATAGCGGAGGATCTAGAGAAAACTAGCAGAATTTTTTCCAAGGACAGTCCAGTACGAAAAACTGCAAAATATTTAGAAGAAAAATTGAAACAGATAGAGGAAATCTGGGCAGAGTTCCTCGAGAACCACAAACAAATTAAGGAAGCTATAAAGCAAACCGGATGTCAGGTACATGCAAAACAAGACGGTACAGAAAGTTCAGCAACTGTATGAAGAGTTAAAGGCAAAAATAACAAAAACAAGCCCATACGATAGCCAACCAGCACCCTCAGAAAATAAAATAGGACGTGAGCAATCACAGAGGTTACGTAAATAAAGATAAACGCCACCATTAACAATGTAATGGAATTTGAAGAAACTATTCTGAAAGTCTATTCAACTGAAGTCCATGATTTCCAACAAAAAATATTGCTGGAGCAATCTAGAAAATTCACGGAATTGTATGAAGACGTCATGATTAACTCATCAGAGGATGATCTAATTGAAGGTTGAAGAAAGACACCATCAAGTTGAGGTGCGATCGCTGCAATTAAAGATTCCAAAATTTAAAGGAAACTATTTGGAATGGCAATCGTTTTGTGATATATTTACAACAATTATACACAATAAAGTCACACTCTGTACTACAGAAAAGATGGAGTACCTAAAAACGCATTTGGAAGGCGAACCAATGCAACTTATCCAGCATTTAACCATTTCAAGTGCAAACTATACATCGGCCTGGGAAATGTTAAAGGCAAGATATGATAATGAAAGGAAAATATTTGGAGTGCATATTGAAAAAATGCTCAAATCTGATCATCAAATCACCAGTCACCATCAAATTCCATTAAGGCTATCTTGGATGCAACAAAAGAGGGCCTATCAGCAATAACCACCATGGGCTTTGACACACCATCGTGGGGACCTCTTATTGTTCATTTAATTATAAAGGCTTTAGACCAGGAAAGCAGAAACCTATTTGAGCAAGGTCTAGAACAACCGAATAAGATGCCCTCTCTCTAAATGCATATTTTGCAAGAGTGACCACAATCTTTTTTTTATTATTTTTAAACTGGACTCCTAAGGAAAGTTGGGAGCAAGTTAAACTTGCTAGGCTATGCATAAACTGCCTAAGGCATGATAAAAAGAGTGCATGCACTAGCTTGCGAACATGTAAACAGTGTAATAGGAAACACCACACACTATTGCATCAGGAGAACTTTACATCAAGCTGATAATCGTTCACCAAATAATGGACATAGACAGTTAGAAGAAATACAATCAAATTATGGACATCACAATGAAGGTGTATTGCTGACCACAGCATTAATAATGGCGACAAACGTTGATGGCCATCAGAGAAAGCTGAGAGTTCTTATTGATCCAGGATCCCAGGCAACACTGATGACTGAAGAAGCAGCCTTACCAAAACAAAAGATACATACTGAAAATAGCAGCTTAGGGGCACTAATGCCGGTACAGCTTGCAGTAAAATAGAATTGGTATTGACTCCAAGATTTGTATAGAGTTTAAATTACTGGTTCCCGTGCTTGTACTGCCAACGCTCACAAGACTAATGCCTGCCAAAAACGAGTTCAATGAAATTTCCGACAATTTTAACAATCTGTTGCTAGCTAGCTAGATCCATCGTTCAATATTCCCGGCAACATTGATATGGTTCTTGGAGCCAATGTTTACGGCGACATCATCCTTAATGGCATTAAAAAGGGCCCTACGGGCTTTCCCATTGCACAAAGATCTCAATTTGGATGGTTTATCACAGGACGTATTGCGAACAAATATACGAAGAAACCCATAGTCGGGACATGCATGGCAGATATATAGTGGACATTCCATTTAACAAGCAATTGGAACAGAAATACAGTCCAGGAGCTTCACGAGACCGAGCAGTTGCAAGACTGCTCCAACTGGAGAAACAATTTAAAACAAACAACTCGTTGCATGTTGAGTATACCAAATTCATAAATAAATTTATAAGTCTTGGACATATGGTAGAGGTTCCTTTAAATGAAAAACAAACCGAAGGAGTGTACTATATGCCACACCACGCTGTCATTAAAGCCGACAGCATTACAACAAGATTAAGAGTAGTGTTGGAAGACATCAACCGGAGTTAGCCTCAACGATCTTATGTTGGTGGGGCCAAGGCTACAATTTGACATAACCACAATCATCATGCGTTGGAGAAGACACAGATATGTCTTCACGGTAGACATCGAAAAGATGTACCGTCAAATTAAAATTAACGAAAAGTATCAAAACTATCAGCGGATAGTATGGAAGAACTCATCAAATGGACAAATTAAGGACTATAATCTTACCTCCGTCACATACGGAACAGCTTCCTCACCATACCTTGCTGTCAAGACACTCCATTAATTAGCATCTGATGAGCAACAAGATTATCCAATCGCTGCAAGCATCTTAAAGGAAGACTTCTACGTTAACGACCTAATGTCCGGAGGTAACACTTTACGTGATTGCAAAAACGCCTAGAATCAGCTCATAAAATTATTGAACTGTGGTGGTTTCCATCTTCGAAAATGGGTAGCAAATCATAAGGAACTCCTGGAAGTCATTTCAGATTCCAATTACCAGTCTGTCATCAACTTCAACAAAGAAGACACCATAAAGACATAGGGCATACATTGAAATCCTTCGAACGATACCTTCCAATTCAAAATTAACGTACAAGAACAGACGGTATCAACCAAACGAACAACATTGTCGGAAATAGCACGACTTTTTGATCCACTTGGATGGCTTTCACCACTGACAATCCCTGCAAAACTATTAATGCAACGGTGGGATGAACCGCTTACTGCAGAATTACAACAATGTAGGACCAACTTTAAAAATGAACTTCTAGATGCAGAGGCCATAATAATTCCTAGATGGATTAATACGATCAAGGTCTAAAAAATTTAATTACACGGGTTTCCTGTTGCTTCGGACGGAGTTTACGCAGCTGTGGTTTTCTCCAGAGTCTCCTATGGTAATGGATATTCAATTGCACTGCTAACATCAAAAACAAAAGTTGCGCCGTTTGCTATACCAAAGCTAGAATTGTGTGGCGCGAATCTATTGTCAAAACTTTTGAAGGAAGTAAAGCAAAATTTTGGAGCACAAGTAGATAAGGTGTTTGTATGGACTGACTCTACTATTGTGTTAGCGTGGATAAAGTACTATCCCTCCAACAAAACCTTATTCATATCCAACAGAATATCAAAAATACGTCAAGCAGTAGATGCAGATTCATGGAGGCACATAAGATCTGCAGAAAATCCTACTGACTGTGCTTCTAGAGGATTGACACCAAAACAATTAATGAATCACGCTTTATGGTGGAGAGGACCAGACTGGCTAAAAGACAATGAAGAATCCTAGCCAATACAGCCAAAATTGTACCAGATCTTAGAAGATACTGTTGATCCACCGATTATACTAACCTCGTTAACATCGGAAGTAGAGGGAGGAAACATCTTCGAGAAATTTTCCTCGCACGATAGACTTGTCAGAGTAGTGGCGTACTGCAGACGATTTGTGTACAACTCTAGAAGTACAATAGTAGAAAGACGTATAGGATCACTTACAATAGATGAATTCGAAGAGACAAGAAAAACTATAATCCGATTAGATCAACAAAAAGAGTTTTCTAATGAAACAAGCTGCTTGAATAATGGAAGCAGCATTCCGAAGGACAGCAAATTGCTGTCATTAGATCCCCAACATTTTAACTGTGGGGGGTCGTCTGGAAAACGCAAATCTCCCACAAACCCATCGGCATCCTTACATCCTACCATATGCCGATAGTTTTATCAAATTATTGGTGGAGAATGTACACAATAAAACACTATATATCGGAATAAAACAAATGGCCACATTAGACAATCATATTGGGTTCCCCATGCGAAGCGACTTGTACGGAAGGTTTTACACAACTGCGTTCGATGTCATAGATTTAAAACATCGAGTAGACTGCAGATAATGGGATTGTTGCCAGCACCATGAGTGTCACCATCAAGGCCATTCGCTCATTCCGGAGTAGATTATGCAGGGCCATTTCAAATAAGAATGGCAAAGGGAAGAGGAAATCGATCGACAAAGGGCTACGTTGCAGTTTTCGTTTGCTACGCTACTAAGGCAATTCATCTCGAATTAGTAAGCGATCTAACATCAGAAACATTTTTGGCCGCAGTACGAAGATTCGTGTTCAAACTTCTATAGTGATTGCGTTACAACATTTGTTGGCGCTAACAAGGAGCTACAGAACATTTATAAGCTTTTTGCCCAACAACTGAAAACAGACGTAGCAGATAAATTGCTCTTGGATGGCATACAATGGAATTTCATTCCTCCAGCTGCACCCCACTTTGGAGGATTATGGGAAGCCGGGGTGAAGTCAATGAAGTACCATCTTAAAAGGGTCGTTGGTGATACCATGCTCACATCTGAAGAATTCACTACAATATTAACCCAGATCGAAGCTTGCTTGAATTCTCGCCCATTGACCAGTATTAATAACGACATCTACGATAGTCCGATCTTAACTCCGGGACATTTCTTAATTGGATCAGCACTAAATGCCTTACCAGATCCCACACTGGATCGAAATAAGACTTATCGCTCCCGGTGGTTACTGATCCAAAAAATAGTTCAAGATTTTTGGCAAACCTGGTCGTCAGAATATATAACACAGTTGCAACATCGCTGCAAATTGAAGCAATGGAAGCAAAAGAGAGGTAATATAAATGTTGAGGATATACTCGTAGTACTGATTAAGGACCAACGCCTTCCACCTACTAAATGGAACTTGGGGAAAGTCAGTGAGATACATCCTGGAACAGATGGACAAGTTCGTGCAGTCACGGTGTACTCCAACAAAAGGTTCGCGAAAAGACCTATAACAAAACTGTGTCATTTTCCCATCGAAAATAATGCCGAAGCACGAGCGTCTGTTTCAAATGGTGAGTATAGTGAACCGATTGTAATGTTTACATAATTGTGACACGTTCCATTTTTAATTTTACCTAGCTCTGATACTTCAACAAACGTGCGGTGGTATTTCGAATGGAGCAGCAGTGCAGCAGATTCGGTGATGAACGATGCCTCGGAACCAGGATCTATTAATGCTCGAAATTCGCAGGATCGTCCCGATGCTGTCCTAATATTAACGATTGCTGTGGCTAAAAGAACCTGTGTATTATGGTGAGTTGCGTGGAAATTGTTAACTAATGCATTTGGTTTACTTTGGTTTTCCCCCCCGAGTGAGCTGGTATGAAAAACTGGAGCATCAGTAGATATTTGAAAAGAATTTGTTAGGTTACTTGTAGATGGAGATGATTGTATGTGTCTGATATTATTGTTAGAGTGTGGGGTGGTTGATTTATATGGAGGGTGAGTAGACTGTATGCTATTGTGTGTGTGTTGATTAGAATAGTGAGGAGTGAAAGGTGTGTGTGTGTGATAGGGGTTCTGATTTGTATGTGGCAGATTAGTTAGTTGATTCGAATGCAGAATCGAGTGATGTGGTAGCTGACAAAAGTGACATCGTACTCTGGTAGGGCACTGATGCGTAGGGTGGCTGTAGGCTAAACAGTTAAGGCATACTCCTGCCTTGCCTACAATAACTATTCGCGTACCTACATCCATTTTTAGAAACTTACTGCACTTGCGTAGACTATGGGGACCCTTACTGCATATCTTGCACGCGAATGGTTCATTTTTCATATATTTAAGATGAAATGAATTTTTTTTATTTATTACTGAAGATCGTTTTGTTATTTTTTTGTCATAGGAAACGCTTCCCTTAGGTTCTTGTTGATCAACTACTTCTAGGGTCCTGAATCTAGATTCTAGGAACTCAGAGAACTCTTTGAACGAAGGTAAATCTTTCCTATTGCCTAATTTTTCCTCCCAGAGTTGCTGTGTGGATGCTGGATCCTTCTGCAACATACAGTAAATTAGGATTGAATCCCAATACTGAAATGGCAGGTCCAAATTCTGTAAGTAATGATGGCATTCAGTGGACACATCAAGGAGTTTCTTAAGTTCCGTTGAGTCTTCTTGTTGAAGAACTGACTGACCAAAAAAGAGCTTAAATTGGGTGTTAACTAATATTCGCTTATGGTCGTACCGCGATGTGAGGATTTCCCATGCCCTTTCGTAATTTCCGTTATCAATGTTGAAACGATGAAACGATCACCCTTTGATTTCATCGGAACAGTCAGCAACAAGTTATTTGGCATACTGGATCAAAACTTTGCTCTTCAATATGAGCAGACAATAGCAGATATTACAGAGAACGAAAACTATATGCTTAATCTATTAAAAAACCAGTAATAGATTCCACCATCAACCTATTCAAGGAAGATCGTGCAGAAACACAAAACCAGTTGAAGACAATCTACAAAGTGGTTTCCAAGTTAGAAGCCCAAGAAGACAATTAACATGTCTTTCAAATGTTCATATCAACAGCCTGCCCTGCGATGTTAACTATGATGAACTTCTACAACGCAGAATACATTATTAGACATCATACTTGCAACGCACCATGGACGGATTCACCCGTTAATTTTGATCGTTAATAAACTGAAAGGGGAACTTTCTCGAGTCCACGACAACATACCAAGAAGCATGATGATACCAGGAGTAGGAAATCATGAGTCAATAATTTAACTGTACAAAATATTACAGCCAAGGGCAAGAGTGACGGAAAAAAATGTCATCATCGAAATAACGCTTCCACTCTTATTAAACGAAGAGTTCAAAATGTACAAACTTCTTTCGATACCAACTATCAGATTACTTGATAGTCAATTTGAAAGGTGATCACTTCTACCCTTTGAACGAAGTGTCATTTTCGATGTGTAGGCAACGGTCAGGATCATTCCGGTGCTACATGAGCCATCCTCTGTACCTAACAAAGTCGCCGATTAGTTCCTGTGAAATGGGTTTCTTGAGACACACGAAGGAGATTCCACCTTCGTGTGTTATCCAAAACGTCAATCCTCAATTATATTGGGTACAAATGCACCACACGAACACATGGATATACAGTACACCAAGCGCGGTCAAGGTTGAAATAGCATGTGGTATGGTATCTTCGACAGGACAATTGATGACAACTGGAATAGTTCAGTTGCAACCAAACTGCAGAATTCTTCTACCAAGCATGATATTGTTTAGCAGGCAGTCAGTAACAACAAGGATCACTTCATCCTACTTACCGCTGCCAAACATTTCCGATTTTCTAGCAGATCAACATTATCAAAACGAAGAACCACCTGTTGTAGGAACAAAGGTCTCACAGCAGATCTCAAAATTACAACATAAGATTGCTCTCCAAAGAAGCCAATAAGTACTATCGAACGAAATCCGAAGCCACAAGATCTGAAATGGCTTCGAAAAAGGAGGTCTGCCAACATTAACATCGTGACCTCTCCCAACCCAGCGCCCCGTAGACGACGAAGTGAACCAGTCGAGTCATCAATATTCTGTGGCGAACACTTTATCGCCCAGGGGGCCCCAGCATGTTGTGTTCAACCACAACAATTTAAGACATACGAGGCCAGACGATGTAAGTCACCAAAAATATACAATAACACAATTGCGTACGCCCGTTTGCACCTCTATTCATTTCTTGCTTATCATATTACCTTTATGTGTAGACTGTAGATTAAGCAAAATTGTACTTTATATGTATATTTGTAGAATAAGCAAAATTGTACTTTATGTGTATATTTGTAGAATAAGCAAGATTTTACTATTTAAGGCGAGTATGTGCGTAAATAAAGTTCAGTTCGTTAGAAGACACCTGGCTGTTTATTGATTTGACTTCCCCCCACCAGCGGAAGGGGTCAAAGTAATTAATTCATTCAAACAAATAGAATCCCAATTTTGTTTACCTTGGATATGTATTCCACTTTTGCGCCATTTAGCAGAACAGGTTGGAAATATTCAAGATTACTAGCGTGTTTATAAATAGGTACGGCCTTTTTTCTGGCAGGGTTAAACAAAAGTTTATTTTCTAGTGCCCAGTTAGCAGTGGCGGATACAAGGCGGCGCAAAATTAATCACCCTATCGGCAGATGGTATAATTTTTGAAAATGGCGTCGTACGTCAATCATATTTGACATGTGTGAACTAGACAGCTGCAGTATATAAACAGATATACAGTGGTGCGCTATACTCCTCAAGAGCGTGAAATAATTGTGCCGATATTTTTGACCAATATGGTGTCGGTGGTGTTAGCGCAGCGTGAATTTCAAAGTCGATTTCTTAATCGTGTCGCGCCAACTGGGCAAACATTCCGACGCTTAGCTTCTCAACTCGAACAGAGTGGAACCACAGGAGACAATGCAGGCCGTTGCCGGACTGGTCATTCGGCCGAGAATATCGCGGCTGTGGCTGCCGATGTCGCTGAGAACGAAGAAACATCTGGCATGGCCAGACTACAGCGAATTTTAGTGAAAGACTTACATATGTTCCCGTACAAAATGCAAACAGTGCATCAATTAATGCCCTTTAACCGTCAGTCGCGTGTGAATTACTGTAAAGCAATCCTCAATCTCAACAACGAAGGGGACTATTTTGTGTCGAAAATCATTATGAGCGACGAGGCGCATTTCCACTTAAGCGGTTACGTCAATAAGCAAAATCTTCATTTCTGGGGCACTAAAAATCCTCGTGTGATGCACGAAGAGCAATTACATTCACTCAAAGCTACTGTGTGGTGCAGCGTTCACGCGGGAGGTGTGTTTGGGCCGTATTTTTTGAGGACGTCATCGGAAATACGGTCACTGTTACTGGCTAACGCTACAGGGCTATGATAAACGACTTCTTACTGCCGGAATTGTATGAGCTGGGCTAGGTGAACGTGTGGTGTCAACAAGACGGTGCAACCGCTCACACAGCACGAGCCACAATGGATATTGTGAAAGAAGCGTTTCCTGGTCTCGTAATCTCCCGTTTTGGCATGGCCAGCAAGATCGCCCGATTTAACCATCTCAAACTTCTTCCTTTGGGGCTACTTGAAGTCGCGGGTTTATGCCAACAAATCGCAGTCCTTAAGGAGAATATTCGAAGAAAGGAATGCGAACAGTTATCACCGGAAATCTTGAGGAAAGATATGGAAAATGCGATAAAACGGTCAAATGCCATACACAAATGCGCATCAACACTGGCGGCAGCCATTTGGCGAATATCATCTTTTCCACTTAACGGAAACAATGGTAAAGGTCCAAATGAATATTTTCATCACTCAAAATCAATTTTTTTTATTTAGTGAAAAAGTAATTCAAAAAAAAAATTGGATGATTAATTTTGCGCTACCTTGTATATTGTTTTTAATTTTTGTAACAGCATCCTTAAGAAGACCCATAGGAAATTTAAGGTAAGGTCCCCGAGATACACCACAACTTAATAGGATAGTAAACGATTATATGAGACTGGGTGAACATGATTTGAGAGATAAGACATTACAAGCTAATTGGGCGAGCTAGAAAAAATTGAATACGATTGAAAGGTTTTTGCATAAAACTGATTTTGACTTTCTAGAAATCTATTGTAATGAAGTGAGTTATGTGATCTTTATCCATATTTTCACTGATCTCATCAGATACCTTTAATAGAATGGTTATACAATTGATCGGAAGCCAGATTGGAGTGGGCAGGTAACATTTTTGGATTTAATGTACACTATTCAGTACAGTATTCTTTTTGTGTAGAATTTCATTTCGCAAATCTTGCATACGTATTGTGACCCTTGCCACAATCGGCCTCAGTATGGTTCGCTAAAGTGCTCCGTGAGGAGCAGAACATTTCACATTTTTCGCACAAGAATTGTACTTTTGGTGTGCTGTCTTTTTTATGGAATTCATTCCTGTGTTTCTGTAATGAGTCTGAATCGGTTAATGTCACAAGGCAGTTATGGCAGAAACATGATTCAAGCGTAGTATCTTGAGAAGGTTCAGGCTTGAATTCAAAAAGCAAATCATGAATATCAAGTTCGTTTTTACAGTGGACACTAGATTCATGTTTGGAAAATGCATGCCGCTGAATATAGCGACGCGGATACCAAGAGCATATCCCTCGTCGAGTTTTTTTCTTTTTCGCCTTCTGGTATTCCTCCTTTAGGCCTACTATCACTTTTGCTCTGTTTTGAAAATAACATTTAGAATCATAATAGATTTGTTTGATATCACTGCCCTCTTGAGAATTAGACGGAGGGGTGGAACTCGGAATCGAAAATGAATCTATTGGGGGCTCATTGCTTCACTTCCGTTTCACCGGATGGGATTCAGAGTCGATTTGTATTGTTTGGAGCAGAGATGTGACCATAACACCATTTGATTTTATTGTTGGTAATTTCTGTATCTTCATACTTTTGGGATCATCTGATTGATCCCAATGCAAAAGCTTCATAATTTACTTGCAGATACAATATACCCAGTTGATTTCCATTGATAAAAGCTTTCATTTGTTGTTTAGTTCACAAGGGATTTAAGCGCTTTACAACTCTAATCGATTTATTTCCTGTATTTTTCGGAAGAGTATTGGTTGCAATAATATTTTCAAAATCTGTATTTTCAAGTGATGAAGATTCGATTCGGGAAAAAAAATCCATAATTGTAACCATTTAAGTCTTTCGAGGATTTTATTCATGTATCTAAAGCTTTTCTTGCAATCGATTTAGCTTTCGGATCGATCAAGTGTATGAGAATAAGATCCTCGCAGCCCAGTGAGAAATCATTTCTTGGTAATTTTCTCTCATTGTCAGTGCGTTCGTCTTTTATACAATCTGCTGGAACAATGTCTATGGTTTTGATCAGTAGTATCCATAATCATTACCTCTGTTTCTGTAGGTTCAACTTTAGGCACAATACTGGACCCATTAAGTAACTGTTGCGTCAAATTGTTAGCTATACTGGTATAATCTTGCGGTTCCTCTTTGATTGGACAAAGAGAACACATTAGTAATACCTAAGGCATCTTCAATATCTTCTTCTCTACATCTTCTTGTATGCTTTTTGAAAAGAGCAGCTGTACTAAACGATTTGCCACACCAATTGCAGATGTTCTTTGAAATACTGTGGACTTCCTTGTAGTGCTTATTTCAACTCTTCTGCGCTACTACTAAATTACTTTAGACTGTCTAACTGGCGGCTTACGTCCTCCTTTAGCTTATATTGGAGACTTTTTTTCGGTTCCTCACTTGGGGAACCCGTATTCTTATGCTACTGTTCACGATCCTGAAGGATAAGGTAAGTGCGGAAAATGTGCCCACAGAAACGGCAGGCATTTGTGTTACGACATTGTAGACGTTTGTTGTCAAGTAGACTTTGGGAGTTATTAAAGTTACGTTTGCAGGAACCACATTGAAATTATAAAAATAATGTACGAGGTGATGGGGTGCGGAAATGTAAGGGACTTAATTTGTTCTCATTTTCATCTTATGGGAATTAGCCAATTCAGTGTATTTTTGATTTCTTTGTTGGTTTACATCATTAATGTTTGCAGCATCACTTAAGACATGAAGGCAAAATCAATACCAGTAGTTGGAGTACTGTTTGGTAAAACGAAGGAAAAACTTTTAAAACCTGAGATAGATGATTCATTTTAAGGGATTCTCATTGCAGGTGGTGCTTTCTCTTCGTTAAACTCTAATTGATGAAAAAGCTCTTCGTCGAGTTGAATCTTATATCACTAAGCCTTAACAGTGTTTTGTTGTTTATGCGAAAGTTGGTTTTCGCTCTCAGTAATGTTTGCCGTATGGGTGTAGTGGTTTGTAATTCGGCTCAAGTGGTAGTGGACTGGTTTCCAAAGCGGAAGGTTCGGTGTTAGAATCCTAACGCGCCCGAAAGACATTAAATTTTTCATTTATCAAAAATCAAGTAAGTAGTTGACTAGAAATCATCAACAAGCCAGTACCGAGTCGACCACCGACGAGTGCACAAGTGAACTAGTGCACTCGCTAATTATCGTGTGCTGTGCAAAAAAAAATAAATAAACAAAACAAACCGCTCACGTGTGCAAAAAAAAAAATAGAACAAAAAAAAAGTGCAGTGCAGTGGAAAAAAAAAATCACACAGTGCGGGCATCCCACCTCTCCCGCTCCTGGCCGAGGTACTGTTCCTTGCACTCAATCACTGCCATTACTGTATTTACCATACGGTACGCGCAGTAGCTGAGTGTATGTAACAACTGATGGATAGCGGGTTGTGAGTGAATGTCAGAATTTTCACTTCGCAGCCTTGCTTAGCATCGTTGGTCTTTGTGTTTTTTATGTTTGTTGTAGATTATGACTAGGGAATTCAGGGTGGACGTAGCCAATATACGCGGGCTAAAAAGTAATCACTTTTCTGCGTACGACCACGTCTGTAAGTACAGACCAGCTGTTTTGGCACTTAGTGAAACACAGGTAGATCCCCTCCCACACCTCTCAGATCATTCTGATCTGAAGCTACCTGTTTACGAACTAGTGCCATTATTCTTCTCTCACCGCGGTCTCGCCATTTATGTGCGTAGTGATGTAGCATACCAAACTCCACCACAATGTGATCCATGTTCCAATCCGGAATTCAACTTCATGTGGTTAAAATTCCATCTCCGTAAGCAAATTATCCACTACTGCTTTATTTACAGAAGCCCCAAACTGGACGGCAATTCGACTTTTAACAAGTTTGATGCGCTGTCTGACTCCATTCAAAGAATTCTATCCCTGTATCCTCATACTGAAATCGTTATTACGGGCGACTTCAATATGCACAATTCTGGGTGGCTTCGACATTCTGGACAGACAACACCCGAAGGAAGGTGTGTTGAGATCTTCGCTGCCGAAAACAACCTAACGCAGCTTGTAAATGAGCCCACGCGAATACCAGACGTTGATAGTCATACCGCCAACACCCTGGACTTGTTTTTAACTTCTCACCCTGATAAGTACAACATTGATGTGTTCTCCCCTCTAGTCTCGTCGGACCATTGTGTCATATCAGCTAATTTCTCGTTCACCGACCACACAGTTAGAGAAAAGATTCCTAAAGGAACCGTTTGGTAATACGAGAAAGCCAACTGGAGCGATCTTAACAGCTTCTTTAGGAATTTTAACTGGTTGTTATGCTTCCTCGATAACGACGTGGATGCCACCGCTGATATGATTACAGACACCATTCTCTTTGGAATGAGATCCTTTATTCCTCATCGGATGAAGAGTATCAAACCAAAAGAAAAGGCATGGTACGACTCGAGCTGTAAAGAGGCCGTCAGGGTTAGAGAAATGTTTTTTTCGGTCCTACAAGACAACCCGACAGAGGAAAACCGAAAAAAGTTCAAACGAGCCAGAAATGACTGCAACGTCTTTCTTAAGCGTGTGAAATTCCTATACGACCAAAAACTGAGGCAGAAAATACTGCAATGTCCCAAAGGCAGTAAAAATTGTTGGTCGTACGTCAAAAACATTAGAAATTCCGCCTCATCATCCATCCCAACGCTCATTTATAATGACATTCCAGTTGTCAGCTCTTTGGATAAGGCCAGTCTGCTTGCTGCATACATTGTGGCCAGCTCAACACTCTCAGATTGTGCTTTGTCTCCGCGTATACTTGAGTGCGTCAAATGTTCAATGGGACGAATCTACTTTCGCCCTCGTGTAGTAGCAAGAGTACTTAAAGATTTCAACATACATAAATCCGCTGGTCCAGATGGTATATCTCCCCTTCTTCTGAAGAGGTGTTTTTCCTCGCTGGCAAAACCACTGCGTAAGCTTTTTCATCAATCCTACTCCTTAGGACTCTTCCCGAGCAGATGGAAACCAGCATTTGTCCAGCCCGTCCCTAAAAAAGGCAAATCATCTTCTCTCTCCTCCTACAGACCCATTGCACTTACGTCCCTTCTTTCCAAGTTCATGGAAAGGCTGATAAATCGTCAGTTCATGAAATATCTCGAAACGCGAAAACTTTTCAATGACCGGCAATATGGTTTTCGTAGTAACAGGTCCATTGGTGATTTGATGGCATGTCTAACCGAAAAGTGGAACCAAAGCGTACATCAATCTGGCGAAAGCAAGATAGTTGCACTTGATATTTCAAAGGCATTTGACAGAGTTTGGCATCAAGCTCTTTTGTGGAAAATGCGTGCATTTGGGATCGACGACTCTCTTCTTCAATGGATTAGAAATTACCTTTCGGAAGGTTCAATTCAAGTTGTCTTGGACGGTTTCAAGTCTGATATTCACAAAATAAATGCTGGTGTGCCCCAGGGCTCTGTTCAATCTCCGACACTCTTTTTAATTTTCATTAATGATCTATTGTCTACTACTTCTAATCCAATATATTCCTTTGCTGATGACAGTACTCTCTGCTTTTCATATTCGTTTCCGGACTCTTCGGCTGCTCTTCGGCTGTAGAACGAGAACGGCAGTGGAATTTAATGCTTCCAAAACACAATTGTGTCTGCTGTCTTTAAAGCGAAATTTAAATACCCAGCCATTATCTATGAATGGCACTTGCATCGTCGAAACCGAAAAACTTTCCATTCTCGGTATGTGTGTCAATGACAACTTACGTTGGAATGACCACATATTTGATATCGCCAAAAATGCTGCGAAATGTCTAGGTTTCCTCAAGCGATGTAAGAAATATTTTACCCCCTCTGATCTGGCCTCAATATATAAGGCATTCATCCGCCCAAAATTGGAGTACAATGCCCACATCTGGTTAGGTGCTCCTAAAACATCTTTGCATCTGCTAGATAGGATTCAAAATCGTGCGATAAAGCTCACTGATGATACTAATATCAGTCAGTCAATCAATTGATACCCTCGAACACCGACGTAATGTCTCCTGTCTCACTTTGTTTTATCGCTATTTCCACCACCAGTGATCCACTGAAATCGCCAGTAGCATTCCGCCCATTCAAACTTTCAACCGTAACACCCGTCTCGCTATGAATGCTCATCAGTATACCCTCAAGCCCATTTTCGGACGTACTCTAAAATATCGTGATTCGTTCCTAAGCCGTACAACTCGCTTATGGAATGCCCTGCCGATCTCTGTATTTCCTGGTCGTTACAACCTGCAAACATTTAAAAACAATGTACATCGGTACCTCTCTTTTCTTCCTCCCTAAATTTCCTTTGCCCGCGCTGTGAACAATCACCTTAAGGGTATACAAACCCCTTGGGCGCGCTCCCATGATAACAAAAAAAAAGGAGGTGCAACAGCAAGACTTTAAGGATGAGCTGGAGCATCTATCTAAAGGAAAATACGTCAGTACTCAAAGTCCACTGAGTAGTTTATCGCCATTTTTCGATGGAGAAGGAATTCTTCGCGTAGGAGGACGCTTCGAAGCAGCCGATCTAGATTACGAAGCCAAGCATCCAATTGTGTTACCATATAATCATGAACTCAGTGATGCTAGATAGCCATCTAAAATATTTGCGCATTGGACCTGAAGGACTGCTGGCAGCTGTACGCCAGAAATATTGGCACATCAAGGGAAAAACTATGGTACGTTCACTGGTTCAAAAATGAATTCGCTGTGCCGAAATTATGCACATCATGGGAGTCCAACCTGCCAGATCCTTCGTGAACTCCGGAGTAGTCTTTTTCGGACCAGTGTGGATTCACTTCAAAGTCATAGGAAAGCATCCCCGATAGGCATAAGTGGCCGTATGCAGCTGCTTCGTAACTAAGGGAACACACTTCGAGGTTGTGGAAGATTTAAACACAGAAGCATTCATAAGTGCCCTCAAGTGTTTTATAGGAAGAAGAGGAAATTGCCAAAACCTCTATTGCGACAATGCAATAAACTTCATTGGCGCAAGAAACCAGCTTATGGAGGTTGAACCTTGAATACATTCGCATTCGTCGAAAAGAAAAATAACCTCGTTCTGCACTGCCAGGTGTATGGAATTGCATTTTATTCCACCTGGAGCGCCCCATTTTGGGGTACCACGGGAGGCTGCCGTGAAATCAGCTAAAAATTTTCTGAAACGAAACCTTCTTTCGTCGAATCTAGGTAGGTAGGTATGTAGGTAAGAGTGGCTGTTGAAAATAGCAACCCACTTAGGCCTATTGGAATGTCTCTATGGCCCGGCAGCCAAAAAAGGTGAAGGTTGAACTGCTCTGCCATCTCCATGAAAGATGATCGGCATTCAAGGGCTGTTTTATAATTTAATTAATATGAGGAACTTGAAACGTTGATGATCGAAATAGAAGCTATACTAAACTCCGGATCTCTGATTCTCTTGCTATCTGATCCAAACGATCATACTGCTCTAACACCGGAATATTTTTTAATTGGGGAGGTATTAAGATCTACAATTAATGCACGTGCAGAAAATATAAGTGGCAAATCAGGCAGCAGATGGAAGAAAATTACACGCAATCAAAACGCAATTTTGGCAACGATGGCCACATGAATACCTCAATGAGGTTCAACACCGTTACAAATGAAAAAAACAGTAGAACAGCATTATTCCTGGTATGTTTGTAATCTTAAAAGACGACCACTTACCACCGATGCGGTGGCACCAGGGTAGGATTGTTAATTGCATCAGAGGGAGTGACGATGTGATACGGGTGATGAAAGTAAGAGCTGTCAGCAGTTTGCTCAAGAGACCGATACACAAACTGGCACCATTACCAGTAGATGATAATCCACCTCTACCAGGGCATCTAGAACGACAACCAGCGATCCAGAAACCAATTAATTCACGGTTGGACAAAGACGAAGTACCCGGAAAAAAAGTCGATCATTAAGTTCCATTATTGCAACGATCCTTTTGACTCTGATTACGCTTAGTTAATGTCGAACTAGTGCCATTCAACTCACAACCAGGAATTTATTTTGAAAATATAGGAGCAGCCAACATATTGTCTAGTGAATGGAATATTATTCCTTACTATGATATGGCACTTTATGCGAAGGAACTTCAGCTTTTAACAAATGTAACTGATTTCTTAAGACACCTATGTAATCTTATGAAGCCCAAAGACTTTTGCTTTGGGAAATGTATTAGATTCAGAATATGCGGACAAATTATCAAGGACAATTTAGGGAATCCAAACTAATGAAGAATTACTTCTAAGCCACATTAAAAATCAGCCAACATTCCTCGCGGTCACTGTAAATATCCTGAACCGTAACCAAGAAGCAGTATCAACACAATTTACAGCTATGTCATTTCATTTCATTTTAAATGCATTTTATTATATTAATCATTAAAATGCTAGCTTAAAATTACTTAACAATCTTATACTAACTTGCTGGTCCCACACAGGCACTCTAAGCTACTTATAACTATGTCTTTCGGCTTTATTTACATTTAGGAATATGTATTTTCTATACTTAAGAAAAAAATTGTTAACAAAAAACTAAGCATATGGATGTAAATTTTTATAAAAACTTAATATCTAACGTAAAATAAACCTTAGTCTACTTACCCTACATACATAATACATACATACGCATAAATAGACATTATACACAATAATATACATATATGTATTAGTATATACCTTTGTATATAGTAATACATATATATATTTCTTAAATGCTAACCTAAACGTATGTAAGCTGGCCATCGCTATTTACAGAGCAAATAGATTGGTCAGCTTTGCCTCATTAGTGAGGCTGATCCGTAATTGACGGAAACGACGACTAAATTCCATCTCCATCATTCAACCACCAAAAATGCTGGCGCTGCCGAACGACATCCCTCTTATCGTGATTCCCCACCGACCTACTGAACCTCAGATGATCCACACTGCCGTGTGCGATGTCTCTGTTGTAGTTGAGTCGGCTGTCCCCAGCTGCCCGAGCGACATGGAAGATTAACGGGACCGCTGATATATACTGGATCAAGCCTATCTGAGCAAAGCCGTCAGAGCGCACACTCTCGTGGTAAAGGTAATTGGGGTATTAAGCCCCAGATATCAGGTTATTCGTCGAGGCCATTGCTCTTGCAATGTGCCTTCGAGTCAGCTTAATTACGATGATGTCCACTCGTATTAGGTTCGTCCTATTGTAAAAGAACTCATTAGGATTAGGACCTCAAATTTTTGTACTCCGACTCTGGTGTTCTGTACAAGCGAAGGCAAGCCCTAAAGCAGGCCCCGTCAAACACCCGAATCTTTTTCATTAAGCATTGGCCTGATAAGGGCCATGTAGAAGGATACCTTTACCCTCGCATCGAGTTGGAGGCTATAAAACAGTCCCTTTGTAAGGGCAAAAGCACCTTTAGCTCTGGCCAGAGCATAATCTACATTTTTGTCAAAATACAGAAACTAGTCTAGCCAGATCCCAAAGTATCTGACAACATTTCGACAGGCAAGAGGCTGTCCGTGTAGTCCAATGATCGAGAACTTACGCCAATTTATTCTGGTATCCCTAGAGGCTCCAGACAACGGCGTCCTAAATAGAATGGTTTCCGACTTCTGAAAGTTGATTTTCAACTTCCAGTCATCGCAAAATCGTCTTATCTTATCGTAGTCACTCTGCAAGAGAGTATTAATAACCTCGATTTTTGGACCTGTTCTGTACGCCATCAAATCGTCTGCGTACGCAATAGTATGGGGAAGTAAACCTATCAAGTCGCTTGTATAAATGTTGAATAGGATCGGCGAACCGCTCCTTGCGGTCAGAAGTCACATCACCATTTTTCACGATGAACTGTCTGTTGGTTATAAAGAATGTACAAGAGTGGTTTACTGATCCCCAGCCTAGTCATCCTATAGAAAAGACCCTTTAACCATACGGTGTCGAAAGTCTTCTCCAAGTCAACAAGGTAGGCACCAGTACATTGGTTTTTGGCTTTATTCCATTGGATGTCGGACACCAGTTTAGACGCCGCATATGAGATATCATGTCCCGCCTTAAAACCGAAATGATTATCCGGAACTATATGTTTGTTCGCAGCCCACCTAGTCAGAGCTCTATTGATTACTTTTTCAAAAACCTTACTGATATTCGGAAGGAGACTTATCGACCAGAGATTTGCCGGATTGGATATATCCTTTCCCTTTTTGGGGATAGGTTGAACAACCGCCGTTTTCCAATGCGCTGGATAATGTGCATTATTCATTGCATTATTAAACATTATTCCTTCTAGAGGAAGATGTCGTAGCACGATGTTCGGAATACCATCGGTCCCCACTGACTTCTTAGCCCTGATTGTGTAGAAGTTCTCATGGAGTCCTTCCTCCTAAATGAACGGGTAATGAATCTGGTAATGACATTATTAACTATATTTTCGTCGCTAAACCGGGTGAAACCTGATCGAAAGGTCTCTACTTCATTTCGAATGTAGAAGTTGTGCACCAAGGCGTGATTGTCCAGGTCATAATTAGGGCCAATGGTATCAGCGGCCTTGCATACTTCCTGGAAAGTCGTATGTATGAAGAGTATGAAAGTTGTTAATTGTCTGTGAAATTAGGGTTGGGATGCGTTTTATATGGGAGCAATAGCAGGTGTGGTGAATATAATTCTGGGGAAATTGGTACTGTTGGGGAAATTGGTACTGTTGTTTAATATGGTACAATGAGTCAATTGTTATTTGGCGCGAACATTCCGGCCGCCTTGGTGGGTTGTAGACCGTCAATCACCGTCTTCTATTATTGGGGCGATCTTTGCTATAGGACGCCGATAGCTTCCGGAGTTGAACTGAAGACTAGAGGTCAACTACTCGTACCTTCCCGTCACCTCCCTTGATGGCCTTAATTACTCGAGCAAGTTCCCACTTGTACGGGGCTAAGTTGTCTTCGTGAACCATCACCAGACTTCCTTCTTTGATGTTCGGCTGAGTTGTGAACCATTTGGAGCGAACTTGGATATTTTTGAAGTACTCGCTTAACCATCTCTTCCAAAAGTGTTGCTTGACGGCAGATACACGTTGCCATCTGTTAAGATAGGAAAATTCGTCATTAAGAAAATTTGGTTCTTGGAAAGAATTGATCGCAGATCCAATTAGAAAGTGCCCTGGAGTTAGCGCACTGATATCGTTGGGATCTGAAGACACTGTAGTGAATTTAGGATGCCTTCGATTTCAACTAGTGCTGTCACCAGCTCCTCGCATGTCAATAGCGCAAGTCCCTTTGCCGACTTCACAGCTGCGTCCCAGAGTCCTCCGAAATGAGAAGCTCGAGGTGGGATGAACTTGAACTCCATCATCTTCTCTGAAGCGAAACTTAAAATATTGGTTTTATTAAGGGATGTAAAAAATTTGTTGCGAAATTCTGCTAATTTGGTCCTAGCTCCTACAAAATTAGTCGCATTGTCGCAATAGATTTTTGTTGGACAACCTCTTCGCCCTATCAAACGGTTAAGTGCTGTTATAAATGCATCATATGTTAGATCGGAAACAAGTTCCAACTGCACAGCTTTTGAAGAAAAACAGACAAATACTTCCATGTAGATTTTATAGGGTTGCTGCCCGCGAATCTTCCATGACGTCAGTATCGGGCCACAGAAATCTACCCCGCAGACAGAGAATGGTCGGGTGGGTGTTAATCTATCCTTTGGTAAATTTCCCATAATTTGCTGCAACAGTTTTGGCTTATACTTTCTGCAATGGACGCAGTTGCGCACGATCTGCTTAACCATTCATGATCTAAGATCGATCCCTCACGAAGTTGAGCAACGCCTGCAAACCAGCGTGAAAGTTGCTACGATGCACGTACCTTACATAATTCTTGACGAAAGGATTGTCGTTTGGCAATAGCATAGGAAATTTTTGGTCGAGCGCTATATCGGCATTACCTATCCGATCACCTACCCTGACTATACCCCTTTTTCCAGTCTCATCCAAGATCAGGCACAACTTCGCAAGTTTTGGGTTTGACGTAGATCTTCCAGCCTTAATTTCTTTTTCTCCTTGTCGAAGTTTTGTTGTTGGATATACCACACAATTGTAATCAATGCGTTGTTGAGGTGTTTTTCCGACAGTTCTATTCCATCGGATCTATTACCTCTAGCAGCCGTGATGAATTGTAGCATATACGCTACGATCCGAAGCGTCTTAACGTAGGAACTGTGTCTGTAGAAAATTTCTAAGAAGTCTTTTCCTACAACTTTGCATGCGAAAATGCTTTTTCGTTTCTTTCGCTCTAATAACGGTTCACGTACGACAACTTCAGCTAAATTTGCGATGCTTGGCCATTCGCTGTATCCTCTTCTCAGGAAATCCGGCCCTGGAAACCAAGATGAGTGTTGTAAATCATTGACGTTGCATCCTCTTGAGATTAAATCCGCTGGATTATTCTCCGAACTTACATGCCTCCAGTAGACACCCGAACTTCCCAAATACTTCGAGATGCATCAAGCCAGCTCAACACAATCTTGGAATCTACCCAAAAATAAATGTGCTCAAAGTCAAACTCGAATGCTGCTTTGACCTTGCTCCAAAGTTCGGCCAACATTTGAGCTCCGCACAATTCTAGCCTAGGCAGTGACAGAGTTTTCTCGGGCGCAACCTTGGATTTACCAGCAATTAAATTAACCGAGACGTTTCCGAATTCGTCCTCACACCTTGCATACAAACAGCATCCGTAGGCCTTTGTTGACACGTCCGAAAACCCATGAATCTGAACATTCCTAAAGTGTGCTTGAAAGATGAATCGGAATGCTGATAGCATTCACACTTCGGAAATCTGTCGTGTATTCTTTCCAACAAGCGTCCAATGCATCACGCAGAGCATCGTCCCAGTCTAATTTTTCCATCCACAATGATTTTAAAAACATTTTTGCCTTTTCTACGATTGGACAAATTAAGCCCAGAGGATCGAACAATCTACTCACAGACGATAGGATGGTGCTTGCTTGATGAAAAACAATCTTTGTAGCAGTACTGAAACGTATCCTGTCGTGGATTCCAAGAAATCCCTAACGTCTTTGTCGTTTCCAGGTCCTCTACGTTCAGCTCTACGTTCGTTGTTTCAGTCGATGTATCTAATGACCGTTTGATTGCCACTTGTGAAGTTCAAAATGAGCCGATTTGTGGATAGTATTTACTTCCCTTTGAATTTGACGCAAATCGTCAACGGAATTAGCTCCTGTGAGAAGACCATCAACATAAAAATCCCTCAAAACGAACTTTGCTCCTACTGGGAGCTCCTTACTACACCTACCACCAAGTTCTTTCAGAATTTCAGATCTAGTGCCATTATTCTTCTCTCACTGCGGTCCCGCCATTTATGTGCGTAGTGATGTAGCATACCAAACTCCACCACAATGTGATCCATGTTCCAATCCGGAATTCAACTTCATGTGGTTAAAATTCCATCTCCGTAAGCAAATTATCCACTACTGCTTTATTTACAGAAGCCCCAAACTGGACAGCAATTCGACTTTTAACGAGTTTGATGCGCTGTCTGACTGCATTCAAAGAATTGTATCCCTGTATTCTCATACTGAAATCGTTATTACGGGCGACTTCAATATACACAATTCGACATTCTGGACAGACAACACCCGAAGGACGGTGTGTTGAGATCTTCGCTGCCGAAAACAACCTAACGCAGCTTGTAAATGAGCCCATGCGAATACCAGACGTTGATAGTCATACCGCCAACACCCTGGACTTGTTTTTAACTTCTCACCCTGATAAGTACACCATTGATGTGTTCTCCCCTCTAGTCTCGTCGGACCATTGTGTCATATCAGCTAATTTCTCGTTCACCGACCACACAGTTAGAGAAAAGATTCCTAAAAGAACCGTATGGTAATACGAGAAAGCCAACTGGAGCGATCTTAACAGCTTCTTTAGGAATTTTAACTGGTTGTTATGCTTCCTCGATAACGACGTGGATGCCACCGCTGATATGATTACAGACACCATTCTCTTTGGAATGAGATCCTTTATTCCTCATCGGATGAAGAGTATCAAACCAAAAGAAAAGGCATGGTACGACTCGAGCTGTAAAGAGGCCGTCAGGGTTAGAGAAATGTTTTTTTCGGTCCTACAAGACCAACCCGACAGAGGAAAACCGAAAAAAGTTCAAACGAGCCAGAAATGACTGCAACGTCTTTCTTAAGCGTGTGAAATTCCTATACGACCAAAAACTGAGGCAGAAAATACTGCAATGTCCCAAAGGCAGTAAAAATTGTTGGTCGTACGTCAAAAACATTAGAAATTCCGCCTCATCATCCATCCCAACGCTCATTTATAATGACATTCCAGTTGTCAGCTCTTTGCATAAGGTCAGTCTGCTTGCTGCATATATTGTGGCCAGCTCAACACTCTCAGATTGTGCTTTGTCTCCGCCTACACTTGAGTGCGTCAAATGTTCAATGGGACGAATCTACTTTCGCCCTCGTGTAGTAGCAAGAGTACTTAAAGATTTCAACATACATAAATCCGCTGGTCCAGATGGTATATCTCCCCTTTTTCTGAAGAGGTGTTCTTCCACGCTGGCAAAACCACTGCGTAAGCTTTTTCATCAATCCTACTCTTTAGGACTTTTCGCGAGCAGGTAATGGAAACGCTGATAAATCGTCAGCTCATGAAATATCTCGAAACACGAAAACTTTTCAATGACCGGCAATATTGTTTTCGTAGCAACAGGTCCACTGATCATTTGATGGCATGTCTTACCAAAAATGTAGCAAAACGTACATTAATCTGGCGAAAGCAAGATAGTTGAACTTGATATTTCTAAGGCATTTGACAGAGTTTGGCATCAGGCTCTTTTGTGGAAAATGCGTGCATTTGCAATCGACGACTCTGTTTTTCTATGGATTAGAAATTACCTTTCGGAACGTTCAATTCAAGTTGTCTTGGACGGTTTCAAGTCTGATATACACAAAATAAATGCTGGTGTGCCCCAGGGCTCTGTTCTGTCTCCGACACTCTTTTTAATTTTCATTAATGATCTATTGTCTACTACTTCTAATCCAATATATTTCTTTGCTGATGACAGTACTATCTGCTTTTCATATTCGTTTCCGGACTCACGGCCCTGCTCTTCGGCTGTAGAACGAGAACGGCAGCGTATGCTAAGCTTATTAAATTCCGATATCAACAGTATAACCAATTGGGGAACTATCAATAGAGTGGAATTTAATGCTTCCAAAACACAATTGTGTCTGCTGTCTTTAAAGCGAAATTTAAACACCCAGCCATTATCTATGAATGGCACTTGCATCGTCGAAACCGAAAAACTTTCCATTCTCGGTATGTGTGTCAATGACAACTTACGTTGGAATGACCACATATATGATATCGCCAAAAATGCTGCGAAATGTCTAGGTGTCCTCAAGCGATGTAAGAAATATTTTACCCCCTCTTATCTGGCCTCAATATATAAGGCATTCATCCGCCCAAAATTGGAGTACAATGCCCACATCTGGTCAGGTGCTCCTAAAACATCTTTGCATCTGCTAGATAGGATTCAAAATCGTGCGATAAAGCTCACTGATGATACTAATATCAGTCAGTCAATCAATTGATACCCTCGAACACCGACGTAATGTCTCCTGTCTCACTTTGTTTTATCGCTATTTCCACCACCAGTGATCCACTGAAATCGCCAGTAGCATTCCGCCCATTCAAACTTTCAACCGTAACACCCGTCTCGCTATGAATGCTCATCAGTATACCCTCAAGCCCATTTTCGGACGTACTCTAAAATATCGTGATTCGTTCCTAAGCCGTACAACTCGCTTATGGAATGCCCTGCCGATCTCTGTATTTCCTGGTCGTTATAACTTGCAAACATTTAAAAACAATGTACATCGGTACCTCTCTTTTCTTCCTCCCTAAATTTCCTTTGCCCGCGCTGTGTACAATCACCTTAAGGGTACTCAAACCCCTTGAGCGCGCGCTCATTATATTAAAAAAAAAAAAAAAAAACTTCAACTAAGAATATAGTCTTCCCAGTAAATGATGGATGCCACTCATGGAGCAAAATATTGGAAAACGTTATAGCAATGCAAGCGCCGCCGGTGTTGTTAACGTGTTAATTTTTTACGTTGTTTTCAGAGTTGGTTGAACTGGTAGAGTTGGTAGAGTTTTAGAACATATGTTGCGTTGCATATCCATTAGATATTCATTTAGATTAGCAAGTATGCCAGATTGAGTCAGAACTAATTTCTTCTCGCTCGATCTGATCAGGGATCTAGCCTAGAGCATTCAGGTCGTATCGCGGAGAATTTTTGTTCATGCGCGAGTTTTAACTTATTCATCTGTTGGTTAAATTTTATTTTCAATGAAGACAGGTTTCCATCCAACATTTGAGTAAAGTGTTTGCCCCAGTTAGTCTTTACTCTAGGTGAGCTGGTTGATGACAGTTGTTGATGCTCGTGTTTCTAATGTGATTTTGTTTATACAAAAAATTGAGATGAAAATTTTAGATTAAAACGAAAAAAAATTGGCGATAAAATTTCGTATTTCGAAACCCCCTTGCTTGTGTATGAAAATAACTTCTCGTATCAGCTCAATTGCTTCTGCTTCAGAGTTAACACTATCCAGGTAGTCGTCGACGTAATGGTTCTCCAATCGCTCTCGTCGCTCTTGGATGCAGCATTTGCATTCTTCACAAACTGTGCACAAAAGCGAGAACACGTAGATCCAAAGGTCATTACTTGCATCGCATACTCTTCGATTTCCTTGCTGGCTTTATTTCGCCACAGAAACCTTTGGGCGTGTTGATCTACCCTCCTTATTTTCACTTGATGGAATATCTCTTTGATGTCCGTACAAATCGCTACTTTGCGCTCCCTAAACTGAAATAATACAGAGAGTAAGGATGGTACAATATCAGGACCGGACATTAGCAAGGAATTGAAGGAAGTGCCGTTTACTGCCGCAGCTGCATTCCCAAACTATTCTTAACTTGTTTGGTTTGTTGTGATTAAAGACTGGAAATATAGGTATCTACCAAATGAGAGACACATTTTGTTGGACTTCGTTTTCGCATAATTTTCTGGCATACTGCTTCTGCACGTACTCTTCTATCTGTTTATTCAGCATATTAATCAGCTGAGGATCTTTGGTTGCTCTCTTCTCGAGGCAAATTAATCGTCGCTCAGCCATTGGATGGCTATCGGGTATGTGTTTTTGCAGCCACCGGTTGATGATCGTTTCCTTCTCGTGATTTTAGAGGAATACTCAGTTTCCACTGGTCCAAACCGAGTAAGATACGAGGTCGTGCATTAGTATATGAATCAAACGGAATTTGGTTTAGATGTTTATATCGTTTTATTAATTTTTTCGCATTAATTGTCTGTTTTTGGAAGATTGAGTAACCTGATAGTGCGTATATTTGTGGGGTTGTACCTTTTATTAGAACCAATTCGCGAAATCTGTATATTTACTTTTCTAGAATGGTTTTCTGAGCGATGGGTGTTCGATGTCCATTTGAGACATAATGGCTGGACTTCTCCTTCGACGAGGTCTTCGTCCATCAACGATACTGATGAACCGTCATCGGGAAATGCGTAGGTATACATTTACCTGGCACCATTGTGTAAGGTGACTGGGACTACAAGTCCGACAAAGCATATGTCTATTTACCGCTTCCCACTTATCATTTAACTTCATCCTTATAAACTATTGGCAATGGTCAATCATCTTGATGATTCTGAGTCTGATGGACATTTGGCGATGCTCTTCATGTTTTCCTTTCTTGATTCGATTGCGCAGAACTCAATAGATTAACCGGTGAGACGTCTGCGGCCGAACAGGCAAGGTCTGTCAGCCAAGAACTAAAGATCGAGAGATTGACTGCGGCCACGGTCTTAGTATAGTGTCCCCAATTCAGACGGATTGAAGCTGGGAATTTTTCGATTAATTCTTGGAGCAGATACGGATTGGATAAATGATTATTTAATTCAGTCGCTTCCATAACCGCACACATATTTTGCACTGAGAGTGAAAAGTTGATAATCGATCAAAGTTTTTCAGCTCGTGGTGGTGGCTCCTTTCGATTTTTTTCAAATAAGATTGTTGATAATAGTCTCTGGCCGACCGTACAACATTTGGAGTGTGGTGATAACTCCTGGCACTTGTTCGGTAATCATCAGTCTGCATCTAATAGCTTCCATGGAGCTGGTAAACCAGCTGATAAATAGTGGCAATTCCTCCGGTCGGCCACCAAAGGTCATCTGCTCCTTCGACATTAACTGTCTAGCTGCCAGTTGCTGTATGCTGAGCATATCCAGACTTAACGATGATATGTCAGGTGTGAATGGGTTAGCTGTGGGCATGTTACATTGAGAAGCATTGCGGGCTGGTGTGGGTCCATGGGATTGCTATATTACTTGGGAAAGCTGTTGAAGGGTTACTGCATAAAGCTGTAACTTAGATGTTGATACACTGATCGTATTCATCGCACTGAACCATTTCGGTCGTTATTGCATGCCTTGCAGTAAAATCGCATGTTGCTTGCCTGTGTCAGCTGATGTTTACATAGGTAAAGGTTATGGGTTTTGAGCAGAGAAGAGGGGAATATATTTGGGAAAATATTTTGGACTTACCGTGTTTCTTGGGCAGTTTTAATGTGAGGACGATGATGATCAAGCTGTCGTTATTGGTGATGATGCGGTTGCGATGAAGAATGCTGTTGCGTTGGTGATAACTGATGTGAAGAGGAATTTGATGCGCACTTATTTGCGACGATGATACTTTTGCGCTATTGATAACTGATGTGATCAGGAATTTGATGCGCACTTGCTTGCGACGATGATACTTTTGCGCTGGTGATAACTGATGTGATGAGGAATTTGATGTCAACTTGCTTGCGACGATGCTGTTGCGTTGGTGATAACTGATGTGATGAGGAATTTAATGCGCACTTGCTTTCGTTTTCACCTACAAATATCATTCACACATAAAAGTTTTAAAGAAAGTTCCCTCTGGCGTTTTTGTCCGCCAGGGAACAGAGCCCTTGGACCTTAATTACAGAAAACTCCGAATTGCCAAGAACTCTAAAACCTATAAATTTATTGTTGGATTCGATGAAAATTCTTTAAAATGTTGTTAGTTTTTTAATGCATTTTTTTTAACCAAAAGACCGAATTAAAAGACCGGAAATTCAAAATATGGCTGCGCGTCTTCTGGTGCAATGGCCGGCTGATATCCGCCCTAATTGAATTTCCCGATTGGTGTCGGTGGTGTTTCGTTTTCTAAGTGCTGCCAGCTCTCGCAACAATACTGTTTCATCCTATAGTTTTTTCAATAGGCTTCCTCAGTCGCTAAGATCCCTAAGACATTTGGCTATATTTTTAAGACATATTAAGTCTTGGCTCTCTGATTTTAAGTACCAAAGTTTTGAATCGTTACTCAATGTTCTATCTTAGTCGTAGCTCTGGTTTTCTTTTTTGGTGAATTTTGTTTTTTTTCTTCTAGTTTTAAATGTGTTATTTCATTGTTTTAGATTTTTGTGGATGTACCTACATGACTGAATTATAATTATTATTATTTTAATTGCAAATTATGCATATTACACTTACATATTAAAAGGTCACCCCACACACATTGTAAGTTCTAATTGTAAATTTTACTGATGTGGCATTCGACACTATTTTTCTTTTAATAAGTAACATTGAATATCACTATTTTTCTCATCTATTTCAAGTAATTAATTTTTGAACTAGTTATAAGTTATTTGTGGTTGTTAATATGTATGAATTTTATGATAGATAGATAGCAAATAGAGCACAGATTTTAAAATAGTTAAAGCTTAAGTAAACGCAATCAAATGTGTGGACAGAAATTATCTAGTGGAACCTAAACCTAGTGGTCTAGATTTTTAAATTTATACTGGGAAGTGGGAAACTGATTTGATAGGAAAAGTTGTTTTAAAGTTCTGGAAGGGATTAAAAGACAAACGAGGTTTACCACAAAGCTGACCATAAGGCATGTCAAAGCGGATCACTAACCTGTGAGAGAAACTTCAAAGTGACGCAGCAGGAAAAAAGAATAAGTTCTATCATTTGTACCCACACAAACATTTTACATTGGTGTGACTCTTTGAAACAGCTAGAATAAGTCGAAAACTATTGCAGTTGACATTCGTCCAACTCAACTCTGAGTTGAACAAGAGAAGCCTCAGCGCCAGTGAAGTTAAAAGTGACTTGGTGGTCCGACTTCAGGAGGCTTTGAACAACGAGGGACATGATCCAGGTACATACTCTTTTGACGTTGACGAGGAAGTAAGTACTGGCAGCGACATGGCTGCGATGTAGGTGCATCATCGCAGCATCATCTTGTCAAAAATGGATGAACAAAAGAATACCTTCGACGAACAGAACTATAGTCTAGAACAAAAACTGGAAGAACAAAAGAACGTTCTAAAGTTCGAAGAAATCGATGACAAATTTGATAAAATAGAGAAGAATGTTGATGAAAAATTCGAACAAGTGGACAGTAAAGTAGAGCAACTGGCAAGCTCGACACAGTGCGAAAACAGAAACTGCGAGAATGTACTTAAAGAACATTCTACGGAGAAAAGAGCAGAAGCCTTCTTAATTCGATGGTTAGATATGAGATCTAATGTTTTTATAAGAAGCAATTTTGAAATGGCTGCAGGCGCCAACGACTGGAACAATGAGGAGAAGTGCTTAGTCCTAACAATGGTCTTGCACGGTCCTGCAGCAGAATTATATCAAACATTAGACATCGAAAAGCATAAAGATTATGTGGCTTTAGTACAGGCTATCGGTTTGGGGATAGCCACAAGTAGGAGGTATACAAGGTCCAATTGCAAATGAAGCAACGAGGAGAAACACTCAGCAGCTCCAAGCAGATGTGTATAGACTGACATCTTTCTACAGTCAGTGCCCTTGCTGAGACAGTTACATTTGCTCTGGCGATGGAAGCAGCCGATCAAGGTTCCAAGGGAACACATTTCGTCAGGAAGGTAGCATGTGTTGAATGCTCCTGCGAGTTAATGACGTAATTTTTATATTTTCTGTCGTTATACCACTAGTTATCACTTTTAATTCAATTAAAATTTCATTAATTGAATTTTCCCGTTTGATTCTATTTACATAGTCGGGATGACTGACATTATACAAATTTCCATGCATTTGAAAATGCATAATCAAATGTTCAATCAAATCCCGGGTCCATATAAAATTTTCCATGATTAAACACTGATGTTCTAAGCTGAGTTGAACTTAGAAATAATAATTTGACCAAGTAATGTTGCCTTGGCTCAAGTTTAGTAGAGAAAAAAAAAATGATTCAACAAAATGACTTCAAAGAAAAGATTTATTTAAATTTAAAAAAACTATATCAAATTGAATTCACATTAAAAATTCTTATTTATTGTCTTATTATACTGATTGCTAACTGACAAGTATGGTATAAATTCCGCCCTAGTTCCCATGAAACCTCGCTTTTAGTTGCTACTGTAAAATTACCATCGCATTATGATTATACATAAGTAGGCCAATGACCACATGAACTTGACTTCCTTAAACTACGTTAATACATTAATATGTTTTAGTTTTAAGAATGTGTGTGTGTAGGTTTACATGTATTGTGTTTCATAAATGTCATATAATTAATGCCTCTTATTAACCATGTGTGTAGAAAACGAATGCATCCTTGCTTCTTGTCTTTGAATCAGCCATGATCAATTTGTTGAAAGTGTGATAACTGCTGACCTCATTTGGATATTGATACATGTGTCAGAGGGAGGTGATCCTTGTGAAGATGTTGACATTTGTTGACATTCGCCTTCGTGTTCTCCAGTGGTGGTCGGTGGTTCCAAATTGTTTTTAATAATTATAAAATGTGTTGGGAACCAACAACTGACAACACACGCCGAACACGCTCACTTCAAAAATTATTCCGCACTACACGAACTCTACGGCGAGAACACAAGAATAAAACAAATGAATGCAATTTGTTGGGGTGTGTAGGGTTTTTCTTTGAGTACTATATGTGTGGGGTAAGTCGGATAGAAAAAAATGCTGTTATATATATATAAAACAATATATATAAAACAAACCTCTTGTCTTCATCAACTATTATAGCAAAGAGAAAGTTTATTGGTCCGGAAATTACATCCATATTTAAACATTTAACTGTCATACATTTCTACTACATATTTGCAATTCCTAATCTTACCCTACATTTCTTTGTTTACATAAGACTTTAGTAGTTTCATTTAAGTTAAGTTTTAAATTGATATGACAAAGATAACAATTTCAACAAATAAAATATCTATGAAATTAAATTCAATTATATTTCGGAACATGCTCCCGCCCGGTGGACGATTTTCCTCCGCAAGTGTCCTCGATCATGTACCTTACTGTACCCAATTGCAGTTGGAGTATGTTGTGTGTTGTGTGAGTGCGAGTGTGTTGACTATCAACATGTAATTGAGATAAAATCGTGTAAGTTCATAATTTGAAACATTACATGTAGGTGACAAGGATGACGACATAACAAACTACTCGTAGCAACCAAGGGCGATGAAATATGTTTTATTTGCTTTGATTTGCAACATAGCAATACGAGTAGTTTATTTTGATCGTTGACCAAAACTGGGTCAATTAGTGTCGCGAGTGTTACTCGGTTTTTGTTTAGTTTTCGTTGTCCCTTTTTTAGTTTTTTTTTTTTGTGTTAATAAAAAGGTAAGAGTTTTTATTTATTTATCTTTGTCTTCTCCCCTTCCTTCCCGAAATTCGATTTCGTTTGAGTTGTGTACACCGGCGCGAGTTCACAATCGTATATACGTGCGTGTGTATATATTGATATACATCGATTGTTTTCGCGAAAGTGACATTCGTGTGCAAGTGCAAGTGGAAAAAAAGTAAAAAGTTTATTGTAATTATTTTCCCAACAACTCGGTACAATTTGCGGTGTTATTTTGTACGATAACTGTTCTGCGCGTACGCAATTTTTGGTTGTACAGTGCGATGATGTGCGGCGAAATTTCGCGAACGGTTTGTGTTTTAATGATGGCCGATATAGCTGCCTTAGTGTGTGTGGTGTTTACATTTTTAAGTAAAGGCCAAGAATCCGCCTTGCTATTGAATTGTTGTTGCAATTCATCTGCTGTGTATTTTTTTTTATTATTTACGAATTTATTATTATTATTTTCTTCAAATTAGGATAAGAATAATTTAAGGTATTTATTATTACAATATAGTATTTATTATATGTTAGTGCTGTAAACTTTAGAATATTTTTTAAAAAGTTATACTAGTTAAAGTGTTGTGTTGTGTTTTAAGTGGACAACGTTGGTAGTGTTCAGTAAGAAGCTTCAAATGCCGTCGGGGTTTTGATTCTCCAATTCCTGTCTGCATTTTGGAATTTCGGGACTCCGTGACGTTGTCTGCTATGAATGATTTTGTGTGGTTTAGAGTGGACTGTATGTATGTGTATTGTGTTGTGTAGGGAAATCTAGGATATGTAACTATTATTAATTTGTAATTCTTTGTATTTCATTAATAAATCATTCTTAAAAAGAAAGAAATGTCTTTCATGTAAATTTATTTAAAGTGTGTCTCTTATAAATTTTATTTTGTGTCGTTTAAATGTTGTGCTTTCTGTTTCCGATATTGATGGCAAATAGAAACTTTTCCCAAGTAAGCGATTCAGTTCTCCGGTTTCGGTTAGTTTCATAGCCACTCGAGCAAGACCGTCTTTTCCAGGATGTGTGCCAATGACTCGTCCGAATCGCCATTACAATGGCGGTAGTCTTTCGTCCTTCAAAAACACTAAGTCTCCGCGTTTTGATCCCGGTTTTCGTCTTGTACCCTTCGGGCGCTGTTTGGTCATCATTTGGCAGATCCATTGCTCTAGGTAACTTACCTTCTTCACGGCAGTGTCTCCTTGAGGAACTTCAGATATTCCTTTGCCGATTGCATCTACCTTTAATGGACCTCTGTCTATTTTTCTAGCTTGTGCCCTGCAGTTTGGTACAAACCGTTTGTAGTACGCAGGACTGCGACGAAGCTTCGTAGTTCTGCTTGACTTATTGAATACCGCATGGTGAGGAGTAAAGAAATGGTGTATTGTATCCAGTATGGAATTCTTTTCGTCAACTACTGCCATCTGACAAAGCTCCTTGCATTCATTTAAACACTGCGAATGCTCCTTGTGCTGTGTGAGATTTTCCTGGAAAGGAAAGTTGAAGAAACCTACATAAGGCACCTAAATTCGAGTCACAAAACCCAGCCCTACATCCGCTTTTATACGGTAACGATATCACATATCGACCATCAGTCAATCTTCTTATTGTGTTGATATTATTCTTTTCAGAAGTTTTCTCTTCCGCAGTTTCCTTAGTATTGAAAGGCAACTCCTCCAGTTCCCAGTACCTTCGCAGCTGAGTGTCGTTATCGAGAACCTGTAAGAAGCTATGGACAGGTTCTTTATTTTACGAAATAACCTTCCCAAGGAGAAGCCAACCTAACTCTGATTCCTGTGCGATTGGCGATCACCGCGTATAATGGATCCTAGACTAAATTCAGAGTAAACGTCGGCTCCCAGGAGAATATCAAGAGTCGCAGGCTTATCAAATTGTGGATCAGCTAACTTCAACCCCTGGATATGTTCCCAATTTTGCAGAGTTAAAGGTTTGAACGGCAGAAGAAAAATCAGGGACTTGAACACATAGGCTGGGGTATTTGTCTCGAAAGGTGTTACCAGAGGGTAACAAGGCAAGTCTTACATACCGCTAACATGAACCACTGCTAATTTTTCCCAATCCAGATACTTTGATAAATTTTCGCCGTTGATGAAGCCCTAGCAATTGAACAGCTGACTCAGAAATAAAGTTTGCTTCAGATCCAGGATCGACTAATGCCCTCAGATTAAAATAATTACCATTTGACGACTTAACTCGAACAACTGCTGTTTCCAGAAGAATACTTGGCTGATGTACTTCAGGAGAAACTACTTTAGGTGGGTTAAATTTTGATGTTATATGAAATGTTTGTGTACCTGTAGTTGTATTTTTATAATCCCTTGCAGGTTTAAAGCTGATATTATCAACATGCAGCAGAGAATGATGTGCCTGCTTGCAGTAATAGCAGCGCACTCTGCTTTGGCAATGGATAGTCCTGTGACTCCATGCTAGACAGTTCCGGCAAACACCGACTCTGTCCACTGCCTTAGATTGTTCACAGATCTCCATGACAATAAACTCCTGACAAGTTCGAAGGCAGTGCTGACCTCTACCACATACCTGGCATGCAAACTCCTTCTTCCCGACATGCAACACCGTTTTCTTCTCGACCGCAGTAGCCTTGTGTGCAGAAGAACCGCTGATCTTTATGCCACTCGTTCCAGCTACTGTTTCCCAAATTCGAAAACTTGTTTCCAGGAACTCTGTAAATTGTGTCAGTGTTGGAAACTCCTTTGAATTACCTAACTTCTCCTCCCACAAACCCTGAGTAAAAGCAGGTAATTTTTGTACTAGTATATAAATTAATATGTCATCCTACGAACTAACCGGCAATCCTAAATTTTCCAGGGAATGAAAACATTCCTGGGACGTGTCCAGTAGAGACGTTATGTTACTTGCCGTCTCCTTTGTCAACTGCTGCGTTCAAAAAAAAAGTTGGAAATGAACGTTGACCAACACTCGCTTGTGGTCGTATCTGGCGACAAGCAGTTCCCATGCTTTGTCATAATTGCCAGAATACAACCCTAAATTCTGCAACAAATGAACAGCTTCACCTGTAAGAGATAATTTTAAATAGTGAAGCTTTTGAATTTCACCCAGCTGTTTATTTGTGTGGACTAAAGAAAAAATACATCATGGAAAGCCCGACATTTTGTGTACGAGCCCTCGAAATACGGGGTTTGAATTTGGGGTAACGCAATCTCATTACAAGAAGTACCTGTGGATTCACTTTCCACATTCTTCTCCTTAGATTCTGACTTGGCATCGACAGTGGTAAGTGGAATATGTTTCTTGTAAAAGGTCAAAAACTTCATCAAAGTCTTCCTCTTCCAGGCCTTTTTCAATTTCTCCTCATCGAACCTTCGCTTGAAGACCAAATTAATTTAATTTTTACACGGCGCGTGAGTTCCGATTTATGCACAACCACCGAAAGAGCCTTTAAAGTCTTTGAAAGGAGCAAGACAAGGGGCAAGACACCGACCGCGAGGTAGTAAATGTATGTAGTTTTGACGTTTTATATATATATTTTGTCTTGTACACTTGCACTTTGCACTTTTTTTTTTTCTTTTAAATATTTAAAATGTTTGGGAGAATGTTATCTATTAATATCTACAGAGACCAAAGGATTTTTTATATGTATATATGTATATTTGTGGGTTTGCACTTTGCGGGGCAAAAAGGTTTTTGGTTAGAATCCGGCTCGTAAGGAACAAATGTTGGAGTGTGTAGGGTTTTTCTTTGAGTACTATATGTGTGGAGTAAATCGGATAGAAAAAAATGTGGTTATAAAGGGTCCGCCATCTAACTTTTTTTTTCAACTAGTGCTTATTTCGTGAATGGTAACACTTAGCTCATGTCTGATTTGACAGATAATTAGTTTTATCCTTCCGCTGAACGAATATGGTTGTGTATACGCTTGAACAACGCTGGGAAATATTGCGACATTACTTTGAAAATCATGGTAATGTTGCAGAATGTGTGCGAAAATTGCGTACGGATTTTGGAAGAAGAGAAGCACCGTCAGCTCCGTATTTTCGTTATCTTGTGAAAAAAGTGAAAGAAACTGGCATCCTCATCGATAAACCAAAGCGCGAAAAGCCAAAATCAGTGCGAACACCCGAGAATATTGCTGCTGTGGCAGAAAGTGTGCGTGAAGCGCCATCAACATCAATTCACCGTCGTTCTCAACAATTGAACATTTCGGAGACTTCATTGAGACGAATTTTGCATAAAGACCTTGGTATGACGCCATACAAAGTCCAATTGGTTCAAGAGTTGAAGCCAACTGACCATCCAATGCGTTTTCGCTTCGCTAAGTGGGCCTGCGATCGACTTAGAGAAGATGCCGATTTTGCCAAAAAAATCATCTTTTCAGATGAAGCTCATTTTGATCTTGGCGGGTATGTAAACAAGCAAAATTGTCGCATTTTTGGCACAGAAAACCCGCACGCATACATTGAAAAGCCGATACACCCAAAACGAGTCACTGTTTGGTGCGGATTTTGGTCCAGAGGCATAATTGGGCCATTTTTCTTCGAAAATGAGCAAGGAGTGGCCGTTACAGTCAATGGCGATCGTTATCGGGCCATGTTGAACGAATTTTTGTTCACAAAAATTGAAGAGGAGGATATTGGCAACATTTGATTTCAAGAGGATGGCGCTACGTGCCACACAGCCGAAGCTACACTCGATGTTTTGCGCCCTTTTTTTGAAGATCGCATTATCAGCCGCAGAGCTGATGTCGTTTGGCCACCTCGGAGCTGCGATATGACACCGTTGGACTATTATTTGTGGGGTGCCGTAAAAAATAAGTGTTACGCCGACAAGCCAGAGACAATTGACGCTTTAAAGGAAAATATTCGTGAAGCCATTGGTGAAATACAGCTGCACACAATCGATAATGTGCTTAAAAATTGGACCGATCGTGTAGGCTACTGCATGGCCAGTTGAGGCAGCCATTTGAATGAAATTATTTGCCATTATTAACCGGAAGGATAAAACTAATTATATGTCAAATCAGACATGAGCTATGTGTTACCATTCACGAAATAAGCACTAGTTGAAAAAAAAGACGTTAGATGGCGGACCCTTTATAAAAAAACACGTCTTTTCTTCATCAATTGTTACAGCAACGAGAAACTTTATTGGTCCGGAAATCACATCCATATTTTAAAATTTAACTGTCATACATTTCTACTACAAATTTGCAATTCCTAATCTTACGTTACATTTCTTTGTTTACATAAGACCTTAGTAGTTACATTTAAATTAAGTTTTAAATTGATATGACAAAGATGACAATTTAAACAAATAAAATATCTATATGAAATTAAATTCAATTGTATTTCTGAACACAATTACGAAGCAAGATAAAATAGAACCCGCACAAATCGGTCCGATTCTGCTTACCCATGCGAGTCGGGCTACCTCCTCTACTTCTTCACCCCCTTTCCATGACATTTCAGAATCGGACCGACTCATCTATGCCGACAATGAATCTACCTTCACGGGTATATGCGCGAATCAAATTTGCGAAAAACTAAAAATTGTACATACAGTAACACCGCCAATTCATTCCAAGACCAACAGTCAAGTTGAGCGTACACACAGCACGCTGATCGAACTCGCTAGAGTCTTAGCACCAGGAAATAATTCTTCACCAGGAGACGAAATCTTTAACGCGGTGCGACAATAAAACAAAATAATACACTCAGTCACAGGAGAGAAACTCGAAGATGTGTTCTTCAATCGAGGAGGGTATGATGATATAAAACAAAAACTCGAGGTAAATCAAAATAAAGTGCAAAAATCGTAAGAGTATCACATACAGAAAAGGAGATGTTATATACTCTAAAACACACCGTCGCAACAAAAACGTTCGAAAATACGCCAAACACGTAATAAAAGAAGACAGAGGTTACAATACTACAAATCGCGATGGAATTATACATAAAGACAGTATACGAGTGCAAGCATGCAAGGAATAATAATTTTATTTTTTCTCTGCCGTTTTCTGCGACAATCTAATTGCCTTAAAGGACATAAAATATGTAATGATAGAAACAGACCCAGTATACGTATATCAGAAATCCACATTCTTATACCATGTAGCAAACCTTTCAAAAAAATTAACACGATATGAGAAAATAGTATGATTCGCATTTACAACAGAACTCGGCTGAACAAGTGTTAGTGAGCAAAATAGAGACAATCAAGTCGCAGTTACTTCCTCATACCTTTAGAACTAGATGACCACTCAACTTTCTAGGGTCAGCTCTTAAAATTATCACGGGTACACCTGAACACGACGACTTGATGGAAATCAAAACAGAATTAAATATCCTAAAATTATAATATGGCAAAGGATTTAGTGATTATCGAAGTATACAGTAAACTTTACTCTATACAACTAAATCTTGACATGGACAAAAGAATTGTATGGCAGAATCCTCGTCCTGACACTGTCGACCTGCCCATTTTCAACTTAAGAAGGAAACTGCAGAGCCCAACATTAATACACACTAAGTCAAATCGAGGATCTACCTAGTACTATTATTACTATGGAAGATCAGATTTATAGTGTAAACCATGAGCTTAAATTGACAATGGTGGATGGGAATGTTTGCAATGCCTTAATCTATACCACGTCCCAACAGGTGTTTCATATTTGTGGAGCCAAACCAACTACAATGAACGATATTGAAGGATCCGTGCAAAGACATGTTAGTCATGATAGTTTGGATTTCAGTTTATCGCCTTTGCATGCGTTTTTCTGAATTTTTAATTCATATATTCTATAGACTTGATTTTAAGAAATGGCGCGGAAAAAACGAGAGACCTCTTCTGGACGCAAAAACAATACACATACAGGGTGAATTCAGACAAAAGACTGGGAAATTCAAATGACGATAATACGACTCGCAGATTTTGCCCAACATACGATTTTCCTATAAACCATGTGACGGACAGTTAAAACAGCATTTCCATAGTATCTGATATTGAGTTTTATTAAAATTAAAAATACAAAGAATATTATATATTGATATACCTGACTTGGAAAAATGTACTGCGCTGTCAGGAATCTGTCCATCCAAAGACCAAACCATCGTTAAAGAAATTAATTTAAAATATAAGTGCCGCCAACTGTAGAAAGAAAACGTGCTGTCATCCACTGCTTTTTCATCCGGAATACTGTGAGAAAGAATGTGCTGCCATCAAAAATGTGTTCGTCACACTTTGTCTGGAATTCTGTCAGTGACACTCCCCCTCGGTGAGGCTGCTATCGCGAGTAGTTGTCTCACCTTCTCTTGAACTACTGACAGCCAGCACCGCCATCTTCACTGCTGGTCGTACATAAACACCTGCGACCGTCTTTACTGATGCACGTCTTACCTTGCCGTCAGCTGATCGAGTGACATCCTGAACGATTCCTTTAGGCCAACACCCTCTTGGTAGATCTTCATCAATTATGATGACTACATCGCCTACCTTTATTGGTTTCGCTTGATCAAACCACTACGGTCTCTGAGTAAGAGTGGGCAAATAATCCCATACCCATCCCTTCCAAAATATATTTGTCAGTTGCTGGCACTTTCTCCAGTTCCTACGCAAAAGAAGATCCTTATCTCCAAACTCACCTATTGGTTTGCTTCCATCCGATGATCCCAAAAGAAAGTGGTTTGGAGTTAATGCTTCAGCGTCAACGGCATCCAAAGATACGTGCATCAAGGGACGAGAATTGATGATTGCTTCTATTTCCATGAACATCGACTGGAGTGATTCGTCTGTTAGTCGCTGATTGCGTGTTACCTCTTGTAGAATCTTCTTCACGGAGCCGACCAACTTCTCCCAACTTCCTCCCATGTGTGGTGCTGATGGAGGATTAAAAACCCACTTGGTTTCTGTACTGTTGAACTTGTTTTCGATTGCTACTGCATCCAATTCCTTAAAGCCCTCCTGGAGTTCCCTCTCTGCACCTTTAAAATTGATCCCATTGTCAGAAAAGAATGTCTTCGGATTTCCGCGTCGTCCAATAAAATTGCGTACACATAAGATACAGGAGTCGGTTGAAAGACTGTGAGCCAACTCCAGATGTATGACTCTAATTGTCAGGCATGTGAAAAGGACACCCCACCGCTTCTCCGTTCTACGCCCAACTGTCACAATTATCGGCCCAAAATAGTCCACGCCGACATGTGTAAATGGTATTGTGAACGGTAATCCAGCAGCAGGCAACTGCGCCATCTCTGGGAACATTGGTTTTGCTTTGGCATTGCATGTACTTCCTTCGAATCATCTTTAACACAGTCCGCAAAAGGAAGGAATCCAAAACCTTTGGCTTATCTCGTTCACAACAGTTTCATGACAGCAATGGTGATAAATTTCGTGGTAATGATGGATTAGTAACTCTGTTACCTGATTACGTCCTGGCATTAACAGAGGGCGTTTTGTAGAAAACTCAACGCAGTGCGCGTTGACAATGCGACCTTTCATCCTCAGCAACCCGTCATCGTAAATAAATGGAGAACACTTGTAAATAACATTTGACTTACATAACTTTCCGCCGTTGACTAAAATCGCTATCTCATTCCCATACGCGTCGTGCCGAACCATCCTTACCACCACTGTCTGTGACTGCTTGAGCTCCTCCTGTGACAAGGTACGCTTACAAAGTTCTCTCTTTCTAAGACTCTGCTTCAAGTTCTCGACAAAACGCAAAACCCATGCCACCGTACGTACCAATCGCTTCCAGGATGAAAATCTCTCCGTGTCAATCAACAGCTCCTTCATTAACTCATGTTGCAGCAAGAACCTTGGTTTTAGCTCATCCTTCTCTTTTTCATTTGTTTCCGGTAAGGCATCTGGCCATTTGTCCTCGGACTCGAACAGAAATGAGGGCCCTTTGTACCACCTATCGCTACAATCAAACATCGGCATTATTTTCCATTTTGTCGCGTCATCCGCAACATTGTCTCGACTTGGAATCCATTTCCACTCAGCGGGCTTCGAATTCTCCAATCCGAAACATAACAAATGGATTATATCTCCTCGGGTCAGATGATAACTATGAGAACTATGATAATGAGAGAACAGTGCGTGAATCTGACCAAAACACCTTGCTTTGAATCTGCAACGGATGGCCCTTAAGTATAGATTGCGCCAACCTCACTCCGATTGGAGTAGCTTGTAACTAAATCCGAGGAATCGATATAGGTATCCGGGGACCAACCTTGGTTTTGGCTCCAACAAACGCGCACTCCACTGAATCATTCAAACAGATTCTAAAGTACGCCGCTGCTGCCATTGCGTGTTCGCTTGCATTCGCAAACACATGTAATTGGATGGATACATTGTCGTCTACTGTCAACTTCGAGTAGCATTTTGGGATTCTTATGTTCTCAACCAGAGGAAGTATGCGTAGCCACTCATTCCACTTATGCTGTAAACGTTCGGGTATGGCTTCGTCCCAGTCTATTTCAGATCTCCACACTTCTTGAAGGAGCACTTTAAGCATCACTAAGTAGTGTGCTAGGAAACCCAAGGGGTCGAATATCGACATTAACACCTTCAATAACTCAAGCTTGGTAGGTGCTCTTCTAGCCTCTAGAATGTCTTCGTGGACCTTGGCAAGGCGAATGGAAAAGGTGAATATGTCTGCTTCTGTTTTCCACCATATTCCGAGTACTTTTGCGGATGTTGATTCAGCACTACTTAAACCTTGAATCTACTTGTCTCCACCAGATGATTCAACCAATGCTTTCACAACCGCACTCGAGTTTGAGAGCCAACCTCGCTTATGAAACCCTCCTCGTGAATGAATATATTGAATGTCCTTTGCCAACTGGATTGCCTCTTGATCGGTATCGACGCTATCCATAAGGTCATCCACATAATAGTTGTCGGTGATCGCTACAAGGGCCCTCGAATGCAGTCGAATGAATTCCTTAGCGCTCACATTCTTAACATACTGTGCAACGCTAGATGAGCAGGATGCGCCGAAAGTTACGATTTCCATTACAAAAATGTCAGGAGCTGGCTCTGATTCTCCATTTCTCCACAGAAAACATTGTGCCTGTTGATCCTCCTTTCGAACACGGATTTGGTGAAACATTTCACTGATGTCACCATTTATTGCAACTCGACGTGCCCGAAAAGAATACAGCACATTTGGCAGAGCAACAAGCTGATCAGTTCCCTTCAGCAACATGGAGTTTAAAGACACTCAACCTACCCTCGCAGCTCCATCCCAAACTAGACGTATCTTCCCAGGCTTATTTGGGTTCGTAACAACGAATGTTGGCAAGTACCAAGTTCTTAGAGTCATCAGCTGGCCTCCATCTGATTCAGTTGCCTTGCATAGCCCTTCTGCAAAAGGCTAGCCATCTGCCTGTTCAATGAATCTTTGAGGGCAGGATCCGAGTGCATTTTTCTTTCGATGCACTGAAGTCGCTTCAGTGCCATTGGATAACTGTTCGGCATCTGTATGTCATCGTTCTTCCACAAGAGCCCACTTTCAAAGGAGTTGACAATGCGCCTAGTTGTTTGCTTAAAGATGCTTAGAGCCCTCTTTTCCATCATCGGTCTCAACGTACTCCTTACCAGTGCCATGACTTTCTAAGGCAAAGTAAGCGTACACCTCTTCATGGAGTTCTCTCTCGCACTCACACGCCTGATAGTGGTGGAAAGCAGAAAAAAAAACATACTTCTTAGATAGTCACGCAGTTGACAAAATAAGTACTATTTTCAAACTGAGAGGGGAACTCGTTCAACTAAACCTTATACCCCATAGACCAGATTTACCAATACTTTGTGACCTCTGCAACATGAAGAAGAGAGAAGACATCTTACATTTTCTTGGTATTTGTCCGATTTTAAAAGAATTTCGACTATCAATGTTCGGAAAAAATGATTTAGAGGAAGATGAAGTAATGAGCACTTTAAATGGAGAAAAAGGATGGAAAGTCTTATATGGATTACTCAGTAGCAGCACTTTGTTATAGAAAGCGTATCATAGATGGAGATTTTTAATGTAAAACTTAAGTATTGTAAAATGTTTGTGTGGGTACAAATGATAGAACTTATTCTTTTCAATACAAATCCCTTTATTCACTACAGTTACAATTCACTATTTAATTGTTTCTCTCAATACAATCTGTTCGTGAATAAAATGTATAACTAATATACATATATTTTTAGTTAAAATAATTAGTTCATTTGAATATTAAAATATTGTAATCTATGTTAAATCTAAGTTGAATTAATTGAACTTAATCTAATGTAACAAGGAAAACGTAACGTAACGAATTGGAAATATGTTATTTAGTACATTTATATTTTGTATGACAGTTGTAAGTCGAATATGGAAGTAATTTCCGGAAAATAATAAAGATTTTTTTTTTGCTGTAACCCTTGAACCGAAAGAACGTGTTTCATTTAAAAACCGCATTTTTTCTTTCTATTACCCCACACAGTAACCCAAAAAACCCAAAAAACCCAAAAAACCCTACACACCCCAACATTTGGTCCTTTTCGAGCCGAATAAAGACTCCACATAAAATTAAACATTTAAAAGAAAATAAAATAAAAAGTGCAAGTGCAAGAACAAAGTGCAAGTGTACAAAAAATAAAAAAATATATATAGATATATATAAAACATAAAGAACATACATATTTCCCTCGCGGTCGGTGTCTTGCCCCTTGTCTTTCTTCTTTTTAAGACTCACAGACTCTCGGTGGTTGTGCAGAAATCGTATTTCTCGCGCCGTGTAAAAAATTTATTTCATCTTTAACCTCAACTGTCACCAGCTGGGCAAAGTTGCTGAAATAAAATATTAATTAATTAATACTATTCTAATAAACAACTGTATTTAATAAACTTTAATTGTACTTGATACATACAAACATATTGGGTTATAATTAATTAATTTACAAATAAAAACCATTTAAAAATGTCGAAATTGTCCACGGGTGCAGATCAGAAAGGTGTTCTGGAGCAGATTCTTCGTGACCACTCCAACTTCAAGAAGACTGGAGCATCACGTCGTACAGCCAGCTATCTGTCAGGTCGTCTTCTTATTCTAGAAGGGAATTTCAAGAATGCGCTTGGTCTTCAAGCGAAGATTCGACGAGGAGAAATTGAAGAAGGTCTGGAAGAAGAAGATTTTGATGAAATTTTTGATTTGCTTCAAGAAACATATTTCACTTACCGAGGTGAATTGGTCGATGCTATCGACAATGCCGAGTCAGCATCAAAGGAGAAGAATGTGGAAGGTGAATCCACAGGTGGTTCGTGTAATGAGCTTTCATTACCCCAAATTCAAATACCACATTTTGAGGGCTCGTACACGAAGTGGCGGGCTTTCCACGATGTCTTTTTGTCGTTAGTCCACACAAATAAAAAGCTGGGTGAAATCCAAAAGCTTCACTATTTGAAGTCGTCTCTTACAGGTGAAGCTGCTCGTTTGTTGCAGCATTTAGGTTTGTATTCTGGCAATTATGACAAAGCATGGGAACTGCTTGTCGCCAGATACGACCACAAGCGAATGTTGGTAAATGCTCATTTCCAACTTTTTTTTGAGCAGCAGCAGTTGACGAAGGAGACGGTAAGCAACATCAAATCTCTATTGGACACGTCCCAGGAATGTTTTCACGCTCTGGGAAACTTAGGATTGCCTGTTAGTTCTTGGGATGACATTTTAATATATATACTGGTTCAGAAATTACCTGCTTTTACTCAGCGTTTGTGGGAGGAAAAGTTGGGTAGTTCGAAGGAGTTGCCAACACTGAGACAATTTACAGAGTTCCTGGAGACACGTTTTCGAACCTTGGAAGCAGTAGCTGGAACGAGTAGCATCAAGGTCAGCGGTTCTTCTGTACACAAGGCTATTGCGGTCGAGAAGAAAACGGTGTTGCACGTCAGGAAGAAGCAGTTTGCATGCCAGGTATGTGGTAGAGGTCAGCACTCCCTTCGAACTTGTCAGAAGTTCATTGCCATGGAGATCTGTGAACGATCTAAGGCAGTGGACAGAATCGGTGTTTGCCGGAACTGTCTAGCAGACAGTCACCGGACTAGTCAATGCCAAAGCAGTGTGCGCTGCTATTACTGCAAGCAGAAACACCACTCTCTGCTGCATGTCAACTGTGGAGGGTCGAATATTGCAAAGGTTAGTACTAACACTACTATAGGTACACAAACTTTCCACATAAAATCAAGGATTATCCAACCTGTCTCTCTTGGGGTAGATCAACCAAGTGTGCTTCTTGCCACAGCCGTTGTGAAAGTGAAGTCTTCAAAGGGCAACTATTATCATCTTAGGGCACTGGTCGATCCTGGATCTGAAGCAACGTTCATTACTGAATCCGCTGTCCAGTTATTAGGGCTTCATCAACGGCGAACATTCATTGAGGTATCTGGATTGGGAAAAATCAGTAGTGGTTCATGTCAGCGGTATGTAAATCTTACCTTTGGGTCGCTGGTAACACCATTCGAAACAAATACCCGGGCCTACGTGTTCAAGTCGCTGACTGATCTGTTGCCATCCAAGCCTCTAGCTCAACAAAACTGGGAACACATCGAGGGCTTGACGTTAGCTGATCCACAATTCGACAAGCCTGCGACTGTTGATATTCTCCTGGGAGCTGACGTTTACTCTGAGTTTATTCTAGGATCCATTATACGGGGTGATGATGAAAGATCGCCAATCGCACAGGAATCAGAGTTAGGTTGGCTTATCCTTGGGAAGGTTATTTCACAAAATAAAAAACCTGTCCATAGCTTCTTACAGGTTCTCGATAACGACACTCAGCTGCGAAGGTCCTGGGAACTGGAAGAGTTCACCACTAAGAAAACTGCGGAAGAGAAAACTTCTGAAAAGAATAACAACACAATAACAAGATCGCCTGATGGTCGATATGAGGTATCGCAGCCATTTAAAGACGGATGTAAGCCTGGGTTTGGTGCCTCGAGGTTAGGTGCCTTACGTAGGTTTCATCAACTGGAAGGAAGATTCCAGGAAACCCCCACACTACACAAGGAGCTTCAACAGATTAAAGAGGTTGACGAGACGAATATCATACTGGATACACCACACCACTTCTTTACTCCTCACCATGTTGTATTCAATAAACCGGAATGTAAGCCTGGGTTTGGTGCCTCGAAGTTAGGTGCCTTACGTAGGTTTCACCAACTGGAAGGAAGATTCCAGAAAAACCCCACACAGCACAAGGAGCTTCCAAGTGTTTACAGGAATGCAAGGAGCTTCGTCAGATGCCAGAGGTTGACAAAAGGAATACCTTACTGGATACACCACACAACTTTTTCATTCATCAGCATGCGGCATTCAAGAAGTCAAACAAAACCACGAAGCTTCGTCGCAATTGTGTGTACTACAAACGATTTATACGAAATTGCCGGGCACAAGCTGGAAAAAGATACAGAGGTCCGCTAAAGGTAGACGCAATCGGCATAAGACTGTTCGAAATTCCTCAAGGAGACACTGCCGTGGAGAAGTGGAGCAAAAATTATCTGTCCAGGATGAGACAGCGCCCGAAGTGGACAAGACGGAAGCCGAAACTAATAAGCGAAGACTCAGTCATCTTCAAGGACGAAAAAACTACCGCCGTTGCAGTTGAGATTCCGACGAATTATTGGCGCACATCCCGGAAAAGACGGACTTGCTTTATTGCTTTGAAAATTTTGCTACTTGCAATCAAATATTGCAAGCGAAAAGCTAGGAAATTTAAACAACACAACACAACATTTAAACGACACAACACAACATTGATAAACTCACATGGAAAATTAAAGACTTTTCTTTTCTTTTGCAAATAATTTATTAAATTAATCAAACATAATAATACAAACTTATTCTATCCTAGAATCCCTACACTACACACAACACATACAGTCCACTCTAAATCACTCTAAAATCAGACATTCCGGATAACGATGTGGATTTCCGAAACTCCAAAATGCCGACGGGAATTGGAGAGTCAAAACCCCGACGGAATTTGAAGCTTCTTAGTGAACACTCAACGTTATCCACAGAAAACACATCATTCATACCAGACAACGTTGCAGAGTTCCAAAATCCCAGAATGCCGACGGGAATTGGAGAATCAAAACCCCGACGGCACTTGCAATTTTTCACATGAACCATCAACGTTGTCCACTCAATACAACACAACACTTTTAACATTTATCCTTCTTTTTTTTTAAAAACACATTTCAACATAAACACTCAATAATAATATCTACCTTAAACTAATCTTAACATAAATTACATAAATAAACAAAATAAATAATAATAATAAATATGTAAATAATAAAAATAAAAAAAATGAATATGTCAAAAAAAAAACTTACTGAAGATGAATTGCAACAACAATTCTATACGAAGGCGGATTCATGGCTTTACACAAAAATGTAAATACCGCACACACACCACACACACTAAGAAGGCTAATTCGGCCATCATCATCAACTAACCGTTCGCGAAAATTTCGTCGCACAGCATCGCACTGCACAACCAAAAATTTCGTACGCGGAAAACAGTTATCGCACAAAATAACAACACACATTGTACCGAATTTGTTGGGAAAATATTTTTGATGAACTTTTTATTTTTTTTATCATTTTCCCATTTCTTTTTTTTCTTTTTGTTTATTTTTTTTGCACTGCACACAAGATATCACTTTCGCGAAACAATAACGAACAATCGATGTACATATGTGTTGCAACGCAACATGACATCTAAACAAAAATTATCAATCAATTGCCGGGATAACTCCGTCAATAAAATGCCGTCGGCAATCGAACCAATTTTGGCAATAATGATAGTGGAGATCAATGCGTGAAGCAACTCGCAAAAGGTGCATAGGCAAAATTCTATGTTATGTCTATGGCCCCTCCCACTTCAAAGGAAGAACACAAGAAAAGAGGAAAGAAAGAAAGCGAAAGGGAATATCAATATTTGCTTTGATATGCACAGTCGATTAATCGCCGATTGGGGAAATTAACTCTGAAGTCAATGACCGGCGGACCGGTTACATAATAAGCTGGGAGAACGCCGTTCATGCTCAAGCTGTTTCCTAAACTGCATCAACTGCGGAATTAAGAAGCAATGACCGAGATGCACTTTCAAGGCCATGCCATCGATAGTTTTCTTTAGAGATGAAGAAAAAAAATTGTGACACTCCCCAGTAGACCACCGAAAAGAAAGGTCAAAATAAATATACGTACATAACAAGTAAAGTAGTTCGTGTTTTCCTTTTTTATTAAAACAGCTGACTAGATCCAGTGGCGCCGGTTGCCTTTGGGGTCTTTACTTAAATCTCATTTAAGGAAGGTCCACGCGAGGTTTGCTCGTTTCTACGCGAAACATATGGTCCTTTCGAGCCGGATTTTAAGGATCTAGACAGTGTACAACAAAAGAAATACAATACGTATAAAACATTGCGAACGAAAAAATCGAAAACTGAGTGCGCGCTTTTGCAATTGTGCGGTAAATCAATTTCATTTAAAGTCGTCAATCCATCCTGAAGGACAATAATAATCCTCATCCGGAGAAGTTGGTGCAGCGAGGGAGCAACGCAGAAAGAACAGGTGTGTGGCATTTAATAATTTTTAATACATAATAATTTACCTATACATATAACATTTATTGAAAATAAATTTTGTGCTACCAAAAGGGGGTTAGATTTTAATTTTGGCAAAATGAGTAAGGGCAAATTAGGAACGCTAATAGAGTCGATACAGTTGATTCAAGTAGAATTAGAAGTCGAGTATAAGGCCTATGCTGCTCTTGCAAAGATTAGTAAATCAGTTCATATGAATGAGGTGCGATTACTTAACTTAGAAAAATCTTTCGATGAGGCCAGAGAGCTTCATCAAAAAATTATTGCCGCTCCCAGTGAGGAAATTAAGATAAAGTATATGGAAGCTCTCACCTTTCACCAACTAAAAGAGCTTTATTTTAAGTACTCGGCTGAATTAAAGGATCAGTTGTCCACCAACGATAGTCACAATCAGACACAAAGTGCGCTAAATAATTCAACGACGCTAAACAAGAATCCGACAGTTGAATTAAAACTCCCGCCAATAAAAATTCCCACCTTTGACGGCTCCCTTCAACACTGGCCTGAATTTAAGGGCCTGTTTGAAAGTATAGTGAACAAGAATGTATCGATTTCCGATGCACAAAAATCACAGTACTTGAAAGGCAATCTAACCGGCGAAGCTGCACGAATTCTCCGTAATACTGACTCCAATTTCGAGTCTGCCTGGGCGTTGATGATAAAGCGATATCAGAATCTTCGGTTGCTCAAAGACAACCAGTTTAAGCTTTTGTTCGAACAGCCAAACATAGCGAATGAATCAGCAGAGGAAATCAAGTTATTGGTAGATACAACCAACGAAGCCAAGCAATCGCTTGGAAACCTAGGTGTTAGTGTGGACACATGGGAAGACGTACTCATTTACCTTACAGTTAATAAGTTGCCACTTACCACTCGAGGTCTTTGGGAGTCTCACATAGCATCATATGCTGATTACCCTTCTTACAGCGTACTTGAGGAATTCTTACTTATGCGTGCCAGAACTTTAGATGTAATGGGACAAGCAATATCAAGTCAACAACAAAGCAAATTTAAAAAACACTCCCCAGGCACAGTGCGTGCACACAACTCAGTCATTCAGAAATGCTCCATGTGCCAAGGAACACATTCAATTAGGAATTGTTTCAAATTCAAGGCACTAAATCCAAAAAAAGATTGGATATTGTTAAGAAGAAACGATTGTGTGTCAACTGCCTGTCAAGTGCGCATTTTACTCAAAATTGCACTAGCACGTTTACGTGTTCTACATGTCACAAAAGACATCATTTGTTGCTTCACTCTAATGAGTCATATAACGCAATACATAGTCAGGAACCGGCTTCGACAGTGGTCACCTCGCCACAACCAATCTTCTCTTTAGTTCAAAACCCACAGTCGGTGCACCAAGATAACTTAACATCCTCCAGCAGAACAACTCAAGCACTCAACACTTACGTAGCCGAAACTAGTCAACAACAGACTGCTGCTCTTCTGGCTACTGCGCTCATAAAAGTTTGTACAACTGCTGGCCAACCGTTAGTGCTTCGGGCTTTACTGGACCCTGGATCGGAGGCCTCTTTCATTTCTGAGGCTGCCACACAACAATTGAGGCTTAAAAGGAAAAGGAGCTGGGTAAACGTCCATGGGATTGGAGCAACTAATGCTAGCATAGCCAAGCATAAGGTTTCGCTCACCATATTCTCAAGGGTAAACGACGACTTCAACTTACAATTGACAGTGTTGGTCTTACCCAAACTCACTACTAATCTTCCAATACGACACATTCAAGTTGCTAATTGGAGTCATCTTCAAAACATGGAACTTGCCGACCCAACTTATAATATACCAGGAAAAATTGATATTTTACTTGGCAGTGATGTCTATTCATCAATTTTACTTGATGGCATAGTAAAGGGAGATCCAGGCACTCCAATGGCTCAGCGGACGGAGTTTGGGTGGGTGCTGTCAGGATGTATCGCTCCCAACAATCAGACAACAATAAGGACTTACCATATGACCGCTGAAGGGGGTGAGTTAGACCACATTTTGCACAAATTTTGGGAGCTAGAAGAAATGGCTAAGAAGATACCGCTTTCATCAGATGAAGAGCAATGTGAAACGCATTCCCGCCGATCACACCAGCGTCAAGAGGACGGAAAATATGTTGTTGAACTTCCCTTTAAAGAAGGAATGCGACCCGTGTTAGGTTTGTCTCATCGAGCAGCTCTTGTCAGGTTCTTACAGTTAGAAAGAAAATTCCGAAAAAATTCTTCGTTTTTTGAGGAATATAAAAGAGTTTTTCAGGAGTATAAGGAGCTTGGACACATGACAGAGATAAGCCCCACTATACTTACAAAGTATCACTACTTCGTTCCTCACCACGCGGTAATTAAGGAATCTAGTTCCACTACGAAAATGCGGATTGTATTTGACGCGTCCTGCAAAACCTCTGATGGCACATCACTAAACGATCATCTCCTTGTTGGCCCACGACTCCAAGATGATATTTTTGTACACGTTGCGCGATTTAGAAAGCACAAAATCGTCTACGTAGCAGACATTAGTAAAATGTATAGGCAAATTTAGGTTCCGTCTGAAGATGCTGCATACCAATTAATTCTGTGGAGAGATCAAGATGGAGAAGATGTCAAGATATATCGACTCAATACAGTGACGTTCGGTACGGCCGCCGCACCATATTTAGCAGTACGCACGCTTCAACAACTGGCATCAGACGAAAGAGAAGACTACCCAATTGCTTCAAAAATCGCCTGCATGAATTTTTATGTTGATGACGTCATTCATGGGGCAGATTCGGAAGATGAAGCCATTGAAATGCAGCGCCAGCTTCGGACGATGTTGAAGCGTGGAGGTTTTCTATTACGAAAATGGGCTAGTAACAGTGAGAGGTTGATGGCTGCAGTTCCTGAGAATGATAGAGAAATCCAAGTACCACTCGCATTTGATGAAGGGAACATCATAAAAACATTAGGAATCCAGTGGCATCCAGGGAAGGACAAATTTTCATTTAAAATTTGTATAAATAATCAACGAAGGACGACGAAAAGAAAGATCCTGTCAGATATTGCCCGGCTTTATGATCCGATGGGATGGATTTCTCCGTGCGTCGTCATTGGGAAAATTCTCATGCAGGAGATTTGGAAACAAAATCAACCGTGGGACAGTGAGCTTCCATCAAAAATCATTTCAGCTTGGCAGAGTTTAAGGACCGATTTAAACGCCCTCAATGGCATAGAAATTCCTCGCTGGCTTGATCTTACAAAGCAATCAAAGGTTGAAATCCACGGTTTCTGCGACGCATCGGAAAAGGCATATGCTGCAGTAGTATATATTCGAGCAATTAACAGAAACAGCATGTCAACGAACCTTCTTGTATCAAAAACTAGAGTCGCACCGCTCAAATGCAAATCACTGGCACGTTTGGAGTTATGTGGAGCGCAGCTACTTGCGCACCTACTGGTGCACACCGTGAAGACAATGGAACTTCAGAACGCAAAAATATATGCTTGGTGTGATTCGCAAATCACACTTGCGTGGATCGCCAGCCCTCCATTCATACGCACTACATTTGTTGCTAATAGAGTGGCAGAAATACAGGAGCTCATAGATCCTAAGTGCTGGAAGTATGTCCCATCAAGAGATAATCCAGCAGACATAGCGTCAAGAGGACTTACCCCAACAGCTCTTCTTCAAAATCAGCAATGGTGGCACGGTCCGGAGTTCTTGCAAACGTTTGACGACCGAATCGATTGGCAAGGAGAAATAAAAGGCACCGATCTTGAGTTAAAACCCTCAGGAGTTTCAAGGAAAAATGACTTTATCGCATCTGGGTACCCAATCAAAAACATTTTTCAGCTCTGCGTACATTTCACCTCCTTCGAAGACAATCAACTCTTTAGTCGATATTCATCATTACAACGCTTACTTCGAGCCAAAGCGTATTGGCTTCGTTTTTTTGCAAACTTGCGATTTAAGGCCAGGAAGATGTCATGTCGCATTACTGGACAGCTTTCGTTCAACGAGATAATCGCAGCCCAAACTCGATTAATTACAATTGTGCAGCAAGAATTCTTTCCCAGTGAAATTGAAAAGATCGCGAAAGGAGAAAAGGCCCCTAAAGGAAGTAAAATTGCAAAACTCTCTCCAATCATTGATGACAAAGGACTAATGCGAGTTGGAGGCCGATTGGAAAATGCCAACCTACCCTATTCACAACGACATCCCATCATATTGCCCTCAAACAACTTTTTAACATCTCTCATTATCCACGATATTCACATGAGAACGCTGCATGGTGGTCAGCAACTGATGATGGCAACTCTTCGAGCTGAATACTGGATTTTGCACCTTAAGTCCAATGTCAAGGCTTGTATCCACAAGTGTTTAAAGTGCTATAGGTTTAAGGCTACACAAATACAGCAACAAATGGGAGATCTTCCGTCGCTACGAGTCAATCAGGGTCGCCCGTTTCAAACTTCTGGGGTAGATTATGCTGGTCCTGTGCAGCTAAAAGCATGGAAAGGTAGGTGCAGTAAAATCACCAAGGCTTACATAGCTATATTTATATGCTTCTGTACGAAAGCGGTGCACCTCGAACTCGTCAGTGACTACAGCACACCAGCATTTCTTGCAGCATTCAAACGCTTTACTGCGCGTCGTGGGATCTGCACAAATTTGTACAGCGACTGTGGAACTAATTTCCAAGGAGCTGCAAGAATGCTCCACGGAGAAAAGGCACACATGTCAAAACAATGGACCGAGGACATCGCACAGCAGATCCAAGCCAATGGCACTTCATGGCATTTCAATCCACCTGCGGCTCCGCATTTCGGCGGTTTATGCGAAGCAGGAGTTAAATCCATGAAATACCACCTAAAACGAGTCATCGGACACTACACGCTTACCTTCGAAGAATACTCAACCGTGTTAGCGCAAGTAGAGGCATGCCTTAATTCGCGTCCACTTTGTCCAGTAACTGAAGACCCTGAAGATCTATCCTTTTTGACACCAGGACATTTCCTAATTGGATCTTCGCTCAACACAACACCAGAAAGGGACTTGACAGAGATTAATCCTAATTATTTGGATAGATGGCAGCTCATGCAAAAAATACAGCAGGACTTCTGGAAGAAATGGAAACTTGAATACCTTGCTCGCCTCCAACAGCGCCCAAAATGGTTATGTTCAAATATGAACCTGAAAACAGGCAGTTTAGTACTCTTGCCTGATGAGCAATCGCCACCTACGCTTTGGCGGCTTGGTAGAGTTATAGAAATGCATCCTGGAGCTGACAAAAGGGTTCGCGTTGTCACAATTAAGACGGCAACAACAATATTAAAGCGCCCTGTTGCCAAACTTTGCCCTCTCCCAATGGTAGAATAAACCACTAACCTTATGAATTAAAAATGAATAACTTAAAATTAATTAAATAAAACTGAATTATATTATAATAAAACACATTATAGCCACACGCCACTCACCAAATGTTCTCTTTTCATGTACCAATCGATCAAAATTTCTACAAGTCGATCAGAAGCATTCATCTCGCAACATAACCTTTATGGGAAGAAGACATCCAACAAAAAGCAGCACCAACATTACTCATGGATCACAACGCGTGAAGCAACTCGCAAAAGGTGCATAGGCAAAATTCTATGTTATGTCTATGGCACCTCCCACTTCAAAGGAAGAACACAAGAAAAGAGGAAAGAAAGAAAGCGAAAGGGAATATCAATATTTGCTTTGATATGCACAGTCGATTAATCGCCGATTGGGGAAATTAACTCTGAAGTCAATGACCGGCGGACCGGTTACATAATAAGCTGGGAGAACGCCGTTCATGCTCAAGCTGTTTCCTAAACTGCATCAACTGCGGAATTAAGAAGCAATGACCGAGATGCACTTTCAAGGCCATGCCATCGATAGTTTTCTTTAGAGATGAAGAAAAAAAATTGTGACACTCCCCAGTAGACCACCGAAAAGAAAGGTCAAAATAAATATACGTACATAACAAGTAAAGTAGTTCGTGTTTTCCTTTTTTATTAAAACAGCTGACTAGATCCAGTGGCGCCGGTTGCCTTTGGGGTCTTTACTTAAATCTCATTTAAGGAAGGTCCACGCGAGGTTTGCTCGTTTCTACGCGAAACAATATGTATATCAATATGTACACACGCACGTATATGGAATTGTGTACTCGCACCGATGTACACAAATCAAAACGAAATCGAATTTCGCGAAGGGGAGCAGACAAAAAGGATTAAAGAAATAATTAATTAAACACACTTAGCTTTTTAACAAACATAAAACTAAAAAAAGAAGGGGAAAACAACGAAACTTAAACAAAAACCGAACAACACACACGACACAAATTGACCTAGTTTTGGTCAATGATCAAAACAAACTGTTGCACTATTGCAATTTGTCAATGACACATATTTTATCTCCCTTTGCTGCTCGTTTGTTATATCGTCGTCCTTGTCACCTACATGTAATGTTTCAAATTAATAATGACACGATTTTGTCTCATTTTACATGTCTAGTCAACACACTCACACAACACACAACTTTTATGTCAGAAGAGGTACAGTACGGTACAAGAGCGAGGACACTTGCGGACGAAATTCGTCCACCGGGCGGGAGAATGTTCGTGAATAAAATGTATAACTAATATATATATATTTTTAGTTAAAATAATTAGTTCATTTGAATATTAAAATATTGTAATCTATGTTAAATCTAAGTTAAAATAATTGAACTTAATCTAATGTAACAAGGAAAACGTAACGTAACGAATTGGAAATATGTTATTTAGTACATTTATATTTTGTATGACAGTTGTAAGTCGAATATGGAAGTAATTTCCGGAAAATAATAAAGATTTTTTTTTGCTGTAACCCTTGAACCGAAAGAACGTGTTTCATTTAAAAACCGCATTTTTTCTTTCTATTACCCCACACAGTAACCCAAAAAACCCAAAAAACCCTATACACCCCAACACAATCCAATTTCTCAACCGCTTATACTTTTCTTATCTTTTACTTAAACCACTTAATCACTTCTTCTAATTAACACTTCAAATTCAACTGATGCACTTGCATACCTTGGGGATGCTGGTATTTATACTCGAATGCCATAATTCGAGAACAATCCTCGCCATCCAGCGTCCCATACGATTTCCAATTTGCTAGAAAATTCGATTCCACTCTCTAGTCATCAATGGTCGAGACTTTGTCATTCAAGTATCGAAATCTTCTGGTCTTCGAGTATCGACATCTTCTCCTCTGTAATCTAGATGTCGTTGCTCACATTTAAGTGGTTATCACAGTATGTATTTTGTCAATCTGGTAGACGGCCGCAGGCCAAACCATTAAAGACTTAGGTTAATCGTTACATTGTAAAACATTTATTGAAAATAAAAGTCAACTAACTAACTAACTAGTGGTGGAAAGAATGATGCTGTTTCTTGGTTTCCCTTCCGTAGCTCCCACACACGATCCAACCCATACATGTTTTCATCGCAATTGGTTCATTGCACATATCCTCAGATATTTTGAGCGCAGTCCCTAGATACTCGTTTTGCAATCCTATCAACAGCTTCGGTTGGACGTCTGTGTACGAATGAGGTGATAGTCCTCTCAGGTGTCGATACTTTGCCTGAGCAGCGCTGGCATCGAAAGACTGCTATGGTAAACTCAACTATTCAACTGTACGAACGCCCTGCAACATGTAGCGCTTCGAATTGCTAAGTGAGCCTTGCTGCGACGATACTTCAATACTAAGAGCGAACCCATTTCTTCCCTGACGACGTCTGCTGTCCACTTCAAACAAAGTGGTTTGTTGACACGTTTTAACTTCAACGTCTCCACTATTTCTTTGTCCAACAGTGTTAACGATGATCCGCTGTCAAAAAACGCGAACGTTTCAAAGGCTTTTCCATTCACGTGTATTGTAACTGGAGCAATACGAAAAAGAACATTAGAGTCCTTGTGCTGGTGCGCACAGACTCGCGCATTTGACACCAAAGTCTCGTGAAGCATGTTGTGATGCTTATATGCACAGCCATCTATGCCGCAAATCTTTAAGTCCCTGCACTTTTTTCGAGATGAATGTCGTAAACAGCATTCGCAGATCCAATTGCTCCTCATTACATGCCTCCTTTTGGATAGGGAAAAACTTCTGAAGGCATCACAATCTATCAACCAATGATTTCCTTGACATGCATAGCAGTTTGCCTGGTTTACATTAGGCTGTGGTTGCTGGGAGACCTGTTCCTCCTGGTGAGCATGTAGATGGTTCGCACGCCTCTCCCCTTTCCACACGATCGTTGGCAGCTGAGTTAATGTACTCGATATTGTGTTCAGCCAGTTGCTGTAGTCCTTCAGCGTCCAGTCTGGGTGTCCATTTGCTTCAATTGCCCAGTTCCGCCTCATTGTGGCTACTAGCTTCTCGAGAAGCATTGGGATATCGATGTGGTTCTGGAGATCAGCGGCCTGCATGTTGAGTATAATTGCCGTACTGAAGTGGCATAGTGGACTATGGACTCAAATTTATCAGCCTTTATCTTTTTAAGAAGTGATTTAATGATTACTTCTAGTTTTCCATAAATCTTCTTAAGAGTTGAAATCAACTCTGGCACCATTTCTGGTGATAAAATCAGACCGCCAGCAGTTTCCAAAGCCTTTCTTTAAGCGCCCGCTGCAGCCGCACCAAATTCTCCGCGTTATCGAAACCACATAATTCCGTGCTGTTGTTGAAATTACTTAAAAATGACGGCCACTCTTCCGGCCTGCTACTGAACGTTGGCAAATCTTTGCCTAAGACCTACCGCGCAGACATTTGATCTGCTGTCAGTACTCTTTGTGGTTTCATTTCCCTGTGCTGGATAGATGCACACACCGTCATTTTCGCCGGTGGCTTCTGTTGTTCTTCTTCATCACCGTCTTCCATCTCTAGGAGCTCGTACTTCCTCCTTAGGTACTCCATATCAAGCAACCGCTGCTCCTCCAATCGCTCCAGCTCCCGTTTCATATTTCTGCTCCGAATTTTCGCGGACTCCACAGAAGGTGAACTAGTTGGTCTTGTACCATTCGACTCCCCGCACCTAGTGCACATCCAACTTTTTTCAGCTACCGATTCATCTACTCCTGCACATGTGAAGTGAAACCATTTATCACATACATCGCACTGCACCATCTGATCATTATCTTCCGCCAAGCAGCTGCATACACCGTTTGTTCGACTCGTTGGCGACATCATACTTCTGCTCAACTCCTTTCCTTATTCTGCTCGAGAATGATTTCCTTTTCTTTTCTTTTTCCGAAATTAGCTTTATATTTTTCCAAGAATGTGACGGACAGTTAAAACAGCATTTCCATAGTATCTGATATTGAGTTTTATTAAAATTAAAAATACAAAGAATAATATATATTTATATACCTGACTTGGAAAAATGTACTGCACTGTAAAATCTGTCCATCCAAAGACCAAACCATCGTTAAAGAAATTAATTTAAAATATAAGTGCCGCCAACTGTAGAAAGAAAACGTGCTGTCATCAAGGGGTATTTCCACTGCTTTTTCATCCGGAATTCTGTGAGAAAGAAAGTGCTGCCATCAAGAATGTGTTCGTCACTCTTTGTCTGGAATTCTGTCAGTGACAGACCAGTTGACCGAATAATGAAAACATTAAGTTATTTAGGTCAAAAAACACGAGAAAAATGTCAAGAGTAGCCCCCAACACTGATTTATTCAATCGATTGCATCCTGCTTCGGATCCGTTCTCAACTAACACAAGATGCTCAGAAACACTTAAAAAAACAACGTCAAGCAAAGACGTTTGGAAACTTTTAATGTGAAAACTTCTTCTCTATTGATTCAAATTGTACATATTAGGCTTATCAATAAAAATTATTTTACAATTTTTTATTTTAAATTAATTTTTTAATTATGACCGGTTATTTCATACATATGAAACCATTATGCTGCGTGTCATCGAAACAACTTAAGAAAACTATTCAGCGGTAATCATTTTTTTATTGGCGGTGACCTCAACTACACGCATTGCAATTGGGGTTGCTTAAGAGCAAATTCTTGTGGTAATGTGCTTTACGACCGATCAATAAGGTACGCCTTTACAATTATGGAACCTTCTAGTCCTATCTACACATCAGCTTCTAGTAGGTTTTCTATGTCTACTTTAGATTTTTTTTAACAAAGGGAATCAAGAAATGTATTCGCATGAGTAGGTCGTAGTTTTTACCCCGTCCGCAATTGTATTTTATTTTTCGGGTATATAATCCCTAGTTGAATTTAATAGTGAGCGCTAACGATAAATAAAAGTCAGAAGTACCTTACGTAGAAACATAAGTATTATCACATTCATTTTGTGCTATGTTAAATTTTTTGCAAAAAAGAAGAAAATCTCCACCAACATTTTTGTTTTTGGTGCTTCATCGTCTTATCTCTTCGCCACTCTTCCCTTCTCTTGCTGAATCTCATTTGTTTTATCGCCACTGATTATGTCGTACTCGTATATAGCTGGATTTGGAACCAGAGCTAAAGCTCTTCATAGTAAGGCATCAACACCGTCACCACCAATTTCACCTATGACGATCAAACCCACCTGCGGTGCTTCTAATCTGCCGCTCGAATTGCTTGATGACTGGCTAGAGAAACATCATCTTTTGATCATCATCTTTCTCTCTAAAATTCAAACCATTCAACAGTTCTGGTCGAATTGATTTGATGCACTAAATAAAATTATCGTGAACTATAGTTCAACGTGTTGAAAGAGTTGAAGCTACTGATAATATGCTAACAATAAGAAAATAACTTCTCTCTTTACAAAAACAACATGATGTATAAGAGCACAAAGATATTGCTGCTGATGCTGTTCTATTCGGTATCCCCGAACAACCAAATCAAAATCTCAAAGAGATCTTCAATCGACTTTGTTTCACTATCGACTGCGGTCTACCCAAACTAAAACAAATCTTTCGTCCACGGCAATGTAACAAAATTATCTCACCTGTAATAATTAAATTCAATAGCCCACAAGAAAGAAACGCCGTTCTAGGCTCAGCTGCAGGTTATCGAAAACAGTACAACAAACAGCTTTGTCTTCGTGATGCGGATGGTCTAGTATACATCAACGACAGCTTAACGAGGAAAAACCGTGCGATTTTACAACGTGCAATGACCCTCAAGCGCGAAAATCAGCTGTATGGTGTTTACACAAAATTCGGCAGTGTATTTTTAAGATCAACTGCTAATGAGAAGAGCAAAATGATTGACCACATAGAAGAGCTGAATGATTTAGTGAAAATCAATGTCAACAGAAATTGTAATGACAGATCCAAGGATATGAATGCTGCTGCCGCGGGTGTAAAAACAAAATCGCAATTAACTATGAAAGAATCAATATTAAATCTTATTTCGTTCTTCTATTTTCTTATTTTTATTAAAACTTTTATATTTTAGCTTTTCTTCAACTTGTATGTATATACTCGTATGTTCATCTTCCGCTGTTTAGCTCATTTTCAAAAAGTTGCATTCCCTTTGAGTTGCTCGTCCGTTGCTTATTTTTTATTTGATTATATCAAGTAGAACTTCGTCCATGGTTAAGGACGTGGGTAATAATACTTTGCGCACAATGATACGGATCTTATCTAAGATTCGTGCGGGATTCTTGGTGTGTCATCTCTATGCACGTAGTCTTAATTCTTCTAAGCTAGATTACCTAAAATATGTTTTTGAGGGCTCAGATGTTGATGTTATTTGTGTGAGTGAAACGTGGTTTAAGCCCGATATCCATGAACATATCTCCGACATGATTGAGACCGAAGTCCAGGATCATATCTTCGATATGGTTGGTTATAAGTTGTATCACAATGACAGGATAACAAACACAATTGGAGGTGAGGTAGCAATCTATTGCAAATCAACATTAAGGTGTAAAGTGATTGGTAAATCTGAACATAACGAAATTTAATATTTAATGTCAGAGATGTCAGATGGTTATGTTAAATGTATTGTATCTTGTGTGATAACCCAAGCAGACGCTTTTCGACAAATACGTTTTTCTCGGCGCTAGCCAACTTCGCTCAGTTATATGAACATATCATTGTATGTGGAGATTTTAACACTGATCTTGGTAGACATGATGCTCTATCACACAAACTTATTGACTCGGTGCTATCCAATGGTCTTGTTATTAAAAACTCTCATCCTACTCGATATGCGCCAAATGCCAATCCTAGTTTATTAGATTTGTTAATAGACTCTGATGTCTCCTTTTTGATCAACTTGCTCTTGAAGGAATATCTGACCATGATTTGTGGTTTTGTTCTTATAATATTGATTTTTCACATGTTCCAATCCCGCATACATGCACTTACAGGGATTTTAAGTCTCTTGACGTTCACTCACTACATAAGGAAGCATGTGCAATACCATGGGAACACTGTTTGTATCTTAACTTTTTTTAGTTGAAAATTGAGGATCTATTAAAAATCATGTGCCGCTGAGGATAGGACAAATAAGAAATTTGAAATGTTCGTGGTTCACTTACGAAGTACTGCATACAATAAATAACCGCAGAAAAAAAAATAGAAACTGGAGACGAAGCCCTACACTTAGAAACTGGGAAATTTACTGTCTATACCGTAATCAATGTACTTTCGTCACTCGCTGTGTTAAGGGTAATTATTTTGCATCTATATTAAATGATTCGCTTCCTTCCAAACAGCTCTGGACAAATTTACGTAAAATTGGTGTTGGTAAAAACGGTGTTTTAGATCCAAATATTCTTAATTGCTCTTTTCTAACAAGTACAGGTAACCATCCTCAGTTCTCCTTACCAGAAGAATTCCTATGCGAGCTTAATTATGATTTTAAAGCAATAAACGAGAATGATGTTGTTGAAAGTATAGTTGCCCCTAAATCGAATGCCGTGGGTGAAGATGTCATCCCCCTCAGCTTTGTAAAAATGATTCTCCATCACTTATTACGTTCCTTAACCCATATAATTAATTATTGCTTAGCTTCTTCTACTTTCCCTGATAATTGGAAGGTTGCTAGAATTATACCTGTTGCTAAGAAATCACTGGCCTCACTTCCTACTGATTTTCGACCTATAAGTATCCTTCCTACCCTGTTAAATTTTTTGGGAAGATACTGGCAAAACAAATAATAGGTCATTTAAATAGAAATTCTCTGCTTTGACCTTTTCAGTCATGTTTTATATCCCAACATAGCTGTGCTACTGCAATGGTTAAAATTCTTGATGATATAAGGCCACAATATGCTCAAAGCAACCAGACGGTCCTATGATTGCTAGACTTCTCTAAAGCATTTTACAGGGTTAACCATAGCATCTTATGTAAAATGCTCCGCCAATATTTTGGCTTTAGTGATAGGGCAGTCAAATTGATAGGTTCTTATGTATGCAATCGTTCCCAGAGAGTTATAGTTGGTGAAGATTTTTCAGGTATCAGATATCTGCGTGAAGGTGTACCTCAAGGTTCTATCTTAGGTCCTATTCTTTTTTGTATTTTTATAAATAATATAACCTATGTATGTAATAGTGTATCTTTTCAAATTTATGCCGATTACATCCAAATTTATTTGTCAAGACTTATTGGACTAGTAGAGGATCTTTTTCATCGAATAAATGACGACCTCAAAGGTATACACAAATAGTCTATCGAAAATGGACTTATTTTAAATCCATCTAAGACCCAGGCAATTTTAATTTCAAAAAAGGTTTATCAGCCAGAAATATTATCGAATATACAAATTAAATTTGTTGATAAAGTCACCAGCTTAGGTTTTATAATAAACTGTAACCTCTCCTGTAATGCCCACATAAATTATATAATAGGCCTTATCTATGGCTGCCTTCGCAAGTTATGAACATGTTCCCGCTTTATCCCCCGTGTTACTAAGCTAAAATTAATGCAAACGTTGTTAGTTCCCATTATAACTTAGAGTGATGTAATATACTGCAGCTTGATTCTGCATCGAAAAAAGAAATTGCAGGTTGCTTTTAATGGAATGATTCGATATGTATATGGTCTTAGAAGATATGATCATGTATCTGCTTACCAAAACAGTATTTTATGCCGTTCGCTGACACAATATCTTGATACCAGAAACTGTATTTTCCTGCATAAAATCATATATTCGAAATCAGCACGGTATCTTTATGAAAAGCTACAATTTACACAGTCGGCTAGAGTATCTAATATTATAATTCAACCTTTCAACTATACTCATTCGTCGCGTCTTTTCTTTACTTATGCCATTAGGCTATGGAATTCCTTGCCTGAACACATAAAACGAACAACGAGAGCGTCTCAATTTAGGATAGCTATATTTAAATATTTCTCTGAACAGCAGTAGTTTTCTTTTAGTTTTCTAATTTCTTTTTTTTCTTACAGCTTTGTTCTTAGTTTTGCACTGATATTTACTTATATCTTAAATAAAACTAATTCTTTCTTAGTTCCTTTTAATATAAATATGTATCTGTGTCAATTACTAATGTAAAATTATTTTTGTTAGTACTCTAAAAAGACCAAGCCTTACTTGTACTTAATAATTAACTAAATAAATAAATAACTGAATACGTTTATTATCAACGATTGTCTAAAACTTCAGTACTTTGTGCCTGTTCACATTGGCGCGGGCAGGAAGATTGTCCGAAAGAGAGGGAACGATTTTTATTGAAGTGGGAAGAAGAAGGGTTACTTCCACCGAGAATCCATTTCTAAAGTGGATTCTCGGGTGCAACACATCGTTTTTTTCCATATCGTTCCATTTCTGACATATTTTTTCATTTTAGTTTTCGTCGTTGATGAGAAAGGAAGTGTGAAGAATAGGAAAAAAGGTATGTTTCAGGCCAACTGCTCAAATCTAAAAATTAAAAATGCTCCGATTAAAGTGTTCCACTTGTCAAAAAGTCTTTCAACCCCATGACAATGTTAACACGACGTTCATGGTGAGGACTTTCATCCCGTCGCCAATGTAAACAGGCACTTTCCCATGAAATGGAAAAACACTAAGGTTATTCCCATCTTAAAACGTGGCCGGGACCCTTCTTATCCAAACAGTTACAAGCTAATTAGCATTTTGAAAGGATTATAAAAATAAAACTTGATGCATTTCTAGGGACAAAGAACATTTTGACAGGGGTACAGTTTGGCTTCAGAAAACACGTTTCACTAAATTTTAAGAATTACCAAGGAAGTGAAATGAGAAACTGGCATTAATACAATTTTCGAATATTACAAACATTGGAAAATTAAAGTAAACGCTGAAAAAAATGAAGCTATTGTTATATCGTCGCGAGACCGTGCTTTCTCGTATCTAACGAGAGAAGACTCTAACTCTGGAGTTGATTAAAAGACTTTTTTTATTATATATATTTTTTTTATTATATTTTATTTTTACTGACTAAAGGTCCGCCGTCTTTAGCGTCGCTGCAACCTTGTCGTCTCAATTAGTCTGATAAAAAACTGACTTTCTTTTCGCATCGTATCTCTTTTATAACCTTTTTCTGTGCGTAGCCAAATCGGCTTGCGCAACCACTCCCATAACACTTACGATCATTCACCGCTTGTTCCAGTTTATTTTGCAGCTTGGGTGGTTGTTCTTTTGTCGGTTTCAAATGTCATCCCATTTGTCATTCACTTCCACACTCCGAACATTGTAAGTGCAATCCCATTCATAATTATTCTTTAATTGTTTCCTGGGATCGACCCAAATACAAAACATGTTCAGCGTCGTGTTTCGGTAGTGCGGCGAATGTACACCAGCACGTATGGCATATATTTACGTGCGGCTTCGAATTTCGGTGAATGACTCGGGTATGAACTTGACCGAAAATGCATATGCAGCTGGATATGTGGATTGTTGTGATAGTGTGTGCTGGGATCATGTGGTGTGTGAGAAAAAGACTGAATTGCTTTTTTCCACATGGCAATATTAACTTGAATAATTGCAATATACCTTGGGTTAATTCTGTTAAGTACCTTGGGGTGTACTTAGATCAGAAATTAACATCCGCCGCTCATATCAAGCATGTAAAAGAAAAAGTAAACATCACAGTTAAAATGCTTTATACCTTCATAAATTGCAAACCTTTACTTACTAGGTGGGGTGAAAAGTAACCTTCTTGACCACCAGAATGCGCTGCTACTGCAAAAAAAGGTTATGGTGCCTTGAAGTCCGTTCATATCTAGGTAGACATGCCAAATTTCAGAGCGATACTGTCTTTAGTTTTATTTTGACAGCTGATTGTTGTTGACGTGTTTGGCATCATGTTGAGTGTGGACAAAAACGATTTTCGTTCTCTCATAAAACATTATTTTTTGAATGGCAAAACGGTGAAGGAAAAAAAAGAAAAGTTGGATAAATAATATGGGGCTAATGCTCCGTCAGATTACACCGTCAAATATTGGTTTCGTCAAATCAAGTCCGCAGCGGCAGGCCCTCCGATGCGGTTACAGAGGACAATGTCAAAAAAATACGTGAAATGGTGTTGTCTGACCGGAAAGTGAAGGTGCGCGAGCTAGCAGATACCACAAAGATTAGTACTGAGCGCACACGCCATATTTTGGGCAATATTCTGCATATGAAAAAGTTATCCTGCCGCTGGGTGCCGCGCATGCTCACTCCTGACCAAAAACACGAACGCGAGAGCACTTGCTGATGCGGAATCGGGCGGACTTTTGGAGTCGATTGATAACTGTTGATGAAACTTGGATCCACTATTACACACCAGAGAACAGAATGAATGCCCGGCAATGGACTGAAGCCGGCACGAGTGCTCCGAAGCGGCCGAGGGAGGCTCGACGGGTCGGAAAGGTTATGGCGTCGGTTTTCTGGGATTGTCATGGCATACTCTTCGTGGACTACCTCGAAAAAGGAAAAACCATCAACAGCGAGTATGTGCATTATTGGAGCGATTGAAGGCCGAAATCGCTGCAAAACGGAATCACATGAAGCGAAAAAAAATATTGTTTTTGCAAGACAATGCGCCGGCGCACAAGAGCATCGAGACCACGGCTAAAACCAATGTAAGTCATTGGCTCCGATTGCTGTAGCATCCACCATATTCGCCCTGATTTGGCTCCCTCGGACTATTATCTCTTCCCAAACCTCAAAAGATGGCTCATTAATAAAAAATTCAGCTCACGCAAGTAAATCATCGACGCCACGGAGGAGTTTTTTGCAGACCTTCCGGAAAATTACTTTTCGGACGGGATCAAGAAGTTGGAAAATCGCTGGAATAAGTGTATCAAGCTAAAAGGGGACTAAATTGAATAAAATAAATAACATTTAAAAAAAAAATTTGTTTTCATTCCCAAGGAGGTTACTTTTCACCCCACCTAGTAGTGAGCTGAACAAAATGATCATCTTCAAAATAGTTTACCAACCAATAATTACATACGGCTCTCCCACTTAGGGGAACTGTGCTTAAAAGTTACAGATAAACATATCATTACGAAACCATGTGACAACTGTGGGAATGTATACAAGGTACTAATTCCAAGTTGTCACATAAACAAATTAAATGATATCATTTAATATGCCAAAAAACTCAGTACCCCAATCCTATGTCAACACATAAATAATAATTAGCTGTCTATATAGGGTACTTCGGCTTTTCTTTTCCGTGTCACCGGACACCCAATTCAGCGATACTCGAGGGTATCGGCTTCTCGCCTTTTCTTTTCCGTGTCAATAAGTAACCCACTTAAAACAATGTATCGACTGCATATCGCAATCGATAAACAAATTCCGGGAACCGATTGAGACATTCGTCCAATCGGAATTATCTGTGTCTCAATTTGAAAAAGTATAAAATAAGAAACTACGAAACTGTAAGGACAGTCTTTTCGGTCCCTTTAATACAATCGCACTATAATAAAATATTTATAAATATAAATGTTGTTTTAATAACCTGTTGTTTTAATTATATAAATTATATATTAAGGGACTGCAAATGATCTATGTTTTGAAAATGATGTTATATCTACCGTGGGACTTTTCAACAATTGTTCTCCATGAGAAAGCCAGAGTCATTCAGATTCCGAAAATTATTGAGATTCTCAATAAAAATTGGATAAGAAAATGTCCTTACGTAAATAATGATCTAGTCAGAGAATTTTAATTATTATAAATTGTTTTTTTTGTTTAATAAAATTGTATTATTCGATTATTTGTCATCTTATTATACGATATATTCACTTCTTTCCGAGTATTTATTTATTTATTAATTTTTTTGGTTAATTTATTTATTTATTTACTTACTTAATTGGTTCTTATTTATTTATATATTATTATTAATTTTAGTTGTTTCTATTTTGGACCTTGTAATTCTTTTTGTTAAACTTCAATTGTTATACATTTTAAATACCTACTCGTAGATGCTTTCTTTTGTATGAAGGTTTATTCTTAAAGTTTTTCCTTCAAACTAACATATGTACTCATAAGTATGCAAAGCGCACTTAGATCAATTGTAATTTCAGTAATACCATATCTCTGTGCTAAATGTGCTAGAATAACGAATTTAAATGTCTGTAAAAAAAATTTAATAAATACTCGTATTATTCGCAAATTAAAATAAGGTAAACAAAAGGTTTCCTTTTCAAATACCACGTTGCCCATCTCGGCTTGCACTTCAACTTTCAAGTTCATTTTCGGTGTTATTATTGTAGTATCATGCGGATTGGATTCCTCCTGAATAAACACTTCGCTGTTTTCATCTTCAAATATGCTAAAGGGGTTGTGTAATACTATGCAAGCCCCTACAATCGTTAACAATATTACGGTTGGCTGCGTCGATATACGAGGGGCGTTCAACATATTCTCGGTATGGGGGTGAAGATGTGGTTGTATATATAAATTGACTTATTTATCAAGTAATACTATTATTTTAGTGCATTCATGTAAAATTTCATATAAATGTGATTATTAATTCGCGTTTTATCTCTAGTTAAACAGAATCATAATGGCAACTGAGACGATGATGGTGAAAATTGAGCATCGCGCTGTAATTAAATTTCTCACTAAGCAAGGAAAAAGTCAAAAAACTATTCATGAAGAGATGGTGGCTATTTACCAGGGTTCCGCACCTTTATTATCAACTGTGCAAAAAAGGTCAAGTGAGTTCAAGAGAGGCAGAGAGAGCATTGAAGACGACCCCCGCTCCGGCGCCCCGGCTACTGCTTGTACGGGAGAAAGCATCAAAGAAGTCGAAAAAATTGTTCTTGAGGATGCCCGAATAAAGGTGAAAATGATGGCAGAGATCACCAAGCTTTCAATTGGTACCATTCACACCATTCTTCATGACCATCTTAACCTTTCAAACGTCAGTGCAAGGTGGGTGCCACGAATGCTCACAGCGCCTCAGAAAAAAGTGAGATTTGCATGCTGTAGGGAGCTTTTGGAGATGTGTAGTGAGAACGCGGACGGTGTTATGGATCGAATTGTTACTGGGGGCGAAACATGGGTCCACCACTATGACCCTGAAAGCAAACAAGAGTCCATGCAGTGGCATAAAAAAGGAACAGACCCCCCGAAGAAGTTCAAAGTCACTCCGTCTGCCGGGAAGCTCATGGCCACAGTTTTTTGGGACTCAAAGGGAATCTTGCTCATTGAGTACAGAAAAAAAGGTGAAATCATCAACGCCACATCCTACGTTTCCACTTTGCATAATTTGCGGGAGGAAATTAAAAAGAAAAGACGGGGTAAATTCGCAGCGGGTGTGTTGCTTCTTCATGACAACGCTCCTGTTCACACGGCGCGAGTTTCCAAGGCTGCTGCTCGAGATTGTGGTTTCGAAGAAATCCAACACCCACCCTATAGTCCAGACCTTGCCCCTAGTGATTATTTCCTGTTTCCGGATTTGAAAAAATGTCTTCGTGGAAAAAGATTTTCGGATGATGAAGAACTCAAGTCGGCAATAAATGGGTATTTTGCAGAGAAAGAGGAAATTTATTTTTTTGAGGGTTTAAAAAAGCTTATCTCAAGATGTAACAAATGCATTGATGTTAGAGGAGATTATATTGAAAAATAAAAACAATTTAAATTGAATTCGCATTTTCCTCCATATCGATACCGAGAATATATTGAACGCCCCTCGTATTTAAGGAGACAAAATCTTCCTTTCATCAACGCGAATGTTCTCTCGATCGTTATCCTTGCACGGCTGAAGTTTATATTAAACTAATTCTAAACTAAACTAAACTAATGATGGCCATTGTCCTTAAAAGGGGTCACTAAGTTCTCCATAGAGGGTAGGTCCCATCACCCACAGGATTGTAATTGGATTGTATTACCGCATCAATCTTGTCTTGTAGAAGACTATTTCTGATAACCCTAGCATCATGCAATCGAATCAAAAAACGATTGCCATAAAAACTTAGTAACACAGATATATCTATAACGTTTAATGGCAGTTCATCTGTTCTGCTAGTGAGCAAATTTAATTTGTTTTGAAAAAATTTTGTTGACAAATGCTTGATATTTGTGAAAATTCATTGGAAAGCTCATCGCAAACGAAGAAATAGGATCCATTAAGTAGCATAGATGAACTAACATGGATGGCAAACTTTACAGGCATTGGGCAACCAAAATCCGCTCTCCACTGATCGCCTCTATCCATGACCCTGCCTGTGATGACGTGTGAATTGTCATCAATGTCAATTTCTCATAAAACTCATAAAACGTCATCCATATTACACATTCATAGTAAACTTTACGTGAAAATCGCTCTCATGCTATGATTTCTTTTTGTAAACTGCTCTCATTCTAGCAATTCATGGCAGTTTATAGAGATGTATATGCAACGCGTTGATAATTGGCCTACAGTATTCCTGTGAGAGGTTTAAGGGTTTCCAAAAGGGTTAGTAGAGTCTGCCATCTAAATTAGTTCATCTATGCTAAGTAGTTAGCGTATATAAATATTGACACTATGTTATTGTTGTAATTTACACGCAATTTATTTTGGCCGATAGCGGATGCGCAAAAAAACACGTCTATTGTGTTCTTGTTAGCCACTTTACATAGTCTCTGACTGGATGACATAAAACATCTAGTACCTCGCAAAATACCTAGTGCGCTGCACTTTATGAAAAATTAAATCGGTCAGACAATGATCATAGAAATTTTTTAAATAAAGGATATACACGAGACTTGCCGAAAAATAAGTTCGACTCATCCTGAAGTGGGAACAGAATTCTTCCAAGCACAAGTGTTCACAAAATTTTACTTAAATAATAGTTTATCATCTACGTCACCCATTTTAACCTCGCTTAAATTTTTTAATAATATGAATTATTTATTAAAAATTGAATTATTTTCAACAAGTTTTAACTAAGAATTGAAATAAAATATTTAATTATGACACATGTGACATATAGAAATGTCAATTGCGTTTCTAGCAAATTTGCTGTTCAGTATTGACACTCAGTAAAGTTCTTTCAACGCCCCTTGGTGGCATTTTTTTTACATACACGGCTAGACTGATTTTTGACAGCCGGGAGCATATTCGTATGTAAAGTTTAATTTCGGTGTGGAACAAAATAAATAAATTTGTTAAAGAACTTACTGTTGTCTAATAAGTATAAAGCTAGAATGTGTACTTGTGATATGTTTAGATGGCTTCGTTTAAATAGAGTCGTACTTTAAAAAATTTAAACAAAGCACTTGTGAAACACGAAGAAATTGTTGTGTTGTTATTTTTCCATTAAATATTTAGTGAATACTGTGTAATATAGTGTCTTTTTGTTATATAGGGTCCGCCATCTCACGCTTTTTTCAACTAGTGCTTATTTCGTGAATGGTAACACTTAGCTCATGTCTGATTTGACAGATAATTAGTTTTATCCTTCCGCTGAAGGAATATGGTTATGTATACGCTTGAACTACGCTGGGAACGTGGGCCTGCGATCGACTTAGAGAAGATGCCGATTTTGCCAAAAAAATCATCTTTTCAGATGAAGCTCATTTTGATCTTGGCGGGTATATAAACAAGCAAAATTGTCGCATTTGGGGCACAGAAAACCCGCACGCATACATTGAAAAGCCGATACACCCAAAACGAGTCACTGTTTGGTGCGGATTTTGGTCCAGAGGCATAATTGGGCCATTTTTCTTCGAAAATGAGCAAGGAGTGGCCGTTACAGTCAATGGCGATCGTTATCGGGCCATGTTGAACGAATTTTTGTTCACAAAAATTGAAGAGGAGGATATTGGCAACATTTGGTTTCAGCAGGACGGCGCTACGTGCAACACAGCCGAAGCTACACTCGATGTTTTGCGCCCTGTTTTTGAAGATCGCATTATCAGCCGCAGAGCTGATGTCGTTTGGCCACCTCGGAGCTGCGATTTGACACCGTTGGACTATTATTTGTGGGGTGCCGTAAAAGATAAGTGTTACGCCGACAAGCCAGAGACAATTGACGCTTTAAAGGACAATATTCGTGAAGCCATTGGTGAAATACAGCTGCACACAATCGATAATGTGCTTAAAAATTGGACCGATCGTGTAGGCTACTGCATGGCCAGCCGAGGCAGCCATTTGAATGAAATTATTTTCCATTATTAACCGGAAGTATTGTACTTTCAAATAAAAAAAGAAATTTGAGAAAATATTCAGTAGTTTTTTTTTAAAGCATTTTCAAAACAAAAAACAAATTTTTTTGGCGGACCCTATATATATGGTTAAAGAAATCAATAAAGATAGTGAAATGCGGCTGAAAATTCGCATAGTTGGAATACTACTCATGTGTATGTACATGCATATACTCCTAGCAGAATATTTTAAAATGACTATTTCGATTGGTGGAAGTGAAAGAATACTCAAAGCTGGTTGCATTTACTCTCTTGCACTTGATTCTACTTCAATTATAACTTAAGAACCAAGCCAATTTGCACCAACTTTTCAGTTTCACCAACTGAAATATTCCCCATGAAATAATATTGCTGTAACATTAAAAGGATTCCATCTATGAAAATTTTAAGTAGCATTTCACTGCCACGATTCTATTTAAACTATCCCATCTAATTAATTCACAAGCACTTATTTAGAAACTCGCGTATCATTTCTCGACATTTTAACCCAACACGTATTTGAAAACAAAAATTTCTTTAACAAATTTAAGAATATTATTCCGTACCGAATTTTCACTTTTCATACGAATTTGTTCCTGCTAATGATCTGTCAGAAATTTATAAAGGCGATATAGTACAAACAATTTCCGCCAGAATTTTCTTTCCGAGTATCAATAATGTAGTTTCTATGTGTGAACAAAAAAAAAAAACACCGAAAGGAATCAGTCCACGCCTACTCAACCAACCTACACTCATAAAATGAAATGTCATGCATTAATTTGCCCATCTAAGTTAAAAGGAAAAATGTCAGACGAAAGGTCTGAAATTTAGTCTGACATATTCGTATCTCGTGGAGACGCGGTGTTACTTAATATTTTGTCAGCTGGATGTCATTGGTAACTTTGACAGCTGCTGAAACATAATAATTGGAAAAACTATCATTCTATCTGGCCACTCTATATATAACAACGGTCAAATCCAGAGAAGTGTGAATAAAATTCTTTCTCAGAGAGAAAATTTGTTAAAAGGTAAGCGAACGGATTTGTGACCGTTTTGTACAGTTTTGGTTCCCAAAAAAAATATATTAAAAAAATAGTTTTTCAAATTCTTGAACTTCAGGGCGAAGATTATTTAGACCTAGACACGTCTGAATGGGTTCTTCCGATAATTGAATAACTTATTTTCAAAACGTGACATGTAAATACGAGTATTTAAAAAAAATTTCAGGAGACGAAAAAAACTGATTAATTTCAGTTTTCTTGGAGTAAAAATTATAACAAAGATATGAAAGCGTGCGGCTTGAGTAAGTGCACTAAGTTCCATTTTTAACGTATTTCTAGGACACATATAAAAAAGGATAAAAATAAATAACTGTAAAATGTTTGTGTGGGTACAAATAATAGAACTTATTCTTTTCAATACAAATCCCTTTATTCAGTACAGTTACAATTCACTATTTAATTCTTTCTCAAATTCAACTTTGGAACTGATTTGCATACCTTTGGGATGCTGGTATTTATACTCGAATGACATACTTCGAGAACAATCCACGCCATCCAGCGTCCCATACAATTTCCAATTTGCTAGAAAATTCGATTCCACTCTCCAGTCTCCAGACTTTGTTATTCCAATATCGAAACCTTCTGGTCTTCGACATTTTCTGCTAGATGTCGCTGCTCATATTTAAGTGGTTATCACATTGCTCCCTCCCTACAGTTGTTCGTCCCGAACAACTTCGTCATTCAGCATCCCGTTGAAATGACACATTCTATCCAAATGGACCACTTTCAATTTTCCTCGATTCCCACGCTGGATCCGGTAGACAACGTCATTAATGCGGGTTATCACCTTGTATGGACCTTCCCAGTCCTGTTGCAATTTTGGTGATTTGCCTTTCTTACGCTGAGGATTATACAGCCAAACCAGATCTCCTTCGTTGAAACCGGAAGATTTCACCTTGATATCGTACCTAGTTTTCATGCGGCTGCTTGCTAGCTTCATCTTTTCTCTGGTGCCTGCTGCGTAAGTCATTGACGTACTCGTTCACCTCTTTGGGCTCCGTCGGTGGGGATCCGAATTTTGCTTCACTTGGCAACCGAATCGTTTGACCAAATAAGATCTCGGATGGTGTGTGCCCTGTTGAGCTATGGACCGCGTTTCGGTAGGCCATTAAGAAGAGGGGTATGTGTCGATCCCAATCCCGCTGGCAGTTGCTGACAACCTTAGATAGATGCTCATTCAAGGTCCGATTGAATCGCTCGACCATTCCATCAGATTGAGGGTGTAGTGGCGTTGTCCTTGTCTTTCTTATTCCCAAATATTGGCATATTTCCTGGAAGACTTTTGATTCAAAGTTTCGCCCTTGATCAGAGTGCAGCTCCATTGGTACCCCAAATCTGCTCACCCAGTTGTTGACTATCTGTTCGGCTACGGTCTTAGCCTCTTGATTTGGGATGGCAAACACTTCCGGCCACTTACTGAAGTAATCCATGACTACGAGCGTATATCGGTTTCCATTAAAGGTTTCGGGAAACGGCCTAGCGATGTCGATGGCTATTCGTTCGAAAGGTGCTCCGACATTGTATTGTTGCATTTGTCCATGTGGCTTTACTTTTGGACCCTTGGTAGCCGCACACCTTATGCACTTTTTGCACCAATTCTCGACATCTTGTTTAGCGCTTAGCCAATAGAAACGTTCCCTTACCTTTTCCAACGTCTTGTTAATTCCCAAATGGCCTCCTGAGATTCCGTCATGTATTTCATGGAGCACTTGGTTGACTCTGGATCGTGGCACAATTAGCTGCATACGAGATGTTGTCCCATCTGCACTTTCCCATTTTCTCTTCAGCAATCCATCTTGCACAAAAAGCGAGTCCCACTGTGCCCAGTATGCCTTCAGAGTTTGGCTCCGATCTGATATCTGCTGCCAGCTTGGTCTTTCCTCGTGTTCCTTCCAGGCCAATATTGGTTCGATGTCATTGTCTGCCTGTTGGGAGGAACGGATTTCGTCTATACTCCAACCCTCTATTGGCTCAGTCCTGATCGTTTGGATAGTTGCCTGTTCTTTCGCTTCTTTACCACTGACTACTTCTGCTGGGAGGCTTTCGTTGCATTGTTTTACCTGTGAGACTGGGATAATTACCCTGGAGTCAACTTCTGCTACAGACTTCTGCCCCGCGAAGTAAACATTTCCTAACTGATGGCTCGATTGATAACTGTTGATGAAACTTGGATCCACTATTACACACCAGAGAACAGAATGAATGCCCGGCAATGGACTGAAGCCGGCACGAGTGCTCCGAAGCGGCCGAGGGAGGCTCGACGGGTCGGAAAGGTTATGGCGTCGGTTTTCTGGGATTGTCATGGCATACTCTTCGTGGACTACCTCGAAAAAGGAAAAACCATCAACAGCGAGTATGTGCATTATTGGAGCGATTGAAGGCCGAAATCGCTGCAAAACGGAATCACATGAAGCGAAAAAAAATATTGTTTTTGCAAGACAATGCGCCGGCGCACAAGAGCATCGAGACCACGGCTAAAACCAATGTAAGTCATTGGCTCCGATTGCTGTAGCATCCACCATATTCGCCCTGATTTGGCTCCCTCGGACTATTATCTCTTCCCAAACCTCAAAAGATGGCTCATTAATAAAAAATTCAGCTCACGCAAGTAAATCATCGACGCCACGGAGGAGTTTTTTGCAGACCTTCCGGAAAATTACTTTTCGGACGGGATCAAGAAGTTGGAAAATCGCTGGAATAAGTGTATCAAGCTAAAAGGGGACTAAATTGAATAAAATAAATAACATTTAAAAAAAAAATTTGTTTTCATTCCCGAGGAGGTTACTTTTCACCCCACCTAGTAGTGAGCTGAACAAAATGATCATCTTCAAAATAGTTTACCAACCAATAATTACATACGGCTCTCCCACTTAGGGGAACTGTGCTTAAAAGTTACAGATAAACATATCATTACGAAACCATGTGACAACTGTGGGAATGTATACAAGGTACTAATTCCAAGTTGTCACATAAACAAATTAAATGATATCATTTAATATGCCAAAAAACTCAGTACCCCAATCCTATGTCAACACATAAATAATAATTAGCTGTCTATATAGGGTACTTCGGCTTTTCTTTTCCGTGTCACCGGACACCCAATTCAGCGATACTCGAGGGTATCGGCTTCTCGCCTTTTCTTTTCCGTGTCAATAAGTAACCCACTTAAAACAATGTATCGACTGCATATCGCAATCGATAAACAAATTCCGGGAACCGATTGAGACATTCGTCCAATCGGAATTATCTGTGTCTCAATTTGAAAAAGTATAAAATAAGAAACTACGAAACTGTAAGGACAGTCTTTTCGGTCCCTTTAATACAATCGCACTATAATAAAATATTTATAAATATAAATGTTGTTTTAATAACCTGTTGTTTTAATTATATAAATTATATATTAAGGGACTGCAAATGATCTATGTTTTGAAAATGATGTTATATCTACCGTGGGACTTTTCAACAATTGTTCTCCATGAGAAAGCCAGAGTCATTCAGATTCCGAAAATTATTGAGATTCTCAATAAAAATTGGATAAGAAAATGTCCTTACGTAAATAATGATCTAGTCAGAGAATTTTAATTATTATAAATTGTTTTTTTTGTTTAATAAAATTGTATTATTCGATTATTTGTCATCTTATTATACGATATATTCACTTCTTTCCGAGTATTTATTTATTTATTAATTTTTTTGGTTAATTTATTTATTTATTTACTTACTTAATTGGTTCTTATTTATTTATATATTATTATTAATTTTAGTTGTTTCTATTTTGGACCTTGTAATTCTTTGTGTTAAACTTCAATTGTTATACATTTTAAATACCTACTCGTAGATGCTTTCTTTTGTATGAAGGTTTATTCTTAAAGTTTTTCCTTCAAACTAACATATGTACTCATAAGTATGCAAAGCGCACTTAGATCAATTGTAATTTCAGTAATACCATATCTCTGTGCTAAATGTGCTAGAATAACGAATTTAAATGTCTGTAAAAAAAATTTAATAAATACTCGTATTATTCGCAAATTAAAATAAGGTAAACAAAAGGTTTCCTTTTCAAATACCACGTTGCCCATCTCGGCTTGCACTTCAACTTTCAAGTTCATTTTCGGTGTTATTATTGTAGTATCATGCGGATTGGATTCCTCCTGAATAAACACTTCGCTGTTTTCATCTTCAAATATGCTAAAGGGGTTGTGTAATACTATGCAAGCCCCTACAATCGTTAACAATATTACGGTTGGCTGCGTCGATATACGAGGGGCGTTCAACATATTCTCGGTATGGGGGTGAAGATGTGGTTGTATATATAAATTGACTTATTTATCAAGTAATACTATTATTTTAGTGCATTCATGTAAAATTTCATATAAATGTGATTATTAATTCGCGTTTTATCTCTAGTTAAACAGAATCATAATGGCAACTGAGACGATGATGGTGAAAATTGAGCATCGCGCTGTAATTAAATTTCTCACTAAGCAAGGAAAAAGTCAAAAAACTATTCATGAAGAGATGGTGGCTATTTACCAGGGTTCCGCACCTTTATTATCAACTGTGCAAAAAAGGTCAAGTGAGTTCAAGAGAGGCAGAGAGAGCATTGAAGACGACCCCCGCTCCGGCGCCCCGGCTACTGCTTGTACGGGAGAAAGCATCAAAGAAGTCGAAAAAATTGTTCTTGAGGATGCCCGAATAAAGGTGAAAATGATGGCAGAGATCACCAAGCTTTCAATTGGTACCATTCACACCATTCTTCATGACCATCTTAACCTTTCAAACGTCAGTGCAAGGTGGGTGCCACGAATGCTCACAGCGCCTCAGAAAAAAGTGAGATTTGCATGCTGTAGGGAGCTTTTGGAGATGTGTAGTGAGAACGCGGACGGTGTTATGGATCGAATTGTTACTGGGGGCGAAACATGGGTCCACCACTATGACCCTGAAAGCAAACAAGAGTCCATGCAGTGGCATAAAAAAGGAACAGACCCCCCGAAGAAGTTCAAAGTCACTCCGTCTGCCGGGAAGCTCATGGCCACAGTTTTTTGGGACTCAAAGGGAATCTTGCTCATTGAGTACAAAAAAAAAGGTGAAATCATCAACGCCACATCCTACGTTTCCACTTTGCATAATTTGCGGGAGGAAATTAAAAAGAAAAGACGGGGTAAATTCGCAGCGGGTGTGTTGCTTCTTCATGACAACGCTCCTGTTCACACGGCGCGAGTTTCCAAGGCTGCTGCTCGAGATTGTGGTTTCGAAGAAATCCAACACCCACCCTATAGTCCAGACCTTGCCCCTAGTGATTATTTCCTGTTTCCGGATTTGAAAAAATGTCTTCGTGGAAAAAGATTTTCGGATGATGAAGAACTCAAGTCGGCAATAAATGGGTATTTTGCAGAGAAAGAGGAAATTTATTTTTTTGAGGGTTTAAAAAAGCTTATCTCAAGATGTAACAAATGCATTGATGTTAGAGGAGATTATATTGAAAAATAAAAACAATTTAAATTGAATTCGCATTTTCCTCCATATCGATACCGAGAATATATTGAACGCCCCTCGTATTTAAGGAGACAAAATCTTCCTTTCATCAACGCGAATGTTCTCTCGATCGTTATCCTTGCACGGCTGAAGTTTATATTAAACTAATTCTAAACTAAACTAAACTAATGATGGCCATTGTCCTTAAAAGGGGTCACTAAGTTCTCCATAGAGGGTAGGTCCCATCACCCACAGGATTGTAATTGGATTGTATTACCGCATCAATCTTGTCTTGTAGAAGACTATTTCTGATAACCCTAGCATCATGCAATCGAATCAAAAAACGATTGCCATAAAAACTTAGTAACACAGATATATCTATAACGTTTAATGGCAGTTCATCTGTTCTGCTAGTGAGCAAATTTAATTTGTTTTGAAAAAATTTTGTTGACAAATGCTTGATATTTGTGAAAATTCATTGGAAAGCTCATCGCAAACGAAGAAATAGGATCCATTAAGTAGCATAGATGAACTAACATGGATGGCAAACTTTACAGGCATTGGGCAACCAAAATCCGCTCTCCACTGATCGCCTCTATCCATGACCCTGCCTGTGATGACGTGTGAATTGTCATCAATGTCAATTTCTCATAAAACTCATAAAACGTCATCCATATTACACATTCATAGTAAACTTTACGTGAAAATCGCTCTCATGCTATGATTTCTTTTTGTAAACTGCTCTCATTCTAGCAATTCATGGCAGTTTATAGAGATGTATATGCAACGCGTTGATAATTGGCCTACAGTATTCCTGTGAGAGGTTTAAGGGTTTCCAAAAGGGTTAGTAGAGTCTGCCATCTAAATTAGTTCATCTATGCTAAGTAGTTAGCGTATATAAATATTGACACTATGTTATTGTTGTAATTTACACGCAATTTATTTTGGCCGATAGCGGATGCGCAAAAAAACACGTCTATTGTGTTCTTGTTAGCCACTTTACATAGTCTCTGACTGGATGACATAAAACATCTAGTACCTCGCAAAATACCTAGTGCGCTGCACTTTATGAAAAATTAAATCGGTCAGACAATGATCATAGAAATTTTTTAAATAAAGGATATACACGAGACTTGCCGAAAAATAAGTTCGACTCATCCTGAAGTGGGAACAGAATTCTTCCAAGCACAAGTGTTCACAAAATTTTACTTAAATAATAGTTTATCATCTACGTCACCCATTTTAACCTCGCTTAAATTTTTTAATAATATGAATTATTTATTAAAAATTGAATTATTTTCAACAAGTTTTAACTAAGAATTGAAATAAAATATTTAATTATGACACATGTGACATATAGAAATGTCAATTGCGTTTCTAGCAAATTTGCTGTTCAGTATTGACACTCAGTAAAGTTCTTTCAACGCCCCTTGGTGGCATTTTTTTTACATACACGGCTAGACTGATTTTTGACAGCCGGGAGCATATTCGTATGTAAAGTTTAATTTCGGTGTGGAACAAAATAAATAAATTTGTTAAAGAACTTACTGTTGTCTAATAAGTATAAAGCTAGAATGTGTCTCGAAATAAGTACTTGTGATATGTTTAGATGGCTTCGTTTAAATAGAGTCGTACTTTAAAAAATTTAAACAAAGCACTTGTGAAACACGAAGAAATTGTTGTGTTGTTATTTTTCCATTAAATATTTAGTGAATACTGTATAATGAAGTGTCTTTTTGTTAAATATATGTTTAAACAAATCAATATATGTACTCGTAGATAGTGAAATGCAACTGGAAATTCGTATAGATGGAGTCCTATATATACGAGTAAATATATATAGGGTCCGCCATCTAATGTTTTTTTTTTCACCTGTGTTTATTTCGTGAATGGTAACACATAGCTCATTTCTGATTTGACAGATAATTAGTTTTATCCTTCCGCTGGACGAATATGGTTGTGTATACGCTTGAACAACGCTGGGAACGTGGGCCTGCGATCGACTTAGAGAAGATGCCGATTTTGCCAAAAAAAATCATCTTTTCAGATGAAGCTCATTTTGATCTTGGCGGGTATGTAAACAAGCAAAATTGTCGCATTTGGGGCACAGAAAACCCGCACGCATACATTGAAAAGCCAATACACCCAAAACGAGTCACTGTTTAGTGCGGATTTTGGTCCAGAGGCATAATTGGGCCATTTTTCTTTTTTTTGGCCGTTACAGTCAGTGGCGATCGTTATCGGGCCATGTTGAACGAATTTTTGTTCACAAAAATTGAAGAGGAGGATATTGGCAACATTTGGTTTCAACAGGACGGCGCTACGTGCCACACAGCTGAAGCTACACTCGATGTTTTGCGCCCTGTTTTTGAAATTCGCATTATCAGCCGCAGAGCTGATGTCGTTTGGCCACCTCGGAGCTGCGATTTGACACCGTTGGACTATTATTTGTGGGGTGCCGTAAAAGATAAGTGTTACGCCGACAAGCCAGAGACAATTGACGCTTTAAAGGACAATATTCGTGAAGCCATTGGTGAAATACAGCTGCACAAATCGATAATGTGCTTAAAAATTGGACCGATCGTGTAGGCTACTGCATGGCCAGCCGAGGCAGCCATTTGAATGAAATTATTTTCCATTATTAATTGGAAGGATTGTACCTTCAAATAAAAAAAGAAATTTGAGAAAATATTCAGTAGTTTTTTTTTATAGCATTTTCAAAAAAAAAAATATATTTGGCGGACCCTATATATATATATATATATATATATATATATATATATATATATATACGAGTATATACTGTTGGGTCTCAAGAATATCAACATTGAACTACCATATATTATTCTATTCTATGCGATGTCAATAAAGTGATTGAATAATCTGCTATCTACAATAGATACATTCTGTAATTTTTATAACACTTTGTACAAATTATTACAGATTAGAATGTGGAGCCACTTGCAGTTTTAGTCACCATATTTTTTACTGTTACGATAATTATGACGTGTTACTTGACTTGAATATGACCGTTTACCGGTTAGTTAGTAAAAATAAAGTTTAATTGTTCAATAACTCGCAAGGAAGACAGTATCTATTTTGTTTTCCCTCCGCTCGCTAAATTGCAAAGTGCTAAGACTAATTTTTCGTCCAATATCGAACCATCCCAATGAAGATCCAACTACTTTTTTGCTAGTAGAGATCCTAAGTTGAAATTAAGAAAACGTTCTTAACGTACATTTCTGGCGCCTAACGTGTGTGGAAAAACCCTAAATAAATAAAAAACTTTGAAACAAATTCACAAACATTTCCAAAAGATAAAGTGAATCGCATTTCGGTTATCGGCTTCGGGTGTGCAAGTGCTAATACAGAAGAAGGGGAGATATACCATCTGGACCAGCGGATTTATGTATATTGAGATCTTTAAGTACTCTTGCTACTACACGAGTACGAAAGTAGATTTGTCACATTGAAGATTCGACGCACTCAAGTGTAGGCGGAGACAAAGCACAATCTGGGAGTGTTGAGCTGGCCGCAAAGTGTGCAGCAAGCAGATTGGCCTAGTCTAAAGAGCTGACAGCTGGAATGTCATTGTGAATGAGCGTTGGGATGGAGGATGAGGCAGAGGTTCTGTTTTTTTTGACAAACGACCAAAAGTTTTTACTACCTTTGGGACATTGTAGTATTTTTTGCCCCAACGTTTGGTCGTACTGAAATTTCACACGCTTAAGAAAGACGTTGCAGTCATCCCTGGCTCGTTTAAACTTTTTTTGGTTTTCCTCGGTCGGGTTGGTCTTGACGGACCGAAAAAACATTTCTCTAATCCTACAGCTTGAGTCGTACCATGACTTTTCTTTTGCTTTGATGCTCTTCATCCGATGAGGGATAAAGGATCTCATTCGAAAGAGAATGGTGTCTGTGATCATATCAGCAGCGGCATCCACGTCGTTATTGAGGAAACATAACGACCGGTTAAAATTCCTAAAGAAGGTGTTAAAACCGCTCTAGTTGGCTTTCTCGTATTGCCATACGGTTCTTTTAGTAATGTTTTCTCTAATTGGCTGATATGGCACATTGGTCCGACGACCCTAGAAGGGAGAGCACATCAACGGTGTACTTATCAGGGTGAGAAGTTAAAAACAAGTCCAGGGTGGTGGCGGTGTATGCGCGTGGGCTAATTTACAGGCTGCGTTAGGTTGTTTTCCGCAGCGAAGATCTCAACACACCGTCCTTCGGGTGTTGTCTGTCCAGAATGTCGAAGCCATCCAGAATTATGTATATTGTCGCCGTTGGACAACAACATATCCAATTTAATAAGCTAGAATATTGTTCAATTACATGTTGCGGAACCTTTTCTATTCTTGACTACGTCTGAAATTTTCCAAACTCAATCATTAGTTCAGTTAATCAGTCACACATACATTCGCGATAACTAACTCATTTTGGTCGACAAGCGTTGTTAATAAATTTAACTAGCAATATGGTAAATGAGCCAACTATTGAAGAGTTGCAACAAATGCGTGCATCTACAAAGGGCAGCATTACCAGTATTAAGAATCTGATAGAAACAAAAGCGGACACTTTATCCGCAACAGAATTGGAATGCCAGTTAGGGATATTAGAGTCTTATTTTAAAAAAGTTCTTTCATATTAAACTCAAATTGAGCGGAAGGTACCTGGTGACCCTAATCGTGGCGAGTTATAAGATTTGTATATAGCTACCAAAACAAAAATTAAATCGCAGTCGTTATCTGGCAAACGCCGCGTACAGACGTGTGAAGAGTGCAACTGATACCGATTAATTAGTCCGAACTGTCAAATTTTTCCGCCACTTTTAAAATTATTATTTAAAATTATTTATTTATTAATTTTTTGTTTTTCTTCCTCTTGCTTCCCCTTGCAGTTTGAATAAAAAACTCCTCTGGTGTATTAAAAAACATAAAAACAATGCCGGGGGCTAAAGACCCCCCCAAAAAGGGATGGTTTAGCGGTCTCGATCCCGATACGCCCCTAAACCAGCGCCCCAAAGCCAAACGCAAATCTACCGAACCTCACAACCCACCACTTCCAACCATCTCTACCAATGATGACAATATACCGCGCTACTTAGTGATTTCAAGTTTAGGGAAATTTGATAAGCAAGATAAAATACGTCCACTATCATCATATAACCTCTTTCAAATCAATCGCGGCTTAGAATTCATTTCTAAGGAAATTTTAGAGGTCACAGCCATGCGCTCCGGTGATCTTCTAGTGAATGTGACCAATCTTCAAACTGCAAACAAATTCCTAAAAGTAAAACATATTGACACCATCCCAGTGAAAATTTCGTCCCACACGACTCTCAACTCAGTCCAAGGAAGAATTTACTCCCCCCATATCCGAGACATTCCAGAAGATGAACTCTTAAGCGAACTCAAAGCACAAAAGATAATACAAATTAAAAAGTTGTTCAAAAAAATTAATAACGAATTGGTTCCAACTGGAGCTGACATTCTAACCTTCGATTTGATACGACGTCCCAGTCAAATAAAATTAGGCTGGCTAATCTGCAAAGTGGAAAAATATATCCAAAACCCAATGAGATGCCTTAATTGTCAAAAATTAGGGCACACGAAAAATCACTGCAACAACGCTAAAACTTGCAAAGAATGCTGTCTGCCACCACCACACGAGCGATGCTCTCGCATATACTGCATTAATTGCAATGAAGATAACCATACCGCTTATGATTCTTCATGTCCAACTTTCCTACGACACAAGTCAGCCAACAAAATAAAATCTGACCCGCGGTGCACACTTCGGGAAGCCAGGCAGATCTATAGAGACGACCCCGTATTACACCAACTACCAACTAAAAAGAAACATCCTGGGACCAAACCATCTATAGCAGAAATAATATAAAAATAAAAATATAAAATATAAAAATATGAAAATAGAATACTAACAAAAACCATCACTCCAGCACAACACAAAATACCACCACCGATAAGCCAACATTTTCTTCAATCTCAATTTCACCCCCTATCCCCGCTCCACAACATCACAATCAAACATCAACAAAATATAACTCCAACAACCCGACAGCAACGACTCAAACAACCACCAAAACACAAATTAACCTCCAAAGCACCCCTTCACCCACAAACAACAGCGTTTTACCGCCTCCTTCCTCGATATCAAAAGTTACAAACTCACTTCTTAAAGAAAACAATTACTACGCTAAGATAATGGATACCGATGATGTCCAATAACGTTTCTATTAACTCCAAAAACAGCAACTCCGCTGCCAGGGGATTGAATCCTCCAAGCACACTTGGGAGCTTGCGAGACTCAACATCAGGACAGCGGAGCCACAAAATAAACACAACTTCACATCCCACAAAACCCCTATTCAAAAGATCATCGTTAAAAGTCCTTCAATGGAACATGGATGGTTATTCAAATAACTACCATGAACTCCAAATCTTCAAGAAACACACGTTCCTATCGGTTCAAGTCCTAATCATCCGAAACAATATGCACCCCATTTTGTTAACAACAACTCCGCCGCCAAGGAAGGAATTGGGCTACTTGTTCACAAATCCATTCCACACAAGTTTATTAACATTCCATCGAATATTTCCGCTGTTGGTGTAATAATAGAACTTACGAGTAGCATCAAAACTATAATCTGTACATACATTCATCCAAAACAAGCCTTTACCAGTCATGACTTAGAAAATATTGTTAACAGATTTAACACACCAATATTGATAACTGGCGACTTCAATGCCTGGAACCCTATTTGGGGTTCCCCTAGTCTTAATACCTGTGGAAAAACTGTTGAACAATTTTATATTAACTCCAACCTTGCAATTTTGAACAATGGCTCCCCTACTCATTTTTCCACTCATAAGAGCTTCACTTAATCTTTTCCTCCCCTTCCCTCGTTCCAAACACAAAGTGGAATATTTTATCTGATCTCTACGGAAGCGACCATTTTCCTATCATCACTGAAATAGCATTCGATAACCGCACAAATCATGACAATGTCGTACATAAGTTTCAATTAGATAAAGCAGAAATAAAGCCCTTATTTCAATCCAAAACATTAGACTTTTTGGCCAACAAAGACATCTCTGCTAATATCAACAAAGAGGCTGTCCTTATTCAAAAATCCATTCGATTTGCAGCTAATGTAGCCATTCCACAAACAAAAAACTTACCATATAAACGTATTGTGCCCTGGTGGAGTAATGATTTGGGCAAACTCCGCCAAACGAAACAAGCAGCCTTCAAAAACTTTCAAAAAGTACCCCACTACAACCAACCTAATTGTTTTTAAAAAAGCCAATGCTGTTTTCAGGAAGGCGGCAAAAGAAGCAAAAAGGAGCAGCTTTGAAAAATTCACTTCCAATAGTAATCCCAACTCCCCGCCTAAGAAACTTTGGTCGGATATTAATTCTCTCACCGGCAACTACAAACCATTTTCCATTAAAACCATAAAAGATCACTCCCAACAAATTATATCAGATCCCATAGAAATAGCTGAATGTTTCGCTTCCACATGGTCGACTGCTTCTAATGATACTAATTTCCATTCCGAATTTGTGAACCAAAAAAACTCTTTTCCCAATCTCCAAGTTAGATTAGATCCCGTTAGTGATTTAGCAAAACAAATAGAAAAAAACATTAGTCTAATCGAGTTTGAAAGTTGCATTAATTCATGCAAAGGGCATACACCTGGGTATGACAGAATATCGTATGCTATGTTAAAAAACAGTCCCCCCTTTGGAAGCTGCGCATATTAAACCTGTACAACCAGATTTTAACCCATGGAGTTATGCCACAAACATGGAAAATTACCACAGTGGTCCCTATAACCAAACCAAATAAAGTCATCACCAACATATCCAGCTACCGACCAATATCCCTACTACCATGTCCAAGTAAAGTAGTTGAAAAGATTATTTCCCGTAGGCTATCTTGGTTCCTGGATAGGTATAACCTTCTGGACATTAACCAAGCAGCTTTCAAAAAAGATAGAAGTACGATGGATGCATTGTTATATATTGATGAATATATTGGTTCAGGTCTTTCATCAAAAAATCACATATCGATCCTTTCGATCGAATTGGGATCCACGTGGTTTTAAATCAATTGATAGAATGGAAAATCGGGCCTAAAATAATCACTTTCACAAAAGCTTTTTTGTCAAACAGGAAATTCCGAATAAAAGTTAAGAACACCTTCTCCTCAGTCCATAACCTCGAAAAAGGTATTCCCCTAGGATCTCCACTTTCCGTTATCCTCTTTTGTGAAGCCTTTAATAAGATAAGCAGCATATTAGCAAAGTACAGTAGAATTAACTATTCTTTATAGATGGTGGACCACATGGGAACTCGTTACACCGCGTGCTGTTGACTAGCGCCACATGGGCATAGTACCCCGGCGTGAAAATCCCGGACTTTACAAATTCATTTGTATTTTATTTATTTAATTAAATTACTCTTACATGCTACACAAAAAAATGCTTAAAAATTAGCTTAATTAACTTAAAATTATCTTATACTAACTTACTGGCCCCATGCGGGCACTCTTAACTTAAACTATGTCTTTCGACGAACCTTACAGTCTAATTTTATTTCTATTTTTACATATTAAAACTAAGAAAATAAATTTTAAGCAAAAACTTAGTGAGCGGACATTTTTTTTAATTTTTTATAAAACTTAAAACTAAAAGCCTACAAACTACCTAAAAATAAATCTTATTCTACTTAACCTACTTACATCTAACACAAACATAGACATACATAAATATATATATACATAATATATATATACTTCATATATAAATATATGCATATATATATATTCTTTTTTTTTCATTTTATATATTTTTTGTTTTTTTTTTGGTTTTATATTTTTGTTTTCTTAAAACTGACTTAATCCTATCTAAAACTATGTAAGCCGGCCATGGCTAGAAAAAAAAATTAGGCTGACCCACTTTGCCTCAGATGAAGCTATGTATTACTGGAGGCATTCGACGACGAAGCATCCTCCCCTTCAACTAGCCACCAAACTTGCTGGTGCTGCTGAGCAACATCCCTCATGTCGCGACTCCCTACCGACCTACTGAACCGGAGACGCTCCGCACTGCCGTGTGCGACGTCTCTGTCGTAGTTGAGTCGCCTGTCCGCAGCTGTTCGAGCGACGTGGAAGATTAGCGGCACAGCCAATCTGTCCTGGATCAGACCTTTGCTATCTAGATAGAGGAACGCTTCTGGAGGAATAAAGCCATCAAAGCGAACTCTCTCGTGATACATATAATTGGGGTAGTAAGCCCCGGAGATCAGGTTGTTCGATGAGGCCATTTAATGACGAAATTGTCCACTCTTATTAGGTTCGCGCTATTGTATAAGACCTCATTAGGATAGAATTTTATGTACTCAGACTCTGGTGTTCTGTATAAGCGAAGACAAGTCCTAAGACAAGCCCTCTCAAACACCCGAATCTTTTCCAATAAACTTGCTCTCACGTTGAACCACACGGGACATCCAAATACAAGCATGGGCCTGATAAGGGCCATGTAGCAGATTACCTTCACCCTCGCATCGAGTTGGCTGTTATAAAACAGTCTCTTTGTAAGGGCAAAAGCACCTTTGGCTCTGGCCAGAGCAACATCTATATGTTTGTTAAAATACAGATATTGATCTAGCCGGATTCCAAGGTATCTGACTACATTTCGACAAGCAAGTGGCTGTCCGTGTTGTCCGACGATAGAAAACTTTCGCCAATTCTTTCTGGTATCCCTAGAGGCCCCAGACAAAGGCGTCCTAAACAGAATGGTTTCCGACTTCTGAAAGTTGATTTTCAACTTCCAGTCATCGCAATATCGCTTAATTTTGTGGAAGTCACGCTGCAAAAGTATATTAATGACCTCAATCTTTGGACCTGATCTGTACGCGATTATGTCGTCTGCGTACGCTATGGCGTGGTGAAGTGAACCTATCAGATCACTCGTGTAAATGTTGAATAGGATCGGCGAATTTACCGCACCTTGTTGCAGACCGTTTTTAATGTTAAATGTTCCAGCAGAAGTCACATCGCCATTCTTCACGATGAACTGTCTACTGGAGAGCATATCGAAAAGAATATACAGCAGTGGTTTACTAATGCCCAACCTGTCCAGCTTGAAAAAGAGTCCTTCTAACCATACGGTATCAAAGGCCTTCTCCAAGTCAATCAGGCAGGCACCAGTGCACTGTTTCTTGCCTTTGTTCCATTGGATGTCAGAAACCAGTTTCGACGCAGCATGAATAATATCATGCCCCGCCTTGAAACCGAACTGATTATCCGGAACTATACTTTTGTCCTCAACCCACTTAGTCAGGACTCTATTGATCACCTTCTCGAACACTTTACTGATGTTTGGAAGAAGACTGATCGAGCGGAGATTCGCCGGATTGGAAGTGTCTTTATCCCTTTTGGGGATGGGATGTACCACCGCAGTTTTCCAATGCGCTGGATAATGTGCATTATTCATTGCATTATTAAACAGGATGGTATAAATGTTCACCGCTTCTAGAGGGAGATGTCGAAGCACAATGTTCGGTATTTCATCGGTTCCCACTGATTTCTTATCTGATTTCTGATTTCGAAGATCGTTTGGAGCTCTTCCTTCGAAATGAACGGGGGTAGTACCCTATCGTTGGTGATGACATTATTTGCCATATTCTCGTCACTGAACTGGGTGAAACCCGAGCTCTCGAATCGCCAATTCACAATTTCATTTCGAAGGTAGAAATTGTGCACAAGGACTCGATTCTCCAGATCGTGGTTTGGGCCAATGATAACATTCGCCTTGTACACTTCCCGGAAAGTCGCTCCTATAGCCTCTACCTGCTCCTGCGGATCCTCGATCACAAAGAAGTTGTCATCATCAACAGCCTCATTTGGATCTATGCCCGCTGCTACCAGTATTTGTTCGTTGTTCGTCGTTCGGGCGATTTTAAGACACTGAAGGTCGTTCTGATTATTTCTCCGAAATATTTTATTTATTTGCGGGAACATATTCGGGTTGCTGGTGTTTACAGCCCGAATTTTATTGTTCCAATACAAACTTACAGATGCTCTGTAGTTTTCTTTTATTAATGTTTGGAGGTTTTTAATCGACGACTTCAGTGTTATGGAGGGTGGGTAGAGCGAATTCGAGGAGAGCACTCTAGTCAGTGTTCTGGTGAAGTGTGTCCAAAGCACCCTACTATAATTGTAGGAATGCCTTTAAACAAACTCATCCAATTCCGCAATTTCGTTGGGAACAGTTATTTCGGTGCTGAAACCGCAATGGTCACTGTCATACACGAAAGTGCGTAGACAGTTTGTAGTTTGTTGGTTAGTGCATGTCAGTTGTATTCGTGAATCGAACAGCAAAAGATCCAAATAGGACCCGTGAGACTGTGCAGCTGTTCTAAGTAAGTGATGTCAATACCTCGAGACTCGCGACCTGACTATGGACGAAAGAGGCTTAACAAGGCAGTCATCGTATACTGCTCATCGCCCTCTAACTTCTCTCGCAATCACTAATCGATCCTGTGTGAAGACACTAATCGCTCGATTTCGATTTGTTCAAATTTAGGTAGGATAAACAAGAAACAAGGCCTTTGCTTGAATTGCTTAGGAAAGGGTCATAATGTCGCAAAATGTCCATCGCCTTTTAAATGCAAAGTTTGTAAGCAGCATCACCACAGCCTACTACATCGACCACAACAGGAAGAAAATGATTGTTCTGTTGGCGACCCATCAACCTCAGCGGCTGTGCATGCCGTGTTGGAAACTGGGAGACATTAGAAAGCCCAGGTGATTTTGGCCACAGCGTTAGTTTTCATCATGGATTCGACTGGAAGTTTTCAGATGGGAAGGGCATTGTTAGACTCAGGTTCTCAACTCAACATGACCAATGAACGATTTGCCAGGTCACTTAATCTGCAAAAGACACCAACAAATGTGGATATAGTAGAGGTCGGGGTAGCTGAAACGAAAATCAATTTCCAAACTCAAACTACAATTCGTTCTAGGAACAATAATTTAGAAGTGTTCCTTGAATTTTTGATCACTCCATCCATCACTGGATATCATCCAGAATCAACTTTAAATGTGGCACAATGGAAGGTACCCAAAAATCTAGAGTTAGCAGACGAATATTTTTACCAGCCCTCGCAGATTGATTTGGTGTTAGGTCTTTCTTCGATTTGATTAAAGTAGGTCAATTCAAACTAGGGCAAGGACTTAAGACTGGATTGTTTCTGGCAAATATAAAATACCGTCGAACAGATAGATAAACGAGGACTCACTGGATCGCTATGTGGAAAGGTTTTGGGACTTAGAAGAACTTCATGACCAGAAACGAAAGTGGACAAAAGAACAGAGTGAAAATCTCGAAAGATTAGCTGATGGTCGACTAGATGTACGACTACCGTTCAAACGAAATCCAAGCTGCCTAGGATACGCGATTGAGCGTAGGTTGTCAAAAAAGCATGCCTTGAAGCATGCTGACATGTCATGCATGTCAGCTTGATAGCTGACATAGTTAAAATGTATCGACAAGTTTTTGTACACCCTGCTCATCGAAAGGAGGACAGACAAATCAGCCCCAATACAAACATACGAACTCAACACAGTCACATATGGCACCGCTTCGGCGCCATTTTTAGCGATTCGTTGCCTTAAATATTTAGCGGATAAATAAAAAACATCATTGCCATTAGGTTCCTGTGCTGTAGAAGAAAATTTTTATGTAGACGATTTTATCACAGGAGACGACAAGATTGATACGTTAGTTCGGAAACTTGAAGAAGTCACACCCATTTTAAATTCAGCTGGGTTAGAATTGTCTAAATAGAATAGCAATCTCCCAAACATCGACAAGGCTGTACAGAACACAAACATAAAGTTTAGTGAGTCAGGTCTCACTAGCAGCTAGGGGATATCGTGGAACTCGGTTCGTGATCAGTTTATCTTTTCGTAATTTAGTGGGGGCTAATGCCCCATTTATTTCGCTTAAGGCAAGCTTAAACTAACTGAAAAACTAGGACTTAAAAACTAACAAGAGTTAAGGGTTAGCAAGTAAGGGAATGGTGGAGGAGATCAAATTTAAGACGAGAAGTGCTCAGATTAAAATCAAAAAGGGGGAGGTTTGAGCTGACCTTACGGAGCATGCGGGAGATGCGGCTCTAACGAGCCATAAGAGGTGCGGTGCGTTGGGATATAGAAGAGACGAGGACAGCGTAAATTACGACGGTTAGTTTTGAAGGAAATAGAATTGTATGAGGAGAATGTCAGCTACGTCTCTGCGTTTTTGGAGGGTATTCAGGTTAAAAAGTTTGAGGCGGTCACGATAGGGAGGTAAGATAAATGGGTCATTCTAGGGTAGTCCACGAAGGGCAAATCGAAGAAAACGACGTTGAATGTTCTCGAGATATATGAACTCACTGAAAGGGGGACCACACTTGACTGGCATATTCGAGAAAGGGCCGGACAAGGGTAATGTAAAGTGACCTTGTCACGTAAGGGTTGCGAAATTCTTTAGACCAACGTTTGATAAAACCGAACGATGAGTTGGCTTTAAGGATTATTTCATCAATATGCGAACGGAAGTTTAACTCTCTATCGTATAAGATTCCAAGGTCGAGAGGGAATTAAATAAAGTCGAGAGGGGGATTGATTGGACTTACGAGACAAAGTCATAGATTGGCATTTGCGGACATTAAGCGCAAAGCAATTTTTTAGACACCAAGGAGAAAACCTATCGAGGTCTTCTTGAAGGAGAATAGAGCCTTGGGGTGAAGAAACAGTTTTGGTGAACTTAGTATCATCGGCGTAAATAGATACGGAGCAGTGTTTGATAATCTTCTCAAGATCGTTTATAGTTAAAATGAAAAAGAGGGCACCTAGATGGCCGCGTTGTGGGACACCAGAAGTGGCTAAAAACGGAGTTGAGAAGGCTGGCCTAAAGCGAACGCTATAGTAACGGCTCTCCAGATAAGAAGATATCCATTTTAAGAATATGGGGTCAAAACCGAGGGAAGACAATTTGAAAAGGATCAGTTGATGTGACATTTTATCGAAGGCCTAAGCGAAATCTGTAGCAATAACGTCAATTTCGTTGCCATTTTCTAGGGCTGAGAGCACAAAGGATATGAATTCAACTAAGTTTGCAGTAGTTGATCTACCTTTTATAAATCCGTGCTGACTGGGTGATATAAGGGACTTGCACTGAAAGCTTAGAACTTCATATAAAAAACTTTCGATGTCATCCCGTAGCTTTCGCCTAAGCAGGTCATTTAACTTAAAAAAAAGTGTATAGAACAAACACACAAAAACAAAAAAAAAATTCCCAAACGCGTAAGATCCCCTGATAAACGGGACAATTGTTTATCCTTGGATAAAAGATATCGTGTCGCAATGGAAACTGCAAGTGCTCGTAAGGACTCCAGAACGAATTACTGGAGTCCACTACAATGCCATCCGGACAGTGATGTTGATGATATGGATGATGTAATCGTGTCCAGTGTGTCATCCAAAAAAGTGTTTATTCCCCTCATTAAACTATTGCAGAAGTCAGGTGATTACGTGCATAATATGTTTAAGGCCTTGAAGATCACTGACTATTGTATTGAAAAATATCAATCGGTGTTAAAATCGTGTGTGACTCCATTGCGACCTATAATGCAATAATCTGCAAATTGAAGGCGGAAAAATGTAATTTTTTTCACATGCCATTAAAGGTACTAGTGTTTCTAAGGTAATTCTCCACGGCTTGGGCGATATGGAAACACAATTACTTAAAGACGAACTTATAAAACTTAGTCTTAAATGTACTGATGTAAAAAAAGTAAAATGAAATTTCGAACAATACTGTGACACTATCTATATTGTTTTGTTTGAAAATGGCAATGGCTCGGAAAAGTTGACTGATTTAAAAAAACGCTATCGTACACAGGTAAATTGGAGTTACCAGAAAAAATTAAAAGGTAAGCTTACTCAGTGCCATAACTGCCAAATGTTTGGCCATGGGGAGAGAAATTGCCACATTAGGACTTACTGTGCCATCTGTGCCGGTTTGCATAAGACTGCTGAGTGTGAAAATTCCGCCCCACATAAATGCGCAAATTGCGGCGGATCTCACAAGTCTACAGATCTAACATGTGGTAGCAGAACTAAATATGTGGAGCTAAAAGAAAAATCCACGAAGCTTAAAAGCTCTTTGCAACCAAAAGCTTTTCATGCATCACGTGTTTCTGCACAACCCGCATCAATACAAGTCTCATTCGCATCTATGAGAGATTTTCCTGCACTCCCGCGGCGAAGTAATGAAATCAGCAACAAAAGCGAAATTCAGGCTGAATACCAACAAACAAGTACGAGGGAAAGCTACGCGAGCGCTTGCAAAAACATATACCGTGGTCATACCGATATACCTACCAACCTTCCCAACAACATCTGTGGCAACACTTTAGACACCAATTCAAATACATTGTTTACGGCAGAAGACATAAATTCCCTTTGTATGGAGATGATAACGAAATTATCAGCAAGCAAAAATAAAATTGACCAATTCAATGTTATCGCACATTTAGTGACTAAGTTTTTATACTCTCATGATAAATAATATGTTAAGTGGAAATCTAAGAATTATAATTTGGAATGCAGGTATACGCGGGAAAATTGTCGAATTTATTTTTTTTTTTTTTAAACAGTAGCAACATTGACATTGCCTTGGTCACTGAAACCATGTTACAAAATGATCTCAAACTATCCACACCTAACTATAAATGCTATCGATACGATCGAATAAATAGACGAGGTGGTGGTGTTGCCATTTTAATTAAGAGATCAATCCAACATTCGCTTTTACCTGTAGTGAGAACGCGCTACGTAGAAAACATTGGTATTGAAATAAATTTAAGTAACCAGCAGCAGTTAAAAGTATTTTGTGTATATTTCCCTAGCGGCCGCGTTTTTAATGACAAAAGAATTGCCGTCAAAAATGATTTTCGCAGGTTATTCTCCTTGAAGGGAAAAGTACTTTTTGGAGGAGACTTTAACTGTAGACATAGGGACTGGGGTTGTTCAAGAGCTATTTTAACTCCTGGAGAAATATTCTGTCTGATTTATGTGTTAACCTACCAGTTTCTGTAATATTTCCCTCTAGTCCCACATATTTCCCTTGTAGTTCCCGTGGCCGACCATCCGTTCTAGACTTGTTCATTACTAATGTTCCAAGCTTAATATCACAGCCAACTGTTGTTAACGTCCTTAGCTCTGATCACACTCCTGTTTTTTGCAAGGTTTATTGCACAGCGGTTAAACAAGTCAAGTTTACCCAAGATTTGAAAAATGCGAACTGGGTACGTTTCAGATCTGAGATGAATAATATACGAGTATTTCGAGGTACAATTGACAACGTAGAAGCTATTTCCAGTAAAGAAAATTTCGATGCTATTTTAAAACAGTTTTCAGAAATCATATTAAATGCTGCTAAAAATAGTATTCCAAATAAATCTATTAGTGAAGTTAACATAAAACTACCCCCCTATATTTTAGATCTAATAAAAATAAGAACCGTTTACCGAAAAAACTGGTAGAGATATCGGGACCTTCTTTACATACATGCGGTATCAAATATCAATAAGATCATTGCCCTAGGAATATCACAGGCTCGCAATAAAAACTGGAACAGAAAGCTGGACGCGTTAGAAAAAAAATGCTAGACCTTTATGGAACATTATGAAGGTAATAAAAATAGAAAAAGGCAGTTACCATTTTTAAAAGATACTGTTAGCGCTTATATTTCGGATGTGGACAAAGGAAATGCCCTTGAACTGAATTTTGCGAGAAATAACAACATTTATTGGTGATGCTAATACAGATAATATTGTGAACACCACAGTTCAAGAGTATTTCTTAAATAGAAGAGCACCAATATCTTATCTAGTCGTTGTTTTAAGGTCTATGTTAATAGTGGTGTTTCAAACTTAATAACTTTTGATGTTGGTGTTCCTCAAAGTTCTATGTTAGGCCCAATTTTGTATAATATCTACAAGTCCGATTTTCCTGTTTTGCACGATTCCCATGTAGCCATTTTTGCTGATGATACTGCAGTAATTTCGTCGATAAGGGTGGGATCAAAAGGCTGAGAGAGAGAGGGGCCAATGGAGAAATTGGGAAGGTACGTGAAATATATGGGGTCGGGTACGAAGAGGTTATCTGCAAATGACTCTTTAAAAAAGTTTGCAAAATAGTTGACAATAATATGTGGGTCGGTTGAAGATATATTATCGAACGAGAGAGAGGGGGGATAACCGTCTGATTTTGTTTTGTAGTTGACGAATTGATAAAATGTATTAGGATATTTCATAAGGTTGGTCTGCGCTGTGTCGAAAAAGCGCTGATAGAAGCAGTTATAGAGCTGGGTGAATTGCAGGTAAGTTCCAATATAGTTAGAGTAGTCATAATAAGAATTGGTGCGAAGAAAAACTGCCCATAATTTATTTCTTCTGTTTCGTAAAGAGCGAAGTTTTCTGTTGTACCATGGAGGGGAAATAGATGATGTTTTATGCCGTAGAGAGAAATGGAATTAAATATTTCACTGTAGAAAATGGAGACGGCAGCAGATAAGGATAAGTTGGTAAAATCAAAAGAACCTTTGCTAAGATAGGTATTGATTTTTTGAAAATTATTTTTATGGAAGTTGTAAGAAGAGATGGTAGTTGAAGAAGTGGGCTGGGATGGAGAGTTGTGGAAAAATGGAAAGGAAAAATGGAAGTTGTCGACAGCACAACGTTAGTGTGAAGTTAATAGGATCACTAGTGAAAATAAGGTATAGTTTCCTATCGATAGAATTAGGGACGCCACTTCCTTGGCACGGGCTTGAGTCAGTTATGCTATCAATGAAAAGACATTCCTTGGATTAACTGGTGTTTGACGCGGTAAAAAATAAGTTATCATCCGATGGAATCCACTTTACCAGGGGCAGATTAAAGTCACCAAAGATAAGGATATCGTCGATAGAATCACTTAGGTCAATTAGTTGGTGAATTGCTTTAATAGCAAGGATGTAGGATTCAATAGGTTGAGCTGGAAGACTGTAACAACACATAACTTACAGGGACCTGTTGGGAAGTGTTATTTTCATTGAAACAAAGTCGAGATTAACAGAAGAAGAGATAGCGATGAGAGAAGAGTTGAGGTTATTGTGAATGGGAAGTAGGACACCTCTACATGGAGAATCAACTTTAGGGATGGCAGGATCATTAAACATAGGGAGAGAGTGATCGTCATGTCGGAAAACATTATAAGAAGATGGAAATAGCTCCTGGCTCTTTATGTCGGGGATCAGATTTGTTTCTGTAAGAGCAAAGACGTCGAAAGAAAGACCGTGTGATTTAGACAAAACAGCACGAGTTTCAGAGCTCGTAAAGCTTTCTGAGACTAGTTATATCCGTAGGAAGGTCTTCCTGTTGGATGGAGACCATGACACTTGATTTGGTTTTTCTCTCAAAGCAAACAGAATCGGATTTGTCGTAAAGATATGCGAGATAGGGACGTAAATTTTCGTATTTCTTTTTATCCCTTAGTCTAGAGAGCGCGTAACGGCATTCTGTGGTGTCTGTATTCTTTTGGGTCAGTTTAACGTTAGGCGGTGAAAAGGAATCAAAAATAGGGACTGAGGCCCGTGAAACCGAGGGAGAAGGCGAGGGAGAAGGCGAGGGAGAAGGCGAGGGAGAAGGCGAGCTAGAAGCGGGATTTAAGATATGCGAGCTGATAAAGTTAGGGTACTTGGCATTTACTTGGCTCCTATTGTAAGGTCGAAATTGGGAAAGCATGAAACGAAGGGGGTTGCTTAGGGATATAAACGGGAGGGGAAATTTGGGAAATATTTTGGTTTTAAGGCTCCAGTTGGGTCAGATTTAGACTGTGGATGGGGAATGGATCTGGGCGATTTATAATTATCTTTTGATGAGACGTTGCTTCGTTCTTTTTCTACGTTTTTGGTGGTTGGTTGATCCGTCCATTTTGAGACCCGCAGCTTTCCTAGCTTGAGGTTGGTGCTGGATTAGTTAACAGATAATCATACGTATTTAGCCGGTAAATTAATTTTGAAATTCCGTTTGTTTTTGTGGCGAAATGTTGGGAATATTGTGCATTGGCTGATGGTCATACCATACATACCTCTTTTTGAAAAATTCAGAAATCCAAGCAACATCTGCATATTTTGGAGCGTCTTTGATGTGTAGGGTGGTGAACATCTGATTCGTTGCGCGGAGTCGGCCTAGCCTGCCTTGCGACTCTGAAGGTGTCCACGTCGTGTTAAATTGTGTAACAGGTTTCCGCGGGGCGGTGACAGGAGGGGTTGGCATTGGAGCAATTATATCACCATAAGATTCTTGGATCGATGGGCTGGTGCGAGGATTTTGAGGCTGCGTTGTCGGCACAGGGTGTGGCAATGATTAAATTGAAGTATTGTAACTGTTGTGCGGTTGGGGATGGGTTGAAAAACCATCAATTTTGCCGCATACTGTTCCAATAAGATTTACTAAATCATTCAACACTGTTCTATTCGTGGCGAGTTCATCATTAAGCCCACTTATTTTATCGAATATGATATCAATCATGGACTCGTAATGATTTGAGAGTTGGTGATTATTTGTTGCAGGTTCGAGATGGAGATTGGATGTGGATGATTGGAGATGAATATCGATGTCTTCCCGGAGAGAGTTGATGGAATTACATGTTTTCTTGTTGGAATCCATCGTTGCGGATCCAATTTATATAAATTCACTTAAGACTGTATCAAGGTGTCGCTTGTATGTTTCTTCATTTATGGATCTTGCGCTTTCTAGCTCAATTAAACTCGCAACTTGTTCTTCAATGCTATGACCAAAGTCTTCCTCACATCTTACACTTTGTTCAAAGATTGATAGTTTGTCCGTTATCAGTCTGACGAGTGAGTTATGCTTGGATTCATTGGAGTCACTGAACAGTAGATTTTCAGAGAACTCTTTAGGGAAGGCCGTGTTTTTTTTTATTTAGGCCGACACAAATAGCATGGAATATTTTGCCGCAGATCCCCTTACAGGCAACAAAGTCAACATTATTGTCGTTAGTGGAGCAGTTGGTTAATCCACAAGAAGTCATGACGAAGACCAGGAAAACAAAAAGTAAATTGCGGAGAAAAAAATGAAAAATGCAATAAATAAATGCACTGTCGCAAAATGAACAGACTTGTAGGTCAACAACAAAAAAAGGCGCGTGAGCGATAACAATTATTGGTTAAGAAATTAGGTTATTAGATTGATTTAACTGGAATAAGCGAAATAGGAAATTTACAAATTATGGAGTGAATACAGCGGTTTCGTACTGTCACTGAAGTCAACTGTGGATTTATGCCAGCTGCTCCGGTTAAGATCCATCCTAGCTCTGTTTGTTGTGCGGCTGGGGATCCATTTTGTGCTGGAATTAAACCTTCAAGGATAATAGCCGCATAAACATCGGCACCTAAAAGCATATCAACCTTCCCTGGCTTAAAGAAGGATGGATCTGCCAATTGCAGATTTGCCAAATAACTCCAAGAAGATGTAGACAGGTTATGTGTTGGTAACACAGAGGTCAACTGGGGGAAGACAAACGCTCTAACATCAAGACAAAAGGAGGGACTGTTGAATGAAAATAGAGTTAGATCCACCATAAAGTTTGAGGTTCTAGTAGCTAGTGCTGTTATTTCTATTACTATTATGTAAATTTATTTTATATTGTAATAAATAATAATAATAATTATAAAAATTTGAGGTACCTGTTGACATTTGTCCTAAACTCTTTACATCCGCAAATGTTTTCTATTTCTTTAAGTTAAGAAGCTGTGCAATATTTTCGGTTACGAATGTGGCTTCCGACCCCGGATATATCAATACCCTAACAACGTGGGGTACTCCATTTACAGTAAAAACCTTAATTAATGACGTTGCTAACAGAGCTTTGGGTTGCGTTTATTTGAGATATGAATTAACGTTACCGGTCAATGTTGATGGATTGATTTGCCCATCGTTCCGTCTATTGTGGGAATTACTCTGATTGGAGTTCGGATTCTGCTTGAGTTGTGGGTTGGTGGAATTTGAGGAAATCGAAGCACCATTTTGCACATTGCTCCATTGATTCGATCGTACGAAATTATTCAGATTACAATGCGGCGTGAAGTTTAATGTTGATATTTTGTCCATTGCTCCAAACCTTTGGGGGACTGTATTGATTTGGGTTTTGAATCAAGTGAGTGTTGTATTCAGTATGATTCTGCGATTGAAGAGATGCTGCGTGAGGATAATTTTGGTGATTGTTACCATTATAAGCGTTTTGGTACTCAAAATGTAAAAGAGTGTGATGTTTTTGACCACATTTTTGGCAAAGATTGTTGCTCTTACAACTTGAAGAATGGTGATCGTATCCCAAACTGTTTGAGCAGATATTATTTGCCTTTACTACTTCGATACGTAGCTTATCTTTCATTTTTAAAAACTGTTTGCATTGTCGTATTCCATGCGACGCCTTACAAATGCATTGTTTTGGTGCCTTGTAGTTTCATTTGACTCCAGAATGTTTTCAAGGCAACTGAATCTTCCCTCGATAAACTTGGCAAATGCTTTCCACTCTGGAAGACATTTAGAACTACCGAGCTTGTATTCCCAATCCCTTTGTGTTTGGAGAGGAAGTTTGTGATAAATTACATATATGAGAATAGCATCCCAACTTTCGACAGCTATTCCCATATTGGAAAGTGCATGAATGCAGTTTATGCTTGTATCATGCAATGATTTTAAAGCATCAGCGGATTCATGGGTGAGTTTTTTTTTGCTCCATCAATACAATTAATTGCTTATTAACCAATTTTCCTTTGTTTTGATAACGCTCTTTTAATATTTCCCATGCTGCAGCATAGTTTTTCCCATCTGCTTCAAATAACAAATGTTGTATCAGCAGGCAGCATTATCTGTGACATGGGTTTTGAGAAATTGTAATTTTTGTGTGTCAGATAATTCCATGTTCTGATTACCCATGCTTTCGAACAAATTGTGAAATTCATACCATTCATCTAAGGAGCCCGAGAATTTTTTAATTTGAATTGGTGGTAACCGAATGTCACACACCGAAGTTTTGGTGGCGTTTAGCCGGGAAACTTCTAGATTTGCATTATTTTCATGTGCAAATTTGTCGAGATGATCACATACCCGTAAATGAAAAATATATGCGTTTAATTTTTGCTTTCAAAGGGGGCGGCATTTTAGGTCTCAAGAATATCCGCAAACATTGAACTACAATCCTATTCTATGTGATGTCAACAAAGTAATTGAATAATTTGTTATCTACAATAGATACATTCAGTAATTTAAAACACTTTGTACAAATTATAACAGATTTGAATTTGGCGCCACTTGCAGTTTTGTCCACCATATTTTTTATTGTTACGAGAATTATAACGTGTTACTTGACTTGAATATGAATATGAATATACTATCAGTTAGTAAAAACGAAGTTTGATTGTTCAATAACTCGCAAGGAAGACAGTATCTATTTTATTTTCCCTCCGCTCGCTAAGTTGCAAAGTGCAAAGACTCATTTTTCGTCCAATATCGAACCATCCCAACGAAGATCCAACTAATTTTTTGCAAGTAGAAATCCTAAGTTGAAGTTAAGAAAATGTTCTTAACATAAACATACTCCTAGCAGAATATATCAAATTGACTCTTTCGCTTGGTGGAAGTTAAAGAATGCTGCCAGCTAGTTGCAAATAATCTCTTGTATCGGGTTTTCCAATAAGGAATTGACATTTTCTTTTTAAAATAAAACGCTAATCGACTGACCCATGTCTTGAAATAACACGCTCACCATACTTACTCTTCAATAAATCGATTGTAGCGTGTGCTGTGTGGCACCATCCTGTTGAAACCACATGTCGTACAAGTCAACATCTTCCAATTCGCGCCAAAAAAAATCGGTGATCATGGCGAGATAACGGCGACCATTCACAGTAACGTGACGATCGTTATCGTCGACGAATAAATATGGCCCAATAACGCCGCCGGCATGCAAACCGCACCAAACAGTTATTTTTGTTGGATGAAGTGGAGATTCATGAAGCACATGTGGATTTTCATCCGACCAATAGCGCATATTTTGCTTATTGACGAACCCATTGAGCCAAAAATGAGCTTCGTCACTGAAGATGATTTTGCGATGAAATTCATCATCTTGGCGCATCTTCTCCAGAACCCAATCGGAGAACATACGTCGCTTCAAATGGTCCATCGGCTCCAATTCTTGAGACAGCTTTATCATATATGGGTGCAAACCAAGATCTTTACACAAAATACCATAATGTGGTCTGAGCGATGCCCAATTCTTGAGAACGCCGTGGAATTGACTGATTTGGATCGTTTGCTACGGACGCCTGAACGGCAGCGATATTTTTGACACTTCGACCAACCCGTTGTCTCACTGATACGGCAACATCACACAACGAATATGTAGACTCAAATTTTTGCACTAAACTTATTATTGTCTGTCTACTAGGGTGAAAATTACGACCGAAAATTGGAGTTAACGCTCTTAAAGTTGCAGTCACCGACTCCGAATTTCGGTAGAAAATTTTTATAATTTTCAGACGTTGCTCTTTAGTGTACTTTACCATGATGAAAATGTTGAGTTTACTGAATAAATTGATAGTGACAGTTTGATGATTAGTGAAGGAGTGCGTTCACAAATTAAATTCAAAGTTGTCAAGTCCCTTTTGGAAAACCCTTTACTTGATCCTGCTTCAATTACAACGAACCAAGTCAATTTCCACCAACTTTTCACTTTCGCCAACTGAAATATTCACTTTGAAATAATATTGCTGTAATATTAATAGGATTCCATCTATGAAAATTTTAAGGTGCACTTCATTGTCTTTATTGACTTGCTTAGAAATATATTAATTAAACACTTTATTTTACTCACTATGGACTTAATATTGAATAGAAAAGTAACAACTAAAACAATTGCTTCCCGTTTCGCAAGTGATTTGTTTACATTTTTTAAAGCACGATTCTATTTCAACTAAGCCATCCAAATATTTCGCAAGCACTTATATCTATACTTTTAACCAAATTTCAACTAAACACGTACTTGAAAACAAGAATCTCTTAAAAAGAAAAATAATAATTTTATTCCGTACCGAATTTTAACTTCCCATGCGAATTTGTTCCCACCAACGGACTTTCGGACATTGACATAGGGGTGTAAGTACAAAAAATATCCGCCAAAATTTTCGTTCTGGGTCATACTACATCTTTTCCCATAACTGGGGCCATATTATGTATTACGAAACGAGCGGCAAGTAAACGATAATGAAGTAAACGATAGCCACAGCAAAGAGCGATTATGTAAAACGATAAAGCTGTAAGAAAGATGTTGCCAACCGAAATCGAAAAAAAATTAATTTTTTGCACCGCAACCAACTTCACACATATTTAGAATGTCAAAAATTGAGTTAAGTAAACAAAGTTTCGTTACTAATCTTCAAAAGTTAAAATTAAAATATTCTTCCATTGCGATTTTTTTTTACGAGGGGCGTTCAACATATTCTCGGTATCGGGGTGAAGCTGTGGTTGTATATATAAATTGACTTACGAGTATTTATCAAGTAATACTATTATTTTAGTGCATTCATGTTAAAGTTAAATAGAATCATAATGGCAACTGAGACGATGATAGTGAAAATTGAGCATCGCGCTGTAATTAAATTTCTCACTAAGCAAGGTAAAAGTCAAAACGCTATTCATGAAGAGATGGTGGCTGTTTACCAGGGTTCCGCACCTTCATTATCAACTGTGCAAAAGTGGTCAAGTGAGTTCAAGAGAGGCAGAGAGAGCATTGAAGACGACCCCCGCTCCGGCGCCCCGGCTACTGCTTGTACGGGAGAAAGCATCAAAGAAGTCGAAAAACTTGTTCTTGAGGATGCCCGAATAAAGGTGAAAATGATGGCAGAGATCACCAAGCTTTCAATTGGTACCATTCACAGCATTCTTCATGACCACCTTAACCTTTCAAAGGTCAGTGCAAGGTGGGTGCCACAAATGCTCACAGCGCCTCAGAAAAAAGTGAGAATCGCATGCTGTAGGGAGCTTTTGGAGATTTGTAGTGAGACCGCGGACGGTGTTATGGATCGAATTGTTACTGGGGACGAAACATGGGTCCACCACTATGACCCTGAAAGCAAACAAGAGTCCATGCAGTGGCATAAAAAAGGAACAGACCCCCCGAAGAAGTTCAAAGTCACTCCGTCTGCCGGGAAGCTCATGGCCACAGTTTTTTGGGACTCAAAGGGAATCTTGCTCATTGAGTACAAAAAAAAGGTGAAACCATCAACGCCACATCCTACGCTTCCACTTTGCATAATTTGCGGGAGGAAATTAAAAAGAAAAGACGGGGTAAACTCGCACCGGGTGTGCTGCTTCTTCATGACAACGCTCCTGTTCACACGGCGCGAGTTTCCAAGGCTGCTGCGCGAGATTGTGGTTTCGAAGAAATCCAACACCCACCCTATAGTCCAGACCTTGCCCCTAGTGATTATTTCCTGTTTTCGGATTTGAAAAAATGTCTTCGTGGAAAAAGATTTTCGGATGATGAAGAACTCAAGTCGGCAATAAATGGGTATTTTGCAGAGAAAGAGGAAATTTATTTTTTTGAGGGTTTAAAAAAGCTTATCTCAAGATATAACAAATGCATTAATGTTAGGGGAGATTACATTGAAAAATAAAAACAATTTAAATTGAATTCGCATTTTCCTTCATATCGGTACCGAGAATATATTGAACGCCCCTCGTAGATAGTGGAGATGAGTCCGAAGAGGAGGAAACCTTTGTGTCAAGAAGATGAATTAGAGACGCTTTAGACCCATTAAGTATTCCCGAATCATCGTAAGTAAAAATTCACCTATATACACTGTCTCCTAAATATAAGTTCTAGATTCAAACAACTATTTCGTCTAAAAAAAGAAGCATTTGTCTATGTTCTGGAAAGTATTGATTCACAACTTCCAAGTGCAAGATCAACACATATTCCAAACATTTTAAAATTGTGTGCAACTTTTCGCTTTCTAGCAGAGGGTGGCTCTCAAGATTTTCTAGTCGGTATGGCGCTATCAACTTTTTCGGCAATATTAACAAAAGTTTTGTCGGTTATGGAGAGTGCTCTTTGTCCCAAATACATATCATATTGTGATAACCACTTAAATGTGAGCAGCGACATCTAGATTTACAGAGCAGAAGCTGTCGAAACTCGAAGACCAGAAGATTTCGATACTTGAATAACAAAGTCTCGACCATTGATGACTGGAGAGTGGAAATTGTATGGGACGCTGGATGGTGAGGATTGTTCTCGAAGTAGCATTCGAGTATAAACACCAGCATCCCGAAGGTATGCAAATGAGTTCTAAAGTGAAATTTGAAGTGTTAATTAGGAGAAGTTATTAAGTGGTTTAAGTAAAAGATAAGAAAAGTATAAGCGGTTGAGAAATTGGATTGTATTGAGAGAAACAATTAAATAGTGAATTGTAACTGTACTGAATAAAGCGATTTCTATTGAAAAGAATAAGTTCTATCATTTGTACCCACACAAACATTTTACAATATATGTTCATATGTATCTATTTTTGTGAACCATAATTATAATGTTAAGACTTTTTTTTAAAGGGGGAGATAATGAGATATATCTAATCTCATAAAAGACTCACTCTCTTGTTCTTTGCTCTTAGAAGTAAGCTGATGTTAGTTGTAAGAACTTTTATTAAATAAAGTAATTTATTCTTTACTGAACACTAAGCGACCTCAAGAATATTTCACTGTGAACAACTGCTTTCCTATTAGCATTGCTCTTTCTAATTCTACTTTGCATAGCATAAGGTGGATTGTTGAATAACCTTGGCCATCTGAAGACCTAGCTGCAGCTAAATTCACATCAAAACGCGGAGATAGTAAGCGGCTCTACATTTTTTTTATAATTTACGCGCGCCTAAGGGGTTAGATACCCTTTTACTGTTGCCCGGGCGCGGGTGGAAAGATAGAAGGAGGAGAAAAGAAAATTGTTTTGTAGTGGTTTGAAACTCAGGTGTATTTGGTTTCGATATTAGCTCTCCAGGGGGTGGGAGTCCGAACAGGACGGAGAGTATTTTCTTCACTCAGAGTGATTCGCTTATAATTCATATTTGTTTTTTGTGCCTGAAACTCTATAACAGCCAAATCTACGTGTCAGTGTTATACCTTCACACGCAGAATTTTTCTGACCGAGTTCCAATTACACAAATGAAAAACTTATCATGGGTAGGATTCGAACCTTGACCCTCCGAGTGAGAAGCGATTGCTAGTACCACTACAACACGGCCATCCCACATGAAGAATGATAGTGTCTTGTGCGCCCTACAGAGAAAAGTAAGAGAGAGAAACTTTATAGATTAAAAAGAACGAGCAAGGTAATGTTTATGTCACCATTACGTGAAATTAATCGACCTCCATCCTGTAGAAAATAAACATCGTCTGTGTCTACTCGAATTTCTTCAATTTGAGGGCACAAAAAATCTTCAATCACTTGTCTATAGCGCTCTCCGTTAACAGTACCAGCTCTTTCATTTGTGTCTTCGAAGAAAAATGGACCCATAATTCCACCAGTCTAAAAGCTAAACAGTACATTTTTGTGGATGTAATGATTTTTCTGAAATTATTCGAGGATTTTCTTCTCCCCAGATGCGAAAATTTTGTTTGTTGACGAATCCATAAAATGTGAAATGAGTTTCTTCACTAAAGATGATAAAAACAGCACATTTTTGTGGATGTAATGATTTTTCTGAAATTATTCGAGGATTTTCTTCTCCCCAGATGCGAACATTTTTTTTGTTGACGAATCCATAAAATGCGAAATGAGCTTCTTCACTAAAGATGATTTTGCGTGATAAAACAGCATCATGTTCTAACATTTTCATAATAAGTTTGTATAACTTTATTGCGTTATTCTAGCTGTTAACTATCCACCGTTAAAATTATACTAGACTCACATGTACATCACAAATGTCAAAGATGACATAAAAAAGGTAGCGTTCAGAAATTATTATTATTTATTTATTATCAATTAGCTCAAACTAAATGCTAACTAAAACTAATAAGCACTAGCTGCAATGTCTATCGCCTTTAATTTAATTCTTAGCGGTTTCAATATTCAAATTGCATATTTTAACTATGTAACATATATGGTTAATGTTTTCCAGTGAAAGGTCTCGTAATGATTAGGTATAGTATTGGTTTTAAAAAGATGTTTAAGGGGGTAGCCTCATGTCCGAGGTTAAATTTTGAGGGTTTTTAAGGATTTTTTTTTTTGCGGAAAATGAAATACAATCTTCTTGTGATAATTATGTGTTATTATTTAGCTATTGAATGATACAAAACAATTTTTGCTAAATAAAAAAAAAATATTTTAAAGTCATTTTGGTGAGGTAAAGTAGGTCTCTTAAAAAAAGTAGGTGGCTGGCCCCCCTGATTGCTCCTTTTGTAGTCATCTGAAATCAAAATTCCAAAAAGATTATTATTCAGTAGGGTTGTCATTCTGTTCCGTAGCAGATTTAAAAGATTTGAGTGAAAAATAACAAAATTTTTTCAAAAATCGACTGTTTTTTTGATTTAAAATCGAGATAAAAAAAAGTTGATAAAAAAATCTAATTCTGGTACCGGACAGAACCATTCATGTGTAGAATATTGTGTCAAAATTTTAGCCGAATCTGTCCAATAGATTTTTTTTTAATCATCTGGGCCGATTGATAAAAAGTAGTTTCGAGAAAAACGCGTTTAAAGTTTGGTGAAGCCGCAGCTGCAGGTTACGCTCTCCTCTATTATTTCCTGTAATTTAAAATGACTTTGTGTATCGGTCTAAAATTTTCACAGTATATTCTCAACTTATTAAACTTTGAAAATATGCAAAAAAAATCGATTTTTTGAAGATCGAACATGAGACTACCCCGAAGTCAATCACTTCGGTTCTGTAGTAGGTATTACTTATTGCATTTAGTACCGAAAGACTATCGGAAGATATTAAATATTTCCTTATTTGTTCGAAAACGAGGCCAGTGTTTCAGCAATGGAAACCGCTTCGGTGGTGAATATAGAAACAGATGGGGTTAAAATCTCTATTTCATATGTGGAGCCAGAAGAAATACCAGATTTAGTTTTGGAGCCATCTGTGAAGACTAAAGTCTATTCTTTGATTCTGCTGAAATCCTAAGGAACAGTTTCTGGAATGTGGTGCCTGGAGTTTTCGTTTTGTCATTTGAAGCCTAGGACTTGCTCAGAGAATTCTTTTTTAACGACCACGATGGAAACTTGGATTTGTACCAATCTAGCCTTATAGCAATTTGTAATTCCTTTATCGAACGTAGGGAGTGGGAGATAGATGATTCGATTCGTATTGGTCTACTATTATTAATTACAGATTAAACTTCCCTGTCAGTTTGAGCAGAAATCTTCGAAGACCAGAAGATTTCGATACTTGAATAACAAAGTCTCGACTGGAGAGTGGAATCGAATATTCTAGCAAATTGGAAATTGTATGGGACGCTGGATGGCGAGGATTGTTCTCGAAGTATGTCATTCGAGTATAAATACCTGCATCCCCAAGGTATACAAATGAGTTCAAAAGTGAAATTTAAAGTGTTAATTAGGAGAAGTGATTCAGTGGTTTAAGTAAAAGATAAGAAAAGTATAAGCGGTTGAGAAATTGGATTGTATTGAGAGAAACAATTAAATAGTGAATTGTAACTATACTGAATAAAGGGATTTGTATTGAAAAGAATAAGTTCTATCATTTGTACCCACACAAACATTTTACAATAAAATATTTGTATGGTGTGAAATTTATGTTCAGTATTCCTGCTAGTTGTCTGCTATATGTCGAAAGAGAGTTTCACTAAAGCTATTTGTATTATAGAGTCGTCTTATATTAATGGGGAATGAATTCCAAAGGCGAATGGCGTGAACGAAAAACTGTCGTTCGGTAACTTGATTAGCAACACGAGGTACAATTAAACTTAAAGATCTACTTGAAAGCCTTAGTTTATCATATAAGTATTGGGGCTGTTGGTTGATTATAATCCTGTGTAGATATTTGATTGTGCAGTAGTCAAAATATCGGTCAAGTGTGCAACCAAGAATATTTTTGGAATAAGCCGACACATGAGCAAACCGATTTAGGCCGTATACGTATCCCACAACATTGTTAAAATTATTGTTGATCTTACGTCTGGCAAAGGCGCCTTTGCAACAAAAAACTTCGGAGCCAGATGTTATCAGAGGAATGAGCACGGCCTTGACCAACATGAGCTTCGTATTTATTGGTGTGAAGCTTTGAGTTTGGGAGAGATTTCTAAGGCATCCGTATGTTTTTCCCACAACTGAGCAAACGTGGTCGTCACAGGTTAATTTTGTATTGAACCAAATACCAAGATTTTTGGCTTTGTTTACACATTCGATAGGTTCATTACCAAGGTATACTGAAGGAACGTTGATAAAAGATAAGGGGTTTCTATTTATGAGAAGACACTTCGTTTTTCTTGGGTTAAGCTGCAGAAGGTTTTCATCTGCCCAGCAATGGATACGTTTTAGGTCATCATTCAATTTCAAAGCAGCATGATCAATAAGATCATTCTCAAAGCTTAAATAGAGCTGGATATCGTCAGCAAACATGTGAAAATTAGAATTTTTAATGCTTTTAGGAAGATCGTTAATAAAAATTGCGAAAAGTAGGGGACTCAAAATGGATCCTTGTGGAACACCAACTGAAATTGCAATATAATCTGACACACCATTGCTTACATGAACTGCTGTTTTCTTTCAACTCAAGATAGGACCGTATGAGATTAGCGGCTGATGCAGAGAAATTATAGAATTTCATCAATTTTGATACAAGTAGTTCATGATCAATGGTGTCAAAGGCCTTAGAAAAATCTAGGAGAGCGATAAGCGTGATTTGTTTCTTGTCATGTCGTCAGATACTTTTATAAGCGCTGATGTGCAGCTGTGGTGTTTCCGAAATCCAGACTGGTAGGCGCAAAGAACTTGTTCTTGTTGAAGAAAACTTGATATTTCATGGTGTATAACTATTTCAAATACATTTGACAAATATGGAAGTATAGCGATAGGTCTATATTCAGTTGACGAGTTGCCTACTGCTTTCCTTTTTGGAATTGGTATAATCTTAGCTTTCTTCCAAGCACACGGAAAAGTGGATCTTGTTATTATATTATTGAAAATATGTGTTAAAGCTGGAAGTATATAGGGTAATATTAATTTAATAAAAGTTGAGTGGATGTTATCGACACCAACAGCGTTAGATTTCATTTTTAGCACAGCTCTAGCAACGTCGATTTGTTCCACTCGGCCAAATAAGCCAGCGTGTGGCGTTTGGATATTGAACTTCGATTGAACTTTAGCGAATTCTTTGTTTAGTTCGTTAGGATCGACCTGGTCTACCATGGACTTCAAGTTCCTACCTCTACACCTAATTCACGTAAATTTGCTCAAGTGTTTTGATTGGAAGTTTATGATCGAAGTGCTTAGCATAATAGCGACGTTTGGCTTCTTTTATCTTCGAGTTAACTATGTTACGTAACAACCGATAGCTGACATAGTATTCGGGAATTCGAAATCGCATCCATTTTTTGAATTCAGCATCACGCTGCTTTCTAAGCTCAACAATTTCAGATGTTATTATATTTGACAGCTTTCCTTTTTAGAGGAACATGTTTATCGAAGAGCTGTAAAACTACGTAATGGAGAAATTCAACTTGGGCATCGACCGATGTTTCCAAAAATATTTTATGCCAATCAAGGCAAATAAGGTCTTGTTCAAGTTGCTCCACATTTAGATTTTTAAAGTCCCTGAATGTATTATCCGATCGTTTGTTACTGGTGATTAGATTAAAAGTGGCAAAGGTGAAGTCATGTTTAGAAAAATCAGGAGCAGAAACCTGGTTAAAGAACACTTCTTGACAGTCACTGGTAATAAAGATGTCCAAGAGTGTGCTGTTGGAACCAGTAAAGTGCGTTGGAATGGTCGAATTTACAACATCAAGAATGGAATCAATAAAAAGTGACGATCTCGTATATTCAAGAATATTACGGTTAAAATCACCACACACAATAGTTCGCAAGTATAACGACGAATAATTTTCTAATAAGTGAAAGAGGGATGACAGGTCAATATTATTGTAGGGTTTATAAATGACACCAAACAGGCATTTCCTTTTTTCAATTTCTATAAAATAATACTGAAAATCACTGTCGGGCGGTGACTCAAACAGAGGATTTACAGTTAAACTATCACGAACAGAAATAGCAACGCCACCACTGATTCTATTTTGCCTGTCAGCGCGAAAGACCTTATAACCGCACATGGAGTATGGCTCGTCACTTACCCTCGGATCACACCACGTCTCAGATACACACACAACATCAACGCAGGAACCAACAAAGAGATATCTAAATTCGTCAATTTTCTCCGATAAACTTTGCGCATTAATGTGGCATACCCTAAGGCCTTCTTGCTGTTCACAAAAGATTTTAAGCAGAACGCGCAGGTTATCATTTGAGCCATTGCCTGCGGATAGATTTCCGCCGATATCACCCATTTATGGTATCAACGGAAAATTGCCCTCTCAATAAGAGACTCAAACACAAACAGAATAGTGAAAAGTGAATAGTGACATATAGAAAGGAATACTGAAATTGTAGCTTACAAGTGAAGTTGATATTAATCATATTATTCGATGGCGGCAAATGAATCCAAGTTGTGTATAGAATTTACCAAAAAAGCTTTTTGGGAATAAACAAGACGTTGGAAAAGGTAAGGGAACCCTTCTATTGGCTAAGCGCTAAACAAGATGTCGAGAATTGGTGCAAAAAGTGCATAAGGTGTGCAGCTACCAAGGGTCCAAACGTAAAGCCACATGGACAAATGCTACAATACAATGTGGGATCACCTTTCGAACGAATAGCCATCGACATTGCTGGGCCGTTTCCCGAAACCTTTAATGGTAACCGATATACCCTCGTGGTCATGGATTACTTCAGTAAGTGGCCGGAAGTGTTTGCCATCCCAAATCAAGAGACTAAAACCGTAGCGGAACAGATAGTCAACAACCGGGTGAGCAGATTTGGGTCCCAATGGAGCTGCACTCTGACCAAGGGCGAAACTTTGAATCAAAAGTCTTCCAGGAAATATGTCAATATTTGGGAATAAGAAAGACAAGGACAACGCCACTACACCCTCAATCTGATGGAATGGTCGGGCGGTTCAATCGGATAAATGAGCATCTATCTAAGGTTGCCAGCAACTGCCAGCGGGATTGGGATCTACATATACCCCTCTTCTTAATGGCCTACCAAAACGTGGTCCATAGCTCAACAGGACACACACCATCCGAGATTTTATTTGGTCAAACAATTCGGTTGCCAAGTGAAGCAAAATTCGGATCCCCACCGACGGAGCCCAAAGAGGTGAACGAGTACGTGAATGACTTGCACAGTAGGATTCGCAAATTGCATGAAGACACCAGAGAAAAGATGAAACTATCAAGCAGCCGCATGAAGACTAGGTACGATATCAAGGCGAAATCTTCCGGTTTCAACGAAGGAGATCTGGTCTGGCTGTATAATCCTCAGCGTAAGAAAGGCAAGTCACCAAAATTGCAACAGGACTGGGAAGGTTCATACAAGGTGATAACCCGCATTAATGACGTTGTCTACCGGATCCAGCGTGGGGATCGAGGAAAATTGAAAGTGGTCCATTTGGATAGAATGTGTCATTTCAACGGGATGCTGAATGACGAAGTTGTTCGGGACGAACAACTTTAGGGAAGTAGCAATGTGATAACCACTTAAATGTGAGCAGCGACATCTAGATTTACAGAGCAGAAGATGTCGATACTCGAAGACCAGAAGATTTCGACACTTGAATAACAAAGTCTCGACCATTGATGACTGGAGAGTGGAATCGAATTTTCTAGCAAATTGGGAATTGTATGGGACACTGGATGGCGAGGATTGTTCTCGAAGTATGTCATTCGAATATAAATACCAGCATCCCCAAGGTATGCAAAGGAGTTCATCAGTTGAATTTGAAGTGTTAATTAGGAGAAGCGATTAAGTGGTTTAAGTAAAAGATAATAAAAGTATAAGCGGTTGAGAAATTGGATTGTATTGAGAAAAACAATCAAATAGTGAATTGTAACTGTACTGAATAAAGGGATTTGTATTGAAAAGAATAGGTTCTATCATTTGTACCCACACAAACATTTTACAATACTATTTAGTCGCTGGTATAGCTACCGAAACTTTCATTGGCAACAGCTTCATTCCTTAGATAATTCTTCAGTTTAAGCTCTGCAATGTTTATTTTGTTTTTTGATTTTAATGAAATCATTTCAATACGAGTTTCATTTTTTTTAATGTTGTGAATTTTAACTTCTTCTAGTTTTTCTTTTTTTAACTCGTACGTTTTTCATCTCCATCTACCGGCTTCCTGATGCCATCGATTCATTTTCTCAATCTCTTTCAGAATAGAGTTCTGCGTATTTTCGCATAACCTGCACCTCCTTTTGTATATTTACGTGCTCCTCCAGCATAGCTTTCCTACTTCTTATTGATTTTTTTGAAAGAAGCCGAAATTTCTCCACATTTGCATTTAATAGAAGTGGGGGGACGTTCTCCACATTTGCATTTAATGGAAGAGGAGGGACGTTCTCCACATTTTCATTGAATGGAAGAGGGGGATGTTCTCCACATTTGATGTTTTTGTCTGGGAATCATCCAAATTTCCATCTTCCGTGAAAATATCTTCCATTAAATTTTCTATATCCCCTGCGTCGCCGTCGTTCTTTAAGTTGGTCAATTGACGAAATGACCACTGAAGTGCTTCCCCAATGAATTTCCCGATACAGCTTTATCGAGGTCGATGATTGCAAGACGGCTTTCTCGTTATCAGAAAACGATTTCTGCTTATTGGGCCCCGCCCCTGTACCATTTAAATGCAACTTGTTTTCTCGCATTTTGCGTTTTAAGTTGTAATTATAATCTTTCCATACGTAAAAAAAAAAAATATGTAACTACATATATGCAATCTCAATGTTAAAAAGAACTTACATTTTTCCATCCCGCGACTGATTTTTCTGGAGGCCCATAAGCATTAAGTTTTCCTGCCAAGTTACCCCAAAATATTTTGGACCTGGCCTTGGCTTATAATTTTTGGCAGTACCTGGATTGCTTTCCATAAAGCCAATGAGCAAATCCATTTGTACCGTTTTTGTAAGTGGCCTATTAATTAAACGATATGATTTATTAATTTTCACTAATCATTTAACATTTTATTGTACTTACATTTTATTTGTGATAATAATTCAGCGGCAGACAATAATATTTATGAAAGCTGAACAAAAACGAAAGTTTTCAGTTATTCAAAAAACGAGTATCGTTAAATCTTAAACGATTCTCGTTTTATGTAATCGCGTTTATACGAAAACGATTTCGTTTCAATGATAAAAAAGCTGGCGGCATCTTTGAGATTCCTCGCACCTTTGCGATTCCTGATTTTGACATACCTTTCCAACATACCCGTAAGCATATTCAAATGTCAAGAAGTAGTTTTTTAGATTGATCAACAGGAAATATGGACAAAAGGGTACCAACTTTGAAATATAGATGGAAAGTGAGTTTTTGAGTGAGTAAAGCGTTTTATTGGTGTTCGTTTCTGAGCTGCAGAGCCACTTGAAAATAAAACACGGCTAATATTACTTCAAGGGAAACATTTCAGTTGGTGAAACTAAAAAGTTGGCGCAAATTGGCTTGGTTCTTAAGTTGTAATTGAAACAGTATCAAGTGCAAGAGAGTAATTGCAACCAGCTTTTAGTATTCTTTCACTTTCACCAAACGAAATAGTCCTTTTAAAATATTCTGCTAGGAGTATATGCATGTACATACACATGAGTAGTATTCCAACTATGCGAATTTTCAGCCGCATTTCACTATCTTTATTGATTTCTTTAACCATATATATAGGGTCCGCCAAAAAAATTTGTTTTTTGTTTTGAAAATGCTTTAAAAAAAAACTACTGAATATTTTCTCAAATTTCTTTTTTTATTTGAAAGTACAATACTTCCGGTTAATAATGGAAAATAATTTCATTCAAATGGCTGCCTCGGCTGGCCATGCAGTAGCCTACACGATCGGTCCAATTTTTAAGCACATTATCGATTGTGTGCAGCTGTATTTCACCAATGGCTTCACGAATATTGTCCTTTAAAGCGTCAATTGTCTCTGGCTTGTCGGCGTAACACTTATCTTTTACGGCACCCCACAAATAATAGTCCAACGGTGTCAAATCGCAGCTCCGAGGTGGCCAAACGACATCAGCTCTGCGGCTGATAATGCGATCTTCAAAAACAGGGCGCAAAACATCGAGTGTAGCTTCGGCTGTGTTGCACGTAGCGCCGTCCTGCTGAAACCAAATGTTGCCAATATCCTCCTCTTCAATTTTTGTGAACAAAAATTCGTTCAACATGGCCCGATAACGATCGCCATTGACTGTAACGGCCACTCCTTGCTCATTTTCGAAGAAAAATGGCCCAATTATGCCTCTGGACCAAAATCCGCACCAAACAGTGACTCGTTTTGGGTGTATCGGCTTTTCAATGTATGCGTGCGGGTTTTCTGTGCCCCAAATGCGACAATTTTGCTTGTTTATATACCCGCCAAGATCAAAATGAGCTTCATCTGAAAAGATGATTTTTTTGGCAAAATCGGCATCTTCTCTAAGTCGATCGCAGGCCCACGTTCCCAGCGTAGTTCAAGCGTATACATAACCATATTCCTTCAGCGGAAGGATAAAACTAATTATCTGTCAAATCAGACATGAGCTAAGTGTTACCATTCACGAAATAAGCACTAGTTGAAAAAAGCGTGAGATGGCGGACCCTATATAACAAAAAGACACTATATTACACAGTATTCACTAAATATTTAATGGAAAAGTAACAAAACAACAATTTCTTCGTGTTTCACAAGTGCTTTGTTTACATTTTTTAAAGCAGGACTCTATTTAAAATAACCGATTTAAACACTTCACAAGCACTTATTTCGAAACTCACGTATTTTTTCTCGACATTTCAACTTTATTCTTATCAGACAAAAATAAATTCTCTAGCTAATTTATTTATTTTTTTCTACACCGAAATTAAACTTTACATACGAATTTGTTGTCAAAAATCAGTCCAGCCATTTATGTAAAAAATAAATGCCACCAAGGGGCGATGAAAGCACTTTACAGGGTGTCAATAGGTGGACAATACGATTATAAATTGAATCGTTTATTTTCAGAACGTGACATGTCTGGACATGACACGTTTTGAAAGTACAAAAGTAACAAAGGTGTTATGTATGTATTTGAAAAAAATCAAACATCATCAGGTGCAGATGTTTTTTTTACAATATACAGCATTATTGTAATAAAACTTTTATTTTCTAACTTCCAACGAAAAAAATAAAATTGATTTGGGAAGGAAGCAGTCGTTATCTGGCAAACGCCGCGTACAGACGTGTGAAGAGTGCAACTGATACCGATCGATTAGTCCGAACTGTCAAATTTTTCCGCCACGTGGCATTCAAAATTATTTATTTATTAATTTTTTGTTTTTCTTCCCCTTGCTGTTTGAATAAAAAACTCCTCTGGTGTATTAAAAAACATAAAAACAATGCCGGGGGCCAAAGACCCCCCCAAAAAGGGATGGTTTAGCGGTCTCGATCCCGATACTCCCCTAAACCAGCGCCCCAAAGCCAAACGCAAATCCACCGAACCTCACTACCCACCACTTCCAACCATCTCTACCAATGATGACAATATACCGCGCTACTTAGTGATTTCAAGTTTAGGGAAATTTGATAAGCAAGATAAAATACGTCCACTATCATCATATAACCTCTTTCAAATCAATCGCGGCTTAGAATTCATTTCTAAGGAAATTTTAGAGGTCAAAGCCATGCGCTCCGGTGATCTTCTAGTGAAAGTGACTAATCTTCAAACTGCAAACAAATTTCTAAAAGTAAAACATATTGACACCATCCCAGTGAAAATTTCGTCCCACACCACAACTCAGTCCAAGGAAGAATTTACTCCCCCCATATCCGAGACATTCCAGAAGATGAACTCTTAAGCGAACTCAAAGCACAAAAGATAATTCAAATTAAAAAGTTGTTCAAAAAAATTAACAACGAATTGGTTCCAACTGGAGCTGCCATTCTAACCTTCGATCTGATACGTCGTCCCAGTCAAATAAAATTAGGCTGGCTAATCTGCAAAGTGGAAGAATATATCCAAAACCCAATGAGATGCCTTAATTGTCAAAAATTAGGGCACACGAAAAATCACTGCAACAACGCTAAAACTTGCAAAGAATGCTGTCTGCCACCACCACACGAGCGATGCTCTCGCATATACTGCATTAATTGCAATGAAGATAACCATACCGCTTATAATTCTTCATGTCCAACTTTCCTACGACACACTTCGGGAAGCCTGGCAGATCTATAGAGACGACCCCGTATTACACCAGCTACCAACTCCAAAGAAACATCCTGTGACCAAACCATCTATAGCAGAAATAATAAAAAATAGAATACTAACAAAAACCATCACTCCAGCACAACACAAAGATTCCGTCACCGATAAGCCAACATTTTCTTCAATCTCAATTTCACCCCCTATCCCCGCTCCACAACATCACAATCAAACAACAACAAAATATAACTCCAACAACCCGACAACAACGACTCAAACAACCACCAAAACACAAATTAACTTCCAAAGCACACCTTCACCCACAAACTACAGCGTTTTACCGCCTCCTTCCTCGATATCAAAAGTTACAAACTCACTTCTTAAAGAACACAATTACTACGCTAAGATAATGGATACCGATGATGTCCAATAACGTCCCTATTAACTCCGAAAACAGCAACTCCGCTGCCAGGGGATTGAATCCTCCAAGCACACTTGGGAGCTTGGGAGACTCAACATCAGGGCAGCGGAGCCACAAAATAAACACAACTTCACATCCAACAAAACCCCTATTCAAAAGATCATCATTAAAAGTCCTTCAATGGAACATGGATGGTTATTCAAATAACTACCATGAACTCCAAATCTTGTTAAAAGAATGCCAACCTTCCGTGATTGCTCTTCAAGAAACACACGTTCCTATCGGTTCAAGTCCCCACCATCCGAAACAATATTCACCCCATTTTGTTAACAACAACTCCGCCGCCAAGGAAGAAATTGGGCTACTTGTTCACAGATCCATTCCACACAAGTTTATTAACATTCCATCAAATATTTCCGCTGTTGGTGTAGTAATAGAACTTAACATCAAATTAACTATAATCTGTACATACATTCATCCAAAACAAGCCTTTACCAGTCATGACTTAGAAAATATTGTTAGCAGATTTAACACACCAATATTGATAACTGGCGACTTCAATGCCTGGAACCCTATTTGGGGTTCTTAATACCCGTGGGAAAACTGTTGAACAATTTTATATTAACTCCAACCTTGCAATTTTGAATAATGGCTCCCCTACTCATTTTTCCACTCATAAGAGCTTCACTCACTTAGACTTAACCTTTTCCTCCCCTTCCCTCGTTCCAAACACAAAGTGGAATATTTTATCTGATCTCTATGGAAGCGACCATTTTCCTATCATCACTGAAATAGCATTCGATAACCATACAAATCATGACAATGTCGTACATAAGTTTCAATTAGATAAAGCAGATTGGCCCTCATTTCAATCTAAAACATTGGACTTTTTGGCCAACAAAGACATCTCTGCTAATATCAACAAAGAGGCTGCCCTTATTCAAAAATCCATTCGATTTGCAGCTAATGTAGCCATTCCACAAACAAAAAACTTACCATATAAACGTATTGTGGCCTGGTGGAGTAATGATTTGGGCAAACTCTGCCAAACGAAACAAGCAGCCTTCAAAACATTCAAAAAGTACCCCACTACAACCAATCTAATTGTTTTTAAAAAAAGCCAATGCTGTTTTCAGGAAGGCGGCAAAAGAAGCAAAAATGAGCAGCTTTGAAAAATTCACTTCCAATATTAATCCCAACTCCCCGCCTAAGAAACTTTGGTCGGATATTAATTCTCTCACCGGCAACTACAAACCATTTTCCATTAAAACCATAAAAGATCACTCCCAACAAATTATATCAGATCCCATAGAAATAGCTGAATGTTTCGCTTCCACATGGTCGACTGCTTCTAATGATACTAATTTCCATTCCGAATTTGTGAACCAAAAAAACTCTTTTCCCAATCTCCAAGTTAGATTAGATCCCGTTAGTGATTTAGCAAAACAAATAGAAGAAAACGTTAGTCTAATCGAGTTTGAAAGTTGCATTAATTCATGCAAAGGGCATACACCTGGATATGACAGAATATCGTATGCTATGTTAAAAAACAGTCCCCCCCTTTTGAAACAGCGCATATTAAACCTGTACAACCAGATTTTAACCCATGGAGTTATGCCACAAACATGGAAAATTGCCACAGTGGTGCCTATACCCAAACCAAATAAAGTCATCACCAACATATCCAGCTACCGACCAATATCCCTACTACCATGTCCAAGTAAAGTAGTTGAAAAGATTATTTCCCGTAGGCTATCTTGGTTCCTGGATAGGTATAACCTTCTGGACATTAACCAAGCAGCTTTCAAAAAAGATAGAAATACGATGGATGCATTATTGTATATTGATGAATATATTGGTTCAGGTCTTTCATCAAAAAATCACATATCGATCCTTTCGATCGATTTCGAAAGAGCTTTCGATCGTATTGGGATCCACGTGGTTTTAAATCAGTTGATAGAATGGAAAATCGGCCCTAAAATAATCACTTTCATAAAAGCTTTTTTATCAAACAGGAAATTCCGAATAAAAATTAAGAACACCTTCTCCTCAGTCCATAACCTCGAAAACGGTATTCCCCAAGGATCTCCACTTTCCGTTATCCTCTTTTGTATAGCCTTTAATAAAATAAGCAGCATATTAGAAAAGTACAGTAGAATTAACTATTCTTTATATGCTGATGATCTTGTAATCCTATCTAAATGCAAGGACTTGAATGATGTTGAAGCTGACATTTCAAATCTTCTTAGGGACCTAGAAAAATGGGGTGATTACTCTGGAACAAAAATATCTGCAGAAAAAAGTCAAATACTGCATATCTGTAAAAAACACAGCTCTTCTAAAAATATTTCAGTTAATTTAAATAATACATATATTGTAAATGTAAATAACCTAAAAATATTAGGAATTATATTTGATAATAAGTTTAATTTTAAGTCCCATTGTTTATATATTAAGAAAAGCCTCGCTACCAGGGTAAATATGATAAGGTACCTATCCTCTAAGCACAGTCTATGCAATGTTAATTCGCTTATTAATGTTATCAAATTAGTGTTGCTTTCTAAAATTGATTACGGACTCGCAATTTAAAGCAAGTGCTCCAATTCGTCATTGAAGTTAATAACTCCTTCCTACCACAGTGCAGTAAGAACAGCCTTGAGAGCATTCCGAACAACACCAATCAAAAACATTCTAACTGAATCCGGGCTTCCTTCAATAACAGAGCGGATAGAATACCTCACTGCCTCTATTCTTCTCAAAATCAACTCTTGCAACAATTCGCCTATTCAAACAGTCACAAGAAAACTTCTGCAAAGATCCAAACACCAGAAATACCCATCCTCACTAATCAACTCTGTAAATTTATCCAACAAATGGGATACACCGGTCTGCCTAAAGTCGAAAAAACACTCATTATTCCCACCATGGAAAATCCCGATACACTCTATAAACATCGACCTGCATAAGCTTCCAAAAGCTAATACTAGCGAGGTCGTATACAAAAAAATATTTATGGAAATGATAAACGATCTGAAAAGCACTGGTTGGAAAATCCTTTACACCGACGCCTCTAAGAACGAACTTGGCACTTCCTTTTCAGTGGTTGAAGAAAACGGAATCATAGTTTCAAAGGGACTTCTACGTAACTCAACCTCCATCTTCACTGCTGAGGCTTTCGCCATTCTTAAGGCCACAAGGGCTACAAAAAGCAAAAAAAACTGCAATTTTTTCCGATAGCCTATCAACAATAACTGCTTTAAGTAATTTAAATAACAAAACCGGTATAATTGAGTGCCTACGCGACAAAATTATCGGTAACAAAAATTTAAAAATAATTTGGGTACCAGGTCATGTTGGTATAACTGGCAACGAGATGGCAGATAAAGCAGCAAAAGCAGCCCTAAATGAACCACTTATTCAATTCCACATATACAATAAAAAAGATACAAAAAAAAACCTAATGCGCGTATATTGGAACTCCAAGAGAAGCTGTTGGGATGGATACCTTCATCACTATTCCAGTATGAACCCCCAAGCAAACAAATCTACCTACCCGAATAATATACCTCCTACTATGCTAAAATGTTATACAAGACTACGGCTAGGCCATACCTACATCACTCACAGCCATATTCTAACAAAACAAGAACAACCGCTCTGTCACTTGTGCAATATTAATGTTAAACTTAATATAAAACACCTTACTAATGACTGTGAAAACATCAAACTAGCGTCCAAAAAAGTCAATACATCAAGCAGCCTGATAGACCTTTTAACTGTTCCCTCAGAACAAAACATTAAAGACGTTTTTAAGATACTAACTTTAGTACAATTGGAAAATAAGATCTAATTTGTGTATTTATATTATGTATAAGTTTATCTAATAACTCTTATTTTATGATAACTATAATAGGCCGAAGCCCTGGTAGCTGGTGCCATAATTTAAGATTAATCATGTAATTTATTTCTGATTAATAAAGTTATAATAATAATAATAATAATGATTTGGGGAGTGAACGAATTAGCATGTTTACAGTTTGTTTTGAAAAGTGCTTTTTATTGCACTGTCGGGGAAAAATTGCCAAGGAGTTCAAAGTTCGCTTTTAATATTTCAAACTTTGCAATGTTTGTTTACCTTACAAACAAAGTAGAAACATACGATTTCATCGATGTCGCTCCCAACGGCTCTTGTATATGACTGCAGCAATAGTATTAACACAAAAAAAGTTAATGACATCCGGAAAGTCGTCCAGTATGGATGAGTTCAAAAAGTTTTACGATCGCATTCTCGTATGGAAGACCACAAGCGCTTGTAAAGAAAACCTTTGAAATATTGAAGTTTGTTCTGATGTTGGAGAATGAAAAAAAATATTCTTTCACTAAATTTTGTGAAGCATTTTTATTTTCATTCTTTTTTTTCTTCTATTGATGATTGTTTAAACTTAATGACATGTAAAAATTAAGTTTTTTTTTAGTTTATTTTCAAAACGTGACATGCCCAAAATAGTTATGTGATAACCACTTAAATGTGAGCAGCGACATCTAGCAGAAAATGTCGAAGACCAGAAGGTTTCGATATTGGAATAACAAAGTCTGGAGACTGGAGAGTGGAATCGAATTTTCTAGCAAATTGGAAATTGTATGGGACGCTGGATGGCGTGGATTGTTCTCGAAGTATGTCATTCGAGTATAAATACCAGCATCCCAAAGGTATGCAAATCAGTTCCAAAGTTGAATTTGAAGTGTTAATTAGAAGAAGTGATTAAGTGGTTTAAGTAAAAGATAAGAAAAGTATAAGTGGTTGAGGAATTGAATTGTACTGAGAGAAAGAATTAAATAGTGAATTGTAACTGTACTGAATAAAGGGATTTGTATTGAAAAGAATAAGTTCTATTATTTGTACCCACACAAACATTTTACATTGGTGTCAGAAGTGGGATAGGACTTATTGTGTGTAAAAAAAAAAAAAAAAAAAAAAGTGTTTTCTGACTATTTGAAAAAGCTAGAATGGGTCGAAAACTATTGCAGTTGACCCTCGTCCAACTCAAATCCGAGTTGAACAAGAGAAGCCTCAGCGCCAGTGGAGGAAAAAGTGACCTGGTGCTCCGACTTCAGGAGGCTTTGAACAACGAGGGACATGATCCTGATGCATATTCCTTTGATGTTGACGAGGATGAACAGACAAGTACCGGCAATGACATGGCTGCGATGATGCAACTCCTCTTGTTAAAAATGGACGAACAAAAGAAAAATATGGAAGAACAGAAGAACAGTCTGGAACAAAAAATGGACGAACAGAAGAACAGTCTCGACCAACAAAAGAAAAATCTGGAAGAACAGAAGAACAGTCTGGAACAAAAAATGGACGAGCAGAAGAAAAATTTAGACGGTCTTCAACAGAAAATGGATGAACAAAAGAATAGTCTCGAGCAAAAGTTGGATGAACAAAAGAAAAATCTAAACGAGCAGAAGAGCAGCATTGAACAAAAATTCAACGAACAAAAGAATAGTCTAGAACAAAAACTGGAAGAACAAAAGAACATTCTTCAGCAAAAATTCGAAGAAATCGATGACAAATTTGAAAGAATAGAGAAGAACGTTGATGACAAATTTGATAGAATAGAAAAGAACGTTGATGACAAATTTGATACAATAGAGAAGAATGTTGGCGAAAAATTCGAAGAAATGGACAGCAAAGTTCAGCAACTGGCAAAAGAGCTCGACACAGTGCGAAAACAGAAACTGCGAGAATGTTCTTTAAGCAGTCTAAGGAGAAAAGATTTGAAGCCTCCTTCATTCGATGGCCAGACCTCATGGTCTACTTATAAGAAGCAGTTTGAAATGGCTGCCTGTGCAAACGACTGGGACATTGAGGAAAAGTGCTTTGCCCTAGCGATGGCCTTATGTGGTCCTGCGGCAGAATTGTTACAAACAATCGATATCGAAAAGAATAGAGACTATATGGTTTTAGTGCAGGCTATCGCGAAACGGTTTGGGGATAGCCACATGCGGGAAGTTTACAAGATTCAGTTGCAAGGCCGTATGCAGCAACGAGGAGAAACACTGCAACAGCTCCAAGCAGACGTGAGTAGACTTGCACATTTGTCATATCCCACCGCAGGCCAAGAAATAATCGACGAAATGGCAAAGGACGCATTCATCAGGGGAATTGCAGATTTGAAGCTACAATCAGCAGTAAGGATGGTCGGGAAAAGAACCCTTGCTGAAGCACTTGCCTTCGCTCTGGCGATGGAAGCTTCCAATCAGGCTTCCAAAGGAATGCATTTCGTAAGGGAAATAGTATCTGGTGAATGCTCCTGCTCAAGACCAACTACTATGCAACGAAATATCCCGCGGGAGAGCCGAAGAATGCGCTGCTGGAACTGCGATAAAGTAGGACTTTTGCAAGGGCATTGTAAAGAACCGGTACGACGAGAAGGCTGTCTGCACTGGGGTTACAGGCAAATAGAAAGAAAAACCGGCAGAAACGGCTACCAAGAAACCGGTCAAATTTCCAGAAGCCATCAGTTAGGAAATGTTTACTTCGCGGGGCAGAAGTCTGTAGCAGAAGTTGACTCCAGGGTAATTATCCCAGTCTCACAGGTAAAACAATGCAACGAAAGCCTCCCAGCAGAAGTAGTCAGTGGTAAAGAAGCGAAAGAACAGGCAACTATCCAAACGATCAGGACTGAGCCAATAGAGGGTTGGAGTATAGACGAAATCCGTTCCTCCCAACAGGCAGACAATGACATCGAACCAATATTGGCCTGGAAGGAACACGAGGAAAGACCAAGCTGGCAGCAGATATCAGATCGGAGCCAAACTCTGAAGGCATACTGGGCACAGTGGGACTCGCTTTTTGTGCAAGATGGATTGCTGAAGAGAAAATGGGAAAGTGCAGATGGGACAACATCTCGTATGCAGCTAATTGTGCCACGATCCAGAGTCAACCAAGTGCTCCATGAAATACATGACGGAATCTCAGGAGGCCATTTGGGAATTAACAAGACGTTGGAAAAGGTAAGGGAACGTTTCTATTGGCTAAGCGCTAAACAAGATGTCGAGAATTGGTGCAAAAAGTGCATAAGGTGTGCGGCTACCAAGGGTCCAAAAGTAAAGCCACATGGACAAATGCAACAATACAATGTCGGAGCACCTTTCGAACGAATAGCCATCGACATCGCTAGGCCGTTTCCCGAAACCTTTAATGGAAACCGATATACGCTCGTAGTCATGGATTACTTCAGTAAGTGGCCGGAAGTGTTTGCCATCCCAAATCAAGAGGATAAGACCGTAGCCGAACAGATAGTCAACAACTGGGTGAGCAGATTTGGGGTACCAATGGAGCTGCACTCTGATCAAGGGCGAAACTTTGAATCAAAAGTCTTCCAGGAAATATGCCAATATTTGGGAATAAGAAAGACAAGGACAACGCCACTACACCCTCAATCTGATGGAATGGTCGAGCGATTCAATCGGACCTTGAATGAGCATCTATCTAAGGTTGTCAGCAACTGCCAGCGGGATTGGGATCGACACATACCCCTCTTCTTAATGGCCTACCGAAACGCGGTCCATAGCTCAACAGGGCACACACCATCCGAGATCTTATTTGGTCAAACGATTCGGTTGCCAAGTGAAGCAAAATTCGGATCCCCACCGACGGAGCCCAAAGAGGTGAACGAGTACGTCAATGACTTACGCAGCAGGATTCGTAAATTGCATGAAGACACCAGAGAAAAGATGAAGCTAGCAAGCAGCCGCATGAAAACTAGGTACGATATCAAGGTGAAATCTTCCGGTTTCAACGAAGGAGATCTGGTTTGGCTGTATAATCCTCAGCGTAAGAAAGGCAAATCACCAAAATTGCAACAGGACTGGGAAGGTCCATACAAGGTGATAACCCGCATTAATGACGTTGTCTACCGGATCCAGCGTGGGAATCGAGGAAAATTGAAAGTGGTCCATTTGGATAGAATGTGTCATTTCAACGGGATGCTGAATGACGAAGTTGTTCGGGACGAACAACTGTAGGGAGGGAGCAATGTGATAACCACTTAAATGTGAGCAGCGACATCTAGCAGAAAATGTCGAAGACCAGAAGGTTTCGATATTGGAATAACAAAGTCTGGAGACTGGAGAGTGGAATCGAATTTTCTAGCATATTGGAAATTGTATGGGACGCTGGATGGCGTGGATTGTTCTCGAAGTATGTCATTCGAGTATAAATACCAGCATCCCAAAGGTATGCAAATCAGTTCCAAAGTTGAATTTGAGAAAGAATTAAATAGTGAATTGTAACTGTACTGAATAAAGGGATTTGTATTGAAAAGAATAAGTTCTATTATTTGTACCCACACAAACATTTTACAGTTATTTATTTTTATCCTTTTTTATATGTGTCCTAGAAATACGTTAAAAATGGAACTTAGTGCACTTACTCAAGCCGCACGCTTTCATATCTTTGTTATAATTTTTACTCCAAGAAAACTGAAATTAATCAGTTTTTTTCGTCTCCTGAAATTTTTTTTAAATACTCGTATTTACATGTCACGTTTTGAAAATAAGTTATTCAATTATCGGAAGAACCCATTCAGACGTGTCTAGGTCTAAATAATCTTCGCCCTGAAGTTCAAGAATTTGAAAAACTATTTTTTTAATATATTTTTTTTGGGAACCAAAACTGTACAAAACGGTCACAAATCCGTTCGCTTACCTTTTAACAAATTTTCTCTCTGAGAAAGAATTTTATTCACACTTCTCTGGATTTGACCGTTGTTATATATAGAGTGGCCAGATAGAATGATAGTTTTTCCAATTATTATGTTTCAGCAGCTATCAAAGTTACCAATGACATCCAGCTGACAAAATATTAAGTAACACCGCATCTCCACGAGATACGAATATGTCAGACTAAATTTCAGACCTTTCGTCTGACATTTTTCCTTTTAACTTAGATGGGCAAATTAATGCATGACATTTCATTTTATGAGTGTAGGTTGGTTGAGTAGGCGTGGACTGATTCCTTTCGGTGTTTTTTTTTTTTGTTCACACATAGAAACTACATTATTGATACTCGGAAAGAAAATTCTGGCGGAAATTGTTTGTACTATATCGCCTTTATAAATTTCTGACAGATCGTTAGCAGGAACAAATTCGTATGAAAAGTGAAAATTCGGTACGGAATAATATTCTTAAATTTGTTAAAGAAATTTTTGTTTTCAAATACGTGTTGGGTTAAAATGTCGAGAAATGATACGCGAGTTTCTAAATAAGTGCTTGTGAATTAATTAGATGGGATAGTTTAAATAGAATCGTGCCAGTGAAATGCTACTTAAAATTTTCATAGATGGAATCCTTTTAATGTTACAGCAATATTATTTCATGGGGAATATTTCAGTTGGTGAAACTGAAAAGTTGGTGCAAATTGGCTTGGTTCTTAAGTTATAATTGAAGTAGAATCAAGTGCAAGAGAGTAAATGCAACCAGCTTTGAGTATTCTTTCACTTCCACCAATCGAAATAGTCATTTTAAAATATTCTGCTAGGAGTATATGCATGTACATACACATGAGTAGTATTCCAACTATGCGAATTTTCAGCCGCATTTCACTATCTTTATTGATTTCTTTAACCATATATATAGGGTCCGCCAAAAAAATTTGTTTTTTGTTTTGAAAATGCTTTAAAAAAAAACTACTGAATATTTTCTCAAATTTCTTTTTTTATTTGAAAGTACAATACTTCCGGTTAATAATGGAAAATAATTTCATTCAAATGGCTGCCTCGGCTGGCCATGCAGTAGCCTACACGATCGGTCCAATTTTTAAGCACATTATCGATTGTGTGCAGCTGTATTTCACCAATGGCTTCACGAATATTGTCCTTTAAAGCGTCAATTGTCTCTGGCTTGTCGGCGTAACACTTATCTTTTACGGCACCCCACAAATAATAGTCCAACGGTGTCAAATCGCAGCTCCGAAGTGGCCAAACGACATCAGCTCTGCGGCTGATAATGCGATCTTCAAAAACAGGGCGCAAAACATCGAGTGTAGCTTCGGCTGTGTTGCACGTAGCGCCGTCCTGCTGAAACCAAATGTTGCCAATATCCTCCTCTTCAATTTTTGTGAACAAAAATTCGTTCAACATGGCCCGATAACGATCGCCATTGACTGTAACGGCCACTCCTTGCTCATTTTCGAAGAAAAATGGCCCAATTATGCCTCTGGACCAAAATCCGCACCAAACAGTGACTCGTTTTGGGTGTATCGGCTTTTCAATGTATGCGTGCGGGTTTTCTGTGCCCCAAATGCGACAATTTTGCTTGTTTATATACCCGCCAAGATCAAAATGAGCTTCATCTGAAAAGATGATTTTTTTGGCAAAATCGGCATCTTCTCTAAGTCGATCGCAGGCCCACGTTCCCAGCGTAGTTCAAGCGTATACATAACCATATTCCTTCAGCGGAAGGATAAAACTAATTATCTGTCAAATCAGACATGAGCTAAGTGTTACCATTCACGAAATAAGCACTAGTTGAAAAAAGCGTGAGATGGCGGACCCTATATAACAAAAAGACACTATATTACACAGTATTCACTAAATATTTAATGGAAAAGTAACAAAACAACAATTTCTTCGTGTTTCACAAGTGCTTTGTTTACATTTTTTAAAGCAGGACTCTATTTAAAATAACCGATTTAAACACTTCACAAGCACTTATTTCGAAACTCACGTATTTTTTCTCGACATTTCAACTTTATTCTTATCAGACAAAAATAAATTCTCTAGCTAATTTATTTATTTTTTTCTACACCGAAATTAAACTTTACATACGAATTTGTTGTCAAAAATCAGTCCAGCCATTTATGTAAAAAATAAATGCCACCAAGGGGCGATGAAAGTACTTTACAGGGTGTCAATAGGTGGACAATACGATTATAAATTGAATCGTTTATTTTCAGAACGTGACATGTCTGGACATGACACGTTTTGAAAGTACAAAAGTAACAAAGGTGTTATGTATGTATTTGAAAAAAATCAAACATCATCAGGTGCAGATGTTTTTTTTACAATATACAGCATTATTGTAATAAAACTTTTATTTTCTAACTTCCAACGAAAAAAATAAAATTGATTTGGGAAGGAAGCAGTCGTTATCTGGCAAACGCCGCGTACAGACGTGTGAAGAGTGCAACTGATACCGATCGATTAGTCCGAACTGTCAAATTTTTCCGCCACGTGGCATTCAAAATTATTTATTTATTAATTTTTTGTTTTTCTTCCCCTTGCTGTTTGAATGAAAAACTCCTCTGGTGTATTAAAAAACATAAAAACAATGCCGTCGGCCAAAGACCCCCCCAAAAAGGGATGGTTTAGCGGTCTCGATCCCGATACTCCCCTAAACCAGCGCCCCAAAGCCAAACGCAAATCCACCGAACCTCACTACCCACCACTTCCAACCATCTCTACCAATGATGACAATATACCGCGCTACTTAGTGATTTCAAGTTTAGGGAAATTTGATAAGCAAGATAAAATACGTCCACTATCATCATATAACCTCTTTCAAATCAATCGCGGCTTAGAATTCATTTCTAAGGAAATTTTAGAGGTCAAAGCCATGCGCTCCGGTGATCTTCTAGTGAAAGTGACTAATCTTCAAACTGCAAACAAATTTCTAAAAGTAAAACATATTGACACCATCCCAGTGAAAATTTCGTCCCACACCACTCTCAACTCAGTCCAAGGAAGAATTTACTCCCCCCATATCCGAGACATTCCAGAAGATGAACTCTTAAGCGAACTCAAAGCACAAAAGATAATTCAAATTAAAAAGTTGTTCAAAAAAATTAACAACGAATTGGTTCCAACTGGAGCTGCCATTCTAACCTTCGATCTGATACGTCGTCCCAGTCAAATAAAATTAGGCTGGCTAATCTGCAAAGTGGAAGAATATATCCAAAACCCAATGAGATGCCTTAATTGTCAAAAATTAGGGCACACGAAAAATCACTGCAACAACGCTAAAACTTGCAAAGAATGCTGTCTGCCACCACCACACGAGCGATGCTCTCGCATATACTGCATTAATTGCAATGAAGATAACCATACCGCTTATGATTCTTCATGTCCAACTTTCCTACGACACACTTCGGGAAGCCTGGCAGATCTATAGAGACGACCCCGTATTACACCAGCTACCAACTCCAAAGAAACATCCTGTGACCAAACCATCTATAGCAGAAATAATAAAAAATAGAATACTAACAAAAACCATCACTCCAGCACAACACAAAGATTCCGTCACCGATAAGCCAACATTTTCTTCAATCTCAATTTCACCCCCTATCCCCGCTCCACAACATCACAATCAAACAACAACAAAATATAACTCCAACAACCCGACAACAACGACTCAAACAACCACCAAAACACAAATTAACTTCCAAAGCACACCTTCACCCACAAACAACAGCGTTTTACCGCCTCCTTCCTCGATATCAAAAGTTACAAACTCACTTCTTAAAGAACACAATTACTACGCTAAGATAATGGATACCGATGATGTCCAATAACGTCCCTATTAACTCCGAAAACAGCAACTCCGCTGCCAGGGGATTGAATCCTCCAAGCACACTTGGGAGCTTGGGAGACTCAACATCAGGGCAGCGGAGCCACAAAATAAACACAACTTCACATCCAACAAAACCCCTATTCAAAAGATCATCATTAAAAGTCCTTCAATGGAACATGGATGGTTATTCAAATAACTACCATGAACTCCAAATCTTGTTAAAAGAATGCCAACCTTCCGTGATTGCTCTTCAAGAAACACACGTTCCTATCGGTTCAAGTCCCCACCATCCGAAACAATATGCACCCCATTTTGTTAACAACAACTCCGCCGCCAAGGAAGAAATTGGGCTACTTGTTCACAGATCCATTCCACACAAGTTTATTAACATTCCATCAAATATTTCCGCTGTTGGTGTAGTAATAGAACTTAACATCAAATTAACTATAATCTGTACATACATTCATCCAAAACAAGCCTTTACCAGTCATGACTTAGAAAATATTGTTAGCAGATTTAACACACCAATATTGATAACTGGCGACTTCAATGCCTGGAACCCTATTTGGGGTTCTTAATACCCGTGGGAAAACTGTTGAACAATTTTATATTAACTCCAACCTTGCAATTTTGAATAATGGCTCCCCTACTCATTTTTCCACTCATAAGAGCTTCACTCACTTAGACTTAACCTTTTCCTCCCCTTCCCTCGTTCCAAACACAAAGTGGAATATTTTATCTGATCTCTATGGAAGCGACCATTTTCCTATCATCACTGAAATAGCATTCGATAACCATACAAATCATGACAATGTCGTACATAAGTTTCAATTAGATAAAGCAGATTGGCCCTCATTTCAATCTAAAACATTGGACTTTTTGGCCAACAAAGACATCTCTGCTAATATCAACAAAGAGGCTGCCCTTATTCAAAAATCCATTCGATTTGCAGCTAATGTAGCCATTCCACAAACAAAAAACTTACCATATAAACGTATTGTGGCCTGGTGGAGTAATGATTTGGGCAAACTCTGCCAAACGAAACAAGCAGCCTTCAAAACATTCAAAAAGTACCCCACTACAACCAATATAATTGTTTTTAAAAAAAGCCAATGCTGTTTTCAGGAAGGCGGCAAAAGAAGCAAAAATGAGCAGCTTTGAAAAATTCACTTCCAATATTAATCCCAACTCCCCGCCTAAGAAACTTTGGTCGGATATTAATTCTCTCACCGGCAACTACAAACCATTTTCCATTAAAACCATAAAAGATCACTCCCAACAAATTATATCAGATCCCATAGAAATAGCTGAATGTTTCGCTTCCACATGGTCGACTGCTTCTAATGATACTAATTTCCATTCCGAATTTGTGAACCAAAAAAACTCTTTTCCCAATCTCCAAGTTAGATTAGATCCCGTTAGTGATTTAGCAAAACAAATAGAAGAAAACGTTAGTCTAATCGAGTTTGAAAGTTGCATTAATTCATGCAAAGGGCATACACCTGGATATGACAGAATATCGTATGCTATGTTAAAAAACAGTCCCCCCCTTTTGAAACAGCGCATATTAAACCTGTACAACCAGATTTTAACCCATGGAGTTATGCCACAAACATGGAAAATTGCCACAGTGGTGCCTATACCCAAACCAAATAAAGTCATCACCAACATATCCAGCTACCGACCAATATCCCTACTACCATGTCCAAGTAAAGTAGTTGAAAAGATTATTTCCCGTAGGCTATCTTGGTTCCTGGATAGGTATAACCTTCTGGACATTAACCAAGCAGCTTTCAAAAAAGATAGAAATACGATGGATGCATTATTGTATATTGATGAATATATTGGTTCAGGTCTTTCATCAAAAAATCACATATCGATCCTTTCGATCGATTTCGAAAGAGCTTTCGATCGTATTGGGATCCACGTGGTTTTAAATCAGTTGATAGAATGGAAAATCGGCCCTAAAATAATCACTTTCATAAAAGCTTTTTTATCAAACAGGAAATTCCGAATAAAAATTAAGAACACCTTCTCCTCAGTCCATAACCTCGAAAACGGTATTCCCCAAGGATCTCCACTTTCCGTTATCCTCTTTTGTATAGCCTTTAATAAAATAAGCAGCATATTAGAAAAGTACAGTAGAATTAACTATTCTTTATATGCTGATGATCTTGTAATCCTATCTAAATGCAAGGACTTGAATGAAGTTGAAGCTGACATTTCAAATCTTCTTAGGGACCTAGAAAAATGGGGTGATTACTCTGGAACAAAAATATCTGCAGAAAAAAGTCAAATACTGCATATCTGTAAAAAACACAGCTCTTCTAAAAATATTTCAGTTAATTTAAATAATACATATATTGTAAATGTAAATAACCTAAAAATATTAGGAATTATATTTGATAATAAGTTTAATTTTAAGTCCCATTGTTTATATATTAAGAAAAGCCTCGCTACCAGGGTAAATATGATAAGGTACCTATCCTCTAAGCACAGTTTATGCAATGTTAATTCGCTTATTAATGTTATCAAATTAGTGTTGCTTTCTAAAATTGATTACGGACTCGCAATTTACAGCAAGTGCTCCAATTCGTCATTGAAGTTAATAACTCCTTCCTACCACAGTGCAGTAAGAACAGCCTTGAGAGCATTCCGAACAACACCAATCAAAAACATTCTAACTGAATCCGGGCTTCCTTCAATAACAGAGCGGATAGAATACCTCACTGCCTCTATTCTTCTCAAAATCAACTCCTGCAACAATTCGCCTATTCAAACAGTCACAAGAAAACTTCTGCGAAGATCCAAACACCAGAAATACCCATCCTCACTAATCAACTCTGTAAATTTATCCAACAAATGGGATACACCGGTCTGCCTAAAGTCGAAAAAACACTCATTATTCCCACCATGGAAAATCCCGATACACTCTATAAACATCGACCTGCATAAGCTTCCAAAAGCTAATACTAGCGAGGTCGTATACAAAAAAATATTTATGGAAATGATAAACGATCTGAAAAGCACTGGTTGGAAAATCCTTTACACCGACGCCTCTAAGAACGAACTTGGCACTTCCTTTTCAGTGGTTGAAGAAAACGGAATCATAGTTTCAAAGGGACTTCTACGTAACTCAACCTCCATCTTCACTGCTGAGGCTTTCGCCATTCTTAAGGCCACAAGGGCTACAAAAAGCAAAAAAAACTGCAATTTTTTCCGATAGCCTATCAACAATAACTGCTTTAAGTAATTTAAATAACAAAACCGGTATAATTGAGTGCCTACGCGACAAAATTATCGGTAACAAAAATTTAAAAATAATTTGGGTACCAGGTCATGATGGTATAACTGGCAACGAGATGGCAGATAAAGCAGCAAAAGCAGCCCTAAATGAACCACTTATTCAATTCCACATATACAATAAAAAAGATACAAAAAAAAACCTAATGCGCGTATATTGGAACTCCAAGAGAAGCTGTTGGGATGGATACCTTCATCACTACTCCAGTATGAACCCCCAAGCAAACAAATCTACCTACCCGAATAATATACCTCCTACTATGCTAAAATGTTATACAAGACTACGGCTAGGCCATACCTACATCACTCACAGCCATATTCTAACAAAACAAGAACAACCGCTCTGTCACTTGTGCAATATTAATGTTAAACTTAATATAAAACACCTTACTAATGACTGTGAAAACATCAAACTAGCGTCCAAAAAAGTCAATACATCAAGCAGCCTGATAGACCTTTTAACTGTTCCCTCAGAACAAAACATTAAAGACGTTTTTAAGATACTAACTTTAGTACAATTGGAAAATAAGATCTAATTTGTGTATTTATATTATGTATAAGTTTATCTAATAACTCTTATTTTATGATAACTATAATAGGCCGAAGCCCTGGTAGCTGGTGCCATAATTTAAGATTAATCATGTAATTTATTTCTGATTAATAAAGTTATAATAATAATAATAATAATGATTTGGGAAGTGAACGAATTAGCATGTTTACAGTTTGTTTTGAAAAGTGCTTTTTATTGCACTGTCGGGGAAAAATTGCCAAGGAGTTCAAAGTTCGCTTTTAATATTTCAAACTTTGCATTGTTTGTTTACCTTACAAACAAAGTAGAAACATACGATTTCATCGATGTCGCTCCCAACGGCTCTTGTATATGACTGCAGCAATAGTATTAACACAAAAAAAGTTAATGACATCCGGAAAGTCGTCCAGTATGGATGAGTTCAAAAAGTTTTACGATCGCATTCTCGTATGGAAGACCACAAGCGCTTGTAAAGAAAGCCTTGGAAATATTGAAGTTTGTTCTGATGTTGGAGAATGAAAAAAAATATTCTTTCACTAAATTTTGTGAAGCATTTTTATTTTCATTCTTTTTTTTCTTCTATTGATGATTGTTTAAACTTAATGACATGTAAAAATTAAGTTTTTTTTAGTTTATTTTCAAAACGTGACATGCCCAAAATAGTTATGTGATAACCACTTAAATGTGAGCAGCGACATCTAGCAGAAAATGTCGAAGACCAGAAGGTTTCGATATTGGAATAACAAAGTCTGGAGACTGGAGAGTGGAATCGAATTTTCTAGCAAATTGGAAATTGTATGGGACGCTGGATGGCGTGGATTGTTCTCGAAGTATGTCATTCGAGTATAAATACCAGCATCCCAAAGGTATGCAAATCAGTTCCAAAGTTGAATTTGAAGTGTTAATTAGAAGAAGTGATTAAGTGGTTTAAGTAAAAGATAAGAAAAGGATAAGTGGTTGAGGAATTGAATTGTACTGAGAGAAAGAATTAAATAGTGAATTGTAACTGTACTGAATAAAGGGATTTGTATTGAAAAGAATAAGTTCTATTATTTGTACCCACACAAACATTTTACATTGGTGTCAGAAGTGGGATAGGACTTATTGTGTGTAAAAAAAAAAAAAAAAAAAGTGTTTTCTGACTATTTGAAAAAGCTAGAATGGGTCGAAAACTATTGCAGTTGACCCTCGTCCAACTCAAATCCGAGTTGAACAAGAGAAGCCTCAGCGCCAGTGGAGGAAAAAGTGACCTGGTGCTCCGACTTCAGGAGGCTTTGAACAACGAGGGACATGATCCTGATGCATATTCCTTTGATGTTGACGAGGATGAACAGACAAGTACCGGCAATGACATGGTTGCGATGATGCAACTCCTCTTGTTAAAAATGGACGAACAAAAGAAAAATATGGAAGAACAGTCTGGAACAAAAAATGGACGAACAGAAGAACAGTCTCGACCAACAAAAGAAAAATCTGGAAGAACAGAAGAACAGAAGAACAGTCTGGAACAAAAAATGGACGAGCAGAAGAAAAATTTAGACGGTCTTCAACAGAAAATGGATGAACAAAAGAATAGTCTCGAGCAAAAGTTGGATGAACAAAAGAAAAATCTAAACGAGCAGAAGAGCAGCATTGAACAAAAATTCAACGAACAAAAGAATAGTCTAGAACAAAAACTGGAAGAACAAAAGAACATTCTTCAGCAAAAATTCGAAGAAATCGATGACAAATTTGAAAGAATAGAGAAGAACGTTGATGACAAATTTGATAGAATAGAGAAGAACGTTGATGACAAATTTGATACAATAGAGAAGAATGTTGGCGAAAAATTCGAAGAAATGGACAGCAAAGTTCAGCAACTGGCAAAAGAGCTCGACACAGTGCCAAAACAGAAACTGCGAGAATGTTCTTTAAGCAGTCTAAGGAGAAAAGATTTGAAGCCTCCTTCATTCGATGGCCAGACCTCATGGTCTACTTATAAGAAGCAGTTTGAAATGGCTGCCTGTGCAAACGACTGGGACATTGAGGAAAAGTGCTTTGCCCTAGCGATGGCCTTACGTGGTCCTGCGGCAGAATTGTTACAAACAATCGATATCGAAAAGAATAGAGACTATATGGTTTTAGTGCAGGCTATCGCGAAACGGTTTGGGGATAGCCACATGCGGGAAGTTTACAAGGTTCAGTTGCAAGGCCGTATGCAGCAACGAGGAGAAACACTGCAACAGCTCCAAGCAGACGTGAGTAGACTTGCACATTTGTCATATCCCACCGCAGGCCAAGAAATAATCGACGAAATGGCAAAGGACGCATTCATCAGGGGAATTGCAGATTTGAAGCTACAATCAGCAGTAAGGATGGTCGGGAAAAGAACCCTTGCTGAAGCACTTGCCTTCGCTCTGGCGATGGAAGCATCCAATCAGGCTTCCAAAGGAATGCATTTCGTAAGGGAAATAGTATCTGGTGAATGCTCCTGCTCAAGACCAACTACTATGCAACGAAATATCCCGCGGGAGAGCCGAAGAATGCGCTGCTGGAACTGCGATAAAGTAGGACTTTTGCAAGGGCATTGTAAAGAACCGGTACGACGAGAAGGCTGTCTGCACTGGGGTTACAGGCAAATAGAAAGAAAAACCGGCAGAAACGGCTACCAAGAAACCGGTCAAATTTCCAGAAGCCATCAGTTAGGAAATGTTTACTTCGCGGGGCAGAAGTCTGTAGCAGAAGTTGACTCCAGGGTAATTATCCCAGTCTCACAGGTAAAACAATGCAACGAAAGCCTCCCAGCAGAAGTAGTCAGTGGTAAAGAAGCGAAAGAACAGGCAACTATCCAAACGATCAGGACTGAGCCAATAGAGGGTTGGAGTATAGACGAAATCCGTTCCTCCCAACAGGCAGACAATGACATCGAACCAATATTGGCCTGGAAGGAACACGAGGAAAGACCAAGCTGGCAGCAGATATCAGATCGGAGCCAAACTCTGAAGGCATACTGGGCACAGTGGGACTCGCTTTTTGTGCAAGATGGATTGCTGAAGAGAAAATGGGAAAGTGCAGATGGGACAACATCTCGTATGCAGCTAATTGTGCCACGATCCAGAGTCAACCAAGTGCTCCATGAAATACATGACGGAATCTCAGGAGGCCATTTGGGAATTAACAAGACGTTGGAAAAGGTAAGGGAACGTTTCTATTGGCTAAGCGCTAAACAAGATGTCGAGAATTGGTGCAAAAAGTGCATAAGGTGTGCGGCTACCAAGGGTCCAAAAGTAAAGCCACATGGACAAATGCAACAATACAATGTCGGAGCACCTTTCGAACGAATAGCCATCGACATCGCTAGGCCGTTTCCCGAAACCTTTAATGGAAACCGATATACGCTCGTAGTCATGGATTACTTCAGTAAGTGGCCGGAAGTGTTTGCCATCCCAAATCAAGAGGCTAAGACCGTAGCCGAACAGATAGTCAACAACTGGGTGAGCAGATTTGGGGTACCAATGGAGCTGCACTCTGATCAAGGGCGAAACTTTGAATCAAAAGTCTTCCAGGAAATATGCCAATATTTGGGAATAAGAAAGACAAGGACAACGCCACTACACCCTCAATCTGATGGAATGGTCGAGCGATTCAATCGGACCTTGAATGAGCATCTATCTAAGGTTGTCAGCAACTGCCAGCGGGATTGGAATCGACACATACCCCTCTTCTTAATGGCCTACCGAAACGCGGTCCATAGCTCAACAGGGCACACACCATCCGAGATCTTATTTGGTCAAACGATTCGGTTGCCAAGTGAAGCAAAATTCGGATCCCCACCGACGGAGCCCAAAGAGGTGAACGAGTACGTCAATGACTTACGCAGCAGGATTCGTAAATTGCATGAAGACACCAGAGAAAAGATGAAGCTAGCAAGCAGCCGCATGAAAACTAGGTACGATATCAAGGTGAAATCTTCCGGTTTCAACGAAGGAGATCTGGTTTGGCTGTATAATCCTCAGCGTAAGAAAGGCAAATCACCAAAATTGCAACAGGACTGGGAAGGTCCATACAAGGTGATAACCCGCATTAATGACGTTGTCTACCGGATCCAGCGTGGGAATCGAGGAAAATTGAAAGTGGTCCATTTGGATAGAATGTGTCATTTCAACGGGATGCTGAATGACGAAGTTGTTCGGGACGAACAACTGTAGGGAGGGAGCAATGTGATAACCACTTAAATGTGAGCAGCGACATCTAGCAGAAAATGTCGAAGACCAGAAGGTTTCGATATTGGAATAACAAAGTCTGGAGACTGGAGAGTGGAATCGAATTTTCTAGCAAATTGGAAATTGTATGGGACGCTGGATGGCGTGGATTGTTCTCGAAGTATGTCATTCGAGTATAAATACCAGCATCCCAAAGGTATGCAAATCAGTTCCAAAGTTGAATTTGAAGTGTTAATTAGAAGAAGTGATTAAGTGGTTTAAGTAAAAAATAAGAAAAGTATAAGTGGTTGAGGAATTGAATTGTACTGAGAGAAAGAATTAAATAGTGAATTGTAACTGTACTGAATAAAGGGATTTGTATTGAAAAGAATAAGTTCTATTATTTGTACCCACACAAACATTTTACAGTTATTTATTTTTATCCTTTTTTATATGTGTCCTAGAAATACGTTAAAAATGGAACTTAGTGCACTTACTCAAGCCGCACGCTTTCATATCTTTGTTATAATTTTTACTCCAAGAAAACTGAAATTAATCAGTTTTTTTCGTCTCCTGAAATTTTTTTTTAAATACTCGTATTTACATGTCACGTTTTGAAAATAAGTTATTCAATTATCGGAAGAACCCATTCAGACGTGTCTAGGTCTAAATAATCTTCGCCCTGAAGTTCAAGAATTTGAAAAACTATTTTTTTAATATATTTTTTTTGGGAACCAAAACTGTAAAAAACGGTCACAAATCCGTTCGCTTACCTTTTAACAAATTTTCTCTCTGAGAAAGAATTTTATTCACACTTCTCTGGATTTGACCGTTGTTATATATAGAGTGGCCAGATAGAATGATAGTTTTTCCAATTATTATGTTTCAGCAGCTGTCAAAGTTACCAATGACATCCAGCTGACAAAATATTAAGTAACACCGCGTCTCCACGAGATACGAATATGTCAGACTAAATTTCAGACCTTTCGTCTGACATTTTTCCTTTTAACTTAGATGGGCAAATTAATGCATGACATTTCATTTTATGAGTGTAGGTTGGTTGAGTAGGCGTGGACTGATTCCTTTCGGTGTTTTTTTTTTCTTGTTCACACATAGAAACTACATTATTGATACTCGGAAAGAAAATTCTGGCGGAAATTGTTTGTACTATATCGCCTTTATAAATTTCTGACAGATCGTTAGCAGGAACAAATTCGTATGAAAAGTGAAAATTCGGTACGGAATAATATTCTTAAATTTGTTAAAGAAATTTTTGTTTTCAAATACGTGTTGGGTTAAAATGTCGAGAAATGATACGCGAGTTTCTAAATAAGTGCTTGTGAATTAATTAGATGGGATAGTTTAAATAGAATCGTGCCAGTGAAATGCTACTTAAAATTTTCATAGATGGAATCCTTTTAATGTTACAGCAATATTATTTCATGGGGAATATTTCAGTTGGTGAAACTGAAAAGTTGGTGCAAATTGGCTTGGTTCTTAAGTTATAATTGAAGTAGAATCAAGTGCAAGAGAGTAAATGCAACCAGCTTTGAGTATTCTTTCACTTCCACCAATCGAAATAGTCATTTTAAAATATTCTGCTAGGAGTATATGCATGTACATACACATGAGTAGTATTCCAACTATGCGAATTTTCAGCCGCATTTCACTATCTTTATTGATTTCTTTAACCATATATATAGGGTCCGCCAAAAAAATTTGTTTTTTGTTTTGAAAATGCTTTAAAAAAAAACTACTGAATATTTTCTCAAATTTCTTTTTTTATTTGAAAGTACAATACTTCCGGTTAATAATGGAAAATAATTTCATTCAAATGGCTGCCTCGGCTGGCCATGCAGTAGCCTACACGATCGGTCCAATTTTTAAGCACATTATCGATTGTGTGCAGCTGTATTTCACCAATGGCTTCACGAATATTGTCCTTTAAAGCGTCAATTGTCTCTGGCTTGTCGGCGTAACACTTATCTTTTACGGCACCCCACAAATAATAGTCCAACGGTGTCAAATCGCAGCTCCGAGGTGGCCAAACGACATCAGCTCTGCGGCTGATAATGCGATCTTCAAAAACAGGGCGCAAAACATCGAGTGTAGCTTCGGCTGTGTTGCACGTAGCGCCGTCCTGCTGAAACCAAATGTTGCCAATATCCTCCTCTTCAATTTTTGTGAACAAAAATTCGTTCAACATGGCCCGATAACGATCGCCATTGACTGTAACGGCCACTCCTTGCTCATTTTCGAAGAAAAATGGCCCAATTATGCCTCTGGACCAAAATCCGCACCAAACAGTGACTCGTTTTGGGTGTATCGGCTTTTCAATGTATGCGTGCGGGTTTTCTGTGCCCCAAATGCGACAATTTTGCTTGTTTATATACCCGCCAAGATCAAAATGAGCTTCATCTGAAAAGATGATTTTTTTGGCAAAATCGGCATCTTCTCTAAGTCGATCGCAGGCCCACGTTCCCAGCGTAGTTCAAGCGTATACATAACCATATTCCTTCAGCGGAAGGATAAAACTAATTATCTGTCAAATCAGACATGAGCTAAGTGTTACCATTCACGAAATAAGCACTAGTTGAAAAAAGCGTGAGATGGCGGACCCTATATAACAAAAAGACACTATATTACACAGTATTCACTAAATATTTAATGGAAAAGTAACAAAACAACAATTTCTTCGTGTTTCACAAGTGCTTTGTTTACATTTTTTAAAGCATGATTGATTTAAATCAATCCATCTAAATACTTCACAACCACTTACTTCGAAACTCGCGTATTTTTTCTCGACATTTCAACTTTAGTTTTATCAGACAAAAATAAATTCTTTAACTAATTTATTTATTTTGTTCCACACCGAAATTAAACTTTACATATGATTTTGCTCCCGGCCAAAATCTGTCCATCCGTAGAGTTAAAAAAAATGTCACCAAAGGGCGCTGAAAGCACTTTACCGGGTGTCAATAGTAGAACAATTTCGGTGCAGATGTAGATTTCTTCTTCTTTTTTACACCGCGTCTCCACCAGACACAAATATTACAGACTAAATTTCAGACATTTCATCTGACTTTTTTTCTTTTAACTGACGTGGGCATATTATTGCACGACATTTCATTATATGAGTGTAAGTTGGTTGAGTAGGAGTGAACTTCTTGCATTCGCTGTTTTTTTTTGTACACAAATTAACTATGTTATAGTACAAAAATGGCGGCGCTGGTGTAGATTTCTTGTTCTTTTTTACCAACAGATGGTATTGTGGTGTATAAAGTTCGCCACACTTTCTTTTTTTTCACATTCCGAAGTCAAACTGACAAGGGCTTTTAAAAAAGAATCAGGTTTGATATCTACAGAGATGTCTTGAATAAAAACCAGACATTTATTTCTGGAAATATTTCTTGTCTGCAAACTATCCGTCTCCACTGGACATATTATTGAAATTCCGACTCAGTTGTAAATACGCAACGCATATTTCGTCTTGAGGTCGGTCGTAATCATGGCTTCATTGTTCAGGCAATTCGTGAGTAGACTCTTGTGGATCTTAAGCTGCCAACCAGACAGAGATTGGTGAGAAATGAGAAAAATGAGAAATGTCGATTCGGCGCCGATCAGCTGAATTGGGCATCGCCAGAGAGTCAACCCGGCTTACTTTGAGGGTGGATTTGACACAAGAATTGAAGTGGGACGACCATAGACAACGTCGTGAGTTTGCTAATTGTGCGCTGGAAATGTTGACCGGAGATCTGGATTTTGCCCAAAAAATCATCTTTTCGGACGAGGCCCATTTTTGGATAAGCGGCTATATCAACAAGAAAAATTGCCGTTATTGGAGCGAACGCCATACACAAGTGGTCGGCCAAGAACCAATGCATCAACGAAGATTGACTGCTTGAAGCGATTTATGGAATGGCGGCAAAATCGGACCTAATTTCTTCCGAATTCAGCAATTAGACACCGTCACCGTCGATGGTATCAGGTATAGAGCGATGTTAACCAACTTTCTGCGTTCGGAACTCGACAGCATCAATATACCCGAGCTGTAGTTCCAACAAGACTGCGCTAAATGCCATACAAGGACGCAAAGTTCGAAGGAGAAATTTGGCGACTGGGCCATCTCAGGGCGAGGATTCATTTTCTCAGGGGCTACGTCAAGTCCTTAGTCTGCGCTAACTTGCCGGAATAACGCCGCACACATTGGACCGGGTTCTCAAAAATAGGACCGCCCGCTTGAAGCACTACCAGCGAAACCGAGGCGGCCATTTGAATGATATGCTATTCCACACGTAATGGCATGAATGTAGCTTCTAAATAAAACCAGAATTAATTTTATGTTTCACACCGTTGTTGTTTTGTTTAAATTTATTTTCTTTTCCTTCTTATCTTGTCATCCTATATTTAGTCCAAAAAGTAGGCAAACAGACCTTTCATATTTATTTGAAATCCAAAGCCAGTTATTACTTTCGGAGGGAAACTAATGGAAAGCGCCAATATACGAGTACTATTCCATTGTTTAACATTTATTTTTGGAATACTTATTTTTTTAAATAATTTTAAACGTTGGCTGGAAAATCAGTTATAGAATTAGATATTTTTTATACGTAGAGCTCATATTTTAAATTCTTGTATTTTTTATCCATTTAAATTTTTTACCGTGTTTGATGGTAATGTTTGAGTGCACTGATGAAAGTACAGGCTTACAAGTGAATAATTTGTTTAGATATCATGTTTTGTTTTAAAAATTATGTCATGTTAATATTGAATTTATGTTTAAGAAACGAAAAATGATGGAGAGTCGACAAAAAATTATAAAAACACAAGCTTATTTCACTCGGGCAGCTTTAAATCCTGTGACTAATGACGAAACAAAGGAAAAAAAAGAATGTACCAAAACGGTAAAACATTATTCTTAAAAGCATTTACAAAATATATGGTATAAATACAAGTGCCTTTTGCTTTTGAAAAGTATTCGCCAAACGCATATTAAAACTACAGTTACTCTAATACATATCTTATTTCATGTTATCATTTCTCATAATAATTTTCGTCAACTGTTAAACAAAGAGGCCGAGCTAACCTTTCAATTTATATTTCTTAAAATGATACCAACAATGAGTGACGGTTAATAGCTTGCTTTTGTTTATTGGTAACCTTAATATAATATCAAACTATCAAACCAGAATTGGGCAGAAGACTGCCGATAATCTTTTATGTTAACAGTTTAATTCATGAGGATAACATTATTACTTTTGAATTTCAATCCACACTCATACTTTGTGTAGTTATTTGTATTTTAATTGAATATCGTTTCTGGGTCTAGCTAACTCAGTGACCAAAAAATAAAAGTAGAACAATGGTGATCAAAGAGTTTAAATTGAAATATCTCAGTAACTTGTTGACATATTGAAAGAAAATAAATTATTTGGTTTCGCAAGAAATAAGTACAAAAAAAAGGACGTTGTACCTATGACAAGCATTAATTTATTGGTCTTGTCTAAGATAACAGGTCTGTTGCGAAACGAAAGTATTCCATCTGTGGATTAAAATAATAAACGCACAAGTGTTGTTTTAGAGACATATTGAAAGAAAATAAGTTATTTGGTTTCACAAGAAATAAGTAAAAACAAAAACGACGTTATACCTATAACAAGCATTAATTTATTGGTCTTGTTTAAGATAACAGGTCTGTTGCGAAACTAGAGTATTCCATCTGTGGATTAAAATAATAAACGCACAAGTGTTGTTTTAGAGTTTGGTTTGAAGAAAGTGAGTTCAACTGATCAGCACAAAGGACAAAAACACTCTGAAATTGGTAATTTAGATTTAAAATGTAAACTATGGAAACAAAGGATTTGGATTTGCAAGGGTTTTATTTATTTGTCCGCTTTCACACGTCGCAAGTGTGTAATGAGCATGTTCTGGTTATTTTCTTTTGAATTGTCATTCAGTGATGCGCGCAACTCTACATGAAGACTTTCCCCTTCTTTGAGTTTGCATGTTATTTGACAGTTCTCTTTCATTTCATCTTTGGCGCTTAGTCTTTCATAATTGAAAATGAGCTCCCTTGTTAATTCTTTGGTCCATTTCAGTTCATCCGCCGTACTGAAATGTTGTGCTCGTAACACAGCGAAAGAAGTAATGAAGCAAATGCGAAAAAGAAAGAAGAAGGAGAAAAAGAAATGTCAAAAACTTGCAATGAAATTGCTACCCACATGCAGTGGGAATTTGGTTAGTCCGCTTTCATACGTCGCAAGTTTCGAAAGATTCAAATGAGTGCAAAAGAGAGAAATAATGAAACAAAAAATACCCAACTAACCAAATTCCCACTGCATGTGGGTAGCAATTTCATTGCAAGTTTTTGACATTTCTTTTTCTCCTTCTTCTTTCTTTTTCGCATTTGCTTCATTACTTCTTTCGCTGTGTTACGAGCACAACATTTCAGTATGGCGGATGAACTGAAATGGACCAAAGAATTAACAAGGGAGCTCATTTTCAATTATGAAAGACTAAGCGCCAAAGATGAAATGAAAGAGAACTGTCAAATAACATGCAAACTCAAAGAAGGGGAAAGTCTTCATGTAGAGTTGCGCGCATCACTGAATGACAATTCAAAAGAAAATAACCAGAACATGCTCATTACACACTTGCGACGTGTGAAAGCGGACAAATAAATAAAACCCTTGCAAATCCAAATCCTTTGAAAGTGGACTTAGTTGGGTATTTTTTGTTTCATTATTTCTCTCTTTTGCACTCATTTGAATCTTTCGAAACTTGCGACGTATGAAAGCGGACTTAGTTGGGTATTTTTTGTTTCATTATTTCTCTCTTTTGCACTCATTTGAATCTTTCGAAACCTGCGACGTATGAAAGCGGACTTTAGGATTTCTGAGCTATCTTGTGAAAAGGGATTTGTTACCAAGGGTTTTGTTTATCAAGGATTTCATGATAAGAATTTTGTTGGAAAGGATTTCTGCATTTGTGGATTGGCAGTGGGGATTTGCTGTCTTATACCTAGTTTGAAATGTTCAGTCCGGTTTGAAGTGTTTCTGAAAAAATGAGGGGAAAAAGTTTTTGTTTAAAACTCTCCTGGTGTTTTTTTTTGTTTATTTATTTTATTTTTAAGGGATACAATACAAATAAATTTGTAAAGTCCGGGATCTTACGCCGGAGTATTATGCCTATGTGGCGGTAATGGTACATTGAGCTCCATTATCAACAGCAAGCGGGATTGTTACCGAGGTCCCATGCGGTCCGTCATCTAGGTACTTATCGCCCCCAACCCTGCTTGATTTCTGTAATCTAGTGGAAACCGATGCTTTCAGTGTTTTGTTTTTTATTTCGAGTTTAAAAATTTGTTTAATTTTGTTTTGTTAAGAATTGGTGAATTTGAAGAGAAAAAATTAGAAAATTATGTCGGCTATTTAAACGTGCCTGGGCTTCAATAATTTTTTTCCTTATATTGCTGATACAAAATAAAAACATTATTTCCCGGATTCATAGCATTTGTTTAATTATTATTTTCGAATTAAATTGATGCAACATTAAAAATGAAACGACAGCCGCTAAAAATTTCGTTCTTATTCGCTTTTCCTTCAAAAAAATGAAAATGGTCTCATCCTGGTTACCAATGTAGACAAACCGGCATACGTCCCAGACCGCAAGTATAATAGTTGGTCGAGTATAAACTCCCGCCGCAGTTTCAGCTACCGCTGATCTTGTTTGCCCGTTCTTACTGCAGCGGGCTTGTAAGACCCTTCCTTTTGATCAAGTGCTTCTTGGGCTATTCGGGTCAACCACGATGAATACATCCTCTTCTGATGTAGGCTTTATAGAATGAATGCTCTTTTGGTACACGGTGGAAAGTGTTCCTGCGCCCACCGTCTCCAAAAAAATTTTTACGTAATTTTCGCAAGCCATCCAGTTTTTTCGGAGAGTGACTAACTTGCGTGGTGAGATTCACGTCATTAGATGAACCCATTAAAAAATGATTCGGCGTTAACGCCTATTCACTAACTTCTTCTTGTACTTTACTTCCACTTTACCTCCGCTCTCATTGTTAACAAGAGCTCATCTTTGGAATTTCTATCCAGATATGTTGTATCCCAAGTATACTCCAGTGATTGTACCAAAATAATAAGGCAGTTATTTTATTTTATACAAGATTTTGTTAAAGCAAGTTATATTATATTAAAATGTATACCACCTTGATCAAAAAGTGGTATAAATTTATTCAGAAAATTAAAAATACAAGTTTATTCATCTAAATCTATATTGTCCCCTACAAAGTAATCCCCTTAGACTGCAACACACTTATCCCAGCGCTTTATCCAATCCTGGAAACATTTTTTATATTCGGTTTTCGGTATGTCCATCAGTGCTTCCTGCGATTTTTCCATTACTTCCTCTCGGCTGCTGAAACACGTTCCCCGTAGTGGCTATTGGATGGTATTTGTTGCATTTTTCGTCAAAAAATTACTAATAATGATGGCACTGTGCGACGGTGCGTTATCATGGTGCAAAATCCACGGGTTTTTTGCCCACAATTCTGGGGTCTTTCGACGAATTGCTTCACCCAAACGTCATATAACGCCCAAATAATACTCTTTGTTTACTGTCTGGCCTTCTGGCAAAAATTCATGCTGCACTACACTGTTGTAATCCATGAAAACCGTGAGCATTGCCTTCTTTTTCGACTGAAAACGGTCTCGGCTCATTTAGTAAACGCCATTCACTTGCCTGATGTTTGGATTGCGTGACGTACTCATAAATCCACGTCTAATCTCCAGTAATGATCCTTTTGATGAATGTGGGATCGGATTCAGCCTCGCAAATCATCTCTTTTGCGACGTCAACGCGGTCTCTTTTTTGTATGAAATTGAGGTCTTTTGACACCAACTTTGCTGCTACACGACGGAAACCCAAATCATTACCCAAAATGTCTTGGACGGATCCATAGGCAATGTTCAATGTCCGCTATCTCTCTGATGGTTAATTTGCGGTTATTGACCAACATTTGTTTTACTCCATCAATGTTTTCGATGTCGATGGTCTGCCACTGCGTTCATCTTCTTAGACTGATTCACGACCACTTTTGAACTGCTCGTGCCACTGGTAAACGACCGTCTTCTTTAGAGAATCGTTACCGAAACACTTTTCCAACATTTCCAACGGTTGCGCACCATTAAATCCGTTTTTTACGCAAAATTTAATACAAGTTCGTTGTTGCAAATTTAAATCCATTTCTAAAATTGTAAAAAATCGCCAACGCACACAGATATATATGTACTCTTGGCTACGTAACTTTTGCAAATGTCAAGCTATGACGCTAAGATTTAGAGGGAATGCCAACAACAGATTTGCCAATTTAACAAAAAAAAAACCCAAATCGGAGCAATGGGAGCGCCACACGGTGGTATTATATGTTTAATTGTATTAAAAAAAAACTAAAATTTACATTTTCCACACCTTATGTATATATGTAGGTACTGGGTGAGTTTTTTAACTTGAGACATCCAAATTACTCGGAAAATACGAGATATCGCGAAAAATGTTTCAGACAAAAGTCACAAGGTTCTGAAGGGGACATAAGATGGTGACCACGAGTTTGACCTTGAGCCCCATTTTCAAGGTCAAACGAATGTCACTTTCGATTTTTTAATAGGAACCCCTATTTTTTTTGATAGATTCGTAATCTGCGTGAAAAATTTAAATTCTTTTACATGAAACAGTTTTTTCAAAAATGCGTTCTTTTCCCCTCAGAGCGCGCTATAAAACTTAAGACATCAAAATTACTCGAAAAGTACGAAATATCGCGAAAAATGTTTCAGACAAAAGTCACAAGGTTCTGATGGGGACTGAAATCACTGATCCATGTAGCCTCTTGGATTTCACGCACCTTCACTCGCCGATCATCCATTATGATATCGTGGACTTTATCGACCATTTGTGCTGTGGTGATCTCAATTCGGCGACCAGAACGTCCGGCGTCACTTGTGCTGGTACGACCGCATCGGAATTGATTAAACCAATGGTGAATTGTCCCAATCGGTGGTGTTTTGTTTGGTTTGCGTTATGTTTCTTTTTTTGCGCAAAAATGTGTTTAATGAGCACACGAAATGCACTTTACGAAAATTCTCGTAGGCGTCTGTTTCAAATGGAAGTCATAACAAATCTATTTGACAGATCTGTCTGAAAATGTGACAAGCAAAATGTTTTATATATTGGTTTTAATTTTCAGGGACTTATTGACCCACCCTCATATTAAAAAAGCGAAAAAAAAACCGTTTTGGGGTTAATTCTGAGGTTTATGAATCCCTCTTTCGTCCCTTCATATTTCGACCGACGTTCCTATTTTCGCTTTGTTACAAGAGTAGCTTGAAAGATATGAATATCAGCGATAATTAAGGATGTGAAGAGTGCATCTATTCCCCATGTGCTCCCAACTGTTACTATTATTGGGCCGAAGTAGGCTAATCCCACAAAGGGGAATGCGCGAGTATGTATATGACATCAATCTTGCAGCCAGTGGCCTATTTCACCAACTTACAAATTTGTATTTACAAGCATTTTTTAACAAAATTTGTGATTTTGTTGATTTATGTCGTTTCACCAAATTTTGGGTATTACAAATTTGTAGTTGTATTCTACAAAGGGAAATTTGTGGGAATATTTCCATTTTTGTTTCACCAAAAACTATTTATAGTTGTAATTTACAAGTTACAAATTTGTAAAAAGTTGACTTATATGTGAGTTTACGTTTCACCAAAGAAAATTAATTTACAAATTTTGTTGAATATGTGAGAATATTTTACAACTGAAAGTTGACGTGTAATTCCTCCTACAAATTTTGTTTCATGTTGAAAGTAATCGAAAAAATGTCTTTGCGACGAAGGCATAGTAGTAGCGATAGTAGCGAAAGTGATGATCATGTTTTGTATTTAAGAAAAAAAATTTATCGGCCGCGAATAAACTTTGTTATTTCGGAATTATTTAATTTTAATGAAAAATTTCGCCTGACTCGATGCAAGGCAGAGGAAATAATTACAATTATTGGGCCACAAATAGCCCACACGACTCAAAAAAACTTTGCATTAACACCAAGGCAGCAGTTTCTCACAGCCTTACACTGGCATGTGTTTACGGTTGTATTGAAGGAACCTTAATAAACATAGATGCTCCCAGCGAGTTTAAATCTGCATATGTCGACAGACATGGAAAGCAGTCTATAAATTGTATGTTGGTATGTGGGCCGGACTTTAACTTTTATAATGCATATGTGAATTGGCCAGGAAGTGTGCACGATTCAAGGGTGTTAAGAAGAAGTCCCCTTTTTTCAAAATTTGAAAGAGGATTCCGACCTTTTCCTCATTCTGTTTTGCTTGGGGATACAGCATATCCTTTAAAGGATTGGTTAATTACCCCCATTTTGAGAAACCCAACCCCTGAAGCTGATCGTTATAATCGAGCACATAAATCAACTCGGAGAATAATAGAGAACGCGATTGGAATTTTGAAAGAGAAATTTCCGTGTCTTAAGCACTTTCGTTTGCAACCTAGGAAAGCAGTTACTGTTGTAAAATGTTGCATTATCTTAACCAACATTTCTCGAAAAGCGACTGATATTATTAACGAAACGTTCACCACCACTGAGGAAGAAAACAACGGCGGAGATACTCAAAATGCTGAAAATTTTGACGGCAGGGCCACCTTAGAATATTTTTTAAATTACTTTTCATAAGAAAAGTTTATGTAAAATAACGAGACTTTTGAGCTTTAAATGAAATATATGTTTATTTACAATATATTATTTTTCTTTTTAGTAGTCACTGAATTCCAACGTGATTTCTTCCATTACTTTTCTGTTCTCTTCAAGTTCTTTGGTAAGATAGTTTCTTGGCAACCCCAAGTCTCGTTCCTTTTTTAAGGCATCTAACTGTAAATTATAGATTTCGAGTTGAAGCCTCATTTTCTTTAATCGAATAATATCCGCGTCGTCATTTAACATGTTATTGCGTTTGCGCTTTTTTGGTGATACTTGAGGTCTGGTTAAATTAAAAAAAGTATAGGTATATATAAATAAAAAAATTGTTTAAAAATTAGCATTCATGTTTACCTCATTTCCCCTTCAATGCCCCTCACGTTTGCACACTGTGGTGACAGTACTCTTTCAGTATCTACTGAAGGAACCTCATCAAGTATGCCTCGAACTGTTGGCGATTCTTTACCGATAATATCAATAATGATATTATCGAGATCGGTTAATATGCAACTTGTGCCACCTTCAGAACCTGTCTTCTTTCCATTATCAATTTTAAGCTAAAAAATAAAAAATTAATTAAAAAATTTTATGTATATGTTCCTATATAAGTATTTACTACAGTTGCCCGTTTTAAGTTCTGCCACGCGATATCCAAGATATTTCCAGTCTTTTCCATTCAAAATACCTTGAGCGGACAATGAAATTGAGATATCTTTCCACGCATTTACTTTCATTGAGTGCGTTAAAGAATTGCAAAATTTTCCAAATAAAACCTCCTTATTTTCTCTTATCAAAGAGGCAAAAAACAACTTATTTTGCTTGTTCATTTTTTACTGTGATTACACGACGATATTCCACAAATTTGTGACAAAACACTTGTGGATTACACATCGCACAAAAACCTGGTGCAACGGGAATTTTCACACTTGTAATCAACATGTTTACTCTTACAATTTTTTTTTTTGTCTAATTACAAATTTGTGGGTTCATATATTTGTACTTGGTGAAACGGAAAACCAGATTACAAATTTGTAATTGTGATTCACAAGTACAAATTTGTGATTGTAATATGTAGTTTGGTGAAATAGGCCACAGCTCAGCCATTACTGATGGTACTGGAGCCAGTCTTCTATTTGTGCACTCTTGACATATAATTTGTACATTCTTAACCTTCATCCGTCCCTCCGGTCTTCTTTGACCCAAAGCAATTTTTCTTTTCACATGGCAGTTCTCAAAATGAAGCACGGAAACTCACAGTCTCTTAACGAGTGTAATAAGGACTGTAGGAGAAGCACAACCGTACCGTCTACGTAATTGCAACGATTTTAGAGTTAAGCGACAGATGTCAACGTTATTATTTATTATTATTATTATTATTATTATTATTATTTATTTCTTATTTCTTATAATTAATATTTCATATAAATATTTACAAATTCAAATAACTTTTTAATAATAAGAAATTAGATTACCATTCAGTATTTTAAATTAAAATAGAATTGAATGCCATCCATTACATCAATAAAATAGAAGTAAAAAATTATTTATGGGTGGGGTGACCCTTTTTTATAAAACTAATATTATTTCAAAATTCAAAAGGTTTAAAATCAAAAAACAAAAACTGATGGAACAAAAATATATTTAAACCAAAACGTCGAAAGTAAGAGATTCAATTTGATTAAGATCGAATGTAAAGAGCCAACATTTTACTCTCTTTAGAAAGGTAGCTTTAAATTATATCGTTCTAGTGGAAGCAGGAAGTTTATTAAACAAACGAGTAGATACAATAGTATAAAAATTGCGAAATGCAGAGGTTCGAAAATAAGGAATGGAATGAATGCAAGACAAGTTTCCACGGAGATTGTGACTAGAAATTAAACGAAAATTACGGTTACCGAACTTCATATAGAACATTTTTAATACCTTTAAACCGAACAAATGACGAATAGGAAGGATTTTCAGGTAACAGAATAACGGAAAACTAGACAGTATCTTATACACTCCTGTGAGTGAAAGTAAATATTAGTTTCGCAATTATAATTCGAGGAGAGACTGAAATACATTAATTTAGTCTTGGAGCTCAAAACTAAATAATGAGCAGAAAACCAATGCCTTAATAAATCAAGATCCCAGTTTATATCAGAGACCATGTCTAGAGCACTTTCCGAGCTATAAGAAAAGCCAATGTCATCTGCAAATGCAGTCGGCGAGCCTCTGAAATTAAGCGAAAATAGTGGGTTTATAAAGACTAAGAACAGAATGGGACCTAAGACAGAACCTTGAGGAACACCGATATTAAAAAACATCTTTCCACTTCTAATACCGTCGATCTTGACCCGTTGTGACCTATTTTTAAGATAGGACTCAAACCAGTCCAGGATAAATCCACGAAAACCAGCATTCTCTAACTTTTTCAACAAAAGGTTGTGAGCGACCATGTCAAAAGCTTTGATGATGTCAATAAATAATCCTGCGGTAAATTTTTTAGCATCAAGGTGTGACATAATTTGGGAACAGAATTGTAAAAGTGCATCTTCCGTTGATTTCCCTTTCTGAAACCCAAATTGATTTGAATTAAAGAAATTAGTCTTAGTTAAGAAACTCCTTATTCTATTTTTCATCAGTTTTTCAAAAATTTTACTGAAAACTGGAAGTAACGAGTTCGGTCTATAGTAACCAATTTCAGAAGCAGAACCTTTTTTAAGAAGCGGAATGACATCGGCAACTTTAAGATCCTCGCGGAAGATCCCTTCAAAAACACAACGGTTATAAATAAAAGACAATACATCAACCAAAAAACATGCAATCTTTTTAAGCGTTCAATTTGAGATACCATCACCACTACAAGTATTAGAATTTGGTAAGGACCGAATAACTTTCAAAATCTCCAGAGGAGTAATGGGTTGAAAAACAAAAGTATTTCTTTCTATATTCTCAATAAAATCATGTAAGGGACGACAAATAGGGCAAACCGATTTGACAGGACTCGTTTGTAGACTGGAGGCAATATTGACAAAATAGCAATTAAAGGCATTAGCCATTACGAGTTTGTCATGAACTTCAGAGTTATCTAGTAATAAAAATTTGGGTTTCTGAGACGTAGTTGATTTTTTTAGTAGGCTATTTACAGCTTGCCATTCGTATTTCAAATTTCCCTTTGCTGAGCTAAATAAGTCACGGTAATATTTATCACGACACACCGGAATTTCTTTTTTCACTTTGTTGCACAATTGCTTATATTTACATTTCAAATCCGAATTATCGGGATACTTTTTACACAAGATCCTCAGCTTATTTTTATTCTTAATTTTAAACATTAAGTTGGTCGATATCCAGGGCTTAAGTTTTTTAAATAATTTTTTGGGAGGCAAGGAGTAAGAACAACAAAGAATGTGCCTTTTTAGAAAGCTAATAAGCAATGAATAAGCACTGAATGCATTATTTGAAGTGTATATATTATCCCAGAACTCATAACATAAATTATTTTTAAGTCCAAGAAAGTCAATTCTATCACTACTTTTTACAGAGTTAGAGGGTCTACATTTTTTATCTTTATTTAATGTCACTAGGAGTCCTGTCATAGCATGGTCAGTAATATTTAAGTCAAGTACACACTTTTCGCATTTGGTTATAACATTTCTGAATCGTCCATAAAAGTGGTCAAGACACCTGCCAGAAGCAGCCCTAGTCGGCTCATTTATATAGGAAACTAGACCATGTGACGAAAGTAACGATAAATAGCTGGAGATTGTGTCGTTTGAGTCAAGGCTGTTGATGTTGAAATCTCCAGTAATAATTAAATTAGATGATTTTTCATTGCTTAAAAGACTAGAAAACTCGCTTATAAAATACAACACATTAAACACATGCAATCTGTAAACACAGAGGAACACAAATTTATCACAATTTATTTCAATAGATACTTTTAAGACATCCGCACTCAGAAAATCCATGTAAGTGATGTCAAGAATCTTATAATCATTCTTTAGGAAGCATCCAACCCCACCTGCAGCGTAATTTTCATTTGTTTTGGAAAAAAATTCATAACCAGGTATAGAGTAATCATTCTTTTCCAACTCGTAAATCCAAATTTCAGACACGAAAACAATATCAGGTAAACAAGCAAACGAATACAAGTGAGAAACAAGGGACTAGAAATTTTCTCTCAAACTTCTTACGTTTTGGTGTACAATAAACAATTTGTCATTACAAAGAGAGCTATTGGTAAAAACATTATCATAGAAAGAATCACAAGAATTCACTCGAATCCACCGGTCCATCGACGCTATACGAAAAACCGTTTAGTTTGTTTTTGTTTGCCCTTTTTGCACACATTATTCGCTGTTTGGTTGTGAAGCTAGCAAAATTTAAACATATGACCGGTTTAACAGCAGATGAAGATTTTGTTTTTGTATTTCTAATGTAGCACTTCTCTATTTCGTCGTCAGCCACTTCAATGGAAAATGCGTTGGTGAATATTTGCTTTGCCACATTGATTGCGTTTGAGTGAGTGATATTTGACACACCCACAATTTCGATTGTTTTGTTTAGCGTTTGTTGTTGTTGCCAGTTAATTTTACTCTCCAGAAAATTTACTCTCTGTTTGAGGCCAGCGTTTTCTACACGTAGTTCATTCACTTCTTGCAGAAACAGTTTGTTTATATTTTCTAATTGCGATAGCTTTACATAAACCATCTGAAGAGTGTACTGACCTTCACAGTCTCCATTGTTTTGGGTGGGCTCGACAGCAGCTGTTTGTGATTTGTTTTTTTGCTGCTGTTGCTGTTGTTGTTGCTGTTGCTGCTGGTTTGGTTTATTGCAGTTAGCTGTTTTGGTAGAGGCCGACACTGGGATATGAAGTGAACGGCGTCTAAGAACTGCACATTTGTCACAGCGAAAAGAATTACCACTTGATTTAAAATACTCAGCATCTTCTTCAGTTATGTTAACGCACGTAAAATGGAAGAAATGCTTGCAACCATTGCAAATGATTTTAGATAAACATATAAATTTTTTGTAGACACACCGAACAATTCATATTGAATATTATCAATTAATTAAATTAGCAATAAGTTTTTATATGGAGCGCACCCCACGACAATCAACTATCAACGTTCGGGCAAAACACATTTCTATGCAAAGGAATTCTTCTTTTTGACAAGTTGCTAGAGGATATAAAAACTGATTATTCAATTTTTGATTATTTCGTGAGACTTAATATTTAATTGTATTTTTTGTATACTGGGTTAGTTTTTTAACTTGAGACATCCAAATTACTCGAAAAATACGCGATATCGCGAAAAATGTTTCAGACAAAAGTCACAAGGTTCTGAAGGGGATATAAGTTGGTGACCACGAGTTTGACCTTGAGCCCAATTTTCAAGGTCAAACGAAGGTCACTTTTACGTTACACGCAAACTATATCGAATCCTGCAAAACTTTTTTTGCCTTCCGTCTGTCCGGAACTTGTTTATGTTGGCAGGTTAAGGTTCTTAGAGACACTACTTCGGAATTGCTCTCGCACCATCTTCCAACTTACCGACAATCCAGCGTCTTTGAAGGTTTTGCAATTGGATGTCAGATGACTAGCTAGGCAGATATCACATTTTTTGTTGTTTGTACCTGGTTGGTGTCGTTGGATTCGTTAACTGTTGCATGTGCATATAGATGAGCGATTTGCTTTGATGAACGGTTTTTCGCCTGACACAGGTGTTGCAGAGAGGGTTGTCACGGTGCATGGAGTCTCAGCGATGTCATAAAGTTAATTATTAAATTCCAAGAGCGAAGCAGATTGTACATTTTTAGAGAAGATTGCCCAATTTAACAGGAGATGCGGCGGCAGCTTATCTACGAATTCCTTTAAAAGCGCTGGGTTATTGAAATGTACTGTGGTCTTTGTTGCTTCCATCGTTGCACATAAATTTTTGAAAGCTAGATCGTAGTCAATTAACGATTCCAGTCTTTAAGCTTTTGGAGGTGTTATGTATCTTGCTCTTTCAATCAATATGTGTATAATTTGATCTGGTAGCCCGAAAAGCATTCGCAGTGTTTGAATTACGTCAGGCACCGTAGCCGGTAGTACAAGTCGATGTTTTACTGCCTCCATTGCTTTTTCACAGAGACATTTTTATAGGCAAATAAGCGCGGCTAGCTCAGTACTCCTTTCGAAGGAACTGATGAAAACTGACTAGTCTTTAAGATTGTCGCTGAAATTGGTTAAATCCTTCAGAATGGCGTTCCTTAAAGCAAGTTGACTAGAGGAAAATACCTTACCACTGTCGGGGGAAGGTTTTATTGTACTGAACTACGATACAGCCGGGCAGAAGATGTTGGGCTGTTTTGTAGACAATACTTTCCAGTCATTGCTGTTGTATGCAGGACGCCTTCGCCTCCTCGTCATTTGAATCTAGGAAGAATTTGGTACTTTCTTTGAAGATATAATTGATTGTTTCGTTCTCGCAATAGCTTTTCCTCCTCCAGTCCTTGAAAGAGCAGTTGTGTCTTCGTTTTTGCAGACATCGAAGATACTGAGGACCCTGCACTTTCTTCGACAAAATTATTTAATGCTACTGGTGCAGCTGCAGCTGGTGCAGTTGGCTGGTATTTGGTGATACGCAGTCGTTGCACTTCCATTCCTGGTTGGCCACAGAAGCATCTACTCCGACGCATGCGAAATGATGCCAAAGATCGCAGTTATCGCACTGGACCATTTCGGTGCAGACATGACAATTATTATTGTTGTCGAGTGATTTCTTTTGCGGCATTCTCGTATCGGATGGAAAATTAATTTGAATTCATGCTAAATGAAAAATATTATTTTTTTACAGAAATGTTACCGCTGTAACTTTGAAACAAAAGAAAAAACAAGAAAAACTATTTTACTAGCGCTATGCTTTAAAAAAATAAGTTTATTCTCGATGCACTCGCCAAAGTATCTTACGTGACTGCGAGGAATCCAAAAATGGCTTCCACCACGGTGGTTTTTATTTGCACATGGCGTAGGTTCATAACGTGAGAATTTCGCTACTTAGTTTCGCTGCTATCAGTAAGTGTACATGCTGGCGGCAACAATCTAATCTAATTTTAATATAAATATATGATCTTAAAACGTAATCACGAATTAAACTTAAATGCAGACGGTCAAATCTAAGAACAAGCTGATTAAATCAAATATTTAGGTGTGGTGATAGACTCAAAATTAAACTTTGACTCACACGACTTACAGGCTGTCCCCTAATATTTGGAAAAACCGGCAGCAGGTAAAATTTATAGAAAAGGTTTTTTCTTTGCTTTAAGCTCCAAAGACTGTGAATAAAAACTGATTTTGTGTCGTCTTAGGTAATTTTTATTTTATGTGTGTACTAAAACAGTTATAACAGGTGCTCAAAATATCCTCCTTGGTTTTGTATGCATGCTAGAGCCCGTTTTTGGATTTCACTGCAAATGTTTATTGATGCTAACTGTTGATGACGCTTCGAGAATACGCTCTTCGAATTCAATTAAAGTTGCTATTTCGTTTGAATAAATAAGTTCTTTCATTCTTTCCTATACAAAACAAAATCCAATACTGTAAGGTCAGGAGATCTTGCAGGCCGGTGAACTGGTCCATTTCTTCCTATCCAACGGTTACTGTACTCTTCTTCTATACAATTCTTAACCTCAAGACCATAGTGGGCTGGAGCACCGTCCTGTTGATCACCGTCCTACAATAGTGGAATCAGTGGAATGTCCTCCAAAATTTCTGGTAAATCATTTCGCAATAATTACATATAGTTTGTAAAATTCAGATTAGGTGGTAGTATGAAGGGCGGACTAACTTGTTTCCAAGTACACCTACCCATATATTGACACTGAATTTGTGCTGAAATGATTTATATCTCCTTGTATGTGGCTTGTCCGCAGCCCACGCATGACGACTATGAAAATTTGTGATCCCATCTCTTGGAAATTGAGATTCGTCCATCCAAAGAATTCTGCTAATAAACTAACAGCAGACAGTTAGAAAACTCAAGTCTCATTTCGAAATCATTGGTGTATGGTGGTATGGGTAAAGATTTTCTCCATGCAATACATTGGAAATTTTATGTCTGCTGTTGCAAAATTGCAAAACTAAGCATTTGATACTGATTGATGGATCAGTTGTAACAGCTTCCAGTATTCTTTCATCAGCCGAAATCCTTCTTACTTGTGGAGCTCCGTCATTCAGTCGTGTATTTGAAACTGATCCAGTTTATCGAAGCCTTCGATACGTATTTACAAATGCTCCTTTACTAGGAAGTCGTCGGTTAGTATAAAGTTCATGGTATCTTTGTCGCGTACTAGTTGAACTTCCATTGCACAGCCCATAAACGTAAATAATGTCTGCGTATTTTTGGTTTGTAAATGCATACATTTCAAATAGCGTTTCTAAGCAACTGTAACCTTAGCGTACAAAATTAAACTGATGAACTTTTTTTTCTAATATAAAAAAAAAACATTTTTGTTTGATAAATTTTCGAAATAATCCTTCAAATCCCAAACATAACTCTTTCTAAGTGTCTACGACAGAGCAGATGGTCACACCAAAACCCAGAGCAAATGGTCACACCAATACCCAGAGCAAGCGCCACGTCATAATCAAGCAAGGAGAAACCCAACAACAAAATCTCCGACGATGGATAATACCATCGTTCGAATAGCGGTGGTTGCGACCGAGTAATAGAGTACTCTGGTTATCATTCCTTTGTCAACAGCAGCAGTGGCTGTGGAAACTATCATCATTGGAGTAGCGGTGGTTGCGACCGAGAAATACAGCAGTGCACATATGTACGATCGCTTGAACAACGACATCTCCAAAGGTTCAAAATATCATCGTCGAATAGCGGTGGTTGCGACCGAGAAATAGAGCAGTGCGCATACCATCCCTTTTTCAACAGCAGCAGTGGCTGTGAAAAATATCATCGTTCGAATAGCGGTGGTTGCGACCGAGAAATAGAGCAGTGCGCGTACCATCCCTTTGTCAACAGGAGCAGTGGCTGTGCCTCCCTTTGTCATGTGAGTAGCGGTTGTTGCGACCGAAAAATAAGGATTTTTTCATCGACCACTGCCTATATAAACAAGGTGACAACAAAGAGCGGGCACAGTTGTTTGGGCATACACCAACCAGTGCAGACCATTTTTATAATTGAGTTTATTAAATACAGTCCACTTAAAAACAAATAAAAGAATTTATTTCGTGCATTCGTTGCGTTTTATTTTGAGCTCTACCAGCTGTTATCGAACATTTGGTCCAAACGAGCCGGATTAAAATACGAGCTAGTGCGGTAAAAATTGTGGAACATAAAACATTTAGAGCAGTGCTTTAAACATTTAGTGATTAAAGACAATCAGTGCGGTGCAATTCAAAACAAATAAAAAAAGCTATCGCTTACTGAAATTGAACTGAAAAGCCAACTACAAAAAAAAAAAACATATATATACATATACGTTGACAACAAAGACAAGAGCAGAGCGTGCGATTTGAGTAATCGTGTAAAAACATAGGCGCAGTTACGGTGCAGGCAAGACAATTGACCTAATTATATAGTGTAAAAATATAACAGAAACAATAGTGCAGTAAAGTGCAGTCTTTAGAAGACATTTGAGATAGCATCGTCGCTCAATTCCGTGGTTGGACACAGAGTTTCCGAAGGGTCGACCTGAACTCCTGCGAGCCACACACGGTCTTACGGTCCGAGCAGAGGAAAAACAAGTGCATAGGAAAAAACGGTAAAGCAAAAGGAATACAGTGCAAAGGGCACCAAACATCCCTCAGTTGTGCAAAACAAGGCAACACCACAAGATGGGTGATTTAGCAAGACGGGATGTATTCCGTGCAGCGATTCTCCGAATAGCAAAGACCGTCACGGATGACAGCTTCCCCGAAGCAGACCAAGAATTCCTGCGAACCAAGTTAGAGGCAGCTGAGTCTGCTTACGAAAAACTGCTGGGAGAGCACATGTCGTTGGTGGAAAAAGCCACGACTCCAGGTGAGCTAGAAGCGCACGACAAGTATATAACAGCAGTAGAACACGCGCATCACATCGCCATTTCAAAACTGCGCACACGCATAAACCAACTCGAGCCAAGGAGCACGACTAGCGTAGAGGCTGGTACCTCTGGCGCTCTCAAAACGAGTTTCATTCACGTGCGACAAGAGCGGCCAACAAAAATAGGCATTTTCAAAGGTGACTACACCAAGTGGCGCGAGTTCCGGGACCAGTTCATCACGGAAGTTCATAACAACAGTGAGATAGCAAATGTTACCAAGATGCGCGAACTGTGGAAGGCGCTCCTGCCCGGTTGATCAACAGATGGCAAGTCACCGAGGGAAAATATGCGGAGGCATGGGCAAAGCTGAACGAGGTCTTCGATAATAAGCAAAACATCGTCGACGCGCATTTAAATGCCTTGCATACGATTCCAAACGTTGGAAGAGATACTTTCAATGCAAGGTCAATACGTGACCTGGTTAACGAAGCGAACGTGCACTTAAGTTCGCTGCGCGTGCTCGGCCTAGACACGTCATCATGGGACCCGATAATCGTAAACATGCTGAGAGCGAGATTGGATACGGAGACAAACCGAGCTTGGCAGATGACCAGGGAAGACGTGCGTCAAATTGCCACACTGCAAGAGCTGCTTCAATTCCTGGAACGTAGAGCAAGTGCGCCCGATTCTGCATTTCACGACCAATTCGAGAGGCCAACAACTAGCAACCAGATCAGGGAAAGAAGCACCACGAGCGCAACAGGCGAAGGGAATAGGAACAGAACTGTCCTCAAATGTCCTCTGTGCAAGGGGCAGCACCCTTTGTATCGCTGCTGCGACTTTCTGGCGCTGTCCATACACCACAGGAACGACAAGGTGCGGAGCTGGAAGCTATGTACGAATTGCTTAAGATCTGGACACATTGCACAGAGTTGTCCAGCAGGAGCATGCAGAAGGTGCAACAAGAAGCACAATAGTGTGCTTTGTCCAGAGCAGCATCCATCGGGATGGAGTCTACCAGTCGTAGAACATTCAGAGCAGAGCAAACCCACTACCTCGCGAGCACCAGAAAGTAAAGCAGATGTATAGCAATCAATACATAGACTACGTCCCGAGCGGTGCAACGAGGATGCCATCCTGTCACAGCGCGCTGGTAATTCTGGGATCCATCTAAAGCCCGGTGATAAAGAGCAGGCCAGCGCAGTCACCATCTTATGTCCCCTTCAGAACCTTGTGACTTTTGTCTGAAACATTTTTAGCGATATCTCGTATTTTTCGAGTAATTTGGATGTCTCAAGTTAAAAAACTCCCCCAGTATATCCTCGAATAACTCAAATATGGTTTTTTTTATTTTTTTTTATATATTATAGAGAGATTCGTCCTCTATTTCCACTTCAAATTTCAAGTTGTGATCTCTATGGGTTCGGCATTTTGGACGTTTTATAGGCGGCTAAATAAAAAAAAAAAAATATTTATTTCATTACTCCTCTTACCGCCTCACATATAACCCGAGTGCAAATACATAAGTGCATAGCTGTTTTTTTTTAGAAAAAAAAAAACGTCTCTTTGCTTGTTTTATTTCTTCAATGACTAGTAACTGCACATTTCCCGTTTTTGAGGATTTTAGAAGTTAGGCTTAATTTATTTGCACTCACTTGATGTCAAACTGCCGTGAGCTTGGGATTTATTTTAGATTGTATCGTAATAAGAGTTGTGAGTAATATAAATTTATAATGAGTACTTTTGTGTATAAAACGTGCTGCAATCCTCTGGATTTATCACCTCATCAACCCAGTGCTCCTGATTAGCGGCCTGTACGACCATGTATGGTTACGATGTAACCAAAATTGAACACAAAGTTGGTAATTTGCTCTACGTGTAGGAAAAAATTGAGTCAGATTCGAAATTCTGATACAACGTCATCATTGCTAGAGGTTGGAGATCAAATTGATGTTGATGAAATGTATTTCGATAAAGACATTGCATTCAATTTGATTAATGAATGCATGCAGTATATTGGAGAAGATACATTCGACAAGAGAAGACTTAGTGACTTAAAATATGTGCAGTCAAAATTTAAAAAGTCTATGTTGAAAATTGCAGAGAAAGTTTTCTCTGTTACTATTGATAATGATGAACATAATTCCAGAGAGGAAGAGTATTTCGTAGGGAAAATAACAGAAAATTTCCATAAAACTACAAGCAAAGACACCAAACTTGTTTTGTTGTCTTTACTTTCAAGACAATGGAGCGTCGACAAAATTATAGAAGAGTTTCTAAGATCGACAAGCTATATGATCAAGAAATATAGAAAACTTCAAGAAGATCATAGCGTTCCATCAACTTATGATAAAAGCTTAGATGCTCATATCAAGCAATTGGTAGAAAGTTTTTACTGTGAAGACGATATCAGCCGTTTAATGCCAGGAAAAAAAGATTACGTATCTATAAAGGTAACAAAAATTTATTTTCTGAGGTTTAAAAAATAAGACGTTTTGAAAATTAGAAAAAACATATTCAAAAACGCCTGGTTCTGGCTAAACTTAGGGAGATATATTATAAGTTCAAAGAAGTTCATAATAATTTTAAGATTGGATTTTCCAAATTCGCATCGTTAAGACCAAACAACTGCATTTTGGCTGGGGCATCAGGAACTCATTCCGTGTGTGTTTGCACCATCCATCAAAATATCAAAATCATGTTTGAGGGTAGCAATATATCAAGGCTGATAGAAAACGAAGATAAGCACCTCAATGACAGCAGAGCCTGATTAGCTTTGGTAATTTGTAATCCTCCTGATATAAATTGTTTCTTGGGCAAGTGCCTTAATTGCCCAAACTATTCTAAATTAAGGAGAATTTTTGACACTGCTTTTAGTAATCACTTCATAGAAGACGTAACATACTATCAGTGGACCCACACAGACTGATCAAAATTGGAAGTGAGAATTGAAAACTCTAAGGATTTCATTCAGAGCTTTTTGAAACGGCTTGGTGTTTTCATTCCTCATGTCATTCTGATCAACAAAACAGGTACATAAAGGAAGTCAAAACTCTCTTAACGAAAACGGACATACTTGTTTTATTGGACTTTTCCGAAAATTATGGTTTTGTTGTGCAAGATGCAGTGCAGGGATACCACTGGACTAACAAACATGCGACGATTCACCCTTTCGCAATATATTACCGGAACCAGATGGATGATATTAAAAATGAAAGTTTTGTTGTAATCAGTGACTGCTTAAAGCATGACACTATCAGAGTACGCTTATTTCAGCGCCGTCTCTTAGAGTTCCTGCACAAGAAATGCCAACATTTTAAGAAAATTATTTATTTTTCCGATGGATCTGCTGTGCAGTACAAAAACAAAAATAATTTTTTTAAATTAAAATTGCATGAACAGGATTGTGGAGTGAATGCTGAATGGAATTTCTTTACGACCCCTGGTGGTACAATAAAAAGACTGGCTGCCAGAGCTAGCCTACAAAGACCGTATAGGGAACACATAACAACTCCCCTACAGTTATATAACTGGGCAACTGAAAATATAAAGAATATGGAATTCTCCTACGTGACCACACAGGAGTATAATGAAGAAAAATTATTGATGGAATCGGTATTTTCTAATTTAAGAATTGTGCCGGAAACAAAAAAACTTCATCATATTTCATCTGTTTCACAAGGAGTAATTAAAGGAAAATATTTTTCCTTTTCATTGGAAGAATATGTATATACTCTTAAAAGATAATAAATAATGATTTTTTTTAGTTTTTAGACAGTAGTATTGATTTAAAGGCCCCAGTGTCACTTTTTTTTAATGAAAATGTTTATTATTTAGCCGCCTATAAAACATTATTTTGGCCGAACCCATAGAGATCCCAACTTGAAATTTGAAATGGAAATAGAGGACGAATCTCTCTATAATATATAAAAAAAAACATTTTTTGAGTTATTCAAGGATATATTTAAAAAGAAGAATCTGGAATATCCTTCGTCCTTGAAAATAAAAATTATTTCAAATCTTTGAAAGTTCACCTTTTCCTGAATTCAACAAGGTATATTTTAACAAATTCTGATGAGCAGAGCCAAAGTTATGATTTTTTTAAATATAAAAGAAAGCATAAAATTTGATTTTTTTGCCAATTTTTGAAGTTCCGTTACACGCAAACTATATCGAATTCTGCAAATCTTTTTTTGCCTTATGATTCGTACCACTCCAATGAGTATTTCTACCGCTTTTCAGCCAAGTCGGAACGATGTCGTTCAGAACGCCGGTCGATCCTTCATGGAATGACCCTTTGGCGAATGCATCGGGCATAAACTAATTTTTTTAAAGCAGCGCGCTAGTAAAATTAGTTTTTGTAGTTTTTTTTTTTTTGTTTCAAAGTTACAGCAGTAACACTAATAAACGAACTACTACTACTACTAAAAGACATTTAACTGTTTGTTTTGAGCCACATGCTCAACTTTTTATTTATTTCTTTAATTATTTATATCTTTATTAACACGCAAATAAATTACAATGCTAATATAATTTATTGAGCTTTAGCTACCAGGACTACCAGCTCGATAATAAAATACATAATATTATGACATTTACGTACATTAATAGTTACAATTTAATAAATAGCTTTCAGATGTGGTTTTCCATTTTTATCTCACAGATTAGTTTGTAGGTTTGGTTGATGTTTTCTTCTGATGGGTTTTTAAGTAGATTCAGTAAGGATAAGTTGGGAAAGAGTATTTTTGCGATATCTTTGATTTTGGTACAATCATTGTTAGGACGCAAGAGTTTTTACGACCCCGAAATATAAAAAATAAATAGATTTTAGAAATGAAACTCACGAATGCAACTTTCTCTAGAATTTTATTTCACGATCTATGTCGTTTCAAGGCTAAGTGAACACTCGCCTTTCTTTTGTAAATTTATAGCTTAGAAATCCTGTTGGCGGTTTCCGCGGTACAATCACATTTGCATAATTATAAATGTATTTATTCAGCAAAACATATTTTATTATATACAAAGTAGATATGATATCAATATGTGAACATTTACAGTCTGTTTCAAAAGTTACGCCTTTGTTGCTTTTAAAATTCAAACAATTCAATCAAATATTATATTTATTTACATATTAAGAATAAATAAGAAAAAATAATCTGCTTCTTATACGCAACATTCTGCCACCCTTGATGTATCTGCAACTACATCAACCCTTTCTTTTTTTTTCTTTTTTAATTTAGAAATGGGATCGGTGCCACCTTATGTATAGCACGTCGAATAAAACCATTTTTTGTTTTTATATCGATTATTCGAACATAACCTTCGCTATCAGGTATTGTCTTTGCTACTCTTCCCAAAAGCCATTGCTTAGGTGGTGCGTTGTCTTCAGACACCAGAACTAAATCGCCCTCTTTGATGTTTCGTTTTCTTCCAGTCCACTTCGCTTTTCTTTGCAGTTCGTGTAAATATTCTGAAGACCATCGACGCCAAAAATGCTGATGAATGACCGTGATTCGCCTCCAACGGTTTAGAGGTGATACCTTTTCATTTTCTATATTGGGCTCCGAAATGCCAACCAAAGGTTCACCTATCAAAAAATGTGCTGGCGTTATGACTGATTCGTCGCGTCAAAGGACGCGAATTTTATATCGCTTCGATTTCTGCAACCACGGTGGTGAGCTCTTCAAATGTTAGAAATGACTCCCCCAGTATGCGAGTCAGGTGGTATTTTGCAGATTTTACCGCCGCCTCCCAGAGCCCGCCAAAATGCGGGGAGCGAGGTGGTATATGATGAAAATCGATATTCTTCGCTGCGCAGAATCTCAAGACATCTCCTTGTAACTGCTGCCCAGAGAAGGCTTTGTGGAACTCATTTAATTCGCGGCGAAATTTGTTCCATTATCGCAGTGGAGTCGCGTACATGCACCTCGACGAGCAATAAATCTCTTAAGTGCTGCAATGAATGCTTTTGCTGACAGATCGGAAACAACTTCCATATGTACTGCCTTCGCGGCAAAACATATAAAGACTGCTATGTAGCTTTTTATACTGCGCATTCCTCTTTGCTTGTATATCGTCAACACTGGTCCACAAAAGTCTACGCCTGTGGTTTTAAATGGTTTTGCTATATTGACCCGTTCTTTCGGTAGATCTCCCATAATCTGCTGCTCCAGGCGTGGACGACATCGAAAACAGCGCAAACATTTTGTAGTCACCGATCTAACAACTTTCCTCAGATGTATGACCCAAAATCGCTGACGAAGAATGGCCATTAACGCTTGAGTACCTACGTGCATATCGTTTCATGTACAAAGCGCACATAGCTTCGAACAAAATTGCTTTCAGCCGGTAACAAAATTGGATGCTTTACATCATGGGCCAAACTTGAATTCTTAAGTCTGCCTCCCACTCGCAGAATGTCAACATCATAGCAGCTTTCGATAAAAACACTTAAGTTCTTCAGTTTACTTAAAGCGTTTACAGCTCCTTAATTTTTGAGTGCACGATACTCTGCGCCGAAAAAATGCTGCTGCAAAGAAAACACAATTCGAATTGTCGCTTCGTCCAACATTGGTGCAGTGAGTGTAGGTAATTTGCCGCATGAACCTTTAAGTCGCCTCGCTATGCAGAGAATAAGTGCAACCCGTTTTCTTGTTTGTTCAAAAACACTTTGTCCTTCCAGCCATTCAACGAAATTATTTATTTTACCTGCCGTAATAAATGATGTAGTTCCCTTTCGTCTCTCTTCCTCTACCTCCGCTGACTTCTTACGCACTTTGTTAGCTGGCCATTCATTTATTGGCTTCTTCAAGAATGGTGGGCCTGAGGACCAAAAGGAATTTAGTAAATCGTCTGCATACATACTCCTCGATATAATGTCCGCAGGATTCTTTTGAGATGGGACATGACGCCATATCGCAGACTTCGTTGCTTCTTGGATCAAGGCAACTCTGTTGGCTACAAATGTTGTCCAGGAAGATGGATGAGCGTTCAGCCAATCAAGTACTATCTCCGAGTCGCTCCACAAATATACACCATCAGTTCGAACCGGAAAATTTTCCTGCGCCTTTTCCGTTAATGCGGAAAGCAAATATGCGGCCATTAATTCTAATCTAGGTAGTAATTTGGTTTTCAGCGGTGCAATTCTTGATTTAGCACTCCATAAATGAACCGTAACACCATCGTTATTATCAACACAGCGAACGTAAATGCAACAGCCCGTTCCAAGGCATCAGCGAACCCATGCATCTCGTGCGTAACCTTTTGGCTTTAAAATGTAGCGTGGTACTTTGACATTCTCTATTGTTTTCAGTTTATCGCGAAATTCTTCCCAAAGGCTGTAATTATGCATTGGTAACGATTCATCCCAAGCAACTTTTTTAATCCAGAGATCTTGTAGAAAAATCTTTGCCTTCACAATGCTGGATTCACAAGTCCAAGAGGGTCGAACAAGCTTGACATTTCCGCCAATACAATCCTTTTCGTAATTGTCTTACTATAACTTAATTTTGGCCACACATATCTGAATAAGTTTACTGTAGGCTCCCAGATGATCCCCAGTGTTTTTATAATTTCTGCATCGTTTACTCGTAAAGGCTTCTCTTTGTTTGCTTCTGGTACTTGCTGCAGGAACTTTACATTGTTTGAGTGCCATTTGCGCAGTGTTAAGTGCGCTGAATCCGTTAGTTGTGACACTTCTGCATACATTTGAAATAGCTCTTCTTCTGTATCTGCTCCACTGATGAAATCATCCATATAAAAGTCAAATGAGATTTGACCCCAATGGGAATCTCTCGGCATTGTCGTCTGCCAGCTTCTTTAAGCAGCGGGTTGCTAGGTAAGGAGCAGCTGTAGTTCCGTAAGTTACTGTCAAAAGTCGGTATGCTTCTAGCTTATCTTCATTGGAAGGCCTCCATAGAATTGCTTGATAGTTCGTGTCCTTTTCGTCAACCCATATCTGGCGATACATCTTGGTAACATCAGCTGTTAGTACGAATCTGTAACAACGAAAACGTAGTATTATCGCTAGTAAATCATCCTGTACAAGGGGCCCTTTCATCATAACATCATTAAGCGATAGCCCACTGCTTGTCTTAGCGCTGCAGTTGAAAACAACACGAGGTTTCGTGCTCGTAGATTCAGGGCGAAGAACATATTGATGAGGCGAGAAATATTTAAGCTTACCTATCTCCGCTGCTTCAACCTTAACCATATGACCTAGTCTAACATACTCATCTATGAATTCTGCATACGAGTTTTTAGTTGATAGATCTTTATTAAGACGCCTCTCTAATGAATAAAACCGCCGTTCAGCTGTCTTAAACAAATCTCCTAACTTGTCGACATTGTCCTTGAATGGGATTTTAACAATGAATTGACCGTTGTCTTTCCTGCTCACACTTTGTAAGAACTTAGCTTCACATTCAGCTTCCTCTTCGGTTGGAAAGGAAGATTTCGTAGGAATTTGCTCCATCTCCCAAAAGCGCTCTACCAAATTGTTGAGTGGCTCATCTTCTTCCATTGTCTGGTTCACGCTGACTGCAAAGCTTTGAATCTCCCCACGAATATTTTCATATTCCTTGACCGCGCCAGACACAACCCACCCAAGAACTGTTTTTTGTAATCGTGGTAATCCATCTTTGAGCCTTATTTGCCCAATCGACAACAAATCCAAAAATATTTCTGCCCTAGCAGTAGATCTACGCGCGCTGGTATATTGAAACCTGGATCCGCCAATTTCATATTTTTTGGTATTTCCCATTCAGAAATGCTTATGAATTGATCAGGCTTACTGCATGTAATTTTAGGCAAAACATGAAATTCCACCCCCGTCGTATAATCGCTGAACCTAGATTTTATTGTTGTTTCTACCTTCCTGGTTATTCTCGTGCTGATGCCGCTAATGCCATTAACATCTAACGTACATGTACTTCTTGGAAGTTTTAACATTTGTGCCAAGTAATTGCACATAATATTTATTTGCGATGCTGAATCTAAGATTGCACGAGCTTCGTGATAGCCTCCTGAAACATCCTTTACTAAGATAACCGCCGTCTCTAAAAAGACCTCTTGTAGCCCAGATATATTCGTACAAAGGGCACCCCTTTTAAGCACGGACGTTACAACATTGTTTGCAGCCCCGCTTATGTCATTAGACGACACTTCTGAATCTCTATGCCGATGCAACAATACATGATGAGGTTGCTTACATGATGCACACTTCTCCGCATTACATTGCTTAAACCAATGACCTTTTTTCAAACATAAAATACATAATTTCGAAGCTCGAGCAGCGGAGTAGCGCTCATATGCCGTCATGCGTAAAAATTTAGAGCAATTCAATACATTGTGATCATCTTTGTGGCAAATGCTACAACTCACCTTCTCTATTGCGAATGAAGAGGATTTATTCCATTTTGACAACGCAGCTTTTGGCTTACCTTCTTTATGTGCCTCTCTTACCGCACTCTGCTTAGGATCAACGCGCTCCAATTTTGTTTCACGGGCTTCTAACGTTTGACACCGTCTCGACAATGCTGCTGAACAATCTTCCCATGAACACAATTTAGTATAGACAACAGTTTCTTCCCATTTTGCTTGTGAATCCGAACCCAGCTTTTCCATAACGAGATATATAATAAGAGCGTTAGCAATATTTTCATAACTACCGAGCGAAAGCATCGTATTTAAACGCGCATTTGTGGTGTTAATAATTTTTCGTAAATGCTCAGCAGACCCTCTGGTAGTCCGTGGCATTTCAAAGAGCGCAGCGATGTGCTCTTCAAACATTAGTGCCTTTTTATGGAAACAATTCTTTAAACGCTCCAATGCTTTGAGATAGTTTTCATCCGTCTCGTCGAATTCTGCGATTGCTGCCAAAGGTCTTGGACCAAGACTTTCCTTCAATATAAGAAAACGCTCACAGTTATCCAATGATTCATCTTGATGTACTAACTTATTGAATAATGCGATAAATTTGGGAAATTCTGCATATTTTCCATCAAATTTTGGAAGTTTTATCTCACGTCGTAATCTTGATGTTGAAGCTGCAAATGCAGCTGTGTTGGACATGCTGATCTCACCTGCTGAAGTACGCCGTTTTGGCATAAACATCATTATGCTTGACTTAGCACTTACATATAACTCCTCTACTTCGCCAATGAAAGTGGCATTTGCACCTTTATCTGCCTCTGAAGCAATTTTGTCGATACTTGCTTGCACTGTAAGAATTTGCTTGAAATATGATTCTAAGATTCCGAGTCTGCACTCTAATTCTTCTGGGGGTAGAGCAGATCCCTTTTTTGCAATAAGATTTCTTATCCGAGTTATGCTACCCTTTGTTGTGGCTCTCAAAGATTTCAGTTCTATTAGCCTTTGATTGCCCTTTGATGTTGTCCTCCCCTCAGCAATTTCTTCGCGTTCATCTTCTGAATTCATATTTTGCCTTGAATGTTCTTGTTTATTTTATGCAACTGTCAAAACAAGAAATCTGCATAGAATAGCTTTTTCTAAACAATTTTGATTTTCGCCCGCGCTGATAAACTTTTATTCTGAACAGCTTTTGATTACCTATGCGATGGACGTTTGGCTGCAAAAGAGATCGTTTTTCGCCCGCGCTTTTCCTATTGTACTTATGTTCCGCACCGCTTTCTGCAAAGCGCTTTTATTATTAATCCGCGCTTTTATCAATAATCAATAATTTTAAACTTAGCCACTTAGCCAAGCGCTTTTATCAAGAATCAATAATTTTAAATCGCGGCGCTAGTTCACTTAGCCAATTCGTATACGACAAATAAATTTTTTATATTCGCTTTTGCTTCCAATGAAGCGTTTTCTATACAAATTCAATTGAGACCAATGTCCCGGGTTTCGGCATCAAAATGTTAGGACGCAAGAGTTTTTACGACCCCGAAATATAAAAAATAAATAGATTTTAGAAATGAAACTCACGAATGCAACTTTCTCTAGAATTTTATTTCACGATCTATGTCGTTTCAAGGCTAAGTGAACACTCGCCTTTCTTTTGTAAATTTATAGCTTAGAAATCCTGTTGGCGGTTTCCGCGGTACAATTACATTTGCATAATTATAAACGTATTTATTCAGCAAAACATATTTTATTATATACAAAGTAGATATGATATCAATATGTGAACATTTACAGTCTGTTTCAAAAGTTACGCCTTTGTTGCTTTTAAAATTCAAACAATTCAATCAAATATTATAAATAAGAAAAAATAATCTGCTTCTTATACGCAACAATCATAGACAGGTGTTTGGTTAGGTGTTAGGTATTTGATGGTGATTATTTCATTTTCGTTACAGAGATGGCAGTTTGGAGGATCCGATTTTGATATTAGATGGCCGTGTGTGGTGTAAGTGTGGCCCATTCGAAGCCGCAGATATATTTTGAGTTTTTTCCATGAGCACTGTGTGGGATAGATGGTACTTTTAGCATTTGGATTAATAACAGAGTAATGATGTCTATATTGCGCCCAGTCGTCATATAGTTTTACGTTTCAAAAATGATTTATTTCTTTTTTTGTGTCCTTGTTGTTTGGAATATAAAACGTAGGTAATGGTTCAGTTGTTGCCGATTTTGCGCCCTTATCTGCTATTTCGTTGCCTTTTATACCAACGTGACCTGGAATCCACATGAGTTTTATTTTTTTCTGACTTCCAATAAGTTTATTGCGGATAATCTCAGGAAAAAGCGTTCTGTTGTCAATATTTAACACTGCTTCTAGTATGGAAAGGCTGTCTGAACAGATAATAGTCTTTTTCGAACCTGAGATTTCGATTGCCTTTAAAACAGCCATAGCTTCGGCTGAGAAAACTGAAGCAGTATATCTCAGAAGTCCTTTTGATATTATGGTACCGTCTTGGGTAGAGACGGCAAAAGCTGTGCCAAGCTCATTTTTAGAGCACCGAGTCGACCACCGTCGAGTGCACAGCTCCACCAGTGCAAAAAAAAAAAAAAAAAAAAAAACGCGCGTGCAAAAAAAAAGTGCAGTGCAGTGACAGTGAATATCACACAGTGCGGGTATCCCACCTCACCCGCTCCTAGTCGAAGTACTGTTGCTTGCACTCAGTCACTGCCGTTACTGTATTTACCATACGGTACGGGCAGTGGCTGAGTGTATGTAACAACTGATGCATAGCGGGGTTGTGAGTGAAAATTTTGTTGGTGCACTGTTTCATATTGTTGTAAGGGCATAACACCTACAACAATTTGATTCGGTAAACCAACGTCAGAATTTCCACTTCGCAGCCTTGCTTAGTATCGTCGGTGTTTGTGTTTTCTGTGTTTGTCTGTGATTATGACTAGGGAATTCAGGGTAGACGTAGCCAATATACGCGGGCTAAAAAGTAATCACTTTTCTGCGTACGTCCACGTCTGTAAGTACAGACCAGCTGTTTTGGCACTTAGTGAAACACAGGTAGATCCCCGCCCACACCTCTCAGATCATTCTGATCTGAAGCTACCTGGCTACGAACTAGTGCCATTATTCTTCTCTCACCGCGGTCTCGCCATTTATGTGCGTAGTGATGTAGCTTACCAAACTCCACCACAATGTGATCCATGTTCCAATCCGGAATTCAACTTCATGTGGTTAAAATTCCATCTCCGTAAGCAAATTATACACTACTGCTTTATTTATAGAAGCCCCAAACTGGACAGCAATTCAACTTTTAACGAGTTTGATGCGCTGTCTGACTCCATTCAAAGAATTCTATCCCTGTATCCTCATACTGAAATCGTTATTACGGGCGACTTCAATATACACAATTCTGGGTGGCTTCGACATTCTGGACAGACAACACCCGAAGGACGGTGTGTTGAGATCTTCGCTGCGGAAAACAACCTAACGCAGCTTGTAAATGAGCCCACGCGAATACCAAACGTTGATAGTCATACCGCCAACACCCTGGACTTGTTTTTAACTTCTCACCCTGATAAGCACACCATTGATGTGCTCTCCCCTCTAGGCTCGTCGGACCCCATTGTATCATATCAGCTAATTTCTCGTACACCGACCACACAGTTAGAGACAAAATTCCTAAAAGAACCGTATGGCAATAAGAGAAATCCAACTGGAGCGGTCTTAACAGCTTCTTTAGGAATTTTAACTGGTTGTTATGCTTCCTCGATAACGACGTGGATGCCGCTGATTATATGATTACAGGCACCATTCTTTTTGGAATGAGATCCTTTATTCCTCATCGGATGAAGAGTATCAAACCAAAAGATAAGGCATGGTACGACTCAAGCTGTAAAGAGGCCGTCAGGGTTAGAGAAATGTTTTTTCGGTCCTACAAGACCAACCCGACAGAGGAAAACCGAAAAAAGTTCAAACGAGCCAGAAATGACTACAACGCCTTTCTTAAGCGTGTGAAATTCCTATACGACCAAAAACTGAGGCAAAAAATACTGCAATGTCCCAAAGGCAGTAACAATTTTTGGTCGTTCGTCAAAAACATTAGAAATTCCGCCTCATCCTCCATCCCAACGCTCATTTACAATGACATTCCAGCTGTCAGCTCTTTGAACAAGGCCAATCTGCTTGCTGCACACTTTGCGGCCAGCTCAACACTCCCACATTGTGCTTTGTCTCCGCCTACACTTGAGTGCGTCGAATCTTCAATGGGACGAATCTACTTTCGCACTCGTGTAGTAGCAAGAGTACTTAAAAATCTCAACATACATAAATCCGCTGGTCTAGATGGTATATCTCCCCTTCTTCTGAAGAGGTGTTCTTCCTCGCTGGCAAAACCACTGCGTAAGCTTTTTCATCAATTCTACACTTTAGGACTCTTCCCGAGCAGGTGGAAAAGAGCATTTGTCCAGCCCGTCCCTAAAAAAGGCGAATCATCTTCTCTCTCCTCCTACAGACCCATTGCACTTACGTCCCTTCTTTCCAAGGTCATGGAAACACTGATAAATCGTCAGCTCATGAAATATCTCGAAACACGAAAACTTCTCAATGACCGGCAGTACGGTTTTCGCAGCAACAGGTCCACTGGTGATTTGATGGCATGTCAGTTTCAGTCAGTTTAAATGCATTTTTATTTAACTAATTAATTTACTCTTACATGCTAGACAAAAAAATGCTTAAAAATTAGCTTAAATAACCTACAAATAATCTTATTCTAACTTACTGGCCCCATGCGGGCGCTCTAAGCTAAACCTAACACTTAAACTATGTCTTTCGACGAATCTTACATTCTAATTTTATACTCAATTTAACATTACTTAATACTAGAACTAAGAAAATAAATTTTAACTAAAAACTTAGTAAATGGACTGTTTTTTTATATTATAAAAACTTAAAACTAAAAACTTATAGACTACCTAACCTACTTAACCTACTTACATCTAATACATACACACACATACATATACATATACATCCATAATACCTATATACTTAATATATAAGTATATGCATATATATATATTTTATTTTATTTATTTTTTTTAATTTTTCATTTTTATTTATTTTTTTGTGTTTTTATATATTTTTTTTTCTTAAAAACTAACTTAATCCTACCTAAAGCTATTTAAGCCGGCCATGGCTAATAAAATAGTCAGACGACCGACTTTGCTTCCTATGGAGCTACCCAGTACTGGAGGAATTGGACGACGAAACTTCCCCTCCCTCAACCAGCCACCAAAATTGTTGGTGCTGCCGAGCAACATCCCTCATGTCGCGACTCCCTACCGCCCTACTGAACCGGAGACGCTCCGCACTGCCGTGTGCGACGTCTCTGTCGTAGTTGAGTCGCCTGTCCGCAGCTGTTCGAGCGACGTGGAAGATTAGCGGAACCGCCAATCTGTCCTGGACCAGACCTTTACTATCTAGATAGAGGAACGCTTCTGGAGGAATAAAGCCGTCAAAGCGAACTCTCTCGTGATACATATAATTGGGGTAGAAAGCCCCGGAGATCAGGTTGTTCGATGAGGTCATTGCTCTTGCAATGTGCCTTCGAGTTAACTTAATGACGAAATTGTCCACTCTTATTAGGTTCGACTTATTGTATAAGACCTCATTAGGATAGAATTTTATGTACTCAGACTCTGGTGTTCTGTATAAGCGAAGACAAGTCCTAAGACAAGCCCTCTCAAACACCCGAATCTTTTCCAATAAACTTGCTCTCACGTTAAACCACACGGGACATCCAAATACAAGCATAGGCCGGATAAGGGCCATGTAGCAGATCACCTTCACCCTCGCATCGAGTTGGCTGTTATAAAACAGTCTCTTTGTAAGGGCAAAGGCACCTTTGGCTCTGGCCAGAGCAACATCTATATGTTTGTTAAAATACAGAAATTGATCTAGCCAGATCCCAAGGTATCTGACTACATTTCGACAAGCAATTGGCTGTCCGTGTTGTCCGACGATAGAAAACTTTCGCCAATTCTTTCTGGTATCCCTAGAGGCCCCAGACAAAGGCGTCCTAAACAGAATAGTTTCCGACTTCTGAAAATTGATTTTCAACTTCCAGTCATCGCAATATCGCTTAATTTTGTCGAAGTCACGCTGCAAAAGCATATTAATGACCTCAATCTTTGGACCTGTTCTGTACGCGATTAAGTCGTCTGCGTACGCTATGGCATGGTGAAGTGAACCTATCAGATCACTTGTGTAAATGTTGAACAGGATCGGCGAATTTACCGCACCTTGTTGCAGACCGTTTTTAATGTTAAATGTTCCAGCAGAAGTCACATCGCCATTCTTCACGATGAACTGTCTACTGGAGAGCATATCAAAAAGAATATACAGCAGTGGTTTACTAATGCCCAACCTGTCCAGCTTGAAAAAGAGTCCCTCTAACCATACGGTATCGAAGGCCTTCTCCAAGTCAATCAGGCAGGCACCAGTGCACTGTTTCTTGCCTTTGTTCCATTGGATATCAGAAACCAGTTTAGACGCAGCATGAATGATATCATGCCCCGCCTTGAAACCGAATTGATTATCCGGAACTTTTGATGGCATGTCTCACCGAAAAGTGGAACCAAAGCGTACATCAATCTGGCGAAAGCAAGATAGTTGCACTTGATATTTCTAAGGCATTTGACAGAGTTTGGCATCAGGCTCTTTTGTCGAAAATGCGTGCATTTGGGATCGACGACTCTCTTCTTCAATGGATTAGAAATTACCTTTCGGAACGTTCAATTCAAGTTGTCTTGGACGGTTTCAAGTCTGATATTCACAAAATAAATGCTGGTGTGCCCCAGGGCTCTGTTCTGTCACCGACACTCTTTTTAATTTTCATTAACGATCTCTTGTCTGCTACTTCTAATGCAATATATTCCTTTGCTGATGACAGTACTCTCTGCTTTTCATATTCGTTCCCGGACTCACGGCCCTGCTCTTCGGCTGTAGAACGAGAACGGCAGCGTATGCTAAGCTCATTAAATTCCGATATCAACAGCATAACCAATTGTGGAACTATCAATAGAGTGGAATTTAATGCTTCCAAAACACAATGCTGTCTGCTGTCTTTAAAGCGAAATTTAAACACCCAGCCATTATCTATGAATGGCACTTGCATCGTCGAAACCGAAAAACTTTCCATTCTCGGTATGTGTGTTAATGACAACTTACGTTGGAATGACCACATATTTGATGTCGCCAAAAATGCTGCGAAATGTCTAGGTTTCCTCAAGCGATGTAAGAAATATTTTACCCCCTCTGATCAATATATAAGGCATTCATCCGCCCAAAATTGGAGTACAACTCCCACATCTGGTCAGGTGCTCCTAAAAGATCTCTGCACCTGCTAGATAGGATTCAAAACAGTGCGATAAAACTTATTGACGATACTAATATCAGTCAATCAATGGACACCCTCCGACGAAATGTCTCGTGTCTCACTTTGTTTTATCGCTACTTCCACCACCAGTGCTCCACTGAAATCGCCAGTAGCATTCCGCCCATTCAAACTTTCAACCGTAACACCCGTCTCGCTATGAATGCTCATCAGTATACCCTCAAGCCCATTTTCGGACGTACTCTAAAATATCGTGATTCGTTCCTAAGCCGTACAACTCGCTTATGGAATGCGCTGCCGATCTCTGTATTTCCTGGTTGTTATAACTTGCAAACATTTAAAAACAATGTACATCGGTACCTCTCTTTTCTTCCTCCCTAAATTTCCTTTGCCCGCGCTGTGTACAATCACCTTAAGGGTACTCAAACCCCTTGAGCGTGCGCTCATTATAAAAAAAAAAAAATCCATCGCTGAATACGAAATTAAACTTATGTTGTTTTTCGGTCTGCATTATTTCAAGGAAACTCTGCTTATACTGCTCGTTCGAAGTTGTTGTTTTTTGTAAACACTTGAGTTGGGTATTTACACAACCTTTTGGTAGATTGCAAGGTGGTTTGGCGGCAGGTCGTATAACCTTATTCAAAATTGGGATATCCATTTGTTTTGAAAATTGTATGGCATTATAAAGCGTAGATGGGGTTTTCGGAACTTTACTGCAGCTTAAGCATTGCTTAGCATCGATTGAGACAATATAATTTTCGTTTGTACTAAACTTTTGAATGAGGAGAGATGTGAGGTGTTGAACTCTTTGCTCTATGGAAGGAAGACCCGCTTCAGCTAACATGTTTTTAATAGGTGTAGTTCTAAAACCTTTTAGGCTTAATCGTATAGCAGTATGGTACTGGAGTTTTATTATATTTAGCGAGGATTTTGAGCACTTTCCATAAATACTCATTCCATAATCGATTTTGACAAGAATGGTTGATCTGATGATACTTATAAGGGAATTAATGTGAACTAAACTATTCTTAGATTATAAATACTTAATAATGTTAAGTCTGGTAGCTAAGCTTTTTTTTTAAGTACTGTAAAATGTTTGTGTGGGTACAAATGATAGAACTTATTCTTTTCAATACAAATCCCTTTATTCAGTACAGTTACAATTCACTATTTAATTCTTTCTCTCAGTACAATTCAATTTCTCAACCACTTATACTTTTCTTATCTTTTACTTAAACCACTTAATCACTTCTTCTAATTAACACTTCAAATTCAACTTTGGAACTGATTTGCATACCTTTGGGATGCTGGTATTTATACTCGAATGACATACTTCGAGAATCCAGCGTCCCATACAATTTCCAATTTGCTAGAAAATTCGATTCTACTCTCCAGTTCCTAATCCAGTATCGAAACCTTCTAGTCTTCGAGTTTCGACATTTTCTGCTAGATGTCGCTGCTCACATTTGAGTTGTTATCACATTGCTCCCTCCCTACAGTTGTTCGTCCCGAACAACTTCGTCATTCAGCATCCCGTTGAAATGACACATTCTATCCAAATGGACCACTTTAAATTTTCCTCGATCCCCACGCTGGATCCGGTAGACAACGTCATTAATGCGGGTTATCACCTTGTATGGACCTTCCCAGTCCTGTTGCAATTTTGGTGATTTGCCTTTCTTACGCTGAGGATTATACAGCCAAACCAGATCTCCTTCGTTGAAACCGGAAGATTTCGCCTTGATATCGTACCTAGTTTTCATGCGGCTGCTTGCTAGCTTCATCTTTTCTCTGGTGTCTTCATGCAATTTACGAATCCTGCTGCGTAAGTCATTCACGTACTCGTTCACCTCTTTGGGCTCCGTCGGTGGGGATCCGAATTTTGCCTCACTTGGCAACCGAATTGTTTGACCAAATAAGATCTCGGATGGTGTGTGCCCTGTTGAGCTATGGACCGCGTTTCGGTAGGCCATTAAGAAGAGGGGTATGTGTCGATCCCAATCCCGCTGGCAGTTGCTGACAACCTTAGATAGATGCTCACTCAAGGTCCGATTGAATCGCTCGACCATTCCATCAGATTGAGGGTGTAGTGGCGTTGTCCTTGTCTTTCTTATTCCCAAATGGCCTCCTGAGATTCCGTCATGTATTTCATGGAGCACTTGGTTGACTCTGGACCGTGGCACAATTAGCTGCATACGAGATGTTGTCCCATCTGCACTTTCCCATTTTCTCTTCAGCAATCCATCTTGCACAAAAAGCGAGTCCCACTGTGCCCAGTATGCCTTCAGAGTTTGGCTCCGATCTGATATCTGCTGCCAGCTTGGTCTTTCCTCGTGTTCTTTCCAGGCCAATATTGGTTCGATGTCATTGTCTGCCTGTTGGGAGGAACGGATTTCGTCTATACTCCAACCCTCTATTGGCTCAGTCCTGATCATTTGGATAGTTGCCTGTTCTTTTGCTTCTTTACGATTGCAGTGTTCGCATTTTACTCCGCACGGTCGACGAGAGAGAGCATCAGCATTTGAGTGGAGTGTTCCCTTGCGGTGTTGCACTTCAAAGTCGTAGCCCTGCAACTGCTCGATCCATCTTGCAACTTGGCCTTCAGGGTTCTTAAATTGGAGTAGCCATTTCAGAGCTGCGTGGTCTGTCCGGAGAATGAACTTTTGTCCGTAGAGGTACTTATGGAAATGCTTCGTAGCCAGAATTAAAGCCAGAAGCTCGCGCCGGGTTACACAGTAGTTCCGTTCAGGTCTGGAGGGTACTTTGCTGTAATATGCGACCACTTTCTCTTGACCGTCATGAACTTGGGAGATCACAGCTCCGACCCCAACATTGCTAGCGTCTGCGTCCACGATGAACATTTTTCCGGGCGTGGGGTAACCCAAGATGGGGGCTTTGCACAGCTGTCGCTTCAGTTCTTGAAATGATTTTTCGCATTCTCCAGACCACCTGAACTGTCGGCCTTTTTCTGTAAGTTGATGCAGGCTCTTTGCAATGCCAGCAAAATCCTTTACAAACCTTCTGTAATACGTGGCGAGTCCCAAGAAGCTTCTCAGTTGGTGTTTATCTTTTGGAGAAGGCCAACTTTTCACGGCTTCGATTTTGTCAGGATCCGTTCTTACTCCTTCCGCTGATATAATGTGACCCAGATATTTTACTTCCGGACGAAACAAGGCGCACTTTTCCGGGTTGAGCTTTAAATGAGCACTTCGTAGCCTCTCAAACACTTCTTTTAGATTTTCGCGGTGCTCCTCGTACGTCTTACCTATGACGATAACGTCGTCCAAATATACTAGGCAGGTTTTCCAGGTGAGTCCTTGCAATGTTCGTTCCATTAGTCGCTCGAAGGTGGCCGGAGCGTTGCACAGTCCAAACGGCATCACTGCAAACTGCCAAAGACCGCTTCCTGTAGTGAAGGCAGTTTTCTCACGATCCGCACGATTTATCTCTACCTGCCAGTAACCGCTCTTCAAGTCAAGTGTTGAAAACCATTTCGCTCCAGAAAGCATATCCAAAGTGTCATCGATTCTCGGAAGTGGGTAGCTGTCCTTTTTAGTGACATCATTGAGACGTCGGTAGTCTACACAAAATCTCGTGCTGCCATCTTTCTTCTTCACGAGGACCACTGGAGATGCCCACGGACTTTGCGATTCTTCAATCACTCCTTCAGCTTTCATCTTCGACATCATTTCGGCAACTTCTGTTTGCTTTGCCAATGGAAGACGCCTTGCAGGTTGACGGATTGGTCGAGCGTCTCCGGTGTCAATGTGGTGTTGAACAATATGCGTACGTCCATATTCTCCGTCTTGTGTAGCAAATATATCAGCGTACTCACCGATTAGTTTTTCTGCCAGGATTCGCTGATCTTCGTCCAGATTACAGAGGCTGAGAATTTTGTTCTTGATTTTTATGCTCTGAACTGTTGTGACCGGTTTTGCACACTTTTTTTCCGTTGTGGTCGATATAGCCTCAACAGGTACGCTTTTTCCCACTATCTCCCCCTTTTTCACCTTTACACTGAATGTCTTTGGATTTAGAATCCTTACAGGGACCATGTTGTTCTTTGGCTCCACTAAGGTCTTTCCCACCATGAAGTCTCTTTTCTTTTCCGGCTCCATCAAATAGAATCGGTGGCTACCAGGACCACCTTCCACTTTTGCCCACAAAATTGCTTCTGACGAAGGCTCTAGACTCTGATTGCTGCAGATGACGACATTTGAGACTGTGGTATTGGCGTTTCCGTATATCATTGGTATCTCCATGTTTCCGTATTTCAGGGTTTGTGCCCCCAAGTCGACTACAAGTCCATGTTCTCTCATGAAGTCTGTACCAATGATGCACTCGTCACATATGTCAGCTACCAGAAACGCGTGAGTGAATGTTATTCCGGCCAGTTGGATTTTTATGCGGACTTCACCATATACCTTAATCGTTGCTCCTGTAGCTGTTCGCAAGCTGCAGCTGCTGGTGTTATGCAGCCAAGACTTCTGCACAAGATTCCTCCTGATGATTGAGGCCGTGGCACCGGTGTCTACTGTTGCCATCCATTTTTCTTTTCCACTGACTACTTCTACTAGAAGGCTTTCGTTGCAGCGTTTTGCCAGCGAGACTTGGATGATGGTCCTGGGGCCGTCGACTCCTGCTACCAACTTCTGCCCCGCGAAGTTGGTGCTTAAGCATTTCCCGACTGATGGCTTCGGGAAGGCTTCTTGATAGCTGTTTCTGCTGGTTTCTTCCTCTATTGGCTTGCCACCACAGTGAGGGCAGTCTTTTCGTCGCACCGGTTCTTTACACTGCCTTTGAAGGTGTCCTATTTTATTGCAATTCCAGCAGCGCATTATCCGTCTATCCCGTCGAGTATCTCGTTCCTCGGCACTAATTCTTGTGCAGGAGCATTCGATAGATGTTACTTCCCTGACGAAATGTGTTCCCCTGGAAGCCTGATTGGCTGCTTCCATCGCCAGAGCGAAGGCAAGTGCTTCAGCAAGGGTTCTTTTCCCGGCCATCCTTACTGCTGACTGTAGCTTCGAATCTGCAATTCCCCTGATAAATGCATCTTTTGCCATTTCGTCGATAATTTCCTGGCCTGCGGTGGGGTATGACAGATGTGCAAGTCTACTCACGTCTGCTTGGAGCTGCTGCAGTGTTTCTCCTCTTTGCTGCGTTCGGCTTTGCAATTGGACCTTGAAGACCTCCTGCATGTGACTATCCCCAAACCGTTTCTCTATAGCCTGTACTAAAGTCACATAATCTTTATGCTTTTCGATGTCTACTGTTTGTAACAATTCTGCTGCAGGACCGTGCAAGGCCATTGTTAGGGCAAAGCATTTTTCCTCATTGTCCCAGTCGTTTGCACAGGCAGCCATTTCAAATTGCTTCTTATAAGTAGACCATGAGGTCTGGCCATCGAATGAGGGAGGCTTCAAATCTTTTCTCCTTGGACCGCTTAAAGAACATTCTCGCAGTTTCTGTTTTCGCACTGTGTCGAGCTCTTTTGCCAGTTGCTGAACTTTGCTGTCCATTTCTTCGAATTTTTCGCCAACATTCTTCTCTATTGTATCAAATTTGTCATCAACGTTCTTCTCTATTCTATCAAATTTGTCATCAACGTTCTTCTCTATTCTTTCAAATTTGTCATCGATTTCTTCGAATTTTTGCTGGAGAGTGTTATTTTGTTCTTCCAGTTTTTGTTCTAGACTATTCTTTTGTTCATCCAACTTCTGTTGAAGACTGTCCATTTTCTGTTCGAGACTGTTCTTCTGTTCTTCCAGATTTAACAAGAAGAGTTGCATCATCGCAGCCATGTCATTGCCGGTATTTGTCTGTTCATCCTCGTCAACATCAAAGGAATATGCATCAGGATCATGTCCCTCGTTGTTCAAAGCCTCCTGAAGTCGGAGCACCAGGTCACTTTTTCCTCCACTGGCGCTGGGGCTTCTCTTGTTCAACTCGGATTTGAGTTGGACGAGGGTCAACTGCAATAGTTTTCGACCCATTCTAGCTTTTTCAAATAGTCAGAAAACACTTTTTTTTTTTTTTTTTACACAATAAGTCCTATCCCACTTCTGACACCAATGTAAAATGTTTGTGTGGGTACAAATGATAGAACTTATTCTTTTCAATACAAATCCCTTTATTCAGTACAGTTACAATTCACTATTTAATTCTTTCTCTCAGTACAATTCAATTTCTCAACCACTTATACTTTTCTTATCTTTTACTTAAACCACTTAATCACTTCTTCTAATTAACACTTCAAATTCAACTTTGGAACTGATTTGCATACCTTTGGGATGCTGGTATTTATACTCGAATGACATACTTCGAGAACAATCCTCGCCATCCAGCGTCCCATACAATTTCCAATTTGCTAGAAAATTCGATTCTACTCTCCAGTTGCTAATCCAGTATCGAAACCTTCTAGTCTTCGAGTTTCGACATTTTCTGCTAGATGTCGCTGCTCACATTTGAGTGGTTATCACAGTACAAACAATGTTCCTTAAAATTAAACTTACAATCAAATATTATTCCAAGCAAACAGAGATTATTTACATTAACTATTGTATTGTAATTCGAACATAAAGCAATATTTTTTGTACAACTACTTTTGATACAGATATGTAAAATTTTACTTTTTTGATATGAAATTTTTGAGCCGGAGTTAGAACACCAGGCTGAAATATCTGCTAGAATGTTTGAAAATATAGAGGCAGTAGCTGTGAGATCTCTGCATTTTGTAAACAACGTTAAGTCATCTGCATACAAAAAATTCTCCAAAGTTTTTATCTTTTTTTATAATTTCGCTAAGATCATTAAAAGCTATAATGAAAAGCACAACTGAAAGAGGAGGTTCTTGAGGAATTCCGTTTTCAAGATTTTTCACTGAGGAATACACATGACTTAATTTTATTCGGAATTGTCTGTTATTTAGGAAGGATTTAATAAAATTATGAATTTTTGGCCCGATTTTCCATTCAGCTAGTTTTTTAAGGACAATATAAATTCCAATTCTATCAAAGGCTTTTTCGAAATCTATGGATAGTATTGAAACATAATTTTTCGAAGATAGTGTAGATGCAACGAAGTAGTCAACATGCAGTAAATCATCGATTGTAGAATGCTTATGTTTAAATGCCACTTGGTTTGGACTAAGAAGATTTTTTTTTTATCAAGGAACCAAAATATTCTTTTTGCAATGATTTTCTCAAGTATTTTGCCAGCTCATGGTAGCAATGATGTGGGACGATAACCACTTATTTCGGAAGTGCTTTTGTTTTGATTTGAAATAGGTATGACACTGGCTATTTTCCATACTTGAGGGATGATCCCGATGTTAAAGATTTCATTGTACAAACATAGAAGCCCTTTTTTCAAGTCCATTGGTGGATTTTTTAGCATTGTGTAAGAGATCCTATCAAAACCAGGGGTTTTCCCTTTTGCGGAGCGACGACAGCTTTCTAGTTGTATTGAATCGATAGGGGGCTCGATGCATTTAGCTGTTAAATCAGCCTTTTTTGCGGAGCGAAGACAGCTTTCTAGTTGTATTGAATCGATAGGGGGCTCGATGGATTTGGCTGTTAAATCAGTTTCATTAGTCAGGGTCGTATTATTAATGGATTCTTGTTTCTGGGTAATGAATTCGGGGGTAAAGTTTTTGTCCTCAGAATATAGTGACCAAGTTTGAGCAAACAGCTGCGCGATTTCATGTGGGCATGTTAGGTTTTGAGATGAAGTCTTAATAGTTTTCACCATAAGGCTGTTATAGTTGCCTGTTAGTAACTTTACATCCGCCCAGAGGTTTTTAGAGCTGGAATTGGGGTTTATGTTTTATGTAAATTTTTGGAAGCATGAAGTCTTAGCAGTTTTTGCAGCTTTCCGAAAAATTGCATTGGCTTTGCGAAAGGCTATGAGATTGGGATCTGCTGGATATTTTTTTTAACTTTTTCAAGGCAATTTGTTTGATTTCTCTGAGCTCTGCAATCTCCTTATTCCACCAAGGGACCTTTTTTTGTTTGTTTGGTTTGTAATGCGTTTGAGGGATAGCTATATTTGCTGCAAAGCGGATGGATTTTTGGAGAGTGGCAGCTTCTTTGTTTATGTTTGGCGATTGGTTCTTGTCAGATAGAAAGTTTGAAACTTCAGACTGAAATAAAGCCCAGTTAGCCCTATCTGTTTGAAATTTTGGTCGGCATTTTATATTTAGTTGCGGAGTTTCGAATATGATGGGTGCGGTTCAGCGCAATTAGCACATAAAAGTCGTGTACAATTGCAAGGGGAGTGAGGCGGTAAATTACAGGTGACACAAGAAGTCTTACCTTTACACCATTTAGAAGTGTGCCCTAGCAACTGGCAATTACGGCAGCGCATCGGATTGGGGAAGTATTCTTCGACTTTTACGTTGTACCAACCAATATTGAGTGAGGTGGGAGGTCGGAAGAGGTCAAAAGTAAACAAGACCAGGCCTGTACAAATCACAGTCGGATTGCCTTCTTTATTTAATGATGGCTTTATGAATTTATATACACTTCTAACACCTTGTGCTTTCATTTCCTGAACAATTTCATCTTCTGGTACATTAGTGAGACAACAGCGTAGACTGTACCTTTGGATTGATTGAGGTTTGCATGAAGTGCAACAGTTATTGGGCAGAGATTGGACAGCATTTTTTTTGATAGGAACAGATCGGCTAGTTTTTTTGATTTTGCTAAGATTTACAAATTGTCATCGCACAGTTGAGTTATGGACTCATATCCAGTGCTTATACTATTAATTGCTTTTTTTAAAAGAAACACGCTGAAGGATGTTAATTTAGTATCTTTGTCTAAAGGAGAGATAACAATGAATTTGGGGTTCGAAGAGTTCGAACTAATTGGTAGGGATGTATTTAAATCCAAAGGTGACAAATTGGTAGACTTTCTTTTTTTAGTAGCTCTCGGCTCGGTAAGTGACTCTAAATCGAGAATCTCGAACCGACCACTCGATTGAGCGCGTGGCCCAGGGGCCATAATTTTAAAGAAATAGAATTTACTTATTAATTAGGTCTTCCACTCACTAACAAAATCACAGAAAGAAAAAATAAATTTTTAGCGAAAGAAATCCACTACAAAATTACGAGGTAAATCGTATACCACTGAAGAAATATGTCAAATCACACAGGAGATATCTGGCCGGCCTGAAGGTTAGTCGGTGACTGTACTCAACTTACATATATAAATCATACTGGATATTTCGTTGACACTCGTTGATGTTTTCTCAGATATAAATAGCAGGGTTTCATCCGCGTGTAGTACTAACTAGGAGTATTTAAGTATAGTCTTTATGTCGTTAATGTATGTACTTGTATATGACAAAAAGTAACGCTCCAAGTATAGATCCTTGTCTGACTTCCATTTTTGTCGTCATCCTGTCGGATGACATGCCATTTCCCACTGTTCGTTATTATGCCGTATCCACTTAATTTACAAAGAAGAAAACAGGAATCTATGGTTTCAAAGCCTCTTTTGAAATCAAACCAGCAGTGACTTAAGTTTTTTTTTTTAGCTATTTCTTCGCAGCTAATTATGACACGTTTAAAACTGGTTCGCAGGGGTGTCTTGCTTAAAAATACTTTCTCTTTTCTACTCTTATTGTAGTAGAAAAATGGCGGCGCAGATGTAGATTTATTGTTCTTTTTTACGAACAGATAGCAAGTTGCTGAGTGCTCAGCAATCAGGTTTTAGAGCTAACCACAGCTGTTCCACAGCCATGGTCAATTTACTTGAAGAAATAAGACAAGATTTTGACAGAGGTCATGTTTCATTTCTTTGTCTGCTAGATTTCTCGAAGGCCTTCGATAAAGTAAATCATAAAATTTTGTGTTGGAAACTAAAGAACAATTTTGGATTTAGTGTAGGGGCAGTGAAATTACTGAGTAGTTTTCTTTCCGGTAGGTCGCAAAGGGTTGTGTCGGGTGAACGTAGTTCTTCACTAGTGGAAATCGAACAAGGTGTGCCACAGGGCTCAATATTGGGACCGATTCTCTTCTGCATGTTCATAATTGACCTGCCATCAGTGTGCAGACACTCTTCAGTACACCTATATGCAGATGATGTTCAACTACACCTAGCGAAACCGTACTCCAACCTTAATGAACTCGCTTTTCTCATTAACGATGATTTAAAACGCATATATTCTTGGTCAGTGTCAAATGGGTTGCTACTAAATCCGGCAAAATCTCAAGTAATTCCAATATCGAAGAAAAAATTCAATACAAATCTCCTACCTGACTTATATCTTAATAATAATAAAATCAAAGTCGTAGAATCAACCACTAGTCTTGGCTTTACAATAACTCGAGATCTATCTGGTCACAATCACACCAACGTGGTCATCGGTCGTATCTACGGATGCCTTCGCAAGCTGTGGCTTAGCGCATATTTCACTCCGATTGAAACACGACGAAAGCTGGTATCAACGTTAATATTACCTCTCATAACATATGCTGAGGTCGTATATAGTAGTCTTGACTCATTATCTCAGCGTAAATTACAAATAGCTTTTAATGATGCGGTGCGTTACATTTATGGCATTCGTAGATATGAGCATATCTCCGAATACTCTAGGGATTTTCTAGGTTGTAATTTGCAGCAGTATATCAATGCTAGAAACTGTATATTCTTACACAAAATTATTAACAATCAAAGTCCGTCTTATTTGTATAGCAGGCTTAATTTCACTCGCTCCTCAAGAACCACCAGCTTAATACCCTACCGCTGTAATTTTCTTAACTCTTCGCGCTTATTTTTCATTCACACTGTAAGGCTATGGAACTCCTTGCCCTCACATTTAAGATCAATATCAAATCCCCGCAATTTTAAAAGTGCAATCCTCCTACATTTCTCCACACAACAAAACTAAACCTATCCCCTTCTTCCTATTTCTCCATAATGTTTATATATATAAGTCTTAATTTGTAATAAATTTATACATATAGAATTAATACACTAAGTACTAAAAAAGATAATATCTTAATGTACAAACCATTTAAATGAAATAAATGAAATGAAATGAAACTACCCGTCTCAACTGGACATTTTGATTTTATGAACATTTTCTTAACACCAGCGATGCCTCGTGGAGACGCGGTCTTACGACTAGATTAAAAGAAATCATTGTTTTACCATGCCTCTTATTTGTTGAGCAGTTTGCCACAGATCCTTCAGGAACGCAGTATTAAAAAAGATATTTGTATGATACCCAAATACTGTAAAATTTAAACCTCTTTTACAGGAAGGGCGTTAATAAGACGAAATTCTCACATATATGGGAATGTTTTATTGTTTCGACAGTCCGTACTCTTTCCATGTTTAAGGGAAAACACCACAGCACATAGGGAGGTTTATTGCACGCACAATTATGTCATTAACTTTCTGTGACCGAATGAAAGAAAACTACCAAATTAATTTTTATTAAAAAAATTAAAATGAGGTTTAAATTTTACAGTATTTGGGTATCATACAAATATCTTTTTTAATACTGCGTTCCCGAAGGATCTGTAGAAAACTGCTCAACAAATAAGAGGCATGGTAAAAAAATGATTTCTTTTAATCTAGTCGTAACACCGCGTCTCCACGAGGCATCGCTGGTGTTAAGAAAATGTTCATAAAATCAAAATGTCCAGTTGAGACGGGAAGTTTGCATACAACAAATATTTCAAGATTTAAATGTCTGGTTTTTATCGAAGACATCTCTCTAGACATCAACCCTGAAATTTTTTTTGATAGCGCTTGTCAGTTTGACTTCGGAATGTGAAAAAAAAAATAACAAAGTGTGGCGAACTTCATACCCGACAATGCTATCTGTTCGTAAAAAAGAACAGTAAATCTACATCTTCGCCGCCATTTGTCTACTACAATAGAATGTAGTTGCTTACCAACCAACTTACACTCACAGAATGAAATGCCATGCAATAATTTGCCTTCATAAGTTAAAAGATAAAATGTCAGACGATATGTCTGAAATTTAGTCTGACATATTTGCGTATCGTGGAGACGCGGTGTAAGCGCAGCCCAAAATGGCAGCAGTCAGACTGAAATATGTGGTGCGGTTTAGAGAATTTATTGGGATTTCATTTTGACTTTCTCCCCGTCGTTATATTTGGCCTCAGCTTCGCTCAAATGTACCTTCTTTTGTACTGTATAGGACATCTTTCGCGGAATTAACCTCTAAAACCACCGGTATCGGCGGTTTCTTTCTCAATGGCTCAACAAGTTTATTCCATTATTCTCGCCTTTTCAGAGTTGGAAGGTATTTAGATACACAGCGTTTCCAATAGTGCTTTGAGGATAGTTAGGACATCAATTGGTCTTCATTCACATGACATCGTTTTTAAACTCTGCGCACGTTGTTACACATTCTGATGACTGGCGCCAAAAATGATTTGGGGTTAAAGCGTCCGATTGCTCTCTATGAATTGGTAGATATGTTAAGGGCGCCTGGTGTTGATCATATCTTCAACTTCCATCAAATAACTTCGAAGTAACTCGTCATTGTCAGAGTCAGTGCTGCAACTGTAGGCGATCTCAACATGCACAGCTCGTATAACTATACACGTGTAGCGGCAACCCGTCATGAAATAAATCTACTACAATATAGTAGGCAATTGCAGATGTAGGCTGCGTCGACCTGATTGGAAAAAAGGAAATGATATGGTGGAAATGAAACACCTATGTAAATTAGGGTAAGACCAGTATCTATATTGTTCTTTTCTTTTTGTACTCAGAATTCGAGGTGTTAAGACGTGATGTGTGCAATGTGTCAGGATACCCAGTAGACTATTATTTAAGTACGTTTAACATAACAAAAATGTAATTTATAATTTCGAAAATAAAATGAAGTTTAACAAAGATTTTTGTACATTAATCCAACAACAATACACGTAAATAGACAGATCCATTCTTTTTCTGTTTTTCGCCAATTAACCACTTCAAAGGGTCCAAAATAATCGTCTGCTGTGAAAGTGAAGGGAGGTGTATATGCACCTCTGGTAACGTTGCCATTTCAGGAGGTACTGCTTCCGCCCTTAGAAGTTTGCATTTGCTGCAGTTACTTCTTAATAAGATATCAACGAATCAACAGAAACGCTGTTACTCTTACCAGTTTTGAGCAATTTGAGAACTTATAGAATAAAATAATTGATTGAAGTGTTCGGTGCACTGCTTCAACAGTTTGGTTATCTTTTTTCATATAGAAGTTAGATATCTTTAGGCCACTCCGAACCAGTATATAACTTTGTTAATTTTAATATTAGGTGTTTCTGCAAGCCAAATTCCAAACGTGGAATTGAAATAAGTTTGATGGGTACAACTTTCGTTTTTGAACCTACTAATGCACTTTTGCTTTCCAAGGTATCCATCCTTCCTTGCATCGAAGAAGACATGAAACTGAATATTAGTCTCCTCCCATGTTGATCTCGATAGATAACATCTTGGAATACGCACACTTTTTACATTATTAATCATTTTAAGCCAAGTTAGCCATTTTTCATATTGGTTTTCCTATATTTCATTGCCCTTACATTTCATTACATTACCTTATAACGCCAAATTTATTGCATTATCACCTTAAGAAAACAAGTAAAGTGTCCAATCAGACCAAGTGGCTTTAATATCGACATAAGCATTCTACGCATGGTCCATTCTGAAGTTCCAATTTTCTATGACGCGTTCGAGCATTAGGAGTGGTGTTTTACCAATGATTCTAGTAATGTTAGCCCCCAATTCCTCAATCGTAGCTGGCTTATCCATGTAGACTTTGGACTTTATGGCAAAGGAAAAGGTCTAAAGATGTGGTGGCGCATGATCTTGGCAGCCAATTCAGCAGTCCAGATCGTGAAATTAACTCTTCACCGAATTGTTCTCTTCACAAAGCCAGGGTTTCACGGGCTGTGTGGCATTTGTCGCCGTATTGTTGGAACCAAATGTCGCCGAGAGAACGCTTCAATTTCAGGCAGCAAATAGTCCGTTATCACGCATTCGTTAGCCCGATGTTCTAAGCGCACGAAACACATTCCTCGTAGAACGCAAATTTTCGTAAGACAGCTGAATAATTTGTAGACGCTGTGCCGAGCTAAGATTCCATGATGAAATGTTAAACAATACTGAACAAAAATACCATATCAGTGTGACACTACCATGCTTGATCTCTCATGACATCCCCACTGGAAAATGTACCTTTAAAAGAATCACCCTTTATGTCGTTACGCTATCTAAAGGCTCATTCAAAGAAAACGATTAGATTACTTAACGTTACGGTGAAATTATTTTACGACGACGCGTTAGAAGACGTCAAACAAAGATAACAAATAATTTCTACAATTTTCATTTCATTTCCCACAATATTCTTATAGTATACATCACTCTGGTCATATTACTCGTAACATGGGTATTGACGCACACATTGAATTAACATTTTCATTCTTGCACAAAAGGAACCTGTATTGAAATGAATGATTTGTATTTTAGAATATCACCGTATTTCATCAGTGAATCTACGCGGGGTTAAAACGCGCTCTGGTTTGACGGAGCATTAACAAATCAGCGTAATTATTTTAAACAATCGATTTTACTGCCCGAGGGTATTCCGTCTAAAAGAGTTGAGCATTCAAATTCTTAACATATTGAGCACTGCTAGGGGAGCAGGTTGTTCCAGAAGTCATAATTTGGGTGACATGCATGTTTAGCACCTCATGTTCTCGATCACTCCATACAAAACGACAAGCTAGCTTGCACGCAATAATGAACAGCACAATAGACAATGGATATCCTTGAGGAATACCATTAAAAAGTGAGAAGGACGAGGAAAAAACGTATTGGCTGATTTTTATATTAGTTAGAAACGAGGTCACATAATTATATATTTTAGGACCGACTCCCCATGATTTCAGCTTGTCTAAAACAAAGGGGATACCTATACGGACAAAAGCTCTCTCAAAATCCAATGTAAGAATCGTAACGTGATTACGGGTAGATAAGGCATTAGTAATATACCACTGTATTTACGCACACGACATTTACATCCTGTGCAAAGACAAAGACCTGATTAATACAAATAACTTACTGTTAAATGTTTTAGAAGATATATCCATATGGTCATACCATTCGGGTGCTGAACTCTCTGTTGGCAAATGCAAAGCTTTGCCCATTTGTCGCAAGACCTCTTACATTTACGTACAATAGTATTGATATTGAAAATGTTACTAATTCAAGTATTTTAGCCATATTATTTAATAATAAGTATAACTGGAAGTATCATTGTCTAGAATTAAAAAAGAGACTAGATGCAAGGACTAATATTATTATTTACCTAATTAGTGAGAAGTGTAACGCTCATATTAACACGCTGTGTACCATTTCAAAATCACAAAATCGACAATTAACAGCAATTTTGTGGGCAAAAGTGGAAGGTGGTCCTAGTAGCCACCGATTCTATTTGATGGAGCCAGAAAATAGAAGAGACTTCATGGTGGGAAAGACCTTAGTGGAGCCAAAGAACAACATGGTTCCTGTAAGGATTATAAATCCAAAGACATTCAGTGTAAAGGTGAAAAAAAGGGGAGGGGAGATAGTGGGAAAATGCGTACTTGTTGAGGCTATATAGACCACAACGGAAAAAAAGGGTGCAACACCGGTCGCAACAGTTCAGAGCATGAAAATCAAGAAAAAAATTCTCAGCCTCTGTAATCTGGACGAAGATCAGCGAATCCTGGCAGAAAAATTAATCGGTGAGAACGCTGATATATTTGCTACACAAGACGAAGAATATGGACGTACGCATATTGTTCAACATCGCATTGACACCGGGGACGCTCGACCAATCCGTCAACCTGCAAGGCGTCTTCCATTGGAAAAGTAAACAAAAGTAATCATAGAACCGATTATGCGTTTGTGGGGTACACACGTATTGGAATTTCCTCAGTTATTAGTTATTCGTTCTTCCTATAAACCACGTAGAGTTTAAATTTAAAGTTGACGGGAGCTTTCAACAACATCAGAACTTAGGTCATTAAACTCTCACCGTAGTGAAACAAGTGCATAGAAAAAAAAACCTAAATAAAATAATTTGTCTGCTCAAAAAAAGTTGAACGCGCTGATGTGAAAATAGAGTGCAACGACTGTAAAAAACTGTTTCATGCTAGGTGTGTGAATGTGTTACTCCATGATCTAGAGTACATGAAAAAAAACCGCAAAACTTGGAGACTACGTTGAAAAATAAATTTATTTTTTTATCAAAAAATCTGTGTTTTATTCCAAAAGTCACGGACTTATTGACCCGCCCTCGTACTCTCAGTTTACAACATCGAGAAGAAACTATTTGTGCAGGAAATGTACCTCTCCCTCTTGCACATACAAACCAAATGGACAAAGAAAAAGAAATAAGTGATAACATAACAAAAACAATTCAAATGATATACAAAGTCATTCAAGACATAAAAAATGTAAACAAAGAAATTTTAACGAAATTAACTGCCTTACAAAATGAAAATAATCAGCTTAGGCTTACAGTAAGCAATTTAGAAGAACGCATACATGTTCTGGAACAATCAAAACTAAATAAATCCATAGACATATTTAATGTGCCCAATGTTGACAATTCGACTGCACTAAAAACAGTATTAAAAATCGTTCGGGATGGTGTCGGTTGGGTTATTCATGAGAGTGACATTGACTCTCTTCGACTCCGAAAAATAAAAACGAAGAGAACTGCAGCACCAACAAATGTTATATCTCTGAATTTAACTCGGCAAAACGCAAAGGAACAAATTATAAACATGAAGAGAAAATAAAAACAGTTAGAGACTCACAACTAAGCTACTGTACGGTAATTTGGATGGATCAAACATATACGAGGGGCGTTCAATATATTCTCGGTATCGATATGAAGGAAAATGCGAATTCAATTTAAATTGTTTTTATTTTTCAATATAATCTCCCCTAACACCAATGCATTTGTTACATCTTGAGATAAGCTTTTTTAAACCCTCAAAAAAATAAATTTCCTCTTTCTCTGCAAAATACCCATTTATTGCCGACTGGAGTTCTTCATCATCCGAAAATCTTTTTCCACGAAGACATTTTTTCAAATCCGGAAACAGGATTTTCATAATCATAATCACTAGGGGCAAGGTCTGGACTATAGGGTGGGTGTTGGATTTCTTCGAAACCACAATCTCGCGCAGCAGCCTTGGAAACTCGCGCCGTGTGAACAGGAGCGTTTTCATGAAGAAGCAACACACCCGCTGCGAGTTTACCCCGTCTTTTCTTTTTAATTTCCTCCCGCAAATTATGCAAAGTGGAAGCGTAGGATGTGGCGTTGATGGTTTCACCTTTTTTTTTGTACTCAATGAGCAAGATTCCCTTTGAGTCCCAAAAATCTGTGGCAATGAGCTTCCCGGCAGACGGAGTGACTTTGAACTTCTTCGGGGGGTCTGTTCCTTTTGTATGCCACTGCATGGACTATTGTTTGCTTTCAGGGTCATAGTGGTGGACCCATGTTTCGTCCCCAGTAACAATTCAATCCATAACACCGTCCGCGTTCCCACTACACATCTCCAAAAGCTCTCTACAGCATGCGATTCTCACTTTTTTCTGAGGCGCTGTGAGCATTCGTGGCACCCACCTTGCACTGACCTTTGAAAGGTTAAGATGGTCATGAAGAATGGTGTGAATGGTACCAATTGAAAGCTTGGTGATCTCTGCCATCATTTTCACCTTTATTCGGGCATCCTCAAGAACAAGTTTTTCGACTTCTTTGATGCTTTCTCCCGTACAAGCAGTAGCCGGGGCGCCGGAGCGGGGGTCGTCTTCAATGCTCTCTCTGCCTCTCTTGAACTCACTTGACCACTTTTGCACAGTTGATAATGAAGGTGCGGAACCCTGGTAAACAGCCACCATCCCTTCATGAATAGTTTTTTGACTTTTTCCTTGCTTAGTGAGAAATTTAATTACAGCGCGATACTCAATTTTCACCATCATCGTCTCAGTTGCCATTATGAATCTGTTTAACTAGAGATAAAACGCGAATTAATAATCACATTTATATGAAATTTTACATGAATGCACTAAAATAATAGTATTACGTGATAAATAAGTCAATTTATATATACAACCACAGCTTCACCCCGATACCGAGAATATGTTAAACGCCCCTCGTACATCAATAACAGCCTTACATATCATATGAGAAAGTTATAAAAAAGAAAAACAAATAAAGTATACCATATGTGGATGAGGAACAGACTAATTTTCTTGCGTAAAAATGATGGTACGGAAGCTTTGAAAGTGATGACCTCAATCAAATTAACAAAAAAAAATGACGCAAAATATCTCACCTAACGCAAGAAATGATGGAGTTCCTCCCACTACTACCCTTCTTATACATCAAAACATTCGTAGGATGAGAAAAAACTTCGATACATTATTATCTCACTTGAATGCATGTAATTTTAGTTCAAATTTTATTGTTCTAACAGAGATTTGGGTGTATAACTATGAAACATAGAATATTCTAGGATACGAACCTTATTTTAACTGCAATAATTCATACAGCTCATGTGGTGTCGCTGTATATTGTAGAATGTTTGTGTGGGTACAAATAATAGAACTTATTCTTTTCAATACAAATCCCTTTATTCAGTACAGTTACAATTCACTATTTAATTGTTTCTCTCAGTACAATCCAATTTCTCAACCGCTTATACTTTTCTTACCTTTTACTTAAACCTTAATCACTTAATCACTTCTCCTAATTAACACTTCAAATTTCACTTTAGAACTGATTTGCATACCTTGGGGATGCTGGTATTTATACTCGAATGACATACTTCGAGAACAATCCTCGCCATCCAGCGTCCCATACAATTTCCAATTTGCCAGAAAACTCGATTCCACTCTCCAGTCGGGACTTTGTTATTCCAGTATCGACATTTTCTGCTCTGTGAATCTAGATGTCGCTGCTCACATTTAAGTGGTTATCACATTGCTCCCTCCCTACAGTTGTTCGTCCCGGACAACTTCGTCATTCAGCATCCCGTTGAAATGACACATTCTATCCAAATGTGTTGTCAATTTTCCTCGATCCCCACGCTGGATCCGGTAGACAACGTCATTAATGCGGGTTATCACCTTGTATGGACCTTCCCAGTCCTGTTGCAATTTTGGTGATTTGCCTTTCTTACGCTGAGGATTATACAGCCAAACCAGATCTCCTTCGTTGAAACCGGAAGATTTCGCCTTGATATCGTACCTAGTTTTCATGCGGCTGCTTGCTAGCTTCATCGTTTCTCTGGTGTCTTCATGTAATTTACGAATCCTGCTGCGTAAGTCATTCACGTAGTCGTTCACCTCTTTGGGCTCTGTCGGTGGGGATCCGAATTTTGCTTCACTTGGCAACCGAATTGTTTGACCAAATAAGATCTCGGATGGTGTGTGCCCTGTTGAGCTATGGACCGCATTTCGGTAGGCCATTAAGAAGAAGGGTATGTGTCGATCCCAATCCCGCTGGCAGTTGCTGACAACCTTAGATAGATGCTCATTCAAGGTCCGATTGAATCGCTCGACCATTCCATCAGATTGAGGGTGTAGTGGCGTTGTCCTTGTCTTTCTTATTCCCAAATATTGACATATTTCTTGGAAGACTTTTGATTCAAAGTTTCGCCCTTGATCAGAGTGCAGCTCCATTGGGACCCCAAATCTGCTCACCCAGTTTTTGACTATCTGTTCGGCTACGGTCTTAGCCTCTTGATTTGGGATGGCAAACACTTCCGGTCACTTACTGAAGTAATCCATGACTACGAGAGTATATCGGTTTCCATTAAAGGTTTCGGGAAACGGCCCAGCGATATCGATGGCTATTCGTTCGAAAGGTGCTCCGACATTGTATTGTTGCATTTGTCCACGTGGCTTTACTTTTGGATCCTTGGTAGCTGCACATCTTATGCACTTTTTGCACCAATTCTCGACATCTTGTTTAGCACTTAGCCAATAGAAAGGTTCCCTCACCTTTTCCAACGTCTTGTTTATTCCCAAATGGCCTCCTGAGATTCCGTCATGTATTTCATGGAGCACTTGGTTGACTCTGGACCGTGGCACAATTACCTGCATACGAGATGTTGTCCCATCTGCACTTTCCCATTTTCTATTCAGCAATCCATCTTGCACAAAAAGCGAGTCCCACTGTGCCCAGTATGCCTTCAGAGTTTGGCTCCGATCTGATATCTGCTGCCAGCTTGGTCTTTCCTCGTGTTCCTTCCAGGCCAATATTGGTTCGATGTCATTGTCTGCCTGTTGGGAGGAACGGATTTCGTCTATACTCCAACCCTCTATTGGCTCAGTCCTGATCATTTGGATAGTTGCCTGTTCTTTTGCTTCTTTACGATTGCAGTGTTCGCATTTTACTCCGTACGGTCGACGAGAGAGAGCATCAGCATTTGAGTGGAGTGTTCCCTTGCGGTGTTGCACTTCAAAGTCGTAGCCCTGCAACTGCTCGATCCATCTTGCAACTTGGCCTTCAGGGTTCTTAAATTGGAGTAGCCATTTCAGAGCTGCGTGGTCTGTCCGGAGAATGAACTTTTGTCCGTAGAGGTACTTATGGAAATACTTCGTAGCCAGAATTAAAGCCAGAAGCTCGCGCCGGGTTACACAGTAGTTCCGTTCAGGTCTGGAGAGTACTTTGCTGTAATATGCGACCACTTTCTCTTGACCGTCATGAACTTGGGAGATCACAGCTCCGACCCCAACATTGCTAGCGTCTGCGTCCACGATGAACATTTTTCCGGGAGTGGGGTAACCCAAGATGGGGGCTTTGCACAGCTGTCGCTTCAGTTCTTGAAATGCTTTTTCGCATTCTCCAGACCACCTGAACTGTCGGCCTTTTTCTGTAAGTTGATGCAGGCTCTTTGCAATGCCAGCAAAATCCTTTACGAACCTTCTGTAATACGTGGCGAGTCCCAAGAAGCTTCTCAGTTGGTGTTTATCTTTTGGAGAAGGCCAACTTTTCACGGCTTCGATTTTGTCAGGATCCGTTCTTACTCCTTCCGCTGATATAATGTGACCCAGATATTTTACTTCCGGACGAAACAAGGCGCACTTTTCCGGGTTGAGCTTTAAATGAGCACTTCTTTTAGATTTTCGCGGTGCTCCTCGTACGTCTTACCTATAACGATAACGTCGTCCAAATATACTAGGCAGGTTTTCCAGGTGAGTCCTTGCAATGTTCGTTCCATTAGTCGCTCGAATGTGGCCGGAGCGTTGCTTGGACTGTGTAACGCTCCGGCATCACTGCAAACTGCCAAAGACCGCTTCCTGTAGTGAAGGCAGTTTTCTCACGATCCGCACGATTTATCTCTACCTGCCAGTAACCGCTCTTCAAGTCAAGTGTTGAAAACCATTTCGCTCCAGAAAGCATATCCAAAGTGTCATCGATTCTCGGAAGTGGGTAACTGTCCTTTTTAGTGACATCATTCAGACGTCGGTAGTCTACACAAAATCTCGTGCTGCCATCTTTCTTCTTCACGAGGACCACTGGAGATGCCCACGGACTTTGCGATTCTTCAATCACTCCCTCAGCTTTCATCTTCGACATCATTTCGGCAATTTCTGTTTGCTTTGCCAATGGAAGACGCCTTGCAGGTTGACGGATTGGTCGAGCGGCTCCGGTGTCAATGTGGTGTTGAACAATATGCGTACGTCCATATTCTCCGTCTTGTGTAGCAAATATATCAGCGTACTCACCGACTAGTTTTTCTGCCAGGATTCGCTGATCTTCGTCCAAATTACAGAGGCTGAGAATTTTGTTCTTGATTTTTATGCTCTGAACTGTTGTGACCGGTTTTGCACCCTTTTTTCCGTTGTGGTCGATATAGCCTCAACATCTCTCCCTTTTTCACCTTTACACTGAATGTCTTTGGATTTAGAATCCTTACAGGGACCATGTTGTTCTTTGGCTCCACTAAGGTCTTTCCCACCATGAAGTCTCTTTTCTTTTCTGGCTCCATCAAATAGAATCGGTGGCTACCAGGACCACCTTCCACTTTTGCCCACAAAATTGCTTCTGACGAAGGCTCTAGACTTTGATTGCTGCAGATAACGACATTTGAGACTGTGGTATTGGCGTTTCTGTATATCATTGGTATCTCCATGTTTCCGTATTTCAGGGTTTGTGCCCCCAAGTCGACTATAAGTCCATGTTCTCTCATGAAGTCTGTACCAATGATGCACTCGTCACATATGTCAGCTACCAGAAACGCGTGAGTGAATGTTATTCCGGCCAGTTGGATTTTTATGCGGACTTCACCATATACCTTAATCGTTGCTCCTGTAGCTGTTCGCAAGCTGCAACTGCTAGTGTTATGCAGCCAAAACTTCTGCACAAGATTCCTCCTGATGATTGAGGCCGTGGCACCGGTGTCTATTGTTGCCATCCATTTTTCTTTTCCACTGACTACTTCTACTAGAAGGCTTTCGTTGCATCGTTTTGCCAGCGAGACTTGGATGATGGTCCTGGGCCCGTCGACTCCTGCTACCAACTTCCGCCCCGCGATGTTGGTGCTTAAGCATTTCCCGACTGATGGCTTCGGGAAGGTTGACCGGCTTCTTGATAGCTGTTTCTGCGGGTTTCTTCCTCTATTTGCTTGTCACCACAGTGAGGGCAGTCTTTTCGTCGCACCGGTTCTTTACACTGCCTTTGAAGGTGTCCTATTTTATTGCAATTCCAGCAGCGCATTATCCGTCTATCCCGTCGAGTATCTCGTTCCTCGGCACTAATTCTTGTGCAGGAGCATTCGATAGATGTTACTTCCCTGACGAAATGTGTTCCCCTGGAAGCCTGATTGGCTGCTTCCATCGCCAGAGCGAAGGCAAGTGCTTCAGCAAGGGTTCTTTTCCCGGCCATCCTTACTGCTGACTGTAGCTTCGAATCTGCAATTCCCCTGATAAATGCATCTTTTGCCATTTCGTCGATAATTTCCTGGCCTGCGGTGGGGTATGACAGATGTGCAAGTCTACTCACGTCTGCTTGGAGCTGCTGCAGTGTTGCAATTGGACCTTGTAGACCTCCTGCATGTGGCTATCCCCAAACCGTTTCTCTATAGCCTGTACTAAAGTCACGTAATCTTTATGCTTTTCGATGTCTACTGTTTGCAACAATTCTGCTGCAGGACCGTGCAAGGCCATTGTTAGGGCAAAGCACTTTTCCTCATTGTCCCAGTCGTTTGCATAGGCAGCCATTTCAAACTGCTTCTTATAAGTAGACCATGAGGTCTGGTCATCGAATGAGCGAGGCTTCAACTCTTTTCTCCTTGGACCGCTTAAAGAACATTCTCGCAGTTTCTGTTTTCGCACTGTGTCGAGCTCTTTTGCCAGTTGCTGAACTTTGCTGTCCATTTCTTCGAATTTTTCGCCAACATTCTTCTCTATTGTATCAAATTTGTCATCAACGTTCTTCTCTATTCTATCAAATTTGTCATCAACGTTCTTCTCTATTCTTTCAAATTTGTCATCGATTTCTTCGAATTTTTGCTGGAGAGTGTTATTTTGTTCTTCCAGTTTTTGTTCTAGACTATTCTTTTGTTCATCCAACTTCTGTTGAAGACTGTCCATTTTCTGTTCGAGACTGTTCTTCTGTTCTTCCAGATTTAACAAGAAGAGTTGCATCATCGCAGCCATGTCATTGCCGGTATTTGTCTGTTCATCCTCGTCAACATCAAAGGAATATGCATCAGGATCATGTCCCTCGTTGTTCAAAGCCTCCTGAAGTCGGAGCACCAGGTCACTTTTTCCTCCACTGGCGCTGGGGCTTCTCTTGTTCAACTCGGATTTGAGTTGGACGAGGGTCAACTGCAATAGTTTTCGACCCATTCTAGCTTTTTCAAATAGTCAGAAAACACTTTTTTTTTTTTTTTTTTACACAATAAGTCCTATCCCACTTCTGACACCAATGTAAAATGTTTGTGTGGGTACAAATGATAGAACTTATTCTTTTCAATACAAATCCCTTTATTCAGTACAGTTACAATTCACTATTTAATTCTTTCTCTCAGTACAATTCAATTTCTCAACCACTTATACTTTTCTTATCTTTTACTTAAACCACTTAATCACTTCTTCTAATTAACACTTCAAATTCAACTTTGGAACTGATTTGCATACCTTTGGGATGCTGGTATTTATACTCGAATGACATACTTCGAGAACAATCCTCGCCATCCAGCGTCCCATACAATTTCCAATTTGCTAGAAAATTCGATTCTACTCTCCAGTTGCTAATCCAGTATCGAAACCTTCTAGTCTTCGAGTTTCGACATTTTCTGCTAGATGTCGCTGCTCACATTTGAGTGGTTATCACAGTACAAACAATGTTCCTTAAAATTAAACTTACAATCAAATATTATTCCAAGCAAACAGAGATTATTTACATTAACTATTGTATTGTAATTCGAACATAAAGCAATATTTTTTGTACAACTACTTTTGATACAGATATGTAAAATTTTACTTTTTTGATATGAAATTTTTGAGCCGGAGTTAGAACACCAGGCTGAAATATCTGCTAGAATGTTTGAAAATATAGAGGCAGTAGCTGTGAGATCTCTGCATTTTGTAAACAACGTTAAGTCATCTGCATACAAAAAATTCTCCAAAGTTTTTATCTTTTTTTATAATTTCGCTAAGATCATTAAAAGCTATAATGAAAAGCACAACTGAAAGAGGAGGTTCTTGAGGAATTCCGTTTTCAAGATTTTTCACTGAGGAATACACATGACTTAATTTTATTCGGAATTGTCTGTTATTTAGGAAGGATTTAATAAAATTATGAATTTTTGGCCCGATTTTCCATTCAGCTAGTTTTTTAAGGACAATATAAATTCCAATTCTATCAAAGGCTTTTTCGAAATCTATGGATAGTATTGAAACATAATTTTTCGAAGATAGTGTAGATGCAACGAAGTAGTCAACATGCAGTAAATCATCGATTGTAGAATGCTTATGTTTAAATGCCACTTGGTTTGGACTAAGAAGATTTTTTTTTTATCAAGGAACCAAAATATTCTTTTTGCAATGATTTTCTCAAGTATTTTGCCAGCTCATGGTAGCAATGATGTGGGACGATAACCACTTATTTCGGAAGTGCTTTTGTTTTGATTTGAAATAGGTATGACACTGGCTATTTTCCATACTTGAGGGATGATCCCGATGTTAAAGATTTCATTGTACAAACATAGAAGCCCTTTTTTCAAGTCCATTGGTGGATTTTTTAGCATTGTGTAAGAGATCCTATCAAAACCAGGGGTTTTCCCTTTTGCTCGATGGGGCTCGATGCATTTAGCTGTTAAATCAGCCTTTTTTGCGGAGCGAAGACAGCTTTCTAGTTGTATTGAATCGATAGGGGGCTCGATGGATTTGGCTGTTAAATCAGTTTCATTAGTCAGGGTCGTATTATTAATGGATTCTTGTTTCTGGGTAATGAATTCGGGGGTAAAGTTTTTGTCCTCAGATATAGTGACCAAGTTTGAGCAAACAGCTGCGCGATTTCATGTGGGCATGTTAGGTTTTGAGATGAAGTCTTAATAGTTTTCACCATAAGGCTGTTATAGTTGCCTGTTAGTAACTTTACATCCGCCCAGAGGTTTTTAGAGCTGGAATTGGGGTTTATGTTTTCTGTAAATTTTTGGAAGCATGAAGTCTTAGCAGTTTTTGCAGCTTTCCGAAAAATTGCATTGGCTTTGCGAAAGGCTATGAGATTGGGATCTGCTGGATATTTTTTTTAACTTTTTCAAGGCAATTTGTTTGATTTCTCTGAGCTCTGCAATCTCCTTATTCCACCAAGGGACCTTTTTTTGTTTGTTTGGTTTGTAATGCGTTTGAGGGATAGCTATATTTGCTGCAAAGCGGATGGATTTTTGGAGAGTGGCAGCTTCTTTGTTTATGTTTGGCGATTGGTTCTTGTCAGATAGAAAGTTTGAAACTTCAGACTGAAATAAAGCCCAGTTAGCCCTATCTGTTTGAAATTTTGGTCGGCATTTTATATTTAGTTGCGGAGTTTCGAATATGATGGGTGCGGTTCAGCGCAATTAGCACATAAAAGTCGTGTACAATTGCAAGGGGAGTGAGGCGGTAAATTACAGGTGACACAAGAAGTCTTACCTTTACACCATTTAGAAGTGTGCCCTAGCAACTGGCAATTACGGCAGCGCATCGGATTGGGGAAGTATTCTTCGACTTTTACGTTGTACCAACCAATATTGAGTGAGGTGGGAGGTCGGAAGAGGTCAAAAGTAAACAAGACCAGGCCTGTACAAATCACAGTCGGATTGCCTTCTTTATTTAATGATGGCTTTATGAATTTATATACACTTCTAACACCTTGTGCTTTCATTTCCTGAACAATTTCATCTTCTGGTACATTAGTGAGACAACAGCGTAGACTGTACCTTTGGATTGATTGAGGTTTGCATGAAGTGCAACAGTTATTGGGCAGAGATTGGACAGCATTTTTTTTGATAGGAACAGATCGGCTAGTTTTTTTGATTTTGCTAAGATTTACAAATTGTCATCGCACAGTTGAGTTATGGACTCATATCCAGTGCTTATACTATTAATTGCTTTTTTTAAAAGAAACACGCTGAAGGATGTTAATTTAGTATCTTTGTCTAAAGGAGAGATAACAATGAATTTGGGGTTCGAAGAGTTCGAACTAATTGGTAGGGATGTATTTAAATCCAAAGGTGACAAATTGGTAGACTTTCTTTTTTTAGTAGCTCTCGGCTCGGTAAGTGACTCTAAATCGAGAATCTCGAACCGACCACTCGATTGAGCGCGTGGCCCAGGGGCCATAATTTTAAAGAAATAGAATTTACTTATTAATTAGGTCTTCCACTCACTAACAAAATCACAGAAAGAAAAAATAAATTTTTAGCGAAAGAAATCCACTACAAAATTACGAGGTAAATCATATACCACTGAAGAAATATGTCAAATCACACAGGAGATATCTGGCCGGCCTGAAGGTTAGTCGGTGACTGTACTCAACTTACATATATAAATCATACTGGATATTTCGTTGACACTCGTTGATGTTTTCTCAGATATAAATAGCAGGGTTTCATCCGCGTGTAGTACTAACTAGGAGTATTTAAGTATAGTCTTTATGTCGTTAATGTATGTACTTGTATATGACAAAAAGTAACGCTCCAAGTATAGATCCTTGTCTGACTTCCATTTTTGTCGTCATCCTGTCGGATGACATGCCATTTCCCACTGTTCGTTATTATGCCGTATCCACTTAATTTACAAAGAAGAAAACAGGAATCTATGGTTTCAAAGCCTCTTTTGAAATCAAACCAGCAGTGACTTAAGTTTTTTTTTTTAGCTATTTCTTCGCAGCTAATTATGACACGTTTAAAACTGGTTCGCAGGGGTGTCTTGCTTAAAAATACTTTCTCTTTTCTACTCTTATTGTAGTAGAAAAATGGCGGCGCAGATGTAGATTTATTGTTCTTTTTTACGAACAGATAGCAAGTTGCTGAGTGCTCAGCAATCAGGTTTTAGAGCTAACCACAGCTGTTCCACAGCCATGGTCAATTTACTTGAAGAAATAAGACAAGATTTTGACAGAGGTCATGTTTCATTTCTTTGTCTGCTAGATTTCTCGAAGGCCTTCGATAAAGTAAATCATAAAATTTTGTGTTGGAAACTAAAGAACAATTTTGGATTTAGTGTAGGGGCAGTGAAATTACTGAGTAGTTTTCTTTCCGGTAGGTCGCAAAGGGTTGTGTCGGGTGAACGTAGTTCTTCACTAGTGGAAATCGAACAAGGTGTGCCACAGGGCTCAATATTGGGACCGATTCTCTTCTGCATGTTCATAATTGACCTGCCATCAGTGTGCAGACACTCTTCAGTACACCTATATGCAGATGATGTTCAACTACACCTAGCGAAACCGTACTCCAACCTTAATGAACTCGCTTTTCTCATTAACGATGATTTAAAACGCATATATTCTTGGTCAGTGTCAAATGGGTTGCTACTAAATCCGGCAAAATCTCAAGTAATTCCAATATCGAAGAAAAAATTCAATACAAATCTCCTACCTGACTTATATCTTAATAATAATAAAATCAAAGTCGTAGAATCAACCACTAGTCTTGGCTTTACAATAACTCGAGATCTATCTGGTCACAATCACACCAACGTGGTCATCGGTCGTATCTACGGATGCCTTCGCAAGCTGTGGCTTAGCGCATATTTCACTCCGATTGAAACACGACGAAAGCTGGTATCAACGTTAATATTACCTCTCATAACATATGCTGAGGTCGTATATAGTAGTCTTGACTCATTATCTCAGCGTAAATTACAAATAGCTTTTAATGATGCGGTGCGTTACATTTATGGCATTCGTAGATATGAGCATATCTCCGAATACTCTAGGGATTTTCTAGGTTGTAATTTGCAGCAGTATATCAATGCTAGAAACTGTATATTCTTACACAAAATTATTAACAATCAAAGTCCGTCTTATTTGTATAGCAGGCTTAATTTCACTCGCTCTTCAAGAACCACCAGCTTAATACCCTACCGCTGTAATTTTCTTAACTCTTCGCGCTTATTTTTCATTCACACTGTAAGGCTATGGAACTCCTTGCCCTCACATTTAAGATCAATATCAAATCCCCGCAATTTTAAAAGTGCAATCCTCCTACATTTCTCCACACAACAAAACTAAACCTATCCCCTTCTTCCTATTTCTCCATAATGTTTATATATATAAGTCTTAATTTGTAATAAATTTATACATATAGAATTAATACACTAAGTACTAAAAAAGATAATATCTTAATGTACAAACCATTTAAATGAAATAAATGAAATGAAATGAAACTACCCGTCTCAACTGGACATTTTGATTTTATGAACATTTTCTTAACACCAGCGATGCCTCGTGGAGACGCGGTCTTACGACTAGATTAAAAGAAATCATTGTTTTACCATGCCTCTTATTTGTTGAGCAGTTTGCCACAGATCCTTCAGGAACGCAGTATTAAAAAAGATATTTGTATGATACCCAAATACTGTAAAATTTAAACCTCTTTTACAGGAAGGGCGTTAATAAGACGAAATTCTCACATATATGGGAATGTTTTATTGTTTCGACAGTCCGTACTCTTTCCATGTTTAAGGGAAAACACCACAGCACATAGGGAGGTTTATTGCACGCACAATTATGTCATTAACTTTCTGTGACCGAATGAAAGAAAACTACCAAATTAATTTTTATTAAAAAAATTAAAATGAGGTTTAAATTTTACAGTATTTGGGTATCATACAAATATCTTTTTTAATACTGCGTTCCCGAAGGATCTGTAGAAAACTGCTCAACAAATAAGAGGCATGGTAAAAAAATGATTTCTTTTAATCTAGTCGTAACACCGCGTCTCCACGAGGCATCGCTGGTGTTAAGAAAATGTTCATAAAATCAAAATGTCCAGTTGAGACGGGAAGTTTGCATACAACAAATATTTCAAGATTTAAATGTCTGGTTTTTATCGAAGACATCTCTCTAGACATCAACCCTGAAATTTTTTTTGATAGCGCTTGTCAGTTTGACTTCGGAATGTGAAAAAAAAAATAACAAAGTGTGGCGAACTTCATACCCGACAATGCTATCTGTTCGTAAAAAAGAACAGTAAATCTACATCTTCGCCGCCATTTGTCTACTACAATAGAATGTAGTTGCTTACCAACCAACTTACACTCACAGAATGAAATGCCATGCAATAATTTGCCTTCATAAGTTAAAAGATAAAATGTCAGACGATATGTCTGAAATTTAGTCTGACATATTTGCGTATCGTGGAGACGCGGTGTAAGCGCAGCCCAAAATGGCAGCAGTCAGACTGAAATATGTGGTGCGGTTTAGAGAATTTATTGGGATTTCATTTTGACTTTCTCCCCGTCGTTATATTTGGCCTCAGCTTCGCTCAAATGTACCTTCTTTTGTACTGTATAGGACATCTTTCGCGGAATTAACCTCTAAAACCACCGGTATCGGCGGTTTCTTTCTCAATGGCTCAACAAGTTTATTCCATTATTCTCGCCTTTTCAGAGTTGGAAGGTATTTAGATACACAGCGTTTCCAATAGTGCTTTGAGGATAGTTAGGACATCAATTGGTCTTCATTCACATGACATCGTTTTTAAACTCTGCGCACGTTGTTACACATTCTGATGACTGGCGCCAAAAATGATTTGGGGTTAAAGCGTCCGATTGCTCTCTATGAATTGGTAGATATGTTAAGGGCGCCTGGTGTTGATCATATCTTCAACTTCCATCAAATAACTTCGAAGTAACTCGTCATTGTCAGAGTCAGTGCTGCAACTGTAGGCGATCTCAACATGCACAGCTCGTATAACTATACACGTGTAGCGGCAACCCGTCATGAAATAAATCTACTACAATATAGTAGGCAATTGCAGATGTAGGCTGCGTCGACCTGATTGGAAAAAAGGAAATGATATGGTGGAAATGAAACACCTATGTAAATTAGGGTAAGACCAGTATCTATATTGTTCTTTTCTTTTTGTACTCAGAATTCGAGGTGTTAAGACGTGATGTGTGCAATGTGTCAGGATACCCAGTAGACTATTATTTAAGTACGTTTAACATAACAAAAATGTAATTTATAATTTCGAAAATAAAATGAAGTTTAACAAAGATTTTTGTACATTAATCCAACAACAATACACGTAAATAGACAGATCCATTCTTTTTCTGTTTTTCGCCAATTAACCACTTCAAAGGGTCCAAAATAATCGTCTGCTGTGAAAGTGAAGGGAGGTGTATATGCACCTCTGGTAACGTTGCCATTTCAGGAGGTACTGCTTCCGCCCTTAGAAGTTTGCATTTGCTGCAGTTACTTCTTAATAAGATATCAACGAATCAACAGAAACGCTGTTACTCTTACCAGTTTTGAGCAATTTGAGAACTTATAGAATAAAATAATTGATTGAAGTGTTCGGTGCACTGCTTCAACAGTTTGGTTATCTTTTTTCATATAGAAGTTAGATATCTTTAGGCCACTCCGAACCAGTATATAACTTTGTTAATTTTAATATTAGGTGTTTCTGCAAGCCAAATTCCAAACGTGGAATTGAAATAAGTTTGATGGGTACAACTTTCGTTTTTGAACCTACTAATGCACTTTTGCTTTCCAAGGTATCCATCCTTCCTTGCATCGAAGAAGACATGAAACTGAATATTAGTCTCCTCCCATGTTGATCTCGATAGATAACATCTTGGAATACGCACACTTTTTACATTATTAATCATTTTAAGCCAAGTTAGCCATTTTTCATATTGGTTTTCCTATATTTCATTGCCCTTACATTTCATTACATTACCTTATAACGCCAAATTTATTGCATTATCACCTTAAGAAAACAAGTAAAGTGTCCAATCAGACCAAGTGGCTTTAATATCGACATAAGCATTCTACGCATGGTCCATTCTGAAGTTCCAATTTTCTATGACGCGTTCGAGCATTAGGAGTGGTGTTTTACCAATGATTCTAGTAATGTTAGCCCCCAATTCCTCAATCGTAGCTGGCTTATCCATGTAGACTTTGGACTTTATGGCAAAGGAAAAGGTCTAAAGATGTGGTGGCGCATGATCTTGGCAGCCAATTCAGCAGTCCAGATCGTGAAATTAACTCTTCACCGAATTGTTCTCTTCACAAAGCCAGGGCTGTGTGGCAATTGTCGCCGTATTGTTGGAACCAAATGTCGCCGAGAGAACGCTTCAATTTCAGGCAGCAAATAGTCCGTTATCACGCATTCGTTAGCCCGATGTTCTAAGCGCACGAAACACATTCCTCGTAGAACGCAAATTTTCGTAAGACAGCTGAATAATTTGTAGACGCTGTGCCGAGCTAAGATTCCATGATGAAATGTTAAACAATACTGAACAAAAATACCATATCAGTGTGACACTACCATGCTTGATCTCTCATGACATCCCCACTGGAAAATGTACCTTTAAAAGAATCACCCTTTATGTCGTTACGCTATCTAAAGGCTCATTCAAAGAAAACGATTAGATTACTTAACGTTACGGTGAAATTATTTTACGACGACGCGTTAGAAGACGTCAAACAAAGATAACAAATAATTTCTACAATTTTCATTTCATTTCCCACAATATTCTTATAGTATACATCACTCTGGTCATATTACTCGTAACATGGGTATTGACGCACACATTGAATTAACATTTTCATTCTTGCACAAAAGGAACCTGTATTGAAATGAATGATTTGTATTTTAGAATATCACCGTATTTCATCAGTGAATCTACGCGGGGTTAAAACGCGCTCTGGTTTGACGGAGCATTAACAAATCAGCGTAATTATTTTAAACAATCGATTTTACTGCCCGAGGGTATTCCGTCTAAAAGAGTTGAGCATTCAAATTCTTAACATATTGAGCACTGCTAGGGGAGCAGGTTGTTCCAGAAGTCATAATTTGGGTGACATGCATGTTTAGCACCTCATGTTCTCGATCACTCCATACAAAACGACAAGCTAGCTTGCACGCAATAATGAACAGCACAATAGACAATGGATATCCTTGAGGAATACCATTAAAAAGTGAGAAGGACGAGGAAAAAACGTATTGGCTGATTTTTATATTAGTTAGAAACGAGGTCACATAATTATATATTTTAGGACCGACTCCCCATGATTTCAGCTTGTCTAAAACAAAGGGGATACCTATACGGACAAAAGCTCTCTCAAAATCCAATGTAAGAATCGTAACGTGATTACGGGTAGATAAGGCATTAGTAATATACCACTGTATTTACGCACACGACATTTACATCCTGTGCAAAGACAAAGACCTGATTAATACAAATAACTTACTGTTAAATGTTTTAGAAGATATATCCATATGGTCATACCATTCGGGTGCTGAACTCTCTGTTGGCAAATGCAAAGCTTTGCCCATTTGTCGCAAGACCTCTTACATTTACGTACAATAGTATTGATATTGAAAATGTTACTAATTCAAGTATTTTAGCCATATTATTTAATAATAAGTATAACTGGAAGTATCATTGTCTAGAATTAAAAAAGAGACTAGATGCAAGGACTAATATTATTATTTACCTAATTAGTGAGAAGTGTAACGCTCATATTAACACGCTGTGTACCATTTCAAAATCACAAAATCGACAATTAACAGCAATTTTGTGGGCAAAAGTGGAAGGTGGTCCTAGTAGCCACCGATTCTATTTGATGGAGCCAGAAAATAGAAGAGACTTCATGGTGGGAAAGACCTTAGTGGAGCCAAAGAACAACATGGTTCCTGTAAGGATTATAAATCCAAAGACATTCAGTGTAAAGGTGAAAAAAAGGGGAGGGGAGATAGTGGGAAAATGCGTACTTGTTGAGGCTATATAGACCACAACGGAAAAAAAGGGTGCAACACCGGTCGCAACAGTTCAGAGCATGAAAATCAAGAAAAAAATTCTCAGCCTCTGTAATCTGGATGAAGATCAGCGAATCCTGGCAGAAAAATTAATCGGTGAGAACGCTGATATATTTGCTACACAAGACGAAGAATATGGACGTACGCATATTGTTCAACATCGCATTGACACCGGGGACGCTCGACCAATCCGTCAACCTGCAAGGCGTCTTCCATTGGAAAAGTAAACAAAAGTAATCATAGAACCGATTATGCGTTTGTGGGGTACACACGTATTGGAATTTCCTCAGTTATTAGTTATTCGTTCTTCCTATAAACCACGTAGAGTTTAAATTTAAAGTTGACGGGAGCTTTCAACAACATCAGAACTTAGGTCATTAAACTCTCACCGTAGTGAAACAAGTGCATAGAAAAAAAAACCTAAATAAAATAATTTGTCTGCTCAAAAAAAGTTGAACGCGCTGATGTGAAAATAGAGTGCAACGACTGTAAAAAACTGTTTCATGCTAGGTGTGTGAATGTGTTACTCCATGATCTAGAGTACATGAAAAAAAACCGCAAAACTTGGAGACTACGTTGAAAAATAAATTTATTTTTTTATCAAAAAATCTGTGTTTTATTCCAAAAGTCACGGACTAATTGACCCGCCCTCGTACTCTCAGTTTACAACATCGAGAAGAAACTATTTGTGCAGGAAATGTACCTCTCCCTCTTGCACATACAAACCAAATGGACAAAGAAAAAGAAATAAGTGATAACATAACAAAAACAATTCAAATGATATACAAAGTCATTCAAGACATAAAAAATGTAAACAAAGAAATTTTAACGAAATTAACTGCCTTACAAAATGAAAATAATCAGCTTAGGCTTACAGTAAGCAATTTAGAAGAACGCATACATGTTCTGGAACAATCAAAACTAAATAAATCCATAGACATATTTAATGTGCCCAATGTTGACAATTCGACTGCACTAAAAACAGTATTAAAAATCGTTCGGGATGGTGTCGGTTGGGTTATTCATGAGAGTGACATTGACTCTCTTCGACTCCGAAAAATAAAAACGAAGAGAACTGCAGCACCAACAAATGTTATATCTCTGAATTTAACTCGGCAAAACGCAAAGGAACAAATTATAAACATGAAGAGAAAATAAAAACAGTTAGAGACTCACAACTAAGCTACTGTACGGTAATTTGGATGGATCAAACATATACGAGGGGCGTTCAATATATTCTCGGTATCGATATGAAGGAAAATGCGAATTCAATTTAAATTGTTTTTATTTTTCAATATAATCTCCCCTAACACCAATGCATTTGTTACATCTTGAGATAAGCTTTTTTAAACCCTCAAAAAAATAAATTTCCTCTTTCTCTGCAAAATACCCATTTATTGCCGACTGGAGTTCTTCATCATCCGAAAATCTTTTTCCACGAAGACATTTTTTCAAATCCGGAAACAAGATTTTCATAATCATAATCACTAGGGGCAAGGTCTGGACTATAGGGTGGGTGTTGGATTTCTTCGAAACCACAATCTCGCGCAGCAGCCTTGGAAACTCGCGCCGTGTGAACAGGAGCGTTTTCATGAAGAAGCAACACACCCGCTGCGAGTTTACCCCGTCTTTTCTTTTTAATTTCCTCCCGCAAATTATGCAAAGTGGAAGCGTAGGATGTGGCGTTGATGGTTTCACCTTTTTTTTTGTACTCAATGAGCAAGATTCCCTTTGAGTCCCAAAAATCTGTGGCAATGAGCTTCCCGGCAGACGGAGTGACTTTGAACTTCTTCGGGGGGTCTGTTCCTTTTGTATGCCACTGCATGGACTATTGTTTGCTTTCAGGGTCATAGTGGTGGACCCATGTTTCGTCCCCAGTAACAATTCAATCCATAACACCGTCCGCGTTCCCACTACACATCTCCAAAAGCTCTCTACAGCATGCGATTCTCACTTTTTTCTGAGGCGCTGTGAGCATTCGTGGCACCCACCTTGCACTGACCTTTGAAAGGTTAAGATGGTCATGAAGAATGGTGTGAATGGTACCAATTGAAAGCTTGGTGATCTCTGCCATCATTTTCACCTTTATTCGGGCATCCTCAAGAACAAGTTTTTCGACTTCTTTGATGCTTTCTCCCGTACAAGCAGTAGCCGGGGCGCCGGAGCGGGGGTCGTCTTCAATGCTCTCTCTGCCTCTCTTGAACTCACTTGACCACTTTTGCACAGTTGATAATGAAGGTGCGGAACCCTGGTAAACAGCCACCATCCCTTCATGAATAGTTTTTTGACTTTTTCCTTGCTTAGTGAGAAATTTAATTACAGCGCGATACTCAATTTTCACCATCATCGTCTCAGTTGCCATTATGATTCTGTTTAACTAGAGATAAAACGCGAATTAATAATCACATTTATATGAAATTTTACATGAATGCACTAAAATAATAGTATTACGTGATAAATAAGTCAATTTATATATACAACCACAGCTTCACCCCGATACCGAGAATATGTTAAACGCCCCTCGTACATCAATAACAGCCTTACATATCATATGAGAAAGTTATAAAAAAGAAAAACAAATAAAGTATACCATATGTGGATGAGGAACAGACTAATTTTCTTGCGTAAAAATGATGGTACGGAAGCTTTGAAAGTGATGACCTCAATCAAATTAACAAAAAAAAATGACGCAAAATATCTCACCTAACGCAAGAAATGATGGAGTTCCTCCCACTACTACCCTTCTTATACATCAAAACATTCGTAGGATGAGAAAAAACTTCGATACATTATTATCTCACTTGAATGCATGTAATTTTAGTTCAAATTTTATTGTTCTAACAGAGATTTGGGTGTATAACTATGAAACATAGAATATTCTAGGATACGAACCTTATTTTAACTGCAATAATTCATACAGCTCATGTGGTGTCGCTGTATATTGTAGAATGTTTGTGTGGGTACAAATAATAGAACTTATTCTTTTCAATACAAATCCCTTTATTCAGTACAGTTACAATTCACTATTTAATTGTTTCTCTCAGTACAATCCAATTTCTCAACCGCTTATACTTTTCTTACCTTTTACTTAAACCTTAATCACTTAATCACTTCTCCTAATTAACACTTCAAATTTCACTTTAGAACTGATTTGCATACCTTGGGGATGCTGGTATTTATACTCGAATGACATACTTCGAGAACAATCCTCGCCATCCAGCGTCCCATACAATTTCCAATTTGCCAGAAAACTCGATTCCACTCTCCAGTCGGGACTTTGTTATTCCAGTATCGACATTTTCTGCTCTGTGAATCTAGATGTCGCTGCTCACATTTAAGTGGTTATCACATTGCTCCCTCCCTACAGTTGTTCGTCCCGGACAACTTCGTCATTCAGCATCCCGTTGAAGTGACACATTCTATCCAAATGGACCACTTTCAATTTTCCTCGATCCCCACGCTGGATCCGGTAGACAACGTCATTAATGCGGGTTATCACTTTATATGGACCTTCCCAGTCCTGTTGCAATTTTGGTGATTTGCCTTTTTTACGCTGAGGATTATACAGCCAAACCAGATCTCCTTCGTTGAAACCGGAAGATTTCGCCTTGATATCGTACCTAGTTTTCATGCGGCTGCTTACTAGCTTCATCGTTTCTCTGGTGTCTTCATGCAATTTACGAATCCTGCTGCGTAAGTCATTCACGTAGTCGTTCACCTCTTTGGGCTCTGTCGGTGGGGATCCGAATTTTGCTTCACTTGGCAACCGAATTGTTTGACCAAATAAGATCTCGGATGGTGTGTGCCCTGTTGAGCTATGGACCGCATTTCGGTAGGCCATTAAGAAGAAGGGTATGTGTCGATCCCAATCCCGCTGGCAGTTGCTGACAACCTTAGATAGATGCTCATTCAAGGTCCGATTGAATCGCTCGACCATTCCATCAGATTGAGGGTGTAGTGGCGTTGTCCTTGTCTTTCTTATTCCCAAATATTGACATATTTCTTGGAAGACTTTTGATTCAAAGTTTCGCCCTTGATCAGAGTGCAGCTCCATTGGGACCCCAAATCTGCTCACCCAGTTTTTGACTATCTGTTCGGCTACGGTCTTAGCCTCTTGATTTGGGATGGCAAACACTTCCGGTCACTTACTGAAGTAATCCATGACTACGAGAGTATATCGGTTTCCATTAAAGGTTTCGGGAAACGGCCCAGCGATATCGATGGCTATTCGTTCGAAAGGTGCTCCGACATTGTATTGTTGCATTTGTCCACGTGGCTTTACTTTTGGATCCTTGGTAGCTGCACATCTTATGCACTTTTTGCACCAATTCTCGACATCTTGTTTAGCACTTAGCCAATAGAAACGTTCCCTTACCTTTTCCAACGTCTTGTTTATTCCCAAATGGCCTCCTGAGATTCCGTCATGTATTTCATGGAGCACTTGGTTGACTCTGGACCGTGGCACAATTACCTGCATACGAGATGTTGTCCCATCTGCACTTTCCCATTTTCTATTCAGCAATCCATCTTGCACAAAAAGCGAGTCCCACTGTGCCCAGTATGCCTTCAGAGTTTGGCTCCGATCTGATATCTGCTGCCAGCTTGGTCTTTCCTCGTGTTCCTTCCAGGCCAATATTGGTTCGATGTCATTGTCTGCCTGTTGGGAGGAACGGATTTCGTCTATACTCCAACCCTCTATTGGCTCAGTCCTGATCATTTGGATAGTTGCCTGTTCTTTTGCTTCTTTACGATTGCAGTGTTCGCATTTTACTCCGCACGGTCGACGAGAGAGAGCATCAGCATTTGAGTGGAGTGTTCCCTTGCGGTGTTGCACTTCAAAGTCGTAGCCCTGCAACTGCTCGATCCATCTTGCAACTTGGCCTTCAGGGTTCTTAAATTGGAGTAGCCATTTCAGAGCTGCGTGGTCTGTCCGGAGAATGAACTTTTGTCCGTAGAGGTACTTATGGAAATACTTCGTAGCCAGAATTAAAGCCAGAAGCTCGCGCCGGGTTACACAGTAGTTCCGTTCAGGTCTGGAGAGTACTTTGCTGTAATATGCGACCACTTTCTCTTGACCGTCATGAACTTGGGAGATCACAGCTCCGACCCCAACATTGCTAGCGTCTGCGTCCACGATGAACATTTTTCCGGGAGTGGGGTAACCCAAGATGGGGGCTTTGCACAGCTGTCGCTTCAGTTCTTGAAATGCTTTTTCGCATTCTCCAGACCACCTGAACTGCCGGCCTTTTTCTGTAAGTTGATGCAGGCTCTTTGCAATGCCAGCAAAATCCTTTACAAACCTTCTGTAATACGTGGCGAGTCCCAAGAAGCTTCTCAGTTGGTGTTTATCTTTTGGAGAAGGCCAACTTTCCACGGCTTGGATTTTGTCAAGATCCGTTCTTACTCCTTCCGCTGATATAATGTGACCCAGATATTTTACTTCCGGACGAAACAAGGCGCACTTTTCCGGGTTGAGCTTTAAATGAGCACTTCTTTTAGATTTTCGCGGTGCTCCTCGTACGTCTTACCTATAACGATAACGTCGTCCAAATATACTAGGCAGGTTTTCCAGGTGAGTCCTTGCAATGTTCGTTCCATTAGTCGCTCGAAGGTGGCCGGAGCGTTGCACAGTCCAAACGGCATCACTGCAAACTGTCAAAGACCGCTTCCTGTAGTGAAGGCAGTTTTCTCACCATTCGCACGATTTATCTCTACCTGCCAGTAACCGCTCTTCAAGTCAAGCGTTGAAAACCATTTCGCTCCAGAAAGCATATCCAAAGTGTTATCGATTCTCGGAAGTGGGTAGCTTTCCTTTTTAGTGACATCATTCAGACGTCGGTAGTCTACACAAAATCTCGTGCTGCCATCTTTCTTCTTCACGAGGACCACTGGAGATGCCCACGGACTTTGCGATTCTTCAATCACTCCCTCAGCTTTCATCTTCGACATCATTTCGGCAATTTCTGTTTGCTTTGCCAATGGAAGACGCCTTGCAGGTTGACGGATTGGTCGAGCGGCTCCGGTGTCAATGTGGTGTTGAACAATATGCGTACGTCCATATTCTCCGTCTTGTGTAGCAAATATATCAGCGTACTCACCGACTAGTTTTTCTGCCAGGATTCGCTGATCTTCGTCCAAATTACAGAGGCTGAGAATTTTGTTCTTGATTTTTATGCTCTGAACTGTTGTGACCGGTTTTGCACCCTTTTTTCCGTTGTGGTCGATATAGCCTCAACATCTCTCCCTTTTTCACCTTTACACTGAATGTCTTTGGATTTAGAATCCTTACAGGGACCATGTTGTTCTTTGGCTCCACTAAGGTCTTTCCCACCATGAAGTCTCTTTTCTTTTCTGGCTCCATCAAATAGAATCGGTGGCTACCAGGACCACCTTCCACTTTTGCCCACAAAATTGCTTCTGACGAAGGCTCTAGACTTTGATTGCTGCAGATAACGACATTTGAGACTGTGGTATTGGCGTTTCCGTATATCATTGGTATCTCCATGTTTCCGTATTTCAGGGTTTGTGCCCCCAAGTCGACTATAAGTCCATGTTCTCTCATGAAGTCTGTACCAATGATGCACTCGTCACATATGTCAGCTACCAGAAACGCGTGAGTGAATGTTATTCCGGCCAGTTGGATTTTTACGCGGACTTCACCATATACCTTAATCGTTGCTCCTGTAGCTGTTCGCAAGCTGCAACTGCTAGTGTTATGCAGCCAAAACTTCTGCACAAGATTCCTCCTGATGATTGAGGCCGTGGCACCGGTGTCTATTGTTGCCATCCATTTTTCTTTTCCACTGACTACTTCTACTAGAAGGCTTTCGTTGCATCGTTTTGCCAGCGAGACTTGGATGATGGTCCTGGGGCCGTCGACTCCTGCTACCAACTTCCGCCCCGCGATGTTGGTGCTTAAGCATTTCCCGACTGATGGCTTCGGGAAGGTTGACCGGCTTCTTGATAGCTGTTTCTGCGGGTTTCTTCCTCTATTTGCTTGTCACCACAGTGAGGGCAGTCTTTTCGTCGCACCGGTTCTTTACACTGCCTTTGAAGGTGTCCTATTTTATTGCAATTCCAGCAGCGCATTATCCGTCTATCCCGTCGAGTATCTCGTTCCTCGGCACTAATTCTTGTGCAGGAGCATTCGATAGATGTTACTTCCCTGACGAAATGTGTTCCCCTGGAAGCCTGATTGGCTGCTTCCATCGCCAGAGCGAAGGCAAGTGCTTCAGCAAGGGTTCTTTTCCCGTCCATCCTTACTGCTGACTGTAGCTTCGAATCTGCAATTCCCCTGATAAATGCATCTTTTGCCATTTCGTCGATAATTTCCTGGCCTGCGGTGGGGTATGACAGATGTGCCAGTCTACTCACGTCTGCTTGGAGCTGCTGAAGTGTTTCCCCTCGTTGCTGCGTTCGGCTTTGCAATTGGACCTTGTAGACCTCCTGCATGTGGCTATCCCCAAACCGTTTCTCGATAGCCTGTACTAAAGTCACATAATCTTTATGCTTTTCGATGTCTACTGTTTGCAACAATTCTGCTGCAGGACCGTGCAAGGCCATTGTTAGGGCAAAGCACTTTTCCTCATTGTCCCAGTCGTTTGCATAGGCAGCCATTTCAAACTGCTTCTTATAAGTAGACCATGAGGTCTGGCCATCGAATGAGGGAGGCTTCAAATCTTTTCTCCTTGGACCGCTTAAAGAACATTCTCGCAGTTTCTGTTTTCGCACTGTGTCGAGCTCTTTTGCCAGCTGCTGAACTTTGCTGTCCATTTCCTCGAATTTTTCGCCAACATTCTTCTCTATTGTATCAAATTTGTCATCAACGTTCTTCTCTATTCTTTCAAATTTGTCATCGATTTCTTCGAATTTTTGCTGGAGAATGTTCTTTTGTTTTTCCAGATTATTCTTTTGTTCATCCATTTTCTGTTGAAGACCGTACAGATTGTTGGTTTGTTCGTTGAATTTTTGTTCAATGCTGCTCTTCTGCTCGTCCATTTTTTGTTCCAGACTGTTCTTCTGTTCTTCCATATTTTTCTTTTGTTCGTCCATTTTTAACAGGAGGAGTTGCATCATCGCAGCCATGTCATTGCCGGTATTTGTCTGTTCATCCTCGTCAACATCAAAGGAATATGCATCAGGATCATGTCCCTCGTTGTTCAAAGCCTCCTGAAGTCGGAGCACCAGGTCACTTTTTCCTCCACTGGCGCTGAGGCTTCTCTTGTTCAACTCGGATTTGAGTTGGACGAGGGTCAACTGCAATAGTTTTCGACCCATTCTAGCTTTTTCAAATAGTCAGAAAACACTTTTTTTTTTTACACACAATAAGTCCTATCCCACTTCTGACACCAATGTAAAATGTTTGTGTGGGTACAAATGATAGAACTTATTCTTTTCAATACAAATCCCTTTACATAGTTACAATTCACTATTTAATTCTTTTTCTCAGTACAATTCAATTTCTCAACCACTTATACTTTTCTTATCTTTTACTTAAACCACTTAATTACTTCTCCTAATTAACACTTCAAATTACACTTTAGAACTGACTTGCATACCTTTGGGATGCTGGTATTTATACTCGAATGACATACTTCGAGAACAATCCTCGCCATCCAGCGTCCCATACAATTTCCAATCTGCTAGAAAATTCGATTCCACTCTCCAGTCGAGACTTTGTTATTCCAGTATCGACATTTTCTGCTCTGTGAATCTAGATGTCGCTGCTTACATTTAAGTGGTTATCACATTGCTCCCTCCCTACAGTTGTTCGTCCCGAACAACTTCGTCATTCAGCATCCCGTTGAAATGACACATTCTATCCAAATGTGTTGTCAATTTTCCTCGATCCCCACGCTGGATCCGGTAGACAACGTCATTAATGCGGGTTATCACCTTGTATGGACCTTCCCAGTCCTGTTGCAATTTTGGTGATTTGCCTTTCTTACGCTGAGGATTATACAGCCAAACCAGATCTCCTTCGTTGAAACCGGAAGATTTCGCCTTGATATCGTACCTAGTTTTCATGCGGCTGCTTGCTAGCTTCATCGTTTCTCTGGTGTCTTCATGTAATTTACGAATCCTGCTGCGTAAGTCATTCACGTAGTCGTTCACCTCTTTGGGCTCTGTCGGTGGGGATCCGAATTTTGCTTCACTTGGCAACCGAATTGTTTGACCAAATAAGATCTCGGATGGTGTGTGCCCTGTTGAGCTATGGACCGCATTTCGGTAGGCCATTAAGAAGAAGGGTATGTGTCGATCCCAATCCCGCTGGCAGTTGCTGACAACCTTAGATAGATGCTCATTCAAGGTCCGATTGAATCGCTCGACCATTCCATCAGATTGAGGGTGTAGTGGCGTTGTCCTTGTCTTTCTTATTCCCAAATATTGACATATTTCTTGGAAGACTTTTGATTCAAAGTTTCGCCCTTGATCAGAGTGCAGCTCCATTGGGACCCCAAATCTGCTCACCCAGTTTTTGACTATCTGTTCGGCTACGGTCTTAGCCTCTTGATTTGGGATGGCAAACACTTCCGGTCACTTACTGAAGTAATCCATGACTACGAGAGTATATCGGTTTCCATTAAAGGTTTCGGGAAACGGCCCAGCGATATCGATGGCTATTCGTTCGAAAGGTGCTCCGACATTGTATTGTTGCATTTGTCCACGTGGCTTTACTTTTGGATCCTTGGTAGCTGCACATCTTATGCACTTTTTGCACCAATTCTCGACATCTTGTTTAGCACTTAGCCAATAGAAACGTTCCCTTACCTTTTCCAACGTCTTGTTTATTCCCAAATGGCCTCCTGAGATTCCGTCATGTATTTCATGGAGCACTTGGTTGACTCTGGACCGTGGCACAATTACCTGCATACGAGATGTTGTCCCATCTGCACTTTCCCATTTTCTATTCAGCAATCCATCTTGCACAAAAAGCGAGTCCCACTGTGCCCAGTATGCCTTCAGAGTTTGGCTCCGATCTGATATCTGCTGCCAGCTTGGTCTTTCCTCGTGTTCCTTCCAGGCCAATATTGGTTCGATGTCATTGTCTGCCTGTTGGGAGGAACGGATTTCGTCTATACTCCAACCCTCTATTGGCTCAGTCCTGATCATTTGGATAGTTGCCTGTTCTTTTGCTTCTTTACGATTGCAGTGTTCGCATTTTACTCCGTACGGTCGACGAGAGAGAGCATCAGCATTTGAGTGGAGTGTTCCCTTGCGGTGTTGCACTTCAAAGTCGTAGCCCTGCAACTGCTCGATCCATCTTGCAACTTGGCCTTCAGGGTTCTTAAATTGGAGTAGCCATTTCAGAGCTGCGTGGTCTGTCCGGAGAATGAACTTTTGTCCGTAGAGGTACTTATGGAAATACTTCGTAGCCAGAATTAAAGCCAGAAGCTCGCGCCGGGTTACACAGTAGTTCCGTTCAGGTCTGGAGAGTACTTTGCTGTAATATGCGACCACTTTCTCTTGACCGTCATGAACTTGGGAGATCACAGCTCCGACCCCAACATTGCTAGCGTCTGCGTCCACGATGAACATTTTTCCGGGAGTGGGGTAACCCAAGATGGGGGCTTTGCACAGCTGTCGCTTCAGTTCTTGAAATGCTTTTTCGCATTCTCCAGACCACCTGAACTGTCGGCCTTTTTCTGTAAGTTGATGCAGGCTCTTTGCAATGCCAGCAAAATCCTTTACGAACCTTCTGTAATACGTGGCGAGTCCCAAGAAGCTTCTCAGTTGGTGTTTATCTTTTGGAGAAGGCCAACTTTTCACGGCTTCGATTTTGTCAGGATCCGTTCTTACTCCTTCCGCTGATATAATGTGACCCAGATATTTTACTTCCGGACGAAACAAGGCGCACTTTTCCGGGTTGAGCTTTAAATGAGCACTTCTTTTAGATTTTCGCGGTGCTCCTCGTACGTCTTACCTATAACGATAACGTCGTCCAAATATACTAGGCAGGTTTTCCAGGTGAGTCCTTGCAATGTTCGTTCCATTAGTCGCTCGAATGTGGCCGGAGCGTTGCTTGGACTGTGTAACGCTCCGGCATCACTGCAAACTGCCAAAGACCGCTTCCTGTAGTGAAGGCAGTTTTCTCACGATCCGCACGATTTATCTCTACCTGCCAGTAACCGCTCTTCAAGTCAAGTGTTGAAAACCATTTCGCTCCAGAAAGCATATCCAAAGTGTCATCGATTCTCGGAAGTGGGTAACTGTCCTTTTTAGTGACATCATTCAGACGTCGGTAGTCTACACAAAATCTCGTGCTGCCATCTTTCTTCTTCACGAGGACCACTGGAGATGCCCACGGACTTTGCGATTCTTCAATCACTCCCTCAGCTTTCATCTTCGACATCATTTCGGCAATTTCTGTTTGCTTTGCCAATGGAAGACGCCTTGCAGGTTGACGGATTGGTCGAGCGGCTCCGGTGTCAATGTGGTGTTGAACAATATGCGTACGTCCATATTCTCCGTCTTGTGTAGCAAATATATCAGCGTACTCACCGACTAGTTTTTCTGCCAGGATTCGCTGATCTTCGTCCAAATTACAGAGGCTGAGAATTTTGTTCTTGATTTTTATGCTCTGAACTGTTGTGACCGGTTTTGCACCCTTTTTTCCGTTGTGGTCGATATAGCCTCAACATCTCTCCCTTTTTCACCTTTACACTGAATGTCTTTGGATTTAGAATCCTTACAGGGACCATGTTGTTCTTTGGCTCCACTAAGGTCTTTCCCACCATGAAGTCTCTTTTCTTTTCTGGCTCCATCAAATAGAATCGGTGGCTACCAGGACCACCTTCCACTTTTGCCCACAAAATTGCTTCTGACGAAGGCTCTAGACTTTGATTGCTGCAGATAACGACATTTGAGACTGTGGTATTGGCGTTTCTGTATATCATTGGTATCTCCATGTTTCCGTATTTCAGGGTTTGTGCCCCCAAGTCGACTATAAGTCCATGTTCTCTCATGAAGTCTGTACCAATGATGCACTCGTCACATATGTCAGCTACCAGAAACGCGTGAGTGAATGTTATTCCGGCCAGTTGGATTTTTATGCGGACTTCACCATATACCTTAATCGTTGCTCCTGTAGCTGTTCGCAAGCTGCAACTGCTAGTGTTATGCAGCCAAAACTTCTGCACAAGATTCCTCCTGATGATTGAGGCCGTGGCACCGGTGTCTATTGTTGCCATCCATTTTTCTTTTCCACTGACTACTTCTACTAGAAGGCTTTCGTTGCATCGTTTTGCCAGCGAGACTTGGATGATGGTCCTGGGCCCGTCGACTCCTGCTACCAACTTCCGCCCCGCGATGTTGGTGCTTAAGCATTTCCCGACTGATGGCTTCGGGAAGGTTGACCGGCTTCTTGATAGCTGTTTCTGCGGGTTTCTTCCTCTATTTGCTTGTCACCACAGTGAGGGCAGTCTTTTCGTCGCACCGGTTCTTTACACTGCCTTTGAAGGTGTCCTATTTTATTGCAATTCCAGCAGCGCATTATCCGTCTATCCCGTCGAGTATCTCGTTCCTCGGCACTAATTCTTGTGCAGGAGCATTCGATAGATGTTACTTCCCTGACGAAATGTGTTCCCCTGGAAGCCTGATTGGCTGCTTCCATCGCCAGAGCGAAGGCAAGTGCTTCAGCAAGGGTTCTTTTCCCGGCCATCCTTACTGCTGACTGTAGCTTCGAATCTGCAATTCCCCTGATAAATGCATCTTTTGCCATTTCGTCGATAATTTCCTGGCCTGCGGTGGGGTATGACAGATGTGCAAGTCTACTCACGTCTGCTTGGAGCTGCTGCAGTGTTGCAATTGGACCTTGTAGACCTCCTGCATGTGGCTATCCCCAAACCGTTTCTCTATAGCCTGTACTAAAGTCACGTAATCTTTATGCTTTTCGATGTCTACTGTTTGCAACAATTCTGCTGCAGGACCGTGCAAGGCCATTGTTAGGGCAAAGCACTTTTCCTCATTGTCCCAGTCGTTTGCATAGCAGCCATTTCAAACTGCTTCTTATAAGTAGACCATGAGGTCTGGTCATCGAATGAGCGAGGCTTCAACTCTTTTCTCCTTGGACCGCTTAAAGAACATTCTCGCAGTTTCTGTTTTCGCACTGTGTCGAGCTCTTTTGCCAGTTGCTGAACTTTGCTGTCCATTTCTTCGAATTTTTCGCCAACATTCTTCTCTATTGTATCAAATTTGTCATCAACGTTCTTCTCTATTCTATCAAATTTGTCATCAACGTTCTTCTCTATTCTTTCAAATTTGTCATCGATTTCTTCGAATTTTTGCTGGAGAGTGTTATTTTGTTCTTCCAGTTTTTGTTCTAGACTATTCTTTTGTTCGTCGAATTTTTGTTCAATGCTGCTCTTCTAGATTTTTCTTTTGTTCATCCAACTTTTGTTCGAGACTATTCTTTTGTTCATCCAGCTTTTGTTCGAGGCTATTCTTTTGTTCTTCCAGATTTTTCTTTTGTTCGTCCGTTTTTTGTTCGAGGCTATTCTTTTGTTCGTCCATTTTTAATAAGAGGAGTTGCAACATTGCAGCCATATCATTGCCTGTCTGTTCATCCTCGTCAACATCAAAGGAATATGCATCAGGATCATGTCCCTCGTTGTTCAAAGCCTCTTGAAGTCGGAGCACCAGGTCACTTTTTCCTCCACTGGCGCTGAGGCTTCTCTTGTTCAACTCGGATTTGAGTTGGACGAGGGTCAACTGCAATAGTTTTCGACCCATTCTAGCTTTTTCAAATAGTCAGAAAACACTGTTTTTTTTTTTTTTACACACAATAAGTCCTATCCCACTTCTGACACCAATGTAAAATGTTTGTGTGGGTACAAATAATAGAACTTATTCTTTTCAATACAAATCCCTTTATTCAGTACAGTTACAATTCACTATTTAATTCTTTCTCTCAGTACAATCAAATTTCTCAACCATTTATACTTTTCTTATCTTTTACTTAAACCACTTAATCACTTCTCCTAATTAACACTTAAAATTACACTTTAGAACTCATTTGCATACCTTTGGGATGCTGGTATTTATACTCGAATGACATACTTCGAGAACAATCCTCGCCATCCAACGTCCCATACAATTTCCAATTTGCTAGAAAATTCGATTCCACTCTCCAATCGAGACTTTGTTATTCCAGTATCGAAATCTTCTGGTCTTCGACATTTTCTGCTAGATGTCGCTGCTCACATTTAAGTGGTTATCACAATATATTAAAAAGCAGGAAGTATCAATTAGCAAAGTCCGCAAAATAAATCTAGTGAGTAAATGTTTTACTATTCTGTGTACATACCGTCTGCATAAAAATAATCTCAATATTGACATTTTCTTAGGAGAATTGAACAGTTTACTACGAGGGGCGTTCAATATATTCTCGGTATCGATATGAAGGAAAATGCGAATTCAATTTAAATTGTTTTTATTTTTCAATATAATCTCCCCTAACATCAATGCATTTGTTATATCTTGAGATAAGCTTTTTTAAACCCTCAAAAAAATAAATTTCCTCTTTCTCTGCAAAATACCCATTTATTGCCGACTTGAGTTCTTCATCATCCGAAAATCTTTTTCCACGAAGACATACTAGGGGCAAGGTCTGAACTATAGGGTGGGTGTTGGATTTCTTCGAAACCACAATCTCGCGCAGCAGCCTTGGAAACTCGCGCCGTGTGAACAGGAGCGTTGTCATGAAGAAGCAACACACCCGCTGCGAGTTTACCCCGTCTTTTCTTTTTAATTTCCTCCCGCAAATTATGCAAAGTGGAAGCGTAGGATGTGGCGTTGATGGTTTCACCTTTTTTTTGTACTCAATGAGCAAGATTCCCTTTGAGTCCCAAAAAACTGTGGCCATGAGCTTCCCGGCAGACGGAGTGACTTTGAACTTCTTCGGGGGGTCTGTTCCTTTTTTATGCCACTGCATGGACTCTTGTTTGCTTTCAGGGTCATAGTGGTGGACCCATGTTTCGTCCCCAGTAACAATTCGATCCATAACACCGTCCGCGTTCTCACTACACATCTCCAAAAGCTCTCTACAGCTTGCGATTCTCACTTTTTTCTGAGGCGCTGTGAGCATTCGTGGCACCCACCTTGCACAGACCTTTGAAAGGTTAAGATGGTCATGAAGAATGGTGTGAATGGTACCAATTGAAAGCTTGGTGATCTCTGCCATCATTTTCACCTTTATTCGGGCATCCTCAAGAACAAGTTTTTCGACTTCTTTGATGCTTTCTCCCATACAAGCAGTAGTCGGGGCGCCGGAGCGGGGGTCGTCTTCAATGCTCTCTCTGCCTCTCTTGAACTCACTAAACCACTTTTGTTCAGTTGATAATGAAGGTGCGGAACCCTGGTAAACAGCCACCATCTCTTCATGAATAGTTTTTTGACTTTTTCCTTGCTTAGTAAGAAATTTAATTACAGCGCGATGCTCAATTTTCACCATCATCGTCTCAGTTGCCATTATGATTCTGTTTAACTAGAGATAAAACGCGAATTAATAATCACATTTATATGAAATTTTACATGAATGCACTAAAATAGTAGTATTACTTGATAAATAAGTCAATTTATATATACAACCACAGCTTCAACCCGATACCGAGAATATGTTGAACGCCCCTCGTAAATGACGTAAAAACTAAAAAAATTTTAATGGTAGGAGATATAAACATTAACATTTTAAAAAACAACAATGACTCATATAATTATTTATTCTTAATGTCCTCATTTGGTTTGAAACCACTTGTTTTACTACCAACTATAATAACAGATAAAACACAGACTTGCATAGATTACATTTTTTTTAGAGTAGGTTCAAATTTTACACATAACTTGACTAGTGAAGTAATTGACTTGAAAATATCTGATCATTGTATGACTAATATAAAAGTAGAAGCTACTGGGCTGAGTAATGCTGACAAATATGTACCTTTTAAAATTAAAAACAAATTAATAGATAAAGTTCAAATTTTGGGAATCCGTATACACCGAACGTAATCCATCAACTGCTTACGATTTACTTATACAAATCCTAAAAAGGCACATTCATAATTGCACGGTCATTATTAGCTCATACAATTTAAAGCTAAAATGTCTTAGTCCGTGGATTTACAAAAAGTTTGTAAAACAACAAAAATTCGCTAAGACAAAAATGTCAACGTCACCCTCGAAATACAGCATTAAAACATATTTATTTGAAACTATGCCGAGACATAAAGAAAGAAGTAAATATTATTCAACTAAACTTCATAATTGCAAAGCTGATATAACACAAAAGTGGAGATAAGTAAACATCATCCTCAACAGAGGAAATGAAAAAAATGATATCAATAGACTTGAAGTTAATGACATGACAATAAAAGAGCCAATGGACATTGCAAATCAATTTAATAAGTTCTTTACCACTATCGCTTCAGATATGAAACCCACTCTTAGTCACTATAGCTTTAATTGTAATATGTTTCCTGACTTAGTGATATTTCATTTAGTAATAGTTTCGTTTTCCGTCCATTTACACCTGTCGAGATACATAAATGTATTATAACTTTCGATAATAAAAATTCTTGTACATTTGACTGTATTACAAACAACCTTCTGAAGCGTATTTCTTTCTATGTAATAATTGATGTGCTATGTCATGTTTTTAACTTAAGTGTTCATTGTGGTATTTTCTCATCTTCTCTAAGAGATGCTATTCCTTTGTTCAAAAAAGGCAACCGAGCGTTAATAACTCAATATAGGCCTATATCCTTACTTCCAACATTCAGTAAAGTTTTTAACAAAAACAAGTTCTTCAGAAACGAACAATATGGTTTACGTGAAGGCAAATCTACTGAGGATGCTATGCTCAAGCTCTGTACAGAAATATATGACAGTTTTAATATAAACAACTCTAATATAGTGCTTTTCATAGATATGACGAAAACCTTTGATATGGTCAATCATGAAATTTTACTCGATAAGGCAGTTTTAAGGGGCGTAATACACAAATGATTCTCTTCATACTTATCTGAAAGGAGTCAGCGAGTTAAATTAAATGGTGAGTGATCCGTTAAAAATTAAGATAGGTGTACCACAAGGTTTACTGCTAGGTCCTTTGTTATTTTTGATATATGTTAACTCATTGTTTTATCAAAATCTCAGCAGCAGTGTTACAGCATTTGCTGATGACATGGTTTTAACACATAATAACAAAAATCTTTTGCATATCAGGGATCCAATTGTATAGGGATCTTAATGTTCTACGCCAATGGTTTGCTAAACATGAACTTCTCATAAGCAATAAAACTAGACTTATGATTTGCAATCTAATAGAACCCTGTACACTTGACTGTGATGCCATTTTTCACTCTAGTTCATGTTCTAAGTTATCTTTATCTGTTCATCGGTGTGGTGAAATCAGCTATAGAGAGGATATAAAGTGTAGTCAAACTTATTTTAAAATATTAGGTGTTGAAAGTTATAAATATTTAGGTGTACTTATAGACCAAAATATGACTTCGAAAGCACATGTCCAAGACAGTAAGAAATACATGTTGTCTGTTACTCGTAATAAAGGGTTTTCCAATAGGGACTTGACAACTTTGAATTTAATTTGTGAACGCACTCTTTCACTAATCATCAAACTGTCACTGTCAATTTATTCAGTAAACTCAACATTTTCATCATGGTAAAGTACACGATCGAGCAACGTCTGCAAATTATAAAAATTTTCTACCGAAATTCGGAGTCGGTGACTGCAACTTTAAGAGCGTTAACTCCAATTTTCGGTAGTAATTCTCGCCTTAGTAGACAGGCAATAACAAGTTTAGTGCAAAAATTTAAGTCTACATATTCGTTGTGTAATGTTGCCGTGTCAGTGAGACAACGGGTTGGTCGAAGTGTCGAAAATATCGCTGCCGTTCAGGCGTCCGTAGCAAACGGTCCAAATCAGTCAATTCCACGGCGTTCTCAAGAATTGGGCATTGCTCAGACCACATTATGGCGCATTTTGCGTAAGGATCTTGGTTCTTGACTCAAGAATTGCAGCTGATGGACCATTTGAAGCGACGTACGTTCTCCGATTGGGTTCTGGAGAAGATGCGCCAAGATGATGAATTTCATCGCGAAATCATCTTCAGTGACGAAGCTCATTTTTGGCTCAATGGGTTCGCCAATAAGCACAATATGCGTTATTGGTTGGGTGAAAATCCACATGTGCTTCATGAATCACCACTTCATCCACAAAAAAAACTCTCCGAATAGGACGGAGAGTTTTTTCTTCACTCAGAGTGATTCGAGGTATAATTCACATATACGTGCCAGTGTTATGCCTTCACACTCAGAATTTTTCTGTCTGAGTTCCAATTACACAAATGAAAAACTGACTTGCCATGGGCAGGATTCGACCCTGGACCCTCCGAGTGAGAAGCGATTGCTAGTACCACTACACCACGGCCACCCCCTGGGGTGGGAAGACCCTATAACACTGTTCCCAAACAATCTGTGGCCTTAATGTTTTACTGTGACCTTGTCCAGTCTAAATTACAATATGGTATTGCAAGTTGCGGGGGTACATACAACAGCACGACTGAAGTAATATACAAAACTCAAAAACATATAATAAGAATAATTTGCATACAAAATCGATTAGCACATAGCTAGCCACTATTCCTATCGTTGGGTGTTCTTCCTTGAAACCACTTATACATTTTTAAGGTTCTAAAGATTTTTTTCATGCGAAGCCGATATAACATTACATTAAAATGTTCAAATATATACAGACTAAGAATAAACAATATGATAATATTACAATCTCGAAAAAACTCGTTGCTCTAAATTTTATACTGCAACAGCACAAAAGAAATAAATTGCCAATACATATAAGAAAAATAGGTCAACCCATTTTATTTTTAAAATAAGTAAAAAAAATTCTCTTCAGCATGGATAGTTCTACAGTCAAAGCTCTTCTCAATACAAATTTCTAATATAAAATGTTTGTGTCATTTCATTATAAATTTATTTATGTACTTACTTATTATCCTTTGTACTTTGCAATATACTTGTTTAACTTATTTATTATCCTTTTGTACTTTGCGATCTACCTTACGCCCGGAAAAATGTTCATCGTGGACGCAGACGCAAGCAATGTTGGGGTCGGAGCTGTGATCTCCCAAGTTCATGATGGTCAAGAGAAAGTGGTCGCATATTACAGCAAAGTACTCACCAGACCTGAAAGGAACTACTGCGTAACTCGGCGCGAGCTTCTGGCTTTAATTCTGGCTACGAAACATTTCCATAAGTACCTCTACGGACAAAAGTTCATTCTCCGGACAGACCACGCAGCTCTGAAATGGCTACTTATGAACCCTGAAGGCCAAGTTGCAAGATGGATCGAGCAGTTGCAGAGCTACGACTTTGAAGTACAACACGGCAAGGGAAAACTCCACTCAAATGCTGATGCTCTCTCTCGTCGACCATGCGGAGTAAAATGCGAACGTGATACACCCTCGTAGTCATGGATTACTTCAGTAAGTGGCCAGAAGTGTTTGCCATCCCAAATCAAGAAGTTAAGACCGTAGCCGAGCAGATAGCCAATAACTAGGTGAGCAGATTTGGGATCACAATGGAGCTGCACTCTGATCAGGGACGTAACTTTGAATCAAAAGCCTTCCAGGAAGTGTGCCAATATTGGGGAATAAGGAAGACAAGAACAACGCCACTACACCCACAATCTGATGGAATGGTCGAGCGATTCGATCGCACCTTGAATGAGCATCTATCTAAGGCCGTCAGCAACTGCCAGCGGGATTGAGATCGACACATACCCCTCTTCTTAATGGCCTACCGAAACTCGGTCCACAGTTCAACAGGACACACACCATCCGAGATCCTATTCGGTTGCCAATTGAAGCAAAATTCGGATCCCCATCTACGGAGCCCAATGAGGTGGGCTGGATGGCGAGGATTGTTGTTCTTGAAGTATGTCATTCGAGTATAAATACCAGCATCGCTAAGGTATGCAGATCAGTTCGTCAGTTGAATTGGAAGTGTTAATTAGGAGAAGTGATTAAGTGGTTTAAGTAAAAGATCAGAAATGTATATGCTGTTGAGAAATTGGATTGTATTGAGAAAAACAATTAAATAGTGAATTGTAACTGTACTGAATAAAGCGATTTGTATTGAAAAGAATAAGTTCTGTCATTTGTACCCACACAAACATTTTACAATAACAATAATATTAATAATCAATTGATTAACAATAATAATATTTATAATAATAATATTACTATTATTTATAATAATAATATTAATAAAAGTGTGCGCTAGGACACTTAGCGAATTAATAAAAAAAGACTCTGCCTTTTCTTTGCAGCTGATATATTTTCATTTACTTTAGTTTCGGGGTGAAATTAATGAAAGTAGCCTCAGCGAATGCACTATCCCGAAACGATATGCAATGAGAAAAATTAAACTCTTTGAAATTTATTTCAGACGATATTTTATTACCACTGTCCAAGTGGGTGAGAAAATTGGGAATTACCAACATTCGTCTCTTTTGCCCAAACGAAACCTTCCTTCAAGTAACTGTTTGCGGTTGTCTCCAATTATCTGGTCATTGAACTTAGACTACCGGCTCATCTAATTGAAAATACAGCTGATTCTTGCTTCCTTCTTTTGCTCTCATCTTCCTCCAATACATCCGCATCGATTTCCACTGCCTCACATGCAGATCAGTGGGTGCAGCCAATTACCAAGAACATAGCATTTTTTATGAATGCACAATTTGCTTGGTGTGCGGAGTATTGGCTTTTAGAGCTGTCTGATTTCCGTCGGCAAAATTGCAATTATTATCAAATTTCTCCTTTTGCCGACGGAAGTTGCGCTTTTGTGGATTTCGCACCTCGATCATTTTCGACGGCGATTTGAACTTGCACGTTTAGGAAGATGGTCCATGTTACTTAGCAACATCCTGCCGGGCCCAGATAAAAATTCTCTGGAATGGCTTTGGAACTCATGATTAGGGCTACAGGTTTAGCCGCTTCTGCTGAATAGAGATGTATGTTGCGTGATGATTTTTTTGTGATGCTCGACGTGTGTACATGAAAATAAGAAGGAATGTTCGGTGAATGGTGTGTAGCAAAGATACATAGATTTTTATAGTAAATATTTGATAAGTTCTTTAATTCATTATAGTTTGATAAATGTTGAAAAAGTATTGTAAATTCATTAATGTGTGTGTGTTCTAAAAATGGTATTAATTCATTAACCATTGGCAAAAGACAAAGTTTGGCTATAGGACGCTTGAGTGTAGTAGTTGATGTTTTAATGGTGACGACACGAATTCTTCCATCAGCTCCTGGAGGCGTCTAAGTCGCCAAAGTGTCGGAGGCGTCTGTTCGTCCGGCAAGAGAACCAAGCAACCCACTTTGATCTGCAGATTTGATGTAAGCCATTTTGGCCGATGTTGGAGTCGAGCAAGGTATTCGGATTTCCACTTGTTCCAAAAATCTTGGTTGATTTTCTGCATAAGATGCCAACGATCTATGTGATTTGTCGGGGTGTTTGCTAGGTGCTTTTCCCGTGCTGTATGTAAAGAGGTCCCTATGGGAAAGTGTCCTAGTGTCAGGAAAGACAAATTCTCAGGATCTTCGCTTAATGGGCAGAATTAAGACGAGCCTCGACTTGTGTTAAGACCGTTGCGTATTACTCAAATGTAAGGCTGTAGTGACCGATGATTCGGTTTAAATGAAATTTCATGGGCTTCACACCTGCTTCCCACAGCCCGCCAAAGTGCGGGGCAGACGGAGGGTTGAAATGCCGGGAAGTGCCATTTTGTTGCAGTTGCGTAACTATTTCTTTAGGCCATTGCTTCAACGTTTGTAACCTTTCCGTGTCGAGTTTCTTGCTGCTCCTTGGAAGTTGGTCCCGCAATCACTGTAAATGTTCCTGCATATCCCACGGCGCGCAGTGAAACGTTTGAATGCTGCGAGAAAAGTTGAAGTGGTTTAATCGCTCACAAGCTCTAAATGAACCCCTTTTTTGAAGAAACAAACAAAGATTGCTATGTACGCCTTGGTGAACTTGCTGCAACGACGTTTCCATGCCTTGAGTTGTACAGGGCCGTAATCCACTCCATACGTTTCAAACGGACGAGCCTGACTGACTCTCGGCGCAGGCACATAACCCATTTCTTGTTGCATGACCGCTGCTTTAAATCAGAAACATTTAATGCATTTGTGGACACAATGTTTTACATTTGATTTGAGCTGTAATATCCAATACTCGGCTCGTAGTGATGCCATCATAGGTTGTTGACCGCCATGCAGCGTTTTGACATAAGCATCATGAACTATGAGCTTAGTGATTAGGATATTTTGGCAAATTCGATGGCGTTGTGCATATGCATTTTCTAGTCGGCCTCCAACCCGTAATATTCCTATTTGATCAATGAATGGCGAAAGCCTTGCCAATTTGCTTCCCTTGTGCACGTTTTCGCTGCTGCATATTTTGGACATCTCTTCGGGGAAGACTTCCTTCTAAACGATGGTGATCAATCGTGTTCGAGCTGATGAGATTTCGTCGAATGAAAGCGGTCCGGATAAACGCTTGGAGGTTTTTCGAGCATTGTTGATGAAGCGAATGCGGTACGCTGTAGATCGAAGTAAACGCTGTAAAGTAGGGTACCTAGTAAGAAGGTCGTTGTGAGAAAACGCGGTGAAATGAGAGCAGAGATGAAAAATAGTTTTTATGGGGTACCCAGATGCAATTAGCTAATTTCTTACCTTTGCAACCTTTGAAGTCTTCCTTTCCAGGACAGTTGTTTGACTTGTATATGGTGCATGCCTTTTGTCGTCGAAAAATGGCAAAAAATCAGGACCACGCCACCATTTTTGGCTGTTTAGAAGCTCTTTTACAGAAAGCCGCCATGATGCCATGTATGCTGGATTGTCCTTAGAGGGAATATGGCTCCAGCAGTTTGGATCTGTGAGCTCTTGGATTTCTGCCACTCGGTTTGCGACAAATGTGGGGCGTATGTATGGTGCCGACTTAATCCATGCTAGTGTGATTTCCGAATCACACCACGCAAAAAGTTTGGCATTTTGGAGATCTACGGTTTTTATGGTGTGCACTAGTAATTGCGCGAGCAACAGGGCTCCGCATATCTCAAGGCGTGCCAAAGATTTATTTTTGAGGTGTGCGACTCTAGTTTTCGAAAGGAGTGTCGTTTGTGTAGCACTGCTATTGATGGCTCTTAAATACACCACTGCGGCGTATGCCTTTCCGGAGGCATCACAGAATCCATGGATTTCTAGTTGAGAGTCAATTGTTGTATTTATCCAGCGAGGGATTTCGATGTTTCTATCGGAGTTAAGTTGCATTTTCAAATTATGCCACGTTGAACATATTGTGGATGGGAGCTCAGCTCTCATGTCTGGCCTTGTTTCCAAATATCTTGCATTTGGATTTTCGCGACGATGACGCCTGGAATATTGCATCTGATTGAGAACATGTCCTTACCTGGATACCATTGAATACCTAGTGTTTTTATCGAGTTTCCTTCATCGAATGATAGTGGTAAGTGAACCTCTCTGTCGGCATCTGCAATTCCTAATAAGTAACAACTTCTCGCTATTGCTGGCCCATTTTCGTAATGGGAAACCACCTCGATTCAGCATAGTAGCAAGTTCATGTTGCATCTTCACTGCTTCATCTTCTGAGTCTGCGCCGTGCATAACATCGTCCACCTAGAAATTTTCCATGGCATTCTTTGACGCCAGCGGATAGTCTTCTCGTTCATCAGCCAATTATTGTAGTGTCCGAACCACCAAATATGGTGCCGCAGCAGTGCCAAAGGTGACGGTGTTGAGCTGGTACGTTTTAACTTCTCCTTCTATATCCCTCCACAGAATGAGTTGATAGGCCGCATCTTCCGAGGGTACCCAGATCTGCCTATACATCTTAGTAATGTCTGCTACGAAGACGAATTTATGTTTTCGCTATATAATCGAAAATGTCATCTTGTAGCCGTGGACCAATAAAAAGATGATCATTTAAGGATTTGCCGTTGGACGTTTTGCAAGATGCGTCAAAAACTATGCGCGGTTTTGTTGTAGAACTTGATTCTTTTGTGACCGCGTGGTGGGGGATGTAATAATGAGCGTTTTTTAGCGATCTACTCCATCATGTGTACTACGAGTAGTTCCTTGTATTCGTTGAATACCCTTTTATATTCATTAGCAAATGATGGGTTATTTCGGAATTTTCGTTCCAACTGCAGATATCTAACCAGAGCAGATTTATGGGAGAGGCCCAAGCTAGGGCGTTTTCTTTCCTTAAGTGGAAATTGTACCATATATTTGCCATCATCTTGTCGCTGGTGTGTTCGGCAAAAGTGTAGTTCACATTTCTCCTCATCTGCCGATATCATTTTCTTTCTTGCTATCTCTTCAAGTTCCCAGAACTTAAGAAGCATCTTTTGAAGGTCGTGTTCACAACCTTCGGTTGTTGTGTGAAGCGATGTGATCGCCGTTTGGTTTTTAGGCGAGATGCAACCGGAGACCACCCAACCAAGTTCAGTCTTTTGAGCCATGGGGGTGCCTGGATCGCCTTTCACAATGCCTTCCTGAATAATAAATTAATATACATCGCTGCCAAGTAGAACGTCTATGTATATTGCCTGACTTATTAAATGTCGGATCGGCGAGCTGAATATTTTGAAGGTGGCTCCAAGTGACGCAGCGAATGTTGTGCGTCGGGAGAATAGCTGTAAGCTTAGGTAAAACTAGCGCATTTAGCTGTAAGCTGAATTGCTTATTAACATTTGAGAATATCGTCAGTGTTACCTTGTGTTTAGAGACGCCGGTATAGGTTTCTCCAACACCTAATATACTGTCGTGGTTTTCTTCTTTACGGAGATTTAAGCGTTGCGCTGCAGACTCAGAAATGAAGGAGTAGTGCTCGCAGTAGCACTGGTTGGCCAGTGGATGTGACCACCTTAATGAGCGGAGTAGCCAGAAGAACAGTTTGTATTCGGTTGTTTTCGGCTATGTACGTATTGTGTGCTGAGGCAATTCTGTTGGAGGAGGTTGGATGCTCCGATTTTTCTGACTGTGATGTCTGAACGGAAGCGAAGCTTTGTTAAGCAGGTAGCAGACTAGCTCCTGTCGGCATCTCATTCGATGCTTCATTGAGATGCAGCAACGAATGGTGCTTTTGTTTGCATACGAAGCACATGAACATGCTTGTACAATTTTGCATTGAATGTACATTGGATAAACAATTGATCAAAACAACAGATTGTTCCTTTTAACAAGGTCCTGTCGTTTCTTCGGCCTCAACGCCTTGAACTTGAAACAATTCCTGATTGAATGCGAACCCTGACACATTGAACATTTAGAAACCGTGGAATTATGTGAACGAACGATATTTACAGCAGGTATTTTCACTTTAGTGTGAGTTGTAGGAAATGAGGATTCTCCTAGGATATCTAATGTTCTAGATCTCGTAAGAAGGAAGTCCTCAAGAAAGTTAAATGTTGGATAATCTACGTAAGCTGCAATGGTTGATTCCCATAGACTTCTAGTGACAAGCGGTAATTTTTGCACAGTGTTGAAAATAAGAACATCTTCTCAGGGTGAAACCGGAACTCCAAGATTCTCTAAAGAATGTTTCGCTTCGTTGGTTGTATCTAGAAGCAACTTCAGATCTTCTGCTGATTCCTGCGATAGTTTTGGCTGGTCAAAAAGCAACTTAAATTTGTTGTTTTTAAGTAATGGTAGGTTTTGATACTGTATTTCGTAGTAAACGTTCAGCTTCACCACTTAGATTGGCCTTCAAGTAATGAAGCTTTTGCACATTTAAGATTTCAACAGTTCGTATTTTAAATTCACGCACGATTTGCCGGTATTTTTTAAAGTGTCTTAATTAGATATAAAGAATCCGGCTCGAAGGACCACTATGTGCGCTAGGACACTTAGCGAATTAATAAAAAAAACTCTGCCTTTTCTTTGCAGCTGATATATTTTAATTTACTTTAGTTTCGGGGTGAAATTAATGAAAGTAGCCTCAGCGAATGCACTATCCCGAAACGATATGCAATGAGAAAAATTAAACTCTTTGAAATTTATTTCAGACGATATTTTATTACCACTGTCCAAGTGGGTGAGAAAATTGGGAATTACCAACATTCGTCTCCTTTGCCCAAGCGAAACCTTCCTTCAAGTAACTGTTTGCGGTTGTCTCCAATTATCTGGTCATTGAACCTAGACTACCGGCTCTTCTAATTGAAAATACAGCTGATTCTTGCTTCCTTCTTTTGCACTCATCTTCCTCCAATACATCCGCATCGATTTCCACTGCCTCACATACAGATCAGTGGGTGCAGCCAATTACCAAGAACATAGCATTTTTTATGAATGCACAATTTGTTTGGTGTGCGGAGTATTGGCTTTTAGAGCTGTCTGATTTCCGTCGGCAAAATTGCAATTATTATCAAATTTCTCCTTTTGCCGACGGAAGTTGCGCTTTTGTGGATTTCGCACCTCGATCATTTTCGACGGCGATTTGAACTTGCACGTTTAGGAAGATGGTCCATGTTGCTTCGCAACAAAAAAATAATAATAATAAAAATCTTAATATTTTACTACTGTTGGTGGGTGAATTCAATGTTAAAATAGGATTAATCTTATTAAATACTAGGTAACTAATGAAAAAAGATTATTTAACGAGCCAAAAACTCGATGAAAACCACGAGGAGAAAGAAAAATGATGTTCATCCACGGAAACTTTCCTCGGTCTGTGGGATTACTGGATACCCTTTTTGTAGAGAATATTTTGCATGAAGAATTTGTTTTAAACAGCTGTTAACAGTAAAATAAATAAGTTTATTCAAAGAGTTATGGGACAAAGAAACAAAAGATAATTAATGTAATTCAAAATGGAATCTGTTTAGCAAAACATAAAATATACGTTCAACATATTCTCGGTATCGGGGTGAAGCTGTGGTTGTATATATAAATCCCTTATTTATCAAGTAATACTATTATTTTAGTGCATTCATGTAAAATTTCATATAAATGTGATTATTAATTCGCGTTTTATCTCTAGTTAAACAGAATCATAATGGCAACTGAGACGATGATGGTGAAAATTGAGCATCGCGCTGTTCACCAGGGTTCCGCACCTTCATTATCAACTGTGCAAAAGTGGTCAAGTGAGTTCAAGAGAGGCAGAGAGAAAGCATTGAAGACGACCCCCGCTCCGGCGCCCCGGCTACTGCTTGGACGGGAGAAAGCATCAAAGAAGTCGAAAAACTTGTTCTTGAGGATGCCCGAATAAAGGTGAAAATGATGGCAGAGATCACCAAGCTTTCAATTGGTACCATTCACACCATTCTTTATGACCATCTTAACCTTTCAAAGGTCAGTGCAAGGTGGGTGCCACGAATGCTCACAGCGCCTCAGAAAAAAGTGAGAATCGCATGCTGTAGAGAGCTTTGTGAGATGAGAACGCGGACGGTGTTATGGATCGAATTGTTACTGGGGACGAAACATGGGTCCACCACTATAACCCTGAAAGCAAACAAGAGTCCATGCAGTGGCATAAAAAAGGAACAGACCCCCCGAAGAAGTTCAAAGTCACTCCGTCTGCCGGGAAGCTCATGGCCACAGTTTTTTGGGACTCAAAGGGAATCTTGCTCATTGAGTACAAAAAAAAAGGTGAAACCATCAACGCCACATCCTACGCTTCCACTCTGCATAATTTGCGGGAGGAAATTAAAAAGAAAAGACGGGGTAAACTCGCACCGGGTGTGTTACTTCTTCATGACAACGCTCCTGTTCACATGGCGCGAGTTTTCAAGGCTGCTGCGCGAGATTGTGGTTTCGAAGAAATCCAACACCCACCCTATAGTTCAGACCTTGCCCCTAGTGATTATTTCCTGTTTCCGGATTTGAAAAAATGTCTTCGTGGAAAAAGATTTTCGGATGATGAAGAACTCAAGTCGGCAATAAATGGGTATTTTGCAGAGAAAGAGGAAATTTATTTTTTTGAGGGTTTAAAAAAAAGCTTATCTCAAGATGTAACAGATGCATTGATGTTAGGGGAGATTATATTGAAAAATAAAAACAATTTAAATTGAATTCGCATTTTCCTTCATATCGATACCGAGAATATATTGAACGCCCCTCGTAGGTACAGTTGCGTAAAAAAATTTAGATTTTAGATTGTTTCATTTTTTGTCAACGGTTCTCTTAACGATTGAATTTTTTAAATTATTCATTTGCGATACTGGAAATTAATTTTCTACTATATAATCCACCAGCTGATTCACAAATTGAAGAGCACTACCACTGCTGACAGTTGTTTTGGGTTCAGATAGGGTTTCAATTTCGCTGTCAGAGTCAGTTATATTTTCGCCGTCCAAATTTTCAATTGCTCTATCTTCTACTACCCAGTCTCGAATTTCTGCATTTCCAAATTCATTTCCTGGCGTGATTTGGACTAGAAGACGAGCCAATGCAAATTCGTCACCGCTCTCTTGACGAAGCTATTGAATTAGAGTTGAGAGGGGTAAATCATCGTCTTCATCCCATACCAATTCTCGAGGCAATATTTTCGACCAACATTTTTCTATACTCTTCGACGTTATTTGAGTCCACACTACTGCCTCAAGTAGAAACTTTTTGTATGATATTGTAAAATGTTTGTGTTAGATATTCAAGACAACAACCATTGTTCCATATAAATCTAGTGTAACGCGCACGTTTATCTGTCATTGGCATAACCGGAATTGACTTTGAAATAAAGCACACTTCATATGAATTATTATCGAAGCACGAGGTCTTTCTTTTACATATATCGGTTTTTCATTTGTAAATATTCCTGGTGAATATTCAATAGTTTGTGTGGGTACAAATGATTAATTGATTATTATTTTTAATATTCTTGTTTATGTTACAAAATTTAATTTACAAAAAATCGATTAGTATGGCATTGCCGTCTGCCTGATTGACATTAAATTTAACACTTAATAACAAAAAATTTTAAAGTGTAAATATTGTGATATCCTGAATATGTACATATTTAATTAATTTTTGATCTTATAGCATTAAAAGTTCTCATTTATGATTTTGTCTGGATAAGTTATGGCTGATTCATAATAGGAAACAAGTTTTTTAACATTGTTTTCACAATTGAGGAATGCTATAGTGTCTTCTTTCGATTTCGTGTCGCTACCTAAAAAGTATCTTCGTATTTCCTTGCGAATAGGGCATCTGCCAATGAAATGGATAACATCTTCCCTCTTTGATAGATTACAAAGGCTGCAGTAGATTGGTAGATCAGGACGATGCGTTCTCCTCTCATTTTGAATAGGGACGATATTATTTCTTTACTTTTGTTATTGTGTAGTAGTTCTTATCACACAAATTATGCTTTAAGATACTGTATGTCAATCTACGCTCTATGATATAGCCTTATTGAGACAATCTTCTCTATATTTTTCGTCCACTTTTCCCATGATATTATATAGCACCTCACTGAAGTATCTTCCAGTCCCATCTACGAAGTTGAATTCTATTCCGCAATACGTTGCCAGCTCTTCTAAATGTTTATACCACAGGGTTCTCCTTTCGATTTTCCTCCTTGCTATGATTTTTGGAAGTCTGTCGTCAGGCATCTCTAGAATTTTAATAAGGTAATCCGCATGCAGTTTCAGTGTTTTGACGAATAGTGGAAATAAACCTTTTTCAATGCTTATCATATAATTGGGCGTTGTACTCGGTAGACTAAAGATTCTTATTATGAAATATCTTAACAATTTCTCAACGGTTTCGTACTGGATATATCCCCAAGATTGTGCTGCATATATAATTACTGACTCAGCTACAGCTTGGAACACTTTATATTTCACACAAGGGTCGACTAGATTATTTGAAAAACATCTTTTCCAGGTTGCACCTATGGCACTTTTGGCTTTTATTAGTCCGTCTTTTAAGTGAGGTTCGATATATAGATTGAAAGTAATAATCACTCCAAGATACCTATATTGTTTCACCGTTTCGATGGGCTGACCGTTAAAATGCCAGTTCTCATTTCCACATAATCTGCCTCCAGATCCCTTTTTAAAAATCATAATTTTTGATTTTTCGAGGTTTATCGTAAAATTCCATAATTGGCAGTACAAATCCAGGCGATTAATCATAAGTTGAAGGGATTCTGGTGAATATGCAAAAATTACCACATCATCTGCGAACAAAAGAGCCTTTATTAACACTCCAGCAATCTCAATTCCTCCTGGAAAGAAGTCTACAAGGTCATCTATATATATGGCGAAGTGATTCGGGCTAAGTGCACAACCTTGTCTTACTCCCGATGATGTTTCGGACCACTCTGAAGTCTCGATTCCGCTCCATACTGTTGAATGATTTTTTTCATAGATGTTATCAAACGCTGCCTTGAAATCAACGAAAAAGGCAAATAATTTTTTTCTTCTTTTTATGTTCTATGATAGACAGTACAATGTTTTGCAGTACGAAGTTGTTGTCTACCGTTGAATTGCCTTTTCAAAATCCTGCTTGGTATTCTTTGCTCACTTTAGAAGTTTTGTGAATATCTTATACGATGAATTGAGAAAGGATATTCGTCCGTAATTTGTTGGATCTGTTATATTGCCTTTTTAGGAGTAGGAAATATAATAGCTTCTTTAAAATCTTACGATATACGAGTATTACCCGTTTCTAATATTTGATTAAATATGGTTGTTATTTTTTCGATGAAGTTGGCAGACGCATATTTAAGGAATTCCATGGCGATCCTATCTGTCCCTTGTGCCTTTCCATCCTTTAGCTTTATTAACACCTTCCAAACTTCATCCTGTGTTATAGGCGCGTCTAGTATCTCATTGGTAATGAAATGTGTTGCGTAATGAATGTGAGGACTATTCACTACAGGGTTTAAAAGTGTTCGGAAATGGTTCATCAATGTATTCCCGTTCAATTGCGCCCCAATTTGAGGCGTTTTGCCGTTGAACCTTTTTACCGCCGTCCAAAAATTGTTCGTATTCTTGCCAAAAGTTAGTTTGAGAGCTTCGTTTTCGAAATAAACTTTCTTTTCTTTTGTTTAAAGGTTTTGTTTGCTCATATATATAATAAAAATTGCCAAGTTTTCGGAAAGCCTTGAGCCATCCGAACGACTTTTCATTCGTTTTGCATCTCTCCTTTGGTTTCGAACTTTTTCTTTGAACATACATGCAGGGTGGAAACGATCTTTTGATCAGATCTACAATTCCTCCAATGCTGCAATGAATGTCTGTGTTTAGGTGTAAATCAAGATTGTGTCTGTAATTAGTGGCATTTGACTCTCTCCATAACAATTTAGAAGGTAAAAGTATGTCTCGTACCTCTTCACAAATGATAGAACTTTTTCTTTTCAATACAAATCGCTTTATTCAATACAGTAACAATTCACAATTTAATCGTTTATCTAAATAAAATGGAATTTCTCAACCGCTTATACTTTTCTTATCTCTTACTTAAACCACTTAATCACTTCTCCTAATTAACACTTTAAATTCAACTGATGAACTCACTTGCATAATTTTTGGATGCTGATATTTATACTCAAATTATATGAGTATATTTCGAGAAAAATTCTCTCCATCCAGCGTCATATACAATTCCCATTTGGCAAGAAAATTCGATTCCATTCTCCATTCACCAATGTTTGAGTCTTTGTTATTCAAGTATCGAAGTCTTCTGCTAGGTAAATCTAGATGACGCTGCTCACATTTAATTGGTTATCACAATATTTTAAGCAAATTAATTACGTTTTGGTCCATCTCCAATTAAATAATTCTGAATTTTGCAAACGACCACCAACTACCAAAATGTCGTCATCATTTAATTGGGGGCTCAATGATAGTATTTTACTTCGTTTATCCAACTGTTTTCTTGTCTTAATGCACCTTAGCTCTTCGGGAAAAACTCTTTGTTGTATAGCTCGTATGATCGCGTTGCGAGCATCTTTGAGTTCCTTAGCTGACAAAGTGGTTATTTCCTTAATAGCGCATTTAATTCTAGTTTGAGAGTCCTTTACTTTTTTATACTGCTGCACTCTAGTTTGCTTTGGCTTGTGATCTTTGCAACTGGCAATAAATCTTCTGCAATAGGCCGCTACTCTTATTAACTTGTTGTAACAAGAATATCTTTCAGTTATATCATCAGTGATTTGTATCCTTACTGTCATAACCTTTCTTGTTTCGGGAACGTCGACCGATGCATATTGGTTTTGTGATGGCCAATTATCAGAATTTCCTTCTAGCCATTTTGGACCCTTCCACCATAGTTGATTGTTCACCATAAATTCAGGTAAGCAACCTCTAGAAGCACAGTCAGCTGGATTTTCTGATGATTGCACATGTTTCCATAGTTCGGGTTTGATTGCATGTTGTATCTCTGATACCCTGTTGGCAACAAACGTCTTCCAGGTCGATGGACATTTCTGAATCCAAGTTAAGGTTATTGTGGAATCAGTCCAGGCGTATACATTACCAACTTGTGTGCCATATGTCCGTAATGTGTCTGTCATTAATTTTGACAGTAAATGAGCTCCGCATAACTCCAATTTGGGAAGTTGAAGTTTCATGCGTATCGGCGCAACCTTTGTTTTTGCGCTTATAAGTCTGGTAACAAAGTGACCATTGGACAAGGAAACTCTGGAGTAAATTACCGCTGCATATGCTGCTTCTGAGGCATCACAGAAACCATGAAGCTCGATTTTCTTGCAATTGTCCGACTCTATCCATCTTGGAATTCTAATTTTTTCGACTTCAGTGATATTCTTCTTTAACTTGTTCCATTGTTTTTGTAACTTCACTGGAAGAGTTTCATCCCAATCGATTTCCGACTTCCAGATTTGCTGCATCAGAATTTTTGCTTTTACCGTTACTGGGGCTAACCAGCCAAGAGGGTCGTACAGCTTAGCTATTTCGGATAAAGTTTGACGTTTTGTCTGTGACATCTGCTTTAAAGTGATCGCGTCTAAGTGGGTCTTAAACTGGAATGTGTCACTTATTGGGCTCCAATGGATGCCTGATGTTTTGATGGTGTCATCAACGGCAAAATCGACTTTGTTTACATTTCTTGATTCGATTGGAATATCCTTAAGCAGTCTTTTGTCATTTGCAGCCCATTTTCGCAGGTGAAACCCAGCCTTCTCTAACATATCAATGAGTTGCCTTTGTGCTTCTTTGCATTTTGTGATTGCGTCTTGTCCGGACATTACGTCATCAACGTAAAAATCATTTTTCGCTATTTCCGAGGCGACTGGAAACTGCAGTTTTTCGTCTTCAGCTAGTTGTTGTAGCGTTTTTATTGCCAAATATGGTGCTGACGCTGTACCATAAGTAACTGTGGTAAGTTTATACTCCTTGATGGTTTGGTTTTTGGCACTTCGCCATAATATCCGCTGATAATCTTGATGATCCTTATGTAACTCAATTTGGCGGTACATTTTCTCTATGTCTGCACTAAAGACATATTTGTGTTTCCTCCATCGCATTAATATAGTAGCTATATCATCTTGGAGCCTTGGGCCTACTAGCATTAAATCGTTTAGGCTTACATCGGTTGATGTTTTAGCTGATGCATCGAAGACGACTCGTAATTTTGTGGTTAAGCTGTCCGGTTTTATGACAGCATGATGAGGCGTATGAGTAGTATGGTTTTTTCTCCTGCGGATTGTTTGATTCCACTTCGATCATGTGACCGAGCCTTAAGAATTCGTTCACCTCATCAGTGTATTCTTGCTTGAGTTGTGGATTTCTATCGAATTGAGCTTCAAGTTGACAAAATCGTGCAAATGCTCTGTTTTTTGATTCTCCTAATTTGCTGGTATTAGTTGTTTCTTTATTAAAAGGGATTTTTACTACATATCTCCCATTGTTTTTCCGGTAGTGTGTTTCTTTATAGAACGCTTCACAGTCTATCTCCATTTGTGTTTGTTTTCTTGGTTGTGAAACTTCCTCCAACTCCCAAAATTGTTCTAGTTGTTTATCAACTGATTTTTGGGCTACAAGTCCAATGATTCCTTTACTCCAAGAAACTTCAGATTTTGCTCGTCCTGATATAAGCCATCCTAACCGTGAGTTTTGGGCTATTAGGGAAGTTGAAGTTGCGTCATCCCTTCTTATACCATCGAGAATAACATCTCCAAATATATCGGCTCCGATAATTAAGTCTATAGTTCCAGGAATATCGTAGGTTGGATCGGCCAGCTCTATACCTTTAAGGTCTCCAAAGCTCACGCGTTTTACTTGGTTTGATGGAAGTTGGCTTGTTAGTTTATGCAGAACAAGGGCTTCAACCTGGAGGTTGAGCTTTGATGGAAACCATGAAGTTATTGTGAACTCGACTTTGTGTTTGGACGTGCCGGTTTTCATAGCGCCTAAGCCACTCACTTCAATGTTCACTTCTTGTTTCTTTAGCTTTAATAATTGCACAACTGATTCCGTTATTAACGTTGCTTGAGCACCTGGGTCAATAAGTGCTCGTATCTTGACACTGTGGCCATCACTGCTGCTTGCATAGACAATTGCTGTTGCTAGAACAACATTTTGATCTAGGTAACTATGGTTCACCTGTTTTTGTTGCATTTCCATGTGCAACATTGTATGATGCTTCTTGTTGCACTGTTTGCATGTACGTTTGCTTGGACATTGAGTTTGCTTAGCATGTTGCAAGCAGTTATAACAAAGTTCCGCCTGTTTGATTTGTTTACATCTTTCACTTGGCGTTAAGTTGTTGAATGTTGGGCATTTGTATATTATGTGATCGCCCTTGCATATGTGGCATTGTGTTACTGCCTTGGATCCGACGTGGAAATTACGTATTGCGTGTTTTGCTTCATCCCCACATTTTTGTTGCTTTTTTGCTGGATTCAGAACTTCTAAGGCTTGGTAACGTCTTTCCATGAATTCCAAAAGCGTTTTTAAATCGGGCATTTTATTGGGTTCTGTGAGGCTTTGCTCGAACAAATTTCTGGACTCTAGATCAATTGATTTTGTTATCAGGTGTACAATCATTGGGCCCCATGACGTGGTATTGAAGCCCATATTGTTTAGAGCAGCTAAGCCCTCCTTGATAGCATCCAGAGAATTTTTAATATTATTAGCTGATGTCGAATTTCCTTGATGCCCGGAACTGAGCATTTTGTCGATGTGAATTGACACAATTTTTCGTTCGTTATTATATCGAGACTTGAGCGTTTCCCAAGCACTCTCGTAGTTCTCACTCGAAAAGGTAAATTGCTGAATTAAATGAAAAGGTTCGCCTTCTAAGTGAGTCCTTAAATATTCCATTTTTTCTGTAGTACTTAGACTACTTTTGTTATGAATTATTGCAACAAACAGATCGTAGAATGATTGCCACTCCAAGTAATTTCCTTTAAACGTAGGAATTTTTATTGGAGGTAGTCTAGACTCTGTTTGCCTTGTTTCTTCTCCTCGGTTTTGTTTGTTAATTTCACCTAGCCTGGTCGCCATTTGATGAAGAAATCGATTTATATCTTGTTTCACACCTTTATAGTCATTGTTAGTGACATACTTCGAATTGAGATCAGCTTCCGTAGCATTTGTCATGAATTCTTCATGAAAGTTAGTAAGATTATTCAGTTGCTCTAGCAGCATTTTCTGCTGGTAGTCATGAATTTCTTTGGAATACTGCTCTAAAGTTTCTTCAAATTCTTCAATATTTGATATCACTGCTTCAATTTTTAGTTGTAGTTTTCTTAGTATATGATTTTGGGTTGCTGAGTTTTCCGTTGAACTTGATGTACTAGATAACTGTGCTGGCTTAGTGACTGGAGGAATTATGGCCACCAAGTTGGTTTTTAGTATTTCATACATTTCCTTGACTCGTTCAAACGTATTTCTTCCCATATACGGAGTGTCGTGTGCAATTACATTCTTTACTTTTTCATGATTAAAAGAAAAATTTTCCCAAAATTTCGTAAATTTTTTTGATTCGTTCGTCTTTGTACTACTGAGTTTTTCGGGATGCGCTGTCTTTTCCAACGTTTATTTTTATTTTCTCTAGCTCCTCTGCTAACTTCTTCTGTTCTGCAATAATGATGAAGACTTCGGTTTTATCTATTTTGGAATCCATCGCTGTTATTTTTTATTTAATTAATGTTCTGTTTGATTTGTTTAATTATGTTATACCAGTGTTTTAAGCCCTGGTATACGCTTGAAATTCGTGAGATAATGTTAATAATTTTTCTGTTTTCTATAACCAGTGTTAGTTGCCCTGGTAACGCCTTATGTAGTATTTGTTTTATGTTTTTCGCTCGAAGGACCAATGTTTTGTCCGTAATTTTCAATTCAAGAGATTCCTTACCGCTGGTGGGGGGAAATCTTTTAAGTGAAACTACTTCGTTGACTCTTAATAACAAAAGGCGATTTTATTTATTAAATAGCTTCAATTTATACAGAAATTTTGCTTACTTTAACAAAAAGAAATTTGTACAGAAAATTTGCTTATTTAACAAAAAAAAAGAATTAATATACAATTGACACTCCAGCGCGACAGGTAAACGTACTTTTTGTCTATTCGACACTTTACGTATTGTGCGGTTGCAACTTGAGTCATTAAATTGTTGTTGTCACAACAGGCTGGATGAGTGCAGTTACATTGGGGGGAAAATAAGGGGTCCGCCATCTAACGTTTTTTTTTCAACTAGTGCTTATTTCGTGAATGGTAACACTTAGCTCATGTCTGATTTGACAGATAATTAGTTTTATCCTTCCGGTTAATAATGGAAAATAATTTCATTCAAATGGCTGCCTCGGCTGGCCATGCAGTAGCCTACACGATCGGTCCAATTTTTAAGCACATTATCGATTGTGTGCAGCTGTATTTCACCAATGGCTTCACGAATATTGTCCTTTAAAGCGTCAATTGTCTCTGGCTTGTCGGCGTAACACTTATCTTTTACGGCACCCCACAAATAATAGTCCAACGGTGTCAAATCGCTGCTCCGAGGTGGCCAAACGACATCAGCTCTGTGGCTGATAATGCGATCTTCAAAAACACGGCGCAAAACATCGAGTGTAGCTTCGGCTGTGTGGTACGTAGCGCCGTCCTGTTGAAACCAAATGTTGCCAATATCCTCCTCTTCAATTTTTGTGAACAAAAATTCGTTCAACATGGCCCGATAACGATCGCCATTGACTGTAACGGCCACTCCTTGCTCATTTTCGAAGAAAAATGGCCCAATTATGCCTCTGGACCAAAATCCGCACCAAACAGTGACTCGTTTTGGGTGTATCGGCTTTTCAATGTATGCGTGCGGGTTTTCTATGCCCCAAATGCGACAATTTTGCTTGTTTACATACCCGCCAAGATCAAAATGAGCTTCATCTGAAAAGATGATTTTTTTGGCAAAATCGGCATCTTCTCTAAGTTGATCGCAGGCCCACTTAGCGAAGCGAAAACGCATTGGATGGTCAGTTGGCTTCAACCATATTCGTTCAGCGGAAGGATAAAACTAATTATCCGTCAAATCAGACATGAGCTAAGTGTTACCATTCACGAAATAAACACTAGTGGAAAAAAAAAACGTTAGATGGCGGACCCTTTACATGCACACAAAAGCGCCATCCATACTTTTGAATGGCATGAAGCATCATCCAGTAACAACAATGCTTTCTGGGGGGAGAATATTTTTTGCCAAATTTTGTTTTAACTGGAAAAGATTTAGATCATATGATAAGGTAAATAATGAAGAGCGTAACTTAATTCAGGAACAAAAACTTGGTGAGACCAATTCCCAAAGATTTATTTTGTCATCCATGCATTTTTAGAAGACTTCTTCTTCCTCTGAGCGAGCTGATTAAGCTGATGCTCTAGCGTGCGCATATTACGCTTATCAGCGTAATGTAGCGACAGGAAATATTTGATTTTCTGCCAACTACAGTCAAAAATGTTGTTGGAAGCGAGTGCAGCGTCCGCAGGGTCCTTCACATTGCCTCGAATATGTTGAAGAATAGCTCATTAGATCGGTTTGGATTTAAATATGTCGAAATCCTTCAGAATACCCTCTACAGCATGCACCCACGATACATACTGCGCCGAGTTTCCATCAAACACCTGCAACTCCTTTACACAGCCGGGCAGACGACTGATGTCTCTAAGTTGAGCTTCATTCTGTGGACAGGTTAGCTCAACTAACTGACTAACGGCAGATTCTACTGAAGTCGCTTGGACTGTTTCAACTGTCCTGCTTTCGACACATACAACGCGCGACTTGATTCCCTTTAATTGGCCAATGATGGAGTTCACGGCACAATTAAATTCGTTTACAGCCTTTTAAAGTTCATCCATTTTAACAAAAATATAAAAAATAAACTCACCTTGAAAAGCAGATGTGATTTAAGATGAGTTGATATATGTATATAATAGATCTCAGGATGTTTTTTGTATAATTAATAATTTTTATAATACTTTATAATAATTTTATAATATATAATTTTGTTTTAATTTAAATAATTTTTTGTTATATAATATCTAATTAAACTATGTTTGCTTATGTTAATGAACTGGGTTGGTTAATAGGCACGGTCTGATCATTTTGCATGACAATGCTAGACCTCTTACCTCACAAGTAACGATGCAAAAACTGTTGCAGTTGGGATTTGAAATTCTTCCGCATCCACCGTACTCTCTTGGTATTTCCCCAACGGATTACCATCTTTTCCACAATCTGGATTCAATTCAATTCAATTGTGGGAAGAAGGTTTTCCGAAACCGAGCAGAGGTCATAAAAGCCTATGGAGATTTCATTGCCTCAAAAAGTCAGCACTTGTACGAAAAAGGAATATTTGAACTTGTATCACGTTGGAAGAATTCCAACGGATCCTATTTTGATTGAATAAAAATTTACGGGGAAATAATATTGGCTTTTCAATTTTTACTATAAAATCGAACATTTTATTTAGTACAGCCCAATAATAAATTTTTCTTAAGATTGTTATAGATTGAATAGTATAGTATGGGTTGTTAAAAAAATGGCTTAAACGAATGAGTAATCAGACCTGGTTCGAAGACAAATATGAAACTTCGCGTTTTTCAACTTTTTTATTTTGTTTAACACACCAATTTTTTTTTCTTACTTATATTATTTTATTCTGTAAGGCTAAATTTCACTTCCTTTCACTTTTTGCACGAGCAATTCTATGTGTTAAAAATTAAAATATAAAAAATTGTTTACTGATTGTTTCTCGTTAAAACCTTTTCGGTTTAGTTCTATTGGCCCGAAAAATAGTTAGCCGTAATCGCGAACCAAAGTTGGACCGAAAATATTTCAAAGGAAACCGATCTCGGAAGGTTCGAGTTAGTCGCTTTTAGTTGCAAATGTTGAATATTGTAAGCAACCTAATCATGGTACGAATTACCTCACCGTCAATCCACTTATCTAGTTGATTTCCGATGTGTCTGGCAGTGACGAAAATTTCGAGCAAAATGTGCTTACATAATGTTAATGTGCACATAAGCACACCACCTACCGCCACAAGTGCAATATTTTTGGAAATTCACCTTAATTCAATCAAGTATACTTCTTTCGTAACGCTTGTTTATGCCCCTCGGCTTACGCAACAGTTCACCAGAAATTCAACGCTTAACCAATTTAATTCTGAGAAACTTCATTAAGGAGAGACTATTAGTTATTTATATGGATGACATATTAATTGCATCGAAAGATTACCGAACCCATTTGCAAACTCTACGCGATGTTTTCTGCACTTTACGCCAATTTTTTTTTTTTATATTTTACGCCCGCCTAAGGGGTTATGACACCCTTTTACTATTGCCAGGGCTCGAGCGGAAAGATAGAAGGAGGAGAAAAGAAAACATTGTTGTGATGTAGTGGTTTGAAACTCAGGTATATTTGGTTTCTCACACACTCTCACACTGTCTCCTCTGAAATACCTAACCTCTCTGCACATGCCCCCAATAGCGTTTCTTTCCCTAATTTCGATCTTAAAACCGGAGCTAAATATCCCAATTTCATTAGGTCCATATTATAAATTCCTCACCTGAAAATGTGTCTAATGCCCATTCAATTACCATCGCCCTCAGAATCTTCGTCCACCTGCCCCATTTTTGACCCCCTTTTGCCTCCCACAGTTAAAATTACCCACCAAACTTTTGACACAATAGAATGTCGTTATGCACTTTCCAGGCTTAGAGAAAAAAGACGTACGAGAATATGCGTCTCCTTCTAGCGTATCTGCATGACAAATCAGACTCAGTTTGTTATGGAAAAAGTAAAACAGGCGTCATTGTCTCCATACAGCAGGAAGGTCTCCCTACTGACCTTACAAGTCTGAGAAACTCATATATCAAATTCCACGAGATTTTCTATATGTCTCCCCAAAAAGTCTCAGACGACCTTTCTGCTTTCGGTAGCTATGTGCACTCAAAAAGGATCTCACACGCCCAACGGAGCAGAACGGACAATGACTAATTTTTTCGTCCCTAACGTGCTACCGCTGCCAGTGTTTCGACCTTCCACTTATACGCCCTCTCTAAATAGCTTTCCCCTTACCTTCTACTATCAGAACGTAAGAGGACTGCGACCTAAGAGTGCCGTCTTGCGCCAATCTTACGCTCTCCCATTTGAGGTATACGCTCTGACCGAAACTAATCTAATTCCCGACATAAAGAATCAGGAATTATTTCCCCCTAGTTTCAATGTTTTACGAGACGACAACCTTACCCATCCAAATGATGATCCTCCCAGTCGAGGTGTCCTATTGGCCGTTCGCAATGACTTAAACTCTTCTCCAATCGCTGTTTCTACTTTCTCTAAGCTTGACTACGTTTCAGTAAAGATAATACTTCCTTTCAGGTTCCTGTACGTTACGTGTTTTTACATCCTACCGGCGCAACCTATCGAATGCTACCAAATCGCTATCGATACAATTGCTCAAATATTTAATTTATCTGATCCTCTCGATGATATCATCGTATTCAGCGATTTCAATCTACCTCAGCTGCACTGGACTCTATGATATGATGGATCTTTTTTATCGCTAACCCTAACTCGATTAAAGAATTTCTCTTCTTGGATGAGCTCACAGACTCTAGCTTATGCCAAGGTAGTGGGGTCTCCAACTATATGGGTAGATAATTAGACCTCATTTTCACCACTGACCCCATATACTCCTCTGTCTCGCTCTGTCCCCTTTCACTATCGACAATTGATAACTTTCACCCACCACTTCTTCTTTCTCTTTTCGATCACTCTTCTATCCGCCCCGCCCCATCTGCAGCAGCCTTTTCTTACGACTTTCATAAAGCGAATTTCCGCAAAATTAACGCATATCTTAGTAAGTGTTCTTTTGATTTCGCCAATATGCCCCTAAAAAGTGTTCTCTCTATTTTCTGCAGAGAATTATTTCTCTCTATGTCCCCTTTTCGCGCAATAAGACCCCTTCTACGAGCGCTCCGTGGTATAATCGTAAACTTCGCACTTTACGTAACAAGAGAAACAAATTATGGGCAGTTTTCCTCCGATCCAACTCTTTTGCTGACTATTCAAACTATCTCGGGTCATACCATCAATTCGTTTAAGCTTTATAACGTTCTCTATCAGCGATACCTTGATAGTGCGCAATCAAAGCTTATAAACGATCCTAAGTCTTTCTACCAATTCGTTAACTACAAAAAAAATCTGACGGTTTCCCTCCATCCCTCTCATACGAAAACATATCATCAACCGATCAGCATACCATAGCCATCTTTTTTGCAACTTTCTTTAAGCAATCTTTTGCCGATAATTCCACCGATACAGAAAAAGGGATTAAGAGCGAAGTCACTAATTACCGCCCTATAGCTAAACTTTCTCATATACCCAAACTCCTCGAAAGCATTTTGTATGAAGCCTTAAGCTTCCAGTGCAAATCTTTTATTTCCTCCAATCAACACGGCTTTTTGAAGGGTAGATCAACTACCACTAACCTCGTAGAATTCGTGTCCTATGTTCTCTCAGCCTTAGAAAGTGGTAAAGTAGTTGACGTTATAACAACTGATTTCCGTAAGGCTTTTGACAAGATATCTCATAAACTAATCCTGTTCAAGTTGTCCGTCATGGGCTTTGAACCCATTTTGCTTAAATGGATAACTTCTTACCTGGATAATCGGTTTTATAATGTTCGTTTGAGGTCTGTCCTATCGGCCCCTTTCTTGGCCACTTCAGGTGTTATTCAAGGTAGTCACCTGGGTCCAATTCTCTTCATCCTAACATTAACGTTCTTGAAAGGCTCATTCTCCACTCAGCACTTTCTGCCTATGTTACCTATATCAATTTTTTTAAACCCATCTCCTCACAACACAACTCCAGCCTAATTCAAATAGATCTAAGTAGTTTTTCCACCTGGTGCATCAGGAACTGCTTAGAACTCACTGTTTCCAAATGTCAATCGATTACCTTCTCACGTAAGTGCAAGAAGTCTCCTCAACGAATTTACCATCTCCACGGCCAACCTATATCCGTAGTTGAGTCTATCAGCGACCTTGGCATATTGTGCGACAGGCAGCTTAATTTCCGCTCGCATATTGATGAGATAATTTCTAAAGCAAACTCATCACTCGGCTTCGTTAAAAGATGGTCGAAACAATTCTGCGACCCGTACGTGACCAGATCACTATACATCACTTACGGTCGCTCACTTCTCGGGTACGTTAGTCAAGCGTGGTGTCCCTTTCAACGAGTTCATGTATCCCGAATTGAGAGTATCTTCGAGGTCTACCTTGGAACGATCCTAATCTAATCTTACCTCCCTATCGAGATCGTCTCAAACTCATTAACCTGAATGACCCTTGAGCAACATGCTTTTCATTCACTGACTCCTTTCAGGATCTGTCGATTACACGTCTCTTTACAACTCCACTTTATTTTCCACTAACCCTCGAAATTTACGTTGCCCCCGTCTCTTTTATCTGCCAATCCACCGCACCATATATGGCTCTAACGAAACGATCTCCCATATGCTGCGTAAGATAAAATCCAACCTTACCGTTTATTAGTTTTTAAATCCTAGTTTTTAAGCTTGTATTAAGCCAAATAAATGGGGGCGCTAGCAACCACCAAAATGAAATTAAAAAATTGACCATTTGGGTCCATTTAAGCCCTATGTTCGACAAGCTTTCCGAACCACTTAGCCATTCAGTTTGGGTTAGCCAAATACCTTTTTTTTTTAATAAAAAAAAGAACAACACTCAAGTGGCTATTATTACACTTAATGCCTGTTAAGTTTTTAGGAAAATGGGAAAGAGACAGAAGGAAATATTTTTGGGCTCAGTGGTTATTTCGCTCCATGGGTGGCACCCAACATTTAATGGGGAGACTAAATTATTAGTGTAATTTTTGTATTATAGGCAACCATTCGTCTTACGTGAATTAAGTTGCCTGAAAAAAGAATGTTTTCGGGCGAGGCTGGGATTCGAACACCGAACCTTCCAATTTTTGGAATCCAATACACTACCACAGCCACCCACAATCTTCCACAAAAAAGACCCATTTGGTACTTCTGTTCGGTGGTCCCATTGTTGATGAACTTACGGAATATCTTAATGGAATTGACAATAAGCTTGAGATAGATTTGCCAAAAGAAAGGGAAGAAGCATAGACCTGCACGAGAATTTGCAGTTGGTGATTATGTCGTGATAAAGAAGGTAGATCTGCGGTGGGCAAAAACAAAAACCTTATTCAGCGATTCCGCGGTCGATATGTCATCCGCAATTAATATTTACTGAATGATCGCTATGTCATTAGAAACGTTGACGGATGTCAAATAACTCAACTACCTTACGATGGTTTATTATGGTTAAAACCATACCTTGAATGTATGATTGAAGCCCCTAAAGCAATACTTCTAAAGTAAGATATAAGATCTATGTATCCAAAACATGATTATGATGATGCAAACTAGAACCGAGGTCGATCATTGCCGGTACGGCCGAGTTGTAAGCAATGTACGAGGGGCGTTCAACATATTCTCGGTATCGGGGTGAAGCTGTGATTGTATATATAAATTGACTTATTTATCAAGTAATACTATTATTTTAGCGCATTCATGTAAAATTTCATATAAATGTGATTATTAATTCGCGTTTTATCTCTAGTTAAACAGAATCATAATGGCAACTGAGACGATGATGGTGAAAATTGAGCATCGCGCTGTAATTAAATTTCTCTCTAAGCAAGGAAAAAGTCAAAAAACTATTCGTGAAGAGATGGTGGCTGTTTACCAGGGTTCCGCACCTTCATTATCAACTGTGCAAAAGTGGTCAAGTGAGTTCAAGAGAGGCAGAGAGAGCATTGAAGACGACCCCCGCTCCGGCGCCCCGGCTACTGCTTGTACGGGAGAAAGCATCAAAGAAGTCGAAAAACTTGTTCTTGAGGATGCCCGAATAAAGGTGAAAATGATGGCAGAGATCACCAAGCTTTCAATTGGTACCATTCACACCATTCTTCATGACCATCTTAACCTTTCAAAGGTCAGTGCAAGGTGGGTGCCACGAATGCTCACAGCGCCTCAGAAAAAAGTGAGAATCGCATGCTGTAGAGAGCTTTTGGAGATGTGTAGTGGGAACGCGGACGGTGTTATGGATCGAATTGTTACTGGGGACGAAACATGGGTCCACCACTATGACCCTGAAAGCAAACAAGAGTCCATGCAGTGGCATAAAAAAGGAACAGACCCCCCGAAGAAGTTCAAAGTCACTCCGTCTGCCGGGAAGCTCATGGCCACAGTTTTTTGGGACTCAAAGGGAATCTTGCTCATTGAGTACAAAAAAAAGGTGAAACCATCAACGCCACATCCTACGCTTCCACTTTGCATAATTTGCGGGAGGAAATTAAAAAGAAAAGACGGGGTAAACTCGCAGCGGGTGTGTTGCTTCTTCATGACAACGCTCCTGTTCACACGGCGCGAGTTTCCAAGGCTGCTGCGCGAGATTGTGGTTTCGAAGAAATCCAACACCCACCCTATAGTTCAGACCTTGCCCCTAGTATGTCTTCGTGGAAAAAGATTTTCGGATGATGCAGAACTCAAGTCGGCAATAAATGGGTATTTTGCAGAGAAAGAGGAAATTTATTTTTTGAGGGTTTAAAAAAGTTTATCTCAAGATGTAACAAATGCATTGAGAGATTATATTGAAAAATAAAAACAATTTAAATTGAATTTGCATTTTCCTTCATATCGATACCGAGAATATATTGAACGCCCCTTCGTACGTATACCATTAATATGTAAGCAATGTACAGTGAACTCTCTCATAAGCGGACACTGACGGTACCAAGAAATTTGTCCGCTTATGAGAGGTGTCCGGTTATGAGAAAAAATACGAGATTGACAACCTTGAAAAAAGAAACACAGATATGCAACAGTATGCATATGAACAAATGCTTCACTTTTCGAAAAAAGTACTAATTTGTATCAATGGTATTCAAGCTTTAAATTATGCATACACTATAGTCGGATAGTCGACATAAGGCCGCCGCCAGCGCCGCAGCCTACTATGTTTACATTCTTTAAGGTTTTTTTTTTTAAATTATTTGCTTGGTAACAAGGGCAACGCGCAAAGAAAAGGAAAACAAAGCAACGTATGCACACTTTTAATAGTTCATGGCAACAGTTCAGTGTAAAAAAAACTCGGAGGGAGTAATACAATTTTCGCTTGTATTTAAAATCGTTTTTTACAGTTTGAAAATTGGGACATCGCAAATAAAATTAATAATACTAATAATATTAATAACAGTAATAATAACATTAATAACAGTAATAATAATATTAATAACAGTAATAATAATATTATAACAGTAATAATAATATTAATAACAGTAATAATAATATTAATAACAGCAATAATAATATTAATAACAGTAATAATAATATTAATAACAGTAATAATAATATTAATAACAGTAATAATAATAATAATAATAATGCTAATAATACAATTAATAATAATGATAATAATACAATTAATAATAATGCTAATAATACAATTAATAATAATGTTAATAATACAATTAATAATAATGCTAATAATGCTAGTAATACAATTACTAATAATGCTAATAAAGGGTCCGCCATCTAACTTTTTTTTTTTTCAACTAGTGCTTATTTCGTGAATGGTAACACTTAGCTCATGTCTGATTTGACAGATAATTAGTTTTATCCTTCCGCTGAACGAATATGGTTGTGTATACGCTTGAACAACGCTGGGAAATATTGCGACATTACTTTGAAAATCATGGTAATGTTGCAGAATGTGTGCGAAAATTTTCAGATGAAGCTCATTTTGATCTTGGCGGGTATGTAAACAAGCAAAATTGTCGCATTTGGGGCACAGAAAACCCGCACGCATACATTGAAAAGCCGATACACCCAAAACGAGTCACTGTTTGGTGCTGATTTTGGTCCAGAGTTATCGGGCCATGTTGAACGAATTTTTGTTCACAAAAATTGAAGAGGAGGATATTGGCAACATTTGGTTTCAACAGGAAGGCGCTACGTGCCGTAAAAGATAAGTGCTACGCCGACAAGCCAGAGACAATTGACGCTTTAAAGGACAATATTCGTGAAGTCATTGGTGAAATACAGCTGCACACAATCGATAATGTGCTTAAAAATTGGACCGATCGTGTAGGCTACTGCATGGCCAGCCGTCTCAGCCATTTGAATGAAATTATTTTCCATTATTAACCGGAAGGATAAATCTAATTATCTGTCAAATCAGACATGAGCTAAGTGTTACCATTCACGAAATAAGCACTAGTTGAAAAAAACAACGTTAGATGGCGGACCCTTTACTATTAATAATAATACAATTAATAATAATAGTAATAATACAATTAATAATAATAATAATAATACAATTAATAATAATAATAATAATACAATTAATAATAATAATAATAATACAATTAATAATAATAATAATAATACAATTAATAATAATAATAATAATACAATTAATAATAATAATAATAATACAATTAATAATAATAATAATAATACAATTAATAATAATAATAATAATACAATTAATAATAATAATAATAATACAATTAATAATAATAATAATAATAATACAATTAATAATAATACAATTAATAATAATAATAATAATAATAATAATAATAATAATGATAATAGTAATAATAATAATAATAATAATAATAATAATGACAATAATATTACTAATAATAATGACAATAATATTACTAATAATAATGATTATAATATTACTAATAATAATAATAATAATAATAATAATAATAATAATGATAATAATATTACTAATAATAATAATAATATTACTAATAATAATGATAATAATATTACTAATAATAATGATAATAATATTACTAATAATAGTGATAATAATATTACTAATAATAATGATAATAAGATTACTAATAATAATGATAATAATATTACTAATAATAATGATAATAATATTACTAATAATAATAATAGTAATATTAATAATAATAATAATTCGAAAAACATATCTTTATTCTAAAAACATATTCCAAGCCTTTAACAACATATATGTACACACTAGCAAAACCCGCTTCGCTGTGCTGTATCAGTAGTTATTTCATTTTCATACAATTAACAAAGAAGAGAGAAAGAAACATATACATTTGTTTGTGTTTTTTGCTTCGTTGAGCCTTTCTGAGTATATAAATACATTTATGTGTATTGCTAAATACAATGATTTCCATACAAAAAACTTACACTAAATGTCCATTGGGTGGAATAGAGGGAATAAAAATGTTTGCTCTGACAAACAAATACTTACAAAGCCCATTTGTGAATATTCAAAATGTATATTTCACAAATTTTTTTTTTTTTTTTTTTTTGTTCCCCGGCGAGGGCAGGTGAAAATCTTCCATCAGACACTATGAGGATCAGAAGCGCGTGCTCATAGTAGTGTGAGATTCTTATTCACTAAAAACACCTCCCTTCGTTGTTAATTTTAATACCGCAACTAAGTAGAACTTATCAAGCAGTTTTTATTTCATAAGTTAATCACGATTGGTAGGACACTTTCCAATGGAAGACCCTACATATTCCACTTTCTTAATGCGGTTTCAATTTATCGCGCAAGGTCCAACGGTTTAGTTCGTTGAAGACGGCGTAGTATGTTTCGTTCGTCCAAGATTTCTAGGACTGTATTGTTGATATGGCCGCTTAACCGGACTTTATGTTTTCGTGCGCAGTTCCTGACTTCATCTTCCACGAAAGGAACTCCGAGGTCTCGATGCAGGTCATTATTTCTTATAAACCATGGGGCACGCACAAATTGTCGTAGCACTTTATTTTCAAAAGTTTGTATTATATTTATATTTGATTTCTTAGTACAACCCCAGAGTTGTATACCATAGGTCCACACCGGCTTTAGCACAATGAATTTATTTACGGTGTTTGAACCTTGAAAACAGTAATTATTATTCAATACAATCTTTTAAACTTATGTTTGCTTAATCTTTAAAAAATTGAATTGATTTTAATGTTTTGATTTGTATTTCAAAAAAAAAATAAAAAATTTAAACTTATTGCAGTGCTCTGTAGAACACAATGTTTTTAGTTCTTCAATCTTGTGCATAAATGAATTAAGCCGATGGTTTGCCTACTCGTGAGCATGCGACATAAAATTGACCATGTGAAAAAAACTGGATATTCCAAGTTTATTCCACAAACTTCCAACGATTGGCCTTGCGATTTATTGATTGATATTGCAAAAGCAAGACGAAAAGGAAATTGAAGACGTTTAAAATCAAATGGCAAATCATTCGGAATCATTGGAATTCGTGGAATTAAAACGTCTTCGCCTTTGAATTTGCTTGAATATAGTTGCTTCGATGACATTGTGTATTAACCTTTTCACTGTGAGTCTGGTACCACTGCAAAGTTTTGGTTGATTGATGTTACGCACCATAATTAATATTGCTCCAACTTTCAACTGCAAATTGTGTGTTGGCAATCGAGGCAAATCAAGTGAATGTAAAAATTCAGTCGGATAATTCACGACATCATCTTAATTTGTAACTGACTTATATGACACAACTTCTCCTGGTTTGATGACGTTTAATGGCAGTTCATTTGTCGGTTCGTGAACAAATTTAATTTGTTTCGAAAAAAATTTGTTGGCAAATGCCTAATATTTCTTAAAATTCACTGGAAAGTTCATCGCAAACGAAGAAAATAGTATTTGGAAGCACTGTTTTATTCCGCCAAGTAGATGGCATGTATACATTGACTTAGCGTACATCACTAGGTTATTGTCGTAATTTACGTGGAAATTACATTTTTAGCGGATAGCGGATGTGCAATAAAACACGGCTAGTATGATACCGTCGGGAAGTTGTTACATTATTTCGTCAAAAGGGCATTTCGTCTTCCACTAAATACACTGAACTACATGATAATGACGGAAACAGGTTTATCTCCAGTATTTATCAAAACTCTAAAACTACAGGTCGACTATATCCTTAAAGGGAGATCACCGATTGCCAAAAATAATAGCGCTTCATGCAATATAGACCAGATCAGAATGGTTCAAAGAGTGGCTAGAGAAGTCGGGAGATTGTGGGCTGAACATCGAGCCCTGCGAAGGTGAGGAATAGAAACCGTGACTCTGGCATCTAATATCTAAATTGGGCATGATGGCTCGTGAAACCTACATTTAGCAAGCTTTGGGATCTATATATACAATGGCCTACAACAGCCTAAATCACAACTTATGTAAAAAGAACTATTGGGTTGTTCGGAAAGTAATTTCGTTTTTATTGAATTAATTGATTAATTAATTTATTGTATTAATTGATGCAAACCGGCGAATAACAACTCGAGGGATCGAATTCGACCGTTCATGATGCTTTGCAACGCATAGGTTTAATTCAAAGACATCAAGAAAATGATCCATGTTTGAAGCCCATCATTACTGGGGACGAGAAATGGGTTGTCCACAACAATGTTAAACGCTAGAGATCATGGAGTAAAAAAGATGAACCGGCTCAAAATAGTTCGAAAGCCGATATCCACCAAAAAACGGTGATACTATTTTTGATAGTATTTCAAATGAAACGTTTTTTTTTTTTTTTGGCTTGGTAGGATATACTCCACACCCACCGTACTCTACAGATCTGGCACATTCTCTAGAAATTATTTTAGACGGTAAAACCTTTACTTCAAATGCGGAGGTCACAAATCACCTGGATCAGTTTTTTGCCAGCAAATGGCAAAGGTATTGGACAAGAATGGACGATTTATAATTCAATAAAATATTTATTCACTATAAGAAAACCGTCTTTCATTTTCATAAAAAAACAACAAATTTCTTTCCGAACAACTCAATAGAAATAGGTAATGTGTTAAGTTGAGGGAAGAGCTTTTAAAGCTTAGTTACATTCCGCATAGAGATGACGTTCCACTCTTCCGTAACTTATGTAACCTGCAGGAAAGCGAAGATACTGATCATTTTATGGAAAGATGCCCAATTTTAAAAGAGATGCGGAGACTGCGCTTCAATGTGGATATGTTATCGTCAGAGGATGTTATAATACATTTCTTCTTAACGAATATAACGTCATAAAGCTATTTCAGTACTGCAGCAAGCCTTATGTATGAACTACATTCGGCAAAAAAGTCAAAAAGTGAAAAAGTGAAAGCTCACACACATACGCATCTGCCTCCAAGTAGTCAAAAAACCCAAAAAGCTATTTTTTACATTTGACAAGAATTTTATTTACTTTGATGTGACGTGCAATGACAACAAAACTTTGAAAATCTGACAAAAATTAGAGTCGTTTGTTTAAAATCTGCGTGCATCACAGCCATCTCAGTATGAAATCAGGAACTAATACATTTTTTTTGTGAATGTATTAGTTCATTCTGAGCTTTCAAAAAGTAAAATACTTGAAAGTTAAGGGGTACGCCAACTTTCAAGTATATTACTTTTTGAAAAGTTGAGAGAAAACTACAGATTTGTAACTAATTTTGTAATAAAGAGACAAAACATTTTCGTGCACTCACTTTACTTTTTAACGAATGTAGTCCAACCTTTGTGCTACCAGAAAAATATAGAAAATAAATCATTTTAAAACCGTGCTTTTCTTTTAATGAAATGAATTATTCTTATTGAAAACTTATATTGTAGTTGCCCATCTGCCAACCCGTAAAGTTGCTATGGCAATAGATTCTGTTTTTTTTTTTTTTTTGAAACATTTGTTTTTGAGTAAAATAAAAATCATCATTTAATGTAAATCCAATTTTTCGATGTTTTGTATCCCTTCTTGTTGACAGCATACGAGTATACTTGGTTTTGCCATCATTTACCCCTAAACCCATTTTGTCAGCTCCGTGTCAATACCATTGAGTGTACCCGTTCCAATCCGCTGAACTCTGCGTGTTATGTCAATAACATCGCCGACTTTTGAAATATTGTATCTCTGGTGTTCGCTTGTGAGTTGGTCATAATATTTTCAGGTATGATGTTAAAGAAGTGACATGATAGCGCGTCATCTTGTCTAAATTTTTCTTTAAAATCACATTTTACTATTTAAAATCGGCTCTATAAATGCTGCAATATGCGGCCTTAAAACTGATGAAAAGATGGTGATTATTGATTTGGACCTCTTAAGTTTCCTGGTCAGAAACCATACTGATAGGGCCAGCGCAAACTGGATCAGTTTTTCCCCTCTTTTTACTTGAACCGCACACTGGATGAATAATGCGGGGCAAAATTGTGTATATACAGGAACCGATTTTGTTTGTAGTGGTATTTCTGATAATTTTTCTTACCCTTTCAAATTGACAACTTATGTGTGTAGTGTGCTCTAGCCCATAGTGACCAATCAGGTTATTGACGAAGGCTTTCAGACGTTTACATAACATAGGAGATAAGATCTTGTATGTGATGTTGAGTAGGTTACCTCTATACTTGACGCAGTTGAGCGGACTCCTCTTTTATGAATCGGGCAAACGATGCTGAAATTCATCAGGCATACACTTTTCTGACCAGATCTGAGAAATGAGTTTGTGGATGCTCTCCTTAAATCATATTAAGTAGCTTTGAATACCTCCGCCGGCAAACCGTTAGGTCCAACAGCTTTGTTGGATTAAAGTTTAGATATTGATACCCTTTTTGTATTGGTAGCTTTGGTTTGTTCAGGTGGATCGAAGTTTTGGTTATCATCGTCTAAGTTGAGTGATCTATTCTGTCTGACGGTGAGATGGGATGTTGAGCTTCGCCGCCGCTATGCAGTCTGCAGAAAAAGTTTTTCAATATTTCCTTCTTCCTCTCTAGAGGTTTTTGTATGGGTCTTATTGAATTGACAAGTCTTATTGCCTGTAAAACTTCCGATCGTTGTTTCCGGAGTACAAACTCTCAATGTCTTCAATCGCCCATTTCTCGTGCCCTTTTTTCTTCTTCGGAGAAGCTGATGTTCTTCCCGCCTCTTTTGCTCGTTGCAGCGCTGCTGTGTATGATTTGAGTTTGATTCTTCATCAAACAAGGGATATCTTGCTGGTGGTCGGGTGAAACACAGCACATCAGTTGCTTTCAGCTTTAACACTGTTCTTCAGTAATTTATGTTGGCCTTTCTTCTTGTGGCGTTACATCCTTGAGTAGGATTTAGTCTTCTGCACGACGCCCCCCCCTTTCTGTCTTGTGCAGTATTTCTCCAATTTAGTTTTTTTATATCGTTAGTTATACCATCTATCCATCTTATCCTTGTCCTGCACCTCAGGGTGCCGTTGAATGTTATTTTTTATTTTCTTGAGTCATCCATTCTTACTAAATGTTCAAGCCATCTTATTCTTTGGCAAATCCTACTGTGTCTTTGCCTTCTAGTATTGCATTGATTTCTTCGTTCGTACGCCGGATATACTCGTAGGTATATTCCATTTTCTCGTCTTGCACCGTATATTCTTCTGATTATTTCTTTCGAAGACTCTCAGATTTTTTTCATCGGTTGTTATTAGAGACCAAACTTTTACTATTGGTCGTACAGGTCATATTCTGTCTTGTACGCAGTGAGCATTCCAAGGTACTTAAAGTTTTCAATCCCTTCGAAGTTAAAGTCGAATATGGTTATATTTTGACGGCTTCTTACTATGGTGTTTCTAGACATTCTCATATACTCTGTTTTATTTTCATTTATTTTGAGCCCAACCTGTTTTGCCTCTACCATACTTCGATATGTGTTATCCATTATCGCTAAATAGTCTGCTTATCCCATTATTTAGTATGACTTGGTGAATATGCTGCCGCCATTTTGGCATTTTAGTGAGGTATATTCAAGAGCACCGCACATAGAGTGTCCCCTGTCTAACCCCGTTGTTAATGTCGAATTCACTCCTTGTTTCCGGGGAACACCTTGCGTTATTATTGCTCCTTTTAGTTTTGTGCATTTAATGCTATCGTATGCTTGCTTGAAGTCAATTAATAATATATGTATGTTAGTTTTTGTTGTACTCATAGTTTTTTTACATGCTTTGTTTTAATTTAAAAGTCTGATCAACAGTGAACCTTCCGTCTCGAAAACGACACACAGCGATTTGTTTTATCCTGTCATGTATTACGTTGGATAGTATTTTATACGCTATATTTAGAAGTGTTATTCCTCTGCAGTTGTTGCAAAGTGTTTTATCTCCTTTTTTGTGAATGGGACAAATGAGTCATAGACTCCAAACACTCGGCATTCCCGCCTACTCTCATATTTTACACATTATATTGTGTAGCTTTTGCACTAAGGTTTCGCCTCCATTTGTAATAAGTTCGCTCCCAGATGCGTTTCCATTTCCCGTTTTCATTATTACATGTTCGATTTCATATGCTTCCGCTAAAGGTTCTACTGTTATGAAATCTTGTTCACTCCTTGCTCATTGTCTTGTGTTTGCACAATATTTAACAACTCTTCCAAAGTGTTGAGCCCATCTTTCGGGCATATCATAACAATAATAGTAATAATAATGACAATAATAATAATAATAGTAATAATAATGACAATAATAATAATGATAATAGTAATAATAATAATAGTAATAATGATACTAATACTAATAACCACTAATAACTATAAAACAGTTGTGTATACTGGAATGAGGACTTTGTACAAGTATGTCCTAAGTTTGTTTTTGAATAGCGCGATGTAAGTTTTTAGCATGTTATGGAATTGAATTAATATGTGGATAACGTATCGTAAAGATGCGATGCAACATTTTTAGTGTATTAAATAATTTTTCTTCTTTTACCAGAAAACATTTGGCTAACTGTTTGTTACTTTTTTTTATCTAATTTTAGATATCGCTGATTTTAAAAAAACGGGAATCTAGTAGGTCGATAGAGGAAAATATTTTGCTAGAAAAGTACCCTGATATAGTCAAACAGATAAAATTACGAAAAGAGCGTTTTCGAATCTATAAAGAACGCATACTTGAAAAAGAAGATCCCGTTGGTGTAGTTAAGAAGAAAGTTATAGAACTAGCAAAAATAATTTCAGAGGCAAAACATCTTGTATGTTACACTGGAGCTGGAATAAGCACTTCAGCTCAAATACCAGATTATAGAGGAAGCAATGGAATATGGACACTATTGCAAAAAGGAAAAGATATTGGGCAATATGATTTATCGCTCGCCAATCCAACGTTTACGCATATGGCATTATTTGAACTTCATCGTAGAAAACTTTTGCGCCATGTCGTTTCTCAGAATTGTGATGGACTCCATTTACGGTCTGGTCTTCCAGTAAAATCTTTGTCTGAAATACATGGAAATATGTACATTGAAGTGTGTTCCCGATGTAAGCCTAATGCTATTTATTGGAGGCTTTTTGATACAACTGAAATTACAGCTAGATATGCTCATAAAACAAACAGAAGATGTTATATCTGCAAGACTGCTTTGATAGATACAATAGTTCATTTTGGCGAGAAAGGCGTTATCAACTGGCCACTTAATTGGATTGGTGCCTACCATAACGCCGAAAAAGCTGATGTAATCTTATGCTTAGGATCTAGCTTAAAAGTATTGAAAAAATATACCTGGCTCTGGCAAATGGACCGCCCTTCTAAATATAGAGCACGAATTTGCATAGTTAATTTACAATGGACTCCAAAGGATAATATATCTACTTTAAAAATTAATGGTAAATGTGATTCCATATTAAGATTATTAATGGCATATCTTAATATCAGCGTTCCACTATATGATAAAATTCGTGACCCTATCTTTGCTCACGCTACTATTTTACTTCAAGAAGAACTTCATACGGTATCGCAGCCAGAACTCAATACTGGAATTGAAAATTTAAAAAAAGAAAGAGAAGATATCGTAAAAGTAAATACACAAACTCTTGCTCAAAGCTATATTCTTATAAATAATGGTCCATTCACACGTACACCTTTAAGACATCAATCCCACATTCGAACAAATCGAGCTGTCACAACAAAATATAATATTTCAATTAATAAATGTGATATTCCAGATCGTTATTTAAATATAATAAATAAAAAATACCCAAACAAACTTCCCTTTTGGTTTGAAGTTAGTTACGCGTACTCGGGACTTCATAGCATTGTACGGCCACCACCCCCTGAAGTTAATTTATGGAGTTGCCAAATTATTTCTAAATTTCAAATGAATCGAAAAGCAGCAACATGCGAATTCTGTTTTGATAACTATGCAGAGCTTGACTGTCAGTTTTATAAGAAGTGGTCTCATGAAGCAAGGTTAAATAAATCTTCTAGTGAAGATTCACACTTGTGCGAGTGCTGCGGCAATATTCCACGAGAACAGTCAGGAACTAACAGTCAATCTTTTCGTAGAAAAAATGTTTTAACAATACAAGCCGGGTGGTATGGCAAGGGATATAAGAAACAGCAAAATAAACGGAGGAAGTGATATCACTTTGAGGATTAATACTAAATTAGTACGAATAAATATTAAGCTAATTGTATATAAAAAGATATATAATACCAATTAAAATTTGATTTAAATAATGTGCATAATGTGTGCAGTTTTATATTTTAGGAAACATTTAAATAAAATGTTTATATATATATATGCAACATTTTATTGTCTTATAAAGTCTGATAAATGCTCTCATAAATGTATTCTTATCCGGGTATAAAAATAAATACTAACAACATCCATACGAGGTGTTTTCCAAAAGTAAGGTGAGTTGAAATTTCGCCGGCAACGTACATTCGATAATCGATTCTTTTTTGCTGCGTTGGTACACTACATATATAACATACATACTTAGTTTATTTTTAACAGATAGAAAGATTAGACTTGTTTCGGTGTGCTCGGCGATTATCAATTATTATAAAAAATGGAGCAAAGAATTTGGATCAAATTTTGTGTAAAAAATAGAATCAAGTGCTCTAAAACACTTGAAATGTTGACAGTCGCATACGGTTAGTCTCTTCCAAGATGGCCGAGAAGATCCCAACTACGAACCTCGCTCTGGACGCCCCAGCACATCAACAAAAGATGATAACGTCGAAGCTGTGAAGAAAATTGTTTTGGAAAATCGTCGAATTTTACTATAAGAGAAATTGCTGAGGATGTTGACATATCGGTCGGCTCGTATCATGCAATTTGTTCGGATGTTTTGGGCATGAGACCTGTGTCAGCGAAGTTTGTTCCGAAACTTCTTAGTTTTGATTAGAAGAACCGTCGCATGTGAGCATCGCTTAGGAGCTCTTGAATGACATCAATGATGATCCTGACTTGCTCAAAAAGGTCATAACTGGTGACGGATTTGGTCCCATGCGACTTTTTCCCGTTCCCAAAACTGAAGAGGCCTACGTATGAAAGTACGGATATTTGGAACGATTGAGGAAATAAAAACGGCATCGCTGAAGGAGCTCAAGGCTGTATTATATCTGAGGGGGATTACTTTGAAGGGGACAACATTAATATTGATGAATAAATAATTTTTTTTATATAAAAATATAAAGTCACCCTACTTTTTGAACAGACCTCGTATATTGAAAGTCGAATATTTGTCGCTTTTCGACAATATCGACTACATGATGACTGAGTCCGGACAGATCCCAGGGAAAGTTGATATAATAACCGCGTTTTATTATTATTACTCATGATCCATATAGATCACCAGATCTAGATCAACGAACAATTTTTGTTTTGCGTTGTAGTAATAGTTTGATACTTATTTTCTTCTCAATTGCAATTGCACAGTTGAGTCTATTTTTTTCATTTAGTGCGAAGTTGCCATCCAACCAAAATTTTTCTTAAAAAACGAAAATTTGATACTCTGTTCGCACTTGTATACGAGAGGTTCTTGTACAAAATTTATTTTATTTTATTTTCATCTTCCTATTTGTACTTAAGTTTGGGAAAAGTACATTGCATTATGTATACATAAGATAAGCCTACATATTTAAAAGACACCTATTTTGTGAGTATATGGGAATGAGCCGCTGTTTCTACGTACATGTTGCTTTTTATAAAATCCGGCAAATTGTCATGTTCATATTTGAACACTCTCGTTTTTTTTTTTTAAGGAGCAAAATATATTTATTAACAGCTGTCAAATGAAAATAATATTTCATATTTTCACGAATATATCGCTAACCACATGTAAGCAGACAATTAATTTATTCGAACCTAAGAAATATTTCCCAATAATATTTCATATTCTAATGTGGCAACATAGACGCCTAACAATCGTCGACAGTTTTACCAACTTTCACGATTGAAAAAGTAGCCTAACTAATTTTTGTATTACGAAAATTTATCCTGATCAAAAGCAAGATCCTGTATTGTTGTTTTAAAGCATGCAAACCAATAATGTACATATATAAAATACGGTTATTGTTTTGTAAGAACATAATAGCTCAGAATACCTACCCAACAAAAAGGCAAATGTTCTCAAGCTGCAATTTAATCAGGTACACATTACAGGCGTGAGATCAGACGCAAGCAAATTGAAATGCGATAACCGTAAAGTGCGAAGTCTGAATCTGGTCTCACGCTTGAAACCTGAACTATATGTTATTTGTGTCTATGATAAAATTGTAAATTGAAAGTTAGTTCCAACAGAACCATCAACCAGTAAAGTAATTGTTTCTTTTCATACAGCTGTTTTATTTTTACTTATTATGTGTAACATATAACCACGAAACGGCGAGGTCAAATAAATATAAACTCAGTAAAATATCAAATAAAGTGTTGTCTTTTTTGTTTTTGTCACTATAAAGTTAATATAATTTTGGCGACCGTGACAGGACAATTATAGTGATAACTTGTTACATTTATAGTGAACAAATAAGTGAAATTCTGTCAATAACAAAGTAAACGTTTTTTTTTCAATAAACTTCAGTGTAAAGTTTTTAAATAAATAATGTCGCAGCACGAAAGCACTAACCAAGAAGAGAATTTGGAGTACTTCGCCGATCAACAGGAATTTGTTGGAGAACAAATTGTGAGAATGCTTCGCAATTACAACAAGGACGGCGAGGTAAGAAAAACTCGCAAATACCTCGAGGATAGACTGGCAGAATTGACCAGAAACTGGGATCAATTTGATAACATCGACAACATAATTCGAGATGGTTTTTCTCAGCAATTAGAACATCCATATTTCAAAAAAGACTACTTCGAAACCATTCGAAGGATTGCAGAACAAATGCGCAATGACATCATGGGCCGATTGGAAGCTTTAACAGCAGATTGCGGACACTAGAAGAAACAGGTTCCCAAAAATGTTGAGCCAGCCGTAGAGACGAATACTATGAAAGGGGCAATACCTAAAGGAACATCTGAGTGCGAGTCAAAGACGATCCTGAGAAAGACTTTGGCAATGAATGTGAAAGATAGATTTTATTTACTGGTAGAAATTTAAAAAAAATCTATAGATAAGTACCAGTCTCAAATATCAACACTGTATCATAGAATGGAGGACGATATAACAACTCAAGACATAGAAAGTTACTTTGAGATGCAGGAGTGCGTGGAAAGGGCTCTATTGCAATTGTATGGTGATGCAATCGTTCCGCAAACAGGGGCAGCAACTATCAACACAGCAATGAAGTTGCCAAAAATAGAGCTTCCCACATTTGATGGGGATTACTTGAATTGGAGACAATTTTACGACCTCTTCAAACAACTCATTCATGATAATCCTATTGCTCCTGCACAAAAGCTATACTTTTTGAGAGCCAACGTAACAGGAGAGGCTCATAATTTAATCAAGCATTTTCAACCAACTGACGTTAACTACGAGGTAGCTTGGAAAATCCTTCTTAATCGTTATAATAACAAGAGGTTTTTGTTGACAGCACAACTCACAAGAATCCTTACACAATCAAACACGACAGGGACGGCAAACAGTCTAAGGAAGCTGCATGATACAACAAAGGAAGTTTTGCAGGCGATAGAGAACCTTGGCTTCGATACTCATGGTTGGGACCCTTTGATTGTCCATTTGATGCTGCAGAAATTGGACAGAGAAAGCAGGACATTGTTTGAACAATCACATACGGATCCAAGAAGCTGTCCAAGCATGGATGAATTTTTGAAGTTCGTGGAGGCCAGGTTCCAGACCCTAGAGGCGATCAACAGTAAGGAGAGCAAATCGAAGTCATCAGTGGGAGTTGCAGCAAGCACCCAAGAGTATCAGAATGTCACTTTGTGCAATTCAAATAACCATAGAATTTTCAATTGCAATAAATTTCTTTCCCTTTCAGATGTAGCACGAGACCAAGCTGTGCGGAATCTGAAGATCTGCAGAAACTGTTTGAAGGTTGGCCACTTCTCCCGATCATGCCAGTCCAGAGGATGTCAAAAATGCGATCAAAGGCATAATTCACTTTTTCACCCCCAAGAAAGGTTTGCGGCCCGGGTCAATCCCGGACAGATTTATTAAGCTTATTGCAAGCAAACATATACTTAAAACTAACATTTTCACTTAAAAACTAAAGCGTGGGAGCGGTTAAAGAAAATTAGGACGTGAGGCATAGGTGGAAATAAGTATGTTCTTGAGGGAGAGTTTGCTGAGATGGTAGTCGAAGAGAGGCAGAATATCGTTAACTTCGCGAAGCATCCTAGACATTGACTCCAGGTGTCCGTAATTCGTTCTGTGAAGATTGAGCCGGAAAAGTGGCACAGGCCTAAGATTGCGGGGATTGGTGTTAAAAGAAATAATTTGAAGTAAGGAAGGACAATCGATATTACCTACTAAAATTTGATGAATAAAGAGAATGTCGGCAACATTTCGGCGTATAGAAAGGGGCTGTAAATTTATAAGTTTCAGCCGGTCAGTGTAAGGTGGTAAGTTTTGGCTATCATCCCAGAGAAGACCACGTAAAGCAAACCGTAAAAACCTGCGTTGAACAGCTTCTATCCGGAGGATGTGAGTTCTGTAGTAGGGTGACCAAACTTGGCTGGCATATTCAAGAAGAGGCCTAACAAAGGTTATGTAAAGAGATTTGGTAACATAAGGATTGGAAAACTCAAGAAAATTTTCTGACACCAAGTACAAAACCTGTCTAGATCTTGCTGCAAAAGTAGGCTGTCTGAGGAAGATGATATATATCTAAATATTTTCATATCATCTGCGTAAACAGATATGTATGAATTTTTAATGATACAAACAACATCATTAATGGTCAGAATAAATAATAAGGGACCAAGGTGGCTGCCTTGTGGGACACCAGAGGAGGCTTTAATTGGGTCAGAAACCATGGACCTAAATAGAACATAGTAAAGTCGTTCATTTAAAACCCAAGTTATAAAGTTTATCTGGAAACCAAGAGCCATTAATTTTAGAAGGATTATATCATGAGAAATTCTATCAAAGGCTTTGCTGAAATCGGTGGCAATCACATCAACTTCATTTCCAGATTCCAGTGCACATAAAGTGCTTGATACGAATTCCGTTAAGTTGGTGGTCGTAGATCTGCCTTTGAAAAATCCGTGCTGGTTACGCTTGGTCAAAAAAGATTGCGAAGAGATTTGCAATAATTTGGGGATCGCCCGAGGACCTATCAAGAAAATTTAGGGATGATGGATAGTTATCCGATTTGCTTTTAGTTTTGATGAACTGAAAGAATCTTTTGGGGTCGGAAATGAGTGTGTGGTCCATTCGGTTTAAATAGATGTTATAGAGAGTTTGGCAAAGTACAGAGAAATTTATTTGGGCAGTAGAAGAAATCAGTGTCGGAACGCGATTTTAAGTAAGAATACCAGAACTTATTTCTCTTGTTACGAAGAGATCGCAGCTCTTTATTATACCACGGTGGTGACGATAAGGGATTCCTTTTGGGTAAAAAAGGCACAGATTGGGAGAGACATTTTAAAATTTCGGTATAAAAGGATGCAAGAGCATCGTTAACCGTGAGGTTGGGGTTATTGTAGAGAAAGTTAAAATTGACCATACTGAGGAAGTTGTTCAGTTTGGCGTAGTTAGCTCTATGAAAATTAAAACTGTAAGAATATTCATAGGAAACGGGATTAATACCATTGTCATATGTCAGCGTAAGAGAAAGGGGAGGGTGGTAACTATCCAACTTAGAAAGCAGATGCTTACTTTCTAAAACGACGCAGTTATCTGTATCAGTGGCGAAGACTAGGTCGAGTTGTCTTCCGATGTTATTGGTGACACCACTTAATTGATATAGACCAGAGTCAGTTAGGCAGTCGATGAAAAGATTCTGTTTATCAGAGGTAGGATTTGCTGCAGTATAGTAGCACTGATCAGTTTGAGTCCATAGAAGCTTAGGTGATTAAAATCACCTAAAAAAATAACAACGTCATTGGGATCAGCAGCATTAAAAATGCAGTCGATTGCATCAACAGCTAGCTGGTAACCTTGAATTGGTTGAGAGGAGCGAATATAGCAGCAACAAATATATAGGTTGCGTTTGCAAATAGGAATTCTAGCGCAAACGAATTCGAAGAATGCAGTGGACGATTTTTTAAAGGGTCTAGACTCGAGACGAGAGTGTATAGCTAGAAGTACATCACGGCCATATAAATTCTCCTCTTTATCTAGACCATCGTCACGGTGTAAATCGAAGTCTTGGGAAAATAATTCATTATTCTTAATATCAGGGGTGAGATTGGTTTCTGTGAGGGCAAAGATGTATGGCAGAATCTGCGAATTAAGATATATGGCAGAAATCTTAGTTCGTAATCCTCTTACGTTTTGATAATACAGGGACAGATATTTGGGAGGCTTCGGCAAAGAATTGAGTGGTGGGTTAGGAGCGATGGTAGTTTTTGAAACTAGACCGTGTTCTCTGGAGGTGTAGTATGCGTTTGGAGCTAACATGAGACGCAAAAGAAGAGAGATCATTAGCCACGTCATCAGAAGTCATGTCTAATTGTTCATGAAAACGTATAAAAAGTTGCCGCAGATCATTATGATTAGTGGGGAGGCCTTCTATCTACGTGTCAGTGTTATGCCTTCACACGCAGAATTTTTCTGTCTGAGTTCCAATTACACAACTGAAAAACTTGAATGACTTGTTCATGGGCAGGATTCGAACCTAGACCCCTCCGAGTGAGAAGCGATTGCTAGTACCACTACACCACGGCCACCCCAGTTGGATGCGGTGGAAGAACGTTTAGTATATACGCGATTGGCAGTATGAATTGAAGGAGGAGTGAAGACAGGAAATGTCCCAACTTTAAAACTCCAATTTGCATCAGGAGTTTGTTTGTTAGGAGTTGGGTTTTTTTTTGGAAGAGTTAGGGTTAGACTTAAAATTAACATTATTCTGTTTTTTAGATTTAGTGGATTTTGAGGTAAAAGTATACTTGCGATGTTTGTTGTTTCCTCTATTCGGTTTAATTCTTTCCATAGTTAATCCACCCAGATTGATGACGTCGGAAGCAGGGTTGATAAACATCCATTCATATTTTGACGGGATGCTTACCTTGAAGGTGTTGGTGGAGATCTTACGGCAGTTGCTGACATCTATTTTCAATTTAGATTTGAAGCGACTAGTTAGCCTGTTTCGATCGAGGAGAGTACCTCTTATTAAAAAGGCAACTGACTCAGCTTTGTTGAAATTGTTCAACTTTTTTATTCTCGTGTTCCACTCCGAAAGTGTCCATAAGATTCCGAATCTTGAGATTGTGGGTTCAGGAGTTGGTGTAGTAGCATCGTTTACCGAAGAGGGTTGTGGTGGAAGATGATCCAGGAGTTACTGGTGGTTCCATAATTGCAGATTCAAGCATCTCAGTAAGAAGCGGGGTGTTGTATGATGCAGTCGGTGGGGGCTGGGATTGCACCGGTATATCTTCGATTTTACTGGAAGTTATCCGGATGTGATCAGCAATTTCGATTAACAGCGCGCGTGATTCGGTTATCTCGTTGCTTAAATCGCTTATTTGGCACATGATGTTTATGAGTAACTGATCATTATTAGGCGTAGAGGGAACGCTGCTTCTGGATGTACTTTGAAGATGAAAATCGAGGGAAGACCGTAGAGCACTTAAAGAGTCTGTTATTGTGGGGATGTACGATTTTATTATTGATTTAACATTATGGGATAGAAAATTTTTTGAATCTTCACTAAAGTCATGTTTGTCATTTCGTTTTATTAAGTCGCTGTTTTGAGCCAACTGCATGGATAAGTTTCTAAATTGAGTCTTGTTATAGATTGCAGATTGCTCGAGTGAAATTGACAAATCTTCAACTGATTTCAGAAGGTCATCATATTTTGTAAATTGGTTTTGCATTGATTTCAAGGCATGATTGTTTTCTACCGCAAAGTTACTGACCGAATCACTGAGACACTTAATAGCAAGTAATATGTGGGACGGAGTGATGTCCTTGCACTCATAACAATAAAACAAAAAGTTGTTTTTAAAATCTTTTAGGTACGCGATGGATCTTTTACTCAAGCCAATGTAAAGGGCATGGAATGACTTGCAACAAAGACCACTGCAGATCACCATAACAGCATTTAGGTCACTTGTTAGGGAGCAATTCACACTTCCACATAATTCAGAGATGATGACGATGATTGAGTTAGGGTAGGTCAGTTGAGAAATTTTAAAACACAAAAGGCGGTGAATGAGAATTGGGTTAGTTGTTAATTTAACTTTAATAAACAAATCGAGTCAGCAAAACACAACAAAAGGCGATGACCGAGAAATAGGTTGTGCGAATTATTGCAATTAGGCAGTTCTACGTCAAAGCAGAGTAAAAAGCAAGTCAAGCCATATCAGAATGCAGAAGCAAGCCAGCCAGCGCACAGCAACAACTCACCGCCATTGGTTCAGTCTAATAAGTCTAACCTTAATTATAATGATTTATTAAGTGATAAAAAAGCTAGTACAGTAGCCAATGCTGCAATAGGTCACACATATAAAAATAGGCATATATATCTAGCAACAGCTGTTGTCAATGTCATTTCCTCGTACGGCACTAGAATTCCATGTCGGGTGTTATTAGATTCAAGATCGCAGTTGCACTTCGTAACAAAAACATTCGCTCAACAAATTGGAGCAACAAGATCGAGATTAAATATTCCAATTAGTGGAATTGGCTCCCAAGACAGTCAAGCACAATATATCACGAGCATAACGTTCAAATCAAGATCTTCGTCATTTTCCGCTTCTATTGATGCAGTAATTTTGCCAAAAATAACTGACTATCAATCAAATATAGAACTTGATGGTACAACTTTAACTATACCCCCAGAAGTGGAATTGGCAGACACGAATTTCCATAAGAATGAGCCGATCGACATGCTCATAGGAGCAGAAATTTTCTTTGACCTGCTCCTGCAGGGGGAGATACGATGCGGATATAATCTACCAGTTTTGAGAAACTCTAAATTGGGCTGGATAGTTACAGGAAGCACAGAATTACCAAAAGCACCATTTTGCACTCTTATTGCAACGAAACCCACCTTATCTACATTGGATAAATTGGTGCGAAGTTTTTGGGAGACAGAAGGCCATGATACTCCGATAAAAACCATGAGTGAGGAAGGGTTCAGGTGTGAAGAGCATTTTAAAAATAATGCAACGTTTGAGAACAAGAATTTCATCGTAAAATTGCCTTTTAAAGACGATCCAACAGCACTTTTAGGAGATTCCATTGATATGGCAAGAAAAAGGTTTTTATCTTTGGAGAAAAAACTAGAAAAAAATCCAGAACTGAAGCATTAATACGTTAAATTCATGGAGGAGTATGAGTTTTTAGGCCATATGAACGTTATATCAGATAAGAAATAACCGGAACACATTACATGCTTCCTCACCATTGTATTTTGAAACCTGAAAGTTCATCAACAAAACTTCGCGTTGTCTTTGATGCATCGGTAAAGAGCAACAGCGGCAAATCCTTCAACGATATTTTGATGGTCGGGCCAACAGTCCAACCTGATTTGTTTTCTATCATTATTAACTTTAGAATGCATAGATATGTTTTTACCTGTGATATAAGCAAAATGTACAGGCAGATTTTGGTGAAACAAGAGGATCGACCATACCAATTAATCTTGTGGAGACCACAATCAAATCATCCGCTAAAAAGGTATCAGTTAAATACTTTAACTTATGGAACAGCCTCTGCACCATATTTAGCAACACGATGTCTTAATAAATTGGCAGAAGACAACATACAAAAATTCGAAAAAGCGTCATTTGTTATCCAAAATAATATCTACGTAGATGACTGTCTAACAGGTGCAGAAACAGTAGCTGAAGCTCGTGAGTTACTGAATGAAATTAAGCAAGTGCTTGAAATGGGTAACTTTAAATTGCGGAAGTTTTGTGCAAATGACCCATTGGTCTTAAAAGAAGTTCCAGAAGAGCACAAGGAGAACCTAGTTACCTTTTATCAGTCAGAGGTAGTTAAGACTTTGGGACTAATCTGGGAACCATCACAAGATGTATTCAAATACAGTTTCAAAACCGAACTAATAAGCAAAGCGAGTGAAAAAATATGTAAAAGAACAGTTCTCGCGGACCTCACAAGATTATTTGATCCGTTGGGATTGATCGGCCCCGTGATTGTGCTTGGTAAGTTATTCCTGCAGGAGCTGTGGAAAACTAAACTATCGTGGGACGAAACGTTACTACCTGAGCAGGCTCATAATTGGAGGAGATATGTGGAGCAATTTTCAACATTAAATGAACTCAGCATTCCACGTTATGTGCTTACACCCTCGGCGAAGGCAATTGAATTACATGCATTTTCGGATAGCAGTCTTAGCGCATACGGATCGTGTGTGTATATCAGATCTGTTCCCAAAGATGGCAAAATCTACTCCCAACTAACTTTGCTCGAAGTGTAGAGTGGGGCCCCTTAAGACAATAAATATAGCTAGGCTATGTCAAGCCTTACATCGTCAAATTGACAACATACATTACTAAACAGACTCTACAGTGGTATTGGCTTGAATAAGATCAATATCATATACTTGGGAGACATATGATGTTAATAGGGTAGCCAAAATCCAAGCATGTATAGATATTCAGCAATGGAGTTACATAAAAGGAGAACACAATCCAGCTGATCTGGTATCCCGAGGATCCACTCTTTCGGAACTTATTAAATCAACGTTTTCAAGGGCCCCAAATTGCTTGAAACCGATGAAATATTTTGGACGAAAACTGAATATACAATCCCTGAAGTTATTCCCGGATATCGTAAAATCAAATCAGTTCTAACAACTTCAATTATCCCAGATCCAGTAGAAATGTTTAATCATAAAAATTCCTTTAACACTATGAAAAGAATTTTCTCGTTTTGTTACCGATTTTATAACAATTGCAGGAAACATAAAGAATTGAGAAGTTTTGGTCATCTCACAGTTGAAGAATTATATCAAGGAAATCGTCTGTTTTTGATTCAAGTACAGAGAACAGCATTTCCCAATGAGTATAAGTTACTGAAGAAATTTGGAATGGTCAAAAAACGATCAAGTATATCGTCTTTAGATCCGTATTTCGATGAAAAAATCAACTTAATAAGAGTCGGAGGCAGATTAAAACACTCGCATTTATTACCAGATGCCAAGCACCAGATACTTTTACCAAAAAACAATCTTGTATCCAAGTTGCTATTGACCCAGTTACATGAAAAACATTTGCACGCATCGCACAGAGCATTAATAACCATTTCAAGACAACAATACTGGATTTTGAGCATAGGCAGGATGGCTAGACATGTTATTTCTAAATGTGTTAAATGTTTCAGGTCGAAACCAAGAACGATTAATTAACTGATGGGAAATCTACCAACCGAAAGAGTCAATCCATCACGACCTTTTTATCACTCAGGAGTTGATTTTTGTGGTCCCGTTAAAACGCATCACAAAGTAAGAGGTAAAACCCCATCAAAATCCTATCTGGCAGTTTTTGTTTGTTTTTCAACTAAAGTGAACAGCTAGAGTTGTTGGAGATTTGTCTTCCGAAGCCTTTATAAACGCGCTTAAGAGATTTATCGCAGACGAGGTGTTTGTCAAACCATATTTTGCGACAATGCAACTAACTTTGTTGGCGCTAAGAATGAACTCGCAGAGTTTAGAAGGGCTTTTCATTCGGAACGCGTGCAATCTACAATCGAGGACACATGTTTGCAGGATGGAATTATTTGGAAATTCATTCCACCTCGATCACCGCACTTTGGAGGTCTTTGGGAAGCTGCTGTCAAATCGGCAAAAACGCTACTAATTCGCCATCTTGGAGAAGCTTCGTTAACATACGAACAGCTTTCAACAATAGTCATCCAAGTGGAGGCTATATTAAATTCAAGACCTCTGACTCCTATTTCGACAGATCCGAATGATTTGGAAGCTCTAACTCTTGGACACTTTTTGATAGGCACATCACTGACAGCGCTTCCTGAACCAGATGTCACAGACACTAAATTAAGCCGCCTGGATAAATTTCGACAAATACAACACATACAGCAACACTTCTGGAAATGCTGGTGAAGAGAATATTTGCATCTGTTGCAACAAAGGATGAAGTGGAAAACGGAACACAATAATCTAAGACCTGGGACAATGGTTGTAATAAAAGAAATGAATGCTCCACCTATGCGATGGAAACTAGGCCGAGTAACAGAAGTTGTTAAGGGAAGCGACAATCTAATCCGAGTGGCAACTGTTAAAACAGAAAATGGTACATACCAAAGAGCCATACACAATCTATGCCCATTGCCAATAGAGGACCCGATTGCTGAAAATGTTTATCACGATACAAGACCAAAATCAAATGAAACCAGTGCGAGTAAAGAAACAACTTCAGGTTGGAAAAAATTTAACTTAAGGAGCGTGCTTACCTCAATACTGTGCGTCTTCGTAGTGTTACCGTTATGTCTGGCACAGACAAATGAACAAGTTGCGGTGACAAAATTAGACAACGGCATTGGTATTTACTTTGAAGACATTGGTGAGGTAAAAATAATAAATGCCTTCTGGAACATTTATATTTATTACAATTTAACAACATATTGGTTTGAATTTAACGAAATTAAATCACATCTTGAGCTGCTAATTGGAATATGCACAGAAGATATGGCTAGCAAAGCTTATTGCAGACCCATAATAGATAGCCTTCAACATCGAGTTACGGTGATAGAGAGCAACAATGAGCTGCTGCATAGTTCTCAAGGATGAAATTATAAAAAACTAAGAGTGGCAAGATCTCCGTTGACATCGTTGGAACACTAGCACATAGTTTGTTTGGAATTTTGGATCAGGGAGATGCTAATCGAATCGAAGAACAAATAGCTTTAGTCAAAGAATATGAACGCCATGCAGAATATCTTTTAAAAAAATCTGACTCTACGGTCAACATTTTGAAAAGACACACCTTAGAAATCCAACAACAATTTAAAGCTCTTCATCATTAATTAATGAGAACGATTGATGGAATTCAATCAAAGCAAAAGCTGTTCGAACAAAAACATGAGTTGGCAGCTCTTACTTCATATTTAATATTGATTATCACAAATTTTGAATGGATTCAGGAAGTGTTATTGGACGTTATGTTAGACTTGAATCATGCTAAAATAAATCCAAAATTGATGACACCAAGACAATTTAGTGAACAGTTGCAGCTGATTGGTAATTCACTTCCTCCAACACTACGATTGCCAAAGGGATCTATAGTAGATATGTACAGAATGGCTTCAATCAAAGGCCGTATTTTGAACAACTCAATCGTTTTCGAGATGCGTCTACCCATAATCAACGCTGAAGAATTTCAACTCTTTAATTTGGTCAAAGTTCCTATACTGCATGAAAATTTAAGTTATTTGGTCGACATATCTATTCCATATATTGCAGTTTCGATGACCAGAGATAAGTTTTTCCCACTAACCGCTATTGAGTTGGCATCATGCAAGGTAATATCACCCAAAAATTATCTGTGTAATCAGCTCCATCCAACTAATACGCAGCTAAATAAGATGAACGGCTGTGAAATGGATCTTCTGAATCATGTTCAAAACGCTTTATCTCGATGTCAAGTCAATGAAGTTAATTCACAAGATCAATGGATAGCTCTCAGCAAATCTAATGGATGGATTTTTTCTGTAGCATCTGGCGTAACAGGTCATCTTATTTGCGAAGGCAGGACTTCAAGAATATACATTCAGGGCAATGGTTTGCTGGAGTTTCGTAAGTCATGTACACTCAAACTACCATATACGAGTCTCAACGGTCAACACGAGTACAGCTATTCTATCAACAAATCATTCATTTCGAGCGCAAACACCAGCAAATGGATATTTAAAAGAAATGAAACAACCACTTCTACGACTTCAATGCCACCCGAGGCTTATGACATTGATAAGAAACAGCTTGATGGTCTCAGTACTAGAATTGAAGAGGTTATGAACCAAACAAATGCGTTTCCGATATCCCCGTCTTTGAGTGCGCATGACTATCATCACTATGGGTTGACATGGTTTTTAGCTGCTGGCATGATTGGGATGGGCATTGTATATTGGTTTCGTCATAGGAGACCAAAACCAGCACCTAGACGCAGAGTTTCACGTTTTGAAGTGGAACCTTAGTTTAAGAACCTATGTAGCTAAAAATGTAAAATGTAGAAAATGTAAATGTACTGATAGCATAAATGTCAATGAAGACAACTTAGTTTAAAATTAGAGAGTTAAGAACCCTCTAAAGGGGGGAGTATGTTATGTAAGAACATAATACCTCAGAATACCTGCCCAATTAAAGCTTTGAGATGAAAGCGTCAGATCGTAGATTCATGAAACGAATGAAAAAGTAACCGAAGCAGATTAACAATCTTCAAACCTCTATAAATACTCACGTATAAAAGTCATCAATTTGGTAGTCAACTTCTATCCCATCGGGCAGTTTTCTAAACCTTGGCAGGAACAAGATATTTTCCCCCAATTCCAACCTCACTAATCCGTGATATTCTTAGGTTTCTTAAAACCTGAACTAGTCGAAGGTATGGAATATCATGACGAACGGTTATTTTTTCTTTATTTTACCACAGATGCTATAGGTTACATAGATATTGCCCGCCGAAGGAAAAAATCTAACCATTTTACCATTCAATGGGACGTACCCGTACGTGCCAGTTCGATCGAACTAGAGTGAATCATATTCAGACATGATGTTACTCTTATTTGTTTTGTATTATCAAGTTGCGGGTTGTTTTTGTTGGATAGAAGTTTTCCGTTTTTCGCAACGTAATTTTTTAAAATCAAATTTGACTGATAATAAACATTATATTTGAGAACCGTAGGAAGGTCAAAGCAGAATGCGCTCTCTTTAATGTTGTGTTTATTGAATAGTTGTTTTACGTTCTTTTCCAGATAAAATTTGAATTTTTTTAATTTGTGAATGCTATGTTTTTTTTTCTATCTTCCACGAACAATGCTTCCGTAATAGAACGAGGAGAGCAAAGTATAGACGGTCATTGCGATGCTCATAGCGAGGACTTTTTTCATCAAACTATTTCGGATCTCTAGTATTTGTTATCCTTATGCATTCCAAGGCCATTGTCTCTCTTATATTTCTTTCTTGTGGACGTTCTCTGAAAATTCTATTAAAATACTTTGAAGTGAATTTTACAAACGTTAAAAAATTCATTAGTTGGTGCCTTCAGACTTCCAAAGTCACTTTGAGAATAATTTTTTGCAAAAATTAAGAATTACGAATTTTTTCATCAGTTTATAAAAATAGTTTGGAACAATTTAAACATTTGTTCCTTTGCATTTTAAAAGCAAGATATCTAGTAAAATATCGCATTGCTGTTGTTTCTAATGTGATTTTAGTTTCTTTTTCCATATCATAAATGACTTTTTCGTACAGAGTTTCATCGCATACGATTTTCTTACGATCCTTAAGCAATGAAGAAGTTTTTGGAATATTAGTTTCAGTTGGAGATAAGTCTACGTTTAAAAATTTTACATCATCATCATCACAGTTACTGAAAGGAGAAAAATAAATAAGATTTGACGAGAGAATTTTCGACATTAAAACATTAAATTCGTAAACAGGGATTTTTGTTGTAACCACCTTTGATGCGAATAATAGAAAATAAAATTTCTAATATGTCTTGATGAATTCTTTTTGTTAGTAAAAAATCCACGTTCTTATATAGGCTATTGCTGCTTATATCATGACAAAGTAACAAGTCCCCGTTTATAGTTTGTTCCATTCCTTAACTGATTTTTGTACATCTTTTAAGTAAGACAAAAATTGTTTCAACACATAATAAGCTAGATTCTCTACCTGAACTCCCCGCTTTAAAACATTCTTCCATAATGTGAATCTTTATCCATGCAGTCAAATACATTGTTCACTTTTAGTACGAACTCTTTCGTTGCTACAGCTTTATTAGAGCTTTCTTTTAAGCAATTAAGTTCAGAAGCAGTTTGAATCGATGCCGCAGTTGTCCGGCTAAATATTTGTGTTGCAAGGTGAACATGCATTTTTTCGAAGGCATTGGTATATGACAACTTCTAAATTTTAAACATGTCTTAGCTACGTTGTCAACTTCCAAATTGTATATTTCTCTGATAATATCAAAAGACACTTTACCATCTGGAGTTTGTAGATCTGATTTCAATAGAACATTACGAAATGATTTTAACAAATGAGGGATATCATAAAAACAAAATATTCTTTCGTCATTAAAAATTATAAATGGGTTTTCTTCAGAAACACTTAACATTTTATAAGCTTTTCTATTACTGGCCCCTTGATCATAAACAATAGCACACACCTTTAGACCAAGTTCTTGACAGATTCTCAAATTGTTTTTTATAATTTGGCTTAGGTTATCCTCATTTACACGTTTGCTGACACAAAATTGTTTAAAACACTTTTCCAACTATCAAGCAAACCATTTAGCATGAAAACACATATGTATTTCCTTAGCAAACAATCTACTTCTTTCTACACCAAGGTCTTCGAAATCATCTATTACGAGTAAATCATTTTGTGAGGTTTTTATGAATCCTAATTTCATCAAATATCAGGACAACACAACGTTCTCGCTAGTTTAATAAAGAGAACTTTAACTTAAGATACGAATGAGCATTGTTTTCATATCCTGGTTGTAATCCTTTTACAGGAGCCCATCTACAGAAAGAGGAAATATAAGGAAGTTTAAAGCCAAGTCTATATCTCAAAAATTTATAATTATAAATTTATGATCTATAATAAATATTCTGGGAAAGTTATTTTTCGTGACTGTCGTATTTTGTAGTCTTTGATTCTTTCGGAAGCATTTTACAAAATGTTGTTGAATGGTCTGAAATATTGATCCTTTCGATTTGAGACGTCGTAGATATTTTATTTTTATTAAAAAAAATTATGGCAGTATGCGCTCTTTTTTTTTTTAATGTTTTATATTTAAGTTTCTTAATTTATTACGACAGAGCAGAATTTGTTTGCTTTAGATTCATTTATGCCAGACGTTTAGGATGCGGCGAAGGCCATGCCAGACGCCATCAAAGTGTTTGAATTATGCCCAATTTTGCATAATTAAGGTAACCATGTTAATTTTACATAAAATGTAGAACAGAGTTATATTATTATGAATATATGGTTCCAAGACGTGTACGGTGCGTTGAAGGCAGTGTCAGACGCCGTCAAAATAAGCAAATATTCCATTTTTGCATATCTAACATAACCAATTTTTTTTTTCTCAAAAGATAGTTCAAATCTTCCAGATTACAAAAATATGAACGCCAGACGTTTTGCGCGAGGCCAAGTTCTTGCCACACGCGTCCAAAGTGACTAAAGTAACAAAAAACATGAAATGTACCCGATCGAAAATAACTTATAAAATTACTATTTTTGTGCGTAAACACTAGAAATTGACCAATAAAATAATAGAACACCCATTCTTTATAAATATACCAACCCCAGATACTTTACCTATCGCCAAGCCCTCGCAAGGCGCATTCAAAGTATCCAAACTTAACAAAACCATCCAAACCTCTTAAACCACCTGGTTAGATTTTTTCCTTCGGCGTGCAATATCTATGTAACCTATAGTATCTGTGATTTTACTTATTTACTTTATACATATGTATATCATTCTGCTATAAATAAGTCAGTTACAAAGATTTCACAACTGAAAATATATGTATATAGAATAAGAATTAGAGCGACCGATCTAATGTTTCTAATAAAATATCTGGTTCTTTTTTAAAAATGATAAAATTAGTTTCATTTTTAATTTTGCGTGGCTATGTACTAAATATTACAAATTTACAAGATACGAATAAATTGGTAACTGAAATATGTTTTAGTTGATATGGTTATGCTTTACTAACATATTTTAAATAGTTTCTATTGGGCTGGCAAAAATAAATTTCTGTGTTTTAGTTTGGAATAAAATAAAGCTGTGACATAAAACATCAATATATTTTTCTGTTATTTCTGATAGAACTTATTTTTTCAATACAATTAAAATTCAATCCAATTTATAAATCTTTTACTTAAACCACTTAAAACTTCTCTTAATTCACACTTCAAATTCAACTGATGAACTGACTTGCATTTCTTGTGAGACGCTGATATTTATTTATATTCCCCTGACATTTTTTGAGAACGTTCTGTACTATCCAGCGTTCCATACATTTTTTTTTTAAAGAACTTAACGCTCAATGCCTGAGCACGTGTTAAGTTTTTTACGAAAATGGGATAGAGAGAGAAAGAAAAATTTTTGGGCTCAGTGGTTATTTCGCTCCCTGGATGGGTGGCATCCAACACTTAATTCGTCTTACGTGAATTAAGTTGCCTGAAAAAAGAATGTCTTTCGGGCGAGGCTGGGATTCGAACACCGAACACTCCAATTTGGAAGCCAATACACACCATTTGAGCCACGGCCACCCACATCTTCATTGTACTAGAATATTCCTTAAAAGTTTCCATTCTAGAATGGTTGAGTGTTCCGCTATGCAAATATGGAAATCTTCTGATATTCAGATACCGATTCACATTCAAACAGATATCATACTGCTCCCTCGCTAAAATTGTTCGTACGCTCGTCCCGAAAAACTTCGCCATACATCGCACTACCACGGGTGGCCGTGGTGTAGTGGTAGTAGCAAACTCTTCTCACTCGGAGGGTCCAGGTTCGAATCCTGCCCATGGCAAAATCAGTTTTTCATTGTATAATTGGAACTCAGACAAAAAAATTCTGCGTGTGAAGGCATAACACTGACACGTAGATTTGGCTGTTATAAGAGTTTCAAGCAATGAAAAAAATACTGGGAATTATATCTCGAATCACTCTGAGTGAAGAAAAACTCTCCGTCCTACTCGGACTCCCACCCCTGGAGAGCAAACATAGAAACCAAACACACCTGAGTTTCAAACCACTACAAAAAAAAAACAATTTTCCTTTCTCCTCCTTCTATCTTTCAACCCCTTAGGCGCTCGTAAATTATAAAAAAAAAAAAAAAAAAACGTATTCTATCCAAATGGACCACCTTCGATTCCCACTCTGAATCCGGTAGAAAACGTCGTTAATGCGGGTTATCACCTTGTATGGACCTTCCCAATCCTGTTGCAATTTTGGTGATTTACCTTTCTTACGCAGAAGATTATACAGACACACCAGATCTCCTTCGTTGAAGCCGGAAGATTTCACTTTGACGTCGTCATTAGTCTTCATGCGGTTGCTCTAGCTTCATCTTTTCTTAGGTGTTCTTATGCAATTTTCGAATCCTACTCCGCAAGACATCCACATAGTCGTTCAACACTTTTGGGTCCAAATTTCGTTTCACTGGACAACCGAAATGTTTGGCCAAATAAGATCTCGAAAGGTGTATGTCCTGTTATACTGTGGATGGCGTTTCGGTAGTCATTAAGAAGAGGGGTATGTATCGATCCCAATCCCGCTGGTAGTTGCTGTCGACCTTAGATAGATGCGATTGAATCGCTCTACCATTCCATCAGATTGAGGGTGTAGTGGCGTTGTCCTTGTTTTTCTTTTGATTCGAAGTTTCGTCCTTGGTCGGACTGTGGCTTAATTGGGACCCCGAATTTGATCACCCAGTTGTTGATTACCTCTTCTGCTACGGTCTTAGCTCTCTTTGATTTGGGATGCAAACACTTCCGGCCACTTACTGAAGTAATCCATGACCACGAGGGAATATCGGTTGCCATTAAAGGTTTCGGGAAACCATTCGTTCGAATGGTGCTCCGACAATGTATTGATGCATTCTTTGGTTTCTCTTTTCCGCACTTGTTAGCCGCACAATTCATGCCCTTTTTGCACAAATTCTGGCGCTTAGCCAACAGAAATGTGCCCTAGGTTTTTGTTCCCCTCTTGTTTATTTCCATATGTCCCCCTGAGATTCCGTCGGTTATTTCATGGAACACTTGTCCGACTCTGGACCGTGGAACGATTAGCTGCACACGAGATGTTGTTCCATCTGCACTTTCCCATTTTCTCTTCAGCAAACTGTCTAGCACACAAAGCGAGTCCCACTGTTCCCAATATGCCTTCAGAGTTTGGCTCCGGTCCGATATCTCTTGCCAGCTTGATCTTTCCTTGTGTTTCTTCCAAGCCAATATTGGTTCCATATCATTATCTGTCTGTTGGAAGGAATGTATTTCGTCTGTACTCCAATCCTCTACTGGCTCAATCCTGATAATTTGGATATCATCGGTATTTCAGGGTGTGGGGTAACCCAATATGGGGGATTTGCACAGCTGTCAGTTCTTGAAATGCTTTTTCACACTCTCCAGACCACCTGAACTGTCGGCCTTTTTCCGTAAGTAGATGCAGGCTCTTTCAAATACCAGCCAAATCCTTTACGAACCTCCTGTAGTACGTGGCCAGTCATAGGAAGCTTCTCATTTTGTGTTTATCTTTTGATACTGCCCAACTTTTCACGTTTGCGATTTTGTCAGGATCCATCCTTACTCCTTCCGCTGATATAATGTGAGCCAGATATTTTACTTTCGGACGGAACAAGGCACACTTTTCTAGTTTCATCTTCAAATAAGCACTTCACAGTCTCGCAAACACTTCTTTAGATTTTAAAACGTCTTGCCAATGACGATAACGTCGTCCAAATACACTAGGCTTGTTTTCAACGTTATTCCTTGCACTGTTCGTTCCATTAGTCGCTTGAAGGTGGCCGGAGCGGTGCAAAGTCCAAATAGCATCACTGTAAACTGCCAGAACTCTCGATCCGTACGATTTATCTCTACTTGCCAGTAACCGCTCTTCAAGTTAAGAGTTGAAAACCATTTCATTCCAGAAAGTGTCATTGATTCTCGGAAGTGGGTACCTTTCCTTTATAGTGACATAGTGCTGCCGTCTTTCTACTTCACGAGAACCACTGGAGAAGTCCACGGACTATGCAATTCTTCAATCAGTCCTTAACTTTCACCTTCGACACCATTTCGGCAACTTTAAATTTTCAATTCAATACATTTATTAAATGGTTTGTACATTAAGATATGATCTTTTATAGTACTTAGTAATATACATCAGTTATAATAATTCAAAATACTTAACTCTAATAACAATATTTATCTTAATCTATGTCTGAGATAGGATAGAAGCAAGGCTTAAAGGATAAATAAAGAAAGGGAGTGGATAATGAGGGAAAGAATTTAAATTGATAAGTTGGAGAAATGTTGAAAGATTGCACTTTTAAAATTAGTTGGATTTGAAATATTCTTCAATTGAGAGGGCAAAGAGTTCCAAAGCCTTACAGTATGGATAAAAAATAAACGTGACGAGTTAAGGTTATTCTAACGATAGGGAATGAGGTTGATGGTTCTTGAAGAGCGAGTAAAATTGAGTCTGTTAAACAAGTAAGACGGACTTTGAGTTATAATAATTTTATGCAAAAACATACAATTCCTGTCGTTGATATATTGTTCTAGACTACAACCAAGCAAACCCCTGGCAAATACAGAAATATGGTCATATCTACGTAAACCATAGATATAACGCACCGCGTCGTTGAAGGCAACTTGCAGTTTTCGCTTGGATGAATAGTCAAGACAGCAATAGACCACCTCAGCATATGTTATGAGGTGTTGAACTAGAGATTGTACCAGCTTTCGTCTTGTTTCCTGAGGGGTAAAATAAGCACTGATCCACAATTTGCGAAGACATCCGTAGATATGGGGTGGCCGTGGTGTAGTGGTAGTAGCAAACGCTTCTCACTCGGAGGGTCCAGGTTCGAATCCTGCCCATGGCAAGTCAGTTTTTCATTGTGTAATTGGAACTCAGACAGAAAAATTCTGCATGTGAAGGCATAACACTGACACGTAGATTTGGCTGTTGTAGAGTTTCAAGCACAGAAAAGAAAAATACTGTGGTATACCTCGAATCACTCTGAGTGAAGAAAAAACTCTCCGTCCATAGAATAATAAACATGCAGAAGAGTATCGGACCTAATATTGAGCCTTGAGGAACTCCCTGCTTTATTTCTTTCAACAGTGAAAAACGTTCTCTGTGATCTGCCAGAGAGAAAACTACTGATCAATTTTACTGCTCTTTCACTGAAACCAAAGTGATTCTTGAGCTTCGAACACAGAACTTTATGATTAACTTTATCAAATGCCTTAGAAAAGTCTAGCAAACACAGCAGCGAAACATAACTCCTGTCATACTTCTGCTTTAATTCTTCAAAAAGGTTCATCATAGTTGTAGCACAACTGTGGTTAGCTCCAAAGCCGGATTGCTGAGCATACAACAAATGATTCAGTAACAAGTGCTTCGTTATCTGCTTTGCCAAAACCTTTGATAGACAAGGTAGAATGCTAACCGGTCTACAATCAACAGGAGAAGATGCATTTGTTTTCTTCGCTATTGGCAAAACTCTTGCAAATTTCCAGAGCTGTGGAAAAGTTGACGTAATTATGCACCAGTTGATTACATGAGCGAAATGGGAGACCATTTCAAGTAAAATAAGTTTAACAAATCGAATTGGAAAGCCATCCTCACCTATCGAATTGGACTTTATTGCTGTAACGCATTGAGTAATTTCAGCTTCCGTGGCTACTTCAAAACTTTCGAACATTGGTACAGAGCCTACACAGTCTACTGTTCGATTAGAAGTTGGGCTACCAGCAGTGAGGTCACCCAGGAAAAAATTATTCATGTCATCTGGATCCAGAGCACACTGATAGTTATTCCTTCCAACAGACATACCGATTGTCCTTAGGTTGCTCCAAAGTTTCTTAGCAGGAAGGAAAGAATTTAGTTTAGAAGCATAAAAGTTTTTCTTTGACGTACGCAGGACGCTGATTGAGTAATTACGAAACACTTTGTATGCGGACCAATTTACATCAGATGGCCTACGCTTCCATTTACTGTATAATTTGTTCCTCGTCTGAATAGACCAGACCACCTCCGAAGTAAACCAAGGACATACTTTATTCTGAACTTTCACTGTTTTCATAGGCACACATTCATCATGCAATTTTAGTAGTATTGATTGAAACAGTCTTACTTTTTCATTTGGATCACGAGTCAATCGGCATTGCTCCCAAGAAGCAGAATAAGTCGCAGCTTGAAGGACGTTAGCATCAATAGAATTAAAGTCTTTAAAAGTAAAAGTATCAGGGATGGCGGTTTTCGAAAAATTTATATCATAACAACAAAAAAGTAGATCATGGTCTGAAACATCAAATGAAAATTGGTCAAACAAGAGAACGAGCGACGAACACGAAACAATTATAAGATCAAGAAGGCTGGGTACTTTATCCTTCGCAAAACGTGTAGGGTAAGTTGTGTTTACTAGATGCATTCCTACTGAAGAAACTGAGTCTTTCAATTGAAAGGCCAGCGAATTATATTTTAGAAGATCCACATTAAAATCCCCACAAATGATTAAGTGTTCATAGAGGGCGCAATATTCGGAAATAGCTGAGAAAAAGGGGGTGACGGAGCTACTTCTATGATAATTATAAGCACAAGCCACTACACATTTGGTATTACAGTCGCGTAATTCAACTAGAATGTATCCGATTCCACTTCCAGTAGACTTGGTAACAATATCGCATTTAATATTTGATTTGCAATAAATAGCAACCCCCCCACCCGTAGTATCGGTATCTCGACCGTTACAGAAAAGTTCATAGTTAGGAACCTTATAGAGCAAGTCACTTATATCTGGCTTAAACCAAGTTTCACATACACAAATAACATCAACATAGGAATTGGAAAACAAGTACTTTAAATAAACTAATTTTTGATTGTTTAAGCTCCGCGCATTTAAATAACAGACTTTAATAGTGTACGTTGATTTTTCATTCATACTGTTTTGGTGTCCCAACATCATGGTATTAGTAATAATTTTTGAACAACAAAAAGAGAAGTGCAATCGAACTAACAAAGGTATGGAGAGGATGAGAGAGAGTGGCAAAAACAAAGGAAAAGACAACAGAATTATAAGATACATAAATAGCTTAAGCTTATTTGATGAATAGTTGGTAGCAGGTCCAAGAACAAAAATTATGATTTATTGTGTCGCAGCAGCAACTTCTGTTTGCTTTGCCAATGGAAGACGACTCCCTGTCAATGTGGTGTGAAACAATATGCGCAAGTTGAAGAAAATTGAGAGATGCTACTACAGGAATGAGATTCGAAAGCTTTACCGAAAAGTAAAAAACAACATGCCACGGACACAAATCCCGAGCCGAAGGCTATAGACCCGAACAAGGAAACATGGTGGTAAAGCCGCAGTCGATGCTGAGGACATGGAAAAAGCATTTCTGTTAGACTGTATAAAGGCTATGACGAACGAAATATCGTTGCCAGGTAGAATGAGCCTTTCAACCTGGACGATGTAGACTACAAATTCCGTCCACGCGACACGGATGAAATGAATATAGCCATATTTAAGCTTAAATACAACAAAGCTGCTGGAGCCAACGGCCGGACTGCCGGGCTCTTCAAAGCGGCATGGTAAGAAGCATTCACCAACTCATCTGTAAAATTTGGTCGGACGAAAGTATGCTGGATGAATGGAACCTCAGCATTGTTTGTCCGGTCCTCAAGAAAGAAGACCCTCTGAACTTCGCCAACTACAGTGGATGAATTATATAGGGGATGAATTCAATTTATTTGGATTAAAATAAAAAAGAAAAACCACAATTCTCCTCGCCTGACAATTCTCTCTCTCTCTCTTTCCATCTCTCTCTCTTTCCATCTCTCTTTCTTTCCATCTCTCTTTCTTTCCATCTCTCTCTCTTTCCATCTCTCTCTCTCTCTCAACGAACCAAAAAGAAAGCACACCCAGGTGCTTAGTTGTTAGGCTGTTGAGTCGGTAAGTTGTTGATTGTTGAACTTGGAGTCTGATTACTAGTGTCATACGTAACATTCCCCTCTACCTAGACCGAAACGGGCCCGGTTTCTTGACTATTCGATTGATTTCGCATGGTAGCCTCTTTGCCTCGGTATTTCGCAAGTCTGGCAATGTGCACGATCTTCGACCTTGGTGTGCGTTGAATTTTATAAGTGACGTCAGTCAACACCATTACAATCCTGTACGGACCCTCTCAGTCCGATTGTAGCTTCGGTGATCTGCGCACTCTTCGCTTGGGATTGTGAAACCATACGTGATCCCCTTTGAAATTGACACCATTTGATGATAAATCGTATCTGTTCTCCATGCGATAAGTAGCTTTAATCATCAAACAGCGAGCTTTTTCGTGTATGTTATGGAGTTTTTCTTTAAGTTCCTTTGCATAGCCAATAGCGGAAGTACCATTTTCTGGGGTCACACCAAATAGCAAATCGGGTGGTAGTCGCAAATCTCGTCCGAAAAGCATTTTGTATGGACACTCTTTAATAGAATATTGAAACATTGCTCTATAGGCCATAGCGAACAGAGGTAGCAACTCGTTCCAATTCGATTGACGTTCATCTATAAACTTTGTTAGAAAGTCGAGAATGGTCTTATTTATCCTTTCGACTAACCCATCAGATTGGGGATGGAGCGGTGTCGTTCTGGTTTTGTGTATTCCTAGGATTTCTATGATGCTTTTAAATACCTCGGATTCGAAGTTGCGTGTCTGGTCGGAGTGCAACTCATGAGGAATTCCGAAACGAGAAAACACCTGAGACACCAATGCCTTCGCCACCGTATCTGCGGGTTGGTCTGGGATCGGCAAGACTTCAGCCCACTTGGTGAAACATTCCATAAGCACCAAGACGTATTTTTTGCCATTTGCTGTTGTCGGAAGAGGACCCAAAATGTCAACTGCTACGCGTTAAAACGGCTCGCCAGATAAATAGATTTTTAATTGTTCTTTTGTTTTCTTCTTCGGCCCCTTTCTGGTACCACATGTCTTATTTCCACACAATAATCTGCCACATCACGTTTAACACCAATCCAATAGCAGCGTCTCCTAAGCTTATCGTAGGTCTTGTTAATGCCAAAGTGGCCACCAAAAACGCTGTCATGGAACATCCTCAGTACATCTTCTCTCATCGCAGCAGGAATAATCAGCAACCGTTGCTCGTTCTGATGAGAAGTAAGTGGAACCCAGCGTTTGCGATGATAAGCTAAGCCGAAAGCAGCAAACAGCATCTCAGTAGAGCTTTTGGTGTGAACGAGAACATAATCTAAATAGTGTAAACTATTTGTGTGGGTACAAATGATAGAACTTATTCTTTTCAATACAAATCCCTTTATTCAGTACAGTTACTGTTTGGAAGAAGGTTTTCCGAACTTGAGAAGAAGCGAAAAGAAAGAAACCTAACCTCTTGCTTGAAACACGTTTTATTAATGTAATGACATATTCTTGACATTGCAATGAAAATACGTGTTTCAAGCAAGAGGTTAGATTTCTTTCTTTTCGCTTCTTCTCAAGTTCGAAAAACCTTCTTCCAAACATTGGCATCCCTTGCGGGGAACCTGATTCCTCGTGCAAAATATTCGTATTTCATAGTAAAAAGGTTTTTTCAAAGAACAATGGCACTGGCTAAGGAAGAATCTATTGCGAAGCTAATTTGTAACTTCTCCTCGAATTCACAAAAAGTCGCCAAGGTGAAGCAGACAAAAGGGTACTTCGTGGGCCGAAGAAAACTCCTGGACGACTACTGGAGCAAATTTAATGATGACCATGATATCATCTCATCAACAGAGGTAACAGAACATAATGAAAAAGATCCAAAATTGAATCCGCGTATTGCGAAGCCTTAGGAGAACTCAATGATCTCATCGACGAGATGTCCACGACTGCGCATGATACCATAGGTATGTCTCATTCAACACCAACCCGTCCCGTCACAAGCGGAGGCAGCAACGGCAACTCAACTTTGCCAAAACTTTAGCTGCCCACCTTCGATGGATCGTTTAACGAGTGGCTGAACTTCAAAGACATGTTTACCAGCTGTGTAATCAATGATACAGTGCTCTCCAATGTGCAACGATTACATTATCTCAATTGTAGCCTTCGTGGTAGTGCTGCGAGCGTGTTAAAAAAATATCCCGATTAGAGATGACAACTTTCAAACAGCTTGGGATATTTTACAAAGTCGATATGTCAACAAGCGCAGGCTTGTTAAATAGTACCTTCGTGACATCGTAAAGCTGCCAATCATGACTACCGAGTCGTCTTGGAGCTTACGTCAAATTCTTGATGGAATCGCGGAAGCTGTTCGGGCTCTGAAGCAACTAGGGCGGCCAACCGAGCAGTGGGATGATTGGTTAATTTTGCATGTGACAGAAAAACTGGATCCTGTCATAATTAAAGACTGGGAAACTTCACTTGATAGTCCGAATTCCATTCCCACGTACGCAGAGCTGGAAAAGTTTTTGGAAAACCGCCTTCAAGGACTGGATGCAATGGCTGCATGCTTTCGACAAAATCTAAGGGAAGTCAACAAAAAACCATCCAAAACACAACCGGTCCACAGTCATCAAGCAAATGTCAATCGATGTCCAAGTTGCTTTGGTAAGCATGCTCTAATGTTTTGTCCTGATTTCAGAAAACAAACCCCAGGACAGAGACTGACGTGTGTGATGAAAGCGAAGGTGTGCAAAAATTGTCTCAAAGCTAACCATACACAACAGCACTGCCCATCGGATTTTACCTGCTTAAGATGTCACCAAAACCACTACACAATGTTACACGACAGTATACAAGTTCAAGAGCCCAACGTAATCACAAACCATTTGCGGACAAACAACACCTGTGACCCCCGTCACCCTCGTAATTCACTCTGTGAATGTATCGACGAAAATTCACTTGTAAAGCTAGAACCGGTTCTTCTAGCTACAGCTCAAATTGGAGTACGATCTGCTACTGGACATCATTTAAAACTTCGAGCTCTTTTGGACAGCGGTTCCCAAGCTTCATTTATTAGTGAGTATGCGGTTCAACAACTTCGTCTTCGACGTACACTGCTGCTTGTGCCGGTGACTGGGGTAGGGGGATCGAGCGTTGGTAAATCAACAGGTCTGGTCGATATCTCTGTGAACTCTCTCAGAGAACCTGATTTCAACATTAACTGTAAAGCACTAATTTTACCACGCTTGGGTCATCTCATGCCCACTATGCGAATTGACATCAAACCATTTTCTAAATTGTTGGATCTTGATCTGGCTGATCCAACATTTCATGAGCCCGGTTCTATCGACGTAATTTTGGGAGCTGATCTTAATGGCTCTCTTCTACACGGGGAAATTATGCAATCATCTGCTGGTGCTCCTGTAGCACAACGTACCCATTTAGGCTGCGTTATCTACGGGCGCTTACCCGAAACAGTAACTCGAGAGTTACCTTCAAGTCTTTGTGCATTTTCGCAAACTGAACTCGCTGACTTAATTCAGTGTATGTGGAAATTCAACGAGCACGAGGACATGAAAACTGTTTCCAAAATGACTCAAGATGAACTCTACTGCGAAGAATTCTTCAAGAAAACGGACATTGGACGTACATCGGACCAGATCCGGACGATACATCGTCAAGTCCTCTGGGGAATTCAAGAGGAGACGCCTTGAAACTTTTCCATCACCAGCTAGATCGCCTAGACCACAACCCAACAATGAAGACAATGTACCAAGAATTTATGTCGGAATATCTGAAGCTTGGACACATGGAACCTGTTCATGAGGATGTGCCACTTCAAGGTGTGTGCTACATTCCCCATCATGGTGTATACAAGGAGTCAAGCTCGACAACAAAGTTGAGAGTTGTCTTCAATGCATCCAGGAAGTACAAATCAGGTAAATCACTTAATGATTGTCTTCATGTAGGTCCGAAGCTTCAGAGTGAGCTCTCTGCAATTATTTTAAAGTGGCGTATTCATCGAATTGGCTTTATGGCAGACATTGAAAAATGCTACAGGCAAATACTTGTGCAGCGAGATGATGCCGATATGCAGCAAATAATATGGACAGATAACGAGGGTAGCCCAGCTATTTTCAGACTACTTACGGCCACATATGGATTAAACTGCTCGCCGTATCTTACAATAAAAGTGCTCCACACCCTGGCCAATAATGAAGAAGCTGAATTTCCTCAAGCTGCTAAAGTGCTCCGGGAATCATTTTACATGGATGACTGCCTCCACGGCACTGATTCGGTTGAGACTGCTCAACAACTTCAGATAGAACTACAGAAATTGCTACAACGAGGAGGTTTCTTGCTACGAAAATGGAACTCAAATTTGACAGAGTTTCTAAAAGGAATAAGCACTTACGACAAGTTGAGCGACCCTTGCTGTGATTTGAATTTGGACCGTGAAACTAAGGCACTTGGGATCTACTGGTATTGTAAAAGTGATTGCAAAGCTACAAGGTGAACGTCACAAAAGTCTCGTCAGCAATTACAAAACGTCAACAACTTTCCGATGTCGCCAAAAGTTATGACCCAACTTGCCTGCTGGCTCCAGTCCTGATAACAGGCAAAATAATTTGTCAACAATTGTGTCTTTCTGGTATTTCCTGGGATGATCCACTTCCGGAACCTCATCAGCAGAACTGGATTCGATTTCGAGAAGAGCTTCCATGGATAGATGACATCAAAGTTTCTAGGTGGGTTTTCTCGTCACCAGAGGCCTCGAACTACCAACTACATGTTTTCTCCGACTCATCTACCTCTGCTTATGCGGCCGTTTCCTATCTAAGAGTCAAAACAGTTGATGGTGAAATTAAAGTGTCGATTCTCATGGCCAAAACTAAAGTAGCACCATTAAAGAAAATCACTGTCCCGTGTTTGGAACTCAGTGGAGCACTTCTTGCTTCGAAAGTAGCTACCAAAGTGCTCGACACCTTAAAGCTGACGTCAATTACAACTTACTGCTGGTCTGACTCGAAGACAATTCTCAGCTGGATTCGGTCAAATCCTGGAAAGCATAAGCAATATGTTGCCAACCGAATTACCAAAATCCAAGAGCTGACAGCTATTGATGGTTGGAGGTATGTGCCCACTGATAGTAACCCTGCTGACGTAGCCTCCCGTGGTGTGTATCCTTCCCAGCTAGGGAACCTCGACATATGGTGGACTGGTCCAGACTGGCTAAAGAAAGACGAAAACGAATGGCCGAAACAATGTGGCGACGTCAAAGAGGTACTTGAGGTAACTTCATTACTTACGCAAGCCCCATCCAAATTGACGGAGAATGTTGGAGCATTGGGACTCCTCGGCAGATACTCCAATATCGACACATTAGTTGGAGTTACATGCTGGTGCCATCGTTTTATTGACATCAAACTAGGAAGACAACATTCTAAATCACGCTGGTGCACAGCCTCGGAACGACGAGTGGCCTTACGTTTCTGGATAAGGTATGATCAAAAAATACATTTTGCTAATGAAGTTTCTTGTCTCTCTCAAGGTAAGCCTATCAGTTCAAAAAGCAAGTTACTAAAACTAAATCCAATTATCGACGAAAGTGATGCCACTTTGAATGGGCGACTAAGAAATGCTTGGCTGCCTATGTGTGAACGATTTCCTATTATACTACCTAAGGAAAGCAGATTTACTGAGATGCTTATCAAGATCAAGGACATTCGTGTACTATGCATGGTGGCAAGCAAACAACTCTAAACTTTCTCAGAAGACGCTATTGGATAATCGATGGTCGGGCCTCAGTTCAGAAGTTCATTCGTCATTGTCTGACATGTTTTCGCCAAAAACCACTAATTACAACCCAAATTATGGGAAGTCTTCCCACTCCTCGTTGTACAGCTGCTGCTTCGAACCACAACGAGGTCATCGTTGTTACAAAGGATGGGTTGCTCTCTTTGTCTGCCTGAGAACTAGAGCTATCCATCTCGAACTCGTGAGCGACATGACAACCGAGACGTTCCTTGCGGCTTTGCGACGCTTCTTTTCCACACGAGGATACAGCTCTAGCATCTATAGCGACTGTGCAACGACATTCTCTGGTGCAAATGCGGCACTTAAGGAAGATTTTGCAGCGTTTCGAAAGCAGTTAGAGGAAGGCGCGCGGTCCATTGCGTGCAACGGTGTTTCATGGCACTTCATTCCACCTGGGTCTCCGAACTTTGGAGGCATATGGGAGGCCGGCGTCAAGAGCATGAAACATCATCTGAAGCGAACCATCGGCGAAGCAAGTCTGACTTTTGAGGAATTGTATACTGTCCTCAAGCAGGTTGAAGCTGTGCTTAATTCGAGACCTCTGTCAGCACTGTCTGATGATCCTAATGACTTAGCCGCCTTGACCCCTGGGCACTTCTTGGTGGGTGGCCCCATCACTGCCACTCCGGAACCAAACTTGTTAGATATCAAGACCGGTAGATTTTCACGATGGAGACAGCTCCAACAAATGCAGCAGGATTTTTGGAAAAGGTGGAGTTGTGAATATTTACATGAGCTCCAGGTAAGAAACAAGTGGAAACAAGCCAAAAGGAACATTAAAGCGGACGACCTGGTCCTGGTTCGAGATGAAAGGGCACCACCCACTCAATGGTCACTAGGCCGAGTTTTGGAGGTACATTCTGGAGACGACGATCTGGTGCGAGTAGCTACGATCCGTACACAATCATCGATATTGAAACGAGCTATCTCAAAGTAGGTGATGCTTCCAATTGACGATGAGCCTACGGATGAACACGGTGGGCGGCCAGGGGTTTCGTCACAATAACTGGACGAGGTGGGCAGAATGTTGAAAAATATTATTATAAGAAGTAGTTCTCACTACTGCCCCATATCTGGCAATACCAACGCTAGATAACCGACTCATCACAATGTCACAAATATGTCATTTCATTGCAATGTCAAGAATATGTCATTACATTAATAAAACGTGTTTCAAGCAAGAGGTTACGTTTCTTTCTTTTCGCTTCTTCTCAAGTTCGAAAAACCTTCTTCCAAACAGTTACAATTCACTATTTAATTGTTTCTCTCAATACAATCCAATTTCTTAACCGCTTATACTTTTCTTATCTTTTACATAAACCACTTAATCACTTCTCCTAATTAACACTTCATATTCAACTAAAGAACTCACTTGCATACCTTGGGGATGCTGATATTTACACACGAATGACATACTTCGAGAACAATCCTCGCCATCTAGCGTTCTATACAATTTCCAATTTGCTAGAAAATTCGATTCCACTCTCCAATCATAAATGATCGAGACTTTGTTATTCAAGTATCGGAATCTTCTGGTCTTCGAGTATCGACATCTTCTGCTCTGTAAATCTAGATGTCGCTGCTCACATTTAAGTGGTTATCACAATAGACTAAACAGATACAAAGAGTAAGTCCGTGGAGGAGTTTCGTTATCAGCCGTTCAAAAGTAGCAGGTGCGTTTGTAAGACTGAAACTCATGACTTTAAAATTCCATAGGCCTACTTTCCTAACAAACGCCGTCTTGTCTTTATCTGCGGACTCCATTTCTACTTGCCAGTATCCTGATTGGCAATCATGTGTATGTCAATTGTGTCGTCGATCCTAGGTAACGGAAAAGAATCTTTGGTGGTCACATTATTAAGGCGATGGCTCTATAATGTCACTTCGTGACATCTCATTTACAATCCGCCGGCACTCATCTTGCTTGGCCAGTGGCAATGGACGAGGAGGTTATTTTATAGGGTTCGCACTTCCAACGTCAATTCGATGCTTAGTTAATGTTGTTCGGCCTATATCACTAGAAGATTTCAAGAACACATCCATAAACTCAATCAAAAAATCCTTCAACTGTCTACATTCATGCTCATTTAAATCTTCTGAAGATAATATAAAAAGATCACGCAAATGTTCTGGAAGTTCAATGGCACTAACCTTCTTTTCATTTAACGTACTCCTGCGTTCCGAGATTTCTTCAATAGAAGCTAACTTCGTATCTCTTGACGGGAAAGTCCGCAATATTGGCAACACGAACAAATGTCCCACCATTAACCAAAGTATTTATAGACTTGGCGACTAAAATTCCCTTCGGCAAACTTCAATACTCTGGTTCTATTACAACATCTCCTGACCATGGGATAGTAAATGTAGCGAGCACAAACTGCTCATGCTGCGAAGGAACGGTCACATCCTTCGTAGTCGACAAGTTAGCTAACATACATGCATCTGGGATGGGATCCACTGTTTGACTGACGGCAGTGCTATCCGTACTCTGCTCTGGAATCAGTCGAATTTTACATTTTCCTGGAAGTTGAAAGTCTAAAACCATTACTGTTAGACGACGATAAATTTTATCCAATCGAACGTACGTGTTCCATGCACCATTACTACCTGTTTCTCCACCAAGTGTGTTAATTTTACAATTCGTTGGATTGAGATGGATATTCGGTGGTATACGACTTCGGTGTACTAGCGTTATGGAGGAATCAGTATCCACCAAAAGTTCGCATTTGATACCACCTACGATAGCCGAACTTTGAAGCCACCGCTGCGATCACCTGTGTAAGCATTGAAAAGAAAAGACGAGCTTGTATTCTTCGCCAGTGGTTGCCCTTCACCACTGACACCTAGTCATTTCCCGAATGGTTGAACACTTGCTGATTGCTGTCCAACTCGGTTTTTGCGCAATCACCCTATTTACGCTTCCATCGTCGTCGCCTATTCCACTGCGGTTGTGTCGGGATACCTCCACTCACCTCTGCTGCACGTGTTGTGTGGTTTGCAAGTGTACTTAGGCGTGCGGCTTCCAACCCAATAGCTTTGGTCAAGGCTTCTGACAAAGTTTTGGGTTCACAAATGCGCACCATGTCTTGCACGTACTTATCCGAAATTCCGTCAATAAATTGCATTGTGGCTATTTTATCTTGGACTTCTCGCGGACACTTTTTAAAAACTTTTCGAACTAGCCGTTCTACGTCCGTTGCAAAATCGGCCAACTCCTCCCTTGGGCGCTGTACTCTCGCACGCATTTGAACATGGGATACCTGCTTTAGTTGACTCAAATTTCGAAGCTCTGATGCTTTAACTAATGACGAGTATTGTTCCGGATCTGTTGCACTTAGGTTGGAAAGCACAGCTACAACGTCTCCTCTCAACATGGAACCCAGAATGCGCGCTTTTTAGCAATCAGTCCACCCATTAGTGGAGGCGACAATGTCAAATTGAATTCTGTAGTCCTCCCAGCTGGCGATACTTGGCAACCCACCGGGATGGGGCTTAGGTGACCGGCTTCAACTTCTGCTGGATTCGGAGGCGCGAGGCAATCATAATCTATTTGCTGAACCTCTTGAACTTGTTGAACTTCATCCTTCTCCTTTCCCTGTGTACTGGGCCCCCGCCCAATTATCAAGGCTTCGCCCTTTAATGACGTTGTCTAATAATGAACGGGGGCAGAGCAAAGTACTGGTCTTATCGTAATCATCTTCAGATGACGCTACTGAAGGCTGCTACGATTCGATCAGTCACAAGTTGCAGGTCATAGGTCTTGTTGGCAGGTCTTGTTGGAGCTAGGCCCCCTTGTGGGAGCGTCATGGTGGCTGTGGTTTAAACCCAAAATCGCGGGAAGGGTCTTCCTTTGGTTGACCCAATGTAGAGTTGCAATAAGTACTGGGTGCTGCGACCCTAAGAGCAGTAAGAGGTTTTAGGTCGGCCTCGACTCATACCAAGGGTGGAACTTGTGCCGGCAACACAGTTCCGAATTGGTATCAATTGATTGACGGTGAGCGAAGGCAAGGCGTATCCTTGCTCCCATGGATGTATGGGCATCCCGTGGGATAAGGCCATAATATCAGGAGTCCACGTTAAACACAAGAGACGTTCTGTCCCTGTATACTGGGCCCCTGCCCAATTATCAAGGCTTCGCCCATTAATGACGTTGTCTAATAATGAACGGGGGCAGAGCAAAGTACTGGTCTTATCGTAACGTTTTCAGATGACGCTACCGAAGGTTGCTACGATTCGATCAGTCACAAGTTGCCGGTCATACGTCTTGTTGGCGGCTGTACCACCGGTAGTCCCTACAAGGACTTAAATCACGGTACCATCGGAGTCAGGAGCCTCCCGGATCTCGGTCCGGGCCTGACTTGAAGATGTAGGCCCCCTTGTAGGAGCGTCATGATGGCTGTGGTTTAAACCCAAAATCGCAGGAAGGGTCTTCCTTCGGTTGACCCAATGTAGAGTTGCAATAAGTACTGCGTGCTGCGACCCTAAGAGCAGTAAGAGGTTTTAGGTCGGCCTCGACTCATACCAAGGGTGGAACTTGTGACGGCAACACAGTTCCGAATTGGTATCAATGGATTGACGGAGAGCCATGGCAAGGCATATCCTTGCTCCCATGGATGTATGGGCATCCCGTAAACATAAGTCTGCATGACAGGTGGTTTACGTTAAAAATCAGACACTAGTGTCCCTGTGTACTCCGAGGCCTTGAACGATCCGTGTGTCTCGCAGCAAATGTTGTAGCTCCCATGCGTCAAGTGGTAGCGGACTGGCTTCCAAATCGGAAATTTCGGTGTTCGAATTCCAGCCTCGCCCGAAAGACATTAATATTTTCAGTTAACGAAAGTCAAGTAAGCTGAGTAATTGATTAGAAATCATCAGCAAGCTAACTTCCACTAAGAATTTAGTCCCCCATTAAATATTGTGTGCCATCGATCGATGGGGCGCAATAACCACTGAGCCCAAACATCTTTCTTTCTTTGTCTATTCCATTTTGCAAAAAACTTAACACATGCTGATGCACTATAAGTGTATACCCACTTGAGTGTTACGTTTAAAAAAAAAAAAAAAAAAAAAAATCCCACTATCCTCTTTTTTTACCTTTACACTGAATGCCTTTGGATTTAGTATCCTTACAGGGACCATGTTGTTCTCTGGTTCCACAAAGGCCTTTCCCACTCACTCCTATTGTCTGGCTCAGTAAAATAGAGTCGGTGGCTACCATGACCACCTTTCACTTTTGCCCAAGGAAGTGATTCAGACGAAGGTTTCTGAATCCGATATCTGCGGATGACGACTTTTAAAGCTGAAATGCTGGGGTTTCCGTGAATCATTGGTATCTCCATGTTTCAGTATTTCAGCGTTTGTGCACCCAAGTCGGCTATTAGTCCATGTGCTCTCCTGAAGTCTGTGCCAATGATGCACTTGTCACATATGTCAGCGACCAGAAACACGTGACGGAATGTTATACTGGCCTGCTGGATTTTTATGCGGACTTCACCATATAACTTAATTGTTGGCCCTGTAGCTATTCGCAAGACGCAACTGCTGGTGTTATGCAACCAAGACTTCTGCACAGGATCTTTCCTGATAATAGAGACCGTAGAACTGGTGTCTATTGTTGCCATCCATTTCTCCTTACCGTTGACTACTTCCATCAGAAGACTTTTATTGCATCGTTTTGCCAGCGAGACTTGGATGATTGTCCTGGGGCCGTCAACTTCTGCTCCCAATGACTGATAGCTTCGGAAAATTTGACCGGCTTCTTGATAGCTATTTCTGCTGGTTTCTTCTTCTGTTTGCTTGTCTTCGCAATGAGGGCAGCTATTTCGTCGTACCTGTTCTTTACACTGCCTTTGAGGATGTCCTATTTCATTGCAGTTCCAGCAGCGCATTCCTCATCTATCCCCTGTAGTATCTCCTCCCTCGGCAATAATTCTTGCGCAGGAGCGTTCAACAGATGCTACCTCCCTGAAGTAATGGAAGCCTGATTGGCTGCTTCCATCGCCAGAGCGAAGGCAAGTGCTTCTGCAAGGGTTCTTTTCCCGGTCATCATTACTGCTGTAGCCTCGAAACTTCAATTTCCCTGATGAATGCATCCTTTGCCATTTCGTCGATAATTTCCTGGCCAGCGGTGGGGTATGATAAATGTACCAGTCTACTCACGTCTGATTGGACCTGCTGCAGTGTTTCTCCTCGTCGTTGCATTCGGCTTTGCAATTGGACCTTGTATACCTTCTGCATGTTTTTTTTTATATAACTTGCGCGCGCTCAAGGGATTTATGTACCCTTAAAATGTTTGCACACAGCGCGGGCGAAGGAAAATCAGGGAGGATGAAAAGAGAGATGTCGGTGAACGCTGGTTTTAAATGTCTGAAGGTTATAATGACTAATGGAATGCTACTGGCGATTTCAATGGAGCACCGTATTAGTATCACCTACGAGTTTTATTGCACGGTTTTGAATCATATATAGCAGGTGCAGAGATATTTTGGGCGCACCCGACCAGATGTGGGCATTGTACTCCAATTTCGGGCGGATAAATGCTTTATACATTGTGGCCGGATTAAAAGGGGTAAAATATTTCTTACATCACTTGAGGAAACCTAGACATTTCGCAACATTTTTGACGACACCGAATAGGTCATTCGTATATTGTCATTGACACATATACCGAGAATGGAAAATTTATCGGTTTCGACGATGCAAGTTTCATTTACGGGTAATGGTTGGGTGTTTAAATTTCGCTTTAAGGACAGCAGACTGCATTGTGTTTTGGAAGCATTAAATTCCACTCTGTTGATAGTTCCCCAATTGGTTATTCTGTTGATATCGGAATTTAATGAGCTTAGCATACGCTGCCGTTCTCGTTCTACAGCCGAAGAGCAGGGCCGTGAGTCCGGGAACGAATATGAAAAGCAGAGAGTACTGTAATCAGCAAAGGAATATATTGAATTGGAAGTAGCAGACAAGATATCGTTGATGAAAATTAAAAGAGACAGAACGGAGCTCTGGGGCACACAAGCATTTATTTTGTGAATATCAGACTTGAAACCATCCAAGGCAACTTGAATTGAATGTTCCGAAAAGTAATTTGTAATCCATTGAAGAGGAGAGTCATCGATCCCAAAAGCACGCATTTTCGACAAAAGAGCATTATGCCAAACTCAGTCAAGTGCAACTATCTTGCTTTCGCCAGATTCGACGCACTTAAGTGTACCCGGAGGCAAGGCACAATCTGGGAGTGTTGAGCTGACCGCAAGGTGTGCAGCAAGCAGATTGGCTTTGTCCAATGAGCTGACAGCTGGAATGTCATCATAAATGAGCGTTGGGATGGAGGATGAGGCAGAATTTCTAATATTTTTGACGACCGACCAAAAGTTTTTACTACATTTGGGATATTGTTTTCCTCAGTTTATGGTCGTATTGGAATTTCACCCGCTTAAGAAAGATGTTGCAAGACCGTTCTTCGGATTTTGTCCGTCCAGAATGTCGAAGTCACCTAGAATTGTGTATAGTCAATTGCCTGTAATGACAATTTCAGTATGAGGATACAGAGATACAATTCTTTGTATGGAGTCAGACAGCGCATGAAACTCGTTAAAGGTCGAATTACTGTCCAATTTGGGCTCTTGTAAATAGAGCAATAGTGGATAATGTGCTTACGGAGATGGAATTTTAACTACATGAAATTGAATTCCGGATTGGAATAGGGACTACATTGTGGTGGAGTTTGGTAAGCTACATCACTACGCACGTAAATGGTGAGAGAAGAATAGTGGCACTAGTTCCCAGCCAGGTAGCTTCAGATCAGATTGATCTGAGAGGTATGGGCGGGGATCTACCTGTGTTTCACTAAGTGCCAAAAAATCTGGTCTGTATTTACAGACGTGGACGTATGCAGAAAAGTGATTAATTTTTAGCCCGCGTTTATTTGCAATGTCCACTCTAACTTCCAGAGTCATTATAAAGACAGACAAACACAAAAAACACAAACACCGACGTTACTAAGCACGGTAACAATAGGAAACTGCACACCAACAAAATTCATACTCACAGCCCGCTATCCATCTGTTGTTACATACAGTCAGCCACTGCACGCGGTGTAAAACAATGTAATACAGCAACGGCAGTGACCGAGTGCAAGCAACAGTACGACCAGGGGCAGGAAGGTTGGGATGCCAGCACTGTGCATTTCACTGCACTCGCGCGTTGATGTTGTATTTTTTTTTTTTTTTGATTTTGTTTTCTCCACGCGAGGAGGAGTTTCACAAGTGCACTTGTGCGTGTGCACTTGTTGATTGTCAGCTCGGCACTCAGATGTCGCTATCCCCAAACCGTTTCTCGATAGCCTGTACTGAAGCTTATATAGGCTTTATGTTTTTCGATGTCTATTCTTTGCAACAATTCTGCTGCAGGACCGGGCAAGGCCATTGTTAGGCCAAAACGCGTTTCCTCATTTCCCAGTCGCTTTCACAGGCAGCCATTTCAAACCGCTTCTTATGACTAGACGATGAGGTCTGGCCGTCGAATGAGGGGGATGAGGGGGATTCAATTCTTTTCTCCTTGGACCACTTAAAGAACATTCTCGGAGTTTCTGTTTTCGCACTGTGTCGAGCTCATTTGCCAGTTGCTCAACTCTGCTGTCCATTTTTTCGAATTTTTCATCAACATTCTTCTCTATTCTAACAAATTTGTCATCAACATTTTTCTCTTTTCTATCAAATTTGTCATCGATTTCTTCGAACTTTTGCTTGAGAATATACTTTTGTTCTTCCAGATTATTCTTTCGTTCATCCATTTTCTGATGAAGGCCCTGCAGGTTGCTCTTTTGTTCATCGAGACTGTTCTTCAGTCAAAAGAGTATGTATCTGATCATGTCTCTCGTTGTTCAAAGCGTCCTGAAGTCCGAGCACCAAGTCGCTTTTTCCTCCACTCTTGTTCAACTCGGACTTGAGTTGGACGAGGATCAACTGCAATAGTTTTCGACCCGCTATAGCTTTTTCAAACAATCACAAAAAAATATCTTCTTTTTTACACACAATAAGCCCTTTTCCACTTCTGACACCAATGTAAAATTTTATTCAATACAATTACAATTCACCATCCAATCAGTTATCGCAACCATTTTTAATTTTCTTTATCTTTTACTTAAACCACTTAATAACTCTCTTAATTAAAACTTCAAACTCAACTGATGAATTCACTTGCTTACCTTGGGGATGCTGATATTTATACTCCAACGATATATTTCGAGAACAATCTGTGCTATCCAACGCCCATACAAATTTTTATTTTGCTAGAAATTTCGATTCCATTCTCCATTTACCAATGGTTGAGTCTTTTTCTAGTCCAGTTATGAAATCTTCTGCTATTGAAATGCAGACGCTGTTCAGATTTAAGGGACATCACAATTGGTACATTATTTTTAGCGTTACCAAGGCTACTGACATTAGTATTTGTTAAACAAACAAAAAACATTTTCAAGCGTTGCAACTATTAACTTTAAGGGGAGATACACACCGGAGCCGGAAATAGGTAATTGTGTGTATTTTTTTAAAGGAAAACTATTTGAAATTTCAGATTGGAAGTTTAACTATCTAAAAGTATAGACATTCAGAAATATGTTTAATTTTTTTATTTAAAAATATCAAGGATATTATATATTATGATTCTTGGAGCTTCGTAAAAAGTCTGCGCAAACGGCACCCACTGGCGTTTCTTCAAAAGTCATCTGAAAAAAAAACCAAAAAGATTATTAAATTAGATTATTAGTAAATTTTGAAAATATTCGGCCCTATCACGAATTGAATCGTAAGCGAAAATTTGTTACGAATCCCGAAAAATCTATCACGGAATCCATTCGTAGTGGAAATCTGCTATGATTTTCGAAATTCGGGAAATTTGGTATCACGGAATTCGAATGAAATGGAAATTTCACGCTTTTTTCTGCGACAAGTTATTTGTGTCGGAATCGCTGGAAAAACGTTTGTATAAATACGAGGGCGGGTCAATAAGTCAGTGACTTTTGGAATAAAACAAAGATTTTTTGATAAAAAAATAATTTTATTTTTCAACGTAGTCTCCCTTGAGCTCTATACACTTTGTCCAACGCTTCTCCAATTTTTTTATCCCTTCCAAAAAAAATGTTTTGTCGAGGTCCTCAAAATAGGCATTTGCTTGCGAGATGACTTCATCATTGGAGTCAAATCTTTTTCCACCAAGCCATTTCTTCAGGTTTGGGAACAAGAAGTAGTCGCTCGGAGCCAAATCTGGAGAATAGGGTGGATGAGGGAGCAATTCATAGCCCAATTCATGGATTTTTGCCATGGCAACTGCACATGTGTGCACCCTTGCATTGTCTTGGTGGAAAAGAACTTTTTTCTTGGCCAAATGAGGTCGGTTTTTTTTCAAATCGTCAATGAATCGGTCCAATAAGTTGGCATAATATTCCCCATTGATTGTTCTTCCCTTTTGAAGGTAGTCAATGTGGATTATGCCGCGAGCATCTCAAAAAACAGTCGCCATAACTTTATTGGCTGACAAACCCACCTTGGCCTTCTTTGGCGCCGATTCACCCTTAGAAACCCACTGTTTGTTCTCTGGTGTGTTGTGATGGATCCATGTTTCGTCCACGGTTACAAAACGGCGCAAAAACTCCTCCATATTGCGATTAAACAACGCCAAACCTTCCTGTGAAGTTGTTACACGATTGCGTTTGTGGTCGACTGTGAGCAAACGCGGCACCCATCTTGCGGAAAGCTTTCTCATGCCCAAGTGATCATTCAAAATTGAAACCACTGAGCCATGCGAGATCCCTACGGCTTCCACAATCTCTCGCACTTTCAATCTTCGGTCGGCCAACACCATATCGTGAATTTTTTCGATTGTTTCGGGTGTAGAGACCTCAACTGGGCGTCCAGGACGTTCGGCATCTTCAGTGCTTGTACGGCCACATTGTACGGCCACAACGAAATTCAGTAAACCACTTTTTTACCATTGAAATCGATGGTGCAGAGTCCCCATAGTATTTATCAAGCTTAGCCTTGGTCTAGGTAATGGTTTTTTTTCGCAAGACATAATGCTTAATAAGCACACGAAATTCACTTTTTTCCATTTTCTCCTCAAATTAGTGAGTAGTCTGATAAAAATAGCTGTCAAACACAAACTAACTGACGCAGCAAGTTTAAATTTTGACAGGAGTCAACTGACAGACGCCTGTTGACAGGAGCAGTATTGCTGTTTCAGTAAAGGGGTCAGAAAAAAACTTATTGACCCGCATGTAACTATTGTCAACTTTTTTAGTTTTTAATAAATATTTGTTGCTCTAAAATGCAAAAAAAAAACAAAAAGCTTTTCCAATTGTTGATGCAGAAACCCGACCTGGCACAAGGATTCACGAAAGCCCCAAAGGAATATGTGACGATGTTCTGGGAAGAAGTAAAATGTGAGCTTAATGCTTTCGGGCCACCTTCAAAAGAAGCTTCAGTTTGGAGAAAAGTAGGTGAATGATTTAAATAAATGAATTAATTTTAAAATCCTGTTGAATAATCTTAGCACAGATAATAAACTTACCCAGATGTCGCATCCCCCATACAAAAAAATTTTGATCTTTTTTGTGATGAGCAAACAAAAAGCTTTTCTGCTTCGCAAAGAAAAAAAAACGGGAAATAAATTTTCTGTGCAAAAGCCCTTTCTTTTGCTTTGTCCGCTTTCATACGTCGCAAGTGTGTTTAGCGCAAGTTCTGGTTATTTTCTTTTGAATTGTCATTCAGTGATGCGAGCAACTCTACATGAAGACTTTCCCCTTCTTTGATTTTGCATGTTATTTGACAGTTCTCTTTCATTTCATCTTTGGCGCTCAGTATTTCATAATTGAAAATGAGCCCGCTTGTTAATTCTTTGGTCCATTTCAGTTCATCCACCATACTGAAATGTTGTGCTCGTAACAACAGCCAAAGAAATAATGAAGCAAATGCGAAAAAGAAAGAAGAAGGAGAACAAGAAATGTCAAAAACTTGCAATGAAGATGCTACCCACAGGCAGTGGGAATTTGGTTAATTGGGTATTTTTTGTTTCATTATCCCTCCCTTTTGCACTCACTAGAATCTTTCGAAACATGCGACGTATGCAAGCGGACTTTGCGAAAAGCTTTTACCACCAGCGTAGAGTTTGTGACACATCCACAGCGAAATATATTTTTTGTTTTGTTTTGTATTCTCGTATTTTTTGTTCTGTCCTGCGACCTTGGCACGGTGAGGAACAGACAGAGCAGAAATATACCAACATTATGTATGTGTACCTACATATGTACATTAAATTAGGGTAGGTTAAGATCGGCAATAATTTTTATGCGATCTGCGATGATGTTAAGAATTTGTAGGTACGGTGCAAAAAATTTAAATAGTAGCACAGATGCTATATTGCACGCCGAAGGAAAAAATCTAACCAGTTTTTAATTGCCTGTTTTTACCTCGAACTTCAAGTTCTGAACAATTTGTATGAACAAAATGTATTATACAACCGAAGTCAATTCTAGGGATCGTATGTGTTGTATTGTGTGTACAGCCGACGAGCAGGCATGCGCCGCGCCGTGCAGATGTGTCTGTGGTTTCTGTTTTCAACCCTTATCTTCATACATAAAACAACCACAGTACACGGAGCTGCACGGCGCGCTCGCTGGGTGTGTAGTTGCTTTACCTCATTCGCCGTCGACTCTCGACCGATTTGGATGTTTATTTATGTGACTGAACAATTTTTCTTAGTAAATTTAGTCAGCGGTACTTTTTCAGCGATATAATATTTTGCAATTTATTTTTCGATAGCAATTGGTGACAAGAGATTATCTGGAGTTTCTTGTTCTCTTGGTAGGAAAACTAAAAGGAATTACCCTGACTTGAAAATTTTTAAATATCCTTCTAGGGGAAAAAATGAAATTTTAAATAATTTGTGGATGAAGGCAAATACTTTGTTTGTGGAGATCATTTTTGTCCCGAGTTTGTAGGAAAAAAATATTTTAAATTTAAATTCTGATTTGGATTCAAACTTGAATTTAGAAGATCTGAAGTCTCCTTTACTTTAACTAAACGAAGAAGAACGTCGAGTAGTTGCAGCATATTGTGTGCTAGGTCCGATCTGTTATTGTAAAGATGTGCAAAAGGGGAGAAAAAAAATGCAACTATAACAAAATATTGTTAAGTTACAAACTTAAATTAAGAAACTTAAAAATAAAACATTATAAAAAAAACAGAGCGCATACTGCCATAAAATTTGTTAATAAAAATAAATATCTACGACGTCTCAAATCGAAAGGATCAATATTCCAGACCATTCAACAAGATTTTGTAAAATGCTTCTGAAAGAATCAAAGACTACAAAATACAACAGTCACGAAAAAGAACTTTCCCAGAATATTTATTATAGATCACAAATTTATAATTATAAATTTTTGACATATAGACTTGGCTTTAAACTTCCTCATATTTCCTCTTTCTGTAGATGGGCTACTGTAAAAAGATTACAACCAGGATATGAAAACAAAGCTCATTCGTATCTTAAGTCAAAGTTCGCTTTATTAAACTAGCGAGAACGTTGTGTTGTCTTGATATTTGATGAAATTAGGATTCGTAAAAACCTCACATATAATATAAAAAATGATTTAATAGATGATTTCGAAGATCTTGGTGTAGAAAGAAGTAGATTGTTTGCTAATGAAATATGTGTTTTCATGCTAAATGGTTTGTTTGATAGTTGGAAAAGTGTTTTAAACAATTTTGTGTCAGCAAACGGTGTAAATTGACAATCAGTCAAGAACTTGGTCTAAATGTATGTGCTATTGTTTGCGACCAAGGGGCCAATAATAGAAAAGCTTATAAAATGTTAGGTGTTTCTGAAGAAAACCAATTTATAATTTTTAATGATGAAAAAATTTATTTTTTTTTTTATGATTTCCCTCATTTGTTAAAATAACTTCGTAATGTTCTATTGAAATCAGATCTACAAACTCCAGATGGTAAAGTGTCTTTTGATGTTATCATACAAATATACAATTTGAAAGTTGACAACGTATCTAAGACATGTTTAAAATTTAGAAGTTGTCATATAGCACCAAATGCCTTCGAAAAAATGCATGTTCACCTTGCAACGCAAATATTTAGCCTGACAACTGCGGCATCAATTCAAACTGCTAACTTAATTGCTTAAAAAAAAGCTCTAATAAAGCTGTAGCAACGAAAGAGTTCGTACCAAAAGTGAACAATGTATTTGACTGCATGGATGGTGGTTCACATTATGACAAGAGTGTTTTGAGCTTGAGAATCCAGCTTATAATGAGTTGAAACAATTTTGGTCTTACTTAAAAGATATACAAAAATCAGTTAACCTTCCAAGAAACTTTTGTTTAAAAAGAATGGAACAAACTATAAACGTGGTCTTATTACTTTATCATGATATAAGCAATGGCCTATATGAGAACGTGAATTATTTACTAACAAAGAGAATTCATCAAGACGTATTAGAAAATTTATTTTCTATTATTCGCATCAAAGGTGGTTACAACAAAAATTCGTCTGTTTACGAATTTAATGTTTTGATGTCGAAAATTTTCTCGTCGAATTTTATTAATTTTTCTCTTTTCAGTAACTGTGATGATGATGTGGTAGAATTTTTATACGTAGACTTATCCCCAACTCAAACTAATATTCGAAAAACTTCTTCATTGCTTAAGGATCGTAAGAAAATCGTGTGCGATGAAACTCTGTACGAAAAAGTCATTTGGGATAGGGAAATCGAAACTAAAATCACATTAGAAACAACAGCAATGCAATATTTTACTGGATATCTTGCTTTTAAAATGCTTTTAAGGAACAAATGTTTAAATTGTTCCAAACTATTTTTAAAAACTGATGATTTTTCATGTTTGCAAAAAATTATTCTCAAAGAAGTGACTTTGAAAGTCTGAAGGCACCAACTAATGAATTTTTTAACGTTTGTAAAGTTCACTTCAAAGTATTTAATAGAATTTTCAGAGAACGTCCACAAGAAAGAAATATAAGAGAGACAATGGCCTTGGAATGCATAAGGATAACAAATACTAGAGATCCAAAATGGTTTGATGAAAAAGGTCCTTGCTATGGGCTTCGCAAGGACCTTCTATACTTTGCTCTCCTCGTTCTATTACGGAAGCATTGTTCGTGGAAGATAGAAAAAACATAGCATCCACGTACGGGTACTTCCCATTGAATGGAAAAATGGTTAGATTTTTTTCCTTCGGCGTGCAATATCTATGTAACCTATAGCATCTGTGATAGTAAGTATTGTAGGCTAAGTTTATTTTACTTTACTTTATTCATATGTATGTAGATATGTACATACGTATTATAAGATTGAGGCTGAGACAAATAATTATAATTATTTATTTCCTAATTGATTAAATACATCTGTCTTTTACAAATCCTTGTGGTTCTCCTACTCTCATTTAGAGTATGTTTGATGTTTGGTCCTTACATTTTACATAAAAGAAGAGGTTTAATAGGTAGCCATAACCAATTCAAATTCATTTCTCTATGTGAAAATGCATTTGCAAAATATTTTTGTCTTTAGATATTTACGAGTACATAATACATATTAGAAGTATGAGTTTTAGCTATTCACAGAGCCTTAACCAAAGTGGATTCCAGGGGACACGAACGCGGACATGACAGAATATTGACCCCCACCACCTCCCTTACCACACAACCGCCTAAGTCTTTTTTCAAATATTCATATATTATATGCATATGTAAATATTTATTTTGGTTTAAATATTCATTAAATTTTGCAACTTTTTTGTCTCTTGTTTTGGATTCCTTTTCTTGTTTATTCTCTTGTCAATAAACCATTTACAATTTTTCCAAAGCAAAACTACCACAAAGAAATTGACTATCAATTTTGTACGAATAACATTTATTTGTCGTTTCAAATCAATCTGGATAGTGCAAATTTGTTCTTGAGATGCATTGATAAACTATATTTTCTCTAAGATTAGATGCAAATTGACATTTTTGAAAACAAGTGGTAAATACTTGTATATGAAGTTGGTCACAACAAATGCCTCTTACGTTTAGTCCCAGATGTCTACATATGTCAATACAGTTGTATACTTCAATTTCGAGCTGCTTTGTTGGTGTATTGCTTGGACAAATCACATGATAAAGCACTGGTTTATATTTGCCACATATACCACGAATCATGAAAACGCAAACTGATTTCGCACACAAATCTAGTCTTTGATTTTCTCCATAATAAACGAAGCCCTCGATTATGTCTTTATATGTATTTTTTGTATGTTTCATTCGCCTGGATACTCATCTAATCGAATATTAAAACGACTTCTTTGTTTTTTGGTTATATGTTAAAACATTTAGACCAGGAAATAAACTTTTAAGTTTTATCCATCTATGCAATGAAGCTGGGTGTGGCGACGGAAAAATATATGCACATTGGCAAATCCACCTTTCTTCTTGGGTCGTTTGCTTTGTGATAAAATGGGCATTACTAACAACGAATCGTTATTTGTGACTTAAGAAATGTCCCGACTTATTAATACAGACTTACGTCTAAAGTGTACCAATAACGATTTAATAGTCAGCTTTTACTTGAACTTCACTCTTTCAAAAAAACTACTACATTTTCATTGCATCTACTAAATAACATTGGTTTGAGGTTTGTATTAATTTAACATGATTTGGACTTCCGATGAAGAAATGTATAATATATGGATAACCTATTAATTGCGGAATCAGATTAGATTAACTAGCTATCTTTCATCTCTTTTGTCTAATTGATGCAGCACGGATGTTATTTTACATACACACATTATATAAAGGGTCCGCCATCTAACGCTTTTTTTTCAACTAGTGCTTATTTCGTGAATGGTAACACCTAGCTCATGTCTGATTTGACAGGTAATTAGTTTTATCTTTCCGCTGAACGAATATGGTTGTGTATACGCTTGAACAACGCTGGGAAATATTGCCTGCGATCGAGAAGATGCCGATTCTGCCAAAAAAATCATCTTTTCAGATGAAGCTCATTTTGATCTTGGCGGGTATGTAAACAAGCAAAATTGTCGTATTTGGGGCACAGAAAACCCTCACGCATACATTGAAAAGCCGATACACCCAAAATGAGTCACTGTTTGGTGCGGATTTTGGTCCAGAGGCATAATTGGGCCATTTTTCTTCGAAAATGAGCAAGGAGTGGCCGTTACAGTCAGTGGCGATCGTTATCGGGCCATGTTGAACGAATTTTTGTTCACAAAAATTGAAGAGGAGGATATTGGCAACATTTGGTTTCAACAGGACGGCGCTACGTGCCACACAGCCGAAGCTACATTCGATGTTTTGCGCCCTGTTTTTGAAGATCGCATTATCAGCCGCAGAGCGGATGTCGTTTGGCCACCTCGGAGCTGCGATTTGACACCGTTGGGGTCAAAAAGGTAAGTGTTACGCCGACAAGCCAGACACAATTGACGCTTTAAAGGACAATATTCGTGACGCCATTGGTGAAATACAGCTGCACACAATCGATAATGTGCTTAAAAATTGGACCGATCGTGTAGGCTACTGCATGGCCAGCCGAGGCAGCCATTTGAATGAAATTATTTTCCATTATTAACCGGAAAGATAAAACTAATTATCTGTCAAATCAGACATGAGCTAAGTGTTACCATTCACGAAATAAGCACTAGTTGAACGTTGAAAAAAAAACGTTAGATGGCGGACCCTTTATATGTACTCGTACATCATCAAACGCCAATACTCCTGCCACTCGAAAGTCGAAATCAACAAAACAAGCTGAGAATGTTTTTTCGTTTAAGCATACAAAAAGGTGATGCCAATATACTGAAGTTAATACTCTTTGTTGGCTTTGTTTTTCCATCCTAAATGGAAATTGGGTTCCATAAGTGTTCTTTTTAAGAGGACATTGCTGTGTAAATCCTAAAATTTTGAATAATATTTTTTTATTGCTTTAAAATGTTCTAAAGGTTATGTTTAATACTTATTTAAAATATTTTCCGAGTTATAGCACTAAGAGATGATAGAGAAGGGTAGCAACCATAGACTAACTATACCTAGATATCAAACTCTAGTAATACTTTTGCAAACCCTTAACTTTCGCACAAACACACTATAAGTGAATCACCAACACATTCTCCATCTCTATAACCTGTCAGAATGGCTAAAATGACAACAAATTTCACGTAATCTTCGCTAGGTATAATAAAAGCAAAAATAAAAGGAAAAATATTTTTCGCTGGTGAATATTCAATTCAACGTGGTGAAAAAGTGAAGATAATAGAATATATTAAAAAAAAATCTTTTTTTTTTCTTTTTAGTTTCAAGTGGCCAAAAAGGGGATAGTTTCAGAATAAAATTAAAAAAGGACCTAAGGGTCATATTTTGATAGTTTCATTTGAAGATATAAATTAACTGAAACTATTACAATTCTGAAATCAAGCTTAAGATTGTATTGAAAGTCAATTGTATTAGCATTTTGTATGTTTAGGCACAAACTTTGTACTCTAGACATCAATGAAAAGGATTATTAATTAATGGCAACTTTTAAAATCAATTTCCTTGCTGTTCTTTTAGTTCTACATGTGTTAAGAAAATAAATTAATTAAATAATACTGATAAGCAAAATTAACATTTTTGATCATTTTCCAGTTTTTTTTAGGAAAATATTTGTTTTTCTAATTGAATTTAAAGATTTTCCAAAATATTTCGAGAATAAGTACAAAAGCGGTGGTATTTTAATTGTTTATTTTTAAAAAATAATTTCCAGAATTTAAAATACAATGTGGAGCAAAACTCTTGATATCCCAATTTAATTTGGTTTTGTCGAAGGGAATTTTGTTTATAATTGTTTTCAACAGATCTGTTTCTTTGCAAGTAATAAATGTTTATTTGTATTTTCTTAGAGGCAAAACAATAATATTTCGTGTAGAAATAAAAATGTTCCGCTGCATGTGAAATGAGCACAGCTAGAATGTTAGTTTAGTCTTAATGAAAAGTGTTAGATTATATTTTAATTTTGCGGAAAAAAGACTTTGCTACTACTTTGTTGAGTATCCTTTAATGTTGTGAACATCTTTAAGCCGGGCTGGCATAGAATTCGTCAACTTTTCCATATATTCACATATTATTTCTTACCATTCCGCTAAAAATAAGACTTTTAACTGAGGCTTTGATGTAATGACATGTTTTCGTAAGCTCATCATTTAATGATTCCAAGGGCGTTCCAAAGAGAACGGGTTAAGATCGGGGCTTTGTGGTGGCGTTACTAGCAAGTGAGGGACTTTGTGTATCAACCACATCTTCACCATTTGTACGATATGCTTGAAGTCGTTGCCCTGTTGGGAGTAAAAAATCTTTCGCTATAAGCATTGTTTGTGTACTTTGACGCAAATTTTCACGCTAAATCTTTTAGTATACTTCTTTTGTCACGATCTCAATGATTGTGACTACACAATCAGTGTAGTGGATATTTAGCTCCATATCACACAACCACCATCTCCGTGCTTTACTTTTTGCCTTCTGAAAGTTTCATTTGGTTGTCTTCATGCTTTCGAAGGCCTATTTGATTCATAAATGCTAAATTTTGACTTTTCTGAAAAAATCCTAGAAGTCAAATCTGCACCCTACTATAATTGTAGGAATGCCTTTGAACAAACTCATCCAATTCCGCAATTTCGTTGGGAACAGTTATTTCGGTGCTGAGACCGCAATGGTCACTGTCTTACACGAAAGTGCGTAGACAGTTTGTAGTTTGTTGGTTAGTGCATGTCAGTTGTATTCGTGAGTCGAACAGCAGAAGATCCAAATAAGACCCGTCTCTGGGAAACGACGGACTATCCGTCGCCTTAAGCCCGAGTCGATACATCACACTGTGCTGACCCCACCAATTGAATAGTAGGTTCCCTCTAGTATTTGGTGTATTATTTCCCCAATCACTATGTTTGGCGTTGAAATCTCCGCCGATAACAAAATAGTTGTCTTCCAATTCCAGCCTCAGAAATCGAAAAAGCGTCTCGAGCTCTGAGGTGAATAAAGTGGATTGAGTAGCCTTAGGTGCATAGACAGACACCATGTACAACCGCTTTCCACTACGGAGGGGGATATACACGATGCATGCTTCCAGCACCTGGAACCTACGTACTACACCACTGTATACTCTTTTAAAACGTATACCTTTTCGTACGAAAATCGCAACGCCACCTCCCTGAATGGAATTGGGTCGGTTTCTCCGTACTATTTTGTATCTTTTGTGCCTCATTTTGTGTCTTTTGGTAAGCTTAGTTTCGCTAACCAAAAGCACATCAGGGGCTTGGTCTTTAAGCAACTTAAATAGTGCGGCTCGTCTTTCGAGCCTAATCAGTGAATTCACATTCACAGCAAGGATCTTCAGGGTTTGCTCCGCCACGCACGTACCCATTACGGCAAAAGGTGCGTTAGGCCAGGCAGCAGTGCGTATACTTGATCCACCCGCGCGGTCTGTTCAGTTAAATGACGTTGTAGCTGAGCCATCTGCCCTTGGATAGAGAGCAAAATAGTTAGCATGTCAGGTACTGGTTCAGGTGCTCTGGGCGCTGGGGCCTGAGAAGCAACCTTCGCTTGCTGTACCGTATTTCCCCTACCTGCCGCCATTTGGGCGTAGGTAATATGGGGAGTAACGGCTGGAGTTTGCAAATGCACGGGTGGACGTTTAACTTCCACTTTCTGCTGCCGGGCCAGATTTATTCTTTTGATGTACTGGAATTTGGGACAACCCCGATAATTTGCGGTGTGTCCCGTGTTCCTACATAAAGCACAAGAGAGTTGGCTTTTTTCAGACGCTCCGTCCTTACCCAGAGGGCATTCCTCGGACTTGTGGTTCTTTCCGCACTTCACGCATCGAGGCTGCATTTCGCAGTTCGACGCGGCGTGCCCGAACCTTTGGCAGCGAACACATTGTAGAATGTTTTCGCTCCTCTTTAATTTCTCCCAATGTACAACCTGGTAGTCTAGGACTTTAATACTCCTTAGACCATCCAGATTGCTGGTGGGACTTAGTTGGACCAGGAAAATCGGCAGTTGCCGCTTCTCCCTTTTGGCTCTAGCCGTGACAAACGGCTTGACCCCCACGAATTTGAGCCCTTCACACTCTTTCTCTTTCAGCAGTGCAAGGAGCTCCTCCGGATCAGACGACGGTTCTAACCCCCTCAGCAGCATTGTTTGCAGCTTCTCCCCCTTCGGGGTGTACGAGAAGAACTCCGTCGTCGTATCCTTCAGTAAACTTTTAACTTTGTGGTAGCGCTCCACTGTATTGCAGTGGATCGCGTGCCTATCTGAACTTAGTTTTTTAATAAAGAAATTGTTGCCTATGGCCAACTTACATAACTCTATTGTATCCTTCAATTCCATGTTATATGTATTAATTGGAGGCACCCTTTGCTTAGTTGATTTCTGCTGCTGTTTCTGTTGTTGTTGTACTTGATGTTGTTGCTGTTTTTGCTGCTGGTGTGGCTGCTGTTTTTGTTGTTGCTGCTGCTTCTGCTGTTTTTGTTGGTTTTTTTGTGGTTGTACTTTCTGTTTATTCTGCATTTGTTGCGCAGTGGTATTGTATTCTGGCTGAGACATATTTTGTTGTCTCAGTGTTTGTTTTTGTTGTTGCTGTGTTTCAGACTGTTTTTTATTTGACTGCTGTTGTTGTTCTAGAGAATTGTGGGTCTCTTGCAGTGTCCTCGTCCTTCTCGCAATTTGCTTGGCTTTAATTACCAGCACTCGTTCCTGCATCTGCTTAATGCTGCTGGTAAGGGAATTAAGTTCTTCTTCTTCGTCCTCTGATTCCGAAGCCATCAGAGAGGCGAAGCTATTATTTGACCCGAAGTTGTGCCCTTCCGCACCATCGGAGTCACTACCATGTTTTTTACGCTTTTCCCCTGTTGTTTTGGTCTCTTTCCTCACACCAGCCTGCATCTTCACGGGTGAAGCCGATAGGGCGATTCGTTTAACCGGGTTGGGATTCGGAATTATCTTACTCCTCCTCTTAGCCCTTGTTTCACGAGACAAGTTTCCCGTAAGAATTGTCTCGCCGGCTGATGTCTTAGCGGTATCCACTGTTCCCGCTATTGGGGGAGCGGACCGCTCACTTTTATCCATCGCTGGATTTTATCTGCCTTGTTCACACTTTTCTTTCACGTATTTTATTTAATAAAACAAAACAAAAAAAAAAAAAAAAGAATGTCTGATTCCCCGTCGGGACTCGAACCCACGCCACTTTGGCTTTCGTTCGAACACCACTTCCACTGGGCTAATTGACCCTTTACAAAATGTTATCAAGTACGGGTTTTCACGTAATATGGTATATTTCTCTTTTACTCAATAAAAGCCGAAACACGTTTTCACTCCACGACGGTCTGTGAACGACTGGACATACGCAGAAGCAGTGCGCCAATGCACCAAGGAGACAGATTGGAGCCGTCAAAGAAACCGCATCCTTTAGCGACGATTTTTTTTTTTTATAATTTACGCGCGCCTAAGGGGTTAGATACCCTTTTACTGTTGCCAGGGCGCGGGCGGAAAGGTAGAAGGAGGAGAAAGGAATATTGTTTTGTAGGGGTTTGAAACTCAGGTGTATTTGGTTTCGATATTCGCTCTCCAGGGGTGGGAGTCCGAATAGGACGGAAAGTTTTTTCTTCACTCAGAGTGATTCGAAGTTATAATTCGCACTAGTTTTTTGTCGTCGAAACTCTACAACAGCCAAATCTACGTGTCAGTGTTATGCCTTCACACGCAGAATTTTTCTGTCTGAGTTCTCATTACACAAATGAAAAACCGACTTGCCATGGGCAGGATTCGAACCTTGGACCCTCAGAGTCAGAAGCGATTGCTAGTACCACTACACCACGCCCACCCCATGGTGACGAGCTAGGGAGCTCGCTAAGCGCAGTGCAGTTGGTGTGTGTTGCCCCTTTTATTAGTGAGTTAAAGTGTTCAAGTTTCTTTTTTTGTTATTCCCTTCTCGATACCGGCAGTCCGGTTAGTTTGATTCAGCGCTCAATGTTGCCAGAAGAGATCTCGGTTGGAAGTTTGATGAGTTCACGGTACAGAGGAATGGGAGGTGTCAAGATTTTCACTTACGGTACTATTTTCTGTTATATTAAATTAGCTAAATAAAAGCGTAAAGTATCTCTAATGATTATTCCAGATGGTTTTACACCGGCGACTTTGCTTCTGGGTCGTGACGTCCTACAAGCTTTCAACATTATTTTAACAGTAAAAACCAGAGTCTCTTCTGTGCAACAACAATGTATACTATCCCGTATTAATAAAAAACCTAAAAAAAAATAAATTATTATTGAAACATTCAGACGTGAACACTTTCTCTCTTCCTTATTGTAAAACAACAGTGACTTCCGGAAATAACGCAGTAACGAATTCTGATAAAAGCCTCAGCGAGAATTGTAAGCCGTGTAGTGATGATGTTGCTCCTTCATTTAATCGTGTTGATAACGGAGAGAGAGATTTTAGGGAGTTAGATATTTCCGCCATAGAGCTCGAACATGGACTTGAGGTTACGATAGGCCCAGAGCTAGACTTAATAACTAAAGATAGGGTGCTTGAGATAGTCAATACTAACTACATACATTTTGATCGGTCCAAAATATGACCAGTAGTGTTTGAGATGCAGATACGGCTAACAACGGATACCCCTTTTTTTTGTCCTCCGAGACGGCTTTCATACGCCGAGAAATGTGAGGTTGATAGGATTGTGAAGGATCACGGAATTATTAAGCATAGAGATTCCGCTTATGCGTCAGCAATTGTTTTGACAAAAAAAAACTGGAGAGATATGAATGTGCGTAGACTACAGGGCCTTAAATAAGCACACAGTTCGCGACAACTATCCGCTCCCACTAATTGAGGATTGCTTAGAATATCTAGGTGGGAAGAATGTATTTACTTTACTTGACCTTAAAAGTGGTTTCCATCAGGTTAAGATTGCACCGGGTTCAACTCACCTGACTTCTTTCGTTACACCAAGTGGCCAGTATGAATTCTTAAGGACGCCTTTCGGACTGAAGAATGCTCCTAGTGTCTTCCAGCGTTTTATATCCCGTGTCCTCCGTGAGTTTATAGATTCTAAACGGATCGTTGTATATATGGATGATATAGTCATTGCCAGCGATAACTTGGTTGATCATCTTCAGTTGCTTACTGACGTCCTGCAGTACCTTTCTAGAAACGGTCTTGAACTGAAGTTATCCAAGTGTCGATTTGCTTTCTCTAGTATTGAGTACTTGGGATATAACGTAACGAAGCATGGAATACAACTCATTGACTCACATATAAAGGCCATTCGACAGTACCCAGTACAGAAAAGTGTCAAGGAAGTGCACTCCTTCCTGGGCCTTAGCTCTTATTTCCGCCGCTCCGTGAGTTCCTTCTCTAAGATAGCTAGACCACTATATGATCTTCTGAAGAAAGATAAACCATTCATATTTTCGCCAGAGTGTGAGAGCGCCTTCCGGCAGCTGCAAGACACCCTCACTTCCGCCCCAGTGTTAGCCATTTATGATCCAACTCGTGAAACCCAATTGCATTGTGATGCAAGCTCACTAAGTTATGGTGCCGTACTCCTTCAGCGACAAGACGATGGAAAGTTTCATCCAGTGGCCTATTTCTCTAAGAGCACGACCAGCCAAGAATCTAAGTACCATAGCTTCGAGCTTGAGGCACTCTCCATTATTTCAGCATTGCGACAATTCAGGGTGTACTTAGAAGGGATTCCGTTCACTATCGTGACTGATTGCAGGCCATTGACGCTGACCCTCAGTAAAAAGAATGTAAACCCCCGGATAGCTCGATGTGCACTAGAGCTCGAGAATTACAACTACAAAATGAAACATCGAAGCGGAGTAAACATGGCGCATACAGACGCACTCAGCAGGTGCTATGTAATTTCTGTAATAGATACGGAGGATATAGACTTTCAGCTACATGCGGCGCAAAGCCGTGACCCAGACATTGCGGCCCTTAGGGGAAAGCTGTGTTCGGGGAATTCAACCCAATACACATTGCAAGAATCGTTTTTAAGAAGAATCAGGCTGGTAGACTACTTTTATATGTCCCTTTCGAAATGGAAACCAACAATATCCGACACATTCACGAGAAAATTGGACATTTAGGTCTCACAAAGTGTTACAACCAAATGAGAATGCATTATTGGTTTCGAGGCATGCAGGTAAAAATAGACAGATTCATTAAAAATTGTATCAGGTGCATTATGTACTCCTCCCCTCCGCGATCAAGTGAAGGTAATGAAGGTAATGAAGGAACCCCTTCCGTTTCACACCCTTCAACTTGATCACTTTGGACCACTTCCGGCCATTAACTCCAAACCGAAACACATACTTCTGGTTGTTGATGCGTTCACTAAATACGTGAAGTTATATCCAGTTATATCCACTAGTACGAAGGAGGTTTGCGCTTCACTTAGGAAGTATTTTGACTGCTACAGTCGACCAGTTCGGATAATAACCGATCGAGGTACTTGCTTTACTTCATTAGAATTCAGTTCATTCTTACAAGATTTGAATATCTCGCATGTCAAGGTCGCAGTACACTTGCCCCAGGCCAAAGGGCAGGCAGAGAGAATCAATAGAATTTTGACACCTATGCTAGGTAAACTGAGCGAACCAATGCAGCATGCTGACTGGGTGAAGACCCTATCGCAGGTAGAATACGCCCTAAATAACACAATCCATAGGTCAATACAGACCACCCCCAGTACACTTTCGTTCGGGGTGAATCAGAGCGGTTGTATGGTGGACAAACTCACGGAATACTTTGCGGAGAAGAGATCAACTGGTCCAAAGCGTGATTTGGCCTCTGCTAGAGAAAAGGCGAGTAGGGAAATACAGAAGGTTCAGGAATACATTAGCAAGTATCATGAGGGGCATCATCCGGCACGCACTTACAATAAAGGAGACCACGTCGTAATAAAAAAAACTTGATACGACAGCGGGAGTGAACAAAAAACTTATTCCCAAGTTTAAGGGACCATATGTTGTCCACAAGGTATTACCTCACGACCGATATGCGGTACGCGATATTGAGAGTTGTCCTATTAGGCAACTACCATACGATGGTGTGGTAGAAGCAAGAAATATGCGGTTATGAAAGGAACGGATGTGAACTGTAGTTATTTCGGGGTAACGCTCAGAACGAGAGAGAAGAAAGATAGTAGAGTAGTGTAATTGACCGCGGTCGATCAAACTGTCAGGTTGGCCGAGATGTAGTACCGTCTAAAAGGATGGAAATATTGTAGTAGAGCGACAAAGATCAGATCAGTAGTGTACTCATAATTTTGGTCAGACGGGTACATGTCAAACACACTGACTGGGCTTTGGGCGCTAACACGAAAACAATCTTTCTTTTCCATCGAGAGCTCCAGCGTGATAGTTCGCATTAAAAAATACCTTTTGTAACATTTATAATTATCAATAAAAGTCATAAAAAGAAATCTGAGTTTAAACGTAAAACACATTTTAACCAGTTTTTAATACAATAATGAAGATAAAAGGAGTTTTAAAATCATGAAAGTTGTATAACACTTATACAATTTTAATTAAATTCCATTAGCAGTTTACGCATAATTTTAGTATTTTAGATACCACATCAAATCCTTTTCAGTATTGTTCTTAGTATTAAATTAGTACATTAGCATTACTCTGTTCTTTAATGGCATATTTAAAAATTTAGACATGACTTTGTCTACATTAAAATTTAACTCCATACTAACACTAAGTGCCTGTTAACATTGGCGACGGGATGAAAGTCCTCACCATGATTTGGCCTGAAACATACCTATTTTCCTTTTTTTCAAACTTCCTTTCTCATCAACCATCAAAACTAAAATGAATAAATATGTATGTCAGAAATATAACGATATGGAAAAAAACGACGTGCTTCACCCGAAATGGATTTTCGGTACAAGTAATCCTTCTTTTTTCCACTTCAATAAAAAATAAAAATCAAAAGCGACCTTCGTTTGACATTGAAAATGGGGCTCAAGGTCAAACTCATGGTCACCATCTTATGTCCCCTTCAGAACCATGTGACTTTTGTCTGAAACAATTTTCGCGATATCGCGTATTTTTCGAGTAATTTGGATGTTTCAAGTTAAAAAACTCACCCTGTAGATGTTGCTCTGGCCAGAGCCAAAGGTGCTTTTGCCCTTACAAAGAGACTGTTTTATAACAGCCAACTCGATGTGAGGGTAAAGGTTATCATCTACAGGCCTATGCTTGTGTTTGGATGTCCCGTGGGGTTCAACGTAAGAGCAAGTTTATGCGAAAAGATTCGGGTGTTTGAGAGGGCTTGTCTTAGGACTTGTCTTCGCTTATACAGAACACCAGAGTCTGAGTACATATGTACAGGTCTTGTACAATAGGTCGAACCTAATAAGAGTGGACAATTTCGTCATTAAGTTGACTCGAAGGCACATTGCAAAAGCAATGACCCTATCGAACAACCTGATCTCCAGGGCTTAATACCCTTCGTTTTGACGGAAAGGTCTGATCCAGGAAAGATTGGCGGTGCCGCTAATTTTACACGTTGCTCGAACAGCTGCGGACAGGCGATTCAAGTACGATAGAGACGGACGTCGCACATGGCAGTGCGGAGCGTCTCCGGTTCAGTTGGTCGGTAGGGAGTCGCGACATAAGGGATGTTGCTCGGCAGCACCAACAATTCTGGTGGCTAGATGAAGGAGGGGAAGTTTCGTCGTCTAATTCCTCAAGTACTACGTAGCTCCGTAGGAAGCAAAGTCGGTCTTCTGCATATTTTTTTAGCCTTGACCGGCTTACATAATTTTAGGTAGAATTAGGGTACATTTAAGAAAAAAAATAATAAAAAATAAAAATCACAAAAAGAAAACAAAAAAATTATTATTATATTAGAACAGAGGTGGGTAACACTCTCTAAAATACGGTATAGGATTAGATAGTTTAAGTAGGATTAAGTAGTTAAGATTTAGCTTTAGGTAGTTTATAGGTTTAGTTTTAAGTTTTAAATTATAACAAAAGTCCATATACTAAGTTTTTCTACATAAAGTTTATTTTCTTAGTTTTAGTTAAAAATGTAAAAACAAAAATAAAAATAGTCTGTAAGAAACGTCGAAAGACATAGATTAAGTATTATGTTTAACTTAGAGTGCCCGCATGTGGCCAGTAAGATAGAATAAGATTATTTGTAAGTTATTTAAGCTAATTTTTAAGCATTTTTTTTGTCTAGCTTGTAAGTGTAAATGAAATATAAAAATAAAAATGCATATTAAATGAATGAATGAAAGTAGCAATCGCTACTCACTCGGAGGGTCTAGGTTCGAATCCTACCCATGACAAGTTTTTCAAGTTTTTAATTTTGTGTAATTGGAACTCAGTTAGAAAAATTTTGCGTGTGAAGGCATAACACTGACACGTAGATTTGGCTGTTGTAGAGTTTCAAGCACACCAAACAAGTGTGAATTATAACCTTCGAATCACTCTGAATGAAGAAAACACTCTCCGTCCTATTCGGACTCCCACCCTGAGAGCTAATGTCGAAACCAAATACACCAGAGTTTCAAACCACTGCAAAACAATTTTCCTTTCTCCTCCTTCTACCTTTCCGCCCGCGCCAGGCAACAATAAAAGGGTATCTAACCCCTTACGCGCGCGTAAATTATAAAAAAAAGATTGCTTATTTTCTAATTGCTTACATTGCAGTTTCTTTTTTCTTCTCTTTTGATTCCCACGAAACTACGTTTGCATTTTATTTTATGCTTGCATTGCAGTTTTCATTTCTTCTTCTTATGGTTCCCAAGCTAAACTTGAGTTTTGTATTTTTTTCTTTTATGGTTTAAACTGAATTGCAATGTCTCAAAATAAGATTATTATATTTCAAGACATTGAACTTCCGCTTGAAGAAAAATTGCAATATGATTCTATAGTTTCCAATTGATGGGAAATGTTGTTGGCCTCGATAGAAGCTTCGACTGCAGCATCACTAATCAGTCGTTTCGACACTCGCTGCCGGACATCAGCACTATAGATAGAAAGAAATGCTTTGACGTTTCATAGCATTTTAAAAATTAACGGCACTCATTTCTTGACCTGTGATGAGTGTGGTTCTGTAAGAGTGTTTTGTGTAAGAAAGGGGAAAGGAAAATAAATCGTTTATATGTTGAAGAAAATACTGGTTTAATTTAATTACAAACTTATCAGGATTAGTTAAAGACGTTCGCACCGCAGCATATAAAAACTACCCGCAGGCCGTGGCGAACAACCAACTGTTCGTTTAAACGCTTACTTCAATTTGGTTAAAATACTTACTCCCTCTAAATTAAGACTACTGCTAATACGAGTATCTAACGTATTCTACTCTACACCTTGCTCTCACAATATGGAACGTATAATGGGTGCAAGGGTTTTCGGTTCCGTCAGCAGTTTCACGGTCTGAACAGTGGGAAACAATTGTTCATTTCGGTCATATGCATCATGTTACGGCGATATTACGACTTGTGGAATTGTAGTGTCCACAAGTGCACGGGTTATGTCAAGGTTACTTCCATTCTTTCAACTTGTGGGATCGGCCTGCGTTAACTCGCCGTGCGTAAAGTAAAAAAAAAAAAAAAATTGAAAATAATTAAGGAAAAAATAATTTTTGTTGAATTAAAATAAATTTCAATTTTAAAAATCAGTGCTTGTGCCATCTGTGATCAGTAGTCACTTCTCGACCCCTGAATTACAAGTACGAGTTCATTCTTTTTATCTTTTTATTATTGCATGCTAAATGGATTCTTTACAAAATGCAGTGACTGAGCATACCGGTGGTCTTAGTACCGTGCTGGTACAGCTAAGAGCCATGGAAGCTCGGCTGAACTCTTTAGAAGATAAAAGAGCACCATCTTGCGTCGCCTAAGAGATATTAAGGAAATTAGGAAATCGTCTAACTCTTTTAGAACATTCGCGGGTTGCTGGCTTATTGAACGACCCAATAGTGGGAGTATCATTCTACCCTCCTAAAACGTAAGCTGATGTTACAGAAATTAGCAGGCTCCCGGGTAGCGTAAAGAAATAGCAGGAAACTGAACACAATACTTCCTTTATATTATTTTTAGATACCAGAATTAAGGTATGTCTTGAATGCCGCCCGATATTAGCTTGATAAAAGATCGTAACCTGCTGTGAGAATTTGGGCATGCATCAGTATGTTTGTTTTGTGGTTCTTCGCTGAGGTCGATTAGATTTCATAATGCTCAAGAGAACTACCCTCAAAGAAATATTTTATTACAATGTGTTCCAGCTTTTCAGGTAAATATATAATCTCGTATAAAACTACTTTTTTACATAACAGTATTTCAGAATATGAATATAAGTCAAGCCTGTGTGCGTTGTTGGCTGTAGCAGTGAATAGAAGATCAAAAATGGAATGATATTATCCTTCCTGAGCATGAAGAACAGATTGTTAATGAAGTACTACTCGTCCAACTAACAGTATTTTCAGCGTTTCTGCAACAGAATCCCAGTGCGTATTCGGTAACTGCCAAAGTAGTTATTAACTGATCACGAATTATATATACCATATATATTTGTGCCTTTCATATTTATGCGCATGATCAGTCGCACTTAGCCAATAGCACCGAATTTAGAGCTTTTACTTGGAGCAAGTGGATGATATGATGTCGATTGTTACCAACATGCCGGCAAATGCAAGAAGAAGCAAATCTTCACAATATCAACGAAATGAACCCGCATTTATGTCGGTTTTGAGTAGCATGAAGTTCAGAACAGATCACGAATGTACATTGTCACGTACCGTCCATTTCAAGTACTGAGCTTTTTGCTTACATAGCAAAATTAAGAACAGGCGATAGGTATCGTAGGCTTTCCTTACTGCAAAATTTTTTTTTATATTGTAATTTACGCGCGCCTAAGGGGTTAGATACCCTTTCACTGTTTCCCGGGCGCGGACGGAAAGTTAGAAGGAGGAGAAAGGAAAAATTGTTTTTGTAGTGGTTTGAAACTCAGGTGAATTTGGTTGAATTTGGTTTGGATTGAGAGTTTTTTCTTCACTCAGAGTGATTCGAAGTTATAACTTGCGCTAGTTTTTTGTGGTCGAAACTCTACAAAAGCCAATTCGTGTCAGTGTTATGCCTTCACACCCAGAATTTTTCTGCCTGAGTTCCAATTACATAAATGAAAAACTGACTTGTCATGGGCAGGATTCGAACCTGAACCCTCCGAGTGAGAAGTGATTTCTAGCACCACTACACCACGGCCACCCTGCCTACAGAACACTGCAACGGCACTTGTCCACCGCTAGGAGCTGCTTATCGAGACAGTTTTTACCACGCTACTTGGGCTTGGAACATCCTATGTTCAAGACCAGGTATAGTCATTTACATGCATCCAAAGAGTTCTAATTACGCATTTCAAAAGCAAACGTACAGTTTGCATAAGTATCAGAATTCGGTTAAACCATTTCTTATAACGTGCTGTGATGAGTATATTCTTGAAGTATTGGCTCCGTATCCTGCCACTGATTCGGATGTTTCAATAATGAACAAGCTCTTCAGAAGCTAAAATGGGGCGATGAGGCAGTTTTGCAGAAGGAATGCTATCTTCATTCTCCATAGAGGCTTCAGAGGCAAAACGAGAGCTACAAAATAGGCGTGTGTCCAAATATAGCAAGAATTACACCAGAGTTTACAAGAAAACAATCACTTGTTAAAAAGTCGTATAAAATATTGACATATAACTTCTAGAGTATATTATACATACATTCTTATTAACAATTTGGAAAATATTGCTAATACAATAGAAGCAATTCTATCAAGGCTTATTATTACAGTTGTCTGGTTGGTATGAAAACTGTCGGATGCTATGCTCACGTTATTATGAGTGTTTTGTGGTATCTTGGGTATGCGGGTCATCAAATAAATATGGAAATACCAGCTGAACTTTTTCTGCAAAACATTTTAAAAGATGACCAAGTTGATGGAAAATACTTTAGTGAGCCGTAACAATAATTGTCTGTTACCAACTATACTATACCATTCTAAATAAACATATTTTGAAAACGAGCTCTCTGAATTTTTTGTTTCTACATATGTTTTTTTGAATACATATGTATGTTATTACATAACTTTGATCAGGTGCATAGTAATGTTAACGTCTATATTGGAAAAAAAAACAGCAACATTTTTTACAACTTTCTGTAAAAAAAAGCATGTAAGTACTTACCATATACACATTAAAATTAGCTTTTATTTGATACCAAAAACATATATACACTTCTTATGATATTTGATTTTATATGTACATAAGCGGACAGAAGTCAGAAGATCCACACCCAGCACGAACTTCACACAGAAAAATCTCAAAATCCCCACATACGATTTTCATATGTAGTCGTTGAGTACGAATTCTTCTGCTCAACACTGTACACTTACACGTTTGTCATAATAAACGGTTTTATTTATTTATTCATTCATTCATTCTACGATATTAAGTCTACAGATATCGAAGTTTATATGTAACTTAAATTTAAATAAAACAAAGTATAAATATAAATTCATTGATTAAGATAGTAATATAAAGTATTTTTAAAGGAACTTCTGGCCAAACAAATATCTAAATTAAAAACAATATTCATTAAAAAATGTGATACTAGTAGTAATAGGTTCATTTTGACCATAAAGTGTGTATAGCCGACTCTCCATGAGAAACGGTCTTGGTCTTAAAGATCTACAAGAAGCATATAAGTTCAGAAGACTTAACAAACTTTCGCTGTCAATTGTCCCACATAAATTGTCACGCACCAACATAATGCTATACATCTTTCTTCTGGACTCAAGCGTTTCCATACCAAGTAAAAGGCATTTAGTACGATAGGAATGGTATCATCAGTGCCATTTCCAGAAAAAAAAGTGACGTAATGCGAACTTTAAAAATTTCTTTTGGATATTTTCAGTTGTATGTATATTTGGGGCAATGCAAGAGTTCCAGATCACACAATCATACTCCCACACAGGGCGCACTATACATCAATAAAGAGCCTTGAGTGTGTACGGATCTTTAAAATCAACCGAGTTCCTTTTTATGAATCCCAAAAGTGAGTTTGCTTTCGAGACGACGTACTTTACTTGTAAATGAAATGTCAGCCTGCTATCGAATATTACATCAATATCTCTAAACTCCTCGACTACCTTAACTTGGGAATTGTTTAAAGTGTATATTGGTATAATTGGATAAAAAGATCTATTGTAATTCATACAAGCACACTTCTCAATATTTAGCTGTAGATCGTTCAGCCTACACCACATAGTGAAGGAATTAAGATCATATTGTAGCATCATGCAGTCATTCATAGTCTTTATTTTGGTAAATAGTTTAATATCGTCCGCATAAATAAGGCAAGAGCAATATTCCAATAAATTCGGAAGATCATTAATAAAAAGTATAAATAAGGAAGGACCAAGGTGACTTCCTTCTGGAACACCAGAGGCCACAAGGATCTCATCAGAAAAATGGTCACCAATAGCAACATATTTGTTTCCTGGCTTTTCATGGCTTTCCAATGTTTTTATGCAATAATTTGTGAATTCCGCTAGGCTTGTAACAGTAGACCTACCCTTCCGAAAACCATGTTGATATTTGCTTACATATTGTTTAATTGTAAAATTTAATTTATCCTTCACAAGGCTAACCAATATTTTGGGAATAACTGGTAGCTTAGAAATTGGCATATAATTTGAACTGAGGTTTCTATTCCCAGACTATGGCCGAAACCTTCCATTTATCGGGAAAAATTCCACTTGAAATAGACTGATTAGATAGCACATGCAAAGGAAAATAAAGTGAGCTGGAACAATAACGTAAAGCGATTGGAAAAAATTCTAAAATATCTCGTTTACTCTTCGGTTTTAAATTACTTAAGACAGCTTCAACTTCACAAGCATCTAACGAATAATGTGAGCACTCAAAAATAGATGGGAGTTATTTCATGTAGCTTGAATCAATAGAGGTAGAGCAAGCAGAATTATAAATGCTTTGAAAATACTCCGCAAACATGTTTGCAATGGTCTTAGGATCACTTGACTGTTTATCATCCAGACACATCGTTGTTGGAAATCCAGATCGTTTTCTTTTTGCATTAACAAATTGCCAAAAAGCAGTACGACTATTTTTTAAATCACTTTTAATGGAATGAATATAGCTATAATAAATAAATTTAGATAGGAAAACAAACTCTTTTCTTAGTCGTGAGAAAACTGTATAAACTGTATAGAGTTCCTTTGAACTTTTTATGTGCAGCATTTTTAGCGTTCTTCAAATTTTATAGTCTTTTATTGTACCAAGCAGGGTGAGAACTATTCTTCAACGGTTGTCATTACCGCCTATTTATATCATCTGTGTGATGTCGTCGACCTAACTGAGTGATTGTTCGGTAAATCTCTAGTTGTCAGGGTATAAAAGATGTGACATACGAGTATGTAAGACAGAGATGAGTGGTAATAAATTTGTCAAAGTCGATTTGAGGTGTTTGTTTATTTGTCTACGCGCACTTCCTACAATTTTCAGAAGTGGGATTTAATCCACGAAAAGTGCAAATATAGTTAAATCATCCGCAGTTTAAAACGCTGTGATTTTTCATTCCCAAGACCAAAGTCAGTTTAGTGCACGGTGCAAATTAGTTCCATTCGTGATATGAGTGACGAGTGGCAAAAATTCGTAGACACAGCTACGGTGGTTACCCTCAAAACCATTCTACGATCATTAAAGTTGCAAACGGATGGTTCTAAAGCTGAATTGAGACTTCGAGTGGAAGAGGCAGTGCAGAACTATGTGAGACGGAGAATTTTCCGCAAGTGATTCGACACAGTTTGCTGAGGGAGCGCAGGAAGGAAGTGTTGAAGAAAAGATAATGGAAGAAGACGAAATGGATGAAGATCTGAAACGGCTACAAAGGATCGTTAAAAACAAAAAGCAAATCGCGTTCCAGAAGTTCGAGGAGTGCTGTGAGCTTTTTGGCCTTGACGAAAGGATTAAGTTCCTATACAGCAAGAGGCTGCTCGTTGGTACAGCAAAACTGGTCGTAAGGACCCTCACATTAAGGAATTGGCAGCAACTTTCAGCTTTACTTCAAGAATTCAAGAAGGTTGTCACAAAGGCCAATATCACAAAGAAGTGAACAAATCCATACTATATAGTGCAAATAGTTTAAGTGATTTGAAAATTGCTCTGCGCAAATATGAAAGGTTGAAAAGCAACGGTCGCGATAACTTCTTGAACCGAGCTTCTAAAAGTGGATTTTCTTATCGTGGTACGCAACCAGTGCAAGTGAGAATAACGGATCAAAGAACTAAAGTACTTCCTTGTTTTAAATGCGGAAAGCGAGGCCATATATCCAGCAACTGCCCAGAAGCCAATGTTATGGCAATAAATAACCGTATACCTACTACCAAAATCCAACCAATACATTAAAACCAAGAATAAGATAAACCAGTGGAGAGTGAGGACATCACTGATCCAGTCGTCAATGAATTCGAAAGGGTCATCGACTACCAGTTTATGTGCGACCGGATGAAAAGTTCGACAGCCCTACTTACCCTTCTGGACTCTGGGAGTCTCATCAGCTTTGTTCAAGAGCAATTTTTGCCGACATCTATGGTATCAACACTGGATAAATTAGACCAAACGTATTGCGGACTCAACGGGAGCCCTTTGAATATCCTTGGCAACATCGAAAGCTACATAAGTTTTGAAAATTTGATCATAAACATTAGATTACTAGTTGTTAAAAAGTTCTCAATGATATACCCTATAATTCTGGGTCATGACTTCATGGCTAAGGTTGGTTTGGTGTCCCAAAAATCGAATATCAAGAACGAAGAAAAAGAAGAAATTAATCTCACCAATCAAGTTTATCAAGACCATCATTCTTCGGTTGATGCGGATAAGGTCCATGAAGCTGGTTTTAAATATCGATATACGTGATTCTAGTTAGTTAGCTCTTAACATAAACTTAGATTTAACTTGTAGTATAAGAAACCGTTTTTATGTAATTGTTGAGCCTGCTTTGGATGTCAAGGAAAATGAGCAGAGTCCCTCCACAGGGAATGAAATGAAAATTGTTTTGTCTACCGACATCCCCTTTCATTGTGCACCTATAGCCACAACATGCAACTCAAAAAGATATTAGATGATTTGTTAGTAAGAGGCGTCATTCGAGACTTAAATTAGGAATATGTATCTCCTATTTTTTTATTAGAGAAGAAATCCAAAGAACTTAGTATGTGTATATTTTAGGGATCTAAATAAAGCTACGCTTAGAGATAATTATCCTTTGCCATTAATTGAGGATCATATTGATCGCCTGAAAGATAAGCGATATTTCACTACCCATGATTTAACAAACTTATTTCATCATGTTGAATTATCTGAAATATACATCGTTCATTACGCCATTAGGCCGATATGAATTCACTAGAATGCCATTCGGCCTTAAGAATGCTCCTTCAGACTTTGAACGCTTTATGAAGCAGGTGTTTGGTGATCTCATTAAACGATCTAAAATTGTAACTTACTTAGATGATATGCTTATAGCTACCCAAATGATCAACGAGAACTTAGACATTCTTAGGGAAGTAATAGAGATAGTCGTTTAGATAAATGTTCTTTTCTTCAGCGGAAAACCTTGTATTTAGGTTATGAAATAGATGAAGTAGGTATTCGGCCAAATAAAACAAATTTATCTGCTATAAATAACTTTCCTATACCTACCTGTAAGCGAGATGTTCATAGTTTCATTGGGTTGTGCTCTTACTTTAGAAAGTTTATCCAGAATTTCGCTAACATAGCTAAGCCGCTGTATGATCTTTTCCGAAAGAATAATCCGTTTATGTTTGGAGTAAAGGAGCTTGAAGCTTTTAATGTCCTGAGCAGCTAATTGCATCTCCGGTATTGTCTATTTATAGTCCACATAACATAACTCAGCTTCATTGCGATACAAGTAGTATCGACTTCGGAGCAGTTTTGTTTCAAAAACAAAAGGATAACAAATTTTCTAATTTCTCCAAACGGGCTATGGAAGTCGAATCAAGATATCATAGCTATGAACTAGAAACACTGTCAATAGTATATGCACTAAGGCTATTTAGAATATATCTTACAGGTATACCATTTAAGATAGTTACAGATTGCCAAGCTCTTACAATGACGTTAAACAAAAGGACATTGAATAATCGTATTTCTCGTTGGGCGTCGACCTAACTGAGTGATTGTTCGGTTAATCTCTAGTTGTCAGGGTATAAAAGATGTGACATACGAGTATGTAAGACAGAAATGAGTGGTAATAAATTTGTCGAAGTCGATTTGAGGTGTTTGTTTATTTTTCTACGCACACTTCCTACACATAAAACTTCACAGTTTTAATGCACTAACTCTCAGCTTTACTTTGATATCAGTCTCAATGATGTATTGCTTAGCAATACCTTAATTGAAAACTATGAGAAATTTCTTAACGGAAACAGCCGAGAAGGGTAGTTCTGGTACTGGCACAGCAGAATCCTTGACAGTCACAGCCGCAGAGAATGGTTTTTGTGCGGAAAAGATTAAAGCAGATAATGAATATGCTGGTTCTGCTAATAAGACTGCCCATAGCGCAACGCAAGACTCTTCCCTTTTAATATCACATGTGGGAATATCACTCAACATTTTTCGTAACCAAATCATTATAGAAATTAGGAAAGGTCTGAAAATCAAGGAGGAACCGTGCCAATTAGATTAATTAGATTTCTGAAATCCAATCTTAATCCTGATACCATAAATGAGATTAAAATGCCTGGAACTCATATTGGGCTCTTACAGGAGGTATTTTTGAAATCTTTAAAGTCTCAAGATTAGGTTAACCTAAAGAATAGTAAAAGATGTTAGAAACGAGGAGCGAATCTGGCAGTTGATCAGCAAGGAAATCAGGAGAGCACACAGAAGAGAAAATAAAGAACAAGTCCTGTAGAAGTACTATTTCCGAAAGACGAACAGTCTGAAGACGCCCTACACTAAAACCTGTAAAATCTGGCTTGCAAACAAATATGACAGACAGCCAGTAACTCCGCAACCCCAAGATACCCTATGCCTTCACATCCATCCGATATTTTACATATGGATATAATTGAAAGAACGAAAGGTTTATGAGCTGTGTTGATAAATTCTCCAAATTCTTTCACATAAAAACAACGTAGTTTTCCGGAATCGAAAACAAGAGCAACGTCATTCTTCTTGAGTTGATTTGACGAAGTATACTTTACACAGTGAAATTAAAGGAGAAGTTGCATATACTCAGTACGCCATCGATTCCGTAATACGTTTATATACAGCATTTTTTGCTTCCAAAGAAGTTGAATATCATTTGGGCCAGGAACAGACTCACTCGGGTTGAGAACTCTCCCACGATTCGTTAGGAAATCCCCTAGGGTCAATGGCGCGAAATCTAATGGATTATTGCTTATATAGGTAAGGGGACGTGCGTTGACCACTCCTTCCGCTTCGACGATTATTGTTCTTAATTTTTCGAAATTGAATTTTGCGTTACCGATGATGACTTCGAGAACGTTGCATGAGACGTTCCCAGAATCCGCTCCACCATGGCGCACGTTCCACTATAAACTTCCAATTAATTCGTCTATTTGATGCAAAATCACGGGATGCCTCATCTTCAAAAATGAAATTGTTGTCCTCAAGTTCCAGGGAAGCACGGCGGAATGTTCGAGCGTTATCGGAATAAATGACCGACGGTATGCCTCTCCTAGCAGTGAAGCGCCTAAGATCCATCAAGCTACTTTCGGTAGACATACTTGTTGTCATCTTCAGGTAGACCGCACGAATAGCCGCGCATGTAAATGCCATGAGGTGTTTCGGTCATCCCTCCCGCAGCGTTATCAAAAGTATATAGAGGTCTCGCAAAGTCTATCCCAACAGCATCAAATGGCCTTGACAAGGTTAGTCTTTTGGTGAGCAGAGGGCCAAATAGCTGTGAAGCTGGTTTCCCCATACCTTTTTGCAATCGACGCATATATTGATTAGCTTCTTTACAAGTTGTCGTCCTTTAGGAATCCAAAACCGAGTTCGCAGTTACGAAAGAACAGTGTTGACCCCTCCATGCAGAGATCTTTCATGACAATCATTCACGATGAGGTCAGTAATATTCGACTTAGTTGGCAATATGATGGGGTGCTTGAAGTTTTCGATTCTGATAGACTTGAAGCGTCCAACTAACCGCATAATACCCACATCGTCCAAAAATGGGAAAAGCTGAGCAATATCGGATGACCCAGGTACGAATTTAGCTTTCTGTAATAAACAAATTTAATTGGAAATGTGGTTATACTGTATGTACCTGATCCAGTACGATTCAGCACACAAATGTTTAGACTCCTTTCTCATTTCTTTCTTGCAAGAATGCACAAAACGTTACATAAAGCAAGTAACCCGCAGAAAGTGATTTCAGGAACTAAAGTCTTCAAAGCACAAAACTATATGAAGCTCAATACTTGCAGAAACTGCCTCTGCAAGCAAGACCAATGGTACCATAGTCGTTGGAAGAATACACTTGTCATCAGACAGGTAACTGGTATCTTTAAGCCAAACTGGTCCTTTTGAGCACAGTTGAGACGACTGCAGGCATTCGGAAGTTACCCTCCCTTTCATTTTCTTTTCCGGTACAGTGGTTCCAGTCTGAGGTTAACGTGTGTCGATGAACTTCCGTAACACGGCTTTGCACCAAGGATTTCCATCCGTCATGTTCACCTCGAATTCAATTGAGTGCAATTTTAGAATCCGTCCACATATGAAAACATTCACCAGGTATCTTTAGAGAACGCTTTAGGTAGGAACACAATCTAGTTGCTATTAAGGCCGCGGTAAGCTCCAGTTTAGGTAATGTAAGCTCTTTAGATCCATCTTCTTTTAGAGCACAAAAACTCTCGACCGATGTAAAAGGTACAGCTATCTCATCGCTGAAGACAAACCAGAAGAGTTCCAAAACTGGGACATCGGTGGAACTAAAACGTTCACGAATCAGAGAATTATTGGAGTTCCATTTCCTCAAATTCATGCTTGCATTATTTGAAAAATCTGTAGCCTCTTTGCAAATCCGCTGTCCTTTACTTTCTGCCTCAATGCTAATCACTAAGTCGGCCACGTAAAATCCTTCTTCAAGAGCGTCACATTTTGATCGAAAACGATGCCTCGTGACGCTGTTAATAGAAATGAGCAGAAACGACCTAGTCTAAAGTTGAGCAGAATCTTCAAGATATCTAGTAATAGATTCGCACCCACTTGCAGCAATTCGTTAAGAGATGGATTATTATCTGAGCGTGCTGAAGCATCAAACACAACTCTCATCTTTGTTGTGGTGTTCTCAGCTTTATAAACGGGGTGATGCGGTAAATGAAATACTTGTCTGGAACCTTCACAACTGTCTGCAGGAGATAGTTCAGCGATGCTATCTAAAACACTTCTTGTATGGCATTATCATACTCCTTGAGACGATCAGGTGTCCGTGACAAACGCGTGGAAAGGTAAAGAAGCCTTTTAATTGCTTGGTTTCTGTTACTCTCTGTTACACACTTGAGAATCTTTCCTTGATGCAGGAGGAGATGAGATGATCTGCTATATAACGATTTTCGGCATCTTCGCTACGAATACCAATGGATTCAAGTGACAAGAAGGAAGTTATGTCACTGCTCAGGGCAGGCAGATGTAAATTCGTGCTGAGAATAGGAAAGGAACATAAATTTATGTTTGAAACGATATCCTTCCCAGAAGAAAAATGTGGCCCTTGAATAGTCCACCCAAATACGATTTCTATGGCTCTCAGACAGGGCGTGATGCGCCTTTGCTTGCCGATGACTATGGTCCAGTAAAAGTCGGAGACTACAAGAACACTTAGGCCTTCTTCCGAATCGATGGAAACATACTTTGTGTCAGCCAACCTGAATTCCTTGAAATGTGGGACATGAGCTATTAGGTGCTTGGAGTACGTCTACACATATTTCTGGAACCACTACTGCCTCTGTGTACACGTTATTTTTTGTTGAACTGACTTAGTTTTGCCCTACTTTGTCCAGAGTTTGAAACGGATCCTACTCCTTGCTTCCGAACGGGATGACGGATATACTCACTTTTACAATAGACGTTAGGTTAAGTTTTTGCACCAGACTCTCACGAACATATATATGCTGACCGCCATCGTCAATTATGAATCGAATTAATATACCTTTATCTTTACTCGGTGCTGTGACAATGCCGCGAGCTGTCTTCAGAAAGACATTTGAATTCTCTATTACAGAACTGGCGCATAAATTCATTGAATTTGTTGTGTTCACTATCGATGCTGCGATAACTTTAGTTTTGGTAAAAGAAGGATCACACATCGATGTCGAATGCTTTCCTCTGCATTTTTGCAAAAAGTCTACTTTGTGCTTTTAAAATTTCTTGAAGGATGTCCGTTTTTTGTACCACGAAATCAACGATGGTTTTTACGTAGAAAATATCTTTTTTCTGAAATAGGTATATCGCTATCGCAGTCTTTCGTACTGTGATTATTTTACACACAAAACAAACATAGCTCCTTTTCGTTTATTGGAACTAAACTTATTGCAGTAGCTTTTGTGGAAAAGCGATTTTTTGCATTAATAGAAGAAATAGAGACAACACGACATCTCACTAACAATTCCACTTCCCGCTTTAAAAATCGGGAACCTGTTTGTCTCCAATTTGCGAAAGAATCGAACTACTTGATTGTTCAAGTTCATCTTGCTCCTCATGATTACCTCTTTCAACAGTGCGGTGGTAGTCGACACGGAGCTCCACTGGTAGGCAACGGAGTAAAATGGACTTGAGCATGACAAAGTATTGGTGAGACGGAGTTTGTACGGCAGTGAAAGTACGACTGCATGCTGGAACCGAGTTATGTAGGTGACGTATGCCAAGTAGGCCAAGCCAAGGTCGAAGAGCAATTAGCTGCTGCATGTGCTTATCGAATGTTCTTTTAAAAGCGACACAGCCGCATCATAGCGCATCTTCGATCACCTTTTCAGCATTACCCACCAATACACTCTCAAGATAAATAAATTTATCAGACGAGGTTAAACCAGTATTTTCATGAACTGGTCCCAGAATGGTAGCCATTCCTGGAAGTTTCCATCAAACTTTTTTAACGTTAACACCGACAGCTTAACAAAACTGTGTACGACACCAGATGCGTTGAGAGATAAGTCGTTTCGGTTCTTTGTCTTAGATAGATAGATAGATATTTTTATTTTTGCATAATATAACTTACGTTTGGTATTGCACATTTTACATTTAGAGATTTGGTACATTTGTTACCTTATAAAAAAAAGGATACAGTTTTTGATACAGAAAGAAAAGAATAAGCATAAAGAGTACAAGCGGAGGAAACTTGCTTCAAAAACCTCCATGTCTTAGGTGTCTGCTTCAGCCTAAGTTTAGCTATGCGTGTATGTAATTTAGCAAGTGCTCCTATGGCAGAGTCTTGGTACTCTGCCAACCTTTTCAAACTCTCTGTCCAGATCTTCTTTTTGAGGAGGCTTTTATTCGTAAACTCCTGATTGGAAGTGAGGAGACTTTTGTGTGCTGCTCAAACGCTGGATATAGGAAATTAATTCTTCCTCAATGTAGTCGAATTTGTACTCGTCTTTTAACTGCGATTTGACGATTTTCGTCACTTGCCCTCTGTAAGCAGACCGACCGGAGATCTCCATTTTGTGAACTTCCAACGCGAAACACGAGACTCTTTAAATAATGTTTAACTTTTCCTTTCTTTTTTTTCTTTACGAAAAGTATATTTCTCTATCTCTGAACGACTTTCGTCCCGGGTTTCGGCACCATGTGACAAAATGTATGTGAAATCTCCGGCTGAAATCTTTCAGAACAAAAGACCGAGACTTAAACGTGAGAAATATAGAATTTATTAGTCCACTTTGTACGAGATGTAAAGAGCTACTGACTACCCAAAAAACCCATGATAAACTACAGTATTTTCCATGCAAGTACAATAGTAATACAAACACATGTGTAGTTAAAACTTTCAATAAGGTATCGTATACACATATAAGAGTAAGAAAGAGATAAAGTTAATCTACGAATTATTTAGCTTTACATATATACAAGTTATTTCATGATATAATTTTCACCAACGATGTTCTTGGATGTCCTGTTTATCCCCAAGCTGAGCAAGACCAAGGACAATTTCCTGATAACAAAAGCAAATATTTTCAACATTTGACCAAATATTGGTGAACCACGAAGACACATATGGCGTTGTCTTAAAATGCCACACTATAAGTAATCTGACCGTCTGCGAAAAAAATGTTCAGAAGAAATTCAACGAAGATGAACGTATTGCTCGACTATTAAAAGTGTCCTCACGCATCCTGGATATACTGTACCAATTCTATCGAAAACGTAGAACTTTGAAGGGAAGACGCAATTTTCAGTACGAATTTTAAGGGCCAAATCGCAACCGATGAAATTGAGAAGAACTTGTCTGGAACTTATATAATTGAAATTAACAACAACAGCTTAACAACCGCACATTTTCGTAACGACATCTCTTCAAGCCCTACCGCCAGGACTTACCAAAGTATCCGCAGCAGGATCTATAATCTACGTCGAATACATTCATGCTATCAGTATAAGCAATATTACTTAATATTAATATTATACTTAATGCCAACAGGATCAAACTATCAACAGCCGGGGATACAACAATCTTCCTGGCACTGATTGCAGCAACCGCAATTGCCTGGCGCAAAATTACACGAAACTCTATAGCCAATACGGGTCAAACTAGGAAACTGCTGATGGAAACAAAAATCCTTGCACTCACTATACATCCCATATGATGAGAGAAACGTGTTGATATTGATGGTTAAACAATGGTTCACCACTACCCCCGCTTATAATTTTGAAATAGATGGACTTATTGACGTAGTTTTTCGGGAACATTATACCCATTGACAGCAAATGGGCGGATGGAGGAGCCACAATTTGTTAACTGGTTGTTAAATAACCTCGTTCCATTTGTTAAAAATGTTCATGGCGGAGAAGGTGCACTAGATCAGGGAGCATTGTTGGTGTACGGTGGTCATTGTAGACACATACACATCTGTCCGAATAGTTGAGAGAACTGTGAATAATATTGTAAAATGTTTGTGTGGGTACAAATGATAGAACTTATTCTTTTCAATAGAAATCGCTTCATTCAGTACAGTTACAATTCACTATTTAATTGTTTCTCTCAGTACAATCCAATTTCTCAACCGCTTATACTTTTCTTATCTTTTACTTAAACCACTTAATCACTTCTCCTAATTAGCACTTCAAATTTCACTTTAGAACTGATTTGCATATCTTGGGAATGCTGGTATTTATACTCGAATGACATACTTCGAGAACAATTTTCGCCATCCAGCGTCCCATACGATTTCCAGTTTGCTAGAAAATTCGATTCCACTCTCCAGTCATCAATGGTCGAGACTTTGTTATTCAAGTATCGAAACCTTCTGGTCTTCGAGTATCGACATCTTCTGCTCTGTAAATCTAGATGTCGCTGCTTACATTTAAGTGGTTATCACATTGCTCCCTCCCTACAGTTGTTCGTCCCGAACAACTTCGTCATTCAGCATCCCGTTGAAATGACACAATCTATCCAAATGGACCACTTTCAATTTTCCTCGATCCCCACGCTGGATCCGGTGGACAACGTCATTAATGCGGGTTATCACCTTGTATGGACCTTCCCAGTCCTGTTGCAATTTTGGTGACTTGCCTTTCTTACGCTGAGGATTATACAGCCAGACCAGATCTCCTTCGTTGAAACCGGAATATTTCGCCTTGATATCGTACCTAGTTTTCATGCGGCTGCTTGCTAGCTTCATCGTTTCTCTGGTGTCTTCATGCAATTTACGAATCCTGCTGCGTAAGTCATTCACGTAGTCGTTCACCTCTTTGGGCTCTGTCGGTGGGGATCCGAATTTTGCTTCACTTGGCAACCGAATCGTTTGACCAAATAAGATCTCGGATGGTGTGTGCCCTGTTGAGCTATGGACCGCGTTTCGGTAGGCCATTAAGAAGAGGGGTATGTGTCGATTCCAATCCCGCTGGCAGTTGCTGACAACCTTAGATAGATGCTCATTCAAGGTCCGATTGAATCGCTCGACCATTCCATCAGATTGAGGGTGTAGTGGCGTTGTCCTTGTCTTTCTTATTCCCAAATATTGGCATATTTCCTGGAAGACTTTTGATTCAAAGTTTCGCCCTTGATCAGAGTGCAGCTCCATTGGGACCCCAAATCTGCTCACCCAGTTGTTGACTATCTGTTCGGCTACGGTCTTAGCCTCTTGATTTGGGATGGCAAACACTTCCGGCCACTTACTGAAGTAATCCATGACCACGAGGGTATATCGGTTACCATTAAAGGTTTCGGGAAACGGCCCAGCGATGTCGATGGCTATTCGTTCGAAAGGTGCTCCGACATTGTATTGTTACATTTGTCCATGTGGCTTTACTTTTGGACCCTTGGTAGCAGCACATCTTATGCACTTTTTGCACCAATTCTCGACATCTTGTTTAGCGCTTAGCCAATAGAAACGTTCCCTTACCTTTTCCAACGTCTTGCTTATTCCCAAATGGCCTCCTGAGATTCCGTCATGTATTTCATGGAGTACTTGGCTGACTCTGGACCGTGGCACTATTAGCTGCATACGAGATGTTGTCCCATCTGCACTTTCCCATTTTCCCTTCAGCAATCCATCTTGCACAAAAAGCGAGTCCCACTGTGCCCAGTATGCCTTCAGAGTTTGGCTCCGATCTGATATCTGCTTTTTTTTTTTTTTTTTTTTTTTTTTTAAAAGAACTTAACACTCAAGTGGGTATTAATATACTTAAAATGCCTGAGCACGTGTTAAGTTTTTAGGAAAATGGGACAGAGAGAGAAAGAAAGATTTTTGGGCTCAGTGGTTATTTCGCTCCATGGGTGGCACCCAACATTTAATGGGGAGACTAAATTATTAGTGCAATTGGACCTGTTGGGGTATTAGAGGCAACCATTCGTCTTACAAGAATTAAGTTGCCTGAAAAAATGGGATTCGAACACCGAACCTCCCGATTTGGAAGCCAACACACTTTTTCATTAATTCATTCATTTTAAATGCATTTTTATTCTTTTCAATTCATTATTACTTATACGCTATACAAAAAACGCTTAAAAATTAGCTTAATTAACTTAAAATTATCTTATTTTAACTTACTGGCCCCATGCGGGCACTCTAAATTAAACATAATACTTAATTGATGTCTTTCGACGTTTCGTACGATTATAAATTTTATTTTTTTTCTATATTTATTTAAACTAAAACTAAGAAAACATTTTATTTAATACAAAAACTTAGTATACGGACTTTCTTTTTTATAAAATCTTAAAAACTAAAACTTATAAACTATCTACCTATAAATAAATCTTAACCTACTTAATCTACTTAACCTACTTAAACTAACTTATTGTATATATCATACAATTTAAATTTATTTATTTTTTTTTCCTAGATGTGTTACCCCTTCTTTTAGAGAAGTTGTTACCCATCTAAGTTCATATATAATTTTTTTTGTTTCTTTTTCATTTTTAATTTTTTTTTTAATTTTATTTTTTATTTTTTTTTTTCTCTTATGTCTACCCTAATCCTACCTAAATCTATGTAAGCCGGCCATGACTAAATATTTAGGCTAGCCGACTTTGCTTCCGAGTGAAGCTATACTATACCAGAGGAATTCGACGAAGAGACTTCCTCTCCTCCCATAAGCCACCAAAATTGTTGGTGCTGCCGTGCAACATCCCTTATGTCGCGACTCCCTACCGCCCTACTGAACCGGAGACGCTCCGCACTGCCATGTGCGACGTCTCTGTCGTAGTTGAGTCGCCTGTCCGCAGCTGTTCGAGCAACGTGGAAGATTAGCGGCACCGCCAATCTGTCCTGGATCAGACCTTTCATATCTAGGTAGAGGAACGCTTCTGGAGGAACAAAGCCGTCAAAGCGAACTCTCTCATGATACATATAGTTAGGGTAGTAAGCCCCGGAGATCAGGTTGTTCGATGAGGTCATTGCTCTTGCAATGTGCCTTCGAGTCAACTTAATGACGAAATTGTCCACTCTTATTAGGTTCGCCCTATTGTATAAGACCTCATTAGGATAGAATTTTATGTACTCAGACTCTGGTGTTCTGTATAAGCGAAGACAAGTCCTAAGACAAGCCCTCTCAAACACCCGAATCTTTTCCAATAAACTTGCTCTCACGTTGAACCACACGGGACATCCAAATACAAGCATAGGCCTGATAAGGGCCATGTAGCAGATAACCTTCACCCCCGCATCGAGTTGGCTGTTATAAAACAGTCTCTTTGTAAGGGCAAAGGCACCTTTGGCTCTGGCCAGAGCAATATCTATATGTTTGTTAAAATACAGATATTGATCCAGCCAGATCCCAAGGTATCTGACTACATTTCGACAAGCAAGTGGCTGCCCGTGCTGCCCCACGATCGAGAACTTTCGCCAATTCTTTCTGGTATCCCTAGAGGCCCCAGACAAAGGCGTCCTAAACAAAATGGTTTCCGACTTCTGAAAATTGATTTTCAACTTCCAGTCATCGCAATATCGTTTAATTTTATCGAAATCACGTTGCAAGAGTATATTAATGACCTCAATCTTTGGACCTGATCTGTACGCAATTAAGTCGTCTGCGTACGCTATGGCATGGTGAAGTGAACCTATCAGATCACTTGTGTAAATGTTGAATAGGATCGGCGAATTTACCGCACCTTGTTGCAGACCGTTTTTAATGTTAAAAGTTCCAGCAGAAGTCACATCGCCATTCTTCACGATGAACTGTCTACTGGAAAGCATGTCAAAAAGAATATACAGCAATGGTTTACTAATGCCCAACCTGTCCAGCTTGAAAAAGAGTCCCTCTAACCATACGGTGTCGAAGGCTTTTTCCAAGTCAATCAGGCAGGCACCAGTGCACTGATTCTTGCCTTTGTTCCATTGGATATCAGAAACCAGTTTAGACGCAGCATGAATAACATCATGCCCCGCCTTGAAACCGAATTGATTATCCGGAACTATATGTTTGTCCTCAACCCACTTAGTCAGGACTCTATTGATCACCTTCTCGAAAACCTTACTGATGTTTGGAAGGAGACTGATCGACCGGAGATTTGACGGATTGGATGTGTCTTTATCCCTTTTGGGGATGGGATGTACCACCGCCGTTTTCCAATGCGCTGGATAATGTGCATTATTCATTGCATTATTAAACAGGGTGGTATAAATGTCCACCGCTTCTAGTGGGAGATGTCGAAGCACAATGTTCGGTATTTCATCGGTTCCCACTGATTTCTTACTTCTAAGCGATTCGAAGATCGTTTGGAGCTCTGCCCTCGAAATGAACGGTGGTAGTACCCTCTCATTGGTGATGACATTATTTGCCATATTCTCGTCACTGAACTGGGTGAAACCCGAGCTCTCGAATCGCCAATTCACAATTTCATTTCGAAGGTAGAAATTGTGCACAAGGACTCGACTTTCCAGGTCGTGGTTCGGGCCAATGATGTCATTCGCCTTGTATACTTCCTGGAAAGTCGCTCCTATAGCCTCTACCTGCTCCTGCGGATCCTCGATCACAAAGAAGTTGTCATCATCAACAGCTTCATTTGGATCTATGCCTGCTGCTGTAAGTATGTTCTCGTTGTATGTCGTTCGGGCGATTTTAAGACACGAAAGGTCGTTGTGATCTTTCCTCCGAAATATTTTATTTATTTGCGGGAACATATTCGGGTTGCTGGTGTTTACAGCCCGAATTTTGTTGTTCCAATACAAACTTACAGATGCTCTGTAATTTTCTTTTATTAATGTTTGGAGGTTTTTGATCGACGACTTCAGTGTCATGATCTCCGGGTTATGTCTGTCAGTAAACTGTCTGTACAAGGTTTTTAGTCTTGACAGCAGTCTACTTTTATATCGGTGCAGTGCGTCAATAGTTGCGTTGCGGAATATGTCTTCTTCGTCAGTGTGTTGGTACCGAGGTATCGTTTTGTCCATTGTTCGTTTAATTGTCTCGTCCATTAGTTTTAGATATCTGTCAATCTCCTCGTTTGACAGATTTCTATTGGACGGTGGGTAGAGCGAATTCGAGGAGAGTGCTCTCGTCATTGTTCTGGAGAAGTGTGTCCAACGCACCCTACTATAATTGTAGGCATGCCTTTGAACAAACTCGTCCAATTCCGCAGCTTCGTTCGGAACGGTTATTTCGGTACTGAGTCCGCAATGGTCACTGTCATACACGAAAGTTCGTAGACAGTTTGTGGTTTGTTGGTTTGTGCATGTCAGGTGTATTCGTGTGTCGAACAGCAGGAGATCCAAATAAGACCCGTGTCTAGGAAACGACGGACTATCCGTCGCCTTAAGGCCGAGTCGATACATTATATTGTGCTGACCCCACCAATTGAATAGTAGGTTCCCTCTAGTATTTGGAGTATTATTTCCCCAATCGCTATGTTTGGCGTTGAAATCTCCGCCGATAATAATGTAGTTCTCCTCCAATTCCAGTCTTAGGAATCGAAAAAGTGTCTCGAGCTCTGAGATGAATAAAGTGGATTGAGTAGAAGTAGTTGAGTGCATAAACAGACACCATGTATAACCGCTTTCCACTACGGAGAGGGATATAAACGATGCATGCCTCCAGCACCCGGAACCTACGCACTACACGACTGTATACTCTTTTAAAACGAATACCTTTTCGTACGAAAATCGCAACGCCTCCTCCCTGAATGGAGTTGGGTCGGTTTCTCCGTACTATTTTATATCTTTTGTGCCTCATTTTGTGTCTCTTTGTAAGCTTAGTTTCGCTAACCAAGAGCACATCAGGGGCTTGGTCTTTAAGCAACTTAAATAGTGTGGCTCTTCGTTCGAACCTAATCAGTGAATTAACATTCACTGCAAGGACCTTCAGGGTTTGCTCCGCCATGTGCGTACCCATTACGACTGGAGGTGCGTTAGGCCCGGCAGCAGCGCGTATATTTGATCTACCCGCTTAGCCTGTTCCTGTATTTGACGCTGCAGCTGAGCCATCTGCCCCTGAATAGAGAGCAAGATAGCCAGCATGTCAGGTACAGGTTCCGGTGCTCTAGGCGCTGGGGCCTGAGAAGCTACCTTTGGTTGTTGTACCGTATTTCCCCTACCTGCCGCCATTTGGGCGTAGGTAACATGGGGAGTAACGGCTGGTGTTTGTGTCTGCACGAGTGGACGTTTGATTTCCACTTTCTGCTGCCGAGCCAGATTTACTCTTTTGATGTATTGGAATTTGGGACAACCCCGATAATTTGCGGTGTGTCCCGTGTTCCTACATAACGCGCAAGAGAGTTGGCTTTTTTCTGACGCTCCGTCCTTGCCTAGAGCGCATTCCTCGGACTTGTGGTTCTTTCCGCACTTCACGCATCGAGGCTGCATTTCGCAGTTCGACGCGGCGTGCCCGAACCTTTGGCAACGAACACATTGTAAAATGTTTTCGCTCCTTTTTAATTTTTCCCAGTGTACAACCTGGTAGTCTAGGACTTTAATGCTCCTTAGACCATCCAGTTTGCTGTTGGGACTTAGCTGAACCAGGAAGAATGGTAGTTTCCGCTTCTCCCTTTTGGCTCTAGCCGTGACGAATGGCGTAACCCCTACGAATTTGAGCTCTTCGCAGTCCTTCTCTTTCAGCAGTGCAAGGAGCTCCTCCGGATCAGTCGACGGTTCTAACCCCCTCAGCAGCATTGTCTGCAGCTTTTCACCTTTCGGTGTGAAGGAGAAGAACTCCGTCGTCGAATCCCTTAACAAGTTTTTAATTTTATGATAGCGCTCCACTGTATTGCAGTGGATCGCGTGCCTATCTAAACTAAGTCTTTTAACAAAAAAATTATTGCCTATGGCCGACTTACATAATTCTATCGTATCTTTCAACTCCATCTTGAATGTGTTGATTGGAGGTACTCGTTGCTTAGTTGATTTCTGTGGTTGTTTTTGTTGTTGCTGTTGTTGTTGTTGCTTTTGTTGTAGCTGTTGTTTCTGCTTCTGCTGTTGCTTTTGCTGTTGCTGCTGTTGTTGCTGATGTTGTTGTTGCTTATGTTGTTGTGATTTTTGTTGTTGTTGCTGCGTTTGTATGTTTTGTTGTTTTGTCGAATTTTTCTGTATGTTTTTTTGCGGAAGAGACTCGCTTATTTGTGACTGCTTCTGTGAGTCATGGAGTTGCTGCTCCTTCTGTCTCCTCGCATTCTGCTTTTCTTTAATAGCCAGTACCTTTAGTTGCAGCTCGTTGATACTGCTATATATTGCTTGCATTTCTTCCTCTTCGTCGTCTGACTCCGAGGCGGCTAACGATGAGAAAGTGTTACCACCTCCCATATAATGTCCTTCTCCGCCGTCAGATACGTATGGGAAATCGTATTTCTCAATTTCTTCTCTGTTTTGTTGTTGTGCTGCTGCCCTTGTCGATGTTGTTGGCGCCTCTTCCCTCACTCTACCAGGCAGCTTTTCAGTAGACGTTGAAAGGGAAGGGCGTTTCACAAGATTAGGAGAAGGCCTCAGCTTCCTCCTCCTCTTAGCGGTAATTTCTGGTTTCCCAGAATGAGAATGGGCCGACATTACGGCCTGATCATCCGATGACAACAAGCCATCTGCTGGTCCCGCTATTTGAATAGCGGACCGCCCACTTTCACTCATTGTCTGATTATTCACTTTTTTATTATATATTTTTTTTTACTTTTCAAAATGAAAATACAAATAAAAAGCTCGATATGTTTCGGGGATCGAACCCACGACCTCTGCTTTACCGGCAGACACCACTACCACTGGGCCACCGAAGCACTTGGCCAAAACGTTTCTGGTTGTTCTTTTATTACGAGTAATTTCGCTTTTAACTAGAAGCCGACACGTTTATTCTCCACGGAGATCTATGAACGACTGAAGCCAACACACTATCACTTGAGCCACGGCCACCCACGGCAACCAAGCTGCCAGCTTGGTCTTTCCTCGTGTTCCTTCCAGGCCAATATTGGTTCGATGTCATTGTCTGCCTGTTGGGAGGAACGGATTTCGTCTATACTCCAACCCTCTATTGGCTCAGTCCTGATCATTTGGATAGTTGCCTGTTCTTTCGCTTCTTTACGGTTGCAGTGTTCGCATTTTACTCCGCACGGTCGACGAGAGAGAGCATCAGCATTTGAGTGGAGTGTTCACTTGCGGTGTTGCACTTCAAAGTTGTAGCCCTGCAACTGCTCGATCCATCTTGCAACTTGGCCTTCAGGGTTCTTAAATTGGAGTAGCCATTTCAGAGCTGCGTGGTATGTCCGGAGAATGAACTTTTGTCCGTAGAGGTACTTATGGAAATGCTTCGTAGCCAGAATTAAAGCCAGAAGCTCGTGCCGGGTTACACAGTAGTTCCTTTGAGGTCTGGAGAGTACTTTACTGTAATATGCGACCACTTTCTCTTGACCATGGTGAACCTGGCAAATCACAGCTCCGACCCCAACATTGCTAGCGTCTGCGTCCACGATGAACATTTTTCCGGGCGTCGGGTAACCCAAGATGGGGGCATTGCACAGCTGTCGCTTCAGTTCTTGAAATGCTTTTTCGCATTCTCCAGACCACCTGAACTGTCGGCCTTTTTCTGTAAGTTGATGCAGGCTCTTTGCAATGCCAGCAAAATCCTTTACGAACCTTCTGTAATACGTGGCGAGTCCCAAAAAGCTTCTCAGTTGGTGTTTATCTTTTGGAGAAGGCCAACTTTTCACGGCTTCGATTTTGTCAGAATCCGTTCTTACTCCTTCCGCTGATATAATGTGACCCAGATATTTTACTTCAGGACGGAACAAGGCACACTTTTCTGGGTTGAACTTTAAATGAGCACTTCGCAGCCTCTCAAACACTTCTTTTAGATTTTGGCGGTGCTCCTCTAACATCTTACCTATGACGATAACGTCGTCCAAATATACTAGACAGGTTTTCCAGGTGAGTCCTTGCAATGTTCGTTCCATTAGTCCCTCGAAGGTGGCCGGAGCGTTGCACAGTCCAAACGGCATCACTGCAAACTGCCAAAGACCGCTTCCTGTAGTGAAGGCAGTTTTCTCACGGTCCGTACGATTTATCTCTACCTGCCAGTAACCGCTCTTCAAGTCAAGTGTTGAAAACCATTTCGCTCCAGAAAGCATATCCAAAGTGTCATCGATTCTCGGAAGTGGGTAGCTGTCCTTTTTAGTGACATCATTGAGACGTCGGTAGTCTACACAAAATCTCGTGCAGCCATCTTTATTCTTCACGATGAGCAGTACAACTGGGTGAGCAGTTTTGGGGTCCCAATGGAGCTGCACTCTGATCAAGGGCGAAACTTTGAATCAAAAGTCTTCCAAGAAATATGTCAATATTTGGGAATAAGAAAGACAAGGACAACGCCACTACACCCTCAATCTGATGGAATGGTCGAGCGATTCAATCGGACCTTGAATGAGCATCTATCTAAGGTTGTCAGCAACTGCCAGCGGGATTGGGATCGACACATACCCCTCTTCTTAATGGCCTACCGAAACGCGGTCCATAGCTCAACAGGGCACACACCATCCGAGATCTTATTTGGTCAAACAATTCGGTCGCCAAGTGAAGCAAAATTCGGATCCCCACCGACAGAGCCCAAAGAGGTGAACGACTACGTGAATGACTTGCGCAGCAGGATTCGTAAATTGCATGAAGACACCAGAGAAAAGATGAAGCTCGCAAGCAGCCTCATGAAAACTAGGTACGATATCAAGGCGAAATCTTCCGGTTTCAACGAAGGAGATCTGGTTTGTCTGTATAATCCTCAGGGTGAGAAGGGCAAATCACCAAAATTGCAACAGGACTAGGAAGGTCCATACAAGGTGATAACCCGCATTAATGACGTTGTCTACCGGATCCAGCGTGGGGATCGAGGAAAATTGAAAGTGGTCGATTTGGATAGAATGAGTCATTTCAACGGGATGCTGAATGACGAAGTCGTTCGGGACGAACAACTGTAGGGAGGGAGCAATGTGATAACCACTTAAATGTGAGCAGTGACATCTAGATTTACAGCGCAAAAGATGTCGATACTCGAAGACCAGAAGATTTCGATACTTGAATAACAAAGTCTCGACCATTGATGACTGGAGAGTGGAATCGAATTTTCTAGAAACTGGAAATTGTATGGGACGCTGGATGGCGAGGATTGTTCTCGAAGTATGTCATTCGAGTATAAATACCAGCATCCCAAAGGTATGCAAATCAGTTCCAAAGTTGAATTTGAAGTGTTAATTAGAAGAAGTGATTAAGTGGTTTAAGTAAAAGATAAGAAAAGTATATGTGGTTGAGAAATTGAATTGTACTCAGAGAAAGAATTAAATAGTGAATTGTAACTGTACTGAATAAAGGGATTTGTACTGAAAAGAATAAGTTCTATCATTTGTACCCACACAAACATTTTACATTGGTGTCAGAAGTGGGATAGGACTTATTGTGTGTAAAAAGAAAAGTGTTTTCTGACTATTTGAAAAAGCTGGAATGGGTCGAAAACTATTGCAGTTGACCCTCGTCCAACTCAAATCCGAGTTGAACAAGAGAAGCCTCAGCGCCAGTGGAGGAAAAAGTGACCTGGTGCTCCGACTGCAGGAGGCTTTGAACAACGAGGGACATGATCCTGATGCATACTCCTTTGATGTTGACGAGGATGAACAGACAAGTACCGGCAGTGATATGGCTGCGATGATGCAACTCCTCTTGTTAAAAATGGACGAATAGAAGAACAGTCTCGACCAACAAAAGAAAAATCTGGATAGCCTCGAACAAAAGCTGGATGAACAAAAGAAAAATCTAGACGAGCAGAAGAGCAGCATTGAACAAAAATTCGACGAACAAAAGAATAGTCTAGAACAAAAACTGGAAGAACAAAATAACGTTCTACACCAAAAGTTCGAAGAAATCGATAACAAATTTGAAAGAATAGAGAAGAACGTTGATAACAAATTTGATAGAATAGAGAAGAATGTTGGCGAAAAACTCGAGGAAATGGACAGCAAAGTTCAGCAACTGGCAAAAGAGCTCGACACAGTGCGAAAACAGAAACTGCGAGAATGTTCTTTAAGCGGTCCAAGGAGAAAAGAGTTGAAGCCTCCCTCATTCGATGGCCAGACCTCATGGTCTACTTATAAGAAGCAGTTTGAAATGGCTGCCTGTGCAAACGACTGGGACAATGAGGAAAAGTGCTTTGCCCTAACAATGGCCTTGCACGGTCCTGCAGCAGAATTGTTGCAAACAGTAGACATCGAAAAACATAAAGATTATGTGACTTTAGTGCAGGCTATCGAGAAACGGTTTGGGGACAGCCACATGCAGGAGGTCTACAAGGTCCAATTGCAAAGCCGAACGCAGCAAAGAGGAGAAACACTGCAGCAGCTCCAAGCAGACGTGAGTAGACTGGCACATCTGTCATACCCCACCGCAGGACAGGAAATTATCGACGAAATGGCAAAAGATGCATTTATCAGGGGAATTGCAGATTCGAAGCTACAGTCCGCAGTAAGGATGGCCGGGAAAAGAACCCTTGCTGAAGCACTTGCCTTCGCTCTGGCGATGGAAGCAGCCAATCAGGCTTCCAGGGGAACACATTTCGTCAGGGAAGTAGCATCTGTCGAATGCTCCTGCACAAGAATTAGTGCCGAGGAACGAGATACTCGACGGGATAGACGAATAATGCGCTGCTGGAATTGCAATAAAATAGGACACCTTCAAAGGCAGTGTAAAGAACCGGTGCGACGAAAAGACTGCCCTCACTGTGGTGACAAGCAAATAGAGGAAGAAACCCGCAGAAACAGCTATCAAGAAGCCGGTCAACCTTCCCGAAGCCATCAGTCGGGAAATGCTTAAGCACCAACTTCGCGGGGCAGAAGTTGGTAGCAGGAGTCGACGGCCCCAGGACCATCATCCAAGTCTCGCTGGCAAAACGACGCAGCGAAAGCCTTCTAGTAGAAGTAGTCAGTGGAAAAGAAAAATGGATGGCAACAATAGACACCGGTGCCACGGCCTCAATCATCAGGAGGAATCTTGTGCAGAAGTCTTGGCTGCATAACACTAGGAGTTGCAGCTTGCGAACAGCTACAGGAGCAACGATTAAGGTATATGGTGAAGTCCGCATAAAAATCCAACTGGCCGGAATAACATTCACTCACGCGTTTCTGGTAGCTGACATATGTGACGAGTGCATCATTGGTACAGACTTCATGAGAGAACATGGACTTGTAGTCGACTTGGGGGCACAAACCCTGAAATACGGAAACATGGAGATACCAATGATATACGGAAACGCCAATACCACAGTCTCAAATGTCGTCATCTGCAGCAATCAGAGTCTAGAGCCTTCGTCAGAAGCAATTTTGTGGGCAAAAGTGGAAGGTGGTCCTGGTAGCCACCGATTCTATTTGATGGAGCCAGAAAAGAAAAGAGACTTCATGGTGGGAAAGACCTTAGTGGAGCCAAAGAACAACATGGTCCCTGTAAGGATTCTAAATCCAAAGACATTCAGTGTAAAGGTGAAAAAGGGGGAGATAGTGGGAAAATGCGTACCTGTTGAGGCTATATCGACCACAACGGAAAAACAGGGTGCAAAACCGGTCACAACAGTTCAGAGCATAAAAATCAAGAACAAAATTCTCAGCCTCTGTAATCTGGACGAAGATCAGCGAATCCTGGCAGAAAAACTAATCGGTGAGTACGCTGATATATTTGCTACACAAGACGGAGAATATAGACGTACGCATATTGTTCAACACCACATTGACACCGGAGACGCTCGACCAATCCGTCAACCTGCAAGGCGTCTTCCATTGGCAAAGCAAACAGAAGTTGCCGAAATGATGTCGAAGATGAAAGCTGAGGGAGTGATTGAAGAATCGCAAAGTCCGTGGGCATCTCCAGTGGTCCTCGTGAAGAAGAAAGATGGCTGCACGAGATTTTGTGTAGACTACCGACGTCTCAATGATGTCACTAAAAAGGACAGCTACCCACTTCCGAGAATCGATGACACTTTGGATATGCTTTCTGGAGCGAAATGGTTTTCAACACTTGACTTGAAGAGCGGTTACTGGCAGGTAGAGATAAATCGTACGGACCGTGAGAAAACTGCCTTCACTACAGGAAGCGGTCTTTGGCAGTTTGCAGTGATGCCGTTTGGACTGTGCAACGCTCCGGCCACCTTCGAGGGACTAATGGAACGAACATTGCAAGGACTCACCTGGAAAACCTGTCTAGTATATTTGGACGACGTTATCGTCATAGGTAAGATGTTAGAGGAGCACCGCCAAAATCTAAAAGAAGTGTTTGAGAGGCTGCGAAGTGCTCATTTAAAGCTCAACCCAGAAAAGTGCACCTTGTTCCGTCCTGAAGTAAAATATCTGGGTCACATTATATCAGCGGAAGGAGTAAGAACGGATTCTGACAAAATCGAAACCGTGAAAAGTTGGCCTTCTCCAAAAGATAAACACCAACTGAGAAGCTTTTTGGGACTCGCCACGTATTACAGAAGGTTCGTAAAGGATTTTGCTGGCATTGCAAAGAGCCTGCATCAACTTACAGAAAAAGGCCGACAGTTCAGGTGGTCTGAAGAATGCGAAAAAGCATTTCAAGAACTGAAGCGACAGCTGTGCAATGCCCCCATCTTGGGTTACCCGACGCCCGGAAAAAAGTTCATCGTGGACGCAGACGCTAGCAATGTTGGGGTCGGAGCTGTGATTTGCCAGGTTCACCATGGTCAAGAGAAAGTGGTCGCATATTACAGTAAAGTACTCTCCAGACCTCAAAGGAACTACTGTGTAACCCGGCACGAGCTTCTGGCTTTAATTCTGGCTACGAACCATTTCCATAAATACCTCTACGGACAAAAGTTCATTCTCCGGACAGACCACGCAGCTCTGAAATGGCTACTCCAATTTAAGAACCCTGGAGGCCAAGTTGGATCGAGCAGTTGCAGGGCTACAACTTTGAAGTGCAACACCGCAAGGGAACACTCCACTCAAATGCTGATGCTCTCTCTCGTCGACCGTGCGGAGTAAAATGCGAACACTGCAACCGTAAAGAAGCGAAAGAACAGGCAACTATCCAAATGATCAGGACTGAGCCAATAGAGGGTTGGAGTATAGACGAAATCCGTTCCTCCCAACAGGCAGACAATGACATCGAACCAATATTGGCCTGGAAGGAACACGAGGAAAGACCAAGCTGGCAGCAGATATCAGATCGGAGCCAAACTCTGAAGGCATACTGGGCACAGTGGGACTCGCTTTTTGTGCAAGATGGATTGCTGAAGAGAAAATGGGAAAGTGCAGATGGGACAACATCTCGTATGCATCTAATAGTGCCAGAGTCAGCCAAGTACTCCATGAAATACATGACGGAATCTCAGGAGGCCATTTGGGAATAAACAAGATGTTGGAAAAGGTAGGGGAACGTTTCTATTGGCTAAGCGCTAAACAAGATGTCGAGAATTGGTGCAAAAAGTGCATAAGATGTGCGGCTACCAAGGGCCCAAAAGTAAAGCCACATGGACAAATGCAACAATACAATGTCGGAGCACCTTTCGAACTAATAGCCATCGACATCGCTGGGCCGTTTCCCGAAACCTTTAATGGAAACCGATATACTCTCGTAGTCATGGATTACTTCAGTAAGTGGCCGGAAGTGTTTGCCATCCCAAATCAAGAGGCTAAGACCGTAGCCGAACAGATAGTCAACAACTGGGTGAGCAGATTTGGGGTCCCAATGGAGCTGCACTCTGATCAAGGGCGAAACTTTGAAGCAAAAGTCTTCCAGGAAATATGTCAATATTTGGGAATAAGAAAGACAAGGACAACGCCACTACACACTCAATCTGATGGAATGGTCGAGCGATTAAATCGGACCTTGAATGAGCATCTATCTAAGGTTGTCAGCAACTGCCAGCGGGATTGGGATCGACACATACCCCTCTTCTTAATGGCCTACCGAAACGCGGTCCATAGCTCAACAGGGCACACACCACCCGAGATCTTATTTGGTCAAACAATTCGGTTGCCAAGTGAAGCAAAACTCGGATCCCCACTGACGGAGCCCAAAGAGGTGAACGACTACGTGAATGACTTGCGCAGCAGGATTCATAAATTGCATGAAGCTAGCAAGCAGCCGTATGAAGACTAGGTACGATATCAAGGCGAAAACTTCCGGTTTCAACGAAGGAGATCTGGTCTGGCTGTATAATCCTCAGTGTAAGAAAGGCAAGTTACCAAAATTGCAACAGGACTGGGAAGGTCCATACAAGGTGATAACCCGCATTAATGACGTTGTCTACCGGATCCAGCGTGGGGATCGAGGAAAATTGAAAGTGGTCCATTTGGATAGAATGTGTCATTTCAACGGGATGATGAATGACGAAGTTGTTCGGGATGAACAACTGTAGGGAGGGAGCAATGTGATAACCACTTAAATGTGAGCAGCGACATCTAGATTCACAGAGCAGAAAATGTCGATACTCGAAGACCTGACGATTTCGATACTTGAATAACAAAGTCTCGACCATTGATGACTGGAGAGTGGAATCGAATTTTCTGGCAAATTGGAAATTGTATGGGACGCTGAATGGCGAGGATTGTTCTCGAAGTATGTCATTCGAGTATAAATACCAGTAATTAGAAGTGATTAAGTGGTTTAAGTAAAAGATAAGAAAAGTATAAGCGGTTGAGAAATTGGATTGTACTGAGAGAAACAATTAAATAGTGAATTGTAACTGTACTGAATAAAGCGATTTCTATTGAAAAGAATAAGTTCTATCATTTGTACCCACACAAACATTTTACAATATTTTTCATTTTCTTTAATCTTAAATTTTTATTACTTTGGAGAGCCATAATGCTACCTACAAATTTACCATACAAAAGTTTTAACCTGCTACTTACAGTTTTCCAAGTATAAGGTTAAATAAATTAATCCCCAATACATATGACAATTTTTTATTATGCGTATTACAAAGAAAAATACCCTAGAATAAGTGCACACGGGGGTAAAATTATGCACCATAGCGAAAGTGCATAGAAAAAAATGCGACACTCTACACTTATCATCTTTGTGGGAGCATGTTGTGTTCGAAGTTTAAAGAAATGGGTAGACGGCAACAATATAGCTGAATCGCAAGCAATCAATTTAACGGAATTAAATATCATTGAAGGCACATAAGTGTGTTTCCGGTTTATCGAACATTGAAAAATTTTTTTATGTGCGTTGTTCAGTACATGTTTGGCACGGTCGGTTTGTTTTCTTCAATGATCTGGATCTGGAGAAGTTAGTGCAACGAATATACTCGTAGGTGTGTGGCTACTCTACTTTGTAACGAGTTGTACACATAAAATAAGCGGATACATATAATACTTGTATATCAGGATTTTTTTTTGCCTTTTTTTAAAATAATTTTTAAATAATTTTTAATTAATTTAGTGGGGGCTTAAGCCCCCATTTCTTAATGCAAGCTTAAACTAACTTAAAACTAGAACTTAAAACTAACAATAGTTAGGGGTTAGGAAGTAAGGGAATGGTGGAGGAGATCAAGCTTAAAGCGCCCTGCAAACGCTAAAACATGGTACAACTAACCAAGTTTTAGCTGATGTTGGTCGTCTGCGGGTTGGTACACGTTCCAATTTTTTGGTCTCACCAACATCAGAATTTGGTCTCACTAAAATCAAAACTGGTTTGATTTTTGTCGATGTTTGTGGGTGGAGTTTTGTGTTGCTGATACCATGTTTGAGTGTCTGCGCTCTCACATTTACTCGAGGAAGCCATTTTATCAGTGAATTTCGTCGAGTGAACACACAAAATAGCCGTGAAAAAATGGCGAACATTCTAAATACTGATGTTTGGAAAGAATCTTTCGAGTGTTTTCAATTATGTTGGAGTGAATTGGTCTCAGCCTCTGCGGGTTTTAGTGGTACCATGTTTACTAGTACCATATTTTAGCGTTTACAGGCCGCTTAAGACGAGTGCTCATGTTAAAATCAAAAAGAGGGAGGGTTGAGATGACTTTACGGAGCATGCGGGAGATTGGTTCGTTAGAGCCATAAGAGCTGTGGTGGGTTGGACTATAGAAGACACGAGGACAGCGTAACTTACGAGGGATAGTGTTGAAGGAAATAGAATTGTAAAGGGAACAGCAATCCACAGAAGCAGAAAGAAGTCAATGAATGAAGAGGATGTCAGCTACGTCTATGCGTTTTTCGAGGGTATTAAGGTTAAGAAGTTTGAGGCGGTCACGATAGGGAGGTAAGATAAATGGGTCATTCCAGGGTATTCTACCAAGAGCAAATCGAAAAAAAACTGCGTTGAATGTTCTCGATTCGGGATATTGAATACACTTGGCTGGCATATTCGAGAAAGGACCAGACGAGTGTAATGAAAAGTGAACATGTCACATAAGGGTTGCAAATCCTTTAGACCAACGTTTGATAAAACCGAGCGATGAGTTGAGTTTAAAGATCAATATGCGAACGGAAGTTCAACTCTCTATCGTATAACATTCCAAGGTCGTGAGGGGATTCAATCTGGGGTACAGGTTGGTCATGCAGAAAATAAAGTCGATAGGGGGATTGATTGGACTTACGCGACAAAGTCATAGATTGGCATTTGGAGACATTAAGCTCAATTTTTTAGACACCAAGTAGAAAACCTATCGAGGTCTTCTTGAAGGAGAATAGAGTCTTATGTTGAAAAAATAGTTTTGGAGGACTTAGTGTCATCGGCGTAAATGGATACGGAGCAGTGTTTGATAATCTTCTCAAGATCGTTTATAGTTAAAATGAAAAAGAGGGGACCTAGATGGCTGCCTTGTGGGACATCAGATGTGGCTAAAAACGGCAAAAACCTAAAGCGAACGTTATAATAACGGTTCTCCAGATAAGAATTCGTGTTTAGCCGCCGAAGAGTTAAGTCATAGACGATGAGTTGTAAAAATAGTGAGAGACTTCTGCCAGATTACCTGCAGTGACTGCAACTGTCTTGTGCATGCTAATTGTGCAAAATTACAACCTGCTGATGTAGATTTCATAACAAAATCAAACAAACCGTGGAGTTGTCTAATTTGTATTAAACAAAAAAGAAATGATCCGCGTAGATTATCAATGTCTTCTTCAATGTGTGCTACCAGCAGCGGGAGTGACCGCAACAATGTTACTGTTGGGGCCATTCACCTACAAGTAATAAAGGGTCCGCCATCTAACGTTTTTTTTTTTGAACTAGTGCTTATTTCGTGAATGGTAACACTTAGCTCATGTCTGATTTGACAGATAATTAGTTTTATCCTTCCGCTGAACGAATATGGTTGAAGCAAACTGACCATCCAATGCGTTTTCGCTTCGCTAAGTGGGCCTGCGATCGACTTAGAGAAGATGCAGATTTTGCCAAAAAAATCATCTTTTCAGATGAAGCTCATTTTGATCTTGGCGGGTATGTAAACAAGCAAAATTGTCGCATTTGGGGCACAGAAAACCCGCACGCATACATTGAAAAGCCGATACACCCAAAACGAGTCACTGTTTGGTGCGGATTTTGGTCCAGAGGCATAATTGGGCCATTTTTCTTCGAAAATGAGCAAGGAGTGGCCGTTACAGTCAATGGCGATCGTTATCGGGCCATGTTGAACGAATTTTTGTTCACAAAAATTGAAGAGGAGGATATTGGCAACATTTGGTTTCAACAGGAAGGCGCTACGTGTCGCACAGCCGAAGCTACACTCGATGTTTTGCGCCCTGTTTTTGAAGATCGCATTATCAGCCGCAGAGCTGATGTCGTTTGGCCACCTCGGAGCTGCAATTTGACACCGTTGGACTATTATTTGTGGGGTGCCGTAAAAGATAAGTGTTACGTCGACAATCCAGACACAATTGACAATTTAAAGGACAATATTCGTGAAGCCATTGGTGAAATACAGCTGCACACAATCGATAATGTGCTTAAAAATTGGACCGATCGTGGCTACTGCATGGCCAGCCGAGGCAGCCATTTGTATGAAATTATTTTCCATTATTAACCGGAAGGACAAAACTAATTATCTGTCAAATCAGACATGAGCAAAGTGTTACCATTCACGAAATAAGCACTAGTTGAAAAAAAAAACGTTAGATGGCGGACCCTTTATGTAGAATTGAGTGCAACTCTCGCGACATTCGTACAAACCATACAATCCATGCAAGTGCAGCAGTGACCTTGGAACAGTCGACGCAATTGTTAGCTGAAATGAAAAAAAGAAAACAAGCAGCTAAAATTTCAACTCAAGGAGATTGGAGAGAAACTTAGCAATGCTGAGTATATGATACACAGAAACTTCATCGAACTGCGAGAGGAGCCCTTTTTGGAGAACGAAAATGTGCGTGATACGATTATCCAAATTGTCAACCAAGGTGTAGGTGTGCAGATAGCAGATGACGTACTACAACTACGTAGCAATTCTAGCCGCTTCGTATGCCAAGAAGTCATCGATCGATGCGAAGAATATCTTTTCTTCATGTAAAGGTAACATTTTCACCAACTTAATATTTTTTATTCGTTTTATTATTATGTCACCTAACAACGAATTAATTGATCTCAGTAATATTAGTTTAAGTAATGAAACAATAGTTATTACAATCTTTTGAGCATCCTTAAAGGATTTAACCATTTTCCACATGAATATTAGAAGTATGAGAACTAATTTTGATAGCTTTTGCTCATATTTGTACAATTGTTTCCAGTTCTACCACATGTATAAGTGAAATTTGGATTTTTAAACATGAATTAAGGTATTTCTCGATTGAAGGCTATATTCCATACGGAAAGTGCAATGAAAAGTATCCAGCCGGTGGTGTAGTAGCTTTTGTCAAAGACGATTTAACGGTCGCGAAATTCTCTACGCCTGATCTAACTAGTGCAGATTTGTTTGTGCTTTGTTGGTGATATTAATATTGACATATTGATCTTTCCTTCGAGTTGCGATAATTATATACTCCTTTTGTGTTCCTTGGGTTTTGAAACTCTCCTTAATGATCCAAGAAGAGCAGCTGATAGTTGCAAAACATGTATTGACCATATTTTTTTCCGCACGAAAAAAATATTCTAAATGTTCGTCCGTTTGTACTTGAATGGGATATAACCCATCACTATGCTACAGGTGTATCGCTCGTCAATCTCTTGGGAAAATCATTAAACAATGATGATGAACCAAAATCGACAAAAGCGGGTGAGTTTTCACGTGTTGATTTTCGTAAATTGAAGGAATATTTGTCACAGGAAACACGGCATAGTGTCTATAACAATAGTTGTTCTTCAGAGTCTTTTAGCGTATTTGTGAAGATTCTTTCTAACTATATGGCTCTGAGTCGGTGTTCAAATCCTAAACGTAGACCACAAAAAATTAAGCCATGGATGACTGACCAACTTTGCGAAAAAATTAAAGAAAAAAACAAGTTTTATATTAAATATAAAAATAAAATGCATATATCTTCAATAAAAAAAGTTTATCAAAGGATGCGGAATTATACTGCAGTACATAAATATGCAAAAAGAATCCTATTATATACATAGTTTAACGAATGCAGATGTTATCCAAAACAGCAATGGAACATTGTTAATGGCTTAGTAAAAATAATGCTGACTAAGCCATAAGATGTCTAAGATTTTTTAATAGTATGACCACTACAAATGATGCAGAAATAGCCGACAATTTAAACTCCTTCTTCAGAAACATTGCCGAAAATTCCAGACCAAATTCTTGCAATATTAATGCAATAAGCGCTTCGGAATATCTTCTAGACAATGAAGTCCTTTCAACATTCTCGTTCGGTATTGTATCTGAAGATGAAGTATCTCCACATCATAGAGCCGTTAACTTATTTAACTAATCTCAGTTTTGAAAGTGGTATATTCCCAGAGTTTCTTAAGACCTCTATAATAGATCCAATACACAAAAAGGGGGACAAATGTGATCCAAATAACTGTTGTCGGTTTTTTCAAAAATCTTGGAGAAAATAATTACAAATATAATGCTTAAGTTCCTCCATAAATTTAAAATCTTGAACAAGAATCAATTTGGATTTGTCAAGGCAAGTCTACTGAAGATGCCATATTGTCGTTCTGATTTGGTTCTCTCCTACGTCACTACTTGTGCCGACACCATAAAAGATAACTGACCTTTCCATACTAAAGAACTGGTTTACGCTCCACCAAATGGTTTTTTAGCAGCAAATCCAAAGTAATGGCATTTTGTCTTTGTAATCAGTTGATCATCGAAGGAGTTTGTCTCCACGATTCTAACTGTAACAATGATAACTGCACAAATACTTGCATATGACTAGAATCTGTCTCAGAATTTAAGTATCTCGGTGTGACCATTGACAGCAAACTGAATTGGAAAGCCCACATTGCCGATATTAAAAAATGTTTAAATATAGCTATGAGCAAGATTTTTTTTAGTGCCGTCAAATCTACTGACCACTATTTACTATGCGCTTGTCAACTCTCCTTTAGAATCTGGTATTCGCGCTGGGGCACCGCCTGTGCTAAAAACCTACAACCTATAAAAAAAAAAAAAAAAAAAAAAAAAAAAAAAAAAAAAAAACTGTTATCACCGCCCAAGAAGGCAGTTCGTGTTAAATCCAAATGGGAGCCATTATTTCCATTGTTCCTATCTCTCAATATTGTGATAACCACTTAAATGTGAGCAGCGACATCTAGCAGAAAATGTCGAAGACCAGAAGATTTCGATACTGGAATAACAAAATCTCGACTGGAGAGTGGAATCGAATTTTCTAGCAAATTGGAAATTGTATGGGACGCTGGATGGCGAGGATTGTTCTCGAAGTATGTCATTCGAGTATAAATACCAGCATCCCAAAGGTATGCAAATCAGTTCTAAAGTTTAATTTGAAGTGTTAATTAGGAGAAGTGATTAAGTGGTTTAAGTAAAAGATAAGAAAAGTATAAGTGGTTGAGAAATTGAATTGTACTGAGAGAAAGAATTAAATAGTGAATTGTAACTGTACTGAATAAAGGGATTTGTATTGAAAAGAATAAGTTCTATCATTTGTACCCACACAAACATTTTACAATATATTGACACTTAGACACTTATTTGTTTATAAAGTGCTGAGAATGTTTTATTTGCGAGGCGGTTACTTGAACCGCAGAAGAGGTGGTACCTTAACATATACTTTTAGGCAACCGTCTGCAGTCACAGTGCCAAGAGTGAACAAAGAGAGCTACAGACGATTTGCAACCATTATAGTTTTCTCAGATAAGCTAAATCTAAGCCTCTCTTTCCGCCTTCCAAATCACTGTAGCGTGTTCCAGGCGGAAATTTTGGCGATTAAAGAAGCTCTGTCCTGGCTGAAGAAAAACGTGATATCTGCAAAGGATATCCGCATATTTTCGGATAGTCAGGCCGCCATCAAGTCCCTGAACTCGGTCTCATTATATTCTAAAACCGTCCTTGAATGCCGATCATCTCTCATGGAGATGGCAGAGCAGTTCAACATTCACCTTTGTTGGGTGCCGGTCCACAGAGACATTCCAGGGAACTGCAGAGCGGATGAACTCACCAAAATTGGAACCACTCTACCTATCCTACCGGACAAAGTTAGCTTTCTTATACAACGACCTAAACGATCTAGACAAAATAGACGTTAAGAGTCTCCTACGCTTTATTATAAGCTCAAACTGGTTCCAGAAGGAAGCTTCATCTAGGAGCTTTCTTCTACAACGACCTAAACGATCTAGAAAAAATAGACGTTAAGAGTCTCCTACGCTATATTATAAGCTCAAACTGGTTCCACTGGATCATAGATCCACGTGGCATCACGTGGCTGCGGAAAGCAGCGAGGTCATCGGCAATCTTTTGGGGAGGTGTATCGAAGATTTCGTGGTACCTGTTGTAAGATTTACTGAGAATAGTTATATCCGTAGGAAGACCTTCCTGTTGGATGGAGACCATGACACTTGTTTTCGTTTTTCCTTCACAGCAAACAGAGTCGGATTTATCGTAAAGATATGCGAGAAAGAGACGTATATTTTTATCCTTTAGCCTAGAGAGCGCAGGTTTTTTTTTTTTTTTTTATAATTTACGCGCGCCTAAGGGGTTGATACCCTTTTACTGTTGCCAGGGCGCGGGCGGAAAGATAGAAGGAGGAGAAAGGAAAATTGTTTTTGTAGTGGTTTGAAACTCAGGTGTGTTTGGTTTCTATGTTTGCTCTCCAGGGGTGGGAGTCCGAATAGGACGGAGAATTTTTTCTTCACTCAGAGTGATTCGAGATATAATTCCCAGTATTTTTTTCATTGCTTGAAACTCTTATAACAGCCAAATCTACGTGTCAGTGTTATGCCTTCACACGCAGAATTTTTTTGTCTGAGTTCCAATTATACAATGAAAAACTGATTTTGCCATGGGCAGGATTCGAACCTGGACCCTCTGAGTGAGAAGCGTTTGCTACTACCACTACACCACGGCCACCCCGTGGCCTTCCCGAGAGGGAAGGCGAATTAGAGACGGGATTTAAGATATGCGAGCTGGTAAAGTTTGGGTATTTGGCTCCTGTTGTAAGGTCGAAATTGGGAAAGCAGTTGATAGTATTCGTGGGAGGGGGTGTGGGTGGTTGAGTATGCACAGTATCCGGGGCAGGGGTTACATTAAAAGAAAGGCGTTGGGGCTTGGATGGAAGAGTTCCTTTGTGGGGATAAGTGAAGGGGATTGCTTAGGGATATAAACGGGAGGGGGAACATTTTAGTTTGTGGATGGGGAATGGATCTGGGAGATTTATAATTAGCTTTAGATGAGACTTAGCTTCGTTTTTTTTCTATATTTTTATAGGTTGGTTGATTCGTCCATTTGGAGACATGCATCTTTCCGAGGTTGAGGTTGGTGTTGAATGGGTTAACAAATAACCATTCATATTTAGCCGGTAGATTAATCTTGAAATTCTGTTTGTTTTTGTGGTGTGATGTTGGGAATATTGTGCATTAGCTGATGATGATGCCGCACCTCTTTTTGAAAAATTCAGAAATCCAAGCAACATCTGCATAATTTAGGGCACCTTTGATGAGTACGGTGGGAACATCTGGTTCGTTGTGCGTAGCCTGCTTTTCTACTCTGAAGGTATCCGCGTCATGTTAAATTGTGTAACAAATTTCCGTGGAGCGGTGACAGGAGGAGTTTGTGTTGGAGCAGTTATATCACCAAAAGATTTTCAGATCGATGTATCGATGATCGACATCTTGTATTTTGAAAATTTTCCAATTAGACCTATTTTTAAATAGTCGTATCTCGGCTCCTATAAATTGTAGCCAGGTTTTTTTTTGTTTTAAAATTAATGAATTGAACATTTTAAGAAAATTCTCTTCAATTATGTTTATTTATAACTAAGTATTGTTAGAAACAAATGAATTTCCTCAACGCTACAAAAATGTAAAACTTGGATTTGACCAGCAGCACAACAATTGATTCCCGGTAACTGGATGAATAAGCGTTTACTCTTTACTCTCAAACGAACACTGGAGGCACAGTCTTTCAAAAGTCTGTACAAGTATTTTGTTGTACCACATGAAATTTTCGCTCGGTCGGAAATAAGAAGTTCTCGAGTGAACATCTGTGCAAGAACATTAAATTCTCTTTTTTTATAAAATAAAGTGGTACGTGTGCTTGAAATGTGAGAATTTTAGGTTCCATTACAAGTACCGTTTTTTTTGTTCTTGGAATTATTTACCATGCTGTCGGCAGTTCAAATTCGAACCTTCTTCCTTTACGAATTTAAAATGGGACATAATGCGTCACTAACAATGAAAAACATTAATGACGATTTGAGGATGTAGCAGTAAACGAATGCACAAAACGACGTTAGTTTGGAAAGTTCCATTCGGGAGATTTCAGCCTCGACAATGATACACGTGGGAAGCCGGAAACGTTAGTTGACGACGATGTTTTAGGAGCAACGGCGAATGCGGACCCAACGAAATCGATGCGGGAGATTGCACAAAGCATGGGAGTATCCCCAATGGCAATAATTTGTCACCTTTCTCTCATAAGAAACTAGAGTACGCCGATATTAACATAATTGGCAGAACTCAGCGGACTATCAGCGATGAACTGAAGCCAAAACGAGTTCAGCGGTTGATGAGGGAAAACCAAGTATATGCTGTCCAAAAAAGGGAGACACAATATCGACGAATTGGACAGAACGTCATAGGCGATAGCTGTACTTTCTAGGTAGTAATGGACTGTGTCACTCCAATGTCCCAACATGCAGTATTAAAAGTCATCATCTGCCCAAATCAGATTCTAGAGTCTTGGTTGGAAACATCTCTTTGGCAAAAGTTAACTGTGGCCCTGGTAGCCACCAATTCTTTTTAGTGAAACCAGAAAATAAAAGAGACTTCATTTATGCAGAGATAGAAGTTGAGGGGCTGATTGTAGAATCGCAACGTCCGTGGGCATTCTTGGGGGTCCTCATGAAGAAGCACAGTTACTCAATACCGGGAATTGATGACACTTTTGATACGCTTTCTGGAGCAAAGTGGTCACAATGTCATTATCATAGTGAGAGGCTGTGTAGCGTTCGCTTGAAGTCGAACCCAGAAACATACGAGAGTAAAATATCTGGATCACATTATATCGGCGGAGTAAGGACTTCCCCTGAGAAAATCAAGCGGGTAAACAGTTAGCAAATTCCTAAAGATAAACACCAACTGAAAAGTTTCTTGGGACTTGCCACGTATTACAAAAGGTTCGTAAATATTTTTCCGGTATTGCAAAGAGTAATAATTAACTCAGCAAAAATGGGGGTCTTGATATTGTAAAAAAAAACATATCAGGAAGTTAAGCGGCAGCTGTGTATTGCTCCCATCATGTGCTACCCCAAACCCGAAAAAATATTTAGCACTAGCAATGTTCATGATGGTCAAGTCAAAGTGGTTTCAAGGTATTCTCCATTCCTGAACGGAAACTATTGAGCAAGTCGGCGTGAGCTTCTGGCTTTAATTCTGGATATAAAGCTATTCTTAAAGTACCTATATGGACAAGAGTTCATTCTTCACACAGAGAACGCAGCTTCAAAATGGCTACTACAATTTGAGAGCTCAAATGTGAACAACTCAACCATAAGGAAGCGAAAGATCAGGCCAATATCCAAATGATCAGGACTGAGCGCCAATAGAGGGTTGCAGTACAAACGAAATAAGTTCCTCCCAACAGGCAGACAATGGCATTGAACCAATATTATTCTGGAAGATACACGGGGACAAACCACGCTGGTAGCAGATATCGGATTGCAGGAAAACCCTGTAGGCATACTGGGCATAGTCGGACCCCCTTTATGTGCGAAATAGTTTGCTGAAGACAAAATGGGAGAGTGCATATTGAACACAATCTCTTATGCAGCTAATCATGCCACGGTCCAGAATCAGAGAAGTGCTCCATGAAATCCATGACGGAAATTTAATACATCACTTATGAATTAATAAGACATTGGAAAAGTTAAGGGAATATTCTATTGGCTATATGCGAAACAAGATGTCAAGAGCCTAAGACCGTAGCAGAACAAACAGTCAGCAACTGGGTGAGCAGATTTAGGGTCCCAATAGAGCTGCACTTTGGTCAAGGACGAAACTTAGGACCTTGAATCAGCATCTGTAGGTGGTAGGCAACTTCCAAAGTCACTAGAATCGTCACATGCCTTAATCACCTAGCAAAACGCGGACCACATTTCAACAGGGCGTACACCATCCGAGACCCTATTTTGTCACACAGTTCGATTGTCAAGTGAATCGGAAATCGGATCCCCACCTACGGAGCCTAAGGAGGTGAGTGACTAAGTGTACGACCGACACAGCAGGAATCGTAAAATGCACGAAAACCCTAGAGGAAAGGCGAAAGTAGAGACTAGCCGCATGAAAACGAGGTAGGTAGGGTCAAAGCTGAATCTTCCAGCTCTAATAAAGCAAACCTGGCGTGCCTGTAAAAAAGGCAAATCGTCAAAATTTCAGCAGGATTGGAAGGTACATACAAAATAATAACCACAGAGTAGAGATCGAGGAAAAATGAAAATATTCCATGTGGATAGAATGTGTCACTTAAACGGAACGATAAATACCGATGTTGTTCGGAACGAACAATATGTAATCACAACAAAAAAACAACTATTCTTGATAGGCAACTTAAATTCAATGGATTGAAGCATTCAGTCCTTGCACTCTGTACCACCTTGATCAAAAATTCCCGGAATTTATTCAGAAAATTAAAAATACAAGTTTATTCGTCTAAATCTATATTGTCCCCTTCAAAGTAATCGCCATCGACTCCAACACACTTATGCCAGCGCTTGATCCAATCCACGAAGTATTTTTTATATTCGGTTTTCGGTATGTCCATCAGTGCTTCCTGCTATTTTTCCATTACTTCCTCTCGGCTGCTGAAACACGTTCTCCGTAGTGGTTTTTTAACTCGATTGAACAGCAAGAAGTCACAGTAAGCCAAGTGAATTAGGTGGCTGTTGGATGGTATTTGTTGCATTTTTCGTCAAAAAATTACGAATAATGATGGCACTGTGCGGCGGTGCGTTATCATGGTGCAAAATCCACGTGTTTTCTGCCCACAATTCTGGTCTCTTTCGGCGAATTGCTTCACGCAAACGTCTCATAACGCCCAAATAATACTCTTTGTTTACTGTCCGGCCTTCAGGCAAAAATTCATGATGCACTACACCATTGTAATCCATGAAAACCGTGAGCATTGCCTTCATTTCTGACTGGAAACGACGTGTTTTTTTAGTCTCGGCTCATTTGGTGAACGCCATTCACTTGCCTGATGTCTGGATTGCGTGTCGTACTCATAAACCCACGTCTCGTCTCCAGTAATGATCCTTTTGATGAATGTGAGATCGGATTCAGCCTCGCAAATCATCTCTTTTGCGACGTCAACACTGTCTCTTTTTTGCATGAAATTGAGGTCTTTTGGCACCAACTTTGCTGCTACACGACGGAAACCCAAATCATTAACCAAAATGTTCTGAACGGATCCATAGGCAATGTTCAAGTCCTCCGCTATCTCTCTGATGGTTAATTTGCGGTTATTGACCAACATTTCTTTACTCCATCAATGTTTTCGTCGGTTTTCGATGTCGATGGTCTGCCACAGCGTTCATCGATGACGTGACAGTCGATGTACTCTTGGCTACGTAACTTTTGAAAATGTCAAGCTATGAAGCTAAGACTTAGAGGGAATGCCAACAACAGATTTACCAATTTAACAAAAAAAAACAGAACTCAAATCGGAACAACGGGAGCGCCACACGGTATTATATCTTCTTAGGCATTGTTCTTCGTTGTTTCAACAATATATTGTGATAACCACTTAAATGTGTGACATCTAGCAGAAAATGTCGAAGACCAGAAGATTTCGATACTGGAATAACAAAGTCTCGACTGGAGAGTGGAATCGAATTTTCTAGCAAATTGGAAATTGTATGGGACGTTGGATGGCGAGGATTGTTCTCGAAGTATGTCATTCGAGTATAAATACCAGCATCCCAAAGGTATGCAAATGAGTTCTAAAGTGTAATTTGAAGTGTTAATTAGGAGAAGTGATTAAGTGGTTTAAGTAAAAGATAAGAAAAGTATAAGTGGTTGAGAAATTGAATTGTACTGAGAGAAAGAATTAAATAGTGAATTGTAACAGTACTGAATAAAGGGATTTGTATTGAAAAGAATAAGTTCTATTATTTGTACCCACACAACATTTTACATTGGTGTCAGAAGTGGGATAGGACTTATTGTGTGTAAAAAAAAAGAAGAAAAAAAAAAGTGTTTTCTGACTATTTGAAAAAGCTAGGATGGGTCGAAAACTATTACAATTGACCCTCGTCCAACTCAAATCCGAGTTGAACAAGAGAAGCCTCAGCGCCAGTGGAGGAAAAAGTGACCTGGTGCTCCGACTTCAGGAGGCTTTGAACAACGAGGGACATGATCCTGATGCATATTCCTTTGATGTTGACGAGGATGAACAGACAAGTACCAGCAATGACATGGCTGCAATGATGCAACTCCTCTTATTAAAAATGGACGAACAAAACAAAAAAATGGACGAACAAAACAAAAAAATGGACGAACAAAACAAAAAAATTGACGAACAGAAGAACAGTCTCGACCAACAAAAGAAAAATCTGGACGAACAGAAGAACAGTCTGGAACAAAAAATGGACGAACAGAAGAACAGTCTCGACCAACGAAAGAAAAATCTGGAAGAACAGAAGAACAGTCTGGAACAAAAAATGGACGAACAGAAGAGCAGCATTGAACAAAAATTCGACGACCAAAAGAATAGTCTAGAACAAAAACTGGAAGAACAAAATAACGTTCTACACCAAAAGTTCGAAGAAATAGATAACAAATTTGAAAGAATAGAGAAGAATGTTGGCGAAAAATTGGAACAAATGGACAACAAAGTTGAGCAACTGGCAAAAGAGCTCGACACAGTACGAAAACAGAAACAGCGAGAATGTTCTTTAAGTGGTCCAAGGAGAAAAGATTTGAAACCTCCCTCATTCGACGGTCAGACCTCATGGTCTACTTATAAGAAGCAGTTTGAAATGGCTGCCTGTGCAAACGACTGGGACAATGAGGAAAAGTGCTTTGCCCTAACAATGCCCTTGCACGGTCCTGCAGCAGAATTGTTGCAAACAGTAGACATCGAAAAGCATAAAGATTATGTGACTTTAGTGCAGGCTATCGAGAAACGGTTTGGGGACAGCCACATGCAGGAGGTCTACAAGGTCCAATTGCAAAGCCGAACGCAGCAAAGAGGAGAAACACTGCAGCAGCTCCTAACAGACGTGAGTAGACTTGCACATCTGTCATACCCCACCGCAGGCCAGTAAATTATCGACGAAATGGCAAAAGATGCATTTATCAGGGGAATTGCAGATTCGAAGCTACAGTCAGCAGTAAGGATGGCCGGGAAAAGAACCTTGCTGAAGCACTTGCCTTCGCTCTGGCGATGGAAGCAGCCAATCAGGCTTCCAGGGGAACACATTTCGTCAGGGAAGTAGCATCTGTCGAATGCTCCTGCACAAGAATTAGTGCCGAGGAACGAGATACTCGACGGGATAGACGGATAATGCGCTGCTGGAATTGCAATAAAATAGGACACCTTCAAAGGCAGTGTAAAGAACCGGTGCGACGAAAAGACTGCCCTCACTGTGGTGACAAGCAAATAGAGGAAGAAACCCGCAGAAACAGCTATCAAGAAGCCGGTCAACCTTCGCGAAGCCATCAGTCGGGAAATGCTTAAGCACCAACTTCGCGGGGCAGAAGTTGGTAGCAGGAGTCGACGGCCCCAGGACCATCATCCAAGTCTCGCTGGCAAAACGATGCAACGAAAGCCTTCTAGTAGAAGTAGTCAGTAGAAAAGAAAAATGGATGGCAACAGTAGACACCGGTGCCACGGCCTCAATCATCAGGAGGAATCTTGTGCAGAAGTCTTGGCTACATAACACTAGCAGTTGCAGCTTGCGAACAGCTACAGGAGCAACGATTAAGGTATATGGTGAAGTTCGCATAAAAATCCAATTGGCCGGAATAACATTCACTCACGCGTTTCTGGTAGCTGACATATGTGACGAGTGCATCATTGGTACAGACTTCATGAGAGAACATGGACTTGTAGTCGACTTGGGGGCACAAACCCTGAAATACGGAAACATGGAGATACCAATGATATACGGAAACGCCAATACCTCAGTCTCAAATGTCGTCATCTGCAGCAATCAGAGTCTAGAGCCTTCGTCAGAAGCAATTTTGTGGGCACAAGTGGAAGGTGGTCCTGGTAGCCACCGATTCTATTTGATGGAGCCAGAAAAGAAAAGAGACTTCATGGTGGGAAAGACCTTAGTGGAGCCAAAGAACAACATGGTCCCTGTAAGGATTCTAAATCCAAAGACATTCAGTGTAAAGGTGAAAAAGGGGGAGATAGTGGGACAATGCGTACCTGTTGAGGCTATATCGACCACAACGGAAAAAAAGGGTGCAACACCGGTCACAACAATTCAGAGTATAAAAATCAAGAACAAAATTCTCAGCCTCTGTAATCTGGACGAAGATCAGCGAATCCAGGCAGAAAAACTAATCGGTGAGTACGCTGATATATTTGCTGCACAAGACGGAGAATATGGACGAACGCATATTGTTCAACACCACATTGACACCGGAGACGCTCGACCAATCCGTCAACCTGCAAGGCGTCTTCCATTGGCAAAGCAAACAGAAGTTGCCGAAATGATGTCGAAGATGAAAGCTGAGGGAGTGATTGAAGAATCGCAAAGTCCCTGGGCATCTCCAGTGGTCCTCGTGAAGAAGAAAGATGGCAGCACGAGATTTTGTGTAGACTACCGACGTCTCAATGATGTCACTAAAAAGGACAGCTACCCACTTCCGAGAATCGATGACACTTTGGATATGCTTTCTGGAGCGAAATGGTTTTCAACACTTGACTTGAAGAGCGGTTACTGTCAGGTAGAGATAAATCGTACGTATCATGAGAAAACTGCCTTCACCACAGGAAGCGGTCTTTGGCAGTTTGCAGTGATGCCGTTTGGACTGTGCAACGCTCCGGCCACCTTCGAGCGACTAATGGAACGAACATTGCAAGGACTCACTTGGAAAACCTGCCTAGTATATTTGGACGACGTTATCGTCATAGGTAAGACGTACGAGGAGCACCGCGAAAATCTAAAAGAAGTGTTTGAGAGGCTACGAAGTGCTCATTTAAAGCTCAACCCGGAAAAGTGCGCCTTGTTTCGTCCGGAAGTAAAATATCTGGGTCACATTATATCAGCGGAAGGAGTAAGAACGGATCCTGACAAAATCGAAGCCGTGAAAAGTTGGCCTTCTCCAAAAGATAAACACCAACTGAGAAGCTTCTTGGGACTCGCCACGTATTACAGAAGATTCGTAAAGGATTTTGCTGGCATTGCAAAGAGCCTGCATCAACTTAAAGAGAAAGGCCGACAGTTCAGGTGGTCTGGAGAATGCGAAAAAGCATTTCAAGAACTGAAGCGACAGCTGTGCAATGCCCCATCTTGGGTTACCCCACGCCCGGAAAAATGTTCATCGTGGACGCAGACGCTAGCAATGTTGGGGTCGGAGCTGTGATATCCCAAGTTCATGACGGTCAAGAGAAAGTGGTCAAGCAAAGTACTCTCCAGACCTGAACGGAACTACTGTGTAACCCGGCGCGAGCTTCTGGCTTTAATTCTGGCTACGAAGCATTTCCATAAGTACCTCTACGGACAAAAGTTCATTCTACGGACAGACCCCGCAGCTCTGAAATGGCTACTCCAATTTAAGAACCCTGAAGGCCAAGTTGCAAGATGGATCGAGCAGTTGCAGGGCTACAACTTTGAAGTGCAACACCGCAAGGGAACACTCCACTCAAATGCTGATGCTCTCTCTCGTCGACCGTGCGGAGTAAAATGCGAACACTGCAATCGTAAAGAAGCAAAAGAACATGCAACTATCCAAATGATCAGGACTGAGCCAATAGAGGGTTGGAGTATAGACGAAATCCGTTCCTCCCAACAGGCAGACAATGACATCGAACCAATATTGGCCTGGAAAGAACACGAGGAAAGACCAAGCTGGCAGCAGATATCAGATCGGAGCCAAACTCTGAAGGCATACTGGGCACAGTGGGACTCGCTTTTTGTGCAAGATGGATTGCTGAAGAGAAAATGGGAAAGTGCAGATGGGACAACATCTCGTATGCAGCTAATTGTGCCACGGTCCAGAGTCAACCAAGTACTCCATGAAATACATGACGGAATCTCAGGAGGCCATTTGGGAATAAGCAAGACGTTGGAAAAGGTAAGGGAACGTTTCTATTGGCTAAGCGCTAAACAAGATGTCGAGAATTGGTGCAAAAAGTGCATAAGATATGCAGCTACCAAGGGTCCAAAAGTAAAGCCACATGGACAAATGCAACAATACAATGTCGGAGCACCTTTCGAACGAATAGCCATCGACATCGCTGGGCCGTTTCCCGAAACCTTTAATGGAAACCGATATACTCTCGTAGTCATGGATTACTTCAGTAAGTGGCCGGAAGTGTTTGCCATCCCAAATCAAGAGGCTAAGACCGTAGCCGAACAGATAGTCAACAACTGGGTGAGCAGATTTGGGGTCCCAATGGAGCTGCACTCTGATCAAGGGCGAAACTTTGAATCAAAAGTCTTCCAGGAAATATGCCAATATTTGGGAATAAGAAAGACAAGGACAACGCCACTACACCCTCAATCTGATGGAATGGTCGAGCGATTCAATCGGACCTTGAATGAGCATCTATCTAAGGTTGTCAGCAATTGCCAGCGGGATTGGGATCGTTCACTGCAAGGACACAAGCGGTGTGACAAGTTATGTCAAGTGCATAGACGTGTTAGAGTTAGCTCCTGTTTGTTAGAGTATTTTCTTTTTTAACCAGCTCATCAATATTACACTGAAAGTTAAAGTTTTTATTTTTTCAATTTGTTGATTCGAAATAGTTTTGAACTCTTAAGTGATTCTTAGTTCAGCCAGTGGAACCGGTCATCAGTAAATCAAATTATTTCCTTTGTACCTGCTATTACTTGCTTTGTTCATCACTATGTCTACCACAACACGTCAGCAAGCGCTCAAAGAGAAACCTACAAATACCCCCGCATCAACTCCAGATAAATCTCCTGCAGTAAAAACAAGCAAATCAAATGCTTCTGATAAAAAAACATCTATATCCGACCAGCTCCGTGATCTTGAATCCAGCCTAATGAAAAAATTTAAATTGCTGCTTTCTGATCTTGAATCTAATTTTAATAAAAAAGTGTGCGATGCCATTGCTTCTATTGAGAACAAAGTGCAGCTCTTTGAAAGCAACTTATCCGATCTTCAAGATGAAAATCGAAAGCTAAGAGAGGAACTAGCGGACATACGACGTAAGGAGCGACTTTGTGACGTAATTGTGCGCGGCATCCCACGGACACCCAACGAAAACCTTACTGAGGTTGTAAGAAAAATTGCTGTAAAGCTGGGTCACCACATTTCCCCGCACTTTGATGCATTTCGTCTGAGCACCAAATCCACTGATGGCCACGCACCGCTGCTTGTGAGACTCTCTTCGCATATAGAGCAAAGAGCATTACTGGCAGCTTTTCGCGCCAATAAAGGCCTGTCACTACAACAACTGGACAACTCATCTCAACCACAGCTGCCTGATGATCGTTCATCTTCTGCCTCACGCGTGTATATCAACGAGAGCTTAACGCAAGAAAACAGCTCTTTATTAAGACATGCGCTTCAGTTGCGCAGAGAAGGCTTACTGTTCTCTGCAAGAACGCGCAATGGTTTGGTCTACGTGAAGAAGAGTAGAGATGACACTGAGACAAAAATTCTTTCCACGACAAAACTCTCTTAAGAACCTAACCTGTTTTAGCCGTCGTTTTGATGAACAATATTTTGGTCTGGAGCATAATTTCATATTGGAATGGATATGTATTTATTTAATCAATTTAAACATGTAAACAAACTATATTCTACTATTTTCTACTTTATTTCTACTTTCTACTTTTCCTCTTCTTTTTTCACTCCTTACTTAACATTTTTCACTTTTCATCCTTCCTTTTCTCATGTATTTGTAGTTGTTGCTACTCTTTATGTTATGATTTGCTTTTTATTTAATTATACTATGCTTCCATTGTTTGTTTATTTAATGTCATGGTGATGGTTACAAAATGTTTAAACTCATCTGGTGATATTACTGGAGTTGCAGTGCGATCAGTGATCAACATTTTATCTTCTGCATCTCAGGGTATTAAAATATGCTATCTGAACGCTCGAAGTTTAAGCCTATCTAAATTAGATTACTTGAGATATATTTTTAATGGCTCAGGGGTTGATATTATTTGTGTTACTGAGACTTGGCTGAGTCCAGATCCAAACGATAAAGATAAATTGTCCGATTTATATGACATTCCGGGTTATAAACTCATTCGAAATGATAGGGTGACCGACACTACGGGTGGAGGAGTTGCGGTGTACTGCAGCTCCTCACTTAAGTGCAACATACTAAGGAATTCTGATGGTAGCGTTGTTGAATATCTCCTACTTGAAGTTAGTGACTGCAACTCAAAATGCCTGATTGGTGTTGCGTACAATCCAAACCAATGTCACTCTCCAGAGCCACTGTTTTCGGCAATCAGTGAGTTCACTGCTCTATATGACGATATTATTATCTGTGGCGATCTCAACGCCGACCTTCTTAAAAACGATAGCAGAGCACGTCGACTCTTAGATTTTGCAGCTTCAACCGGGCTCACTATTGTTAACTCCCATGCTACCCGATTCGCTCCAGGGGTTCCTCCTAGTCTACTCGACGTTATCATGGTTTCAGATCGGTCAAACTTACTACTCCAGGATCAGCTATCTCTAGCCGGCATTTCTGATCATGATTTAATATATTGTACGTACAATGTTGACTTCTCTCGTTCCCTTAATCCATCATCTTTTCAATTTAGAGACTTTTCCTCTATCGACAACACTATGTTACAACTAAATGCAAGTCTTCTCCCTTGGAATGATTGCTATTACGACTCGAATGTCAATGAAAAAATAGACCATTTGCAAACCCTGCTCGTGAAACTTTTTAACAGGCACGTTCCTCTAAAAACAGTTGCGATTAAAAATACAAAGTGCCCGTGGTTCACAACTGAGGTGCACAATGCCATGAAAGTTCGTAACAAGTTGTACGCTAGATGGAAGCTTAGGCCCTCAAGTCTTAATTGGGAGTTTTTTCGTCGTGCTCGCAACCACTCCACTTTTGTGACCCGAAGAGCGAAAAAAAGATATTTTCTATCGAAACTAAGCACCGACCAAACCTCTAAGAAGCTATGGAGCAATCTACGATCCATTGGTGTAGGAAAAAAGGCTGTTGTCGATAATGTTCCGAATGCAAACGACCTTAACGAGGCGTTTCTTTCAAGTTCTCCGAATAGTCCGTGCTTTACTCCAGATAGCCAACTGTTTTTTAGCTCTGAATTTGACTTTGAAGTCGTCTCAGAAATTGATGTAGTAAATACCATTCGTTCTCTTAAGTCCAATGCTATAGGTGAGGATGGTGTACCCATTTGTTTTGTGAAGATGATATTACCGCATATCATAATCTCTCTTACACACATAATCAATTTTTGCATTACGTGCTCTACCTTCCCTGATAGTTGGAAGTTGGCTAAGGTTATTCCGGTTCCGAAAAAACCTCAGCCATCTGTAGCTTCTGACTTTCGCCCAATAAGTATTTTGCCTTGTTTGTCAAAGGTCTTAGAGAAAATTCTCGCTCGCCAAATGTCAAGCTACCTAAACCAACACTGTTTGCTATCCCCTGTACAGTCTGGTTTTCGAGAATATCATAGCTGTTCGACAGCTATGATTAAAATCCTAGACGATATAAGAGTCAAATATGATGCAGGCGAAATAACGGTGCTTTGCTTGCTAGATTTTTCCAAGGCCTTTGACAGCGTGGATCACAAAGTACTATGTCACAAGCTCAGGCTATATTTTGGCTTTAGTGCAAGATCGGTGGGCCTGATAAGTAACTATTTAAAAAATCGCTTTCAAAGGGTTGTTATTGATGGAAAAAAATCAGAGTTTAAAATCTTAATGGCAGGAGTACCGCAGGGATCAATATTAGGACCAATACTTTTCTGTATTTATATTAATGACCTACCCAAAGTATGCCAGAATGTAAACACTCATATCTACGCTGATGATGCTCAGATATACTTGTCACGACCGATTGGGCTCATTGAGGATCTTTTTGACAGAATAAATGAAGACCTGTCAGCAGTATACAACTGGTCACTATGCAATGGTCTCAGTCTGAATCCTAACAAATCCCAGCTTATTCTTATTTCTAAGAAGCATTACGATACTGATCTGCTGCCGCCTGTAAGCTTGAACAATAAGCAACTCAAATTTGTGGATGCTGTCACAAATCTCGGCTTCAAATTAAATTGTTCTCTCTCTGCCGTTGACCATACAAACTATGTTATTGGACGAATCTATGCTGGGCTACGTAAACTTCGGTTGTCTTCTAGTTTTACTCCGGTTGACACTAAACTAAGGTTAATAAAAACGTTATTTATGCCTATTATTGATTATGCCGCTGTTGTTTACTGCAAGCTCGACTCCCTTTCTCAGCACAAGTTGCTTGTGGCGTTCAATGATATGGTTAGGTACGTGTATGGTCTCCGTCGGTATGAACACATTTCACACTGTCACAAGCTGGTTCTTGGTTGTTCGTTTCAGCAGTTCCAAAAAGTTCGATGTCTTTTGTTTATGCACAAGGTCATAAACAGCAGATCCCCCAAGTATCTTTTTGATAAACTTCAATTTGCTCAGTCCTCCAGAACATTTAATATCATAACGCCCTCTTTCAACTATTTGAACTAGTCGCGTCTCTTCTTTGTGTATGTCACCAGGCTCTGGAACCAACTTACGACAACAACAAAGCAAACAATTGAAGCTATTAAATTCAAAAGTGCCGTATTGGTAGACATTGAATAAGCAACACATATCTACTCTCTTGAAATCCTCTATCTTTTATCTATTTTCTGCACTATTCTTTAAATCTTTTCACTATCCTTCTCTCCACAACTCTTTCTTTTCCAATATTTTTATTTTTAAGTAATTATTCACTAATGCTTATATTAAATTTAGTTTAATTAATAATTAATATTGTAATCTATCCGCTACTTTATGTACTATAAAAGACTAGCTCTTATTTGTACAATGTTTTTATAATAATAAATTGAATTGAATTGAATTGAAATTGACACATACCCCTCTTCTTAATGGCCTACCGAAACGCGGTCAATAGCTCAACAGGGCATACACCATCCGAGATCTTATTTGGTCAAACAATTCGGTTGCCAAGTGAAGCAAAATCCGGATCCCCACAGACGGAGCCCAGAGAGGTGAACGAGTACGTGAATGACTTACGCAGCAGGATTCGTAAATTGCATGAAGACACCAGAGAAAAGATGAAGCTGGCAAGCAGCCGCATGAAAACTAGGTACGATATCAAGGCGAAATCTTCCGGTTTCAACGAAGGAGATCTGGTTTGGCTGTATAATCCTTAGCGTAAGAAAGGCAAGTCACCAAAATTGCAACAGGACTGGGAAGGTCCATACAAGGTGATAACCCGCATTAATGACGTTGTCTACCGGATCCAGCGTGGGGATCGAGGAAAATTGAAAGTGGTCCATTTGGATAGAATGTGTCATTTCAACGGGATGCTGAATGACGAAGTTGTTCGGGACGAACAACTGTAGGGAGGGAGCAATGTGATAACCACTTAAATGTGAGCAGCGACATCTAGCAGAAAATGTTGATACTCGAAGACCAGAAGATTTCGATACTGGAATAACAAAGTCTCGACTGGAGAGTGGAATCGAATTTTCTAGCAAATTGGAAATTGTATGGGACGCTGGATGGCGAGGATTGTTCTCGAAGTATGTCATTCGAGTATAAATACCAGCATCCCAAAGGTATGCAAATGAGTTCTAAAGTGTAATTTGAAGTGTTAATTAGGAGAAGTGATTAAGTGGTTTAAGTAAAAGATAAGAAAAGTATAAGTGGTTGAGAAATTGAATTGTACTGAGAGAAAGAATTAAATAGTGAATTGTAACTGTACTGAATAAAGGGATTTGTATTGAAAAGAATAAGTTCTATCATTTGTACCCACACAAACATTTTACAATATGTTAAAGTAAGATTTGTTTTGAAATACAGTGCATATCTCACTACAGTTCTAAAAATTCTTTTACAGAGGTTTTAATATTATAACCTTTCAGAATTACAATATTTTGTACTTACTTGTAGCATCAAAATCAATATTTTTCCACAAATAAACAGAAACATTCAGCTAGTTAGACTGATCTGTTTCATTTAACGAATAAAATTCAACTGAAAGTATTATGCTGCAGTGCCAGGTTTACGCATTTTAGGAAATAGGCTACAACCTTCGTCCCTTCGAGAATTCTTCACAAATCGTATATATTATATATGGTATATATGTGCATATTGCGTTGCTACGGTCAAGCCGACATTTTCAGGTTTTTGGTCATAAATTAAAAATAGATGGCAGATAGTCGTACCGCTATGCCAAATGCAAGTGGGACTTCACACCTGAGAATTTACTAGAAAGGACCCTAATCCGGGATTTGCCAATTCCAAGTATTTTAATAGAGGTTTGTGAGGACGAATTCTCCATAGAAATTAACATTAATATTTTATTCACAGTTTTCATTAAAAATGATTTTTCTAAATTATCAATAATTTTATATTAAAAATGAGTGTTTTTTAATATTTAATTAAAAAAAACATATTTCATTTATTGTAATATAATGTACATACTTAGTCTATATGGTTTGGCTTATAAGCCATCTAACAGACTGACATTTGGGGGGATATTCTCATTCCATATCGTAAAAATATAGATTTGTATATAGGTGTATTTAAATGTGTATAAATTACAAACTTAAGTTCTTCAGAAGTTTTCTTTATTTATAAAGTTTCTGTAGCGAAGTGTGCTTAGTGCGTATCAAAATAACAAGTCCCAACCTCTGCCACCATTTAAGATATGCAATACTTCATCTAGTTCAAGAGTCGGAGCTCCGACCGATGAAACGGAACACATCCTCTCGTTCCCTGAGGTGGCAAAGATCACATAAAACTGGTAGTTCCGGACGGCGGGGTATAAAGTTCACCTCTAAATTAGAAGGTAGTACTTATCTTCGCCAAGTCCTTATGCAGAAAATATGTACCTTCCTGCAGACAATGGTTTATTTTTATAGTAAGTTCTATATTGGGAAACTTGAGCTTCTTTTAAGTATTTATTATACTATAATCTTTGACCAGGTTTCTTCAGCAGCGAGTTTATTTTTTCGAAGTCTGTTGCTCATTCAGTGTTAGAAAATAGGAAGTCGCAGTCAGATCCTAGTGCTTCCCACTCCTATATGCACTTATTGGATTCTTTCCCGGCTCATTGCATTAACTTTAGCAATATATTTAAAATAAAGCTTTAAGGTATCTAGGAACAGGGACGCCGAGCTAGTTTTCAGATATATCATATAGTTAGGGTAACTACTTGGGTGTTTAAAAACTCTCCTGAGAAATTTTCCAAACAGTTTCGAATAACTGTTAGCCCCAAACTTGTGCTGCGTACAATAAAATAGAAGATGCTGTAGCGCAGAATATCTTCTGCTTCGAGGTATGAGAAACGTGTCTGTTTGTAATGCAATTTCTCCAGACTGCACAAATAGCTCGCATAGCTTCTGCAAGTCTTGCTTTCAGATTCTTACACATGTCTAAGTTTTGCGTAATTCAACGAAGTATATTCGAATAATTATACGAAGTAAAATTAATATTTTAATGGGCAGTGATGTTTGTCCATTCATTATCCTTGAATGGAGCATCGGGGACCCTTAAGGCTCAGAATACTCAATAATAACATCCCTCCACGTACTCGTAACTACCGAAAGTCAATTTTGGGAACTTAAGGAAGCTACTTACATCCGAAGAGGAGAAATGTGAAACACATTAGCGTCAAATGGACGAAAAATAGATTGGCCATTTTCCATTTAAGAAGGAACACGTACTCGTAAATTGATAGGGATGACGAAAAGTCAGTCACTGGAGGGTAAATTTAAAAAAATCGTCTTTCTAGAGTAGGTTCGGGTAGTGTGGAGTAGGAGGGTAATGTGGACTCCTCCACATCTCGTTTTCCTGTGAGAATAAGAGATTTGTTACCATTACTTTACCTCTTTTCAGAGGAGAATCAAATCTATCATCTGCACGTGTTCACGAGATATAGATTTTTAATTTTGGCCCTTATTAAAGTTTATATTTTTAAAATTAAGTCCTCAATTACTATAAGTGTTTCAGTTTTGCGTTTGTTATTTTTTGTTTTTTATATTTATAAGGTGAGTTTTCCTGTTTCGCTTGAATTTAATATAAATAAAGTAGAATTTCTAAAGATATACACATGTCGGATAATGTCGAGTACGCTCAAGCGGTTATAGTGGAGTAGTACTCCACATTTGCCATCTATTTTTGTAAAAGTCTAATTTTATATAAACATTTATAGATCCATCTCAAAATGCAGAAGAAAAGAGTACAAATGAGAAAATGGGAACCAGCTTCGATAAAAAATGCACTTGTTGCCATCAAGAACAACGAAATTGGTGTAATGCTGGCTGCCAAGTCATATAATGTTCCAAAAACAACATTGTAACGTATGGCACGATCTGGCAAACCTATTATTGATATTTTGTCAACACTCTTGGGTCGAAGGCCAATTTTTAGTAATGCAATGGAAGACGAGCTTGTAAAATGTTTACATGAAATGGAAAATCGTTTCTGAGGCTTAACAAGAGGCGATATTCGAAGTCTTGCATTTCAAATGGCTGAAAAAAATAATATTCCCAACAAATTTTCATTATTACATAAAAGTACAGGAAAAGACTGGCTTTATAACTTTTTTAAAAGACACAAAAATGATCTCAGCTTCCGGATACCAACACATACTTCAATCGATCGAGCGAAAAGCTTTAACCAAGAAAGCGTAAACAAGTTTTTCGATATCTTGGAATAGTCGTATGAAAAATAGAACTTTCCAGCATCCAGGATATGGAATGCAGATGAAACTGGTCTCACCATAGTGCAAAACAAGTAGCCACAAGTTTTAGCAAAAAAAGGAAAACGTGAAATACGAGCCTTGACATCGGCGGAACGTGGTTCTCTGGTTACTGTAGTGAATTTCATGGACATTTTATTCCACCATATTTTTATATTTCCAAGATTCTGCTGATTCTAAGGCCGCATTCCAAATTTCTGGATGGTTTCAGTTGTCCATTTTTAAACTTGGTTCCGTCATTTCCTGGAGTTCTCCAAGCCTTCAGAAGAGCAGCCAGTTCTTTTAATTATGGATGGTCACTACAGCCATACAAGAAACCTGGATGTCATTGACCTGGCGCGTCAAAATTTTGTTATAATTATTTCCCTACCCCCTCACTGCACGCATAAAATGCAACCTTTGGATAAGACATTTATGGGGCCTCTTAAAAAAATATTATAATGAAGAAATCAGGCGTTTCATGAGAGAAGCTGGACGAAAAGTGACATTGGGTAATATCTCTCAATTATTTAAAAATGCCTATCTTAAAGTGCAAACTGGACAGGTTGCAGTCAGCGGCTTCAAATGTAGCGGAATTTTCCCATTCAATAGGAATATTTTTTCCGAGGCAGATTTTCTAGCGTGTGAGTCTAAGCCAGAGCCATTAGGAGGTGAAATTGTAAACCGAAACATGAATGACAATTTGACGCAACCACGGAGTGTGGAAATAAACTTGGGTAATGAATCTAATGTAACTGAAATGCAGAATCTTGTGACAGAAGTAGAAAGCCAAAGCACATCCACTCCGATTTTGAACCAAACCAAAATCCGTTTTACTCCTTGGGAAGTGTCTCCTCCTCCGAAATTGAAAAGGGTGGTCACCACAAACAGGGGAAGAAAAACTGAAGCTGGAATTTTGACTGTATCGCCTTATAAGGATAAATTAAAAGAAAGTATTAATAAAACTCGAAAGCCTGTTAAGATTAAATCTAGTAAGAACCCAGTAAAAAGTGAAAAGCCAATAAAGATTAAAGAGCAAAAGGCATCCCTACCTAAAACCCCGCTAAATAAGCCATCTACTTCGAGACGACGTCATTCTTTATCATGATAGCCTTGCTTCTTATTTGCTGATTCTGAAGATGATACTGGTGAATTTCCCCCTTCAAGAGATACAAAATGCAACTTCCACGGTTTGTCTTGGGGTGATGACTTGACTGGCGACAAATGGGTTCAGTGTCTCCAATGCGAAATTGTTTTGGGCTCAAGAAAACTGCATCTCGAAAAATAGCACTCTTTGTTTGCAGTTCGTGTGACAAAGCTTTAATATAAATTTAAAAACTGTATTTTTTCTGTTTATTGTTCTTTTAATGAATTTTTAAATAATTGTTTTTTTGTTTATTGTTAATTTGAATTTAAGTTCCTACAACGTTAAACGTTTATGTAATGCTATTCTCATTTATTTTTTTATTATATTATAAGTTATCTGTGAAAATAAAAGATAAATTTACTGAAGTTCGATGTTTTTTTGTTAATTTAAGTACATAAATAAACATTTCTACCTTGATTAATATATTTCTGGTAATGTGGAGCACTACTCCACATTAACCGCACTATGGGCCACATTACCCGACACTTTTGTCAGTTTTAGACTATTATTAAACTATTGCAAATGTTTAATTCTTTTGAGAAAAACTAAGCACAAGGGTAAGTAAATATTGTTGCCCACGTTTCACTGAACCATAAAAAATTTGAACCGCTTCAAAAAGAGCTTTAGTAATGGAAATGTTTTACCCAGAGGGGGAGAACTTATATAAATTGTTGTAAATACGAGTAGTTCTGTCTAATAAAGTGGACTGTTCAAAAATTTCATGAAAATTTGATAACCAGCATAACTAAAATATCATATTAAAGAACATACATCTATAGCACATACACTTTGTATGTATGCATAATCGTATCCATAATGAATTTTTTATTTTGTATTTGTTCGTATTCTTCTAAATTCAATTTCAAATTTCAATGTAAAAATATAGTCACGCTTTTTGGTGTGAAATAAAAAAAAACATCCTGTAAATTTTTGGCTGACCCCCAGCCATAAGACATGTCCATGTCTGTATCGTCAGGCTGCTTTGCACAAAAAAATAAAAAATAAACAGAACCGAGATCAATTTCAGCAACGTTAAAAAGAAATAAGTGATTCGACCTAAAAGAAACAAACTAATTTTTTGCGTTTTAAATTGTCTTACTGTCACCTTTCTTTCTCAACTTGGAAAGACCAACGTTTGTTTCTTCATCCATAAGGAAACCCTCCCGGTCCAGCTGATTTTTGAAAACCAATCTTAATCCGGTCAACAACTCCTTTCATAATTGCGGACTTTCTATTCAGCTACGACAAACCACATAGAAAAAAGTCACCGCTTCGTCACTTCCGCACAGTGCATCATCTGGTCAGCTGGTGTAATAGCCACCAACACATAACATATATATGTTATATACATACTCATATGCTCTGAGGGCGGTGTCGTGGGCGAAGCCGATTAGCAAAAACATCGCTTTTTTCTCCATGCAGTTTTTCTATTATGACGACTGCTTACGTCTACGCGTCATGTTCCTTCTGCTCTCCTGAGCGCCTAATTCTATCGTTCGGCTGTCAACGATGGTTATTTTGACGTCGAATTTTGCTTAAATGAACTAACGACGGGAGCCATGCCGATGGCAAAATATAGATGCTGGTGAGCGAAAAACGATATTTGGCCAAAAATGTTCGTTGCGTTGCAACATCCTGCCGGGCCACAGGAAAGCACGTCCGCTGCGTTCATCTTGTCTCGTGTGTTGTCTTTGAAGTTTCAGCTTAGTTTAAAGATTTATTTTGAATGATGATTTTAGCTTGCGGCCCCCTCTTCAATCAGGTGGGCAGTTGGTATTTACATGCAAAGAATAAAAAAAGTTTGTGTGGTGAATGGTGTGTGGCAATATTGGTTTATGAGGAGTTACAATATTTGTTCGTTCTTGGTTATTTTAGATTAATTCAATATAGTTAGAGCATTCGGTTAAATGTTTACATTTATTAGGGTTTGTTTATTATTATTTTATTAATATTAGTGGGTGTGGGTTTGAGCGTGCATTTGGGATGCCTGTCCTAAGTTGCCATTGGCAGAATGCAAATTTTATCTATAGGGCGCTTCAATGTTGTTGTTGCCATCTTGATTGTGACGACGCGGATCTTGCCATCGGTCTCAGGATGAGTTGACTCGATTCTGCTAAGTCGCCGCAGGGTAGTCGGTGTTTGTTCATCAAGCAAGATCACCATCTGTCCTCCTTTGAGCTTCTCATCTAAAGTTAGACATTTTGTGCGCTGTTGAAGCCGCTCAAGGTATTCTGACTTCCATCTTTTCCAAAAGTCTTATTGGATCCTTTGAAGAAAATGCCATCTGTCTAAGTGGTTCTCTTTCTTAAAACTGTCGCGTACTCTTCGAACGTTAGCGTGTAATGGCCGATGACTCGTTTCAGATGGTGTTTGATAGACTTTACTCCCACTTCCCACGGCCCACCAAAGTGCGGTATAGCTGGAGGATTGAAGTGCCACTTAGTTCCATTCGCCTGCAATTAGTTTGCTATGTTCTCAGCCCATTGCTTTGATAGCTGTATTCAGTGTCCAACATCTTAGCAGCTGCTTGAAAATTTATTCCGCAGTCGCTGTATAGGTTTGCGCAGATCCCTCGGCGCACCGTGAAGCGTTTAAAAACGGCAAGAAATGCAGGAGAACTATAAACGCTTCGAGTTCGAGGTGCACTGCCTTCGTTGTGAAGCAAATAAATACTGCAATGTATGCCTTCGTTACTTTGTCACAGCGACCCTTTCATGCCTTTAATTGCACTGGTTCGGCATAATCACATTTGTGTGAACCGGACGAGCCTGAATAACTCTTAATGCCGTTAGGTTGCCCATTTTTTGCTGCATTTGTGGAGATTTGTGTCGATAGCATCCAGACAATTACGAATGCAGCTTTTCACATTTGATTTTAAGTGGAGAATCCAGTACTCAGTTCTGAGGGTTGTTATCACGATTTCATGTGAACATCGTGCACTATGATGGTCGTTAATACATTTTGGGAAGGTAGTAATATGGGGTAACGCAGTGCATATGGTAAATCGGCATTTTCCAATCGTCCCCCAATTTACTTCCCTTATGAACGTCTCGTTCTTGAAAATTCCAGTAATCTCGTCGATAAAGAATTCGTTTTGCACGATAGCTACCAAACGCATTCGCGCTGATGTGATTTCTTTAACCGATAGGGGTCCAGACATACGTGCTAATTTTCTACGGGCGTTTTTGATGAAGCGAAGTCAATACGCTGTAACACATACTAATCGCTGTAGATGTGAAAACCTGGATAAAAGTAGTCTCAAAGGGGGTCATATGGATGCAGAACTGAAAAATATTTTTTATGTGGTACCCAGATGCAATAAACTCATTTTTGACCTTAGAAACTCCTGATGGTTGTGTTTCCAAATCTGTGTTAAGTATTTCATCTACTAGTGGCCATGCCACCACTGATGATTTTTGACGAGTTCTCTTGGTGGCGGTCCTCTTGGTGCTATGTCCGCTGGATTATCCTTGGATGGAACGTATTCCCAGCAATTGGGATTGGTCAAATCTTGAATTTCCGCGACGAATGTGGTTTCACTATAAGATGCCGTTTGGGTCCATGCAATTTGCCAGTCAGACCACGTATAGATGCGTGCCCCTTGAAGATCCTTGGTCTCAATCGTGTGTACCAAGAAGTGTGCTAGCAACATCGCACCGCGAAGCTCCAGTCGTGCTAGATATTTTATTTTAAGAGGTGCAACTCAGGTTTTTGAAAGAAACAAATTTATGGATGTTGTTCCATCGTTTAAGACTCTAATATGTACGAAAGCAGCATTTACCTTTTCGGACGCATCACAAAACCCGTGGATTTCAATACGAGATTCGTTGGTGAAACTTATCCAGCGTGGTGTCTCGATGTCATTAAGAGCGCTTAGATCAGCCTTCAGGTTATGCCATGCCGTAATGATTAAAGGTGAAAGTTCACTATCCTACGTTTGATGTTTCTTCCGGATATCTTGCATCAGGATTTTCCCGAGGATGACACAAGAAGATATCCACCCATTGGATCGTAGAAATGCTCGATGTCCGACAGGATTGTTCTTTTCGTAGTTCGTTTTTGTTCCGGCAGTGTTAGTTTGAAGGAAAATGTATCCCTTCCAGGATGCAGCTAGATCTCTTAGGTTTTTATTGCCGTGCCTTTATTTCCAATGATACCTTTTCTTCCCTATCAGCTCCTGGAACGGCTTCTAAGATCGCGAAACCTCCGCGCTTCAGCATGATAATGAGTTGTAGTTGCACTTCCAGAGCTTCATTATCTGAGTCTGTGCCATTTATGATGTCGTCCACGCAGAAGTTCCTTTCCGCGATTTTTGATGCAAGCGGATAATCATCTCGTTCGTTGTTGCAATGTGAGACCCGCTAAGTCGGTATTCAGCCAATAAGCTTTAACATCTTCATTTTCCTTGTCTCTCCACAAAATGAGTTGGCAAACAGAATCATCTGGAGCTATCCAAATCTGTCCATACATTTTGTTAGTGTCAGCTATAAACACTACCTTATGCTTTCTGAATCGAGTAATGTATTCAAATATGTCGTCTTGAAGTCTAGGAGGTGGTCGTTTAGTGACATACCATTTGAAGATTTGCATGACGTGCCAAATACAATTCGCAGCTTGGTGGTGGTGCTGGATTCCTTTACCACCACATGGTGGAGAACGAAATAGTGCGCCGCCAGCGATATGGGTTCTACTTCCGTCATATGGCCCAACTCCTTGTATTCCTCCAAGATTCTTTTATATTCCTGATGGAACAAAGTATTGGCATTAAATTTGTTCTCCAGTTGTAGATACCTTATCCTGGCCGAGTTATGTGCGTTTCGCATTGTTCGTATTTTTTCTTCCTATTTCCTCAGGCTCCCAAAATTTTAGCAGAATTTTATCTGTTTTTTTCGGTAGTCATGTGGAGAGATATTTCAGTTTGATCGACATAGAAAACAGTTCTTGGCCCATATGGGAACATGGTGCACACCATGTTGGTGTGTTGAATAGTTGATGGCTAGATGTCTGCGCCAAGTAAAACATCAATTTTGCTTCGTTTGTAAAATGTGGGATCAGCAAGTTGAAGATTTCGGATATGATTCCAGTTAATGCACTGAATATTCTTCGTTGGAAAATCCGCTGTGACTTTGGGTAGGACCAAAGCATTAAGCTGAACCTTATTTTGGAGTATATTGTGAAGGAAACCTTGTGCTTGGAAACACCTGTGCTGTTTTTTCCAATTTCTAATATTTGTATACTCTCATTTTTCTTTTTTAAGCCTTAATAACTGTGAAACAGACTCTGATATTAAGGATGTCTCCGATCCAGGATCCAGGAGAGCTCGCAGCAACAGTTGGCCATCGGTTGTGAAAACGTTGATGAGCGCTGTAGCCAGAAGAACACTTTGTACTTTATGGTTTTCGGCAATGTATACGTTGTGAGCTGATGCCGTATTAGTGGAGCATGTTGACTGCACTGACGTTTCAGTCTGTGAATTCTGACATGAAGAGGCGGATTGTTGACAATGAGCCATGACCATGCATTACGTTCGCTGGTACATTAAGATGCAGCAGCGAATGATGCTTTTGCTTACACTTAAAACACGTGAATGTGCTTGTGCAAGTTTGGGTAGAATGTGCACTGGGGAGACAATTGCCACGTAACTTATGTTTCTTACGATGTCATATTCAATGTTTTTTTATTTTTATTTATTGTGGCATAATGTTTACAATATTTATAGTCATAATGCTCGTATTACAGAGATTTGGTTGAAGCACCTTAGTACTAAAATATTATTACAAATGCTTCAAATAATATCACAGAATTTTATAAATTTGAAGGAAAAGCCACTAAAAACCTTCACTAAAATAAGTTCTATGCCCGATATCTTTGGAGGGAAAAGAGAAGTGGTTGCATAACTGGGTTTGAAAGTACAAACTTTAAGTACTATTTAATTAATAGTTTGGAAATAAATAAATACATAATAAATAAATAATTAATAAATAATAAATAATAATAAATAAATAATAAATAAATAATAAATAAATAATAAATAAATAATAAATAAATAATAAATAAATAATAAATAAATAGTAAATAAATAATAAATAAATAAACAAATTAATAAGTAAATAGATAAATGAAAAATTAGTAAATAGATAAATAAATAAATAAATAAACAACACAATAAATAAAAACAAGGAAGAATAATAAATAAATAAATAAACAGTAAAATAAACAGGTAAATAAATAAATAAATAGACAAATAAACAAACAAAATAAGTAAAGCAAAAAATAAGACAAAAAAAGAATAAATAAACAAATATATATAAGAAATAAATATATGATTAGTTGAACTCAACTACGAATAGAAAAAAGTGTTGCATTCACTATGATGCTAAGTTAATGATTAAGTCATTGTCAGCGGATAAACAGGATATATTATATTGGTTCCAAAGCTTTTCAATTCTATTTTCTACCATTTCTATATTTGCTATTTCATGTATTTCTTTTGTAGAGAAAAACCAAGGCAGATTTAGGATCATTTTTAATAATTTGTTTTGGGTTGTCTGAAGTTTGCGCAAGTGAATTTTCGCGCACCTACCCCAGACTGGAGATCCGTAGAATATCATAGCTTGAAAGATAGCCTTAAAAATTAGTAATTTATTTGGGTCATTCAGTTTCGAATTTCTACATATGAAAAGGTAAAAAATTCTTATGGTTGTGTTGACTTTTTTAATTACTTTTTGCATATCAAGATTAAAAGTTAAGTGTTTGTCTAAATATATACCAAGCTACTTTCCATTCGATTTCCACTCAATCTGAACACCGTTCAATAGAAGTCTATTGCTTTGTAGTAAACAAGCTTTCGTTTTACGAGCATGTATAGCTGATTGCAGGTTCGTTTCAACATTGAAACCAATTGCATCAGATGGATTCAATGCTTTAAACAGAAAGCAGTTGCGAATTTCGTGAGAACCCTGGCACATTGAAAATTTGGAAACTGTTGAGTTATGCAATTGAACTATGCGGACAGAACCTCTATTTGATTTCAACTGAGCGAGCGTTGGAGCGGAATGCCCAATCACCTCTAGAGTTATTGCCCTCATTAACATGAAATCCTCTATGATGTATAATCTACGTAAGATGATATATGTGATTCCCACAGACTATGAGTAGTGAGTGGTAGTTTTTGTACAGTATGGAAGATCATCCTCCCATGCTTCGACGAAAACCCATGGATTTTCCAATGATTATCTGGTTTCATTTGTAGTATCTAAAAGTACCTTAGTATCTTCAGATGATTCCTGAAATACCTTCGGTTTAAATGAAGAGCAGTTGAAATTGATTGTCTTTAAACAGTCTCAAATTTTGGTATCTTTTAAAAACTGTTGCCCATGCTGTGTCAAAATTATCGTCGGTAATAGCGGTATTTCGCAGTAACCTTTCGGCTTCACCACTCAGATTGGCCTTTAAATAATGAAGCTTTTACAGATTGGGCATGGGAACACTTGTGTTTGGTGTATTGCTCTGGTTTCTTCGAGGGATGATTCAAGCGTGTTTAATAGCACCTCGCGCATATGCACCGATTTATTTATCTTATCAGTTGCCAAATATGCACACAATAAACTGTCGTTCAGATCAACAAGGATCCATAAATTAACTATGGGTAAACTAATATAAAAAATTAAATGCCACGAACTTGATGGAATGCACCAGTTCCTCCAAATCCAGGGGAATAGATTGTATGTACCGAATTTCTTACGTAAACTCCGATGCAGGTGTATGTATGTAAGTTTGATTCATTAAAGTTGCACGCACTAAAGAACTATTGACTAGTACGGACTTTGCCTTTTTACTTTAAATTATTCTAACTTCGGTTTTGAAGGACTATTATGTATCGCCAGTATACTTTGCAAAAAAAAAAATACAAAATAAAGTGCGACCGATTTGTCTAAAGTGCCGATTCAAATTTATGCGAACCGAACCGAGATCGATATAAGCAACGTTAAAATGAAATACGTGGTGCAAACTAAATGAAACAAACTAATTATTTGCGTTTTAAAATGTCTCTATTGACTATACTGTCGCCTTTCTTTCTCAACTTGGAAAGACCAACGGTTGCTTCTTCATCCATAAAGAAACCCTCCTGGTCCAGCTGATTTTTGAAGACCAATCTTAATCCGGTCAGCAACCCTTTTCATAAATGCGGATTTTCTATGCAGTTACGACAAACCATATAGAAAAAAATCACCGCTTAGTCGCTTCCGCACAGACCTTGAAACGAAAACATGAGATATTTCAAGATTTTAGTTTAGATTTCAATGTTAACACATCTGGGTGTTCCATACAAAAAACCGTTTTTCAGTTTCGCGACCATCGAGGCCGGTGACTTCGAAACAAATAAACTCATGGATCGGTTTTCTTCTCTAAATCGTTTACTTCGTGCTACGGTGTATTGCCTTCAGTTTTTCTCTAACTTACGATACAAGGCGAACAAGATGTCAACGTGACATTTTCAGGTAAAAAAATCTCCTCAGCTCAATGGCGTTTGATCACCATCATAGAGTAAGAATTTTTCGCCGAAGAAATCTCAAAGATCTATAGAATTGAAACAGTCTCCATGGGAAGCAAATTGGCAAGACTTATGCCATTCGTCGACGAAAAAGGAACACAAAACGTCTATCAGGCGCGAATGTTTCAGACATCCGAGATGGACTATGAAGGTCATGTTCATTTAACAGTATGTAAAGGCCAATTTTAAAATCAGAAAAACGCATTTGTTTAATTCCACTGCTACTCCGCATTTCGGTGGACTCTGGGAAGTAGGTGTAAAATCCACGTAATACTCCGTAATACCACTTGTTCACTAAACACTTACATTGGAAGGGTACGTAACAGTGTTGGCACAAGTTGAAGCATGTCTTAATTCACATCAGCTTTATACGGTAAACGATAACGCAGAAGATTTATATTAGTATACCAGAACATCACTTACTTGCTGTACCACTAAACATCACACCGAAATAAAATACAATTACTTCGACAAGGCAGCTCATGCTAAAAATTCAGCAATTTTAATTCAATTAAGCGTTAGTCTAGCAAGTGTCATACCATTTTGGAATCCAGACTAAATACAACATGTTTTAAAGTTACTTGCCAAAATGGCATGGTACATTTTTTCGTCAGTACAGTCAGTTCAAGTTGGGAGATTAATGATTTTCAGATACATGAATGGACAAAAAGCAATATTTTAGTTAAAACCGATATAGTTATGTTTAAATTTTGGAACGTAATTTACAGAAGAGTTACTCAGGGTTACCTGACAAAAAAATCGATGAAAAGTAAAGATTTGCGGTCACAGTACTTGAAAGATCGTCACAGGGTGTCAGATTTCTCTTCTTTTTTTTTGAGTGCCAAAAATTTTAAAAGTACATGACTTAGACTTTTTTTATAATTTTGTAATAACCGATACCACTTGACCTATCACCCGTTCCCAGATTGACGTTGATTTTTGGGACACCCTGTATATATATATATATATTTTTAATTTTTTTTTATTTTTTTTTTGCTTTTATATATTTTTTTCTTAAAATCTAACTTAAACCTACTGTTTGTGAACGAAAGTATAATATGCATGTTTTATGGTTGAAATATGTATGTATGTTTATTAAATGTGTATGGATGTTGAAATGAGTGATTTCATACTTATCCAAAGTCTTCAGGTGCTGTGATATAATGATGGTAAGTCTCTGATATGTAGCTGGTGATAATGTGCAGTGTATATGATTAAATGCAAACAATTCGGAAATTTATCTACGTTATAAAATTACTTTATTTAATCTACTGGTATAATAGTATGTACTAGCAAATAGACCACATGGATCGAGCAAGAAGTTTGTTTGTTTGGCCAACCGATCTCGTTGGCAGTTTAACAGCGAATGAATGTTTTTATAACAAAGTGATTAGAGCAAAAATGATAACAATATGAGTAAATGACAAATGAATAATTGAGTAAAAATTGAGTTCGAGTGAAATAGAGATGGACTTGAGTGAAGGGGATATTGTTGAATATTTTATGATGATGATGATTTGATGATTTCTAAACATCCAGCCCCCCCTGAAAGCCCTTGGGTTTCAGAATTAGGTAAAGGGGCGACCTTGGTTATTGGTCGGGTATAATCTCCAAAACTAGTGCGAATAGTCACGACTCTGCATAGATTGTCTGCACCTTGATGAACCTTTATAACGCGTCGCAAAATCCATTTAGCCGGAGGTAGATTTGGCTCTTTCAACAGCACAACGTCGTTAATTTTTATGTTGGGTTATGTCACTTGCCATTTGGGACGCTGTTGTAATGAAGTCGTTATGCCAACGTTTCCAAAACCCTTGAAGCATAGCCTGTAAAAGAGACCAATTAGTTCGAATAGATACATTATTTTGAGAAACATCAGCTTGCGGTAAGGCTGTATAAGAGTCGCCAATTAAAAAATGTGAGGGTGACAGGGCATTAGGATTAGTATCAGATGTTGCCCACATAGGACGCGAGTTTAAGAGAGCTTCAATTTTCGTAAGAAGGCTATACAAGTCCTCATATGTAAGTTTGGTGTCTCCTATTACCCGCTTGAGATGCAGATTGACAAATTTCACCGCAGACTCCCAAAGACCTCCGAATGTGGAGAGGAAGGGGGTATAAAATTCCACCGGATGTTATCCTTGGACAAATGGTCGATGATCATATTATTATGCTGTTGGTTGCAAAGCATATTGTGAAGTTCGCCAAGAAGTCGTTTAGCTCCATGGAAATTCGTACCGTTGTCGCTCCAAATTTCTTGAGGTTTACCGCGACGAGAAACGAATAGATCAAGTGCTAGTAGAAACGCATTAGATGATAGATCTCCGACGAGCTCCAAGTGTATAGCCTTTGTCACGAAGCACACAAAAAGTGCTATGTACGCCTTCTCAAATCTTGGGTTCCTTCCTCTGTTGACGCTTATCATAATAGGACCTGCATAGTCGCACCCAACTTTACTAAAGGGCCGTGAATATCTAACCCGTTCAGCTGGTAGGCTTCCCATTAGTTGTCTTCATGTAATTTGACGTTGGCGAAAGCATAAAACGCAACTGTGTACTACCTTCCTCGCGAGGTTTCTGCAACCAAGGATAAAATAGTTCTGTCTTACTAACGCAAATAAGTGTGACACACCAGCATGAAGGTTTTTCTTGTGGGTATATTCTACTATAAGTTTTGCAATAGGGTGAGTTTTACACAACAAAATGGGATATTTTTCTGCGAAGGACAAATCCGAGTTGTTTAAACGACCGTCGACGCGCAGAACACCGTACGAATCTATAAATGGGGTTAGGGTTGAAAGTCTATTTTTTGGTGGCAATTCCTTTTTATTTCTTAAAGTCATGATTTCATTGTGAAATACTGCCAATTGAGAAATCTTGAATAAATGGGTTTTAGCGAAAGATAACTCTTCGAGGGATAGGCTATTTAAATTTCGATTGCTTACCGCAACACGGCAGTTTTTAATAAATCGTATTACATAAGCTAGAACGCGAACAGATTTTAACCAACTTGAATATTTGAATAAAAGAGTTTCGAATGTATTACATGAAGTAGTATTTGAAATAAATGCAATAGAATTTAATGTGCTTCTTTCTTCTAATTGGATAGAATCAAATTCCTTATTGTATGTTGAAGGTTTCCACTGGTTGTTTTCTTCCCAAAGCCATTGCGGCCCCTTCCACCAAATACTTGTATCCGCTAGTGTAGATGGCAGCATTCCACGCGTAGCTGCATCAGCAGGATTTGACGCCGATCGAACATGATTCCACTTGCTGGCAGGGATTGAGCTAAGAATTTCTGATGTCCTATTTCCAATAAAAACAGACCATTTTTTGGGCGAAGCTGAAAGTCAGTGGAGCACAATAGTAGAATCTGTCCAAGCAAATATTTTGATGTTTGGTTCTTGCAACGCTGATTTTATTTTATTCAAGAGACGAGTTAAAAGTACGGCTCCACAAAGCTCTAGTCTCGGTAGTGGCAGTATCTTAAGCGGAGCAACCCTCTTTTTCGCTGCAACTAGGCTAACCGATATGGAGTTGTCTTCGAGAAAGCTTCTACAGTAAACAACAGCGGAATATGCGTCAAGTGAAGCATCACAAAAGAAATGAAACTCCCAGTTTGATTTATTATGCATCATTAGTCTAGGAATGGCAATAGATTCGACAAGATGAAGTTGATTCCTTATACTCGCAGTGTGCCATTGTTCCGATATATTTGTTGTTGGAGAAAGTTCCCGTTGATCTTCTGATAGCGACATAAGAAGTGGCCAACAATTTGTTGTTCACTTACGTAGATTGAAGCCTGCAGTATTTAACAGCTCGGTGAGTTCCTTATGAAGGCCCATAACGTCTTCAACTGAATCTGCACCTGTAATTACATCATCGACGTAAAAATCATTAAAAATAGTAGCGGACGCACGTGGATGGGTAGTGGAGGAGTCGATGGCGAGTTGTTTCAGAACGCGAACAGCTAAAAATGGAGCTGATGAAGTTCCATATGTAACGGTCAGAAGTCTATAATGCTTAAGAGGTTCTCCAGAACCTCACGCCATAAAATTCTTTGAAAATCTGTATGGCTTGGTTTGACCCATATCTGCCGATACATCTTTTCGATGTCTCCGGTTATTAAGAACGAGTGTCGACGAGATCTCAAACAAGTCGAAAATATATCCCGTTGTATGGTAGGGCCTACAAGTAAGGTTTCATTTAAAGACACAGAATTAGTAGATTTTGCGGATGCATCAAACACTATTCTAAGCTTGGTCGTTGAACTTTCGCCCTTAAATACTGGATGGTGAGGAAAATAGTAAAAAAGTTGTTCTGAAGATCGAGATATCTGATGTTGCGGAATTTCCTCCATGTGGCCAAGCTTAATGTATTCCCGCATAAATGACGCGTAATGAATTCTAAGTGTATCGTTTGAATTAAGTCGGCGTTCGAGAGAGTGGAAGCGAGTTAAAGCTATGTCTAAGGTGTTTCCGAAATTAAGTTGTACATTTGGCTTGAATGGTAACTGTACTTCATATTTGCCATCTGGCCGACGAGTATAGGTTTTTAATGAAGTTTGCTTCAGAAAGTTTTTCTTCTACAGATAGTGGTGGTTCAATGGGTATCTCCTCCTGTTTCCAAAAGCGTTCTAATTGAAAACTAACTTCTTGATCCAGATGTGTACAGTGTGTTTTCAACTCTGTTCCTAACGGCGAAATGCTTGCTGTTCGACCTGCTATTATCCATCCAAAGATAGTAGGAATCGCGCTAATACCATTTTTAGTAAGTGCTTTTGATGCTCCCGTTATTACATGTATGAACTTATCAGCACCCAGCAAGATATCAATGGAACCGGGCAAGTAAAAACTGGGGTCAGCTAAGTCAGAAGGTAAAGTTTCGTTAGGTAAGCAATTTAAAACAAAGGGTGGTAGGGAGGATGAGATTTTCGAGAGTATGTAACAATTAGTTTCGACGGATTCCGAGCTGAAGTGAGAATATATTTTAAGATTAACTACTCCGTTTGTTACTCCAGCTGATGTTGATGTAATACCTATTATTGGAATTCGAGCTCGTTTTCTTTGAAGTCCAAGCATTGAGCCACTTGCTCGGTTACAAACGAAACCTGGGACTCCGAATCGAGAAGAATGCGAAAGGTATGATAGACTTCTTGTTTTTCCTTAGTCCGAACTAAGGCAGTTGGTAGAATTGTCACATGACGGCGATTGGATACGAGAGCTTGATTTGCGATGAAAGTGTGTTCGGAAGAAGGATTCGAAATGTTAACATTTGATGTAACCGATGTGTTCGAATTGGATGCCGTGTGCGAGTTGGATTTCGAAGAATGAACTAATGTATGATGTCGAGAGTTACATTGTCTACGACGGAAGTTGGATCCAAATTTATTAGTTGCATGCCCAAAGCGTAAGCAGTTGAAACATAGAGATTTGGATCTGACGAGTTCTCGACGGGAGTTAACATTAAGGGCCTTGAATTCTGGACTGTTTGGAAATATATGATTTTCCTTACATTTAGGACAACTACCTGGAGACTCAACTAGGTGGGTACGTATGACACTCGAACCTTTATTACTTCTTTGACTTGACCGGGAAAATGAAATGCATGGCTCAAAACAATCGCAGCATGTTTGCAGAAACTCCAAAAATTCGTCGCTGTTACAATCATCCCTTTTGCCTACTTCTTCAGCCCAAGCCTGTTTAGATTCATGATCCAATTTTTGAATGAGGAGGTAGATTAGCCAAGGATGACGACTGTTGGACTCTAAAGCGTTAAGTCCTCTAATGGCTTCATCTGCTAAATCAGCGACCTTTCGAAGCATGTGAACGCTAGCGCTAGCACACGTGGGTAAATTCAAAAATGAATGAATAAATGATTGTACGATCATATTTTTCTGATTAAACCGTCTTTCCAAACGATCCCAAGCTTCGACGTAATTTTGCTTCGAGCACGAAATGTGTTTTATTAGATTCGCGGCATCTCTTCGAAGAAACGATTTTAAATAATGCAACTTTTGAGTACATGTGAGGGATGCATTTGAGTCGATTGTTCGCGTGAACATGTCGCGAAATGCTGGCAAGTCCTTATAATCACCTGTGAATATGGGAATTTGCGGCAAATTAACGGCCTTAGATGTGTGTGACTGAGAAATATTTCTGGAAGAGTCGGAATCTTGAAAATCATTATTCTGGTTCACTTTTGAACTTTCTTTTAAACGAAGAATTGCGTTAGAAATAGCGGCGTGTGCATCGAAATATTTCGTTTCATATTCAGCAAACTCAGGCTCCTTTTTTGTCTATAAATTCTAAAAGGGCATTTGCAACTCGACAAATTCAAACAAGGCTTCATCAAGTTTTTTAAGGCGAAAGTCTAGGCTTGTAAGTGTGATGGTTTCGTCAATTGAATTTGCAAATGTTGCTAAAAGAGTAATGCAACCCTTAACGCGACCACGTTTAGCAATTATTTTGTTCATATCAATCACGGTATTAATTGAAGTTGAATTAAAAAAGTTCAAATAAATGTTCGAAACTGTACGGATGTACGTAGTTATGATGACACGTTAAGAGGTTAGAAAATGATTGTCCCGTTTGAATATAAAACGCGTGATTTAATTGCACTATGGAATTTGTATATATGGATATGTAAATGTGTATCTGATGTACGAAAAAACGTACCGCGTGGTTTCAACGTGATTGATTTTTACATGATGATATATGTATGTATCTTTATGTACGAGTTCAAGGAAAGAAATCAATATTCATGCAAAATTTTTAAATAAGTATTTAGATATAAAAATATATTAAAGTTTTAATGTTTTAATATGTGTAAGTATTTAATATCAGTTTGCAAATACATAATATACATGTGTACATATGTATTATGATAACCACTTAAATGTGAGCAGCGACATCTAGATTCAAAGACCAGAAGATTTCGATACTGGAATAACAAAGTCTCGACTGGAGAGTGGAATCGAATTTTCTAGCAAATTGTAAATTGTATGGGACGCTGGATGGCGAGGATTGTTCTCGAAGTATGTCATTCGAGTATAAATACCAGCATCCCCAAGGTATGCATTTATAAGTACCGGCAGTGACATGTCTGCGATGACGCAACTCCTCTTGTTAAAAATGGACGAACTGAAGAACAGTCTAGAACAAAAAATAGACGAACAGAAGAAAAATTTGGACGGTCTTCAACAGAAAATGGACGAACAAAAGAATAGCTTCGAACAAAAGCTGGATGCACAAAAGAAAAATCTAGACGAGCAGAAGAGCAGCATTGAACAAAAATTCGACGAACAAAAGAATAGTCTAGAACAAAAACTGGAAGAACAAAATAACGTTCTACACCAAAAGTTCGAAGAAATCGATAACAAATTTGAAAGAATAGAGAAGAATGTTGGCGAAAAATTCGAACAAATGGACAGCAAAGTTGAGCAACTGGCAAAAGAGCTCGACACAGTGCGAAAACAGAAACTGCGAGAATGTTATTTAAGCGGTCCAAGGAGAAAAGAGTTGAAACCTCCCTCATTCGATGGCCAGACCTCATGGTCTACTTATAAGAAGCAGTTTTTTAAATGGCTGCCTGTGCAAACGACTGGGACAATGAGGAAAAGTGCTTTGCCCTAACAATGGCCTTGCACGGTCCTGCAGCAGAATTGTTGCAAACAGTAGACATCGAAAAGCATAAAGATTATGTGACTTTAGTACAGGCTATCGAGAAACAGTTTGGGGATAGCCACATGCAGGAGGTCTACAAGGTCCAATTGCAAAGCCGAACGCAGCAAAGAGGAGAAACACTTCAGCAGCTCCAAGCAGACGTGAGTAGACTGGCACATCTGTCATACCCCACCGCAGGCCAGGAAATTATCGACGAAATGGCAAAAGATGCATTTATCTGGGGAATTGCAGATTCGAAGCTACAGTCAGCAGTAAGGATGGCCGGGAAAAGAACCCTTGCTGAAGCACTTGCCTTCGCTCTGGCGATGGAAGCAGCCAATCAGGCTTCCAGGGGAACACATTTCGTCAGGGAAGTAACATCTATCGAATGCTCCTGCACAAGAATTAGTGCCGAGGAACGAGATACTCGACGGGATAGACGGATAATGCGCTGCTGGAATTGCAATAAAATAGGACACCTTCAAAGGCAGTGTAAAGAACCGGTGCGACGAAAAGACTGCCCTCACTGTGGTGACAAGCAAATAGAGGAAGAAACCCGCAGAAACAGCTATCAAGAAGCCGGTCAACCTTCCCGAAGCCATCAGTCGGGAAATGCTTAAGCACCAACATCGCGGGGCGGAAGTTGGTAGCAGGAGTCGACGGCCCCAGGACCATCATCCAAGTCTCGCTGGCAAAACGATGCAACGAAAGCCTTCTAGTAGAAGTAGTCAGTGGAAAAGAAAAATGGATGGCAACAATAGACACCGGTGCCACGGCCTCAATCATCAGGAGGAATCTTGTGCAGAAGTCTTGGCTGCATAACACTAGCAGCTGCAGCTTGCGAACAGCTACAGGAGCAACGATTAAGGTACATGGTGAAGTCCGCATAAAAATCCAACTGGCCGGAATAACATTCACTCACGCGTTTCTGGTAGCTGACATATGTGACGAGTGCATCATTGGTACAGACTTCATGAGAGAACATGGACTTGTAGTCGACTTGGGGGCACAAACCCTGAAATACGGAAACATGGAGATACCAATGATATACGGAAACGCCAATACCACAGTCTCAAATGTCGTCATCTGCAGCAATCAGAGTCTAGAGCCTTCGTCAGAAGCAATTTTGTGGGCAAAAGTGGAAGGTGGTCCTGGTAGCCACCGATTCTATTTGATGGAGCCAGAAAAGAAAAGAGACTTCATGGTGGGAAAGACCTTAGTGGAGCCAAAGAACAACATGGTCCCTGTAAGGATTCTAAATCCAAAGACATTCAGTGTAAAGTTGAAAAAGGGAGAGATGTTGAGGCTATATCGACCACAACGGAAAAAAGGGTGCAAAACCGGTCACAACAGTTCAGAGCATAAAAATCAAGAACAAAATTCTCAGCCTCTGTAATTTGGACGAAGATCAGCGATTCCTGGCAGAAAAACTAGTCGGTGAGTACGCTGATATATTTGCTACGCAAGACGGAGAATATGGACGTACGCATATTGTTCAACACCACATTGACACCGGAGCCGCTCGACCAATCCGTCAACCTGCAAGGCGTCTTCCATTGGCAAAGCAAACAGAAATTGCCGAAATGATGTCGAAGATGAAAGCTGAGGGAGTGATTGAAGAATCGCAAAGTCCGTGGGCATCTCCAGTGGTCCTCGTGAAGAAGAAAGATGGCAGCACGAGATTTTGTGTAGACTACCGACGTCTGAATGATGTCACTAAAAAGGACAGCTACCCACTTCCGAGAATCGATAACACTTTGGATATGCTTTCTGGAGCGAAATGGTTTTCAACGCTTGACTTGAAGAGCGGTTACTGGCAGGTAGAGATAAATCGTGCGAATGGTGAGAAAACTGCCTTCACTACAGGAAGCGGTCTTTGGCAGTTTGCAGTGATGCCGTTTGGCCTGTGCAACGCTCCGGCCACCTTCGAGCGACTAATGGAACGAACATTGCAAGGACTCACCTGGAAAACCTGTCTAGTATATTTGGACGACGTTATCGTTATAGGTAAGACGTACGAGGAGCACCGCGAAAATCTAAAAGAAGTGCTCATTTAAAGCTCAACCCGGAAAAGTGCGCCTTGTTTCGTCCGGAAGTAAAATATCTGGGTCACATTATATCAGCGGAAGGAGTAAGAACGGATCCTGACAAAATCCAAGCCGTGGAAAGTTGGCCTTCTCCAAAAGATAAACACCAACTGAGAAGCTTCTTGGGACTCGCCACGTATTACAGAAGGTTCGTAAAGGATTTTGCTGGCATTGCAAAGAGCCTGCATCAACTTACAGAAAAAGGCCGACAGTTCAGGTGGTCTGGAGAATGCGAAAAAGCATTTCAAGAACTGAAGCGACAGCTGTGCAAAGCCCCCATCTTGGGTTACCCCACTCCCGGAAAAATGTTCATCGTGGACGCAGACGCTAGCAATGTTGGGGTCGGAGCTGTGATCTCCCAAGTTCATGACGGTCAAGAGAAAGTGGTCGCATATTACAGCAAAGTACTCTCCAGACCTGAACGGAACTACTGTGTAACCCGGCGCGAGCTTCTGGCTTTAATTCTGGCTACGAAGCATTTCCATAAGTACCTCTACGGACAAAAGTTCATTCTCCGGACAGACCACGCAGCTCTGAAATGGCTACTCCAATTTAAGAACCCCGAAGGCCAAGTTGCAAGATGGATCGAGCAGTTGCAGGGCTACGACTTTGAAGTGCAACACCGCAAGGGAACACTCCACTCAAATGCTGATGCTCTCTCTCGTCGACCGTGCGGAGTAAAATGCGAACACTGCAATCGTAAAGAAGCAAAAGAACAGGCAACTATCCAAATGATCAGGACTGAGCCAATAGAGGGTTGGAGTATAGACGAAATCCGTTCCTCCCAACAGGCAGACAATGACATCGAACCAATATTGGCCTGGAAGGAACACGAGGAAAGACCAAGCTGGCAGCAGATATCAGATCGGAGCCAAACTCTGAAGGCATACTGGGCACAGTGGGACTCGCTTTTTGTGCAAGATGGATTGCTGAATAGAAAATGGGAAAGTGCAGATGGGACAACATCTCGTATGCAGGTAATTGTGCCACGGTCCAGAGTCAACCAAGTGCTCCATGAAATACATGACGGAATCTCAGGAGGCCATTTGGGAATAAACAAGACGTTGGAAAAGGTAAGGGAACGTTTCTATTGGCTAAGTGCTAAACAAGATGTCGAGAATTGGTGCAAAAAGTGCATAAGATGTGCAGCTACCAAGGATCCAAAAGTAAAGCCACGTGGACAAATGCAACAATACAATGTCGGAGCACCTTTCGAACGAATAGCCATCGATATCGCTGGGCCGTTTCCCGAAACCTTTAATGGAAACCGAAATACTCTCGTAGTCATGGATTACTTCAGTAAGTGACCGGAAGTGTTTGCCATCCCAAATCAAGAGGCTAAGACCGTAGCCGAACAGATAGTCAAAAACTGGGTGAGCAGATTTGGGGTCCCAATGGAGCTGCACTCTGATCAAGGGCGAAACTTTGAATCAAAAGTCTTCCAAGAAATATGTCAATATTTGGGAATAAGAAAGACAAGGACAACGCCACTACACCCTCAATCTGATGGAATGGTCGAACGATTCAATCGGACCTTGAATGAGCATCTATCTAAGGTTGTCAGCAACTGCCAGCGGGATTGGGATCGACACATACCCTTCTTCTTAATGGCCTACCGAAATGCGGTCCATAGCTCAACAGGGCACACACCATCCGAGATCTTATTTGGTCAAACAATTCGGTTGCCAAGTGAAGCAAAATTCGGATCCCCACCGACAGAGCCCAAAGAGGTGAACGACTACGTGAATGACTTACGCAGCAGGATTCGTAAATTGCATGAAGACACCAGAGAAACGATGAAGCTAGCAAGCAGCCGCATGAAAACTAGGTACGATATCAAGGCGAAATCTTCCGGTTTCAACGAAGGAGATCTGGTTTGGCTGTATAATCCTCAGCGTAAGAAAGGCAAATCACCAAAATTGCAACAGGACTGGGAAGGTCCATACAAGGTGATAACCCGCATTAATGACGTTGTCTACCGGATCCAGCGTGGGGATCGAGGAAAATTGAAAGTGGTCCATTTGGATAGAATGTGTCATTTCAACGGGATGCTGAATGACGAAGTTGTTCGGGACGAACAACTGTAGGGAGGGAGCAATGTGATAACCACTTAAATGTAAGCAGCGACATCTAGATTCACAGAGCAGAAAATGTCGATACTGGAATAACAAAGTCTCGACTGGAGAGTGGAATCGAATTTTCTAGCAAATTGGAAATTGTATGGGACGCTGGATGGCGAGGATTGTTCTCGAAGTATGTCATTCGAGTATAAATACCAGCATCCCAAAGGTATGCAAGTCAGTTCTAAAGTGTAATTTGAAGTGTTAATTAGGAGAAGTAATTAAGTGGTTTAAGTAAAAGATAAGAAAAGTATAAGTGGTTGAGAAATTGAATTGTACTGAGAAAAAGAATTAAATAGTGAATTGTAACTATATAAAGGGATTTGTATTGAAAAGAATAAGTTCTATCATTTGTACCCACACAAACATGCTACAATACCATCAGGACCACACGAAGACGTATTAGGCAAAGAATTAATAACTTTCAAGATTTCGATGGAAGTTATGGGTTGAAAGACAAAACTGCTACTATAAAGCGGCTCTGCATATTCACTAATGGAGGGACAAGAACAAGGGGTCGATTGGGCAGGACTCGGTAGTAGACAGCAACCAATACTAACAAAATGACAATTGAAAGCATTGGCGATGGTAAGTTTATCATAAGCGTCCGAGTTACCTATACGTAACACAGTAGGTTTACTAGCCCCGGAGAGTTTCTTTAGTAGGCTATTAACCACACGCCATTCATTTTTCAAATCCCCACAAGCAGCCCTGAATTTATATCGATAATAGTTGTCACGACAAATAGGAATCTCCTTTTTTAATTCAACACAAAGTTGTTTATAACTTCTTTTTAGTGCTTGGTTATCAGGATACTTGTTACACATTATCCTGAGTTTATTTTTCTTAGTAACTTTGTGTAATAAAAAAGTAGATATCCAAGGTTTAAGTCTTTTATCCGATTTTTTTAAGGACGGAAGAAAGGAACTAGACGAAATGTGGTTCCTGAGGGATTCACAAAAATTTGTAAAGGCCTGAGATGTACTTACTGCTGCAGGAGTAAACATTTGACCAAGACTCACAGCATAAATTATATTTAAGTCTATCGAAGTCAACTTTCTTTCTACGTTGAGAGGAATCGGAAGATCCACGCATTCTCGTCTTAGTGATAGGTACTAGGAGACCCGTCATACAGTGATCTGTGATTTTAAAATCGAAAATACATTTTAGGCACTCATTGAGCGCAACCTTACTGAGACGCACATAAATGTGATCCAGGCAACTACCCGAAGTAGGTCTAGTAGGTTCATTTACAAGGCAAGATAGACCATGCGAGGCGAGTAGAGCTAGGTAGCTGGATACAGTTACACAACCATTCAAAATGTCTATGTTAAAATCACCTACTATAATTAAATTTTTAGATTTTTCATTGGTTAGAAGATCGGAAAACTCAGATAAAAACATCACAACATTTGTCACATGCAGCCTGTAAACACATAAGAACACATATAATACATGGTTAATTTCAATTACGACCTTTAAAACATCAGCACTGACTATATTAACGCACACTACATCGATAACCAAGTAGTCGTCTTTAACAAAACAACCAACTCCACCTGCAGCGTAATCTTCATTAGTGTTACAAACAAAATTGAATCCGGGCAAAAAATAATCTTCCTTCTCAACATCATAAATCCAAATTTCAGAAACAAAAACAAGATCTGGAACACAAGCAAAACAATCAAGATGAGTGACAAGCGCTGAGAAATTTTCTCTCATACTTCGAACATTCTGGTGTACAATAAAAAGATTATCGTAGCAGAAGGAACTATTAGTTAAAAAAAATTCACAATTAGAATTACTTAAGTTAGAGGAGGAAAAGTCATCCAATAAATCAGTATCGAAATTCATTAATTAGGTCAACAAAGACAAAGATAAACAAAAAGATCTTGCTAAATGAGAGCAAGATCATTGAAGGATTTAATTGAAATGACTTTACCCCCTTCTACCTTCCTCACAAGAATTTGATTGTTGCTAAACCATACATATTTATAGCGTTTCTCTTTCGCTGCTTCTTTAGTCTTCATAAGGAGAGCCTGGGAGTATCTCGTTAAGGAATCATTGATGAAGATGGCGGTACCGCTCTTTTTTCTGCTACTGCTGTTGCCACTGGTGATGGGACAATCAAAGCCCGACGCATGTGTGTTAAGAGAGTTTTTGTTTTTCCTCTTTGCGCACATAATTCGCTGTTTTGTCGAAAAGTAGCGAACTGTACACAGATGATCGACTTGAGTTCCGAAGAGGATTTTTTTTGATTTTGTTTGTAGAAGCATTTCTCAATGTCAATGACAGGAATGTCAATAGACAGAGATTTGGAGAAAATTGTTTTTGCCAACGTGATGGCATTTGTGTCATTAACATTTGGCACATCCACAATATCCACTGAATTATTGAGAAGATGTTGTTGTTGCCAGTTCAACTTGCTCTCCAAAACATTGACTCTCGATTGCAGTTCAGCATTAACATTTCGTAACTCATTCAATTGCAGTAAAAACTTGTTATTAGTTTCTTCCAAACTTGAAACTTTTTCGTAGATCATCTGAAGAGTGCAATGATTTTCGACGTCGGTGCCGAGAGTGGACTCTTCACCTGTTGAGGGAGTGGGACTTCTCTTGTTTTGCAGGACTTTAGCAATAGTAGGTGGCTTAGGAACTACCGGCACTGGCAAATGAAGAGAATGGCGACGTAAAACAGCACATTTGTTACAACGAAACGGTGTAGAACTTGATTTCAAATATTCAGTGTCTTCTTCGGAAATATTAACACACGAATTATGAAAAAAATGTTTACAATCATTGCAGAATATTTTTGCAGAACAGCTGCGATCGATTTTTTGCAGACACACTGAGCAATTCATTTTATTCCGGAATTAGATCGGAGATCAGTTCAAAGTAATGCGCACCCCACGACGATCAACTTTCAGCAAGGACAACGCCACTACACCCTCAATCTGATGGAATGGTCGAGCGATTCAATCGGACCTTGAATGAGCATCTATCTAAGGTTGTCAGCAACTGCCAGCGGGATTGGGATCGACACATACCCCTCTTCTTAATGGCCTACCGAAACGCGGTCCATAGCTCAACAGGGCACACACCATCCGAGATCTTATTTGGTCAAACAATTCGGTTGCCAAGTGAAGCAAAATTCGGATCCCCACCGACGGAGCCCAAAGAGGTGAACGAGTACGTGAATGACTTACGCAGCAGGATTCGTAAGTTGCATGAAGAGACCAGAGAAAAGATGAAGCTAGCAAGCAGCCGCATGAAAACTAGGTACGATATCAAGGCGAAATCTTCCGGTTTCAACGAAGGAGATCTGGTTTGGCTGTATAATCCTCAGCGTAAGAAAGGCAAATGACCAAAATTGCAACAGGACTGGGAAGGTCCATACAAGGTGATAACCCGCATTAATAACGTTGTCTACCGGATCCAGCGTGGGGTTCGAGGAAAATTGAAAGTGGTCCATTTGGATAGAATGTGTCATTTCAACAGGATGCTGAATGACCAAGTTTTTCGGGACGAACCACTGTAGGGAGGGAGCAATGTGCTAACCACTTAAATGTGAGCAGCGACATCTAGATTCAAAGACCAGAAGATTTCGATACTGGAATAACAAAGTCTCGACTGGAGAGTGGAATCTAATTTTCTAGCAAATTGCAAATTGTATGGGGCGCTGGATGGCGAGCATTGTTCTCGAAGTATGTCATTCGAGTATAAATACAAGCATCCCCAAGGTATGCAAATGAGTTCTAAAGTGAAATCTGAAGTGTTAATTAGGAGAAGCGATTAAGTGGTTTAAGTAAAAGATAAGAAAAGTATAAGTGGTTGAGAAATTGGATTGTACTGAGAGAAACAATTAAATAGTGAATTGTAACTGTACTGAATAAAGGGATTTGTATTGAAAGGAATAAGTTCTATCATTTGTACCCACACAAACATTTTACAGTATGTATGTTTTTCCACTTTGCCACACACAGTTATAAAATGACTATATGCATTAAACAAATATTTTATCCAATTTATATTCATTTATTTAGAACTAGCTCATGAAATTTTATTATCCGGTTTCTTAAAGGACCAAAAAGATGTTTGTGAACGAAAGTACAATATGTATGTTTTATGGTTGAAATATGTATGTATGTTTGTTAAATGTGTATGGATGTTGAAATGAGTGAAATTATACTTATCCAAAGTCTTCAGGTGCTGTGATATAATGATGGTAAGTCTCTGATATGTAGCTGGTGATAATGTGCAGTGTATATGATTAAATTCAAACAATTCGGAAATTTATCTACGTTATAAAATTACTTTATTTAGTCTACTGGTATAATAGTATGTACTAGCAAATAGACCACATGGATCAAGCAAGAAGTTTGTTTGTTTGGCCAACCGATCTCGTTGGCAGTTTTACAGCGAATGAATGTTTTTATAACAAAGTGATTAGAGCAAAAATGATAACAATATGAGGAAATGACAAATGAATAATTGAGTAAAAATTGAGTAAAATTTGAGTTCGAGTGAAATAGAGATGGACTTCAGTGAAGGGGATATTGTTGAATATTTTATGATGATGATGATTTGATGATTTCTAAACACCTACCTAAAACTATGTAAGCCGGCCATGGCTAAAAAAAAAATTAGGCTGGCCCACCTTGCTTCACATGGGGCTAGCTATCACAGGAGGAGTTCGACGACGAAGCATCCTCCCCTTCAATAAGCCACCAAAATTGTTGGTGCTGCCGACCAACATCCATCATATCGCGACTTCCTACCGCCCTTATGAACCGCAGACGCTCCGCACTGCCATGTGCGGCATCTCTATCTTAGTTGAGTCGCCTGTCTGCAACTGTTCGAATGACGTGGAAGATTAGCGGCACCGCCAATCTGTCCTGGATCAGACCTTTGCTATCTAAATAGAGGAACGCTTCTGGAGGAATAAAGCCGTCAAGGCGAACTCTCTTGTGATACATATAATTGGGGTAGTAAGCCCCGGAGATCCGGTTGTTCGATGAGGTCATTGCTCTTGCAACGTGCCTTCGAGTTAACATAATGACGAAATTGTCCACTCTTATCAGGTTCGCCCTATTGTATAAGACCTCATTAGGATAGAATTTTATGTACTCAGACTCTGGTGTTCTGTATAAGCGAAGACAAGTCCTGAGACAAGCCATCTCAAACACCAGAATCTTTTCCAATAAACTTGCTCTCACGTTGAACCACACGGGACATCCAAATACAAGCATGGGCCTGATAAAGGCCATGTAGTAGATTACCTTCACCCTCGCATCGAGTTGGCTGTTATAAAACAATCTCTTTGTAAGGGCAAAAGCACATTTGGCTCTGGCCAGAGCAACATCTATATGTTTGTTAAAATATAGAAATTGATCTAGCCAGATGACTACATTTCGACAAGCAAGTGGCTGCCCGTGCTGCCCCACGATCGACAACTTTCGCCAATTCTTTCTGGTATCCCCAGAGGCCCCAGACAAAGGCGTCCTAAACAGAATGGTTTCCGACTTCTGAAAGTTGTTTTTCAACTTCCAGTCATCGCAGTATCGCTTAATTTTGTCGAAGTCACGCTGCAAAAGTATATTAATGACCTCAATCTTTGTATCTGATCTGTACGCGATTATGTCGTCTGCGTACGCTATGGCTATCAGATCACTTGTATAAATGTTGAATAAGATCGGCGAATTTACCGCACCTTATTGCAGACCGTTTTTAATATTAAATGTTCCAGCAGAAGTCACATGGCCATTCTTCACGATGAACTGTTTATCTGTTAACATATTGTAAAAAATATACAGCAGTGGTTTACTAAGGCCCAATCCGCTCAGCTTGAAAAAAGTCCCTCTAACCACACGGTATCGTAGGCCTAATGAGAAACCAGTTTCGACGCAGCATGAATGATATCATGCCCCGACTTGAAATCGAATTGATTATCCGGAACTATATGTTTGTCCTCAACCCATTTAGTCAGGACTCCACTGATCACCTTCTCGAAAACTTTACTGATGTTTGGAAGGAGACTGATTGACCGGAGATTCACCGGATTGGAAGTATCATCCCTTTTGGGGATGGGATGTACCACCGCAGTTTTCCAATGCACTGGATAATATGCATTATTCATTGCATTATTAAACAGGGTGATATGAATATTCAGCGCTTCTAGAGGAAGATGTCGAAGCACAATGTTCGGTATTTCATCGGTTCCCACTGATTTCTTACTTCTAAGTGAATCGAAGATCGTTTCGAGCTCTTCCTTCGAAATGAACGGAGGTAGTACCCTATCGTTGCTGATGACATTGTTTGCCATACACTGAACTGGCTGAAACCCGAGCTCTCGAATCGCCAATTCACAATTTCATTTCGAAGGTTGAAATTGTGTACAAGGACTCGATTCTCCAGATCGTGGTTCGGGCCAATGATAACATTCGCCTTGTACACTTCCTGGAAAGTCGCTCCTATGATCCTCGATCACAAAGAAGTTGTCATCATCAACAGCCTCATTTGGATCTATGCCTGCTGCTACCAGTATTTGTTCGTTGTTCGTCGTTCGCTGTTCGGGCGATTTTAAGACATTCCGTTCTGAATATTTCTCCGAAATAATTTATTTATTTGCGGGAACATATTCCGGTTGCTGGTGTTTGCAGCCCGAATTTTATTGTTGTAGTACAAACTTACAGAATTTCTGTAATTTTCCTTTATTAATGTTTGTAGGTTTTTAATCGAGGACCTCAATGTCATGATCTCCGGGTTATGTCTGTCAGTAAACTGTCTGTACAAGGTTTTTAGTCTTGACAGCAGTTTACTTTTATGTCGGTGTAGTGCGTCAATAGTTGCGTTGCGGAATAAGTTTTCTTCGTCAATATGTTGGTATCGAGGTATCGTTTTGTCCATTGTTCGTTTGATTGTCTCGTCCATTAGTCTTATATACCTGTCAATCTCCTCGTTTGACAGATTTCTGTTGGACGGTGGGTACAGCGAATTCGAGGAGAGTGCACTAGTCAGTGTTCTGGTGAAGTGTGTCCAACGCACCCTACTATAATTGTAGGATTGCCTGTGGACAAACTCATCCATTGGGAACAGTTATTTCGGTGCTGAGACCGCAATGGTCACTGTTATACACGAAAGTGGGTAGACAGTTTGTAGTTTGTTGGTTAGTGCATGTCAGTTGTATTCGTGAGTCGAACAGCAGAAGATCCAAATAGGACCCGTGTCTGGCAAACGACGGACTATCCGTCACCTTAAGCCCGAGTTGATACATTACACTGTGCTAACTCCATCAATTGAATAGTAGGTTCCATCTAGTATTGGGTATATTATTTCCCCAATCACTATGTTTGGCGTTGAAATCTCCGCCGATAATAAAATAGTTGTCTTCCAATTCGAGCCTCAGAAATTGAAAAAGTATCTCGAGCTCTGAGATAAATAAGGTGGATTGAGTAGCCTTAGGCGCATAGACAGACACCATGTACAACCGCTTTCCACTACGGAGGGGGATATACACGATGCATGCTTCCAGCACCTGGAACCTATGTACTACACGACTGTATACTATTTTAAACCGCATACCTTTACGTACGAAAATTGCAACGCCACCTCCCTGAATGGAGTTGGGTCGGTTTCTTCGTACTATTTTATATCTTCTGTGACTCATTTTGTGTCTTTTAGTAAGCTTAATTTTGCTAACCAAAAGCACATCAGGGGCTTGGTCTTTAAGCAACTTAAATAGTGTGGCTCTTCGTTCGAGCCTAATCAGTGAATTAACATTCACTGCAAGGACCTTCGGGGTTTGTTCTGCCATGTATGTACCCACTACGGCTGTAGGTGTGTTAGGCCCGGCAGCAGCGCGTATATTTGAACTACCAGCGTAGCTTGTTCTGTTATCTGACGTTGAAGCTGAGCCATCTGCCCCTGAATTGAGAGTAAAATAGCTAGCATGTCAGGGCCTGAGAAGCTACCCTTGTTTTTTGTACCGTATTCTACCTGCCGCTATTTGGGCATAGGTAATGTGGTGTTTGTGCCTGCACGAGTGGTCGTTTAACTTCCACTTTCTGCTGCCGAAACAGATTTACTTTTTGTATGTATTGGAATTTGTGAAAACCCCGATAGTTTACGGTGTGTCCCGTGTTCCTGAATAACGCACGAGAGAGTTGGCTTTTTTCAGACGCTCTGTCCTTACCTAGAGCACATTCCTCGGATTTGTGGTTCTTTCCGCACTTTACGCATCGAGGCTGCATTTCGCAGTCCGACGAGGCGTGCCCAAAACTTTGGCAGCTAACACATTATAAAATGTTTTCGCTCCTCTTCAATCTTCCCCAGTGTACAACCTGGTAGGCTAGGACTTCGATGCTCCTTAGACCATTAAGTTTGCTGTTGAATCAGGAAGAACGGTAGTGTCCGCTTCTCCCTTTTAGCTCTAGCCGTGACAAACGGCTTGACCCCACGAATTTGAGCCCTCTGCACTCTTTCTCTTTCAGCAGTGCAAGGAGCTCCTCCGGATCAGTCGACTGTTTTAACCCCCTCAGCAGCATTGTTTGCAGCTTCTCCCCCTTCGGGGTGTAGGAGAAGAACTCCGTCCTGGTATCCTTCAGTAAATTTTTAATTTTTTTTTAGAGCTCCACTGTGTTGCAATGGATCGCATGTCTATTAATACTTAAACGTTTTATAAAAAAAGTATTTCCTATAGCCGACTTACATAGGTCAATGGTGGCTTTTAATTCCATGTTGAAGGTGTTGATTGGTGGCACCCTTTGCTTGATTTTGGCACTGTTGTTTTTGTTGTTTCTGCTGTAGTTGCTTTTGTTTTTGTTGGTTTTCTTATAGTTGCTGTTTAGCTAGTTTTTTTGTCGTTTGCTTTACTTGTTGTTGCTGTTGCGGATGTTTTTGAGTTTTGGTTTGGGATTGTTGCTGTTGTGGCTGCTGAGAGCGCAGTGGCTCTTGCTTTTCCCTCGCCTTTCTCGCTATTTGCTTAGCTTTTATGTCTAGAACTTGTTGTTGTAGCTGCTTTATGCTGTTGTTTATGTTCTCTACCTCTTCTTCTTCGTCATCTGATTCTGAGACAGCTAGACAGGCGAAGTTATTGTGGGCACCCATGGAACGGCCTTCACCAAAGTCGGAGACGTAAGGGTATTCAGCTTCCACAGGTGTGTCCTTCTTCCTAGCTGCTGTAGTTGATGTTTTCGCCTACCTCCTGGCTTCAACCGGCAGCTTTTCGGTTGAAGCTGATAGGGAAAGTCGTTTAACAGTTAGAGTTGGGCGAAGCTTCCTCCTTCTTTTTACTGTCCCTCCGCTTTCTGATGTACCTGGCTGGTCCGACATTATTGCCTCATCGGCTGATTTGATCACGCCATACATATGGCTGATGGATATTGTTACTTCCACTAGGCCAACTTGCCTCTTTTGCGATTTTTGTCAAACACTTTACTTTTACTATGTGCACTGTTCTAATTCACAAGAAAATCCGAAACACGTCTATTCGCCTCGATGGTCGATGGACGAATGGTTACCATTAAAGGGTTCAGGAAACGGCCCAGTGATGTCGATGGCTATTCGTTCGAATGGTGCTCTGACATTGTATTGTTGCATTTGTCCACGTGGCTCCACTTTTGGACCCTTGGTAGCCGCACATCTTAGGCACTTTTTGCACTAATTCTCGACATCTTTTTTAGCGCTTAGTCAATAGAAACGTTCCCTTACCTTTTACAATATCTTGTTTATTCCCAAATGTCCTCCTGGGATTCCGTCATGTATTTCGTGGAGTACTTGGCTGACTCTGGACCGTGGCACGATTAGCTGCATACGAGATGTTATCCCATCTACACTTTCCCATTTTCTCTTCAGCAATCCATCTTCCACACAAAACGAGTCCCACTGTGTACTCTGAAGACCCAGTATGCCTTCAGAGCTCCGGTCTGATATCTACTGCCAGTTTGGACTTTCCTCGTGTTCCTTCCAGGCCAATATTGGTTCGATGTCATTGTCTGCTTGTTGAGAGGAACGGATTTCGTCTATACTCCAACCCTCTATTGGCTCATTCCTGATCAATTGGATAGTGGCCTGTTCTTTCGCCTCTTTGCGGTAGCAGTGTTTGCATTTTACTCCGCATGGTCGACAAGAGAGAGCATCAGCATTTGAGTGGAGTTTTCCCTTGCGGTGTTGCACTTCAAAGTCGTAGCCCTGCAACTGCTCGATCCACCTTTCAACTTGGCCTTCAGGATTCTTAAATTGGAGTAGCTATTTCAGAGATCACAGCTCCGACCCCAACATTGTTAGAGTCTGCGCCCATGATGATCATTTTTCAGGGCGTGGGGTAACCCAAGATGGGGGCTTTGCACAGCTGTCGCTTCAGTTCTTGAAATGCTTTTTCACATTCTCCAGACCACCTGAACTGTCGCCCTTTTTCCGTAAGTTGATGCAGGCTCTTTGCAATACCAGAAAAATCCCTTACGAACCTTCTGTAGTACGTGGCGAGTCCCAAGAAGCTTATCAGTTGGTGTTTATCTTTTGGAGAAGGCCAACTTTTCACGGCTTCGATTTTATCAGGATCCGTTCTTACTCCTTCCGCTGATATAATGTGACCCCGATATTTTACTTCCGGACGGAACAATGCGAACTTTTCTATGTTGAGCTTTAAATGAGCACTTCGCAGAATCTCAAACACTTCTTTTAGATTTTCGCGGTGCTCCTCGAACGTCTTACCTATGACGGTAACGTCGTCCAAATATACTAGGCAGGTTTTCCAGGTGAGACCTTGCAATGTTCGTTCCATTAGTCGCTCGAAGGTGGCCGGTCCAAACGGCATCACTGCAAACTGCCAAAGACCGCTTCCTGTAGTGAAGGCAGTTTTCTCACGATCCGTACGATTCGTGCAAAAAAACACAGCAACGGAAATGCCTTTTTTAGTAGATAGCGGATGTGCAAAGGAAACACGGCTGTTGTATTGACTGATGAACTGTGTTCAATCACTAAGCTGTATGCGGCCATAGAATAAGAACGTTTTGTAAAAAGTGTTGTGATTTTCTAATGAATGTCTTTTTGGCAGACTAATTAACTGAAAATGATTAAAATTTGTGTGTGACCCTCAGGAAAATTAGTTGTAAATGCCATCAAGTACTTTGAGACACATAATACGACTAACGTGATCCAAACGAAGCCGCCTCAAAAAATTGCAAGTGCTGCCGAAGACCGTGTAATCGTAGCTTACGAAATTCCTACAATAGACGTTTGGCTAACTAAACGCCAAGTGTCTATTAGAAAATCACTTGGAGCCATTTGCCGCCTATAATTTTCTATAAATTTAACATTTATGCATGACTACGATCCTAGTTATCAAGTCAAATCCATATTTTTACCATGACCTACACGAAGTCCAGGATCTGTGAGACAATGTGGAGTTCTACATTAACGAAACTTACAAAATTTACATTCCATCAGATTGGGGTATAGTGGCATTGTCCTTGTCTTATTTATTTCCAGATATTGACACACTTTCTGGAAGACTTTTGATTCAAAGTTTAGCGAATAGAAACGTTCCTTAAGCTTCTCCAATGTCTTGTTTATTCCGAAATGACCTCCTGAGGTTCCGTCATTTCATTTCTGAATTGTGTAACTCATCTGAATTCCATTAACTAATCTTGCGCTTTCATCTTGTCATCTTGGTCTTTCCTCGTGTTCCTTCCAGGCCAATATTGGTTCGATATCAGTAACTGTCTGCTGGGAGCAGCGGTTTTTTTGTTTTATTCCAGCCCTTTACTGGATAATGACCAGGTCATCAGTTTTTGCGTCGAGCTTCCCCCTGTGGGTATGTCACAAATTCTACGCTGGTCGTGAAAGGTTTTCGCAAACCAAAAGAAAAATCTTTTCGCGCAGAAAATTTATTTTTCGTTTTTTTTCTTTGCGAAGCAGAAAAGCTTTTTGTTTGCTCATCGCAAAAAAGATCAACATTTTTTTGTATGGGGATGCGACATCTGGGTAAGTTCACTATCTGTGCTTGTACACACGAAATAAATAAATAAATGAATGAATCATTTTTTGCACGATTAATTATGTTATATATTTTTTGCCGGTTCATACCAAACATCTGCGATAACTCTGCTGCACTTTTATTTATATAGTGGTTATAGTAAACCAACTGAAATACGTCACTTGAAACTCTTTACCAGGCATTTTTAATTACTTTTCACATTAAATATTTCTTCGGCGGATAAACAAGAACTGAAACAATTTAATATTTTAGTATTAATATTTTTTAATATTATAGCAATATTATTTCAAGGGAAATAATCCAGTTGGTGATAGTGAAAAGTTGGTGGCAATTGACTTGGATCTTAAGTTGTAATTGAAGCAGGATAAAGTACAAGAGAGTAATTGCAAAAAGCTCTCAGCATTCGTTCACTTCCAACAAGCGAAATAGTCCTTTTGAAATATTTTGCTAGGAGTTTACATATACTCGTACTATACATACCTACATATATTTATATGTGCAGGATTCCATCTGTGCGATTTTGCAGTCACATTTCACTATCTGTATTGATTTGTTTAACCATATATTAAAAAAAAACAGTATTCACTAAATATATAACGGAAAAATAACAACACAACAATTTCTTCGTGTTTCACTAGCGCTTTCATTACACGACCCTATTTAAACTAACCCATCTTAACATTTCACAAACACTTATTTTGAAACTCACATATTTTTTCTCGACTTTAACCTTATACCTATTAGCACAGATAATAAATCTATACAGACGTCTCATTCTTATGGGAAGTTGTGTCCTATGAAAATTAAATCGAGCTAAAAAAAAAGGCTTTTTAAAAAGCTGCAAGTCCTTACAAAGTGTAGAAAAATCATTTTATTTCTTTTCGTTTTTTTCTCTTGCCACTTGTCACTCACACATGCAAAGTCGTTTATCTCCTCTCACACTCCTATGCAAAAACAATACGTGAACGAAAGAAATAAATAAAAAAAAAATATTCGCGAATCTCAACTTGAATGGACTACGATTTGCGAAGGCATCATACGTTGATGTTGCTCAGTATAACGTTGCACCACACTATAAAAGTGATTGGTATTTGAAGCACGAGGTGTTAAGGTCTAATACATGTTATGGGGTATTGGAGTGTTGCACCGCTGGAAACAGCTGGCGAAAGATCGGTTGAGGTCCTGGTCCACCCCGGACTGTAGTGCCACCTAAGTAAGTAAATATATTGAAAGTATTTTTCCGACAGCTATGAATGAACCACATTTCAACCAGCAAAATCAATACCATGTAGAGTATGATTTTGTTCCTTGGAGTAGGGACTTTGGATCCAATTTGTAAAACCAGACTGAAGTAGCGCTGTTTGCCTAGGCTTATTCTGGTGGTAATCTTCGACAAGGTGTCATTTGTGGAGTTTTCATTAACCCAGAGGAAGGGGAACTCCTCTAAAATAATGAGTGCTTACAGTGACAAATTGTACAATTTGGTAGACGACGGGGCTATCTTTACTCGACAAAATGTATTTTACAATGGCGGCAGATTTTGGCCATCCTGAAGTGTATATATCATTGACGTATCCCAACAGTTTTGCAGATCTTTATTGTGCCTGTCTGCGGTTACATAATACGAGTACTTTAACATGAGATTGAAAAAAACATATTATGAGAGCGTATCTATTTGCCGGAAACTGGTGGAGGTTTGGAAAAATTCTGAGGTTTTGTTTCTAAGTTGTAAGGCGCATCGAAAATTTTCTAGTGTGATGCGACACTAACCGGATAAGTTTTCTTGGGACCCCGAATTAGGCCATCACATTATAAAGCCTAGTACAATGCATGCTGTCATAAGCATAGGTGACGTATTGACTTGGAACCGGCTAGTTCTTTCCAAGACTTTCCAGGCCTGAAATCATACTGCTTTCCGTAAATTTTTGTGGACCGAAGGGATTTTACACGTTTACTCAGTACACTGAATAGAATTATATAGCCGACACTATCCATCGTCATGCTACACAAACGGACGAGTTTGACAGGGATGTCAAGACTAGACGTCGCTCTATATAACTCGTCTCTATAAATGCTGTCATAGGCAGCCTTAAAAGCGATATGTTGGGTATCGATCTAGACTTCTTGGGTTTTCTCCAGGATCTACCGGAGTGTGGAAATCTAATTGATTGTGGACTTTCCTGGCGTGAAACCGCACTGATAGGGTCCAACCAGGTTGTTTACGATGGCTTCAATCAAATCAATCCGAGAAGAAACATGTTTTTATCAGTGGTTTTGTCAAATATGGCGGACTTGGCCCCTTCCGACTTTTTTTTATTCCCCAGACTCAAAACGTACCTTAACATTAAGGGTTCGGCACGGTAGAAAATGTAAAAAAAACTACGACCAAGGCTTTAAAGTCGGTGTTAGAAATTACCTTCCAGCATTGCTACGAAGAGTGGCAGGATCGTTGGAATCGCTGTGTACTCTCTCAAGGGATCCACTTTGAAGGTGACAATTCATTGTATGTTTGATACATTTGCTTTAATAAATCACCCTCATTACTTCTGGGTCATACCACGTATATATTCCAATATATGTACATAGTACTCGTATTATCTATACTGGGTGAGTTTTTTAACTTGAGACATCCAAATTACTCGAAAAATTCGCGATATTTCGAAAAATGTTTCAGATAAAAGTCACAAGGTTCTGAAGGGGACATAAGATGGTGACCACGGGTTTGACCTTGAGCCCCATTTCCAAGGTCAAACGAAGTTCACTTTTGATTTTTTAATGGAAACCCCTATTTTTTTTATAGATTCGTAATCTGCGTGAAAAATTACAATTCTTTTACATGAAGCACTCTGAAACATTTTTCGCGATATTTCGTACTTTTCGAGTAATTTTGATGTCTTAAGTTTTATGGCGCCCTCTGACGGGAAAAGAACGCATTTTTGAAAAAAGTGTTTTATGTAAAAGAATTGTAATTATGAAGCTGTCAAAAAAAATAGGGGTTCCCATTAAAAAATCAAAAGTGACCCAGTATATGCGGCAAGTGGATCTCAAGTTGATCCCGCAAAAATTTGTGTCCGGCAGCTGAACGAAAAAAGGTGCACTGCGAAATCCGTTTTTCCTCTTCGGTGTATTCATTTTTACCCTGTCATAAGATGAGCTTCGAAAATGTCATAGCATTTTGATGAAATACCAAGCAATGAATCGATTTTATCTTGAATGTTTTGCTTTCCAAGCACTTGTTACTTTTCCCGCCTTTTAATTGTTCTTTCTTACATACATACCCATACGCTCAAACAAAATACCAATTCATGAAAAATTATGTAATTTCCTGTTGCAGTCGAATGAAAACTAACAGCCAAGTCTTCCCGAAAGCCCTTTGCGCATGTTTTTCATATTTCTTGTGCCACTGGACACAACTTATGGTGAGAAAAAAAAAAACTCTTAAACAAAGCGAGAAAGAGAGAAAATAAAAAAAGCTTTATATTACTCCGAAAGCTCGTGTCGGCGGGACGCCAGTCGGCTAGCCGAACAAAAGTGAATCATGTTTTCTACAGGGATGCGACATCTGTATAGATTTATTATCTGTGCTATTAGACAATATAAATTTGCTTCCGCAAACGAGGTGTGAAAATCTATTTAGGAATGTGGGTAAAATAAATGCCACCTAGAGGCGCTGATAGCACTTTACTGAGTGTCAATTTACTTTAGTTTTTCTCGGGAAATTTTGCGATTGAGGCCAACGACTGATATAAAGTCTTGCAATCAATATCGGTTTTTCTCTGACAAATTTATTCCTTTTAGATTCAGATTGTACATTTTAATCAGATTAACGATTATATTAGGATTGTGACAGTATTTTTATTTTTTTTTCAAATAGGTATTCGTTTCTGGTTTCTGGTATTCGAAAATGGTTAGTTTAGTAAATTCTATTGAAACAAGTCATGATGATATGATTCATGCTGCTGAACTGGATTACTATGGAATGTATTTGGCTACGTGTTCATCAGATAATACTATAAAAATATTTGATATCAAAAATGAGGCGCACTTGCTTGTTGCAGATTTAAAAGGCCACCAAAGTCCTGTTTGGGAAGTTTCTTGGGCGCACCCAAAATTTGGAAACATTCTTGCATCATGTTCATATGATCGAAAAGTTATAATTTGGAAGAAAACTGGACTTAACTGGCACAAATTGTATGTATGTGATCTTTAACATTTACGTTTGGAACTGATATTTTTTTGCTTTACCAAGGTATGAATGCAACAATGAATCCTCAGTTAATTCCGTCTGTTGGGCACCGCCTGAGTTTGGAATGAATTTGGCCTGTGCAAGTTCAGATGGATCTGTTACGTTTCTAAACTTAAACTCAGAAAATAATAGTTGGGAGTGTGAAAAGATACCTAATGCTCACGCAATAGGATGTAATACTATATCATGGTGTCCAGGCTCATGCTTTGAAGCTAGCACGAATACATTTTCTGAAAGAGGAACAAATAAGCGACTGGCAAGTGGTGGTTGTGATAATTCCGTAAAAATCTGGATTGAAAAAAGTGAAAGGTGGATTGAAGAAACTCGCTTGGAGGCTCACTCCGATTGGGTCAGAAGTGTCGCCTGGGCTCCAGTTAATGGTGAGAGTAAAATGCAAATAGCATCCGCATCTCAAGATAGACATGTTATAATATGGACCACAATAAACATGATATCGTGGTCATCGATAATTTTGAACATATTTGATGACGTCCTTTGGAGTGTTTGTTGGTCATTGAGTGGTAAAATCTTAGCTGTAACGAACGCTGATAATAAGATTACTTTGTGGAAAGAGAACAATGAACATCAGTGGCTATCTATAAACGATAATTTACATAGTATGTAGATCATGTACTTTAACTGATTAAAGTGATTTCCTGGTTTTACTTTTACAATTTTTTGGCATGTGTAGTTTTTGGACATGCTTAATAATTTAGTTATTTAAACTGGAAAGAGTGCAGCACTTTCCAATACTTTACAAAATTGTAATTTTGTGCGGAAAATTTACAATGGCAGCCAGCAGCTTTTGTTTTTGCATTCATGAGAGAAAAAAAAATTACATAAAACTGTTCCATAGGCAGTTTTCTCACTTTTTGCAAAGCAACATTTTTTCTGTTTTTCATTTCAGAAACGAAATTTTAGTACCTTGGAATTTCTGTTACGACTTTTTTCCTTGCTCTGGAGACGAAAAGTGACGTAAACCCATTTCTTCAGAAACAAAATTTTGCTTCTCGTTTTCATTTGAGAATCTAAATTTCTCCCCTGGATTTTATGCCAAAATGTTTAAACGTCAAATAGTACAGGGTGTCAAACTAGATTTCTGTTTTCATGCAATCGGCTGAGTTTAATCAATTTATTATTCTGAGTGTTCAAATTGATTCGCAAGCAAATATATTTAAAATTAAAAATCCAAAAAAGTTTTTAGTGTTCCATTTGAAATAAAGTCGGAGTACAAAAAAAAGGCTTCTGACTAAAAGTCTTTCAACCCCTAGCACTAAAGTGGATTCTCGGGTGCAGCACGTCGTTTTTTTTCATATCATTCCATTTCTGACATATTTTTTCATTTTAGTTTTGATCGTTGATGAGAAAGGAAATGTGAAGAATAGGAAAAAAGGTATGTTTCAAGCCAACTGCTCAAATTGAAAAATTAAAAGTGCTTCGATTCAAGTGTTCCACTTGTCAAAAAGTCTTTCAACCCCATGACAATGTGAACACGGCGTTCATGGTATGGACTTTTGTCCCGTCGCCAATGTAAACAGGCACTATCTAAACAAAATATTAAAATAATACAATTTTTGGAACTACTCGTATGATAAACTGTTATATGGATTGATTAGCGATGGGAGTGAATTCCAAATTCTGACAGCATGAATGAAAAATAAACAATATGTAAAGGGACCGCCATCTAACGTTTTTTTTCAACTAGTGCTTATTCCGTGAATGGTAACACTTAGCTCATGTCTGATTTGACAGATAATTAGTTTTATCCTTCCGGTTAATAATGGAAAATAATTTCATTCAAATGGCTGCCTCGGTTGGCCATGCAGTAGCCTACACGATCGGTCCAATTTTTAAGCACATTATCGATTGTGTGCAGCTGTATTTCACGAATGGCTTCACGAATATTGTCCTTTAAAGCGTCAATTGTCTCTGGCTTGTCGGCGTAACACTTATCTTTTATGGCACCCCACAAATAATAGTCCAACGGTGTCAAATCGCAGCTCCGAAGTGGCCAAACGACATCAGCTCTGCGGCTGATAATGCGATCTTCAAAAACAGGGCGCAAAATGTCGAGTGTAGCTTCGGCTGCGTGGCACGTAGCGCCGTCCTGTTGAAACCAAATGTTGCCAATATCCTCCTCTTCAATTTTTGTGAACAAAGATTCGTTCAACATGTCCCGATAACGATCGCCATTGACTGTAACGGCCACTCCTTGCTCATTTTCGAAGAAAAATGGCCCAATTATGCCTCTGGACCAAAATGCGCACCATATAGTGACTCGTTTTGGGTGTATCGGCTTTTCAATGTATGCGTGCGGGTTTTCTGTGCCCCAAATGCGACAATTTTGCTTGTTTACATACCCGCCAAGATCAAAATGAGCTTCCTCTGAAAATATGATTTTTTTGGCAAAATCGGTATCTTCTCTAAGTTGATCGCAGGTCCACTTAACGAAGCGTAGTTCAAGCGTATGCACAACCATATTCGTTCAGCGGAAGGATAAAACTAATTATCTGTCAAATCAGACATGAGCTAAGTGTTACCATTCACGAAATAAGCACTAGTTGAAAAAAAAAACGTTAGATGGCGGACCCTTTATTTAGATACAGGCACCGAAAAAGAGTAATATTAATATTTTTTCTGCAACGATGAAAGACGAGTTTGTTAAATAAATACAATGGATTTATTGTTTGACGATGGATTGTTTATAATTTGTTGTATAAATATACAATGTATTGTTGCATTGTGCATCCTAAAAGTTTTTTGAAAAGTTCAGAGGTATGGATGTATCTTCGAAGACCATATACATAGCGGACTGCATCATTGAATGTTGCTTGTAATTTACGTTGGGAATGTTAATCTAAGGCGCTATAGATCACCTCAACATAAGTTATGATATGTAAGTGCCTGGCCACACAAGCGTGTGATTGAAAGGCATGCCATTGAACGAAGTGACTACACACAAAAAAAAAACGTCATTGAAATGAAAGAATTTTTGATAGAGAGAGGAACAGTGAAATCTGAAACGAACCATTTGTTTTGTGTTGCGTTCATCTGATGAGACCCTTCCATTATCGTAACACTTGCAAAATGAAAATTTACGTCAAAAACGATACTATCTGGAAACGAAACACTTATGGCCAGGTAGAAAGTCGTATTTGATGATGATTTTCGGTGGATTTTTGGTGCAATCAACCTTTCTCTTTCAAACTTACTAAAATTCTACCTGTTTCGCCCGACATGCCTTTCAATCCCACGCTTGTGTTAACAAGGCACTAATATTAATGTTAGTATGTACCACTTACGTCTAGTTTCCACAGGGGTAAAATACGAAATTAGCTACAATTTACGTAGGAAGGCATAGATACGGTAAATAATTCCATTAGTGTCATTAGGTATAAGCTGAGAGGTTGTGATCAACACTGAACGCTAAACCAATGCAGCATTCAACAGCTTTACTTTTGTTATTACTAACGAAAATGTCTGGTAAAGTGCTGACAATCAATTTTTTTAGATATATTCATTACCTGAGATTTATTTTGGTCAAGAGGTAATTCATTCCAGACCAAATTGAAATTTGCCTTAACAAGACGGTCGATTTCATCGATTTTGTGAAAGGTTTTTTCTAGGTTATCCTTGCAGTGATCGCGCCTTAAAAAGCACATAAGTGATCGCATGGATTACATATTGTAAAATGTTTGTGTGGATACAAATGATAGATCTTATTACTTTCAATACAGCTGCAATTCACAATTCAATCGTTTATCTCAACCACTTTTACTTTTCTTTATCTTTTACTTAAACCACTTAATCACTACTTGTAATTCACTCTTCAAATTCAACTGATGAACTGTTAACTGCATATTTTCGGTATGCAGATTGTTGCTGGTCTCGGAAAGCAGAGGTTTTGATTGGACAATAAAAATTGCTTTATTTCCTTTGTTGAAATTCAATTTTATTTTTTGCGAGAAACTACTTAATTCAGCTAATGTACATGTATTTAAATGGATACTTACATTCCTTACAACTTCTACTTGAAATCTCAAACGAAACCCCCGACGACTGCTCCAACAACCTACGCGACCAACTGAACATGAAAAAATGGGCGTCTTGCATGCCCAGACGTAAAGATAAAAGAGCACGAAAAAATATAGTAAAATATAATGAGAAGGAGAATGACAAATATAATGGTTACGATCTTCGAAAACAACATAAGAATAATACTTGATAAGTGTGTTCAGAGACGTCGGTGGTTCGCTTTTCAATCCTTCTTTTTTAATTCGACTTTAATCTTTTTAGAAATAATAATATAATACTCTACCAAAAGGAAAAAACAAATACGTAATCTGATTGCTGACATAGATTTTTATTTTCCTCTAACCTCCTTCAAGAATATTCTGTACCATCCAGCGTTCCATAGAAATAACTAATCTGCTAGAATATTCAATTTCACTCTCCATATCACACTGCTCCCTTCCTAAAGTTGTTCGTCCCGAACAACGTCGTCAATCGTCGCTGTCGTTCTGGCCACTTACTGAAGTAATCCATAACCACGAGGGTGTATCGGTTGCCATGGAGCTTTCGGGGAAACGGCCCAGCGATTTCGATGGCTATTCGTTCGAATTTTGCTCCGACATTGTATTATTGCATTCGTTCCTGCGGCTTTACTCTTGGGCCCTTTGTATCCGCATACCTTATGCACTTTTTGCTCCAATTTTCGACATCTTATTTAGCGCTTAGCAAATAGAAAGGTTCCATAACCCTTTCCAACGTCTTGTTTATTACCAAATGGCCCCCTGAGACTTCTCCTGAGTACTTGGCTGACTCTAGACCGTGGCCAGTGATATCTTGTGCCAGCTTGGTCTTTCCTTGTGTTCCTTCAAGGCCAATATTGGTTCGATGTCAATATCTGCCTGTTGGGAGGAACGGATTTCTTCTATACTCCATCCCTCGATTAGCTCAGTCCTGATCATTTGGCCTGTTCCTTCGCTTCTATTCAGTTGCAGTATTCACATTTAACTCCGCACGGTCGACGAGAGAGAGTATCAGCATCGTTTGAGTGGAGTTTTCCCTTGTGGCGCTGCACTTCAAAGTTATAGTCCTGCAACTGTTCGATCTATCTTGCAAGTTGGCGTTCAATGTTCTTAAATTGTAGTAGCCATTTCAGAGCTGCGTGGTCTGTGCGAAGAATGAACTTTTGTCCATATAGGTACTTGTGGAAATGCTTCGTAGCCAGAATTAAAGCTAGAAACGCGCAAGTTACGCAGTAGTTGCTTTCAGATGTGGTGAGTATATTGCTGTAACACGCAACCACATTCTCCTGACTATCATAAACGTTAGTGATCACTGCCCCGACACCAACTTTTCTAGCGCTTGGAACAACAAAAGAACATTGATGACAAATTTTAAAGGATAGCGAAGAATGTCAATGAAAAATTCGGATAAATGGACATAAAAGTTGAGCAACTGGCAAAAAACCTCGACACAGTGCGAAAACAGAAATTCCGAGAATTTTCTTTAACCGGACAAAAGAGAAAAGAGTTTAAACATTCCTCATTCGGTTACCACACCTCATGGTCTACTTATAAGAAGCAGTTTGAAACGACTACCTGTGCGAACAACTGGGACAATGAGGAGAAGTGCTTTGCCCTAACAATGACCTTTCGCATTGTACAGCAAGAGAATTATTTCATTTCATTTTCATTTATTTAGTATAAAGTATAAAAAGCAGATTGTACAAATAAGAGCTAAGCTCTTTTAACAGTACATATGACAAAAAAGTATAAAAGAGGATAGTTAAAAATAAATTAAAAATAAATTAATTACATCAGCTTAAAAAAAAAAAAAAATAATAATAATTGTTCGGCACTGGTTATTTTGTTTTACCGTGTTGTATTTAGTTGGAATGTATATCAACAGTATCAACTGTGTAGTTAATTAATGTACTGATTTGAAAACTGCGTACAAAACTGTGTAGAAAAACTGTATAGAAAAACTGTGTAGAAAAATATTTGAAATAAAACAAACTGTTTACTTGAACGTTATAAACTTGAAGATTTATTTTATGTAAAAATGTCTTGCTTTTATATTAATTTTGACATAAGGAATTTTATCTCATGAGAGAATTATCGTGAGTGTGTTTGTTTAAATATTTTATGTGTACAAATTTTCTATGTTTTTGTTACATTTGACAATTTTATTTTAATTTATATTTTTATCAACAACATTCTCCCCGCCGTGAACAAAGTTCGCAATTATTTTCTCCTTCGTACTGGAACACCCTTTGGCTCGATCATCTGCTACATTCTTGAAGATCTGCTACTTTATTGAAGACTCACATGAAAGGAAACCAAATTAATAAATTTTGCAAAAGGGACAGACAACACAAAACACATTGAGACACAAAAGTGAAAGGAGCACCCCTATACTTATATGGCTGAATGCTTATGCTAATGTTTGGCTATTGGTTCAATTGTATAGTGTTGTCCTCTTTGCACTACTTTCTTTAAAATGCATAGTTGAAGAAGAGTGCGTAATTCAATTGTGATGGCTGTCCATTGACAAGTTGTGCGTAATCTGTAATGGCAGCCGTGCGCGTTTTATTTAAATTTTGTTTTTTTTTTTTTTTTGCTTTAGTGCGGGAATTTGAATATAATTCGTTTATTTTCATATGTGTTTTAAAATCCAGGTGAGTGATGTTTCAATGTTATAATTTCATTAGTTTATTTATCCCTTGTTTGTTTATTATTGTGTTGATTATGTGTTGTGTACGCACTTTACCGGTGCCATTTGGTTTTTGTGTTGATTAATGTCTGTTTTTTTTTGTGATTCCCTTTTTTCTTTATTTTATTTTATTTAGTTTATGATTATTCTGTGTGAAATGTGTATTTTTATTGGTGATGTGTTTGATGCTTGTGGTTAGATTTTATACATTAAATTTTATTTTATTGTTTTGGGGACTTGTGTTTTGATTGATTGTTATATGGTTTGTATGTGTGTGTGTGTGTATGTGCTTTGGGCATGTGAATGACCCAGATAGGATTTGTGTAGAGATTGCACGTATGACCTATATTTGAGTTGAGCGTTTGTACACACATATATTTAGATCATATGTTCATGTTGTACGTATGTATGATAGTTTTGCAAAGTGTTGTGTAGATTTTTAAAAATTTTAGTGGACTGTTTTATGTAAATTTAGGTATATGTATTTATATTTTATATTGTAATTTTATTTTGATTTTATGGGCTTAATAAGATTTATTTAGTTTAATTGTTGAAGAGTTCAATTCTATTGCGTGTATGGGTGTATGAAATGTCAAAAGTGAAAATTGCATGAGATAGGGAATAAATTATTTGTTATTGTTTATTATTTTAAGGTTTTGACTTTAAATGAAACGATGATTTGAGTTGTGAATTAGCGGGTATTTTATTATTGTTTGAGATGCAGAAATTTGAATGTTTAACTATTTATGGGTTATTGTTTTGTTGTGGATTTTGTTAATTCGGTGATATTGATGTGATAGTTTTCTGATATGTAGACATTAGTTCAACTGTGAGATTTGTTGCATGATTTATTATGTTTTGTTGTGATGATGATTGAGATATTTGTCTTTAGATTTTGAATTTTATTTCTTATTTAACAAGTTTCGTTTTCTTGAATATTTGCAGCTAACCGTGAAAGCAGCACAGAAGACACATTGGAGAATTTGGGATTTAAAACTGGACAGTTGAAGCGGATATTGCCCCAATTATTTTCATGGACCAGGGGTTTGCATATGTGTATATGCATAAGTTGATGGGCCGGTAATTTTATATTTTGAGTTTATAAGTTTTTTTTTCTTTTTAAATTGAATATATTATTTGTTTTATTTTATTTATTATTATTTTATTTATTATTCATTTTTGTTATATTGAATATATTATTTGTTTTAGTTTTAAGTGTAATATATCGGTTTTTCGCGTTGCGTGCATTTGCATTATACTATGGAATAGTTTGTATTGGTCGCGTTACATGGTAGTGGACATATCTTAGTTATTGGCCTTTTGAATTCCCCTGTTTCAGTTTTTAACTTTACTACTCGGATTAGTTGGTCAGCTCCTGGATAAGTCTCCGTGATACGAGCTAAAAGCCATTTCGATGGTGGAAGCCGTTGGTCCTTTAGCAGGACTAAGTCTCCAACGTTGGGTTGCTTCTCTGTTTTCAACCACTTTGGGCGGTTTTGAAGACGAGTTAAATACTCACGGCTCCATTCCCTCCAAAACGATTGTAGTGAGGCTTGTAATCGTTTCCATCGGTCGATATATCCAATCTTTTCTGCTGCTAGGTCTGCTTCTGGCACAACGTTGTATGAAATGCCGATCAAAAAGTGCGCTGGTGTAAGTGCGGTATAATCGTCGAAGTTGTCGGTTAACGGGCAGAGGGGTCTCGAGTTGAGACATGCTTCTATTTGAGATAGAAGCGTGCTGAGCTCCTCAAAGGTTAACGCTTCGTTCCGGGCAACTCGTTTTAAATGGAATTTGACCCATTTCACTCCTGCTTCCCATAATCCCCCGAAATGAGGAGAAGCAGGAGGATTGAAATTCCATTTAGTTCCTAATTTGCTAATTGAATCGGCGATCTCATTGTAGTTGTGCTGGGCAGTCTTAAGCATTTTCAGCAGCTCGTTGAAGATATCAGGAAACATTTCCTGTTGCACCATTCGTACAGCTGTGTGCAAGCTAGATTTGATTTCACTTGGTGACAAAACTGATTTTAACTTTGAATTTTCTGTTTTCCGTGTGTTGTTGGTAAATCTTTTCTCATAAGCCAAAATTCGTAAACAGTTTGTGAGTTTCGAGTGAGTTTGGATTAATTTTAAAATGTCATTTTCATTATTTATAGCGAGAAGAGTTTTGATTTCTCTTTTCTCTTCTTCTGTGTCGAGTTGCGTGGGCTGTGTTGGAATGGAAAATTCCCATTGTTCTTGAAGAAAGGCTGGTCCCTTCCACCAGAGTGTGTTATTTTTAAGTATTGAGGGCAATACACCACATGATACAAGGTCCGCTGGATTGAATTTGGTGGGGATGTGTCGCCAAATGCTGACATTCGTCAGTCTCTGAATTTCAGCTACACGATTTGCGATAAATGTTTTCCATCGAGTCGGTGGTGCAGATATCCAACTGAGGGTGATTGTGGAGTCAGTCCACGCATATGTTTTGATGTTTTGCACTGGGAGAACAGATATGGTGTAGCTCAGAAGCTTTGCTAGGACTACTGCACCACAAAGCTCCAATCTTGGCAGTGAAACCGTATTGAGTGGCGCTACTCTAGTTTTGGAGATGAGTAAATGTGTGTGTGTGATGTTGTTGCAGTCCAAAACTCGGAGATAGACCACAGCTCCATACGCCTTGATGGATGCATCACTGAATCCGTGGAGTTCCAACTGCTCATTTTGTCCTTGTGTGTTTACCCACCTAGGAATCTGGATGTCTTCAATCATGGCCAATTCTTGTTGAAGAGACAACCACTCTCGACGTACTTCCACCGGAATAGGGTCATCCCATGATAGACCATGTAGCCACAATTGTTGCATGATAATTTTCGCCTTAACAATGCAAGGCGAAATCCATCCTAGGGGGTCAAAGAGACGCGCGATCGTTGATAGGATGGTACGTTTTGAAACCACTTCATCGACGGCGAGCTTCTGAAATGAAAACATATCTGAACTAGGATGCCAATTGATTCCCAACGTTTTCGTGTGTTGTGTTGTTCCAAGGCTAAGAGAAACATTGGTATCCCGGTCTTCCTTCGGTATTAAATTCAAGAACTGCTGACTGTTGCTCATCCATTTTCTGAGATGAAACCCGGCGGAAAGAAGTAGCTTCGAAATTTGTTCAAATTTTTCTTTAGCTGCATGGATGGAATCTGCCCCAGACACGAGATCATCAATGTACATATCCTTCCATATCATTTGAGCTGCTAGTGGGTATGTTGCCTTTTCGTCATCAGCGAGTTTCTGCAGCGTACGATTTGCCAGATATGGAGCAGGAGATGTGCCAAACATTAAGACCTTTACCTTAAAAAGTTTGATTGGAGTTGTTGGATCCTCTCGCCAATATAGAAGTTGGTAGTATGCATCATCTGGATGAATCTGGATCTGGCGATACATCTTCTCGATGTCTGCTGTAAAGGTAATTTTGTTTGTTCTCCATCTTAAAACAATTGATATAAAATCCGTCTGTGTTTTAGGTCCCGTCATCAGATGATCATTTAACGAACTACCCTCCGCAGTCTTGAATGCAGCGTTGAAGACCACTCGCAGTTTAGTGGTTGTGCTCGATTCCTTGAAGACGGCATGATGTGGCACAACATAATGGAACGGCGATTTAAGTGTGGGGTCCTGGATGATGTTCACTTCCTCCATCTGGTTGAGCTGTAAGTATTCCTGTATACATTTATTGTAGTTCTTGTATAGTGTTGGGTTGGTAAGCAGTCTTTTTTCCTGCCTATAGAACATACTTAGGCTATTCTTTTGGGTTGAAATAAGTGCTGGACGCTGACCTCCTTTGAAAGGGAGTGCAACTTCGAAACGCCCTCCCGGCAACCGCTTGACATTTTGTAAAAAATGTTCTTCGCAAGCAATTTCTTCTTTAGTCAGGGCCTTTTCGAATGGTGATTCCTCAATTTCCCAAAATTTCCTTAATTGGGTGTCTATGTCGGAAAATTGGGTGAATACCTGAATTGAGGGTGGTGTTTCGAGGGGAACTTTACCTAATATTACCCAGCCAAACTGGGTTTTTTGGGCGATGGGTGCAATTAACTCTGCTCCTCTTATAATTTCAGGTAAAACCGCCTCACAAAATATATCATTTCCCAACAGTAAGTCGATACTGGAGGGTCGGTTAAAGGTAGGATCTGCTAATTTTAGACCTTGTAGGTGTGCCCATCTATTTGGATACACCTCGCGACTCGGCAAAAACCCTGTTAAGGTTTTATATACGTAACCTCGTGTCGAAGTCCTAAAATCTGAGTATTTGGAACCCAGGTAGAGTTCCACAAAGTTTTGACAGGAACCATTTTTAACTTGTCCTAAAACTTGGACATCAAAACACGTTTTGTGTTTTTTCAACCTTAAAAGTTGTACCGCTGATTCGGTGATAAATGATGCTTGTGATCCAGGATCAAGCAAAGCTCGTAGGCTAATATAGTCGCCATTAGCAGATTTCACCTTGACGATAGCTGTTGCCAATAAAATTTGTGTGTTGGTATGGTCGTTATTGTGGAAGCAGTTTGCCGATGACTGTTGTTCATCAGAAGGGTTAAATGAAGCTGCATTTGGATTGTTTTGGGTTGATATATGGTGTGTTTGGTATTGGTATTTATTCTGTGTGTTTGGGTTTTGGGGCATAATTGTATTATTATTACTATTATTTGGGTAGATATGAGTGGATGGTTGCGACGATGCTTGAACAGGGGGGAATTGGTTAGTGTTGTGTATTTGATTAGAGTGAGAGAATGATTGCTGTGTGTTGTAATTTGGTTGTAACTGATTAGAAGGGAAAGCTGATTGTGGGTGAGGCTTATACAGATTTGAATTGTTGTTTGTGTCAAAATGAAGCATGGAATTGTGACGCTTCTTGCAAAAATGGCAGGATTTGTTGCTCGGACAACTATTTGTTTTGTGGCTATAAGCCAAGCAATTAAAACAATTACCTAATTGTTTAACAACACGCTGCCTGGTTCTTACATCCATATGTGAAAATTTGTTACAGGTTCGCAATGAATGAATACCTTCGTGGCAAACCTTGCAACTGAAATTTTCCTTTGCCACCGTATTGGTATGGAAGACGTTCTTGTGAGACCTTTTTTGTGTTGGGGGCTTTGTATTTTGTTGCTGATCCACTATCTCTAGTGTTCGGAATTTTGTCTCTAAAAACTCAGAAAATTCTTTGAAAGTAGGAATTTCCTTTTTTGTCCCCAGAGAAGACTCCCACGATGACTGAGTTGATTTCGGAAGTTTCTTTAACAGCAAGAATATGATAATTACATCCCAATGCTGCACTGGCAAGTCAAGATTCTTCAGTGAATGTAAAATTTTCGTCGAGTTATCCAAAAGTTCACGGATTCCGATGGCAGATTCTTCTCGGACGACTGGCAGATCATAAAACAACTTCAATTCCTGGTTCACTAAAATCCGTTTGAAATCATAGCGGGATTTTAAAAGTTCCCACGCTTGGTCGTAACTAACGTCGTCCACATTGACGTGATCAAGTAATGTACCAGCACTTTCTTTACAGCATGATTTTAAATAGTGTAATTTTTCTATTTTAGATAATGATGTGTTGCTGTGTACGAGTGAAACGAATTGGTCGTGGAATGAACGCCAGTTTTCATATTCACCTGTAAATGAAGGCGGATGGATTTTCGGAAGGTGAACCTCATGGGACCTCTTAGACTCTGATTGTTGTGAACACTCTTCAGGCTTTGTTTGAGTGGATGTTTCCAGTTTCTGCAGCTCATCTAAAAGTTGTGACTTGTACAGAACGTATACTTCTTTTGCCTCATCATATGTAAAATCTAATTGTTCCAAAACTTCTTTCTCAATCTCCTTATTATCATAAATTATCTCATATCTTTTTTCAATATTCGATAAATTAATTTCTAAGAGATCGAGGCGCGTGCTAATGTAATTTTTCGTACGGCGAGTAGGGCTTACGGTCTTTTTAAAATTTTCAAAGTCTTTTGAGACTTGATTGCAGGTTTTTACAAATAATTTTGATACACCCATGTTTTTTTTTTTTTTTTTTTTTTTTTTTTTTTTAATAAATTTAAAAATACTATTGTATATATTATATGCTTATGTGCAAATAAGTAACGATCAGAATGTACTCACTTTGATTTATATCTTCTAAATTATTGTATTGTATCCCTCCTTAAAAGCTCTCCTTTAGAATCCTTTTGTTGAGTCCCACTCCGTGGATTTCTTCCTTTCCAGCTCTGATTCCTCACTTGCAACTTGTATTTATAAAATTAATTTTTTTTGTAGATTAAGGGGCCACCCACTGATTTAATTATTTAATTTAAATTTTGTAATTGTTTGTAAATTTAACACCATACACCAAAATGTTTGCTGATTATGTTTTTCCTATGGCTCAGAAGGACCAAAATGTTCGGCACTGGTTATTTTGTTTTACCGTGTTGTATTTAGTTGGAATGTATATCAACAGTATCAACTGTGTAGTTAATTAATGTACTGATTTGAAAACTGCGTACAAAACTGTGTAGAAAAACTGTATAGAAAAACTGTGTAGAAAAATATTTGAAATAAAACAAACTGTTTACTTGAACGTTATAAACTTGAAGATTTATTTTATGTAAAAATGTCTTGCTTTTATATTAATTTTGACATAAGGAATTTTATCTCATGAGAGAATTATCGTGAGTGTGTTTGTTTAAATATTTTATGTGTACAAATTTTCTATGTTTTTGTTACATTTGACAATTTTATTTTAATTTATATTTTTATCAACAACAATAATAATAATAATAATAAATTTAGAGCAACTATGTAGAGTCGTACAAGTACTATTCTACTAAAAAAGTTTTAAATTATGGTAGAGAAAAAAAAAAAAAAAAAATAATAATAATAATAATAAATAAAAGTGTAGGCTGTATTATATGTTCATATTTACAAAATTATTGATATATGCCTGTCTCCTATATGCCTCAATGATCTCTAAAAAAACCAAGTAAAAAATCATTAAAATTTTTTGTTCCAAGTGAGCGCCGGATTTCAGATGGAAGCGAGTTCCACAGTCTTACGGAGTGAACAAAAAACAGACGGCTACATTCTACATAGAAATAATTTGGAGGATTAATTCTTAAAGTTCTAGATGACCTCGGAAACTGTATCTTACGGTATAGGTAATATGGTTTCTTATTGGTTATCAATCGTGCAATGGATAGGCAGTTGCGGTAATTCAGGTAGTTTAAAAGTGAACACCCTAAGATGGAATTCCTAAACCTGGAAATATGATCAAACTTGCGCAGGTGGAAGACATATCTAATTATGGAATTAAAAGCAAGTTCCAATTTTCTAAAGCATACTGAGTCTAGTGAACTGTAAACCAAGCAAAAGTACGTAATATGTGGCACAAGAAGAGATCTTACTAGTTTGAGTCGAAAGTCAGTCGGTATATAACGGGCGGATTTCCACAATAATCGCAGTCCAGCGTAAATTTTCTTTATTACAGCGTCGATATGGTCAGTAGCTGAAAGAGAATTGTTAAGAATTATGCCAAGGTTTTTGACTGTTGTAGAAAAACGGATTTTTTCGGTAGACAGATAAACATCTGGGTATTCCTCAATTTGTCCAATTTTCTTACCAATTGGTAAGCACAAAGTCTTTTTAGCATTTAATTGAAGCCCATTTAAGGAAGCCCAAAGTCGCACTGCCTCCAGATCTTCATTTAAATGGCTGACACAACTTTGTATACATGTTCGCGGGCTGGAAACGTATAATTGGACGTCATCAGCGTATAAATGTACAGTCGCATGTTTACAAGCTAGGGGTAGGTCATTTATGAACAGAGCGAAAAGTAATGGCCCGAGTATTGAGCCCTGCGGGACGCCACAGTGAAGCCTGAGCATGCTTGATACTTTGCCATTCATATGGACCTGTTGATGTCTACCGCTTAGATAATTTCTAATCAGTTCAACAGCTCTTATTCCTAAACCAAACCCATTAATTAGCTTCCGACAGAGCTTTTCATGATTAACCGAATCAAATGCCTTTGAAAAATCCAAAAGACATAGAAAGGTTACATGGGACTTGTCAAAGTTTAAACGAATGTCATCAATTATTTTTACAAGTGCAGTGGTACAACTGTGACTTTTACGATAAGCAGATTGATGTTGGCTTATTAAATTGAGTGAGTCTACGTGTGTCTGAAGTTGATTCTTTATGACGATCTCAAGAACCTTAGACAAACCCGGGAGAATGCTTATTGGGCGAAAGTCGGCCAATTCAGAAGGATTTGAATTCTTTGGAATAGGTATCACTTTTGCAAGTTTCCAGGCTGGGGGAAAACAAGATTTAACAATGCAACAGTTATAGATATGGGTGAGCGTATCTACCACATGCAGCAGTATTATTTTGATGAACTTCAGTGAAATACCATCTATACCTATAGCGGTAGATTTAACAGATTTAACAGCAAAAATGATATCAACGCTGTTAACAGTTTTAAAGGAAAATGTTGGACCTGAGTAGGCTGAGGGTCCACAGATTAGATCTGTTTCAGTTGATGGTATAGGATTAGGTAGAAAAGGTTCTCTTACAAAGAAACTATTTAGTAGATCCGGATCAGTTCTCTCATTGCTAGGAAAACATTTTTTGTCGGAAGTGATTCCCAGCTCACGCAATTTTTTCCAGAGATCTTGAGGTCTTGCATTGGTTTTAAGTTTGGAGGTGTAATAACGCTGCTTTTGTTTACGGGTCTCTGCAGTTGTTAAGTTTCTTAACTTAACAAAGGTGGCTCTATTTATAGATGTAGGATAAGTCTTCCATCTGCGATAGGCTTTGTCTCGAAGCTTCATGAGATTTTTTATATTTGGAGTAAACCAAGGGCAACCAGGATCCTTAACAACCACCCGCCTTATCGGTACATATTTATTGAAGAGCTCCAACACCATCGACTCGAATAAGGCAATTTTGTCATTAACGTTAGCGAGATTCCAACATAAATCCCATGGGTATATTGACGCTTCATTATGCAGAGCTGGTAGGTCAATATTATTGAAATCTCTGAAGAGCACCTTCCTGGGAGGAAGTACAGTATTCATGCGAAGGTTAAAAATATTAGGTCATGAGATGAGTTAAAGCCGGGTACGGATATTTGATCGTGGAATAATACAAGGGTCGCATCTGAAACAATAAAGAAGTCCAAAAGTGAAGGTCGACAACCTACTCGGAAATGTGTCGGAACGGAGTTATGAACAATATTAAGACCACAGTTAATAGCAAGATTTTTAATGGAATTTGCTTTCTCATCATTTTTCAAAAGATTTTTATTGAAATCACCGCAAAGTATTATATTCTCATAACATGGGATAAAGGTAAGTAGCTCGGTTTCGATTTCTGTAAGAGCAATGTTTCGACTTGGTACGTAGATGCAACCAATAAAGCATTTTTGATTACGATCGGAAATTACAACAAACAAAAAATCACAGCACGAAGAACTTCCACTTCTTTTTAAAACTTCACATTTAAAGGCCGATCTATAATAAATTGCAACCCCTCCTCCCCTTGTGGATCTATCACCACGAAGTATTTCGTAACCGTGAAGTGCAACACATTTGTCATCATCGCCGAATCCATCATCAGCAAGAGGGATCAACCAAGATTCAGAAACACATATTATATCTACCTCTAACGAAGAAAACAGTTCCCTAAATTCATCGATACTTGGCTTAAGACTTTGCACATTAATATGACAGATTCTCAATCCAGAGTACCGGTTAGCAAAAATGTTAAGCATGGTTTGGCCGCTGTTAAAATTGTTCACATCTTCGACTAAGTGAATATCACCCATAAGAATCCAAGGAAACGACGCTTACAACAAAGATCCCAATGAATTTTACGACATTACAATTAATAATAATCATTTTGAAAGACAGGTGACAAACAAACATATCAACGGAAAACATATTTAAATACTCGATTTTAAAATAAAAAAGGACAGGAAATATAACACACCTACAATATAAAATAATATACGTTACATTATTTTTCATATATCTTTTAGTTATAATGATTTCTTAGCGCTCCAGCACGAAAGCAGATAATGTTGATTGGTGATAAAATATTTAAGTGAGTTTCGTTGTTGAAGTAATTTTTATTTCGTTGTCGTCCTTGCTCTTCCTCACGTGCACCAAGCCATCTCGAGTTCTTACAGAAAAGAGAATACCCTCTTTACGTAGTTGAAGAGCATAACGTAGTAAAGAACTGTTCTCAGGCGTGAGGCTCTCGTTGATGAAGATGCGGTTGTTTCCTGTACTGTTCTTGCTGCTGACATTGGAAGCATAAGAGAAGTCTTCAAGCTGTGCCAGCGTTAATCCCTTATGAGCACGGAACGCAGTTAACAGTGCACGTTGCTCCGTGTGCGAAGAGAGGCGAACCAGCAACGGGCAGTGATCGTCGTCAGCAGATTTAGGCTTTAGACGGAAAGCATCAAAGTGTGGTGAAATTTGGTGTCGTAACTTGTTGGCAATTATTTTCACCACTTCAAAGGGATTCTCACCAGGTTTTCGTGGTACACCGCGAACAATGACATCTTTGAGTCTTTCTTTTCTCTGAAGATCAGCTAATTCTTCTCTTATTAATTTGTTTTCCTCACGAAGTTCACTTAAGTCACTCTCAAATTGCTGGACTTTGGTTTCGAGAGAGGATATGGCGGCACTAAGTTTCTCGTTGAAATTGGTTTGGAATTCCTGAAGCAGTGATTTGAATTTTTGCAGCAAGTTGGCCTCGACTTCGTGGAGTTGCTCAGATAAAGATAGTTTTTTATCTGAGGGCTTGATGTTTACTTGATTTTGCTTTAATATGCTGCCAGCCGCAGGAGATTTATCCAATGTCAGTGGGGAAGCAAATGGTGACTTTTCTTTAAGTGATTGCTGGCGTGTATTCATTATGAATATTTCAAATTATTTTGCACAAATTAACTCAAGGTATTCGGCTGATTTCACTAGTTGGTCCGAAACAAACTTACTAAGACAACTTTTAGCAAAACTGATCAAAAAGAGGGTAAAAGCCAGGAGCGAGTTAAATACACGTCTATTCACTACACATACTCGATATATATTGCAAACAATAGAAATCGAAAAGCATAAAGATTATGTGGCTTTAGTACAGGCTGTCGAGAAGCGGTTTGGGTATAGTGTAGTCGTTACTCCCCATGTTACCTACGCCCAAATGGCGGCAGGTAGGTGAAATACGGTACAGCAAGCGAAGGTTACTTCTCAGTCCCCAGCGCCTAGAGCAATGGAACCAGCACCTGACATGCTAGCTATCTTGCTCTCCAAACTATCTTCGAATCGCTTGGAAGTAAGAAATCAGTGGGAACCGAACATACCGAAATACCGAACATTGTATTTCGACACCTCCCATAAGCGGGGAACATTTATATCACCCTGTTTAATAATGCAATGAATAATGCACATTATCCAGTACATTCCAAAACTGCGGTGGTACATTCCATCCGCAAAAGAGATAAAGATACTTCCAATCTTGACTTAGAAAAGACCCTCGCTACCGTTTGGTTAGAGGGACTTTTTTTCAAGCTGAGCAGTTTGGGCATTAGTAAACCTCTGTTGCATGTGCGGAGCGTCTCCGGTTCAGTAAGGTGGTAAGGAGTCGCGACAAGAGGGATGTTGCTCAGCAGCACCAGCAATTTTGTTGGCTTGTTGAAGGGGATGCTGTTTCGTCGTCGAACTCATCCAGTAATAGGTAGCTTCATGTGAAGCAAAGTGGGTCAATCAATTTTTTTTTTAGTCATGGCCGGCTTGCATACATTTGGGTAGGATTAAGTTAGATTAAAAAAAAAAATAAAAATAAATAAATAAAAAAAAGTTAAAAAAAATATATACATAAATTTGTATATATGTATGTACATATATGTAGGATGTGATCGCTCCATAAGGGAATTTCCTCCATAAGGGTATTTCCACCGATAAGAGAAGTAAAGAGTAATAAACGACGTCGGGACTAATTACATTCGACGAACAACGATAAGGGTGAATAGATCCACGAGCAGAACGCAATAGTGTTTTTTTTTTTGTTTTTTGTATTTCTTTTGTTCTTTGTATTACTTGTAACTTGTATTTTTTGTGTGTTAATTGGATTAACACTGACTGAACTGAATTAATTGGTTTCTTACTTGGATTGTTTTTCCTATAAATTGGTGTCAGAAGTGGGATAACGAGAAATTTTAAGACGAAAAAGACGAGTTCCAAGAACATAGGCTACGATGTAATAAAATAATAAAAAGGAGATAACAAATAGCGGGTGCGAGAATTTAACTGTAGATGTTGATGAGCTCACGATGCAACAGATTACTGAAACGCTGAACAGAAACGCTGAGGAAATATCATTAAGTGGTAGTAAATCTGAATTGCGTGAAAGGCTAAGAAATTTTTTGTCAGCAAAAATAATCGATGAAGTGGTCAATGACGACGACGACGACGATGAAATTGATTCCATGACGGTAGCCGAACTCAAGGCGAAACTGCAAGTTTTAAATTAAAGAAGACCGGTAAGAAAGCTAAACTTCAGTCCAGATTACGTGCAGCTCTAACTCAAAACAACGTGGAAAGAGGAGCATCGATTGCTAGTGAAATAAACGACGATGACGATGACGACGATAAAAATGTGTCAGTTTCAACTCACTCTGTTCGACAAAAACAATATGTCCATACATCGCCGCTCACATTTAAGGACGTAGAAGAACCTCTGGAAATATTCTCCGGTGAAGGGTCACAGAATGTGTATCGTTGGACTACAAACTTTGAAGAGGCAGCAGAATTTTGCGCTTGGTCTGGTGCACAAAAAGTAATTTATGCCAAAAGGTTTCTCCGTGGATCGGCAAAACTTTTCATTACATACGAAAACGAGGAGGTAAGTTCATGGAATAGCATTAAAAGAAATCTTACTGCAGAATTTTCAGAAAACATGAACAGCAAAGAAGTCCACAAACTATTGTCTAGCATACGTAAAAGAAGCGAAGAGACGTACCTGGAATACATTTATCGTGTATTAGAACTCGCTAGCCATGCCAACATGGAGCTAGAATCAAAAATCCAATACATTGTAGATGGCATTCAAGAGGATGACGCAAGTAAAGCAATTTTGTTTGGGGCGGAAACAATTAAAAAACTGCGGAAGAAATTCTAATTGTGTGAAGCATTTAAAAGTGCGACTAAAGCAAAATCCACAGACAAACATCGTCCAGTAAAGCAAACAAGCATTCAACAGATAACAAACCGATCGTCAACTGTTAAGAGATCTTTTGATTGCGGTACCGTAGCTCATCTGAGTAAAGACTGTCGAAAGATAAGGGAACAAAATGCCTTCAGGCATCGCGCTAAATAATGTCAGGTAGAAAATAAAAACTGTTCAGCGATATCGTCAGGAAGCCATAAAATGTTTAAAGAAGTGAAAATACATGGTAAAGTATACAACGCATTAATCGATTCGGGAAGTGATGTCCACCTCACAACTCCAAATGTGTACACTCAATTGGGTTTGCCAAAACTCACAACGAAGCTGACATCATTCCACGGAATTGGTTCCGGGCAAATGCAGAGGCTTGGAAGATTCAAAATAGAAGTCAACGTTGATGGCATTCCGATTGAGCTGGAAATTCATGTCGCTCCTGAAGGTATTATACCTTATCAACTCGTTTTCAGTAGTGATCTGACTTATGCTGTCGAAGTATGTCTTAAGCAAGGCAAAGTAGAATGCGTAGAAATACAGCCTTCAGAAAAAGATTCTGCACAATTAAATGACGAAACTGATCATGTGCATAAAATATTCAACATCAATGTGTGTTCAGATAATCCAGAGAGCGCATCTTTCGAGCACGTTCGAGACCCCATTCATCGAATACAATTCACCAATGTGATATATAATTAGAGTGCACATAAAACAGAAGACACTGGCGTCAAGATGCGTATCATATTAAAAGACGATTAACCTATTTTTCAGGTAGGTGAAATACGGTACAGCAAGCGAAGGTTACTTCTCAGTCCCCAGCGCCTAGAGCAACGGAACCAGCACCTGACATGCTAGCTATCTTGCTCTCCAAACTATCTTCGAATCGCTTGGAAGTAAGAAATCAGTGGGAACCGATGAAATACCGAACATTGTATTTCGACACCTCCCATAAGCGGGGAACATTTATATCACCCTGTTTAATAATGCAATGAATAATGCACATTATCCAGTACATTCCAAAACTGCGGTGGTACATTCCATCCCCAAAAGAGATAAAGATACTTCCAATCTTGACTTAGAAAAGACCCTCGCTACCGCTGTTTTTCAACGTTTCCGAAGACTTTTGAACAACGCTTGCAGGTCCACGAAATTGTTGGAGAATGGACCAGGGAAGGAGTTATCCGTGCAAGTACATCTGAATATGCAAGTCCGATTGTTTTGGTGAAAAAGAAGAATGGAAAGGAGAGACTTTGTGTGGACTATAGTCTACTCAGCAAAAAAATTATTCAAGACAGTTATCCATTACCCCTGATTGATGACCAAATCGACCGTTTACAGTCCGCAAAAATATTCAGCACATTTGATCTGCGAAATGGATTTCGTCATGTAGCTGTGGAAGAAGACAGCATCAGATATACAGCTTCCATTACACCCAGTAAAAAGTAAAACTTGAATCGTTTTTAACTGGCAAAAATGTTTTTTTCTCCATAGCTGTGTAGATTACTTGGGCTACGTAATAGAAGAAAAAAAGATAAGACCCTCCGAAAAGAAGACGCAGGCGGTAAAAAACTTTCCAACGCCAACAAGTGTTCAAGCCGTTCACAGTTTTTATGGATTAGCCAGTTATTTCCATAAATTTGTTCCAGGATTTGCAACAATTGCTCGACCCCTAAGCAATTTACTGAAAAATGATGTCAAGTTCGAGTTTGGTCCAGAAAAAATGCAGGCACTCCAGCAATTGAAGTTAATTCTGACGAACACTACAGTATTAAGAATATATAGCAGTGGAGCAGCAACCCAGCTTCACACTGACGCTTCGAAACCTGGACTGGGAGCTATTTTGTTACAAGAAGATTCTGAAGATTAATCGTTGCATCCAGTCTACTACGCAAGTTGGACGACAACGCCAGCTGAAGAAAAGTACACTTCATATGAGCTCGAGACCCGTGCTGTTGTGAAAGCCCTTAAAAAATTTCGCATTTATGTAATTGGCATTCCTTTTAAGATCGTTACAGACTGCCAAGCATTCGCTCTCACTATGTCTAAAGCAGTTATAAATCTACGAGTTGCACATTGGGCACTAATGCTTGAAGAATTTCAATACACAATCGAACATCGACCAGGAACATCAATGCGTCATGTGGATGATCTCAGTCGAAATCCCATATCTGTGTGTGTGTTGATAAGGCCATAGATTTCATATAAGTTCGTATACAAAGAGCGCAGGACGATGACCTAGAAGTAAAAGACATTATAAAAATCGTACCGAAGGGAAAGATAAAAAATTTCGTTCTAAAGGGTAAGATACTTTATCGAATTTATAAAGGAAACATATTGCTTGTAGTGCCAAAATTGATGCAATTCGAAGTAATAAGGCAAGCACTCGAGCAAGGAAATTTTGCTTGTAAAAAGAGTTTTGGATCCCTCGAAGGATGTTTGCATCCAATCGAAAAGTGTGATCGGCCTCTTGAAACGTATCATGTGGATCATTTAGGGCTGATGATGTCGACAAAAAATGTTACAACCACATCTTCGCCGTCGTCGATTTGTTTTTTAGAAATTTACTTGGCTGTATCCGGCTAAATCAACTACAAGTGAAGAGGTTATTGTACGCTTAAGAAGTCAGTTAGCTATTTTTGGTAATCCAAGACGTATCATTTCGGATTAAGGGACAGCATTCCGATCAAAAATTTTTGAAGAATAATCCGTGAAGAAAATATGGAACATTGTATGATCGTAACCGGAGTTCCACGTGGTAAAGGGCAAATTGAACGAGTGAACCACACAATTATTGCGGTTTTAACTAAGTTGACTGCGGACAAGATCGATCACTGGTATAAATTTGTTCCGCGCGTACAGCAGTTTATAAACGCTTCTTATTGTAAAATGTTTGTGTGGGTACAAATGATAGAACTTATTCTTTTTAATAGAAATCGCTTTATTCAGTACAGTTAGAATTCACTATTTAATTGTTTCTCTCAGTACAATCCAATTTCTCAACCGCATATACTTTTCTTATCTTTTACTTAAACCACTTAATCACTTCTCCTAATTAAAACTTCAGATTTCACTTTTGAACTCCTTTCCATACCTTGGGGATGCTGGTATTTATACTCGAATGACATACTTCGAGAACAATCCTCGCCATCCAGGGTCCCGTACAAGTTCCAATTTGCTAGAAAATTCGATTCCACTCTCCAGTCGTCAATGGTCGAGACTTTGTTATTCAAGTATCGAATTCTGGTCTCTGGTATCTGGTATCGACATTTTCTGCTCTGTGAATCTAGATGTCGCTGCTCACATTTAAGTGGTTATCACATTGCTCCCTCCCTACAGTTATTCGTTCAGAACAACTTCGTCATTCAGCATCCCGTTGAAATGACACATTCTATCCAAATGGATCACTTTCAATTTTCCTCGATCCCACGCTGGATCCGGTAGAACGTCATTCATGCGGGTTATCACCTTGTATGGACCTTCCCAGTCCTGTTGCAATTTTGGTGATTTGCCTTTCTTACGCTGGGGATTATATAGCCAGACCAGATCTCCTTCGTTGAAAGCGGAAGATTTCGCCTTGATATCGTACCTAGTCTTCATGCGGCTGCTTGCTAGCTTCATCTTTTCTCTGGTGTCTTCATGCAATTTACGAATCCTACTGCGCAAGTCATTCACGTACTCGTTCACCTCTTTGGGCTCCGTCGGTGGGGATCCGAATTTTGCTTCACTTGAGTCGCATTCGAATTCGAATGCGAGAGCTCTCATATTCAGACATCGGACGTCTGTTTACAATGATGCGTCAAAACACCACTCACCACCAACAAGCTCAAAATCAAAACATCAACAATTTAGCTGTCACGCATTGCGAGATGCGAGAGTTTTCCAGATTTTCGAAATTGACTGCGATGCTCGCTGCGAGACTTGCATTATTGTAAACGAACACATTGAATTACTCGTACATGTTACGGAAATATTTTTGACAGTTCATGCGCTCTCGTTTTCGAACAACGTATCGCATCTCGCAGTATTGTAAATGGGACTTAAGATCTCGGATGGTGTGTGTCCTGTTGTGCTATGGACCGCGTTTCGGTAGGCCGTTAAGAAGAGGGGTATGTATCGATCCCAATCCCGCTGGCAGTTGGTGACAACCTTAGATAAATGCTCATTCAAGGTCCGATTGAATCGCTCGACCATTCCATCAGACTGAGGGTGTAGTGGCGTTGTCCTTGTCTTTCTTATTCCCGAATATTAACATATTTCCTGGATTCAAAGTTTCGCCCTTGATCATTGGGACCCCAAATCTGCTCACCCAGTTCTGGACTATCTGTTCGGCTAGGGTCTTAGCCTCTTGATTTGGGATGGCAAACACTTCTGGCCACTTACTGAAGTAATCCATGATCACGAGGGTATATCGGTTACCATTAAAGGTTTCGAGAAACGGCCCAGCGATGTCGATGGCTATTCGTTCGAAAGGTGCTCCGACATTGTATTCTTGCATTTGTCCATGTGGCTTTACTTTTGGACCCTTGGTAGCCGCACATCTTATGCACTTTTTGCACCAATTCTCGACATCTTGTTTAGCGTTTAGCCAATAGAAAGGTTCCCTTACCTTTTCAAACGTCTTGTTTATTCCCAAATGGCCTCCTGAGATTCCGTCATGTATTTCATGGAGTACTTGGCTGACTCTGGACCGTGGCACTATTAGCTGCTGTTGCTTTTCCAAAAAAAGAGCTTTTCAAAAGGGGAGAATAAAAACGACTAGCTTTTGGTAATTTCTACGTTATAATAAATACTTAAAACTGAAAATCTTTATTTTAACTGCTTATCCGTGTCGTGACATATATTTGTTTTAGTACATGTTTTGTTTGTTTTGTAAATTATGTGTTAACATTTCTATGTTTTATTTATACTGATTACACTTAATTGAAATTCATAGATATATATAAAAATAGGTATTAACTGAGTTAATATTCGAACATATTCCCCGGCCGTGAACAGCGTTCGCAATCGTAAATGTCCCTGGATGCTGCCTTCTTCTGCTTATCTCACCACTTTCGTTAATTTGGTTAAATTTGTTCATGTACTCGTAAAAAAAAGAAATGGCATTAGAACAATTTATAATGCGCACTTATGGACGTGAACGAGAGGACATTGCAAAAGAACAAATGAAAACAACATTGGAGTAGTGCAGATTTTACGGCACATCTTCTTTCTTGATTGTCCCCATACTACAACTTCCGTAATTGGTGGTTCAAATCAATTACATAGAAGTGAAGTGAAGTGCGCGGTACAAATTTCGCTTATTTTTTTTTTGTTTTCTGTTGTTTTTTTTTTGATTTTATTGTTGTTGATCTGTTGCTGTGATTTTGGGTAAGATTAATGACTAAATTCCATTATTTCATTGATTTTGTTTTGTACTATTTTCAATGTTGTTTATTAATTTTCGTCTCCATTCGGTTTTTCTTTTTTTTTTGATTTCATTTTATTTGTTTTTCTTTAGCTTCAAGTATGTATATGGCTGCTGAGTGGGTTGATCGAACTGAGTTGGTTGTGCTGTTTGTATTGTCCAAGAATGGGATGTATGAAGTATGCGATGAATGAGTTCGCAGTAAAGTTGAGTGAATTTTATGTTTGAGTGGACTATGATTTTATCATTTGTAGTGTTGCCGCGGTTGACATTCCTGTAATTGTTGCCCCTTTTTTAATGTTATGACCATTTTAGTTTCTCGACTTGATTTGAGATTACACAATTTTATTAAAATGGTTAATTCTGCTGCTGAGTGTTGTGTTGTTGTTTTATCAGGAATGTTACTAATCATTTTAAATTATGTATTGGACTTTGCGAAGTATTTGCGGAAGTGATTGCCTCCTGGAGATCCTGCGATACTAGCGGTACGAGTACGGTCCAGGAGGGTCCATTTGGCGACACAATCACAGTTCCGCTTGATTTGGTATGATCGTTTTTTCACAAGAGAGAGTATCAGCATCGTTTGAGTGGAGTTTTCCCTTTTGGCGCTGCACTTCAAAGTTATAGTCCTGCAACTGTTCTATCTATCTTGCAAGTTGGCATTCAATGTTCTTAAATTGTAGTAGCCATTTCAGAGCTGCGTGGTCTGTGCGAAGAATGAACTTTTGTCCATATAGGTACTTGTGGAAATGCTTCGTAGCCAGAATTAAAGCTAGAAACGCGCAAGTTACGCAGTAGTTTCTTTCAGATGTGGTGAGTATATTGCTGTAACACGCAACCACATTCTCCTGACTATCATAAACGTTAGTGATCACTGCCCCGACACCAACTTTTCTAGCGCTTGGAACAACAAAAGAACATTGATGACAAATTTTAAAGGATAGAGAAGAATGTCAATGAAAAATTCGGATAAATGGACATAAAAGTTGAGCAACTGGCAAAAAACCTCAACACAGTGCGAAAACAGAAATTCCGAGAATTTTCTTTAACCGGACAAAAGAGAAAAGAGTTTAAACATTCCTCATTCGGTTACCACACCTCATGGTCTACTTATAAGAAGCAGTTTGAAACGACTGCCTGTGCGAACAACTGGGACAATGAGGAGAAGTGCTTTGCCCTAACAATGACCTTTCGCATTGTACAGCAAGAGAATTATTGCAATCGAAAAGCATAAAGATTATGTGGCTTTAGTACAGGCTGTCGAGAAGCGGTTTGGGTATTGTGTAGTCGTTACTCCCCATGTTACCTACGCCCAAATGGCGGCAGGTAGGTGAAATACGGTACAGCAAGCGAAGGTTACTTCTCAGTCCCCAGCGCCTAGAGCAATGGAACCAGCACCTGACATGCTAGCTATCTTGCTCTCCAAACTATCTTCGAATCGCTTGGAAGTAAGAAATCAGTGGGAACCGAACATACCGAAATACCGAACATTGTATTTCGACACCTCCCATAAGCGGGGAACATTTATATCACCCTGTTTAATAATGCAATGAATAATGCACATTATCCAGTACATTCCAAAACTGCGGTGGTACATTCCATCCGCAAAAGAGATAAAGATACTTCCAATCTTGACTTAGAAAAGACCCTCGCTACCGTTTGGTTAGAGGGACTTTTTTTCAAGCTGAGCAGTTTGGGCATTAGTAAACCTCTGTTGCATGTGCGGAGCGTCTCCGGTTCAGTAAGGTGGTAAGGAGTCGCGACAAGAGGGATGTTGCTCAGCAGCACCAGCAATTTTGTTGGCTTGTTGAAGGGGATGCTGTTTCGTCGTCGAACTCATCCAGTAATAGGTAGCTTCATGTGAAGCAAAGTGGGTCAATCAATTTTTTTTTTAGTCATGGCCGGCTTGCATACATTTGGGTAGGATTAAGTTAGATTAAAAAAAAAAAAAAAAATAAATAAATAAAAAAAAGTTAAAAAAAATATATACATAAATTTGTATATATGTATGTACATATATGTAGGATGTGATCGCTCCATAAGGGAATTTCCTCCATAAGGGTATTTCCACCGATAAGAGAAGTAAAGAGTAATAAACGACGTCGGGACTAATTACATTCGACGAACAACGATAAGGGTGAATAGATCCACGAGCAGAACGCAATAGTGTTTTTTTTTTTGTTTTTTGTATTTCTTTTGTTCTTTGTATTACTTGTAACTTGTATTTTTTGTGTGTTAATTGGATTAACACTGACTGAACTGAATTAATTGGTTTCTTACTTGGATTGTTTTTCCTATAAATTGGTGTCAGAAGTGGGATAACGAGAAATTTTAAGACGAAAAAGACGAGTTCCAAGAACATAGTCTACGATGTAATAAAATAATAAAAAGGAGATAACAAATAGCGGGTGCGAGAATTTAACTGTAGATGTTGATGAGCTCACGATGCAACAGATTACTGAAACGCTGAACAGAAACGCTGAGAAAATATCATTAAGTGGTAGTAAATCTGAATTGCGTGAAAGGCTAAGAAATTTTTTGTCAGCAAAAATAATCGATGAAGTGGTCAATGACGACGACGACGACGATGAAATTGATTCCATGACGGTAGCCGAACTCAAGGCGAAACTGCAAGTTTTAAATTAAAGAAGACCGGTAAGAAAGCTAAACTTCAGTACAGATTACGTGCAGCTCTAACTCAAAACAACGTGGAAAGAGGAGCATCGATTGCTAGTGAAATAAACGACGATGACGATGACGACGATAAAAATGTGTCAGTTTCAACTCACTCTGTTCGACAAAAACAATATGTCCATACATCGCCGCTCACATTTAAGGACGTAGAAGAACCTCTGGAAATATTCTCCGGTGAAGGGTCACAGAATGTGTATCGTTGGACTACAAACTTTGAAGAGGCAGCAGAATTTTGCGCTTGGTCTGGTGCACAAAAAGTAATTTATGCCAAAAGGTTTCTCCGTGGATCGGCAAAACTTTTCATTACATACGAAAACGAGGAGGTAAGTTCATGGAATAGCATTAAAAGAAATCTTACTGCAGAATTTTCAGAAAACATGAACAGCAAAGAAGTCCACAAACTATTGTCTAGCATACGTAAAAGAAGCGAAGAGACGTACCTGGAATACATTTATCGTGTATTAGAACTCGCTAGCCATGCCAACATGGAGCTAGAATCAAAAATCCAATACATTGTAGATGGCATTCAAGAGGATGACGCAAGTAAAGCAATTTTGTTTGGGGCGGAAACAATTAAAAAACTGCGGAAGAAATTCTAATTGTGTGAAGCATTTAAAAGTGCGACTAAAGCAAAATCCACAGACAAACATCGTCCAGTAAAGCAAACAAGCATTCAACAGATAACAAACCGATCGTCAACTGTTAAGAGATCTTTTGATTGCGGTACCGTAGCTCATCTGAGTAAAGACTGTCCAAAGATAAGGGAACAAAATGCCTTCAGGCATCGCGCTAAATAATGTCAGGTAGAAAATAAAAACTGTTCAGCGATATCGTCAGGAAGCCATAAAATGTTTAAAGAAGTGAAAATACATGGTAAAGTATACAACGCATTAATCGATTCGGGAAGTGATGTCCACCTCACAACTCCAAATGTGTACACTCAATTGGGTTTGCCAAAACTCACAACGAAGCTGACATCATTCCACGGAATTGGTTCCGGGCAAATGCAGAGGCTTGGAAGATTCAAAATAGAAGTCAACGTTGATGGCATTCCGATTGAGCTGGAAATTCATGTCGCTCCTGAAGGTATTATACCTTATCAACTCGTTTTCAGTAGTGATCTGACTTATGCTGTCGAAGTATGTCTTAAGCAAGGTAAAGTAGAATGCGTAGAAATACAGCCTTCAGAAAAAGATTCTGCACAATTAAATGACGAAACTGATCATGTGCATAAAATATTCAACATCAATGTGTGTTCAGATAATCCAGAGAGCGCATCTTTCGAGCACGTTCGAGACCCCATTCATCGAATACAATTCACCAATGTGATATATAATTAGAGTGCACATAAAACAGAAGACACTGGCGTCAAGATGCGTATCATATTAAAAGACGATTAACCTATTTTTCAGGTAGGTGAAATACGGTACAGCAAGCGAAGGTTACTTCTCAGTCCCCAGCGCCTAGAGCAACGGAACCAGCACCTGACATGCTAGCTATCTTGCTCTCCAAACTATCTTCGAATCGCTTGGAAGTAAGAAATCAGTGGGAACCGATGAAATACCGAACATTGTATTTCGACACCTCCCATAAGCGGGGAACATTTATATCACCCTGTTTAATAATGCAATGAATAATGCACATTATCCAGTACATTCCAAAACTGCGGTGGTACATTCCATCCCCAAAAGAGATAAAGATACTTCCAATCTTGACTTAGAAAAGACCCTCGCTACCGCTGTTTTTCAACGTTTCCGAAGACTTTTGAACAACGCTTGCAGGTCCACGAAATTGTTGGAGAATGGACCAGGGAAGGAGTTATCCGTGCAAGTACATCTGAATATGCAAGTCCGATTGTTTTGGTGAAAAAGAAGAATGGAAAGGAGAGACTTTGTGTGGACTATAGTCTACTCAGCAAAAAAATTATTCAAGACAGTTATCCATTACCCCTGATTGATGACCAAATCGACCGTTTACAGTCCGCAAAAATACAGCTTCCATTACACCCAGTAAAAAGTAAAACTTGAATCGTTTTTAACTGGCAAAAATGTTTTTTTCTCCATAGCTGTGTAGATTACTTGGGCTACGTAATAGAAGAAAAAAAGATAAGACCCTCCGAAAAGAAGACGCAGGCGGTAAAAAACTTTCCAACGCCAACAAGTGTTCAAGCCGTTCACAGTTTTTATGGATTAGCCAGTTATTTCCGTAAATTTGTTCCAGGATTTGCAACAATTGCTCGACCCCTAAGCAATTTACTGAAAAATGATGTCAAGTTCGAGTTTGGTCCAGAAAAAATGCAGGCACTCCAGCAATTGAAGTTAATTCTGAAGAACGCTACAGTATTAAGAATATATAGCAGTGGAGCAGCAACCCAGCTTCACACTGACGCTTCCAAACCTGGACTGGGAGCTATTTTGTTACAAGAAGATTCTGAAGATTAATCGTTGCATCCAGTCTACTACGCAAGTTGGACGACAACGCCAGCTGAAGAAAAGTACACTTCATATGAGCTCGAGACCCGTGCTGTTGTGAAAGCCCTTAAAAAATTTCGCATTTATGTAATTGGCATTCCTTTTAAGATCGTTACAGACTGCCAAGCATTCGCTCTCACTATGTCTAAAGCAGTTATAAATCTACGAGTTGCACATTGGGCACTAATGCTTGAAGAATTTCAATACACAATCGAACATCGACCAGGAACATCAATGCGTCATGTGGATGATCTCAGTCGAAATCCCATATCTGTGTGTTTGTTGATAAGGCCATAGATTTCATATAAGTTCGTATACAAAGAGCGCAGGACGATGACCTAGAAGTAAAAGACATTATAAAAATCGTACCGAAGGGAAAGATAAAAAATTTCGTTCTAAAGGGTAAGATACTTTATCGAATTTATAAAGGAAACATATTGCTTGTAGTGCCAAAATTGATGCAATTCGAAGTAATAAGGCAAGCACTCGAGCAAGGAAATTTTGCTTGTAAAAAGAGTTTTGGATCCCTCGAAGGATGTTTGCATCCAATCGAAAAGTGTGATCGGCCTCTTGAAACGTATCATGTGGATCATTTAGGGCTGATGATGTCGACAAAAAATGTTACAACCACATCTTCGCCGTCGTCGATTTGTTTTTTAGAAATTTACTTGGCTGTATCCGGCTAAATCAACTACAAGTGAAGAGGTTATTGTACGCTTAAGAAGTCAGTCAGCTATTTTTGGTAATCCAAGACGTATCATTTCGGATTAAGGGACAGCATTCCGATCAAAAATTTTTGAAGAATAATCCGTGAAGAAAATATGGAACATTGTATGATCGTAACCGGAGTTCCACGTGGTAAAGGGCAAATTGAACGAGTGAACCACACAATTATTGCGGTTTTAACTAAGTTGACTGCGGACAAGATCGATCACTGGTATAAATTTGTTCCGCGCGTACAGCAGTTTATAAACGCTTCTTATTGTAAAATGTTTGTGTGGGTACAAATGATAGAACTTATTCTTTTTAATAGAAATCGCTTTATTCAGTACAGTTAGAATTCACTATTTAATTGTTTCTCTCAGTACAATCCAATTTCTCAACCGCATATACTTTTCTTATCTTTTACTTAAACCACTTAATCACTTCTCCTAATTAAAACTTCAGATTTCACTTTTGAACTCCTTTCCATACCTTGGGGATGCTGGTATTTATACTCGAATGACATACTTCGAGAACAATCCTCGCCATCCAGGGTCCCGTACAAGTTCCAATTTGCTAGAAAATTCGATTCCACTCTCCAGTCGTCAATGGTCGAGACTTTGTTATTCAAGTATCGAATTCTGGTCTCTGGTATCTGGTATCGACATTTTCTGCTCTGTGAATCTAGATGTCGCTGCTCACATTTAAGTGGTTATCACATTGCTCCCTCCCTACAGTTATTCGTTCAGAACAACTTCGTCATTCAGCATCCCGTTGAAATGACACATTCTATCCAAATGGATCACTTTCAATTTTCCTCGATCCCACGCTGGATCCGGTAGAACGTCATTCATGCGGGTTATCACCTTGTATGGACCTTCCCAGTCCTGTTGCAATTTTGGTGATTTGCCTTTCTTACGCTGGGGATTATATAGCCAGACCAGATCTCCTTCGTTGAAAGCGGAAGATTTCGCCTTGATATCGTACCTAGTCTTCATGCGGCTGCTTGCTAGCTTCATCTTTTCTCTGGTGTCTTCATGCAATTTACGAATCCTACTGCGCAAGTCATTCACGTACTCGTTCACCTCTTTGGGCTCCGTCGGTGGGGATCCGAATTTTGCTTCACTTGAGTCGCATTCGAATTCGAATGCGAGAGCTCTCATATTCAGACATCGGACGTCTGTTTACAATGATGCGTCAAAACACCACTCACCACCAACAAGCTCAAAATCAAAACATCAACAATTTAGCTGTCACGCATTGCGAGATGCGAGAGTTTTCCAGATTTTCGAAATTGACTGCGATGCTCGCTGCGAGACTTGCATTATTGTAAACGAACACATTGAATTACTCGTACATGTTACGGAAATATTTTTGACAGTTCATGCGCTCTCGTTTTCGAACAACGTATCGCATCTCGCAGTATTGTAAATGGGACTTAAGATCTCGGATGGTGTGTGTCCTGTTGTGCTATGGACCGCGTTTCGGTAGGCCGTTAAGAAGAGGGGTATGTATCGATCCCAATCCCGCTGGCAGTTGGTGACAACCTTAGATAAATGCTCATTCAAGGTCCGATTGAATCGCTCGACCATTCCATCAGACTGAGGGTGTAGTGGCGTTGTCCTTGTCTTTCTTATTCCCGAATATTAACATATTTCCTGGATTCAAAGTTTCGCCCTTGATCATTGGGACCCCAAATCTGCTCACCCAGTTCTGGACTATCTGTTCGGCTAGGGTCTTAGCCTCTTGATTTGGGATGGCAAACACTTCTGGCCACTTACTGAAGTAATCCATGATCACGAGGGTATATCGGTTACCATTAAAGGTTTCGAGAAACGGCCCAGCGATGTCGATGGCTATTCGTTCGAAAGGTGCTCCGACATTGTATTCTTGCATTTGTCCATGTGGCTTTACTTTTGGACCCTTGGTAGCCGCACATCTTATGCACTTTTTGCACCAATTCTCGACATCTTGTTTAGCGTTTAGCCAATAGAAAGGTTCCCTTACCTTTTCAAACGTCTTGTTTATTTCCAAATGGCCTCCTGAGATTCCGTCATGTATTTCATGGAGTACTTGGCTGACTCTGGACCGTGGCACTATTAGCTGCTGTTGCTTTTCCAAAAAAAGAGCTTTTCAAAAGGGGAGAATAAAAACGACTAGCTTTTGGTAATTTCTACGTTATAATAAATACTTAAAACTGAAAATCTTTATTTTAACTGCTTATCCGTGTCGTGACATATATTTGTTTTAGTACATGTTTTGTTTGTTTTGTAAATTATGTGTTAACATTTCTATGTTTTATTTATACTGATTACACTTAATTGAAATTCATAGATATATATAAAAATAGGTATTAACTGAGTTAATATTCGAACATATTCCCCGGCCGTGAACAGCGTTCGCAATCGTAAATGTCCCTGGATGCTGCCTTCTTCTGCTTATCTCACCACTTTCGTTAATTTGGTTAAATTTGTTCATGTACTCGTAAAAAAAAGAAATGGCATTAGAACAATTTATAATGCGCACTTATGGACGTGAACGAGAGGACATTGCAAAAGAACAAATGAAAACAACATTGGAGTAGTGCAGATTTTACTGCACATCTTCTTTCTTGATTGTCCCCATACTACAACTTCCGTAATTGGTGGTTCAAATCAATTACATAGAAGTGAAGTGAAGTGCGCGGTACAAATTTCGCTTATTTTTTTTTTGTTTTCTGTTGTTGTTTTTTTTTGATTTTATTGTTGTTGATCTGTTGCTGTGATTTTGGGTAAGATTAATGACTAAATTCCATTATTTCATTGATTTTGTTTTGTACTATTTTCAATGTTGTTTATTAATTTTCGTCTCCATTCGGTTTTTCTTTTTTTTTTGATTTCATTTTATTTGTTTTTCTTTAGCTTCAAGTATGTATATGGCTGCTGAATGGGTTGATCGAACTGAGTTGGTTGTGCTGTTTGTATTGTCCAAGAATGGGATGTATGAAGTATGCGATGAATGAGTTCGCAGTAAAGTTGAGTGAATTTTATGTTTGAGTGGACTATGATTTTATCATTTGTAGTGTTGCCGCGGTTGACATTCCTGTAATTGTTGCCCCTTTTTTAATGTTATGACCATTTTAGTTTCTCGACTTGATTTGAGATTACACAATTTTATTAAAATGGTTAATTCTGCTGCTGAGTGTTGTGTTGTTGTTTTATCAGGAATGTTACTAATCATTTTAAATTATGTATTGGACTTTGCGAAGTATTTGCGGAAGTGATTGCCTCCTGGAGATCCTGCGATACTAGCGGTACGAGTACGGTCCAGGAGGGTCCATTTGGCGACACAATCACAGTTCCGCTTGATTTGGTATGATCGTTTTTTCACAAGAGAGAGTATCAGCATCGTTTGAGTGGAGTTTTCCCTTGTGGCGCTGCACTTCAAAGTTATAGTCCTGCAACTGTTCGATCTATCTTGCAAGTTGGCGTTCAATGTTCTTAAATTGTAGTAGCCATTTCAGAGCTGCGTGGTCTGTGCGAAGAATGAACTTTTGTCCATATAGGTACTTGTGGAAATGCTTCGTAGCCAGAATTAAAGCTAGAAACGCGCAAGTTACGCAGTAGTTTCTTTCAGATGTGGTGAGTATATTGCTGTAACACGCAACCACATTCTCCTGACTATCATAAACGTTAGTGATCACTGCCCCGACACCCACTTTTCTAGCGCTTGGAACAACAAAAGAACATTGATGACAAATTTTAAAGGATAGAGAAGAATGTTAATGAAAAATTCGGATAAATGGACATAAAAGTTGAGCAACTGGCAAAAAACCTCGACACAGTGCGAAAACAGAAATTCCGAGAATTTTCTTTAACCGGACAAAAGAGAAAAGAGTTTAAACATTCCTCATTCGGTTACCACACCTCATGGTCTACTTATAAGAAGCAGTTTGAAACGACTGCCTGTGCGAACAACTGGGACAATGAGGAGAAGTGCTTTGCCCTAACAATGACCTTTCGCATTGTACAGCAAGAGAATTATTGCAAACAATAGAAATCGAAAAGCATAAAGATTATGTGGCTTTAGTACAGGCTGTCGAGAAGCGGTTTGGGTATAGTGTAGTCGTTACTCCCCATGTTACCTACGCCCAAATGGCGGCAGGTAGGTGAAATACGGTACAGCAAGCGAAGGTTACTTCTCAGTCCCCAGCGCCTAGAGCAATGGAACCAGCACCTGACATGCTAGCTATCTTGCTCTCCAAACTATCTTCGAATCGCTTGGAAGTAAGAAATCAGTGGGAACCGAACATACCGAAATACCGAACATTGTATTTCGACACCTCCCATAAGCGGGGAACATTTATATCACCCTGTTTAATAATGCAATGAATAATGCACATTATCCAGTACATTCCAAAACTGCGGTGGTACATTCCATCCGCAAAAGAGATAAAGATACTTCCAATCTTGACTTAGAAAAGACCCTCGCTACCGTTTGGTTAGAGGGACTTTTTTTCAAGCTGAGCAGTTTGGGCATTAGTAAACCTCTGTTGCATGTGCGGAGCGTCTCCGGTTCAGTAAGGTGGTAAGGAGTCGCGACAAGAGGGATGTTGCTCAGCAGCACCAGCAATTTTGTTGGCTTGTTGAAGGGGATGCTGTTTCGTCGTCGAACTCATCCAGTAATAGGTAGCTTCATGTGAAGCAAAGTGGGTCAATCAATTTTTTTTTTAGTCATGGCCGGCTTGCATACATTTGGGTAGGATTAAGTTAGATTAAAAAAAAAATAAAAATAAATAAATAAAAAAAAGTTAAAAAAAATATATACATAAATTTGTATATATGTATGTACATATATGTAGGATGTGATCGCTCCATAAGGGAATTTCCTCCATAAGGGTATTTCCACCGATAAGAGAAGTAAAGAGTAATAAACGACGTCGGGACTAATTACATTCGACGAACAACGATAAGGGTGAATAGATCCACGAGCAGAACGCAATAGTGTTTTTTTTTTTGTTTTTTGTATTTCTTTTGTTCTTTGTATTACTTGTAACTTGTATTTTTTGTGTGTTAATTGGATTAACACTGACTGAACTGAATTAATTGGTTTCTTACTTGGATTGTTTTTCCTATAAATTGGTGTCAGAAGTGGGATAACGAGAAATTTTAAGACGAAAAAGACGAGTTCCAAGAACATAGTCTACGATGTAATAAAATAATAAAAAGGAGATAACAAATAGCGGGTGCGAGAATTTAACTGTAGATGTTGATGAGCTCACGATGCAACAGATTACTGAAACGCTGAACAGAAACGCTGAGAAAATATCATTAAGTGGTAGTAAATCTGAATTGCGTGAAAGGCTAAGAAATTTTTTGTCAGCAAAAATAATCGATGAAGTGGTCAATGACGACGACGACGACGATGAAATTGATTCCATGACGGTAGCCGAACTCAAGGCGAAACTGCAAGTTTTAAATTAAAGAAGACCGGTAAGAAAGCTAAACTTCAGTCCAGATTACGTGCAGCTCTAACTCAAAACAACGTGGAAAGAGGAGCATCGATTGCTAGTGAAATAAACGACGATGACGATGACGACGATAAAAATGTGTCAGTTTCAACTCACTCTGTTCGACAAAAACAATATGTCCATACATCGCCGCTCACATTTAAGGACGTAGAAGAACCTCTGGAAATATTCTCCGGTGAAGGGTCACAGAATGTGTATCGTTGGACTACAAACTTTGAAGAGGCAGCAGAATTTTGCGCTTGGTCTGGTGCACAAAAAGTAATTTATGCCAAAAGGTTTCTCCGTGGATCGGCAAAACTTTTCATTACATACGAAAACGAGGAGGTAAGTTCATGGAATAGCATTAAAAGAAATCTTACTGCAGAATTTTCAGAAAACATGAACAGCAAAGAAGTCCACAAACTATTGTCTAGCATACGTAAAAGAAGCGAAGAGACGTACCTGGAATACATTTATCGTGTATTAGAACTCGCTAGCCATGCCAACATGGAGCTAGAATCAAAAATCCAATACATTGTAGCCATCTACATTCAAGAGGATGACGCAAGTAAAGCAATTTTGTTTGGGGCGGAAACAATTAAAAAACTGCGGAAGAAATTCTAATTGTGTGAAGCATTTAAAAGTGCGACTAAAGCAAAATCCACAGACAAACATCGTCCAGTAAAGCAAACAAGCATTCAACAGATAACAAACCGATCGTCAACTGTTAAGAGATCTTTTGATTGCGGTACCGTAGCTCATCTGAGTAAAGACTGTCCAAAGATAAGGGAACAAAATGCCTTCAGGCATCGCGCTAAATAATGTCAGGTAGAAAATAAAAACTGTTCAGCGATATCGTCAGGAAGCCATAAAATGTTTAAAGAAGTGAAAATACATGGTAAAGTATACAACGCATTAATCGATTCGGGAAGTGATGTCCACCTCACAACTCCAAATGTGTACACTCAATTGGGTTTGCCAAAACTCACAACGAAGCTGACATCATTCCACGGAATTGGTTCCGGGCAAATGCAGAGGCTTGGAAGATTCAAAATAGAAGTCAACGTTGATGGCATTCCGATTGAGCTGGAAATTCATGTCGCTCCTGAAGGTATTATACCTTATCAACTCGTTTTCAGTAGTGATCTGACTTATGCTGTCGAAGTATGTCTTAAGCAAGGTAAAGTAGAATGCGTAGAAATACAGCCTTCAGAAAAAGATTCTGCACAATTAAATGACGAAACTGATCATGTGCATAAAATATTCAACATCAATGTGTGTTCAGATAATCCAGAGAGCGCATCTTTCGAGCACGTTCGAGACCCCATTCATCGAATACAATTCACCAATGTGATATATAATTAGAGTGCACATAAAACAGAAGACACTGGCGTCAAGATGCGTATCATATTAAAAGACGATTAACCTATTTTTCAGGTAGGTGAAATACGGTACAGCAAGCGAAGGTTACTTCTCAGTCCCCAGCGCCTAGAGCAACGGAACCAGCACCTGACATGCTAGCTATCTTGCTCTCCAAACTATCTTCGAATCGCTTGGAAGTAAGAAATCAGTGGGAACCGATGAAATACCGAACATTGTATTTCGACACCTCCCATAAGCGGGGAACATTTATATCACCCTGTTTAATAATGCAATGAATAATGCACATTATCCAGTACATTCCAAAACTGCGGTGGTACATTCCATCCCCAAAAGAGATAAAGATACTTCCAATCTTGACTTAGAAAAGACCCTCGCTACCGCTGTTTTTCAACGTTTCCGAAGACTTTTGAACAACGCTTGCAGGTCCACGAAATTGTTGGAGAATGGACCAGGGAAGGAGTTATCCGTGCAAGTACATCTGAATATGCAAGTCCGATTGTTTTGGTGAAAAAGAAGAATGGAAAGGAGAGACTTTGTGTGGACTATAGTCTACTCAGCAAAAAAATTATTCAAGACAGTTATCCATTACCCCTGATTGATGACCAAATCGACCGTTTACAGTCCGCAAAAATACAGCTTCCATTACACCCAGTAAAAAGTAAAACTTGAATCGTTTTTAACTGGCAAAAATGTTTTTTTCTCCATAGCTGTGTAGATTACTTGGGCTACGTAATAGAAGAAAAAAAGATAAGACCCTCCGAAAAGAAGACGCAGGCGGTAAAAAACTTTCCAACGCCAACAAGTGTTCAAGCCGTTCACAGTTTTTATGGATTAGCCAGTTATTTCCGTAAATTTGTTCCAGGATTTGCAACAATTGCTCGACCCCTAAGCAATTTACTGAAAAATGATGTCAAGTTCGAGTTTGGTCCAGAAAAAATGCAGGCACTCCAGCAATTGAAGTTAATTCTGAAGAACGCTACAGTATTAAGAATATATAGCAGTGGAGCAGCAACCCAGCTTCACACTGACGCTTCCAAACCTGGACTGGGAGCTATTTTGTTACAAGAAGATTCTGAAGATTAATCGTTGCATCCAGTCTACTACGCAAGTTGGACGACAACGCCAGCTGAAGAAAAGTACACTTCATATGAGCTCGAGACCCGTGCTGTTGTGAAAGCCCTTAAAAAATTTCGCATTTATGTAATTGGCATTCCTTTTAAGATCGTTACAGACTGCCAAGCATTCGCTCTCACTATGTCTAAAGCAGTTATAAATCTACGAGTTGCACATTGGGCACTAATGCTTGAAGAATTTCAATACACAATCGAACATCGACCAGGAACATCAATGCGTCATGTGGATGATCTCAGTCGAAATCCCATATCTGTGTGTTTGTTGATAAGGCCATAGATTTCATATAAGTTCGTATACAAAGAGCGCAGGACGATGACCTAGAAGTAAAAGACATTATAAAAATCGTACCGAAGGGAAAGATAAAAAATTTCGTTCTAAAGGGTAAGATACTTTATCGAATTTATAAAGGAAACATATTGCTTGTAGTGCCAAAATTGATGCAATTCGAAGTAATAAGGCAAGCACTCGAGCAAGGAAATTTTGCTTGTAAAAAGAGTTTTGGATCCCTCGAAGGATGTTTGCATCCAATCGAAAAGTGTGATCGGCCTCTTGAAACGTATCATGTGGATCATTTAGGGCTGATGATGTCGACAAAAAATGTTACAACCACATCTTCGCCGTCGTCGATTTGTTTTTTAGAAATTTACTTGGCTGTATCCGGCTAAATCAACTACAAGTGAAGAGGTTATTGTACGCTTAAGAAGTCAGTCAGCTATTTTTGGTAATCCAAGACGTATCATTTCGGATTAAGGGACAGCATTCCGATCAAAAATTTTTGAAGAATAATCCGTGAAGAAAATATGGAACATTGTATGATCGTAACCGGAGTTCCACGTGGTAAAGGGCAAATTGAACGAGTGAACCACACAATTATTGCGGTTTTAACTAAGTTGACTGCGGACAAGATCGATCACTGGTATAAATTTGTTCCGCGCGTACAGCAGTTTATAAACGCTTCTTATTGTAAAATGTTTGTGTGGGTACAAATGATAGAACTTATTCTTTTTAATAGAAATCGCTTTATTCAGTACAGTTAGAATTCACTATTTAATTGTTTCTCTCAGTACAATCCAATTTCTCAACCGCATATACTTTTCTTATCTTTTACTTAAACCACTTAATCACTTCTCCTAATTAAAACTTCAGATTTCACTTTTGAACTCCTTTCCATACCTTGGGGATGCTGGTATTTATACTCGAATGACATACTTCGAGAACAATCCTCGCCATCCAGGGTCCCGTACAAGTTCCAATTTGCTAGAAAATTCGATTCCACTCTCCAGTCGTCAATGGTCGAGACTTTGTTATTCAAGTATCGAATTCTGGTCTCTGGTATCTGGTATCGACATTTTCTGCTCTGTGAATCTAGATGTCGCTGCTCACATTTAAGTGGTTATCACATTGCTCCCTCCCTACAGTTATTCGTTCAGAACAACTTCGTCATTCAGCATCCCGTTGAAATGACACATTCTATCCAAATGGGTCACTTTCAATTTTCCTCGATCCCACGCTGGATCCGGTAGAACGTCATTCATGCGGGTTATCACCTTGTATGGACCTTCCCAGTCCTGTTGCAATTTTGGTGATTTGCCTTTCTTACGCTGGGGATTATATAGCCAGACCAGATCTCCTTCGTTGAAAGCGGAAGATTTCGCCTTGATATCGTACCTAGTCTTCATGCGGCTGCTTGCTAGCTTCATCTTTTCTCTGGTGTCTTCATGCAATTTACGAATCCTACTGCGCAAGTCATTCACGTACTCGTTCACCTCTTTGGGCTCCGTCGGTGGGGATCCGAATTTTGCTTCACTTGAGTCGCATTCGAATTCGAATGCGAGAGCTCTCATATTCAGACATCGGACGTCTGTTTACAATGATGCGTCAAAACACCACTCACCACCAACAAGCTCAAAATCAAAACATCAACAATTTAGCTGTCACGCATTGCGAGATGCGAGAGTTTTCCAGATTTTCGAAATTGACTGCGATGCTCGCTGCGAGACTTGCATTATTGTAAACGAACACATTGAATTACTCGTACATGTTACGGAAATATTTTTGACAGTTCATGCGCTCTCGTTTTCGAACAACGTATCGCATCTCGCAGTATTGTAAATGGGACTTAAGATCTCGGATGGTGTGTGTCCTGTTGTGCTATGGACCGCGTTTCGGTAGGCCGTTAAGAAGAGGGGTATGTATCGATCCCAATCCCGCTGGCAGTTGGTGACAACCTTAGATAAATGCTCATTCAAGGTCCGATTGAATCGCTCGACCATTCCATCAGACTGAGGGTGTAGTGGCGTTGTCCTTGTCTTTCTTATTCCCGAATATTAACATATTTCCTGGATTCAAAGTTTCGCCCTTGATCATTGGGACCCCAAATCTGCTCACCCAGTTCTGGACTATCTGTTCGGCTACGGTCTTAGCCTCTTGATTTGGGATGGCAAACACTTCTGGCCACTTACTGAAGTAATCCATGATCACGAGGGTATATCGGTTACCATTAAAGGTTTCGAGAAACGGCCCAGCGATGTCGATGGCTATTCGTTCGAAAGGTGCTCCGACATTGTATTCTTGCATTTGTCCATGTGGCTTTACTTTTGGACCCTTGGTAGCCGCACATCTTATGCACTTTTTGCACCAATTCTCGACATCTTGTTTAGCGTTTAGCCAATAGAAAGGTTCCCTTACCTTTTCAAACGTCTTGTTTATTTCCAAATGGCCTCCTGAGATTCCGTCATGTATTTCATGGAGTACTTGGCTGACTCTGGACCGTGGCACTATTAGCTGCTGTTGCTTTTCCAAAAAAAGAGCTTTTCAAAAGGGGAGAATAAAAACGACTAGCTTTTGGTAATTTCTACGTTATAATAAATACTTAAAACTGAAAATCTTTATTTTAACTGCTTATCCGTGTCGTGACATATATTTGTTTTAGTACATGTTTTGTTTGTTTTGTAAATTATGTGTTAACATTTCTATGTTTTATTTATACTGATTACACTTAATTGAAATTCATAGATATATATAAAAATAGGTATTAACTGAGTTAATATTCGAACATATTCCCCGGCCGTGAACAGCGTTCGCAATCGTAAATGTCCCTGGATGCTGCCTTCTTCTGCTTATCTCACCACTTTCGTTAATTTGGTTAAATTTGTTCATGTACTCGTAAAAAAAAGAAATGGCATTAGAACAATTTATAATGCGCACTTATGGACGTGAACGAGAGGACATTGCAAAAGAACAAATGAAAACAACATTGGAGTAGTGCAGATTTTACTGCACATCTTCTTTCTTGATTGTCCCCATACTACAACTTCCGTAATTGGTGGTTCAAATCAATTACATAGAAGTGAAGTGAAGTGCGCGGTACAAATTTCGCTTATTTTTTTTTTGTTTTCTGTTGTTGTTTTTTTTTGATTTTATTGTTGTTGATCTGTTGCTGTGATTTTGGGTAAGATTAATGACTAAATTCCATTATTTCATTGATTTTGTTTTGTACTATTTTCAATGTTGTTTATTAATTTTCGTCTCCATTCGGTTTTTCTTTTTTTTTTGATTTCATTTTATTTGTTTTTCTTTAGCTTCAAGTATGTATATGGCTGCTGAATGGGTTGATCGAACTGAGTTGGTTGTGCTGTTTGTATTGTCCAAGAATGGGATGTATGAAGTATGCGATGAATGAGTTCGCAGTAAAGTTGAGTGAATTTTATGTTTGAGTGGACTATGATTTTATCATTTGTAGTGTTGCCGCGGTTGACATTCCTGTAATTGTTGCCCCTTTTTTAATGTTATGACCATTTTAGTTTCTCGACTTGATTTGAGATTACACAATTTTATTAAAATGGTTAATTCTGCTGCTGAGTGTTGTGTTGTTGTTTTATCAGGAATGTTACTAATCATTTTAAATTATGTATTGGACTTTGCGAAGTATTTGCGGAAGTGATTGCCTCCTGGAGATCCTGCGATACTAGCGGTACGAGTACGGTCCAGGAGGGTCCATTTGGCGACACAATCACAGTTCCGCTTGATTTGGTATGATCGTTTTTTCACAAGAGAGAGTATCAGCATCGTTTGAGTGGAGTTTTCCCTTGTGGCGCTGCACTTCAAAGTTATAGTCCTGCAACTGTTCGATCTATCTTGCAAGTTGGCGTTCAATGTTCTTAAATTGTAGTAGCCATTTCAGAGCTGCGTGGTCTGTGCGAAGAATGAACTTTTGTCCATATAGGTACTTGTGGAAATGCTTCGTAGCCAGAATTAAAGCTAGAAACGCGCAAGTTACGCAGTAGTTTCTTTCAGATGTGGTGAGTATATTGCTGTAACACGCAACCACATTCTCCTGACTATCATAAACGTTAGTGATCACTGCCCCGACACCCACTTTTCTAGCGCTTGGAACAACAAAAGAACATTGATGACAAATTTTAAAGGATAGAGAAGAATGTTAATGAAAAATTCGGATAAATGGACATAAAAGTTGAGCAACTGGCAAAAAACCTCGACACAGTGCGAAAACAGAAATTCCGAGAATTTTCTTTAACCGGACAAAAGAGAAAAGAGTTTAAACATTCCTCATTCGGTTACCACACCTCATGGTCTACTTATAAGAAGCAGTTTGAAACGACTGCCTGTGCGAACAACTGGGACAATGAGGAGAAGTGCTTTGCCCTAACAATGACCTTTCGCATTGTACAGCAAGAGAATTATTGCAAACAATAGAAATCGAAAAGCATAAAGATTATGTGGCTTTAGTACAGGCTGTCGAGAAGCGGTTTGGGTATAGTGTAGTCGTTACTCCCCATGTTACCTACGCCCAAATGGCGGCAGGTAGGTGAAATACGGTACAGCAAGCGAAGGTTACTTCTCAGTCCCCAGCGCCTAGAGCAATGGAACCAGCACCTGACATGCTAGCTATCTTGCTCTCCAAACTATCTTCGAATCGCTTGGAAGTAAGAAATCAGTGGGAACCGAACATACCGAAATACCGAACATTGTATTTCGACACCTCCCATAAGCGGGGAACATTTATATCACCCTGTTTAATAATGCAATGAATAATGCACATTATCCAGTACATTCCAAAACTGCGGTGGTACATTCCATCCGCAAAAGAGATAAAGATACTTCCAATCTTGACTTAGAAAAGACCCTCGCTACCGTTTGGTTAGAGGGACTTTTTTTCAAGCTGAGCAGTTTGGGCATTAGTAAACCTCTGTTGCATGTGCGGAGCGTCTCCGGTTCAGTAAGGTGGTAAGGAGTCGCGACAAGAGGGATGTTGCTCAGCAGCACCAGCAATTTTGTTGGCTTGTTGAAGGGGATGCTGTTTCGTCGTCGAACTCATCCAGTAATAGGTAGCTTCATGTGAAGCAAAGTGGGTCAATCAATTTTTTTTTTAGTCATGGCCGGCTTGCATACATTTGGGTAGGATTAAGTTAGATTAAAAAAAAAAATAAAAATAAATAAATAAAAAAAAGTTAAAAAAAATATATACATAAATTTGTATATATGTATGTACATATATGTAGGATGTGATCGCTCCATAAGGGAATTTCCTCCATAAGGGTATTTCCACCGATAAGAGAAGTAAAGAGTAATAAACGACGTCGGGACTAATTACATTCGACGAACAACGATAAGGGTGAATAGATCCACGAGCAGAACGCAATAGTGTTTTTTTTTTTGTTTTTTGTATTTCTTTTGTTCTTTGTATTACTTGTAACTTGTATTTTTTGTGTGTTAATTGGATTAACACTGACTGAACTGAATTAATTGGTTTCTTACTTGGATTGTTTTTCCTATAAATTGGTGTCAGAAGTGGGATAACGAGAAATTTTAAGACGAAAAAGACGAGTTCCAAGAACATAGTCTACGATGTAATAAAATAATAAAAAGGAGATAACAAATAGCGGGTGCGAGAATTTAACTGTAGATGTTGATGAGCTCACGATGCAACAGATTACTGAAACGCTGAACAGAAACGCTGAGAAAATATCATTAAGTGGTAGTAAATCTGAATTGCGTGAAAGGCTAAGAAATTTTTTGTCAGCAAAAATAATCGATGAAGTGGTCAATGACGACGACGACGACGATGAAATTGATTCCATGACGGTAGCCGAACTCAAGGCGAAACTGCAAGTTTTAAATTAAAGAAGACCGGTAAGAAAGCTAAACTTCAGTCCAGATTACGTGCAGCTCTAACTCAAAACAACGTGGAAAGAGGAGCATCGATTGCTAGTGAAATAAACGACGATGACGATGACGACGATAAAAATGTGTCAGTTTCAACTCACTCTGTTCGACAAAAACAATATGTCCATACATCGCCGCTCACATTTAAGGACGTAGAAGAACCTCTGGAAATATTCTCCGGTGAAGGGTCACAGAATGTGTATCGTTGGACTACAAACTTTGAAGAGGCAGCAGAATTTTGCGCTTGGTCTGGTGCACAAAAAGTAATTTATGCCAAAAGGTTTCTCCGTGGATCGGCAAAACTTTTCATTACATACGAAAACGAGGAGGTAAGTTCATGGAATAGCATTAAAAGAAATCTTACTGCAGAATTTTCAGAAAACATGAACAGCAAAGAAGTCCACAAACTATTGTCTAGCATACGTAAAAGAAGCGAAGCGACGTACCTGGAATACATTTATCGTGTATTAGAACTCGCTAGCCATGCCAACATGGAGCTAGAATCAAAAATCCAATACATTGTAGATGGCATTCAAGAGGATGACGCAAGTAAAGCAATTTTGTTTGGGGCGGAAACAATTAAAAAACTGCGGAAGAAATTCTAATTGTGTGAAGCATTTAAAAGTGCGACTAAAGCAAAATCCACAGACAAACATCGTCCAGTAAAGCAAACAAGCATTCAACAGATAACAAACCGATCGTCAACTGTTAAGAGATCTTTTGATTGCGGTACCGTAGCTCATCTGAGTAAAGACTGTCGAAAGATAAGGGAACAAAATGCCTTCAGGCATCGCGCTAAATAATGTCAGGTAGAAAATAAAAACTGTTCAGCGATATCGTCAGGAAGCCATAAAATGTTTAAAGAAGTGAAAATACATGGTAAAGTATACAACGCATTAATCGATTCGGGAAGTGATGTCCACCTCACAACTCCAAATGTGTACACTCAATTGGGTTTGCCAAAACTCACAACGAAGCTGACATCATTCCACGGAATTGGTTCCGGGCAAATGCAGAGGCTTGGAAGATTCAAAATAGAAGTCAACGTTGATGGCATTCCGATTGAGCTGGAAATTCATGTCGCTCCTGAAGGTATTATACCTTATCAACTCGTTTTCAGTAGTGATCTGACTTATGCTGTCGAAGTATGTCTTAAGCAAGGCAAAGTAGAATGCGTAGAAATACAGCCTTCAGAAAAAGATTCTGCACAATTAAATGACGAAACTGATCATGTGCATAAAATATTCAACATCAATGTGTGTTCAGATAATCCAGAGAGCGCATCTTTCGAGCACGTTCGAGACCCCATTCATCGAATACAATTCACCAATGTGATATATAATTAGAGTGCACATAAAACAGAAGACACTGGCGTCAAGATGCGTATCATATTAAAAGACGATTAACCTATTTTTCAGGTAGGTGAAATACGGTACAGCAAGCGAAGGTTACTTCTCAGTCCCCAGCGCCTAGAGCAACGGAACCAGCACCTGACATGCTAGCTATCTTGCTCTCCAAACTATCTTCGAATCGCTTGGAAGTAAGAAATCAGTGGGAACCGATGAAATACCGAACATTGTATTTCGACACCTCCCATAAGCGGGGAACATTTATATCACCCTGTTTAATAATGCAATGAATAATGCACATTATCCAGTACATTCCAAAACTGCGGTGGTACATTCCATCCCCAAAAGAGATAAAGATACTTCCAATCTTGACTTAGAAAAGACCCTCGCTACCGCTGTTTTTCAACGTTTCCGAAGACTTTTGAACAACGCTTGCAGGTCCACGAAATTGTTGGAGAATGGACCAGGGAAGGAGTTATCCGTGCAAGTACATCTGAATATGCAAGTCCGATTGTTTTGGTGAAAAAGAAGAATGGAAAGGAGAGACTTTGTGTGGACTATAGTCTACTCAGCAAAAAAATTATTCAAGACAGTTATCCATTACCCCTGATTGATGACCAAATCGACCGTTTACAGTCCGCAAAAATACAGCTTCCATTACACCCAGTAAAAAGTAAAACTTGAATCGTTTTTAACTGGCAAAAATGTTTTTTTCTCCATAGCTGTGTAGATTACTTGGGCTACGTAATAGAAGAAAAAAAGATAAGACCCTCCGAAAAGAAGACGCAGGCGGTAAAAAACTTTCCAACGCCAACAAGTGTTCAAGCCGTTCACAGTTTTTATGGATTAGCCAGTTATTTCCGTAAATTTGTTCCAGGATTTGCAACAATTGCTCGACCCCTAAGCAATTTACTGAAAAATGATGTCAAGTTCGAGTTTGGTCCAGAAAAAATGCAGGCACTCCAGCAATTGAAGTTAATTCTGACGAACGCTACAGTATTAAGAATATATAGCAGTGGAGCAGCAACCCAGCTTCACACTGACGCTTCCAAACCTGGACTGGGAGCTATTTTGTTACAAGAAGATTCTGAAGATTAATCGTTGCATCCAGTCTACTACGCAAGTTGGACGACAACGCCAGCTGAAGAAAAGTACACTTCATATGAGCTCGAGACCCGTGCTGTTGTGAAAGCCCTTAAAAAATTTCGCATTTATGTAATTGGCATTCCTTTTAAGATCGTTACAGACTGCCAAGCATTCGCTCTCACTATGTCTAAAGCAGTTATAAATCTACGAGTTGCACATTGGGCACTAATGCTTGAAGAATTTCAATACACAATCGAACATCGACCAGGAACATCAATGCGTCATGTGGATGATCTCAGTCGAAATCCCATATCTGTGTGTTTGTTGATAAGGCCATAGATTTCATATAAGTTCGTATACAAAGAGCGCAGGACGATGACCTAGAAGTAAAAGACATTATAAAAATCGTACCGAAGGGAAAGATAAAAAATTTCGTTCTAAAGGGTAAGATACTTTATCGAATTTATAAAGGAAACATATTGCTTGTAGTGCCAAAATTGATGCAATTCGAAGTAATAAGGCAAGCACTCGAGCAAGGAAATTTTGCTTGTAAAAAGAGTTTTGGATCCCTCGAAGGATGTTTGCATCCAATCGAAAAGTGTGATCGGCCTCTTGAAACGTATCATGTGGATCATTTAGGGCTGATGATGTCGACAAAAAATGTTACAACCACATCTTCGCCGTCGTCGATTTGTTTTTTAGAAATTTACTTGGCTGTATCCGGCTAAATCAACTACAAGTGAAGAGGTTATTGTACGCTTAAGAAGTCAGTCAGCTATTTTTGGTAATCCAAGACGTATCATTTCGGATTAAGGGACAGCATTCCGATCAAAAATTTTTGAAGAATAATCCGTGAAGAAAATATGGAACATTGTATGATCGTAACCGGAGTTCCACGTGGTAAAGGGCAAATTGAACGAGTGAACCACACAATTATTGCGGTTTTAACTAAGTTGACTGCGGACAAGATCGATCACTGGTATAAATTTGTTCCGCGCGTACAGCAGTTTATAAACGCTTCTTATTGTAAAATGTTTGTGTGGGTACAAATGATAGAACTTATTCTTTTTAATAGAAATCGCTTTATTCAGTACAGTTAGAATTCACTATTTAATTGTTTCTCTCAGTACAATCCAATTTCTCAACCGCATATACTTTTCTTATCTTTTACTTAAACCACTTAATCACTTCTCCTAATTAAAACTTCAGATTTCACTTTTGAACTCCTTTCCATACCTTGGGGATGCTGGTATTTATACTCGAATGACATACTTCGAGAACAATCCTCGCCATCCAGGGTCCCGTACAAGTTCCAATTTGCTAGAAAATTCGATTCCACTCTCCAGTCGTCAATGGTCGAGACTTTGTTATTCAAGTATCGAATTCTGGTCTCTGGTATCTGGTATCGACATTTTCTGCTCTGTGAATCTAGATGTCGCTGCTCACATTTAAGTGGTTATCACATTGCTCCCTCCCTACAGTTATTCGTTCAGAACAACTTCGTCATTCAGCATCCCGTTGAAATGACACATTCTATCCAAATGGATCACTTTCAATTTTCCTCGATCCCACGCTGGATCCGGTAGAACGTCATTCATGCGGGTTATCACCTTGTATGGACCTTCCCAGTCCTGTTGCAATTTTGGTGATTTGCCTTTCTTACGCTGGGGATTATATAGCCAGACCAGATCTCCTTCGTTGAAAGCGGAAGATTTCGCCTTGATATCGTACCTAGTCTTCATGCGGCTGCTTGCTAGCTTCATCTTTTCTCTGGTGTCTTCATGCAATTTACGAATCCTACTGCGCAAGTCATTCACGTACTCGTTCACCTCTTTGGGCTCCGTCGGTGGGGATCCGAATTTTGCTTCACTTGAGTCGCATTCGAATTCGAATGCGAGAGCTCTCATATTCAGACATCGGACGTCTGTTTACAATGATGCGTCAAAACACCACTCACCACCAACAAGCTCAAAATCAAAACATCAACAATTTAGCTGTCACGCATTGCGAGATGCGAGAGTTTTCCAGATTTTCGAAATTGACTGCGATGCTCGCTGCGAGACTTGCATTATTGTAAACGAACACATTGAATTACTCGTACATGTTACGGAAATATTTTTGACAGTTCATGCGCTCTCGTTTTCGAACAACGTATCGCATCTCGCAGTATTGTAAATGGGACTTAAGATCTCGGATGGTGTGTGTCCTGTTGTGCTATGGACCGCGTTTCGGTAGGCCGTTAAGAAGAGGGGTATGTATCGATCCCAATCCCGCTGGCAGTTGGTGACAACCTTAGATAAATGCTCATTCAAGGTCCGATTGAATCGCTCGACCATTCCATCAGACTGAGGGTGTAGTGGCGTTGTCCTTGTCTTTCTTATTCCCGAATATTAACATATTTCCTGGATTCAAAGTTTCGCCCTTGATCATTGGGACCCCAAATCTGCTCACCCAGTTCTGGACTATCTGTTCGGCTACGGTCTTAGCCTCTTGATTTGGGATGGCAAACACTTCTGGCCACTTACTGAAGTAATCCATGATCACGAGGGTATATCGGTTACCATTAAAGGTTTCGAGAAACGGCCCAGCGATGTCGATGGCTATTCGTTCGAAAGGTGCTCCGACATTGTATTCTTGCATTTGTCCATGTGGCTTTACTTTTGGACCCTTGGTAGCCGCACATCTTATGCACTTTTTGCACCAATTCTCGACATCTTGTTTAGCGTTTAGCCAATAGAAAGGTTCCCTTACCTTTTCAAACGTCTTGTTTATTTCCAAATGGCCTCCTGAGATTCCGTCATGTATTTCATGGAGTACTTGGCTGACTCTGGACCGTGGCACTATTAGCTGCTGTTGCTTTTCCAAAAAAAGAGCTTTTCAAAAGGGGAGAATAAAAACGACTAGCTTTTGGTAATTTCTACGTTATAATAAATACTTAAAACTGAAAATCTTTATTTTAACTGCTTATCCGTGTCGTGACATATATTTGTTTTAGTACATGTTTTGTTTGTTTTGTAAATTATGTGTTAACATTTCTATGTTTTATTTATACTGATTACACTTAATTGAAATTCATAGATATATATAAAAATAGGTATTAACTGAGTTAATATTCGAACATATTCCCCGGCCGTGAACAGCGTTCGCAATCGTAAATGCCCCTGGATGCTGCCTTCTTCTGCTTATCTCACCACTTTCGTTAATTTGGTTAAATTTGTTCATGTACTCGTAAAAAAAAGAAATGGCATTAGAACAATTTATAATGCGCACTTATGGACGTGAACGAGAGGACATTGCAAAAGAACAAATGAAAACAACATTGGAGTAGTGCAGATTTTACGGCACATCTTCTTTCTTGATTGTCCCCATACTACAACTTCCGTAATTGGTGGTTCAAATCAATTACATAGAAGTGAAGTGAAGTGCGCGGTACAAATTTCGCTTATTTTTTTTTTGTTTTCTGTTGTTGTTTTTTTTTGATTTTATTGTTGTTGATCTGTTGCTGTGATTTTGGGTAAGATTAATGACTAAATTCCATTATTTCATTGATTTTGTTTTGTACTATTTTCAATGTTGTTTATTAATTTTCGTCTCCATTCGGTTTTTCTTTTTTTTTTGATTTCATTTTATTTGTTTTTCTTTAGCTTCAAGTATGTATATGGCTGCTGAGTGGGTTGATCGAACTGAGTTGGTTGTGCTGTTTGTATTGTCCAAGAATGGGATGTATGAAGTATGCGATGAATGAGTTCGCAGTAAAGTTGAGTGAATTTTATGTTTGAGTGGACTATGATTTTATCATTTGTAGTGTTGCCGCGGTTGACATTCCTGTAATTGTTGCCCCTTTTTTAATGTTATGACCATTTTAGTTTCTCGACTTGATTTGAGATTACACAATTTTATTAAAATGGTTAATTCTGCTGCTGAGTGTTGTGTTGTTGTTTTATCAGGAATGTTACTAATCATGTTAAATTATGTATTGGACTTTGCGAAGTATTTGCGGAAGTGATTGCCTCCTGGAGATCCTGCGATACTAGCGGTACGAGTACGGTCCAGGAGGGTCCATTTGGCGACACAATCACAGTTCCGCTTGATTTGGTATGATCGTTTTTATTTTTTTTTTTTTGTTATTTTTAGAGTGTCGGTTCTGTGGATTTTAGTTCGAATCCTTGTGCGAGATCCTATGTAGTTTTAGTGTTGTGTTGAATTTTTGTGGAGTTTTGCGAACGTGATTGCCTCCCCGAGATCCTACGTTGCTGGTGGTCCGAGTACGGTCGAGGAGGGGCCATTTGGCGACACAATCACGTTTCCGCTTTATGTAGAAATTCTGTTATGTCGTGTTGGGTATTGGTATCTGTGTTATAAGTAAGTCGATAGGTGGTTTGTTTGTGCTGTTGTATGCCTGTCTCAAATCGGTGTTGGGTCCGCGTTTGGTTTGTTGCTCGGAAGTGGGCATATCTTCGTTACCGGTCGTTTTAGTTCCGCACTATCTGTTTTAAGTATCACTACTCTGACCAGACCATCGGGACCAGGATGAAGCTTCTTTACTCTGGCCATTCTCCATTTGAGTGGTGGTAGCCTTTCAGCTTTGACGAAAACTAAATCGCCTTCCTTGATTTGGCCGTGTATTGCCTTTATCCACTTTGGTCTCTGCTGCAGTCGTGACAAGTACTCTGAACTCCAACATCTCCAGAACGATTGCAATAACGCCTGCACTCGTTTCCATCGCTCTAGGTGACTCATTTTCACCAGTTCATAGTGTGGTTGTTTCACCACCACAACCACACTATGAATGGTGAACCGATTAGGAAGTGGCCTGGTGTTATTGGCGTTGACGTCATCTGATTGTGGGCACAATGGTCTGGAGTTCAGACATGCTTCTATCTGAGTTAGAAGTGTGGTGAGCTCCTCGAACGTCAGCGTTGAATTCCCGGCTACTCTTTTTATGTGAAACTTTACTGATTTCACACCTGCTTCCCATAGACCTCCAAAGTGCGGGGAAGCAGGTGGAATGAAATCCCATTTTGTGCCGTCGTTTGCCAGTGAATTCGCTATTGTCTTCCACTCAATGAATGCGGCGATGAACGCTTGTGTCGTCATATCGCTCACGAGCTCGATATGGATCGCCTTTGTCGCCATGCATACAAATAATGCAAAGTAGCCCTTGTATTGTTTCGCGTTCCTACCTCTCCACGTTTTCACCTCCACCGGTCCGGCATAGTCCACGCCAGTGTATGTGAAAGGTCTGGATATCATCGCTCTGGCAGTTGGAAGACTGCCCAGCAGCTGTTCTAAGGGTTTCGATCTAAACCTATAACAAATGTTGCATTTGAAAATGAAGTTTTTGATGGTGGTCTTGCGCCGAAATATCCAGAACCTCTGACGTATATACGCCATTACTCTTTGGTTACTCCCGTGGAGGGTCTTCTCATGTGCTTCTTTTATTATGAAGTGTATTAGTGGGTGTTTATGACTCAGCAGAATGGGATGTTTGGTGTTGAATGGGAGGTCTGCATTACGGAGCCTACCCCCAACTCGTAGTACTTCTTGTTCATCCTTGAAAGGGTTCAGTGCCTTTAGCCCTCTGAACTCGTGTGTGTTGGTTTCTTTAAATTTCTCCGGAAACATCCTTTCTTGTGCGGTTTTTATTATCTTCATAAATGCAGTCTCAAGCTCCTGTGGAGAAAGCACAACGTTTGGAGACCGATAGTGTTGTTGTTTGTTACATAAGAACCGTAGACAGTAACCAACTATGCGAATTACTCTCGATAGTGTTGAATGTTTGAGTAACAAGGCTTCTATTACTCCTTCTTCTAGGACCTGATGATGGACTCTCGTTGGACGTTCTTCCTGTTGGGTTTCCTGGACGTGTGGTTGTTCTGGAAATGGTGCGTCCCATCGATGTCGTAAGAATTCCGGTCCCTGCCACCAGAGTTCGTTGTCAACGAGATCTTCTGCTTGAATTCCTCTGGACGCTGAGTCTGCTGGATTGAGCGGTGAGGGAATGTGTTTCCATATCGCGCAACTTGTAAGCCGTTGGATTTGGGAAACCCTGTTGCATACAAAGGTTCTCCATTTCGATGGATGAGCTCTAATCCAGCACAACGTTATAAGGGAATCCGTCCATGCCACCGTTTTCGCTTTGTCCAACTTTTAAATTCGTCCCGTTTCCGTTAAAAGATTTGCCAGCAACATAGCTCCACAAAGTTCTAATCGTGGAAGTGTGATTGGTTAAAGTGGTGCCGCCTTTGTTTTGGACAAAAGCAGCTTCATGTGAACTCTTTCATCTTCACCAAGAATGCGTAGATAAACTGCAGCCGCTTATGCCTTCTCCGACGCATCGCTAAATCCGTGGATTTCTACCATCTTGATCTGCTTGCTGGTGTTGATCCAACGCAGAATGTGGATACGTTCAATGTTGAGTAAGTCCCTAGAGAAACTCAACCATTCGTTCACCAGTTCTGGAGGTAATGGTTTGTACCACTCCGATCCCTTAAACCATAGTTTCTGCATCATCATCATCGCCTTGATAATGCAAGGTGAAACCCAACCCATCGGGTCATAGACCCTGGCTATGGAGGAGAGTACCGACCGTTTAGTGATGTCCTCAGTACTTATAGTTGCGACCTGGAAGGAAAAAACATCAAGTGCTGGTAACCATCTTATACCCAAAGTTTTCACGTTGGCACTCTCATCAAATGGAATGGAGAAGTAAATCTCACGCTGATCCATTGGAATGTGCTGAAGTACTAAGTTGGAGTTGCTGACGTGCTTTCGTAAATGGAATCCTGCTGTCTCCAACAGTTCCTTAACAGCTTTCAAATTTTCCTGGGCTTCTTCAATGCTGTCTGCACCGGTGATGACGTCGTCGACGTAGGTTTCCTCCTGCAAAACTTGTGCTGCTGACGGAAATCTGTGGGCCTCATCGTCTGCCAACTTCTGGAAAACTCTAATAGCGAGGTAAGGTGCTGATGCTGTACCAAACGTCACTGTTCGTAAGCGAAACATCTTTATTTCTTCTTCAGGCTGTTCTCTCCAGAGTATGTGTTGATAATGGGAGTCCTTGCTGATGACTTGAATTTGGCGGTACATTTTTTCGACGTCTCCTGTAAATGTGTACTTGTATGACCGCCATCTCATTATAATACTCCTATCAATCACGTTCTTCTGCATCTTTGGTCCGATCATCAAGTGGTCGTTCAATGATTCTCCGCCGATTGGCTTAAACGTACTAAGTTGGAGTTGCGAGTAAACGTACTCGCAGTTTCGTTGTCGTGCTAGACTCCTTGTTGACCGCATGGTGAGGAATAAAATAATGATATGGTGTTTGAAGAACGTGATCTGACTCATTTACAGGAGACATGTGACCGAGTTTGAGATATTCCTTCATGCAATTCGAATACTCCTTTAATAGTGTTGGGTTGCAGTGGAGACTCCTTTCCAACTGTAAGAAGCTTTTAAAGGCACCTTGACGTGTTGGTCCCATGGTCGGACGATTCCCACCCTTAATGGGTAGGCAAACTTGATATCGGCCACCAGGTAATCTTATTGGGTTTCTTATAAAATGCGCCTCACATTCCTTTTCTTCCACAGCTTCATATTTCGGAAACGGTTCTTCTTCGATCTCCCAGAATTTTCGAAGTGTAGTGTCGATGGTTGACTCCAGTTGGCACGAAAAACTCCTGACTTGATTTTTGCTGGGTAGTTTTCCTAGTAAGATCCATCCTAACTGCGTTTTTTGAGCGACTGGACTGGAATTTCCCGCAATCCTGATGACCTCACCAAGAAGAATGTCTCTGTAGACGTCACCACCCAACAGCATGTCCACCTTTGACGGTATATTGAACGTTGGATCCGCCAGAGGTAAGTTTTGAATTCTGCTCCAATTATCGAAGTTAATGTGTTGGGCCGGAAGAAGGCCAGTTAGTTTTCTAAAAACCAATGCTTGTACATTGCTTGTATACCTCGAGGTCAACGACTCAAGCTTCAGGACGATGGACTTTTGTGTTGTTCCACTGCTGACCATCCCCAGCCCATTAACCGTCATAAATGTCCTCTTTGGTTTTAGACCTAGTCGTTGGACCGCTGACTCCATAATGAAGGACGCCTCAGATCCCGGATCTACTAACGCTCTCAAAACTAACCTGCCACCATCTGAAGATCTAACCCTCAACAATGCTGTAGCTAACAGAACCCTGGTGTTCGTGTTGACATGGTAGCTGTTAAGATGACTGCTGTTTGTTGTGTGTGGTTGAAACTCGGACGCATTTGGATTGACTGACATCTGTTGTGAATGATGGTTATTTGTGTGGTTAGACGTAAATGGATGAGGAACAACTTGTGTAGCTAAAGGTGCACTGTGTGCGGTTTGACCTGTGTTGCATGTATTTTCGTGTAGCAAAGAATGGTGGCGCTGCTTACAGAAATGACAGCACTTCGCACTGGGGCATCTTGATTTGAAATGACTGTATGCCAAGCAGTTTTCGCACACCTTTACCCTACGCACAGTTTGCCTCCTACGCTCCACATCCATTTGCAGAAACCGATCACACTTCCTAAGCGAATGCTGACCTCTTTGACACACGCTACAGTTGACCTGTCTTTTCGATTCCTGTTGGCTATAAAAAACATGGGTTCCTGGCCTACGCTGCTCGGATTTGCTACTCGAACCCTTGGGATCTACTGGTTCTAAGGTACGAAACCGACACTCTACAAACTCTTTAAATGATGGCAACTCCTTACTCGAACCTAGCTTTTCTTCCCATAACTGCTGTGTATTATTCGAAAGCTTTTGCAAAATAATAAAAATTAAAATAACATCCCAATTCTCTACTGGCAAACCTAAATTCCTCAAAGCATGAATTATTTCTTGTGACGTGTCCAGGATTCTTTTGATGTTCTCCGATGAATCAGAGGTAATATTTGGTTGATTAAATAATAATTTTAGTTGAGTATTAACTAACACTCTTTTATGATCGTAGCGCTCTGTCAAGATCTTCCATGCTGGGTCATAATTGCTTTGGTCGATCACCAAGTGTTGTAGAAGACGCTCTGCTTCACCGCTAACCGAACACTTAAAGACTTAAACATCACTTAAAGATGAATTGTTGTGAATCAATGCCAGGAACATGTCGTGAAACGACCTCCAGGTTTCATAACTGCCAGAAAACGTTGGACTGTTGATGACCGGCAATCGCAGCTCGGTGTGGCCTTGTTCCTTGGTATCTGCCGTTCGTAGCAGCTTTAATAACCGGAATTTTGTCTAATGCATCTAACAAATCTGCTTCGTAATCCGCAAACAAATCGAGAATTTTATCAAATGTCTGCACTAACACACAAACCTGCTCAGAATCAATTTTGCCATCATCTACCATGATAAGTTCATGGTATTTATTTGCCTGAACCATTTGCTCGTCTAATATTGAAATACGAGTTTGAATATAATTCGCCCTTTTCAAACGCGCACTGTCTGCCTTCCCAAAATTCTCATAATCCTTTACGATTAAGGACGTTTAATTGTAATTTTCATGACATGACGTGAAAATTTATACGAGATGTGGAAAATTATTACACAAAACCACTAATAATATGTATATTGTTTAGAACTCAAACAACCTAAATAACCAATTAAACTATGTATTATAGTTGATGTCTATCGCTTCATATTATATATTGTAACTAAGATTTCAAATTTTTGTAAACATCACATTCGCAATTCAACCTATTCAATCTAGGATAAGATTAATCGCTAAACTGTTATATTTTCACTATTTGCTTTGTTATTATACTCATATGTACTCATATGTATTCTTATCAATCACTGGTGTATTAAAATCAATGTGCATTCTCATATGAGCCTCTCTCTAGTATAACACTTTAACTTATGCTTCGAGTTATCAAATTTGCTTTCTCTCGATCACTTGGATCTAAACCGCAAGAGGCACCACACCAGGACAACACTAAGTATCATTTAATAAATATATTTTGTATTTAAATCAATTTTTTGCATGATTATTTTTCCCTTCAACAAATAACATATGTATATAAATATATACCTTTTAATTTCAACCATAAGTCTGGTCCTTCAGTAGCCGAATTTTTTTTAAATCTTTGGAATCAAATAATATAAAAGGGAAAAACTGATATCAAACTGCATGTGGATGGTGTGATTTTGTGTGAGAAACATACGAGTATACATATGTACTTATCTATAAAAAAACCGCGTGCGAAAATTTTTATGCTGTGTCTCACGGGAATTGATTAATCAAAGACTTCTTGAATCAATTAGATAATTTGTTCGAAGTTTTCTCGTGCAAATTCTTTGGATTTATAACCTATATTTATACTTAATTAAAGAATTTCGGTGCGTATATCCAGCATTCTACCAAGGTTTTCATGTGAACTTTTTACGCGTATTCGGTACATACATATATATTTATTCACAAAAATGAACGCTTTAAAAATAAAACGTGGTAATGCCAAAGCCTGCCTAACACGCGCGGTAGAATTTCTTTCATCTATCGAAGACTCCACCACTATTGAGATGTTAGAAATTCGGTTAAGTAGGGTCGTTGAAGCATGGTCGGAATTTTGTTCGCTGCACAGTGAATGCTTGAAACACGTGGAGGAAAGTGAACTAGAGGAGAACGAAAGTGATTTTGCTGCTTATGAATTGAAATACTTCGAAGCATATTCGGGTCTAAGAAAGGCTATTCGTGACAGAAAAAGTGTAGAAGAACCTAACGCCGACGATTCAATTCTCCAGCGCCTTGCTAATCAGCAAACAAATTTTTTAAAATCACTTGATACCTCTTCTAACAATTATTCAAAAATCAATTTGCCTTCAATTACTGTGCCTCCATTTTCCGGGAATTACAAGGATTGGCCATCGTTCCGAGACTTATTCATGGGTTCAGTCGACAGCAAGCCAAATTTGACCGCTACTCAAAAATTCCATTACCTAAAATCGTTTTTGCGGGATGATGCAGCCAATTTAATAAAGCATATCACTATTTCAGATGCTAACTATCTTGAGGCTTGGGATAGGCTCGAAAAGCGTTACGACCGGGTGAATTTAGTAGTGCAATCGTTCATTCAGACATTTCTCTCGCTTCCGACTATGGGTGTATCCAATGTGCAAACACTCCGCAAAATCGCAGACGGTGCAGACGAAGTAATCCGCGGTCTACGGGCATTAAACCAAACCAGTCGCGATCCGTGGCTAATCTTCCTTTTGCTTGGTAAGCTCGATAGTGACACAAAGCAGGCTTGGGCTGAAGAAGTAGGTGCTCGCGAAAACACCAACATTATTGAGTTTATTGAGTTTTTGGAATTAAGGTGCGATGCATTGGAATCATGCCAATCCTTTACTCGTTCAACGACATCACGAGCAAAACAATCAAGTCAGATTAGAGCCCATTTAGCAAAAGCGTCGGAAACTAGTTCGCGGTCTGTCATGTGTAAAAGTGACCACAACTTATTTCAGTGCCACCAATTTATTGCGTTAGATATTCCATCGCGTAGAAACTTCACCAAAAAACAATCTCTCTGTTTTAATTGCCTTCGTACAGGCCATTCATCTAATAAATGTAGGTCGCCATTTCGTTGTCGCGTGTGCAAGTCGCGTCACCACTCGCTAGTACATCACGAGGATCCAACCAACAGTTCTTCATCGGAAACAACATTCACAAGTGCAAATTCTTCTTCGTCGTCTCCATCCGTATCAACGGTTTCAATACAGCCGCATTATTCGCAAACCTCGTCCACCTCTCAGGCTGCTACCCCAATGGTTAATAACCACTCGCTTGACTTTAGTATTCGAAAGCAAACCATTTTGCCAACCATCCTCGCTAAAGTTCAAGACAATCGGGGACAGTTTATCGATTGTCGCGTTCTTTTGGATACCGGGTCTCAATCCTCATTCATTCTTGAATCATTTGCCCAACGACTTGGAATTCCAAGAACTCATGCCCGAATCCCTATCATGCGACTTTCTTCTAGAGAAGCTGGACTTACAAAGGGTTGTGTGGGAATACAATTACATTCTCGTCACAATTCAACTCGTTTATCGGTAGATGCATTTGTGCTTAGTAAGTTGACATCGGACTTACCATCAAAATCCTTTGACGCACCGACATGGAAACATATCCAATCATTAAATCTTGCAGACCCTTATTTCAACATTTCTAATTCAGTAGAAATTCTTCTCGGGGCTGACAAAGAGTGGTCCATTCTATCATCGGAACAAATACAAGGACCGAAAGGTACACCAATAGCACAAAACACTTCCTTCGGTTGGGTCATTTCAGGAGAGCTATTCGATCCCAATAGTCGTAACTTACAATTTTCGTCGTTTCATGCAGCTGTTGATATTGATGCCCTTCTCCAGCGGTTTTGGGAACTGGAAGAAGTCCCTCCTCCTAATGCTCGTCATATTTTAAATGACCCAGCTGAAGAGTATTTCCAAAAAACATTTTCGCGCGCATCGGACGGAAAATACATAGTTGCACTTCCATTCAAAACACTGTGCCCAAGTTTCGCAGACACTCTGCAGTCAGCGGTCTCGCGTCTGCATTCGATGGAGCGACGTTTTCAACGCAATCCAAACTTACACCAGATGTACTCTAAATTCATGCAGGAGTATCTAGAACTTGGCCATATGGAGATAATTCCCCGGGATGAGATACCAAAAAAACCCTCTCGCCAATTTTACCTCCCTCATCACGCTATTCTTAAGCCGGAAAGGTCATCGACAAAAATTCGCGTTGTTTTTGATGGTTCGGTAAACGACTCAAACGGTCAATCACTAAATAGCCAACTCTTAATCGGTCCGCCAATACAACGCGATCTTATTGGAGTGTGTCTACGGTTTCGTCAACACCGCTTTGTTTTCACAGCCGACATCGTTAAAATGTTCCGTCAAATTTGGGTTCGCGAACGTGATAGAGACTTTCAACGCATCGTGTGGCGTCCGAATACTAGTGAAGAAATACAGCACTATCGTCTACGAACCGTCACGTATGGTACTGCCTCAGCTCCATTTTTATCGGTCCGCGTGCTGCAGCAAATTGCCGACGACTACAAATTAAAGTACCCAAGAGCTGCTACTATTTTGCTCAATGATGTCTATGTAGACGACATCATGACAGGTACAAACTCTATTGAAACCCTATTAGAAGTGCAGTCTGAATTAATTAAGTTGTTGTCGGAAGCGCGATTACGACTTCGTAAATGGAGTTCTAATTGTTGGGCTCTACTTGCTCAACATAGTCCAGAAGTTTGCGAATATTCTTTCGTAGACCCTGACCGCTCACAGTCCCTCGTTAAAGTGTTGGGAATGTTTTGGAATCCTGCTGCTGACGTATTATCCTATCGCTTAACCCTCTCTAATTCGCGTGCCGCGCTAACCAGGAGAACGTTACTATCCGAAATAGCGCGTATATTCGATCCTCTAGGGCTCCTGGCTCCGTCGGTAGTACTTTTTAAAATCATGTCTCAGAAGCTTTGGTCTGCTGAGTTAAAACTGAGCTGGGATGATCCCTTACCCCCTGATTTGTCTCAGAAATGGTTGAACTATCGCGAACAGCTGCCGTGTTTTGAACGTGTTGAGGTTCCACGAAATGTGTTTTTAACCGAAAAGATTATTGAACTTCACGGGTTCTCTGACGCGTCATTACAAGCGTACAGTGCCGTTGTATACGCTCTCTCCAAATCCCCCAGTTGTGTCAGTACTGTAACCATTGTCGCAGCAAAAACTAAAGTAGCCCCTCTCAAACCGGTCTCCATCCCTCGCCTTGAGCTCTGTGGTGCGTTGTTATTAGCCCGTTTGTTGACAATAATAAAATCGTCGGTAAAGGTGAAAATCGATCGAACATTCGCATGGTGTGATTCTGAGATTGTGCTGCACTGGCTTTCTTCACCCCCTCGTCGGTGGACTACCTTCGTTGCCAATAGGACCGCAGCCATCCTGGAGGCTACACCCAGATACACTTGGCGGTATGTCCCCTCAGAAGACAATCCTGCTGATTGTGCGTCCCGGGGAGTTTCCCCCTCCGACCTAATTAATCACCGTATCTGGTGGACGGACCCATCTTGGCTCTCTCTACCCGAAGATCATTGGCCCAAATCGAACCTTTCCACATGTGTGTCCGACGGTGAGTCACAACAAGAAGAGGAACATTCAGCGGGTAGGCAAGTATTGGTGACATCGTTGGACGGTCATATCTTTCATGACCTAATCAGAAGGATATCATCTTGGTACCGCTTACAAAGAGTAGCTGCTTACATCATCAGATATGTCACGAATCTCAAACCTTCAACAAGCGTTCGTGAGACGAACGGATTGACATTCGCTGAAATTTGAAATGCCATGATTGCCATCCTACGGTTTGTACAATTCAACTTCTTCGAAAACGACATCAAACACCTACAAGCAACAAACCATTTGCCGGCAAAATCGAAACTTCTGAGATACTCAGCATTTTTGGACAATGATGGACTTCTTCGCATCGGTGGACGCATCAAACATGCAAGCGTTTCTTTTAACATTAAGCACCCGATAATACTCCCCAAATATAATCCTGTTTCTTCCCTCATTATTTCAGACATTCACCATAGATATCTACATGCAGGAGTCTCCGAAACATTCTCTTTCGTTCGACAACAGTTTTGGATATTGGGTAGCCGCAATTTAATACGCAAAATCGTCCATAACTGCAAGCCGTGTTTTATGCAGAGCAAACGAACTAGTCGGCAGATCATGGGCAATCTGCCTTCGTATCGTCTTCAGCCAAGTCGTCCGTTTTCTCACACAGGCTGTGATTACGCCGGGCCCATCACTATCAAGTTATCGCGCTGTCGTAAGGCTAAGACATCGAAAGCTTATATAGCACTCTTTGTGTGCATGGCAACCAAGGCAATTCATCTGGAACTGGTGAGCGACCTCACAACCGATGCTTTCATCGCAGCGCTACACAGATTTGTTTCCCGCCGTGGCAAATGCACGAACATCTATAGCGGCAATGGGACAAATTTTCACGGAGCTCGTCGGTGCTTCACTGAAATGCACAAATTGGTAATGGCACATAGTCACAATGCATTAATCGCTGCCGCGCTTGCCAAGGATGGCATACAGTGGCACTTTATTCCTCCATCCGCGCCACACTTTGGTGGCTTATGGGAGGCTGGCGTCAAGTCAGTTAAACTGCATCTGCGTCGTGTAATCGGCAATTCCGTTTTAACCTTTAAAGAAATATGTACTGTCCTGACACAAATAGAAGCAATTCTAAATTCTCGTCCTCTGTGTTCTATGTCTGATTTTGATCTGAACCCATTAACCCCAGCTCATTTTATTATAGGTCAACCACTAACTGCTGTACCTGAGCCTAATCAGCTGAACATTCCAACTAATCGCCGGTTGCATTGGAACCACATCCAAAGTATAACACAAGGGTTCTGGAAGAGATGGCATGCAGAATATCTCACCACTCTGCAGGAGCGAGCAAAATGGCAACAATCTACAACAAGCCTCAAGCCTGGGGACTTAGTGGTGATCAAGGAGCCAAATCTGCCCCCTACAAAGTGGGTACTGGGCAGAATCGAATCAGTCAACCCTGGCACAGATAAACATGTTAGAGTCTCCACTGTTAAAACAGCATCTGGAACATTTACTCGACCTATTTCCAAATTAGCGCTATTGCCGTTGTCCTGAAACCTGTTTCAGGGGGGGCGGTATGTTTAGAACTCAAACAACCTAAATAACCAATTAAACTATGTATTATAATTGATGTCTATCGCTTCATATTATATATTGTAACTAAGACTTCAAATTTTTGTAAACATCACATTCGCAATTCAACCTATTCAATCTAGGCTAAAGATTAATCGCTAAACTGTTATATTTTCGCTATTTGCTTTGTTATTATACTCATATGTACTCATATGTATTCTTATCAATCACTGGTGTATTAAAATCAATGTGCATTCTCATATGAGCCTCTCTCTAGTATAACACTTTAACTTATGCTTCGAGTTGTCAAATTTGCTTTCTCTCGATCACTTGGATCTAAACCGCAAGAGGCACCACACCAGGACACTAAGTATCATTTAATAAATATATTTTGTATTTAAATCAATTTTTTGCATGATTATTTTTCCCTTCAACAAATAACATATGTATATAAATATATACCTTTTAATTTCAACCATATATTGTATATATGTTTTAAAATTTACAACGATGTGGAGTAATAATCGTATTATATATATATATATATATATATGCATATATCTATATATGTAAATTTTGTGTACAATGTAAGTAATTATAATGGAAAGGACTCACTTGAACTTCCGACTGATGATTTCCTCTTAATTTCTTCTAGGTATGCACTTCTCCTGATGATTTTTCCTGTGCACACACACACTTTTGGAGCTTCTTTAAATTTTTGTTGAAGGCTGCAGCGATGGGATCCTTGATGAATTGCTGGTTGCAGGTTTTCTTCTTATTATGTTAAATTTTTTGTGTTGATTTTGATAATTAATGTATTATTATTATGAAACTTCAGTGTTGATAATGTCGTTTATAAATATGTATGTACGAGTATATCTATATGTAGATTCTTGTGTTGACAAATGTACTTGTACAATTTTGTGTTGATTGGATTAAAAATTCTTGATATGGCTCGAATGGACCAAATGTTGTTTTTCCAAAAAAATAACTTCAAAAGGGGAGAAATAAAGACTAGCTTTTGGTAATTTTTACGTTATAATACTTAAAACTGAAAATCTTTATTTTAACTGCTAATCCAATGTTATTTTTGTAGTTGACATTTGTGTCGCGACATATATTTGTTTTAGTACATGTTTTGTTTGTTTTGTAAATTATGTGTTGACATTTCTATGTTTTATTTATACTGATTACACTTAATTAAAATTCATAGATATATATAAAAATAGGTATTAACTGAGTTAATATTCGAACAGCTGCATACGAGATGTTGTCCCATCTGCACCTTCCCATTTTCTCTTCAGCAATCCATCTTGCAAGAAAAGCGAGTCCCACTGTGCCCAGTATGCCTTCAGAGTTTGCCTCCGATCTGATATCTGCTGCCAGCGTGGTTTTTCCTCGTGTTTCTTCCAGGCCAATATTGGTTCGATGTCATTGTCTGCCTGTTGGGAGGAACGGATTTCGTCTATACTCCAACCCTCTATTGGCTCAGTCCTGATCGTTTGCATAGTTGCCTGTTCTTTCGCTTCTTTACCACTGACTACTTCTGCTGAGAGGCTTTCATTGCATTGTTTTACCTGTGAGACTGGGATAATTACCCTGGAGTCGACATCTGCTACAGACTTCTGCCCCGCGAAGTAAGCATTTCCTAACTGATGGCTTCTGGAAATTTGACCGGTTTCTTGGTAGCCGTTTCTGCTGGTTTTTCTTTCTATTTGCCTGTAACCCCAGTGCAGGCAGCCTTCTCATCGTACCGGTTCTTTGCAATGCCCTTGCAGATGTCCTACTTTATCGCAGTTCAGCAGCGCATCCTTCGTCTTTCCCGCGGGATATTTCGGTGCACGATAGTTAGTCTTGAGCAGGAGCATCCACCAGATACTATTTCCCTGACGAAATGTGTTCCCCTGGAAGCCTGATTGGATGCTTCCATCGCCAGAGCGAAGGCAAGTGCTTCAGCAAGGGTTCTTTTACCTGCCATCCTTACTGCTGACTCTAGCTTCGAATCTGCAATTCCCCTGATAAATGCATCTTTTGCCATTTCGTCGATAATTTCCTGGCCTGCGGTGGGGTATGACAGATGTGCCAGTCTACTCACGTCTGCTTGGAGCTGCTGAAGTGTTGCTCCTCGTTGCTGCGTTCGCCTTTGCAATTGAACCTTGTAGACCTCCTGCATGTGGCTATCCCCAAACCGTTTCTCGATAGCCTGTACTAAAGTCACATAGTCTTTATGCTTTTCGATGTCTACTGTTTGCAACAATTCTTCTGCAGGACTGTGCAAGGCCATTGTTAGGGCAAAGAACTTTTCCTCATTGTCCCAGTCGTTTGCACAGGCAGCCATTTCAACCTGCTTCTTATAAGTAGACCATGAGGTCTGGCCATCGAATGAGGGAGGCTTCAACTCTTTTCTCCTTGGACCGCTTAAAGAACATTTTCGCAGTTTCTGTTTTCGCACTGTGTCGAGCTCTTTTGCCAATTTCTTAACTTTGCTGTCCATTTGTTCGAATTTTTCGCCAACATTCTTCTCTATTCTTTCAAATTCGTTATCGATTTCTTCGAACTTTTGGTGTAGAACGTTATTTTGTTCTTCCAGTTTTTTTTCTAGACTATTCTTTTGTTCGTCGAATTTTTGTTCAATGCTGTTCTTCTGCTCGTCTAGATTTTTCTTTTGTTCATCCAGCTTTTGTTCGAGGCTATTCTTTTGTTCTTTCAGATTTTGTTCGAGGCTATTATTTTGTTCTTCCAGATTTTTCTTTTGTTCGTTCATTTTTAATAAGAGGAGTTGCATCATCGCAGCCATGTCATTGCCGGTACTTATCTGTTCATCCTCGTCAACATCAAAGGAGTATGCATCAGGAGCATGTCCCTCGTTGTTCAAAGCCTCCTGAAGTCGGAGCACCAAGTCACTTTTTCCTCCACTGGCACTGAGGCTTCTCTTGTTCCACTCGGATTTGAGTTGGACGAGGGTCAACTGCATTAGTTTTCGACCCATTCTAGCTTTTTCAAAGAGTCAACAATTTTTTTTTTTTTTTACACACACAATAAGTCCTATCCCACTTCTGACACCAATGTAAAATATTTGTATGGGTACAAATGATAGAACTTATTCTTTTTAATAGAAATCGCTTTCTTCAGTACAGTTACAATTCACTATTTAATTGTTTCTCTCAGTACAATCCAATTTCTTAACCGCTTATACTTTTCTTATCTTTTACTTAAACCACTTAATCACTTCTCCTTATTAACACTTCAGATTTCACTTTTGAACACCTTTCCATACCTTGGGGATGCTGGTATTTATACTCGAAAGACATACTTCGAGAACAATCCTCGCCATCCAGCGTCCCGTACAATTTCCAATTTGCTAGAAAATTCGATTCCACTCTCCAGTCGTCAATGGTCGAGACTTTGTTATTCAAGTATCGAATTCTGGTCTCTGGTATCTGGTGTTGACATTTTCTGCTCTGTGAATCTTGATGTCGCTGCTCACATTTAAGTGGTTATCACATTATTCAGGAAGTATTGACACGTCACCGTTGGACGAAAAATGCATGTCAAAGAAGATTTTCACTTAAAGGAAATTATTGATAAAGAATTCTCGCAACTCTACACTCAATCACGAATGGAATTAAGATCGAAAGCAGCCAAACAAATTTAGAAACTTCAGAAAGAAAATAAAAAAACGTTCAACAAAAACCGAAGAGAGCCTACTCAGTACCAAATATTCGTCGCGACTGATTTGAAGCTTAGTGGTAAGTTTTTAGGTCCATATGATGTAGTTTCTAAGCTGAGTTATCTGGTGAACAAGATGGGTGAACATCAAGGACCTAATAATACGATTACCTCTGCCGATAACATGAAGTTGTATTTGCAATTCCAATACGTCGAACCGGATGAAGACGGGATTGATAATTCTTTGGTAGAAGGCATCGAGGACGATGCTCAAGAGGATGGCCGATTGTAGGATGTGATCGCGTCATAAGGGAATTTCCTCCATAAGGGTATGTCCACCGATAAGAGAAGGAAAGAGTAATAAACGGCATTGGAACTAATTACATTCGACGAAAGACGATAAGGGTGAATAGATCGGCGAGCAGAACGCAATAAAGTGTCCTTTTTTGTTCTTTATATTTCTTTTGTTCTTTGTAGTACTTGTAAATTGTATTTTTTGTGTGCTAATTGGATTATTAAAACTGACTGAACTGAATTACCTGGTTTACTTGGACTGTTTTTTCTATATATACATGTACGTTTACATTGTGTATTAGATATAAGTAGATTATGATTCATTTTTAGGTAGTCTGTAGGTTTTTAGTTTTAAGTTTTATAATAACATAACAAAAAAGTCTTTTTACTAAGTTTTTTTGTTAAAAAATGTTTTCGTAGTTTTAATTATAATAGAAATAGTTATAAGCATGTAGTCTAAGATACGTCGAAAGGCCTAGTTTAAGTGTTAGGTTTAACTTAGAGTGCCCGCATGGGGCCATTAAGATAGAATAAGATAATTTTAATTTAATTAAGCTAATTTTTAAGCGTTTTTTTGTCTAGCACGTAAGAGTAAATTAATTCATATAAATAAAAATGCATATAAACTGGAAAAAAAACTGATCGGTTTGGGGATAGCTATATGCAGGAGGCTTACAAGGTACAATTGCCAAGCCCACCGCTGGCCAGGAAATTATCGACGAAATGGCAAAATATGCATTAATCAGGGAATTACAGATACGTAACTACAGTCAACAGTAAGTATGGCCGGGAAAAGAACCCTTGCTGAAGCACTTGCCTTCGCTCTGGCGATGGAAGCAGCCAATCAGACTTCCAAGGGAACTCATTTCGTCATGGAAGTAGCATCTGTTGAATGCTCCTGCGCAAAAATTAGTGCCGAGGAACGAGATCCTCCACGGGATAGGCGAAGAATGTGCTGCTGGAACTGTAACAAAATAGGACATTTCAAAGGCAGTGTAAAGAACTGGTGCGACGAAAAGACTGCCCGCATTGCGTAAACAAGCAAATAGAGCAGAAACAGCTATCGAGAAACCGGTCAAACTACCCGGAGCCAACAATCGTTGAGAGCACGAGTTGACGGCCCCAAGAACACCATCCAAGTCTCTCTAGCAAAACGATGCAGAGAAAGCCTTCTAGTAGAATTAGTCAGAGCAAAGGAAAATTGCAAATATAGACACCGGTGCCACGGCCTCAATCATCAGGAGGGATCTGGTGCAGAAATTCCGCTTGCATAACACCAGCAGATAGAGCTTGAGAACAGCTACGGTAGAAAGGGTTAAGGTATATGGCGAAGTCCGCATAAAAATCAACCTAGCCAAAATAGCCTTCCCTCATGTTTTTCTGGTGGCTGACATATACGACGAGATTTCATGAAAGAACATGCAGTTGTAGTGGACTTTGGGACACAAACCCTGAAATATGGAAATTTGGAGATAACAATGGTATATGGAAATGCTAACTCTTCCATCTTAAAAGTCGTTATCTACAGAAATCAGATTTGTGTGCCCTTGTCGGGAGCAATGCAAAAGTGGTAGGCCATCTTGGTAGCCGCCGATTCTATGTGATGGAGCCAGAAAATGGGAGGGACTTCATGGTGGGAAAAACATTAGTGGAACCGAAGAACAACATGGTTCTTATAAGAATTCTAAATCCAAAGATATTCAATGTAACGGTGAAAAAGGAAGAGATAGTGGGAAAATGTGCACCTCTTGAGGCTATATCGACCACAACGGAAAAATGTCGTGTAACACCGATCGCGAGTGTCCAGAGTGTGGAAACCAAAATCAAAACTCTCAGCCTTTGTAAATAGGATCAAGAGCAGCGTAACCTGGCTAACAAACTAATCGGTGAGTAGGCTGATATACTTGCTACACAAGACGGAGAATATGGACGTACACAACTTGTTCAACACAAAATTGACACAGGAGACCCCCAACCAGTCCGTCAATATGTAAGGCGTCTTCCATTGGCAAAACAAACAGAAGTTGCCGAAACATTTTCGAAGATGAAAGTTGAGGGACTGATTGAAGAATCGCAGATGCCGTGGGCATCTCCAGTGGTCCCTTTGAAGAAGAAAGACGGCAGCACGAGGTTTAGTGTGGACTATCGACATCCATTGAGACGTTGTCACCAAAAAAGACAGCTAACAATTACCAAGAATTGGCGACACTTTAGATACGCTTTCTGGAGCAAAATGGATCTCAACACCAGATTTAAAGAGCGGTTACTGGCAGGTAGAGGTTAATTGTAAGGATAGTGAGGAAACGCCTTTCACTACTGGCAGCGGTCTTTGGCAGTTTACAGTGATGCCATTCGGACTGTAGAACGCTCCAGCCACCCTCGAGCGATTATTGAAACCAATATTGCAAGGGCTCACTTGCAGAACCTGTATAGTATATCTGGACGAAGTAAAAGAAGTGTTTGAGAGGCTGCGAAGCGCTCGTTTGAAGCTGAACTCAGAAAGGTGCCCCTTGTTCCATCCGGAATTAAATTATATGGGTCATATTATATCAGCGGAAGAAGTAAGGACGGATCCTGATAAAACCGAATCCATGAAAAGTTGGCCTACCACCAAAGATAAACACCAACTGAGAAGCATCTAGGGACTTGGCACGTACTACAGAAGGTTCGTAAAGGATTTTTCTGGTGTTGCGAAGAGCCTGCACCAACTTAAGGGAAAAGGCCGACAGTTGGTATGGTCCGGAGAGTGTAAGAAGGCATTTGTAGAACTCAAGCGGCAGCTGTCCAATGCTCTCATCGTGAGTTATCCCCACACACACAAAAATCTTCATCTTAGGAGCAGACGCTAGGAATGTTGGCGTTATAGCAGTGCTCTCTCAAGTTCATGATGATCAAGAAAATGTGGTTGCATATTTCACCAAAAAACTATCCAGATCTGAAAGGAACTACTGCGTAACTCTGCGCTAGTTTCTAGCTTTAATTCTGGCTACAAAATATTTCCATATGTACCTTTATGGATAACAGTTCATTCTTCGGACAGTCCATGCAGCTTTGAAATGGCTACTACAATATAAGAACCTTCAACGCCAACTTACGAGATGGATCGAGCAGTTGCAGGGCTACGCCTATGAAGTGCAACACTGCAAGGTTAACGTTCTCTCAAACTCTGATGCTCTCTCACGGCGACCATGCGGATTTAAATGTGAACACTGCAATTGTAAATAAGCGAAAGGACAGACCACTATCCAAATGATCAGGACTGAGCCAATAGAGCGTTGGAATACAGACGAAATCCGTTCCACTCTACAGGCAAATATTTATATCGAACCAATATTGGCGTGGAAGGAACACGAAGAAAGACCCAGCTGGCAGAAGATATCAGACCGGAGCAAAACTCTAAATCCGTACTCGGAACAGTGGGACTCGCTTTGTATGCAAGATGGTTTGCTGAAGAGAAAATGGGAAAGTGGAGATGGTACAACGTCTCGAATGAAACTATTCGTGTGACAGTCCAAAGTCTGCCAAATACTCCATGAAATACATAACGGAATATCAGTATGCCATTTAGGAATAAACAAGACGTTCGAAAAGGTAAGGGAACGATTCCATTGGCTAAGCGCTAAACAAGATGTCGAGAATTGATACAAAAAGTGCATAAGATGTGCGGCTACTAAGGGCCTAAAGGGGACAGGGACAAATGCAGCCATACAATGTCGGAGCACCATTCGAACGAATAGCAGTTTCAGTGAGCAGTTTTGGGTGCCAATGGAATTACACTCTGATCATGGCTGAAAATCTTAATTAAAAATCTTCCAGGAAGTGTGCCAATATCTGGGAATAAGGAAGACAAAGATAATGCCACTACACCCTCAATTTAGTGGGGCCATTCAATCGGACGTTGATTGAGCATCTGTTTAAGGTCGCCAGAAACTGCCAGCGGGACTGGGATCACCCTCTTCTTAATGGCCTATCGAAACGCGTTCATAGTTCAACAGGATATACGAGTGCAGCATCCGAGATCTTATTTGCTAAACAGTTCGGTTGCTAAGTGAAACGAAATTCGGATCTACACTCACAGAGGCCAAGGAGGTAAACGACTACTTGCACGACTTACGCAGCAGGATTCGTAAATTGTATGAAAACACCCGAGAAAAGATGAAGCTAGCGCGCAACCGCTTCAAGAAAGGCAAACCACCAAAATTGAAACAGGATTGGGTAGGTCCATACAAGGTGATAACCTGCATTAATGACGTTGTCTACCTGATCCAGCGTGGGGATTCAGGAAAAATGAAAGTTGTCCATTTGGATAGAATGTGTCATTTCAAAGGAACGATGAATGACGAAGTTGTTCAGGACGAACAACTTTAGACAGGGAGCAGCGTTATATGTGAATGTGAACAGCGTCATTTTTATTTGATTAGCAGAAGCATAAACCATTGGTGAATGGAGAATCGAAGCGAATTTTTCTCCGTCGTTGCTATCATCAACCCATCTGCCAAGTCATTCGGGTACGTTTAAAAATGCACGAAAGCTACAAGACTTACCAAAGTTTACTGGTAAACTCGCCGTCGCGTTTCGCGAGTCATCAGCGAGGTACGGATATTCAAGAATCGAAAACAACCTTCGTTTGCAGACATCCATTAAAGGAAAAGCTCAAGAAGTACTGGAGTCACTGCTCATTCACCCCGACTATGTCGAGCAGGTCATGGCGCGTTGAAGTTTGGCTTTGTACGCCCAGATTGTTTGTTTAGAAGTCAGCTACGAAAAGTGAGAGTGTTGTCACAAATCGTCGAAGGAAAACTGAAAATGTTGACACTCTTCGCAACAAGGGAGTAAAATCTTTCAACATTTTTGGAAGCAAGTGGTCTGCACAAACATTTAAGCAATCCTGCACTCATCGATGAACTGGTAGCAAAGTTACTAATGAATAAGCATCTGGAATGGGCTCAACGTAGTCTTAGCATTCAACCGTACCCCACTCTGAAACACTTTGCACAATGGGTGACTGAGATCGCCCGACTAGTGTGTTTAGTCACACCAACTACTTCAACGCCGCACTCCCAACAAGAGCTAATGCCAAGGATAAGGAATGTTCTTCATGCTACGGAACCGGACTCACCGGCTGTTACTGTCAGTATTAGATGTCGTCACCGTAAAGGGAGACAACACATACTAGCCGAATGCAGTGTCTATACCAAGCTGGCCATTGCAAGAAGATGGGACTTCGTGAAGCGAAATCGACTTTGATTTTGCTGCCTTAAGTTCGGACACAACACTCGAACGTGCAGATCTCAATAGGTATGCGGAGTTAATGGCTGTTTGACAACTCATCATTTGTAACTTCACGAAGAGAAACGAACAACGTCGGGGTCAATGGATGCCAGCACAGATAAAGGAGTTGTCAGGCCAGTTCTCGGTTGCAACGTAGATGCTGACTCAAGAGTTTGGTTTCGCGTATTACTAGTAAGACTCATAAGGACTTAAGATTGCACACGGTAAGCAGACGCAATGCGAAAAATCCTTCGTTGTCGATGTTGAAATAAGTGCTGACAAGGAAGATGTGGAGGAATACGAAGTGAAAGGTGTGCAAATAGTTAACGAAATGAACTTTCTACTCAATCAGTATCGTCGCATGAGTGTATGGAAACGCGAAACCACAAATTCTCATTGGACTTAATAGCAGCTTGCTGGGGGCGCCTATTCGTACTTTTGAATCAGAAGAAGTCGGACGGATCGTGGCAGACACAAGGCTGGGATGGGTTGCGTATGGAAGGACGTCAACTGAAGCAGAAACACAAGCGAATGACGACTCCGTTTTGCATAGCAACAGAAGGACGGCAGAACAGGACGACCATCGCAACCAAGTCATTGTCAAGTTCTTCATATTAGAGAATTTTGGGTCAAAACGCCTAAAGAGAAGATTATCTCCGCCATTGATAGGAAAGCAATGAATATTCTCTCATGCACAACCAAAAGGAGTAGACGACTTAGGTCTAAGAGGCTTAGATACCAAACGGGTCTAATTTGGAAAGAGGAAGTCAGCGATATCCCGGACAGCTACAATATGGCGTAGGAAAGGCTTTGAGGTCTAGAGAACAAGATGGCAAGGTATCCGGATTTCGCCAGCACGTACAAAAATATCATCAGCAACTACGTCGCAAAGGGGTACACTAGGAGGTTACGGAAGATAAGGCGAATGTGAAGACGTCACGAACCTGGTATCTTCCTCATTTTGGAGTGCGTAACCCCTGTAAACCATCCAAGGTTCGTCTAGTCTTTGATGCTGCAGCGGAAGTGGAAGGTGTCTCCTTAAACTTGCTCCTCTTCAAGGGACCTGATGATCTCAAGCCGCTAACAACGATCATGTTCAATTTCCGACTGAGACCCGTGGCTGTGTTCGGTGATGTTCGTGAAATGCTTCACCAGCTCTATATTCAACCGTGATCGAGACTAGCACCGCTTCCTTTGGCGGGATGACAAAACAAAACCAATCGATGTATACGTGATGGAATCAATGACTTTTGGAGTTAGCTGTTCGCCTTGCTCAGCTAATTTCGTATAGAATCTTAATGCCGAGAGATTATAGAGCGCCCATCCCAGGGCTGTCAAAGCCATAATTAACCATCACTATGTCGATGATTTCGTCGACAGCTTTACGAATGTTGCCGAAGCTATCGAAGTCACGAACAACGTTATTAATATTCATATGGATGGTGGTTTCGAGTTGCGAAATTTATATCGAACTCAGCGGAAGTACTGCGTAACATATCGCACTTCAAAAGAGATAGTGAGCAAGAGAGATTTATGTACATGGACATCGAAGCTACTTCGGGGAAGATCCTTAGTCTATGTTGGGAGCCGTAGGAAGACGTCTTTTCATTCAAATGCAGATTTCGGGACATCATAGAAGGTGACAGATGTCCTACCAAACGCGAATTCTTGGGCGTGGTCATCTCTGTATTCGACCCATATAGTGGTATCGCTAATTTCACTATCCATTATTATTATTATTATTATTTATTTCATTAATTTCATTAAAAACTTAACAATATGGTTAGATATTTCTGCGAAGCCTTAAAGGCTTTTCTGCAGAAGATTGCTTTCACAGTTTTATGATTAATTTTTGGTAAGCAAGTTTAGATTAATACGGGTACATAATACAATCTTTTTAATAATAATTAGATCATTAAAGAAAAAAACTGATAATTGATAAGATAAGTTATAATTTATAATTTTCTTTCTAGTTTTAATATGGTATTTTGTATATTTTTAAGTTCTTGTGTGTTTAGAACTTCAGGTACGCTGCATTTCAGCTGTCTTCTCTCGAAGTTATTGTTTTTTTTTTTTTTTTTTTTTTTTTTTATAATTTACGCGCGCCTAAGGGGTTGATACCCTTTTACTGTTGCCAGGCCGCGGGCGGAAAGATAGAAGGAGGAGAAAGGAAAATTGTTTTTGTAGTGGTTTGAAACTCAGGTGTGTTTGGTTTCTATGTTTGCTCTCCAGGGGTGGGAGTCCGAATAGGACGGAGAGTTTTTCTTCACTCAGAGTGATTCGAGATATAATTCCCAGTATTTTTTTCATTGCTTGAAACTCTTATAACAGCCAAATCTACGTGTCAGTGTTATGCCTTCACACGCAGAATTTTTTTGTCTGAGTTCCAACTATACAATGAAAACGTGATTTTGCCATGGGCAGGATTCGAACCTGGACCCTCCGAGTGAGAAGCGTTTGCTACTACCACTACACCACGGCCACCCCATAAGTGTGGCATACCTTGAGCCCGTATTATTGTGTTAATTCCATGTTGAATTGGTGTAATGAATCGGTTGTCATCATATAGTAGTACTCCAGTATAAGGGTCATCTTGAAGATATCATCTACTGGAAGAACTTTAAAACGCCTTTGTTCCGAAATATTGAGATGGTTATGTACGCCTATCTTCGTCAGTGCTGAGTTTTGGAATTTTTGAATTTTCTGCATATGTGTTGCTGATATAAGTATACCATACCTTAGTTTAGATTCCACAAGAGTAAGCTTGTCTCAATACGGCCGTTGTAGCATGGTATTTTAAATGGGATAGGGCATATAAAGCTTTTCTGAGGCTTACTCGCAAATTGTCTATGTGCTTATCCCACAAAAAGTTGCTGTCGATCGTAACTCCCAGATATTTGTATTCTTCCACTGTGTTGATAAGACAATTTACAGAACTATTTCAACATTCATTTTTGAAGTGGATTTGCAATTGTATAGCCCTGAATTGTGGGTTTCATATAATCTTAATTTTTGTTTTAGCTGCATTGATCATTGGGGTAGAATATGAACAGGATTGGACCCAGTTTTGAGCTTTGAGGAGCTCCATATTGAACGCATTCATTTTGACTATATGCATTGTTTATTTTGACGCAAAATTGCATGATCGTCAGATATTCACGTAGCCAATCTGCCATCAGTCCTCGTATACCAATATTTTCCATTACTTCTACTAGTTTATCATGGTTCAGTGATCGAAAGCTTTACTGAAGTCCACGAATAGCACTAGGTTAGGTTAGGTTAGGTAAGAGTGGCTGTTGGAAATACCAACCCACTTAGGCCTATTGGCCCATTGTGATGCCACGTGGATCTGTGATCTTCTTACTACTGGAACCAGTTTGAGCTTTTAATAAAGCGTAGGAGACTGTTAACGTCTATTTTTTCTAGATCGTTTAGGTCGTTGTAGAAGAAAGCTCCTAGGTGAAGCTTCCTTCTATGAGAGAGAGCTGGGCATGTGCAGAGTAAGTGGGGGATTGTCTCCTCCTCTTCCTCGTCCATGCAGCTTCTACAGAAATCGTTAGTAAAAGCGCCAAGCCTTCTTGCGTGCTTGCCTATGAGGCAGTGTCCGGTAATGACACCTATTATGGCGCTGAGATGTTTCCTATCTAAAAGGATCAGACACTTAGATCGACTCAGATCCAGCCTTGGCCAGATCTGTTTGGTTGCTAGACATGTTTGTCCAGCAGTCCATCTAAGGTCCGTTCTTTTATTGGCATCTAGCTTTAATGTTAGTTTGCACGTAGCGATTGGTATACCTATACTACCTTTGTCCGGTAGGATAGGTAGAGTGGTTCCAATTTTGGCGAGTTCATCGGCTCTGCAGTTCCCTGGAATGTCTCTGTGGCCCGGCACCCAACAGAGGTGAATGTTGAACTGCTCTGCCATCTCCATGAGAGATGATCGGCATTCAAGGGCAGTTTTAGAACACAATGAGACCGAGTCCAGGGCCTTGATGGCGGCCTGACTATCCGAAAATATGCGGATATCCCTTGCAGATATCACGTTTTTCTTCAGCCAGGACAGAGCTTCTTTAATCGCCAAAATTTCCGCCTGGAACACGCTACAGTGATTTGGAAGGCGGAAAGAGAGGCTTAGATTTAGCTTATCTGAGAAAACACCGCCACCAACTCCGCTGTCGGTTTTAGATCCATCTGTGTAGAGATGGATTGACTTGTCCTCCATGAAAGCATCCTCCTCCCAGAATGATCTAGAGGGGAAGCTTACATGGAAGTTTTTGTCAAACCAAAGTTCAGGTATGGTGTAATCGGTGTTCTCTGTGAGGATTCCTAATGTATTAAGAATGTTGGCGTGGCCAAATGAATTATTTGTCCACTGTTTAGTCGCTTTAAGGCGAATAGCTGCAGTCGCAGCTACTTGCTTGCTAAAAATGTCGAGGGGTGTCAAGTGAAGCAGAATATCTAATGCCGCAGAGGGGGTAGACCGCAAAGCTCCGCTTGTGCATAGACATGCTGTTCTTTGGACTCTGCATAATTTAATGCGGTTGACTGCATTTTCCAAGGCCGTCCACCAGACAACCACCCCGTAAGTAAGTATCGGTCTTATGACCGAGATGTATAGCCAGTGGGTTATGCGAGGTTGAAGGCCCCATTTGTTCCCAATGGCTTTCTTGCAAGAGAATAAAGCTATTGTAGCTTTATTGACTCTTTCTTGAATGTTAGGTTTCCAGTTTAGTTTCCTGTCAAAAATGAGACCCAGATATTTTGCTGTATCGGAGAAAGCTAAACTGGTACCGTTTATTGAAGGAGGGTCTATGATTGGAATTTTATATTTCCTAGAAAAGAGGACAAGATCAGTTTTATGGGGGTTTATTCCCAATCCACAGCGATCTGCCCAGCAGGTTAATCTGTTAAGATTTACTTGGAGGAGTTCTTTAATGGTATTTAAATGTTTTCCTGAGACGGCTATGGCAACGTCATCCGCATAGGCAATCACTCTGCTACCACCCGCTTCCAGGTATATCAGTAGTTCGTTAACCACTAAGTTCCAGAGAAGGGGGGAGAGGACACCGCCTTGCGGCGTACCCCTACTGACATATCTTTTAGCAGAAGTCTCACCCAGTTTGGAGTTGATTATCCTGCTTGTTAGCATTAGATTAATCAGCTCCCCAAGTGAGCCGTCTACCTGCAGAGTTGACAGCGCAGTCGTGATTGCGGATGTGTTGACGTTGTTAAAGGCGCCCTCTATGTCTAGGAAAGCAACCATTGTGTACTCCTTATATCGTAGGGATCGTTCGATGTGGCTAGTCAGAGAGTGCAAAGCCGTTTCCACCGACTTCCCTTTACAGTAGGCATGTTGAGCCGCAGACAGAAGTCTTGGATCAACTTTAGCTCGAATATGGATATCAATCAGTCGTTCTAAAGTTTTCAGAAGGAATGATGATAGACTTATAGGTCTGAGGTCCTTTGGGACCACATGAGAACATTTTCCAGCTTTGGGAATGAATACTACGTTGACTTCTCTCCATAACAGTGGAATGTGGATAAGTTCTACACAGCTCCTCATAATATTTTCCAACACTGGTAGAATAATATCTGAGGATCTCTGTAGCTCGGCAGGTATAATACCGTCCGGACCAGCAGACTTGTATGGTTTGAAGCTATGCAGCGCCCAGAGCAGTTTGTCTCTCGTAATCAGACTATGAATTTTGGTCACGGTTGCAGTAGGCTTGTTTGGGCTGCTACTGGCCGCGAGATGGGAGCTACCTGGAAAGTGGGTGTCCAGAAGCAGGTTGAGTGATTCATCACTTGAGGTTGTCCAAGAGCCATCGGTTTTTTTCAAACAGCTGGGCATCATAGGATTTGTGGAGAGGATTTTTCTTAGCCGCGAAGCCTCAGAGGTTTCTGTAATTTTGTTAAAGAATGAGCTCCAGGATTGTCGCTTTGCCTTCCTCAGTTCTTTTTTGTATAATTTGAGGGATTCTTTATATGAGTCCCAGTCGGTCACTTTTCTTGTGCTTTTTGCTGCGTTAAAAAGTTTTCTGCAGGTGTTTCTGAGCAGTCCTAGTGCCGATGTCCACCAATGTGGCTTTTTCTTGCCTCTTGGTTGAATAAGAGGGCAGGAAGCGGCCATAGCCTTATTGAGAGTCAGAGTAAATTCCCTGACTTTCATGTCGAGCTCATTGGTGTCACGCGGGGGACTTGATAGTTTAGAGGATATCGTTTCCGACAGTATTCCTCTATATTTTGTCCAATCAGTTTTCCGGTAGTTCCGGAAAGCTGGTTGGCTGGGGGGAGCATCACTCAGACTGAATTGGATGTATCTATGGTCTGAAAAGGAGTGTTCAGACGATACCATCCAGTTTGTTAGCCTTTGGGTGATGCTGTCGGAGACAAGAGTAATATCTAATACTTCTTGTCGGTTTTTTGTTATGAAAGTGGGCTCATTGCCAATATTGCAAATTAAGAGGTTAGTACTTAAAATATAGTCTAAAAGTGACTCACCTCTATCATTGATGTCGGTACTGCCCCATACCGTATGATGTGCGTTAGCGTCACATCCGATTATGAGGCCAGTTTTTTGCCTTCCCGCTTCCAGTACCACCCTTTCTAGGTTATCACCAGGGAGAGGGCCCACTTGGTCGTGGCCAAGGTAAGCCGATGCCAGCCAGTAAGAGCCTTTGGCAGTCTCTAATCTGGCAACGGTTAGGTCGGGGTCACTGAGGTTGGGAAGTAGAAATACATTAAGGCTACGTTTCACTAATATACAAGTTCTAATCTTACCTTTGTCTCTTGTATAGAGCGGAACATATGAGGGTGTCCTAAGTCCACGAACCACGCCTTCTGCAATCCATGGTTCCTGGATTAGAATTATGTCTTCTGCGCTTTTGGAAAGACGCAGAATGAGTGCGGCCGAAGCCTTTTTTGAGTGGTGGAGATTAATCTGGAGAAACCGTATCATTGCTACAGTCTTCCAGAGTCGCCTCCACCACGGTGTTGTTGAGGTCCTCCGATTCTGAAGATGTGCCCAAGAGCTCATCTTCTATCTCTGATCGTGTAGAACCTCTAATTGTTTCGCCATCGGTTTCCATTTCCGACAATGTGTCAGAAGAGGAGACCGACGGCTTGGTAGTCACCTCGGACAGATTGGAGTCGTCGCTATCCAATTCTGGAAAGGATATCGACGCTCCAAGATCCAAGGTTGTGATATCGGGTGTTAAAGGAGGAGGAGGTTGCTTATCAGCATCCAGCTCATCCTTTTTGTACACCCTTAAGTGAATTGACTCGAATCCGAACCGAATCATGCCTTTCGTCTGCGCCAGAGGATTAAGGGATTCCTTATTGATCACAATTAACGCGCATCTATAAGAACCCCTTAGTTCCTCCAGTTTCGCGACTTTCCAGTCATGAGTCGGAAGAGTCGGGTTGCTGAGCCGGATGATTTCCAGGATATTTTCTGGAGAGGAGGGTTCGGCTGGAATCCAGGTACGAGTTCGAGGTCTACTAGGAATGTCTTCCTTAGATACGACCTCGAGTTTTGCACCTGGCCAAACCTCTCCTAAACCATCGATGGCCTTGGTGAAGAGATCGAGAGATCTTTGGTTGGAGCAAGCGATGAGCTTGACATGGCCTTGGTGCCAGCCAGCATCGCTTGTGATAGGAGGTGGTCCTGGGTTCTCCCGCATGATGGCCAAGAAGTTGCTCGAGAGCTTCAACTTGACCAATTGCCACCATTCCGGTGTAATGGAACTGTCGGTATCGCTTCTGTCGCTCACCGCGATCACCAATGCGTCCTTTAGGACTTCATTATAAGACCTCAGAGATCTGCTGTTGGATGGCCCAGGGGTTGTGGAACTGTGTGTTTTGGGCCTCTTGGAAACCGGTACGGTCTCCTCCAACGATCTCTGACGCTTAGAGGAGTCTTTTGACGTTTTGTGAGCAGTGGAGGCAGTGGGAAATCCGTCTTTTAGGACGTTTTTAGCCCACTCAACCTTGCTCTTTATTTCCGCACTTCTCTCCACCTCCGGAATGGATCCGAAGGTTTTGATGATGCGTGAAGCATTTCGGCGTCTTATGTAGAGCGCCTTAGATGGAGCTTGCCGATGCGGCTGAGCTCCAGATTCCTCTTTGGGGGGAGGAGTTTTGGTAGCAGCAACAAGTCCGTGGCCTGCCACAAACTTGCTGCTGCTGGGGGCGGGGGAAGTGATAGGACCATGGCTTGCCACAGTCTTTACACTCCCCGAAGGAGTTTTGGTAGCAGCGACAAGTCCGTGGCCTGCCACAAACTTGCTGCTGCTAGGGGCGGAGGAAGTGATAGGACCATGGCTTGCCACAGTCTTAACACTCCCTGAAGGAGTTTTGGTAGCTGCGACAAGTCCGTGGCCTGCCACAAACTTGCTGCTGCTAGGGGTGGAGGAGGTGATAGGACCATGGCCTGCCACAGTTTTAACACGTCCTGAATTCTTATTATTAGGCTTATTCCTTTTGCCTTTAGAGGATGGCGCACCATGGCCTGCCACAGTTTTGCCTCCTCTCGGCAATGCAGGAGCCTTGCCGGTAGTCGGTGTAGTCACCGTTCCACCGCCCGGTAATAAAGGAGTACCGGCCTCGGTTTTTGTTTTATGGTTATTTTCCATTGATAGTCCCACGAGTAGCGGAGAAAGGGTTGTCCATCTGTACAGAGATCCGCCATATACAGATAAGGCTAGCTAATCCGGAGGTCGCCAGGTATCCGGATACTCCGTTTGCGACTGAGCTATTTTTGGAGATACTGGGCCCTCAGCCAGGTTGATCTTCGGCACGGGTCGTATGACACCTTGATCCAGCCCAGGGGAATGATGGAGTAATTTGGGAGTTGAGGAGGGGGGGGGGAGCATCCTTTGGTTTCAGGACTCGTCTGGAGAATTTCTTCTCGAGATTCATTGACCCTACTCAGCCTCTACAACTCGACAAGTTCGATGCTCGCGATTGAAGACGAATAGCACTAAAACATGATGACTTTTATTTAGACTTTTGTTGGCGCAATTTGCAAATTCTCCTAACAGATTACCAGTTATTTTATTTTTCTGGAGGCCGTACTGGCTTGCGTGTATCAGCGATTTTTTTTGCTATTAAGTATTGTAGCCTGTTTGTTATCACCTCTTCCATGCACTTTTCTATTACTGGCAGTATTGATATTGGCCGATTATATTAAAGTTATTTAATTTACACAATATATTTTATTTGTGTGCTGAGGTTGCTTGCAGACGCATCAGTTAGTTATTCAGACACATTCTACAGGTGAAATTCTTTATTGTTGTTTCATCCAAACTAGGCTTTTTCCTTCCCAATATCTCATTTACTAAGCCCCATGTTTTTCTGGAGTCAGAGCGTTATTCGGTTGAACTTGGATGTATAAAAAATTTATTTTTGGGCCGTTATTTTCTTGTTCAGTCTGTTTCTGAAGGACTTATACACTTGTTCATATGCTTTGTTTAGTCGATTGTTTTTCCACTTTCTATAAACTTCGTCCCTTTTTTTACATTTTCCTCTTAATTCAGAAGATAGCCCATGGATATCTTTTTTTTATTTTTTATTTTTTTCATAGGTGTCGCTGCATCATAAATATGCTTCATTTTATCATGAATCTTCTCATAAAGTAAGATAGCATCACATTCATTCAAGATTTCATCCCAGTTTGTATTTACAATTAGCTCATTAACCTTATCGTTAGATATATAGGACAGGCTGACTGAGTTTTCTTTAACAGCAGATTGTTTTCTTTGTGTACATGAAGTACATGTATGATTGTCTTGTCTAGTCTGATTGTTAAAGTAAACATCGGGCAAAGCTGCGCTCACGCTTGGGGTGTTGTTGGTGTTTTGCAGCATCGCTTTTAGTTTAATAGACGAATTGAATTTTCTTCATGCTGGATGCAAATGTAGCGACTATAATCGATCGTTCGGGGTTTTTTGTTTTGTGCGATATATGTCTGTGATGTCGGTGTTGTTGATCTTACAGTCGACCGTTTTTCCCATTCCCGTTACTATCTCTAATAGGTTTTCTTGAGGGGTAGGGGGAATGTTTTTTATGTCGATATTGTTTTTAATCCTTTGTTGTTCAAGTGTGTTGATCTGTGTATGCAAATTATCTATTATGACATCTTTTCCTTTGTTATGTTGTCATTGTGTTTTCTAATGTTAGTGTTGAGACCATCATACTTAGCGGCTGGGAAATCGCAGCTTGCCATAATTTCTTTAACTTCTCCTCTCAGAAGACCGATTTCCGCTATAACACCTTAGTTTTTGTCTCTTGAGCTGGTGTTTGTTTATTTAGGTGGGCTATTGAGTGCACGCATTCACTTTGACGGTTGTTGTTGCGTAATCTGAGGAACAGGTACTACCACATTGCTGGCTACAGCCGTAATTTGAACATCTTCACCGTTCTTGCATGTTTGGCCCTTCCATGCGTCTCTTCTCGTGCCCAAGGTTCTCCAAAACTTTCCTGTAACTGTAGTATGTTGTGAGTTGTATATTGTGGGGCATACACACGTTGGAACTACGAACGCATTTATTATCATACATCATAAATTTACTTAAATATAAAAATTTCTAATTAAAATGTCGTGCAAAAAGTGTGGTATGAAAGTGGAGCGCACTCAACTAAAGATATGTAGTATGTCGAGACTGCAAAAGTATTTCACATGCAGCCTGTTTAAATGTTTTGCCTGCCGATGTAGATTATATGAAAAAAGCAAACAAATTCTGGCAGTGCAATGCCTATGTTGACGCTAAACGACGTGAATCACTAACTGGAGAAGCACCAGCATGTAGCTCCAACATTGAGTACCGAGTCGACCACCGTCGAGTGCACAACTCAACCAGTGCACTCGCAAATTATTATGTGCTGTGCAAAAAAAAAAAACAAAGACCGCGCGCGTGTGCGAAACAAAATACAAAAAAAAAAGTGCAGTGCAGTGACAAAAAATATCACACAGTGCGGGTATGCCACCTCTCCCCCTCCTAGTCGAAGTACTGTTGCTTGCACTCAATCACTGCCATTACTGTATTTACCATACGGTACGGGCAGTGGCTGAGTATATGTAACAACTGATGGATAGCGGGTTGTGAGTGAAATTTTTGTTGGTGCACTGTTTCATATTGTTGTAAGGGCATAACACCTACAATAATTTGATCCGGTAAATCAATGTCAGAATTTTCACTTCGCCGCCTAGCTTAGTATCGTCGGTGTTTGTGTTTTCTGTGATTATGACTAGGGAATTCAGGGTAGACGTAGCCAATATACGCGTGCTAAAAAGTAATCACTTTTCTGCGTAGGTTCGCGTCTGTTTTGGCACTTAGTGAAACACAGGTAGATCCCCGTCCACACCTCTCAGATCATTCTGATCTGAAGGTACCTGGCTGCAAACTAGTGCCATTATTCTTCTCTCACCGCGGTCTCGCCATTTATGTGCGTAGTGATGTAGCTTACCAAACTCCACCACAATGTGATCCATTTTCCAATCCGGAATTCAACTTCATGTGGTTAAAATTCCATCTCCGTAAGCAAATTATCCGCTACTGCTTTATTTATAGAAGCCCCAAACTGGACAGCAATTCAACTTTTAACGTGTTTGATGCGATGTCTGACTCCATTTAAAGAATTGTATCCCTGTATCCTCATACTGAAATCGTTATTACGGGCGATTTCAATATACACAATTCTGGGTGGCTTCGATATTCTGGACAGACAACACCCGAAGGACGGTGTGTTGAGATTTTCGCTGCGGAAAACAACCTAACGCAGCTTATAAATGAGCCTACGCGAATACCAGACGTTGATAGTCATACCGCCAAGACCCTGGACTTGTTTTTAACTTCTCACCCTGTTCTTAACACCATTGATGTGCTCTCCCCTCTAGGCTCGTCGGACCATTGTGTCATATCAGCTAATTTCTCGTACACCGACCACACAGTTAGAGAAAAAAATTCCTAAAAGAACCGTATGGCAATACGAAAAAGCCAAATGGAGCGGTCTTAACAGTTTCTTTAGGAATTTGAACTGGTCGTTATGCTTCCTCGATAACGACGTGGATGTCGCTGCTGATATGATTACAGACACCATTCTCTTCGGAATGAGATCCTTTATTCCTCATCGGATGAAGAGTATCAAACCAAAAGAAGAGGCATGGTACGACTCGAGCTGTAAAGAGGCCATCAGGGTTAGAGAAATGTTTTTTCGGTCCTACAAGACCAACCCGACAGAGGAAAACCGAAAAAAATTCAAACGAGTCAGAAATGACTGCAACGCCTTTCTTAAGCGTGTGAAACTTCAATACGACCAAAAACTGAGGCAAAAAATACTGCAATGTCAGTTTTGTCAGGCAGTAACAGTTTTCGGTTGTTCGTCAAAAACATTAGAAATTCCGCCTCATCCTCCATCCTAACGCTCATTTACAATGACATTCCAGTTGTCAGCTCTTTGGATAAGGCCAAACTGCTTGCTGCACACTTTGCGGCCAGCTCAACACTCCCGAATTGTGCTTTGTCTCCGCCTACACTTGAGTGCGTCGAATGTTCAATGGGACGAATCTACTTTCGCCCTCGTGTAGTAGCAAGAGTACTTAAAGATCTCAACATACTAAATCCGCTGGTCCAGATGGTATATCTCCCCTTTTTCTGAAGTGGTGTTCTTCCACGCTGGCAAAACCACTGCGTAAGCTTTTTCATCAATCCCACTCTTTAGGACTCTTCGCGAGCAGGTCATGGAAACGCTGATAAATCTTCAGCTCATGAAATATCTCGAAACACGGAAACTTTTCAATGACCGGCAATATTGTTTTCGTAGCAACAGGTCTACTGATCATTTGATGGCATGTGTTACCGAAAAGTGGAACCAAAGCGTACATCAATCTGGCGAAAGCAAGATAGTTGAACTTGATATTTCTAAGGCATTTGACAGAGTTTGGCATCAGGCTCTTTTGTCGAAAATGCGTGCATTTGGGATCGACGACTCTGTTTTTCAATGGATTAGAAATTACCTTTCGGAACGTTCAATTCAAGTTGGTTAAATTGGGTCGCAGGTTGAAGACTGTGCGGGCTAACGTTTAAACGTTTGCTCCGCCACCCAATCCGAAGTCGCGTCGGTTGTTGGAGCCAGATTTGGCTTTCGTGAACTGGGAGGAACCCAGAGTCTCGGTTGTCCGAGAGAACAACCCACCGCCTGCACACATCCGGTGCTTTGTAGAAGCATACCTTGAGCCCGTATTATTGTGTTAATTCCATGTTGAATTGGTGTAATGAATCGGTTGTCATCATATAGTAGTACTCCAGTATAAGGGTCATCTTGAAGATATCATCTACTGGAAGAACTTTAAAACGCCTTTGTTCCGAAATATTGAGATGGTTATGTACGCCTATCTTCGTCAGTGCTGAGTTTTGGAATTTTTGAATTTTCTGCATATGTGTTGCTGATATAAGTATACCATACCTTAGTTTAGATTCCACAAGAGTAAGCTTGTCTCAATACGGCCGTTGTAGCATGGTATTTTAGATGGGATAGGGCATATAAAGCTTTTCTGAGGCTTACTCGCAAATTGTCTATGTGCTTATCCCACAAAAAGTTGCTGTCGATCGTAACTCCCAGATATTTGTATTCTTCCACTGTGTTGATAGGACAATTTACAGAACTATTTCAACATTCATTTTTGAAGTGGATTTGCAATTGTATAGCCCTGAATTGTGGGTCTTATATAATCTTAATTTTTGTTTTAGCTGCATTGATCATTGGGGTAGAATATGAACAGGATTGGACCCAGTTTTGAGCTTTGAGGAGCTCCATATTGAACGCATTCATTTTGACTGTATGCATTGTTTATTTTGACGCAAAATTGCATGATCGTCAGATATTCACGTAGCCAATCTGCCATCAGTCCTCGTATACCAATATTTTCCATTACTTCTACTAGTTTATCATGGTTCAGTGATCGAAAGCTTTACTGAAGTCCACGAATAGCACTAAAACATGATGACTTTTATTTAGACTTTTGTTGGCGCAATTTGCAAATTCTCCTAACAGATTACCAGTTATTTTATTTTTCTGGAGGCCGTACTGGCTTGCGTGTATCAGCAATTTTTTTGCTATTAAGTATTGTAGCCTGTTTGTTATCACCTCTTCCATGCACTTTTCTATTACTGGCAGTATTGATATTGGCCGATTATATTAAAGTTATTTAATTTACACAATATATTTTATTTGTGTGCTGAGGTTGCTTGCAGACGCATCAGTTAGTTATTCAGACACATTCTACAGGTGAAATTCTTTATTATTGTTTCATCCAAACTAGGCTTTTTCCTTCCCAATATCTCATTTACTAAGCCCCATGTTTTTCTGGAGTCAGAGCGTTATTCGGTTGAATTTGGATGTATAAAAAATTTATTTTTGGGCCGTTATTTTCTTGTTCAGTCTGTTTCTGAAGGACTTATACACTTGTTCATATGCTTTGTTTAGTCGATTGTTTTTCCACTTTCTATAAAGTTCGTCCCTTTTTTTACATTTTCCTCTTAATTCAGAAGATAGCCCATGGATATCTTTTTTTTATTTTTTATTTTTTTCATAGGTGTCGCTGCATCATAAATATGCTTCATTTTATCATGAATCTTCTCATAAAGTAAGATAGCATCACATTCATTCAAGATTTCATCCCAGTTTGTATTTACAATTAGCTCATTAACCTTATCGTTAGATATGTATATAGGACAGGCTGACTGAGTTTTCTTTAACAGCAGATTGTTTTCTTTGTGTACATGAAGTACATGTATGATTGTCTTGTCTAGTCTGATTGTTAAAGTAAACATCGGGCAAAGCTGCGCTCACGCTTGGGGTGTTGTTGGTGTTTTGCAGCATCGCTTTTAGTTTAATAGACGAATTGAATTTTCTTCATGCTGGATGCAAATGTAGCGACTATAATCGATCGTTCGGGGTTTTTTGTTTTGTGCGATATATGTCTGTGATGTCGGTGTTGTTGATCTTACAGTCGACCGTTTTTCCCATTCCCGTTACTATCTCTAATAGGTTTTCTTGAGGGGTAGGGGGAATGTTTTTTATGTCGATATTGTTTTTAATCCTTTGTTGTTCAAGTGTGTTGATCTGTGTATGCAAATTATCTATTATGACATCTTTTCCTTTGTTATGTTGTCATTGTGTTTTCTAATGTTAGTGTTGAGACCATCATACTTAGCGGCTGAGAAATCGCAGCTTGCCATAATTTCTTTAACTTCTCCTCTCAGAAGACCGATTTCCGCTATAACACCTTAGTTTTTGTCTCTTGAGCTGGTGTTTGTTTATTTAGGTGGGCTATTGAGTGCACGCATTCACTTTGACGGTTGTTGTTGCGTAATCTGAGGAACAGGTACTACCACATTGCTGGCTACAGCCGTAATTTGAACATCTTCACCGTTCTTGCATGTTTGGCCCTTCCATGCGTCTCTTCTCGTGCCCAAGGTTCTCCAAAACTTTCCTGTAACTGTAGTATGTTGTGAGTTGTATATTGTGGGGCATACACACGTTGGAACTACGAACGCATTTATTATCATACATCATAAATTTACTTAAATATAAAAATTTCTAATTAAAATGTCGTGCAAAAAGTGTGGTATGAAAGTGGAGCGCACTCAACTAAAGATATGTAGTATGTCGAGACTGCAAAAGTATTTCACATGCAGCCTGTTTAAATGTTTTGCCTGCCGATGTAGATTATATGAAAAAAGCAAACAAATTCTGGCAGTGCAATGCCTATGTTGACGCTAAACGACGTGAATCACTAACTGGAGAAGCACCAGCATGTAGCTCCAACATTGAGTACCGAGTCGACCACCGTCGAGTGCACAACTCAACCAGTGCACTCGCAAATTATTATGTGCTGTGCAAAAAAAAAAACAAAGACCGCGCGCGTGTGCGAAACAAAATACAAAAAAAAAAGTGCAGTGCAGTGACAAAAAATATCACACAGTGCGGGTATGCCACCTCTCCCCCTCCTAGTCGAAGTACTGTTGCTTGCACTCAATCACTGCCATTACTGTATTTACCATACGGTACGGGCAGTGGCTGAGTATATGTAACAACTGATGGATAGCGGGTTGTGAGTGAAATTTTTGTTGGTGCACTGTTTCATATTGTTGTAAGGGCATAACACCTACAATAATTTGATCCGGTAAATCAATGTCAGAATTTTCACTTCGCCGCCTAGCTTAGTATCGTCGGTGTTTGTGTTTTCTGTGATTATGACTAGGGAATTCAGGGTAGACGTAGCCAATATACGCGTGCTAAAAAGTAATCACTTTTCTGCGTAGGTTCGCGTCTGTTTTGGCACTTAGTGAAACACAGGTAGATCCCCGTCCACACCTCTCAGATCATTCTGATCTGAAGGTACCTGGCTGCAAACTAGTGCCATTATTCTTCTCTCACCGCGGTCTCGCCATTTATGTGCGTAGTGATGTAGCTTACCAAACTCCACCACAATGTGATCCATTTTCCAATCCGGAATTCAACTTCATGTGGTTAAAATTCCATCTCCGTAAGCAAATTATCCGCTACTGCTTTATTTATAGAAGCCCCAAACTGGACAGCAATTCAACTTTTAACGTGTTTGATGCGATGTCTGACTCCATTTAAAGAATTGTATCCCTGTATCCTCATACTGAAATCGTTATTACGGGCGATTTCAATATACACAATTCTGGGTGGCTTCGATATTCTGGACAGACAACACCCGAAGGACGGTGTGTTGAGATTTTCGCTGCGGAAAACAACCTAACGCAGCTTATAAATGAGCCTACGCGAATACCAGACGTTGATAGTCATACCGCCAAGACCCTGGACTTGTTTTTAACTTCTCACCCTGTTCTTAACACCATTGATGTGCTCTCCCCTCTAGGCTCGTCGGACCATTGTGTCATATCAGCTAATTTCTCGTACACCGACCACACAGTTAGAGAAAAAAATTCCTAAAAGAACCGTATGGCAATACGAAAAAGCCAAATGGAGCGGTCTTAACAGTTTCTTTAGGAATTTGAACTGGTCGTTATGCTTCCTCGATAACGACGTGGATGTCGCTGCTGATATGATTACAGACACCATTCTCTTCGGAATGAGATCCTTTATTCCTCATCGGATGAAGAGTATCAAACCAAAAGAAGAGGCATGGTACGACTCGAGCTGTAAAGAGGCCATCAGGGTTAGAGAAATGTTTTTTCGGTCCTACAAGACCAACCCGACAGAGGAAAACCGAAAAAAATTCAAACGAGTCAGAAATGACTGCAACGCCTTTCTTAAGCGTGTGAAACTTCAATACGACCAAAAACTGAGGCAAAAAATACTGCAATGTCAGTTTTGTCAGGCAGTAACAGTTTTCGGTTGTTCGTCAAAAACATTAGAAATTCCGCCTCATCCTCCATCCTAACGCTCATTTACAATGACATTCCAGTTGTCAGCTCTTTGGATAAGGCCAAACTGCTTGCTGCACACTTTGCGGCCAGCTCAACACTCCCGAATTGTGCTTTGTCTCCGCCTACACTTGAGTGCGTCGAATGTTCAATGGGACGAATCTACTTTCGCCCTCGTGTAGTAGCAAGAGTACTTAAAGATCTCAACATACTAAATCCGCTGGTCCAGATGGTATATCTCCCCTTTTTCTGAAGTGGTGTTCTTCCACGCTGGCAAAACCACTGCGTAAGCTTTTTCATCAATCCCACTCTTTAGGACTCTTCGCGAGCAGGTCATGGAAACGCTGATAAATCTTCAGCTCATGAAATATCTCGAAACACGGAAACTTTTCAATGACCGGCAATATTGTTTTCGTAGCAACAGGTCTACTGATCATTTGATGGCATGTGTTACCGAAAAGTGGAACCAAAGCGTACATCAATCTGGCGAAAGCAAGATAGTTGAACTTGATATTTCTAAGGCATTTGACAGAGTTTGGCATCAGGCTCTTTTGTCGAAAATGCGTGCATTTGGGATCGACGACTCTGTTTTTCAATGGATTAGAAATTACCTTTCGGAACGTTCAATTCAAGTTGGTTAAATTGGGTCGCAGGTTGAAGACTGTGCGGGCTAACGTTTAAACGTTTGCTCCGCCACCCAATCCGAAGTCGCGTCGGTTGTTGGAGCCAGATTTGGCTTTCGTGAACTGGGAGGAACCCAGAGTCTCGGTTGTCCGAGAGAACAACCCACCGCCTGCACACATCCGGTGCTTTGTAGAAGCATACCTTGAGCCCGTATTATTGTGTTAATTCCATGTTGAATTGGTGTAATGAATCGGTTGTCATCATATAGTAGTACTCCAGTATAAGGGTCATCTTGAAGATATCATCTACTGGAAGAACTTTAAAACGCCTTTGTTCCGAAATATTGAGATGGTTATGTACGCCTATCTTCGTCAGTGCTGAGTTTTGGAATTTTTGAATTTTCTGCATATGTGTTGCTGATATAAGTATACCATACCTTAGTTTAGATTCCACAAGAGTAAGCTTGTCTCAATACGGCCGTTGTAGCATGGTATTTTAGATGGGATAGGGCATATAAAGCTTTTCTGAGGCTTACTCGCAAATTGTCTATGTGCTTATCCCACAAAAAGTTGCTGTCGATCATAACTCCCAGATATTTGTATTCTTCCACTGTGTTGATAGGACAATTTACAGAACTATTTCAACATTCATTTTTGAAGTGGATTTGCAATTGTATAGCCCTGAATTGTGGGTCTTATATAATCTTAATTTTTGTTTTAGCTGCATTGATCATTGGGGTAGAATATGAACAGGATTGGACCCAGTTTTGAGCTTTGAGGAGCTCCATATTGAACGCATTCATTTTGACTGTATGCATTGTTTATTTTGACGCAAAATTGCATGATCGTCAGATATTCACGTAGCCAATCTGCCATCAGTCCTCGTATACCAATATTTTCCATTACTTCTACTAGTTTATCATGGTTCAGTGATCGAAAGCTTTACTGAAGTCCACGAATAGCACTAAAACATGATGACTTTTATTTAGACTTTTGTTGGCGCAATTTGCAAATTCTCCTAACAGATTACCAGTTATTTTATTTTTCTGGAGGCCGTACTGGCTTGCGTGTATCAGCAATTTTTTTGCTATTAAGTATTGTAGCCTGTTTGTTATCACCTCTTCCATGCACTTTTCTATTACTGGCAGTATTGATATTGGCCGATTATATTAAAGTTATTTAATTTACACAATATATTTTATTTGTGTGCTGAGGTTGCTTGCAGACGCATCAGTTAGTTATTCAGACACATTCTACAGGTGAAATTCTTTATTATTGTTTCATCCAAACTAGGCTTTTTCCTTCCCAATATCTCATTTACTAAGCCCCATGTTTTTCTGGAGTCAGAGCGTTATTCGGTTGAACTTGGATGTATAAAAAATTTATTTTTGGGCCGTTATTTTCTTGTTCAGTCTGTTTCTGAAGGACTTATACACTTGTCCATATGCTTTGTTTAGTCGATTGTTTTTCCACTTTCTATAAAGTTCGTCCCTTTTTTTACATTTTCCTCTTAATTCAGAAGATAGCCCATGGATATCTTTTTTTTATTTTTTATTTTTTTCATAGGTGTCGCTGCATCATAAATATGCTTCATTTTATCATGAATCTTCTCATAAAGTAAGATAGCATCACATTCATTCAAGATTTCATCCCAGTTTGTATTTACAATTAGCTCATTAACCTTATCGTTAGATATGTATATAGGACAGGCTGACTGAGTTTTCTTTAACAGCAGATTGTTTTCTTTGTGTACATGAAGTACATGTATGATTGTCTTGTCTAGTCTGATTGTTAAAGTAAACATCGGGCAAAGCTGCGCTCACGCTTGGGGTGTTGTTGGTGTTTTGCAGCATCGCTTTTAGTTTAATAGACGAATTGAATTTTCTTCATGCTGGATGCAAATGTAGCGACTATAATCGATCGTTCGGGGTTTTTTGTTTTGTGCGATATATGTCTGTGATGTCGGTGTTGTTGATCTTACAGTCGACCGTTTTTCCCATTCCCGTTACTATCTCTAATAGGTTTTCTTGAGGGGTAGGGGGAATGTTTTTTATGTCGATATTGTTTTTAATCCTTTGTTGTTCAAGTGTGTTGATCTGTGTATGCAAATTATCTATTATGACATCTTTTCCTTTGTTATGTTGTCATTGTGTTTTCTAATGTTAGTGTTGAGACCATCATACTTAGCGGCTGAGAAATCGCAGCTTGCCATAATTTCTTTAACTTCTCCTCTCAGAAGACCGATTTCCGCTATAACACCTTAGTTTTTGTCTCTTGAGCTGGTGTTTGTTTATTTAGGTGGGCTATTGAGTGCACGCATTCACTTTGACGGTTGTTGTTGCGTAATCTGAGGAACAGGTACTACCACATTGCTGGCTACAGCCGTAATTTGAACATCTTCACCGTTCTTGCATGTTTGGCCCTTCCATGCGTCTCTTCTCGTGCCCAAGGTTCTCCAAAACTTTCCTGTAACTGTAGTATGTTGTGAGTTGTATATTGTGGGGCATACACACGTTGGAACTACGAACGCATTTATTATCATACATCATAAATTTACTTAAATATAAAAATTTCTAATTAAAATGTCGTGCAAAAAGTGTGGTATGAAAGTGGAGCGCACTCAACTAAAGATATGTAGTATGTCGAGACTGCAAAAGTATTTCACATGCAGCCTGTTTAAATGTTTTGCCTGCCGATGTAGATTATATGAAAAAAGCAAACAAATTCTGGCAGTGCAATGCCTATGTTGACGCTAAACGACGTGAATCACTAACTGGAGAAGCACCAGCATGTAGCTCCAACATTGAGTACCGAGTCGACCACCGTCGAGTGCACAACTCAACCAGTGCACTCGCAAATTATTATGTGCTGTGCAAAAAAAAAAAACAAAGACCGCGCGCGTGTGCGAAACAAAATACAAAAAAAAAAGTGCAGTGCAGTGACAAAAAATATCACACAGTGCGGGTATGCCACCTCTCCCCCTCCTAGTCGAAGTACTGTTGCTTGCACTCAATCACTGCCATTACTGTATTTACCATACGGTACGGGCAGTGGCTGAGTATATGTAACAACTGATGGATAGCGGGTTGTGAGTGAAATTTTTGTTGGTGCACTGTTTCATATTGTTGTAAGGGCATAACACCTACAATAATTTGATCCGGTAAATCAATGTCAGAATTTTCACTTCGCCGCCTAGCTTAGTATCGTCGGTGTTTGTGTTTTCTGTGATTATGACTAGGGAATTCAGGGTAGACGTAGCCAATATACGCGTGCTAAAAAGTAATCACTTTTCTGCGTAGGTTCGCGTCTGTTTTGGCACTTAGTGAAACACAGGTAGATCCCCGTCCACACCTCTCAGATCATTCTGATCTGAAGGTACCTGGCTGCAAACTAGTGCCATTATTCTTCTCTCACCGCGGTCTCGCCATTTATGTGCGTAGTGATGTAGCTTACCAAACTCCACCACAATGTGATCCATTTTCCAATCCGGAATTCAACTTCATGTGGTTAAAATTCCATCTCCGTAAGCAAATTATCCGCTACTGCTTTATTTATAGAAGCCCCAAACTGGACAGCAATTCAACTTTTAACGTGTTTGATGCGATGTCTGACTCCATTTAAAGAATTGTATCCCTGTATCCTCATACTGAAATCGTTATTACGGGCGATTTCAATATACACAATTCTGGGTGGCTTCGATATTCTGGACAGACAACACCCGAAGGACGGTGTGTTGAGATTTTCGCTGCGGAAAACAACCTAACGCAGCTTATAAATGAGCCTACGCGAATACCAGACGTTGATAGTCATACCGCCAAGACCCTGGACTTGTTTTTAACTTCTCACCCTGTTCTTAACACCATTGATGTGCTCTCCCCTCTAGGCTCGTCGGACCATTGTGTCATATCAGCTAATTTCTCGTACACCGACCACACAGTTAGAGAAAAAAATTCCTAAAAGAACCGTATGACAATACGAAAAAGCCAAATGGAGCGGTCTTAACAGCTTCTTTAGGAATTTGAACTGGTCGTTATGCTTCCTCGATAACGACGTGGATGTCGCTGCTGATATGATTACAGACACCATTCTCTTCGGAATGAGATCCTTTATTCCTCATCGGATGAAGAGTATCAAACCAAAAGAAGAGGCATGGTACGACTCGAGCTGTAAAGAGGCCATCAGGGTTAGAGAAATGTTTTTTCGGTCCTACAAGACCAACCCGACAGAGGAAAACCGAAAAAAATTCAAACGAGTCAGAAATGACTGCAACGCCTTTCTTAAGCGTGTGAAACTTCAATACGACCAAAAACTGAGGCAAAAAATACTGCAATGTCAGTTTTGTCAGGCAGTAACAGTTTTCGGTTGTTCGTCAAAAACATTAGAAATTCCGCCTCATCCTCCATCCTAACGCTCATTTACAATGACATTCCAGTTGTCAGCTCTTTGGATAAGGCCAAACTGCTTGCTGCACACTTTGCGGCCAGCTCAACACTCCCGAATTGTGCTTTGTCTCCGCCTACACTTGAGTGCGTCGAATGTTCAATGGGACGAATCTACTTTCGCCCTCGTGTAGTAGCAAGAGTACTTAAAGATCTCAACATACTAAATCCGCTGGTCCAGATGGTATATCTCCCCTTTTTCTGAAGTGGTGTTCTTCCACGCTGGCAAAACCACTGCGTAAGCTTTTTCATCAATCCCACTCTTTAGGACTCTTCGCGAGCAGGTCATGGAAACGCTGATAAATCTTCAGCTCATGAAATATCTCGAAACACGGAAACTTTTCAATGACCGGCAATATTGTTTTCGTAGCAACAGGTCTACTGATCATTTGATGGCATGTGTTACCGAAAAGTGGAACCAAAGCGTACATCAATCTGGCGAAAGCAAGATAGTTGAACTTGATATTTCTAAGGCATTTGACAGAGTTTGGCATCAGGCTCTTTTGTCGAAAATGCGTGCATTTGGGATCGACGACTCTGTTTTTCAATGGATTAGAAATTACCTTTCGGAACGTTCAATTCAAGTTGGTTAAATTGGGTCGCAGGTTGAAGACTGTGCGGGCTAACGTTTAAACGTTTGCTCCGCCACCCAATCCGAAGTCGCGTCGGTTGTTGGAGCCAGATTTGGCTTTCGTGAACTGGGAGGAACCCAGAGTCTCGGTTGTCCGAGAGAACAACCCACCGCCTGCACACATCCGGTGCTTTAATTGTAATGGGGAGGGCCATTTTTCGGGTGCGTGTTCCGCTCCTAGATACTACTACGGGTGTGGGGCGCCAGAAATGACACGGCGCCTATGTTGACAATGTGGCAAGCCGGGAAACGCGCAACGGCCTTCTCGAATTATATTAGGGGGTGCTGGGTGGAGAGTATTTAAAAATGTATGGCTTAGATTAGGAAAAAGTGATGTTAGGTCCGTCGCTTTAGCGGACGGAGAAAACATAGATGTCATGGTGGTGGTGTCTGTATCAATTGAGGTACAAAGTCATACTAGCGATATCCCACACCGTGATCCTTGGTGCATATTTTTTGGCACTGGCTGCAATCTTCCCGGATTTATGATAACGATGTGGAACTTTTCGAGATAACAGTCGGTCGCCTCAATTACCGCAATTCGCGAGATCTCCGAGCTGGACGTTTCCGAAGCACAGCAGTTGGAAGCTTTGGTCGACCATATTTTTAAGTCGATGACCGAAGGATTGTGATGTACTCATTTGGTAGAGCACAGCCCAACGCACGAGCTGTAAAAGTCAGGTCCGATGGGTGAAGGGATGACGACCCTTTTTAAGCCAGCACCCAACGGATGGAGCACCGAAGGAGCAGCAGAGGCGTGTAGGCGGACGTGGCTCGAGGGCAGAGAGGCCAGAGGGTAGAGGGGGCCCAAATGCAAAAGAGAAAATATAAAAATAATTGTAAGGAGTGACACGCTATTGGTCAGTCCTCACCCCCATCAAATCTGAACGCCGATCCACGGGAGTAATTAGGGATCCGATTATAAAAATATAAACATTGGCACAGGCAGTAGACTTAGCTATTGTTAGGGGCGGCGATCCAATGGATGGGTGGATCGAGATCCAATGGAATAGTTAGGATCCACAGCTTCCATAAACTGCCCAATGGAGTTCCCAGTCATTACTAGAAGTAGAAGCGAACTCCGAGACTGAGGAGTTTAGTATGAATGTGGATAATTGTATGAGTGAGAGGCCCAGTCGGACACGGGTGCACACACTAGCAAAGCTTGCGCCCTTTTTTTCCAGGTTTAGCTGCCGTCCAATTTTATATATATATTTTTTTTCATGGAGGTTTTTGTAGCAAATTTCCTCCGCTTGTACTCCTTATGCTTATTCTATTCCTTTTGTATCAAAACCTTTTCCTTTTTTAGTAGTAGGGTAACAAATGTAGCAAATAAGTTATATTATGCAAAATAAAAAATATATCTATGTGTCTATCTATCTTTCTAGCTGCCGTCCAAGCGCTACCTGAAAGAACCCACAGCTGGTATAGCGGGATCTTAGAGAGAAGTTATTATTTGGTTTGGGGCATCGCCGTATCGGTGCCGGAAACTAAACATAACAAGGTGATACATGACAATAACGCACCATTCCAGGTACTTAAAAACGGAAATATTATTACAGATTATGAACAATTAGGTAATACAGTTCAAATTAATACAATTCAATTACTCCCTAACTATCGATGGAAAGCAATACTTCAACCACCAACAAGAATTCAAAGGTGCCATATACAAGCAATATGACGAACAGCTAAGCGTCCTGAGCATCATCAAATCCAATGCTGATTACAAATTTTAGTAATATTCAAGAAATATTAACTTTCGTGATACCAGTCGAAGAACATCCAGTCCAATACACAGTTCATTGCATCCTGGGATTATGCTCACCAGCATTACTCATCTATGTTACAGTCACAATCTGCGAATGCTACAAGGTACAGAAAGCAGAAGCAAGAAGAACCGATGAAGTACGAGTATAGGAAATAGATCTTTCCAGACAACAACGAAATTTAGGTTAAAGCGAGGACGATTAATTTTAAGAAGGAGGGGATTTAATGACGTGATCTCACTCTCTGCCCATTTCGACATTATTCTCAAGTCACGCACACAAGTTGACATCATCATTTAGGAATGTAAACAACATTACCGCTGACCTAAAATCCATTATCGTGAAATCCATTACCAACACAAACAATTAACTTCCCAAATATAATAATAGTATAAATAGCATTAAGATCTTACTATATAATAGTGGTTAGTCTTAATAATATTAATAAAGAGCAAAAAAAGAAAACAATAGTGGCGAGGTTCAGTGAATCGAGGGGGAAAAAATCATAGTGGGACCCTTTAAACTGGGAATTCGGTGCGAGAGCGAAGGGAAGATGTGTGAGTGAGTTGGGTATAATATGGTGGGTAATAGTGTCGGCAAGTGTTTGATCTTGTGAGCAGTGTGTAGCCGCCATGTGATAAGAAGTGCGTCGATGAATGGTTGATGGTGGTAGGGAGTTGGCGGTTGGTATGGAGAAGTTGGGTAATAGTGTCGGCAAGTGTTATAAGGGGTATTGGGTATGTTTTATATTTAATCGTACGGGTAGGTTGTGCGGTTGAATGTTATCAGTGATTTGGTGTTTTCTAGTTTCCGTATGAATAAAAGAAAGAGCGTGTGGGTAATTTGTAGGTGTTTGATGAAGGGGGGCTTGCATCTTGAGTGGTAGAGGTAACATGTGCGATTCTAAGAGTGGGCTGGGGTTGGTGGCGAGAAGTGAGTGTTTTCAGGTAAACAGGAATTCTTTTTCAGGATCTATGAAAAAATTACTGGGTAATGGTTACACGGTGATTATGAGGATGAGGGAGAGAGAGAGACAGAGCGACGGGTCTTGAATAAAAGTGAAAGCATTGTATATGAATTTTTATTGTTATTAGATTTGTAAAGTTGAGGAAGATATATATTAAGAACACTACACACACACACACACACACACACACACACACACACACACACACACACACACACACACACACACACACACACACACACACACACACACACACACACACACACACACACAGGCTAAGCTCAGGCTACTGGGGGGGTCACAGGTGGCGGATGGTGATCGGCCTGCAGATATGCAGGTTAGCTGCGAATAACAAATAAACAGTCCCCGACCAAGAGCGGCAGAGAAGGAGGGCGCGGCTGAAAAGGCCACAGGAACCCCTAAGAACTTTCTGCGACAAGACGAGTCGGCACCGTCTTCAACTATGTGCTAACCCATCTCCTAGCTTTTGGGTAAAGAGATGGCACCGTGGGAAACCATAGCTCCACTGGTACCTACCAGTGGACACTTCAATTTCAACACTGCCTTTTAGGCATTACGACTGAGCCCAGTAAGGTCGTAATTATGGTATACTGGAATCAAATCTCTAGAATGATTGACATATGGGCTGACGTTTGCAGTATTCTGTTACCTGAGTAAGCAGGAGTGAAATCCTGTTGAAATGGCTTTCAGGCTAATGCTGTGAACGCCCCCGTCCCGTTAAAACCCTGGCAGGCCTCAAAGTACGTTCAATGTTTCGTCGCCATTAAGTTGGTGGTGTAGGTCCAGATGTAACATTCCTGGTTAGCACCGATCCGGCTCTGGCACATAACCCCATAAGGGTCTGTGTCAACCCTTGCATGGCCTCACTGCGTGCATAGATAACCATGGGATCGCTAGGTGACTACACACCCGAGCATTGACAGCGGCTTTGAGTGGGGACCCAACAAAAATGAACACAAATAAACAACATCAAAATCAACAAAACCAGGAGAATGAGATCAACGGAGAGAACCCATTCCGGAAGAGCTCGATGGTGAGAAGATCTCCGGCTAGACAGCCGCCATCGCCCCAGAGGAGTCCTGATGGAGAAGCGGCGCCTCAAAGAAATGCGTGGATGGTGCTGGATCCGAATAACCAGCCCTCCGTGTTTCACAAATTAGGGGAACAAATAAAAGCCCTAGTGGAAATGCTGGAGGATGGTAAAAGGCGATCAATTCACCAACCAATGCGGGATGCAATAGAAAGCATCAAAACGCTCTATGAGCTCTCGGCGAACGAGATGCGTGATAGCAAGCCCAAGAAAGTTATCAGCAAAGAAAACACGTCCCAAACATCCCCATGGCTTAAGGTGATTTCGGGGCCCAAACGAAGGCTAGAGCCTATAGAGTCGCCGAGCTCGAAACGTCCGTCGAAGTCACCGCCCTTAGTCGAAGCGAAGAAGGCATCATGTGGCAAAGTGGCGCCCCAAAATCAAAGCAATGCCGGAAAGAGAAAGAAGGCCCATCCCAAGAAGCCCGCCAAATCGACAGTGAATGAGCAGGCCACAAATGATCAAATAACCGCTAGGACGGCGAGCAAAGAACTGTCCAAGGGCGACGACAGCGCCTGGTTGAAAGTTCCCAAAAAGAAGCCAAGAAAGCCCGCGCGCGAAAAAACGCGACCTGACGCAATCGTGGTGGCAAGCAAGGGTGAACTTTCATATGCCGAAATACTTCGCAGGGTCAAAGGGGACCCCAAACTCCATAACCTGGGTGAAGCGGTTACAAAGATTAGGAGAACCCAGAAAGGAGACCTGTTGTTCCAGCTGCGCGAATCTGGTGACAGAACCGAAGAATTCAGGAGTAAAATCGGCGAAAATCTTGGCGCAGAAGCGGAAATCCGCACTTTAGTGCAGAGATCCACGATTGAAATCAAAGACCTTGACGAAGTCACCACCAGAAGTGACATCTGCGATGCAATCAAAGCGCAGTACAACATTGGAGTTGTCGAAGGAAATGTGCTCAGTCTTAGGAAGGGCTACGGTGGCATGCAGATCGCGACAGTGGGCCTAGCAGCAGAGATGGCGAACAAATTGCTGGAATCCGGTAAAATCAAAGTCGGATGGGTAAATTGCCGTATTCGCGTTCGAAAGACCCTCACCAAATGCTTCAGGTGTCTGGAGTTTGGCCATACGGCGCGCCAGTGCAAGAGCGAGCATGACCGATCCAAGCTGTGCAGAAACTGTGGAGAAGAAGGTCACATAGCCAAAGAATGCAAAGTGGACGCATTATGCTTCTGGTGTAAGATGGTTACGCCAGAAAACGCTGGACACGTGGCTGGTAGCAGCAAGTGCCCGGTACTCAAGAAGGCACTGGCCAAATTAATATGATAAATGCTGTCCAGATAAATCTAAACCACTGCGCAGCCGCGCAGGACCTTCTGGCGCAAACAGTAAGGGAGAAAAGAATCGACGTAGGCCTAATAAGCGAACCGTATAAACCCATAGACGGAAGCAGCTGGATAGATGATAACACAAAAAAGGCCGCGATATGGACCTGCGGGAATTATGCCCTACAGTCAGTCGGCCATCGGGGAGAACACTTCGTATCTGCTAAGATAAATGGTGTACATTTTTATAGCTGCTATGCACCCCCCAGTCTATCATTGGCGGATTATATGAAGCTGTTGGACGACATTGTAGCTGACGCACGAGGAAAACACCCAGTTATTATTGCTGGGGATTTCAACGCCTGGGCTACCGATTGGGGAAGTAAAACCACAGACGTAAGAGGGAGAGTTCTCCTCGAATCCTTCGCAAGACTGGATATAACTCTGGCCAACGATGGCGCAGCTGAAACGTTCCGAAAGGCAGGCAGAGGGTCAATCATCGACATCACATACATGAGCAACTCACTCCTGCGGAAAACCAAATGGCGAGTCAGTGAAGAATATACCCATAGCGATCACCAGGCTATCTTATTCAATGTCGGCAAAGAGAAACGCAGACTGTGCCCCACTCTAACAGGGCCAAAGTGGAAGGACACACTGCTTGACAAAGATATGTTCAAGGAAATACTAAACACCAGCGCAACAATGAACAATGGATCGGCTGAAGCCCTTTCTCATCAGCTAATCCAGACCATCACCGCAGCGTGCGACGCATCAATGCCCAGAAGATCTGTCTGTAAAAGAGGCGAGCCTTGCTACTGGTGGACAGACGAGATTAAACAGCTCAGAACGAAGTGTCTACAAGCACGACGAAGATCTCAGAGATCCAGAGGAAGAGAAGATTTCCAAGAACGACTAACCAACTTTAAACTGGCGAGACGGGAACTGGAAAGTGCCATTAAAAAGAGTAAGTCAAGGAGTTTTAGACAGCTCTGCGACGAGGCTAACCTAGACCCCTGGGGCTTAGCGTATAGGGTGGTGATGAAGAAGCTCAAAGGCAACAGGTCCCCACAACTAACCTGCCCTGCAATGCTAAGGACTATAGTAGAGCACCTATTCCCGCATAGACCAACTACTATGGTCACCATCACAAGGGAGACCAACATGGAAGATGATATCCCGGCCATCACGTCGGAAGAACTTTTTGCTGCTTGCAAAAAAATTGGAGACACCAAAGCACCTGGACCAGATGGCATACCGAATAAGGCATTAAAGATGGCCATCAAGACGAGACCGGACATCTTCTTAGCGACGATGCAAAGGTGTCTAGAGGAGGGGATATTCCCTACGCCATGGAAGCTACAACACCTAGTGCTGCTTCAAAAGGGCAATAAGCCACCCGGAGAACCATCATCGTATCGCCCAATATGTCTGCTTGATACTCTAGGTAAGATCCTAGAACGTATTATATACAACAGACTGCTGGCGGTGGCGGAGGAAAACGGAGCGCTGTCAGATCACCAGTACGGCTTCAGAAAATCTCGTTCTACCATCGATGCAATAAAGGCGGTAGTAGATACAGCAACTGAAGCAATACAAGGGAAAAGATGGAAATGGGGGACAAAAAGATACTGCGCAGTAGTAACGCTCGACGTCAAAAACGCGTTCAACTCGGCGAACTGGTCGTTTATTAGGAGATCCTTGGCCAGGATGGATACACCATACTACCTCTTGAGGATAGTCACGGACTACTTCAGTAACAGGAGATTAAAGTACCATACGGACGATGGTGCTAAGCACTACAGTGTTTCCGCGGGAGTCCCACAAGGCTCGGTCCTTGGACCTCTCCTGTGGAATATAATGTACGACGGAGTTCTGCGACTAACCCTGCCTGAGGGAGTCAAGGTTATTGGCTTCGCTGACGACATAGCAGTGGTTACAGTAGCCAAGCACATCCACGAGGTGGAGTCTGCCACAGACGAGGCAGTTTCAAAGATAAAGGAATGGCTGGAGTCTACGGGTCTGGAAGTAGCTGCACACAAGACTGAAGCTGTACTAATAACCAGTCGCAAGGCGGCGGAATACGCGAACTTCCGCGTCGGAAACCAGACAATTAGATCCAAAGAATCCTTAAGGTACCTTGGAGTCATGATCGACAATCGGCTGCGCTTTAAACCCCACGTCGAGTACGCTACTAAGAAAGCATCGCTGATGCAGGCGGCACTCGCCCGAATGCTACCGAACATCGGCGGACCTGGATACGCCCGAAGGATCTTGCTGACCAGAGTGGTCAGCTCAGTACTTCTATACGCTGCTCCTATATGGGCGGGTGCGCTGGTTACAAACGAGTGTAGGAGAGAGTTAGTATCAGCCCACAGGCTCTGTGCAATCAGAGTGATCAGCGGATTCTGTACAATCTCCTATGATGCAGCCTGTGTTTTAGCTGGAATGATCCCAATAGACATCCTCGCGGATGAGATGAAGAGGGTGTATCTTAGGCGATCATAGAACCGGCAAGAGGCAAAGAGGGTCAAGGAAGAAGAAAAGGCAGCATCCGCAATGCTGTGGCAAACCAGGTGGGACCGTTCCACAAAAGGCAGGTGGACATACAGGCTTATTCCCATCATAGAAACGTGGACAAAGAGATCATGGGGGAACTGTAACTACCATATCACACAGTTCCTGTCTGGGCACGGGGGTTACCGGAAATACCTCCACAGATTTGGACACGATAGTTCGCCGCAGTGCCCAGAATGCCAAAATGAGGAAGAGGATGCGTTGCATACAGTGTTCTACTGCAGACGCTTTGCAGAAGAAAGGGTAAATCTGCCAAGTCCAGAAAATCTTATTAGTCACATGACGCAGTCAGAGGACAAGTGGATGGAGATCTGCTCATTTATAGTGCGCGTACAGTACGCGCTGCGAAGAGCAGAAGCCCTAAGAAGAGCTCAAGAGGCGGCCTCGTAGAATAGAGCATAATTGCTAACCAGCCCCGCGAAGTAATACCTAACGGCAGTCCCGCGGGGAGAGTGGTTGAAGGTCGTAAGGGTGTGGATTAGTACGTAGGCGCACTCCTGGCATCGAACATTCGGGTGTTGCGAATCGTGCATGTTGGTGGCACGGGCTACCGCATCTATGAAGATTACCACATCCATTGGCGCAACCAAAAAAAAAAAAAAAAAACACACACACACACAAACAAACATGTTACAGTCTGCTAAAATGTTCTGGTGTGAATCATTGCGCGAAGGTGAAAACTTTTGCATTTGTGAAAATGGTTGGGTGGAAATAATGTTTTCTGGGATAACATTCAGTAGATTGTTTGAGTTGTATGCGATACCTGATAATGGGAATTATTGTTTATTGTTTCGTATGAGCAATGGAGAACCTTCTACATCGATTAGTAGTTATAAATTTAGCTTTCATGAATTTCAACATGTTAAAATAATAGTGTATGGGGGAGAGATAACTTTAATTGGTGAAATATTACCAAGCAGTAATGCAAGAAAAAAGATTAATCGATTTCCGAATACTTGTCCTTTTTTTGATGTAGAAGTATTGAGAAAAGAAAAGATTACTAATTCCGAGGCACAAAGATCTAAGTGGGAGCAACACGAACAACAACAACAACAGAACTTGAAGCAATTGAGAAAAATGCACAACGTGTTGATAATAATGAAAATGCTAATGCAGGTCATCGTACAGAAATTTGAAATGTATAAAAGAAGATATACTTATAAAAGATGAACCATATATTATGAAATGTTTTATGAGAGCAGATGGAGAGAAGTAGATTTGCAGGTGTTGGAAATAGTAGAAAATTCGAGGTGTAGGGTAAAGCATGTAAGAGACTGATTTGTAACGTTCAGGCTGACCTTTGAACCCTTGAAAGCTTTATTTAAAAGGTTAAAAAGCTTTTATGGTTGTGTCTTTGATGCGAAATAATATGATTTAATGTGAGATTTAAGAGGTGAGAGCCTTTAGAAAGATCGTAAAATATTATTTCACAAAATGCGTGAGTGCGGAGGAAGCTCCTGAAGCGTTCAGGCAAGATCTAATACAAAAGGAAATAAATATTGCCGGGTATATATATATATTTTTTTTTTTTAAATTAGCGCACGCTGAAGGGCTTTGCGTACTCTTAAGGTGATTGTACACAGCGCGGGCAAAGGAAATTTAGGGAGGAAGAAAAGTGAGGTACCGATGTACATTGTTTTTAAATATTTGTCGTTATAACTGACCAGGAAATACAAAGATCGGCAGGGCATTCCATAAGCGAGTTGTACGGCTTAGGAACGTATCACGATATTTTAGAGTACGTCCGAAAATGGGCTTGAGGGTATACTGATGAGCATTCGTAGGGAGACGGGGGTTACGGTTGAAGGTTTGAATGGGCGGAATGCTACTGGCGATTTCAGTGGAGCGCTGGTGGTGGAAACAGCGATAAAACAAAGTGAGACACGAGACATTTTGTCGGTGTTCGAGGGTGTCTATTGATTGACTGATATTAGCATCATCAATAAGTTTTATCGCACGGTTTTGGATCCTCTCTAGCAGGTGCAGAGATGTTTTTTGGCGACATCAAATATGTGGTCATTCCAGCGTAAGTTGTCATTGACACACATACCAAGAATAGAAAGTTTTTCGGTTTCGACGATGCAAGTGCTATTCATGGATAATGGATGGGTGTTTAAATTTCGGTTTAACGACAGCAGACAACATTGTGTTTTGGAAGCATTAAATTTCACTCTGTTGATAGTTCCCCAATTGGTTATGCTGTTTATATTGGAATTCAATAAGCTTAGCATAAGCTGCGGTTCTCGTTCTACAGCCGAAGAGCAGGGCCGTGAGTCCGGGAACGAATATGAAAAGCAGAGAGTACTGTCATCAGCAAAGGAATATATTGGATTAGAAGTAGCAGTCAAAAGATCATTAATGAAAATTAAAAAGAGTGTTGGAGACAGAACAGTGCCCTGGGGAACACCAGCATTTATTTTGTGAATATCAGACTTGAAACCGTCCAAAATAACTTGAATTGAACGTTCCGAAAGGTAATTTCTAATCCATTGAAGAAGAGAGTCGTCGATCCCAAATGCACGCATTTTCGACAAAAGAGCCCGATGCCAAACTCTGTCAAATGCCTTAGATATATCAAGTGCAACTATCTTACTTTCGCCAGATTTATATATGCTTTGGTTCCACTTTTCGGTGAGACATGCCATCAAATGATCAGTGGACCTGTTGATACGAAAACAATATTGCCGGTCATTGAAAAGTTTTCGTGTTTCGAGATATTTCATGAGCTGACGATTTATCAGCGTTTCCATGACCTTGGAAAGAAGGGACGTAAGTGCAATGGGTCTGTAGGAGGAGAGAGAAGATGATTCGCCTTTTTTAGGGACGGGCTGGACAAATGTTTTCCATCTGCTTGGGAAGAGTCCTAAAGAGTAGGATTGGTGAAAAAGTTTACGCAGTGGTTTTGCCAGCGAGGAAGAACACCTCTTCAGAAGAAGGGGAGTTATACCATCTAGACCAGCGGATTTATGTATGTTGGTGTATACTGACATATGTATATGATTGTGTATATTGTCTATGTGTGTTTTGTGTATTTAGGTTAAGTAGAGTAAGGTTTATTTTAAGTTAGATATTAAGTTTTTATAAAAAAATAAAAAAAGTCCATATGCTAAGTTTTTTCTTAACGAATATTTTTTCTTAGCCTTAAGTATACAATATAAATAATTCTAAATAAAATGTAAGTAAAGTCGAAAGACATAGATATAAGAATTTAGAGTAGCTTAGAATGCCTGTGTGGGGCCAGTAAGTTAGTATAAGACTGTTAAGTAATTGTAAGCTAGCATTTAAGCATTTTTTGTTAGTATGTAAGAGTTAATTAGTAAGAAAATAAAATTCATTGAAAACTGAAACTGAAACTGATTTATGTATGTTGGGATCTTGAAGTATTCTTGCTAGTACACGAGTGCGAAAGTAGATTCGTCCCATTGAAGATTCGACGCACTCAAGTGTAGGCGGAGACAAAGCACAATGTGGGAGTGTTGAGCTGGCCGCAAAGTGTGCAGCAAGCAGATTGGCCTTGTTCAAAGAGCTGACAACTGGAATGTCATTGTAAATGAGCGTTGGGATGGAGGATGAGGCGGAATTTCTAATGTTTTTGACGAACGACCAAAAATTGTTACTGCCTTTGGGACATTGCAGTATTTTTTGCCTCAGTTTTTGGTCGTATTGAAATTTACAGGCTTAAGAAAGGCGTTGCAGTCATTTCTGGCTCGATTGAACTTTTTTTAGTTTTTCTCTGTCGGATTGGTCTTGAAGGACCGACAAAATATTTCTCTAACCCTGGCGGCCTCTTTACAGGTCGAGTCGTACCATGTCTTTTCTTTTGGTTTGATACTTTTTTTCCGATGAGGAATAAAGGATCTCATTCCAAAGAGAATGGAATCATATCAGCAGCGTCGTTATCGAGGAAATATAACGACCGGTTAAAGTTCCTAAAGAAGCTGTTAAGTCCGCCCCAGTTGGCTTTCTCGTATTGCCATACGGTTCTTTTAGGGATCTTTTCTCTCACTGTGTGGTCGGTATACAAGTAATTAGCTGATATTTCACAGTGGTCCGACGAGCCTAGAGGGGAGAGCACATCAACGGTGTACTTGTCAGGGTGAGAAGTTAAAAACAAGTCCAGGGTGTTGGCGGTATGACTATCAACGTCTGGTATTCGCGTATGCTCATTTACATGCTGCGTTAAGTTGTTTTCCGAAGCGAAGATCTCAACACACCGTCCTTCGGCGGTGAGAAGAATTGTGTATATTGAAGTCGCCCGTAATAACGATTTCAGTATGAGGATACAGGGATACAATTCTTTAAATGGAGTCGCGCTGTCTGACGAACCCGTTAAAAGTGGAATTGCTGTCCAGTTTGGGGCTTCTGTAAATAAAGCAGTATAGGATAATTTGCTTACGGAGATGGAATTTTAACAACATGAAGTTGAATTCCGGATTGGATCACATTGTGGTGGAGTTTGGTAAGCTACATCACTACGCACGTAAATGGTGAGACCGCGGTGAGAGTAGAATAATGGCACTAGTTCGTAGCCAGGTAGTTTCAGATCAAAATGATCTGAGAGATGTGGGCAGGGATCTACCTGTGGTTCACTAAGTGTCAAAACAGCTGGTCTGTACTTACAGACGTGGTCGTACGCAGAAAAGTTATTACTTTTTAGCCCGCGTATATTGGCTACGTCTACCCTGAATTCCCTAGTCATAATCATATACGAACACAGAAAATGCAAACACCGACGATACTAAACAAGTCTGGGAAGTGAAAATGCTGACATTGATTTACCGGTTCAAATTGCTGTAGGTGTTATAAGGGCATAACACAACAATATGAAGCAGTGCACCAACAAAATTTTTACTCACCACCCGCTATCCATCAGTTGTTACATACACTCAGCCACTGCCCGTACCGTATGGTAATGGCAGTGATTGAGTGCAAGCAACAGTACTTCAACCAGGAGCGGGAGAAATGGAATACCCGCACTGTGTGATTTTTTTTTCCACTGCACTTTTTTGTTTTTATATATATATTTTTTTTTTTATATTGAGAGTCAGCATATCTTTTATAAACCTTTCAAACTGGAGTTTGATAAAAATAAAGAACTTAAAATTCGTTGTTCTTATGACAGCAATTTGAAGGAAAAGTCTCTGGTTTTTGAATGTTTCGAGTATTGAAAATGCGAGTGGGAAAGTATTCTAAGTAGTGGTAAAATATAACACGTTACAAAGTTTGACAGAGATTATAAATCGAATTATGAACTACTGGATTTTTGGAGAGCCAAACAAACATATCATATGCAGATATCTTAAGAAATAATAAATAAAAATAAGAAAAAAATTTCATAATTGTGTTTTATTAATTATATACTAGGAAAATATATTAACTTAAAAGATTTCTTTTATTTATCCATGAGTTGTGTTCGAGTGGAGAACCAAGCCATTTCACACATACATACTTGGTTGCCTCGTGTTTGCAATACTTTTTCCACAAGGAATACATTAGGATGTTGGGTTTTTAGGAGTTCCATCTCATAGAAACCACCTTGAATGGCGAGACCTTGGAAATCATCCAGGAAATATGTGACAGGATTTGTCATGTTAATTTTTCTTATTGTAAATATTTTAGTAGACCAGTTGGGTGTGTAACCTTTTTCAAAAGCATGTTTAAACTTGCTTATTCGAACCTTATCTCCCACCTTGAATTTGTTTTTAGGTGTTATTTTAACTTGTTGTATGTTTGAAGTAAATATTGTAAAATGTTTGTGTGGGTACAAATGATAGAACTTATTCTTTTCAATACAAATCCCTTTATTCAGTACAGTTACAATTCACTATTTAATTGTTTCTCTCAGTACAATCCAATTTCCAAACCGCTTAAACTTTTCTAATCTTTTACTTAAACCACTTAATCACTTCTCCTATTTAACACTTCAAATTACACTTTAGAACTGATTTGCATACCTTGGGGATGCTGGTATTTATACTCGAATAAAATACTTCGAGAACAATCCTCGCCATCCAGCGTCCCATACAATTTCCAATTTGCTAGAAAATTCGATTCCACTCTCCAGTCGAGAGAGTGTTCCAGTATCAACATTTTCTGCTAGATGTCGCTGCTCACATTTAAGTGGTTATCACAATATTTAAGACTGTGTAACCATTTGCAGTTGCCGTTGAAGCTGAATTCTTTCCACATTTTCTCTCTTAGAGTTCTATTGAAGCGTTCAACAACAATCAACTCTTGAAAATTTTTGTTGAAAAACTCCCTTCCATCGTCCGTTGTAAATTTTTCGGTTTGCGAAGAGAACTATTGAAAATTGTTTCCATGCCCTCTGCCACCAATGATGACGTTTTGTTTTTTAATGGGACACCCCAAGCATATTTTGAAAAAGTATCAATAACTGTCACTAAATATTTGAATCCCTCGTTCTCCTGACTGTACGTTATTATTTCAACCAAATCTACTTGCCATAAATCATGTAATTCTTTTATTTTAACTCGTCGCCTACTGAAACGCTTTCGCGCAAGTTTATGCAATTCTTCCACAACGTTTCGTTTACTCATCATGTGGAATAATAAAAACAAAAGACGAATATTTCTCTTTTTATAAATCATTGTTTGGAAAATAAAACTAAAAAAATACTGATATGCTAGGTTTTTATTTTTTATTTTTTAATCTTTGATACAATGCCATTATTTTTTTTATTTTAAGTAACTTATTTTCAATCATATAACATGCACATGTATCTGGTCCATCCTTGCATAAATTTGAAGACCATGGACAACTAACAAAATGGCAACCTTGTATTGATGAGATGTGGGAAACATATCGAATTGCTTTAGATAAGAAATACATCCGATAATCTCGTGGAAATGTTCATCCAATAAAAAGCGTTGGTTCGCTTTAAAAAAAATTAAAATCTCATCAAGTATCAGCGATGTTTTTAGGTCGGACATCATATCTTATGAACTTACAGATGCTTACTAATTGATTTTGAATGTTTTTAAACAATTTAAACTAGAAGGAAAAGGGGAGTAGGCAAGAGTAGCAAGTTAAACTTATCCGTCGAATAAGTTTTTCTTTTTAAAAAAAATGCAGAATTGCAGAATTGATTTCTTCGATTTTCCTTTCAATGTTATTTTAAATTGCCCGAGGTCATCATAGGAAAGGTTTCTAAACTTGTTAACTTAAGAGATTTCTTTTTTTATCTATGATTTCTATCCGTATGGAAAACCAACATTTCAAAACTGATTTCCTCGACTTTCTTTTCAGTGTGATTTTTAAATTTCCCGAAAAGGTTTCTAAACTCTTTAAGTAAATTTAACGTATTCAAGTTTTGCATATCGGAATATTCACGCAGTATTTTCTCATGTTTTTCGAGTTTTTCATCCAATTCTAAGAGAAATCTTTTAAATTCATTTTGTATCCAGATATCATCATATTTTTTCGTTGCAACATCATCCAAATCAAAGGGTTCCTAAATGTTCTTAATTGCTTTTAAGGACATCTTATTTTCATCGACAAGGCTGCTATCAATATACTATCAATATACTCTCGCACCAAGATCAGGGAATTATTAAGAAAGTCAAAACTATCGTCCATGTATTTTTTGTTGATCGCCTGATTTTTTTTTTTTATGATTTACGCGCGCCTTAGGGGTTAGATACTCTTTTACTGTTGCCAGGGCGCAGGCGGCAAGGTAGAAGGAGGAGAAAGGAAAATTGTTTTGTCAGGTGTGTTTGTTTGGTTTCGATATTCGCTCTCCAGGGGGTTTTTTTTTCACTCAGAGTGATTCGAGGTATAATTCATAGTATTTTTTTCTGTGCTTGAAACTCTACAGCAGCCAAATCTACGTGTCAGTGTTATGCCTTCACATGCAGAATTTTTCTGTCTGAGTTCCAATTACACAAATGAAAAACTGACTGGACATGGGCAGGATTTGAACCTGGACCCTCCGAGTCAGAAGCGATTGCTAGTACCACTACACCACGGCCACCCCACGGCCTGATGTGAAGCACTTGGTGCTCCCACATTGTTAAGATATTTTCCCTCGATGTCAAAATCACCAGAGGGTAATATCTTAAATCCCTCCCCAGGAGGCCGCTGAGGGCCAGCTATTACATTCGATAACTGCTTTGCACTTCGCCCGAACTTGTCGATACTCATTTTGCTTATAAGAATTACTCAGTTATTGTTCAATGCTAATATATAATATTTGCTCCTCTACAATAGAGTTTATTTCATTTCTGAGGTTATTATTACCTGCACTTTGGGATGCAATCAAAAGTCGTAATCTGTCTACAAGTTTGTTTGGGTTATCCCAGTATACATAATCGATAGGGTCGCTAGAGTATGTCATATCAGTTGTACTTAAATAAGATTTACCTACTTTGGTTTTAGATTTTGAATTAAGGGTTGAATAATATATTTATATTTTTTACCTTTGATACCCCTTACTTGTGAGGTACTGTCAAAGTTTCTCATGTGTACATTCGTCTTTTGTAAAATTTGCTGGTATTTTTGTAAAACCTCATCAGAATATTTAGATTTTTTGGGGTTTTTAAAAAAATTAACTCATATAACCCATCTGTTCTGCTGAAAATTTCATCATCGATAACGGAGTCACTGTTTTCGTTAATATGGAAATTTTATCTTACTAATTTCCCAGAATTTAATTTCCTATCAAAATGCGGACCCTAGACCTTGTCATGATTCTCATCTGATGGATTCGCACCAAAGAATGAAACGTGCCGATTAGTATTGTCATTACCTGTATTAGTAGGTGTTCTAAATGAAATTTCTTCTGCCGAGAAAGCTACCATTGGAGATGAGGTCTTGAAACTCTGTTCAATTTGATTTTTTTCTTTAGGAGTACTTTGAAATTTTAATCGTCGTCTAGGTTGTTCTACATTGCTTCCTGTATTATTATTATTTGATCTGCTGACGCTTTTAATATTTTTTTACAATTTCTTTTATTGGTTTAACTATTGGGTGGAAAGAATTTTCAAATTCTCTAATAAAAAAAGATCGAAAGACAGACATATTGCAGACAAAATTTTTGCTGAAAAATCCTGGCAGAGGGTACAAGCTAAAGATTCCTCAATATCAGAAAAATTGAATAGTATATTGGTAACAAATATGATGAAGGCAAAAACAAACCTTGGGATGGACTGTCAAACTAAACGGACCAAATTCAGAAAAAGAAACTTTTGTAAAGGAAGTAACTTATTTAAAAGGGCAGTCAAGGAAGATAGAAAGGCTATTAAGCATCCTATAAGTACAGATCCAGATGCACTTATATCCAGTGCCTTGCAAGCAGCTAAAAAAGTTATGAAAAATAAACAAAAAAATCTTAATATCCCTCGCGTTATACCACTACCGAAGATTGGAGGTTTATTACCTCTTTTACCTATCTTGTAGCTGTAGCTGGTGGCGCTTCTGGGATAGCTAAAGCAGTTAATAAAGCAAAAGCTGCTAAGCAACAATTGGAAGAAAATAAACGTCACAATCTTGCTATGGAAGGAATTAAAATAAAGTAAGATAAAGGACTTTATCTACAGCCATATAAAAAAGGATATGGGCTTTTTTTAAAAGCGCAAGACTCAAAAAACTTTTAGATTTGCTACCCAATCGTGCTCTCACCAATATTGACATTAAGGAATTTGGGAAAGCCCATAGTATAGTATAGAGTATAAGGTCTTACAGAACAAAATAAACAGTTTTTATAATATCTAGGTTATAAATTAAAAAATTAAAATCATTTCCTTTAAATATGTTAACTATTTTCGAGGAACGGAAAATTGAGGAGAGTATCTCAAAACTGGAATATCATACATACTCACCATACCTGAACAGTTTCGAGAAAAATGGTATTGTTCAAATATGGGTCCAACATCAAACCCTTAATATTTTACCTTCAGGAAGTTACATATATATTGAGGGTACTGTATCTAAAACTAATGGAATGGCAGTTGCAAAAATAAAACTTATATATAATGGAATAGCTTTCTTATTCGATGAAATTCGTTATGAGTTAAATGGTGTTGAAATTGACTGAAATCGTAATGTGGGTATTACATCAAGTATTAAAAACTATATTTCTTTAAATAGAAATGAAAGCGATATGTTACTTAATGCATCATGGTCCCCTAATTCTTCAATCAACATCAGTTCTTTCTTAATTAATTTTTGTGTACCTCTAAATAAAATACTGGGTTTTGCTGAAGATTATAAACGAATAATTCCAAATGGTCGACATGATTTAATTTTAACACGATCGCGTACCGATGAAAACTCATTATTTACCGAAGAAGATGAAAAGGCATTAATAAACCTACTCGAAGTCCAATGGAAAATACCACATGTTAAACTATCTGATGAGTACAAACTAAAATTATACAAACCTATAAGAAAAGGCCAAACAATAAAAGTAGCTTTCCGAAACTGGGATCTATACGAGTACCCTGTAATTCCAAGTACCAACCATCACATTTGGAATGTAAAACCAACCTCTCAGCTGGAAAAACCGCGTTACATTATTCTTGCTCTTCAAACCAATAGACGTAACTTGTTAAAACGAAATCCAACTATTTTCGACCATTGCGATGTTACAAATCCAAAAGCTTATTTAAATTCGGAGGCTTACCCTTTTGAAGACTTAAATCTATCTTTTGAAAAAAATAAGTTCAGCTTGTTGTACAATATGTATAGTGATTTTCAAAAAAACTACTACAGTCGATCAGTTGCTGAACACCTATTGTCGAGGGATTTATTTAAAACTCAAGCAACAATTTTCGTAATAGATTGTAGACATCCAAGTGAATTAATACAAACCAGCCCTGTAGACATCCGTATCGAAATTAAAACTTAAAAACTAATTCCACCTAATACGTCCGCATATTGCTTCATACTACATGATCGTATAATTAATTACAATCCCTTGAGCCAAATAGTTTCGCGAGCAATATAATCAAGTTATTCGAATGTTGACTGCTGAAGAGAAAACACCTGTGCGCGTAAAATCGTTGAATGAAAAATGCATTTTATTGATGTTCAGGGTTTCAATGGGGAAAATAAAAGCTTTATTTTAAAAGAATTGGCTCTACTGCACAATGGACACCATCATTATTTCATTCTTGAATCTCCATTTAACTTGAATCAACTGTCGACACCCTTAAAGAGGCAGGCTCACTGGGTTTACATGAATCACCATGGACTACATTGGAATGGGGATTCACTAAATTTCGAGAAGTAAAAAAATTTCTTGGAGAAAAAAATCAGAAATACCATGGTTTATATTAAGGGGGTTGAAAAACCCCAATGGCTAAAGGAACTAATTCAAGACCAAAATCTTTCTATCGTGAATATTGAAGAAACTGGTTGACCCAGCATTAAAGAATTGAAGCGCCGTTTTCCCAATGAAATAAGATGTTTATCTCATAGCAAATGTTGTTCATTACAAAACGTTCATCTAATGAATAAATTCTTAAACTAAGCACTAGTGTTGTCATTAAGCTCAATAACTAAATGAATTATTTCATAATGAAAATGCTAAAGTTACAACAAAGCGTTACAACAAGTTACAACAGGCGCTTTATGCTGAAGGAAGTTTATCTGTTAAAAACATTCCAGAATTAAAATAAAACTATTTCCTTTTAAAGTAAACATTTTGTTTTTCTATTTTATTACATGTCTACATATAAAGGGTCCGCCATCTAATGTTTTTTTTTTCAACTAGTGCTTATTTCGTGAACGGTAACACTTGTCTGATTTGACAGATAATTAGTTTTATCCTTCCGGTTAATAATGGAAAATAATTTCATTCAAATGGCTGCCTCGGCTGGCCATGCAGTAGCCTACACGATCGGTCCAATTTTAAGCACATTATCGATTGTGTGCAGCTGTATTTCACCAATGGCTTCACGAATATTGTCCTTTAAAGCGTCAATTGTCTCTGGCTTATCGGCGTAACACTTATCTTTTACGGCACCCCACAAATAATAGTCCAACGGTGTCAAATCGCAGCTCCGAGGTGGCCAAACGACATCAGCTCTGCGGCTGATAATGCGATCTTCAAAAACAGGGCGTAAAACATTGAGTGTAGCTTCGGCTGTGTGGCACGTAGCACCGTCCTGTTGAAACGAAATGTTGCCAATATCCTCCTCTTCAATTTTTGTGAACAAAAATTCGTTCAACATGGCCCGATAACGATCGCCATTGACTGTAACGGCCACTCCTTGCTCATTTTCGAAGAAAAATGGCCCAATTATGCGTGCGGGTTTTCTGTGCCCCAAATGCGACAATTTTGCTTGTTTACATACCCGCCAAGATCAAAATGAGCTTCATCTGAAAAGATGATTTTTTTGGCAAAATCGGCATCTTCTCTAAGTCGATCGCAGGCCCACTTAGCGAAGCGAAAACGCATTGGATGGTCAGTTGGCTTCAACTCCTGAACCAATTGGGCTTTGAATGGCGTCATACCAAGGTCTTTATGCAAAATTCGTCTCAATGATGTCTCCGAAAAGTTCAATTGTTGAGAACGACGGTGAATTGATGTTGATGGCGCTTCACGCACACTTTCTGCCACAGCAGCAATATTCTCGGGTGTACGCACTGTTTTTGGCTTTTCACGCTTTGGTTTATCGATGAGGATGCCAGTTTCTTTCACTTTTTTCACAAGATAACGAACACACGGAGATGACGGCGCTTCTCTTCTTCCAAAATCCGTACGCAATTTTCGCACATATTCTGCAACATTACCGTGATTTTCAAAGTAATGTCGCAATATTTCCCAGCGCTGTTGAAGCGTATACACAACCGTATTCGTTCAGCGGAAGGATAAAACTAATTATCTGTCAAATCAGACAAGAGCTAAGTGTTACCATTCACGAAATAAGCACTAGTTCAAAAAAAAAGCGTTAGATGGCGGACCCTTTATATCATACATTGATTTTCAACTATTTCATGTCATACGTTTTTCGTTCTTTTAAAGCCGTATGGTAAAGAACTATGACCTTCAAGAAATATACGTTTTTCTGCCTTGGGCTTGTAGGTTTTTTTCTGGAATGGTGATTACTTCATGCTGGTGTGTTCGATGAATATTATTCGAAACAATTTTTATATCCTCTGAATTTTCTGTATTAATTACAGCTTCCTTTATTGTATCAATATTTACCTTCTTCGATGCTGAATAATTTAAGTTGAGTCCTTTGACCTTGCAAACGATTTTTTTGCATTCCTCGTTTTTGCTATAGATTTTGTAAGCATAATTTTTTAGACCACCACTTACAAATTCAACTAAGTAACTTCCATGTCCATAGCACTCTAATTCATCAGCCATATCACCAATGAATTCACCTGTCTGTGGATCGGGTTCCCCTGCACGGCTTACATAGATAACCGATTCGGTATCATAGTATAAAACTCTATCTCTAGGTAACTATGCAATTTCAGGCGAGTTTGTGCAGTTGTATAAGCTGCAATACACACATTAACAATTGATGATGTCTCTGCTACATATTCTTTATATAAACAACTCACTACAATACTTTCCTCATTTATAGGAAGGATATGACGCACTTCAACATTTGGATTTGTAAGTATTTCGTATAATTCTGATGGATTATTAATTATACTTGTTTTCTGCTGGTTTTCCCTTTGCCCAAATTTACCCCAAAATGAATTTAATATGAGTTTAGCCAATGACCTTTTTCCGGGATTATTGCAAATTTCTGTATAATCTAATTTAACGACTTCCCTGTAAAAGAAGTCCTGTTGCAGCAGCAGTCATGAATAAGACTTAAAAACATATTTATATCGTATTTTTAAATTAATTATCATTTAAAGATCAACACTAAGAAGAATTAGGTCGTTGTATTTGTAATTTAATGTCATTTTTGTATTGGAAGATATACTGGTTTTTTTTTTGGCGCAATAAAGGAAGGAGTATTTTTTATAACGAATAAAACAAAAAAAAAAAAGGAAGTCTTTTTATTAACAATTTGTATAAAAGAGAGTATTTGCATACAAAACATTGGTCCTATCGAGCCATATACATTAAAAAAAAATAATATAAAGTGAAAGACATTAAAACTGCGAGTTCCAGTGCCAAACGGTTTCCCGCGGCGCGAAAATACATATAGATTGAGACAAATCAGACAAATATATACAGGTGAGTGAGTAAGTTGGCCTTTAATTATATTTATAACATAATAAATAAATATAATAAATTAAATAAATAAAATGAGCCTTAAAGTACTCAAAAATCTGTGGGCGCAAATAAACAAGGATGACACAAACTTCAAGAAGGCGAACAAAGAATCCAAAACGTCCAAAAATTACCTTCAGAGTCGTCTTGTTATTCTCGAAAGTAATTTTCAAGCCAGCATGAATGCGAATCGGGATGCTGTTACAAATGCCGATTCGATTCCTTGATTCGATCAAGGAATTATATGTGACTTACCGTGCGTCTCTACTCGATCACCTTGAGAAGGTCACCCCCACGTCCGTTCCAGGCAAATCTACTTCAACAGTTGCGTCGAGCAAAAGGCATGAACTCCGACTACCAACAATTAATCTACCTACATTCTCCGGTAGTTACGAAAACTGGAAGTCATTCCATGACATTTTTTATTCCTTGGTCCATAGCGACTCAACCTTAACGGAGATTGAAAAGCTTCACCACCTGAAATCAAGCATCACGGGCGAGGCGGAAAGACTACTACAACATCTCAGCTTGGACAGTGATAATTACCAGAAGGCTTGGGACATTCTTACAAACCGGTATGACCACAAACGGGTGTTGGTTAACACGCAGCTCAAACTGTTTTTCGGACAATCCGTTATCACTGCCGAAGACTCCAACAACATAAAACACCTGTTGGATGTGTCCACTGAATGCCTACAGTCGCTGAAAAACCTAGGAGTTCAGACAAATAACTGGGATATAATAGTTATTTATGTCATGCTTCATAAACTTCCAGCCCTAACACAGCAGTTATGGGAAGAGAGACTAGGGTCAAAGAAAGAGCTTCCTACCTTGGCTGAGTTCTCAGAATTTCTGGAAGCCAGGTTTCGCACTTTGGAAGCCGTAGATCAGCAGAAGCTAAAACCAAAATCCAAACCAGAAGCGCAGACCAGGCAGCCAGCAAAGAATTCCTTTACCACAAGACCAAAGCAAAAACAACAATAGTTGCAGTATTTGTAACAATGGTCAGCATTCCCTTCGAAAGTGGACGTAGGTAAACGCTGCAATGAAATCAGAAATCTTAGCAACAGCGATCGTGAAGGTAAGAGCAAAGTCGGGAAAGTATTTTAATCTCCGTGCCTTAATCGACCCGGGTTCGGAAGCCTCCTTCATCACAGGATCTGCAGTCCAGCTGTTAAATCTCCGGAACAAACGCACATTTATCGAAGTATCTGGATTAGGAAAGGTCAGCAGTGGAGCATGCCACAATTACGTGGATTTATCGTTCGGCTCTCTGCATTCAGCATACGAAGGACATACCTGAGCCTTTGTCTTTAAATCCCTGACTGGGCTGCTTCCATCCCAAAAGGTAGACTTCAATAAATGGACGCATATAAATGGATTGATGTTGGCTGATCCCTGTTACCACACTCCCGCTACTGTAGATCTACTCTTGGGAAGTGACGTCTATGCCGAAATTCTCCTACCAGACATCATAAGAGCAGAAACGTTCACGGCTCCGGTAGCTCCAAAAACTCACCTTGGGTGGATCTTGTTGGGAAAGGCTCCAGTCGCATCGCAAACAATTCGAAGCTTCGTCCAGTTGTTCGATCTTGACATTCAGCTTCGAAAATTCTGGGAAATCGAAGAACAGGCATTCGAAACGTACGAATCGGAAGAAGATGCAGCTTGCGAACGACATTTCAGCGAGCACACCATGGCAGATACCAAGTCCGTCTTCCCTTCAAAGGAAATACATATCCCATATTAGGATCCTCATACCAAGGAGCGCGTAGACGGTTTGACCAAATGGAAAGAAGGTTTAAGAATAATGCTATTTTATACGAAGGATACAAAAAATGTATGGAAGAGTACAAACAGCTCGGACACATGACCGAAGTATCGAGAGATATATTAAACTCACCTTACCACTACGTCGTTCCCCATCATGCGGTCCTCAAAGAATCCAGTACCACCACAAAGTTGAGGGTCGTATTTGATGCGGCCTTCAAAACTGCTTTTGGCTCTTCTTTGAACGATCACTTGATGGTAGGACCTAAAAAACAAAATAATATTATAGACGTTATACTGCGTTGGCGAAAACATCGTTTCACCTTCACCACGGATATGGAGAAGATGTACCGCCAAATTCGGATGGATCCAACAGATGCCAACTACCAACTTATTCTTTGGAGAGACGACCTTCAGCAGCAAGTGAAACTATATCGCTTGGAGACAGTGACGTTTGGAACGGCATCAGCTCCATACCTCGCAATCCGAGTCCTACTCAAGTTGGGAGAAGATGAAGCATCGAGTTTCCCTTTGGCAGAATCGATCATAAGAAACGACACTTATGTCGACGACATAATAACTGGAGCAGACACACTTGTACACGCCCTAAAAAGAGAGATGATGTCAAAAAGGTTCTTGCGTCGGCAGGGTTTAACTTACGTAAGTGGACCAGCAACACGGATAAACTTTTGCAAGGGATACATACCGAAGACCGAGAAGTGGACTTTTCGTTGCCGTTTGATGAGTTGATCCACGTGAATACTTTGGAAATGGAATGGTTGCCAACGTGCGATTCCCTTACTTATGAGGTGGTTCATCAGGAAGACGTAGATATCACGAAACGTAACGTGTTGTTATCAATTCCAAAACTGTTCCAGCCATTAGGTTGGCTTTCCCCATGCATTGTTGAAGCCAAGATCCTGATGCAAAACCTTTTGGCGCGTGGACTTGAATGGGACGCACCTGTTCCCCAGGATGTCAAACATGAATGGACCGTGTTCCATACAGAGCTTTCGGCGATAGAAAAGCTTCGTATTCCGAGATGGATCCAGATAGGAACGCATGACAATGACCTAGAAATACACGGATTTAGTGATGCCTCAGAAAAGGCTTATGCAGCTGTGACTTACCTGCGTGTGCTTGATGAGGACAATAAAATTCACATGCACCTTTTAATGTCAAAAACAAAAGTAGCTCCACTAAAATCAGTAACACTTCCCCGGCTAGAGTTATGCGGTGCTGTTTTATTAGCAAAATTGCTACACGAGACAGTCCGAGCTTTAAGGTTTGAAAATTATAAGGTATACGCGTGGACAGATTCGGAAATTACGTTGTGTTTAATCAAAGCACCTCCATCGAGATGGGAAACATTTGTGCGCAATCGAGTAGCTGAAGTGCAAAAGCTTACAAACATCGACAGCTGGAAGCACATTCCATCCGAACAAAACCCAGCTGATATAGCGTCCCGGGGAGTTTTTCCATCTCAACTACTGGACAACGATATTTGGTGGTATGGACCAACATTTTTAAATACCACATGAAACATTACGTTTCCTACCCAACCCAACAGTTTTGAAACCGAAGAAGGAAGACATACAGCGAAGGCACATTGCGTGATGAACGACAAAAATAACATCAGCGAAGAGATCCAAAGACATTCAAGCCTTACCAAACTCACAAGGGTAATCTCTTACTGCAAACGATTTGCTGAAAACCTGCGAAAAGAAAAGCTAAATAGAGAGAAAGGTCCACTTACACCGCGGGAGCTTCATTCAGCAACCCTGGCGATAGTCCGAATCGCTCAGATGGAAATGTTTCCTTCTAAGGTCAGGACCAACATCGCAAAAATAAAGGGGTTGAAGGCTTTGAATCCAATCGTTGATGAGCAAAACGTATTACGAGTTGGAGGCAGATTGCAACACGCAGATTTACACTATGAACAGCAGCATCCGATTATCCTAAAGGCGACACACCACTACACAGAATTAATTATATCAGATGCCCACGATAAAACACTACACGGAGGGGTTCAGAAGATGGTTTCTTACCTGCGTTAAAGGTTTTGGATCTGTGGCATCAAACATGCCGTAAAAAAGCACATACACAAGTGCAACATATGCTTCAGATATAAACCAAAACCGATGGGGCAGTTGATGGGAAACCTACCGGCTCCTCGTGTAAAAATGTCGAGACCCTTTACACACACAGGAGTAGACTACGCCGGGCCGATTGACATTAAAGCATGGAGAGGAAGAAACGCGAAAATACTGAAAGGTTACTTTGCGATCTTCGTGTGCATGGCTACCAAAGCAGTTCACATAGAAGCAGTAACTGACCTCACAACACAAGCTTTCCTTGTTGCCTTTCGAAGATTTACAGCAAGAAGAGGTCTATGTTCAGCTATGTACAGTGACTGTGGCACAAATTTTGTAGGAGCAAACACTGAACTCCAGAAACTTCTTAAGGAAGCTAAATTTGACTACGAGTCGTGTACAGAGATACTTGGTAACGAAGGAACTAAATGGTACTTTAATCCACCTGCTTCCCCCCATTTCGGAGGATTGTGGGAAGCTGGAGTAAAGTCGATCAAATACCATTTAAAAAGAGTCGCTGGTACTGCAGTACTTACCTATGAGGAACTCAGCACGCTTTTGGCACAAATAGAAGCATGTCTTAACTCGAGGCCTCTTTGTCCGGTATCAGAAGACATCAATGACCTGCAAGCACTGACACCAAGTCACTTTCTTCTTGGAGCACCACTTGTAACACCGCCACAACCTGAGTACGACCTCGACAAACTTACGTACCTTGACAGGTGGAAGAGAGTTCACGCACAGTTGCAAACATTCTGGAGGAGGTGGAGTACAGACTATTTAACAAGTCTTCAACATCGACCGAAATGGACAAAAACGGAGAAGCAAACACCAAGGGAAGGAGACTTAGTGCTTCTACGCGACGATAAACTTCCGCCTGCCAAATGGAGTTTAGCCCGGATCACGAAACTACACCAGGGAATTGACAACTTAATACGAGTGGTCACCGTAAAAACATCGAACTCATCCAAAACAAGGGAGTTTAAAATACCAATCGCAAAAATCTGCAGTCTACCCAGCAACGACATCGTCTCAGAAGATTCCCTTTAATAATATACAATAAAAACAATAACACAAAACTCCCAACACTCATGCACACTCCTTCACGCAAATACGCCAAAATTTATTCTGTCTCACTAACAAATATCTTTCACAGTAGTCAATTACGAAGGAGACGAGCATGACCATGATGATGAAAATGAAAAGGTGATGCCCGGTGGCAGATATGGCAATGAGGTAGCACATAATTGCGAACTTTGTTCACAGCCGGGGAGCATGTTGCAGCAGCAGTCATGTATAAGGCTTAAAAACATATTTATATCGTATTTTTAAATTAATTATCATTTAAAGATCAACACTAAGAAGAATTAGGTCGTTGTATTTGTAATTTAATGTCATTTTTGTATTGGAAGATATACTGGTTTTTTTTTTTTGGCGCAATAAAGGAAGGAGTATTTTTTATAACGAATAAAACAAAAAAAAAAAAGGAAGTCTTTTTATTAACAATTTTTATAAAGAGAGTGTTTGCATACAAAACAAGTCCTATATATATTTCTGTTTCTTCTCCTCTGTAGTACATTTACTAGGCCATCCTGATTCTTCCTGTTTCATTTTAATAAATTTATTCATCATTTCAGTGAAACGCCCATCTGTGTTTTTAACTCTGTGATATTGAACGGTTGAATATTCCCAAATTTCGCAAATATCTAATACTTTATATCCTTTCTCTATAGCTTTCAAAACCAGGTTCCGTGCAATGCTTTTTCATCATCGGCATGAGTGCAATGTTCCTCTTGATGCAGATCGCTGCATGTTATACATAATGTAAAAATGAGTTTATTATTTTGTTTTATGGGAAGTGCAGGGTGCTATAACTGCTCTGGTGGTAGTATTTTACATTTGATAATTCCGCTGCTGTTTTTCAAATCTATTTGAAAACAATCGGTAATATGAATTTTAGGGTGACCCAGTGGAAATTTTCCGTATTTACAAACCCAAGGATAAAGGGAGCACACATCTATGTACTTAATTTTTTTACCTTGCTGGCATTTATAATAATTATACGTATTTCCTGTACGCCCTCCGTAAAATGCATCGCGAGGATTTAATGGACTATTTTGTATTAATGGATGTAACTTCAGATATTGGATATCATCATCACTCAACTGTTTTTCAAATTCGCAACTAAACAAACTGTCTTAACCATGCCGATTTAGCAAGAGTTTTTTCATAGCGAATATTCAATGTGTCATATGGGTCGTTTTGTAGAGACATATCGCGATTGTTTTTAAACATGTGTGTCCATGATAAAAGCATCCATGAAACTCGAAAACTTGTTTGGTTTCCTTGCAAAAGCCATCGACCTTTTCCTCACAGCTGAGCCATTTAATTGCCTGAACTGATTAATTGTCAGTGTATCTGTACACCTTACTGGGGAGAAATTCTATAGTTCTTGGCTTAAGAAAATTACGACGATACACAAGATTACATGCAGATACTATTGTAACGGCTTCTAAAAGCGGTTACACTTTGCATTCATCTAAGAAGATATTTCGGAACTTTATGCATACTTCAGTTAAAATCTGTACATCACTAACACAGTATTCTACAAGCTCGCGTTGCATATTAAATACATCGTGATTATTTGTTTTCAATGCATCTGGATTGTAATATTCTATTGGTGGCAATGGACCATTATAATTTTCATTTTCTTTAATGTTGAATAAATGCGGAAAATAGCCCTTTTTTAATGTTTGGGTTATATCGAAAGCTTTTGGAATTTCCAACACCTGTAAATATACTTGTCTCGATCTGCTCTCATAAAACATTTCATAATATATGGTTCATCTTTTATAAGTATATCTTCTTTTATACATTTCAAATTTCTGTACGATGACCTGCATTAGCATTTTCATTATTATCAACACGTTGTGCATTTTTCTCAATTGCTTCAAGTTCTGTTGTTGTTGTTGTTCGTGTTGCTCCCACTTAGATCTTTGTGCCTCGGAATTAGTAATCTTTTCTTTTCTCAATACTTCTACATCAAAAAAAGGACAAGTATTCGGAAATCGATTAATCTTTTTTCTTGCATTACTGTTTGGTAATATTTCACCAATTAAAGTTATCTCTCCCCCATACACTATTATTTTAACATGTTGAAATTCATGAAAGCTAAATTTATAACTACTAATCGATGTAGAAGGTTCTCCATTGCTCATACGAAACAATAAACAATAATTCCCATTATCAGGTATCGCATACAACTCAAACAATCTACTGAATGTTATCCCAGAAAACATTATTTCCACCCAACCATTTTCACAAATGCAAAAGTTTTCACCTTCGCGCAATGATTCACACCAGAACATTTTAGCAGACTGTAACATGTTTGTGTGTGTGTGTGTGTGTGTGTGTGTGTGTAGTGTTCTTAATATATATCTTCCTCAACTTTACAAATCTAATAACAATAAAAATTCATATACAATGCTTTCATTTTTATTCAAGACCCGTCGCTCTGTCTCTCTCTCTCCCTCATCCTCATAATCACCGTGTAACCATTACCCAGTAATTTTTTCATAGATCCTGAAAAAGAATTCCTGTTTACCTGAAAACACTCACTTCTCGCCACCAACCCCAGCCCACTCTTAGAATCGCACATGTTACCTCTACCACTCAAGATGCAAGCCCCCCTTCATCAAACACCTACAAATTACCCACACGCTCTTTCTTTTATTCATACGGAAACTAAAAAACACCAAATCACTGATAACATTCAACCCCACAACCTACCCGTACGATTAAATATAAAACATACCCAATACCCCTTATAACACTTGCCGACACTATTACCCAACTTCTCCATACCAACCGCCAACTCCCTACCACCATCAACCATTCATCGACGCACTTCTTATCACATGGCGGCTACACACTGCTCACAAGATCAAACACTTGCCGACACTATTACCCACCATATTATACCCAACTCACTCACACATCTTCCCTTCGCTCTCGCACCGAATTCCCAGTTTAAAGGGTCCCACTATGATTTTTTCCCCCTCGATTCACTGAACCTCGCCACTATTGTTTTCTTTTTTTGCTCTTTATTAATATTATTAAGACTAACCACTATTATATAGTAAGATCTTAATGCTATTTATACTATTATTATATTTGGGAAGTTAATTGTTTGTGTTGGTAATGGATTTCACGATAATGGATTTTAGGTCAGCGGTAATGTTGTTTACATTCCTAAATGATGATGTCAACTTGTGTGCGTGACTTGAGAATAATGTCGAAATGGGCAGAGAGTGAGATCACGTCATTAAATCCCCTCCTTCTTAAAATTAATCGTCCTCGCTTTAACCTAAATTTCGTTGTTGTCTGGAAAGATCTATTTCCTATACTCGTACTTCATCGGTTCTTCTTGCTTCTGCTTTCTGTACCTTGTAGCATTCGCAGATTGTGACTGTAACATAGATGAGTAATGCTGGTGAGCATAATCCCAGGATGCAATGAACTGTGTATTGGACTGGATGTTCTTCGACTGGTATCACGAAAGTTAATATTTCTTGATTATTACTAAAATTTGTAATCAGCATTGGATTTGATGATGCTCAGGACGCTTAGCTGTTCGTCATATTGCTTGTATATGGCACCTTTGAATTCTTGTTGGTGGTTGAAGTATTGCTTTCCATCGATAGTTAGGGAGTAATTGAATTGTATTAATTTGAACTGTATTACCTAATTGTTCATAATCTGTAATAATATTTCCGTTTTCAAGTACCTGGAATGGTGCGTTATTGTCATGTATCACCTTGTTATGTTTAGTTTCCGGCACCGATACGGCGATGCCCCAAACCAAATAATAACTTCTCTCTAAGATCCCGCTATACCAGCTGTGGGTTCTTTCAGGTAGCGCTTGGACGGCAGCTAGAAAGATAGATAGACACATAGATATATTTTTTATTTTGCATAATATAACTTATTTGCTACATTTGTTACCCTACTACTAAAAAAGGAAAAGGTTTTGATACAAAAGGAATAGAATAAGCATAAGGAGTACAAGCGGAGGAAATTTGCTACAAAAACCTCCATGAAAAAAAATATATATATAAAATTGGACGGCAGCTAAACCTGGAAAAAAAGGGCGCAAGCTTTGCTAGTGTGTGCACCCGTGTCCGACTGGGCCTCTCACTCATACAATTATCCACATTCATACTAAACTCCTCAGTCTCGGAGTTCGCTTCTACTTCTAGTAATGACTGGGAACTCCATTGGGCAGTTTATGGAAGCTGTGGATCCTAACTATTCCATTGGATCTCGATCCACCCATCCATTGGATCGCCGCCCCTAACAATAGCTAAGTCTACTGCCTGTGCCAATGTTTATATTTTTATAATCGGATCCCTAATTACTCCCGTGGATCGGCGTTCAGATTTGATGGGGGTGAGGACTGACCAATAGCGTGTCACTCCTTACAATTAATTTTATATTTTCTTTTTTGCATTTGGGCCCCCTCTACCCTCTGGCCTCTCTGCCCTCGAGCCACGTCCGCCTACACGCCTCTGCTGCTCCTTCGGTGCTCCATCCGTTGGGTGCTGGCTTAAAAAGGGTCGTCATCCCTTCACCCATCGGACCTGACTTTTACAGCTCGTGCGTTGGGCTGTGCTCTACCAAATGAGTACATCACAATCCTTCGGTCATCGACTTAAAAATATGGTCGACCAAAGCTTCCAACTGCTGTGCTTCGGAAACGTCCAGCTCGGAGATCTCGCGAATTGCGGTAATTGAGGCGACCGACTGTTATCTCGAAAAGTTCCACATCGTTATCATAAATCCGGGACGATTGCAGCCAGTGCCAAAAAATATGCACCAAGGATCACGGTGTGGGATATCGCTAGTATGACTTTGTACCTCAATTGATACAGACACCACCACCATGACATCTATGTTTTCTCCGTCCGCTAAAGCGACGGAACTAACCTCACTTTTTCCTAATCTAAGCCATACATTTTTAAATACTCTCCACCCAACACCCCTTAATATAATTCGAGAAGGCCGTTGCGCGTTTCCCGGCGTGCCACATTGTCAACATTGGCGCCGTGTCATTTCTGGCGCCCCACACCCGTAGTAGTGTCTAGGAGCGGAACACGCACTCGAAAAATGGCCCTCCCCATTACAATTGAAGCACCGGATGTGTGCAGGCGGTGGGTTGTTCTCTCGGACAACCGAGACTCTGGGTTCCTCCCAGTTCACGAAAGCCAAATCTGGCTCCAACAACCGACGCGACTTCGGATTGGGTGGCGGAGCAAACGTTTAAACGTTAGCCCGCACAGTCTTCAACCTGCGACCCAATTTAACCAGTTCTGCAACAGTCTTGGGGTCTGCTAGACAAAGTTGTTGCTGGTAAAAGGGGGCCAGGTTCCTCTGAACTATGGCAAGCTAACCGTTAGCGATTCCGAAAGCCTGCCAAACATGTTTTGTACGACCGCGACGTATACTCCGATGGATTTATTGCTTCCCTGGGTATAATGGCTGATTTCCTCCAGTAGGAGGTCGTCATAGATGGGGGAAGAAACTCCAGTTTCAGTTCCGCCACCAACTCTTGCCACGAAGAGACCGACAACCTAATCGCCCTATACCAAATGAGTGCCTTCCCCGAGAAGAGCTCCACATCTGCCGTAAACAAGTGAACTTCAGTCACCCTGCGCGACTGACTCATCTCTTGCACCCGTTCCAAGAATGAATTCACAGACACACTACAACGTTGCCCCGTGAACTTGACATCCCACTTGGCCAGGTTTTCCCCTCTCGCATACGGCAAACGCTCGCTGTGGTCACCACTGGTTGCATAGAAACCGGTTTCTTCCGCAACAGTAGGTGTCACCGGTGATCTCACAGCACGAACTGGTGTTCTGTCTACTGCTTGATGCTGCTGGAGGGAAAAATTTGTTTGCCTAATTTGCTGCTGCTGTTTTCCGTTGCGTTCACCCATCGTTTGCTGTGATAGCTGGTCTTTTTCCAGCCTCGAGCACGTTGACTCTTGCTCTTCCTCGTTACCTACCTCGCCCTCGTAGTCCGAATCTGTAGCACCGGCTAACTCCCCAGCTAGTACAATCAACTGATGTTTGCGGTTACACTTCTCCTCGGTTTGCTCAGGAAAAGTGTCTCTCACCCTATCCAACCTACTAAGAGCCCATTCGATTTTTGTAAGAATCTTCAAGTATTCCTTCGACTTAGGATTACTTGGAGGTTCTTCCAAGAGTTATGCAAGCTATTTTATTTGTGTCCGCACGGCATCTCGGTCCTCTACAAATGTGAATTTGTAGGCCGAGTCTAAATTTAGAGATCCTTTGAATTCGAGCATACGAGCGGACCTCATGGCGTCCAAGGTGTAAATGGGAAGACCGCGAGCCTTCATCTCGTATGCCGTCTCGTCCACAGCGAGCCTATTGATCTCTATATTGCTAAACTACAAAAAAACGACAAAGGCTAAAAACAAGAGTTAAACCCATGATGTCCCGCCGAATAAGCTAAACGTAAGAACCTAAATTTAAGAAATAAAAACGAAAAAAATAAGGACCGGGCATAGTAAGGCACCCGATGAAAAAAAAAATTTAAGAGGGAAAAAACCGCGCAAAAGGGACATGGTCACACTAAAAACGAAAAAAAAAAACAATTCAAAGAGTGACTGGTCACCCTGAAACCTTCGAGAAGAAAAAAACTAAAAATAAAATGAAAATATTCCTAAAAACACAATAAAAATATATTTGTATGCATATTTATATCAGTATACGTATATAGAGTTAAGTATATTTTTATAATATAAATATATGTATGTTTACGTATATTTCTCTTGAAATAAAATTAAAAAACAAAAATCCCCAAAATTGCTTAAAGTTGGTACCTACATATTGTGATAACCACTTAAATGTGAGCAGCGACATTTAGATTCACAGAGCAGAAAATGTCGATACTCGAAGACCAGAAGATTTCAATACTTTAATAACAAAGTCTCGACCATTGATGACTGGAGAGTGGAATCGAATTTTCTAGCAAATTGGAAATTGTATGAGACGCTGGATGGCGAGGATTGTTCTCGAAGTATGTCATTCGAGTATAAATACCAGCATCCCCAAGGTATGCAAGTTCAGTTCTAAAGTGTAATTTGAAGTGTTAATTAGGAGAAGTGATTAAGTGGTTTAAGTAAAAGATAAGAAAAGTATAAGTGGTTGAGAAATTGGATTGTACTGAGAGAAACAATTAAATAGTGAATTGTAACTGTATTGAATAAAGGGATTTGTATTGAAAAGAATAAGTTCTATTATTTGTACCCACACAAACATTTTACAATATATATGTGTGGGTATGTAAGTTTAAATGCAATATATTTTCAAATGTATGTATGGATGTTTGGAAAAAGAGAATTATGTATATATTCATATGTTTGTGATTATGTTTAAAAATATGTATTTATGTAAGTTGAATTATTGAGTAAAGTTTTGTTTAAAAAAATTGAACTTTATTATTCGAGGTTCCACATAGAACTAAACTAACAATATTTCTGATAATAAAAATTATACCTAGGTAGAAATTTTGATGTGGGAACGAATGCAAATTCTATTTCTCACGTGTCGTTGCAATTTGTGCAGTGGATGCGGTTTGGGTTTCGTCTGGAAGTTTAGGATTGGGTTGCGCAGGTGTTGCAATTATGAATTGATATGTGATGCTATTGTTTGTTTGTCAGTTTTTCCAAAGAATGCGCCTAGTTGTCGTTAACTCTTCCCCTCTTAAGTGCTTGCGTCATCGTGTTGCTTAAAATTATGGAAGACTGTAAATGCTAAGGTGTTCTGTTATTTTAGGATAGGTCATGGTTGGTGGTTCCGTTTCTGTTGGAATTATTGTTGTTTTAGAGCTTTTCTTGCCCTCCAGATTTGTTATCCTTAGAATCAGGATGCTGTGGAGTATGGCTGCAAAAATTTAATAGTTAACCCATTGAATAATCGCTTTTTCTGCTTGAATTATGGTGATATGTTTTGTGTTATTAAGATGAAGTTCCTTCATCAGTTCCAGCGATAGAATCCCTTCTATTTCTGTACCGTTGGAAGATGGATGCATTAGTGGTGGTAATGCATGGACATGGACTATTTCCTCAGCAGTGTATTGTTGATTCCTAATTGTTAGCGTGGAGTTGGAAAATTTAATAAGATATTGTAAAATGTTTGTGTGGGTACAAATGATAGAACTTATTCTTTGCAATAGAAATCGCTTTATTCAGTACAGTACAATTCACTATTTAATTTTTTGTTCGTCCCGAACAACTTCGTCATTCAGCATCCCGTTGAAATGACACATTCTATCCAAATGGACCACTTTCAACCAGACCAGATCTCCTTCGTTGACGTTGGGAGATTTCGCCTTGATATCGTACCTAGTCTTCATGCAGTTGCTTGCTAGCTTCATCTTTTCTCTGGTCTCTTCATGCAACTTACGAATCCTGCTGCGCAAGTCATTCACGTACTCGTTCACCTCTTTGGGCTCCGTCGGTGGGGATCCGAATTTTGCTTCACTTGGTAACCGAATTGTTTGACCAAATAAGATCTCGGACGGCGTGTGTCCTGTTGAGCTATGGACTGGTAGGCCATTAAGAAGAGGGGTATATGTAGATCCCAATCCCGCTGGCTGTTCCTGACGACCTTAGATCGATGCTCACTCAAGGTCCGATAAAAGCGAGTCCCACTGTGCCCAGTATGCCTTCAGAGTTTGCCTCCGATCGGATATCTGCTGCCAGCTTGGTCTTTCCTCGTGTTCCTTCCAGGCCAATATTGGTTCGATATCATTGTCTGCCTGTTTGGAGGAACGAATTTCGTCCATACTCCAACCCTCTATTGGCTCAGTCCTGACCATTTGGATAGTGGCCTTCTTACCACTGACTACTTCTGCTGGGAGGCTTTCAGTGCATTGTTTTACCTGTGAGACTAGGATAATTACCCTGGAGTAGACTCCTGCTACAGACTTCTGCTCCGCGAAGTAAGCATTTCCCAACTGATGGCTTCGGGAGGGTTGACCGGCTTCTTAATAGCTGTTTCTGCGGGTTTCTTCCTCTATTTGCCTGTAACCACAGTGCAAGCAGCCTTTTCGTTTTACAGGTTCTTTACAATGCCCTTGCAGATGTCCTACTTTATCGCAGTTCCAGCAGCGCATTCTTCGTCTCCCCCGCAGAATCACGGTATTTAGTCTTGAGGAGGAGAATTCACCAGATGCCATTTCCTCGACGAAATGCATTCCGTTGGAAGCCTGATTGACTGCTTCCATCGCCAGAGCGAAGGCAAGTGCTTCAGCAAGGGTTCTTTCCCCGGACATCCTTACAGCTGACTGTAGCTCCAAATCTGCGGTTCCCCTGATGAATGCGTCCTTTGCCATTTCGTCGATTATTTCTTGGCCTGCGGTGGGATATGACAAATGTGCCAGTCTACTGACGTCTGCTTGGAGCTGTTGCAGTGTTTCTTCTCGCTGCTGCATACGGCCTTGCAATTGAACCTTGTAAACTTCCCGCATGTGGCTATCCCAAACCGTTTCTCGATAGCCTGCATTAAAGCCATATAGTCTCTATTCTTTTCGATATCGATTGTTTGTAACAATTCCACCGCAGGATCGTATAAGGCCATCGCTAGGGCAAAGCACTTCTCCTTATTGTCCCAGTGGTCCGCACAAGCAGCCATTTCGAATTGCTTCTTATACGCAGACCATCGAATGAAGGAGGCTTCAACTCTTTTCTCCTTGGACGGCTTAAAGAACATTCTCTGAGTTCCAGTTTTCGCACTGTGCTGAACTGTTTTGTAAGTTGCTTAACTTTGCGGTGCATTTGTTCAAATTTTTCGTCAACATTCTTCTCTATTCTTACAAATTTGTCATTGAATTCTTCGAACTTTTGCTGGAGAATGTTCTTTTGTTATTCCAGATTATTCTTTTGTTCGTCCATTTTCTGTTGAAGGCCCTGTAGGCTGTTCTTTTATTCGTCGAGCCTGTTCCTCTGTTCATCCAGCTTTTGTTCGAGGCTGTTCTTCTGTTCGTCTAGATTTCTCTTCTGTTCATCCATTTTTTACAACAGGAGTTGCATCATCGCAGCCATTTCACTGCCGGGACCTATCTGTTCATCCTCGTCAACGTCAAAGGAGTGTGTATCAGGATCACGTTGTTCAAGACCTCCTGAAGTCGGAGCACCAAGTCACTTTTTCCTCCAATGGCGCTGAGGCTTCTCTTGTTCAACTCGGATTTGAGTTGGACGAGGGTCAATTGCAATAGTTTTCGACCCATTCTAGCTTTTTGAAACAGTCACACATTTTTTTTTTATTTTTTTTTACACACACAATAAGTCCTATCCCACTTCTGACACCAATGTAAAATGTTTGTGTGGGTACAAATGATAGAACTTATTCTTTTCAATAGAAATCGCTTTATTCAGTACAGTACAATTCACTATTTAATTTTTTTTTCAATACAATCCAATTTCTCAACCGCTTATACTTTTCTTACCTTTTACTTAAACCACTTAATCACTTCTCCTAATTAACACTTCAAATTCAACTGATGAACTAACTTGAATACTTTGGGGATGCTGGTATTTGTACTCGAATGACATACTTCGAGAACAAACCTCGCCATCCAGCGTCCCATACAACTTCCAATTTGCTAGAAAATTCGATACCACTCTCCAGTCATCAATTGCCGAGACTTTGTTATTCAAGTATCGAAATCTTCTGCTCTTCGAGTATCGACATCTTCTGCTCTGTAAATCTAGATGTCGCTGCTCACATTTAAGTGGTTATCACAATATGTTCAATTAAGTGGCTGGCTGTTGTTGTTGATCTCTATGTTCCCATCGAAGTTGTTTAATAAAATCATTCCCGGTGTTATTTCCTCTACTGTTGGGATATACTAGCTATTCGTTCTTTTACACGTGGCATTTCTACCTTCTATTAAATTAAAAATATCTACTGGATGAGTTTTTTAACTTGAGACATCCAAATTACCTTCGTTTGACCTTGAAAATTGGGCTCAAGGTCAAACTCGTGGTCACCATCTTATGTCCCCTTTAGAACCTTGTGACTTTTGTCTGAAACATTTTTCCCGATATTTCGTACTTTTCGAGTAATTCCGATGTCTTAAGTTTTATGGCGCCCTCTGACGGGAAAAGAGCGCATTTTTGAAAAAAGTTTTTCATGTAAAAGAATTATAATTTTTCACGCAGATTACGAATCTGTCAAAAAAAATAGGGGTTCCCATTAAAAAATCAAAAGGGACCTTCGTTTGACCTTGAAAATGGGGCTCAAGGTCCAACTCGTGGTCACCATCTTATGTCCCCTTCAGAACCTTGTGACTTTTGTCTGAAACATTTTTCGCGATATCGCGTATTTTTCGAGTAATTTGGATGCCTCAATTTAAAAACTCACCCTGTATAAGATTTGATGTCTTACATAATGATAATTCGTTAATTGTCTTACAAGTATTTGTAATTCCAAATATAACATTGTACTAAATGGTCCGCCATCTAACGTATTTTTTTTTCAATTAGTGCTTATTTCGTGAACGGTAACACTTAGCTCATGTCTGATTTGACAGATAATTAGTTTTATCCTTCCGGTTAATAATGGAAAATAATTTCATTCAAATTGCTGCCTCGGCTGGCCATGCAGTAGCCTACACGATCGGTCCAATTTTTAAGCACATCATCGATTGTGTGCAGCTGTATTTCACCAATGGCTTCACGAATATTGTCCTTTAAAGCGTCAATTGTCTCTGGCTTGTCGGCGTAACACTTACCTTTTACGGCACCCCACAAATAATAGTCCAACGGTGTCAAATCGCAGCTCCGAGGTGGCCAAACGACATCAGCTCTGCGGCTGATAATGCGATCTTCAAAAACAGGGCGCAAAACATCGAGTGTAGCTTCGGATGTGTGGCACGTAGCGCCGTCCTCTTGAAACCAAATGTTGCCAATATCCTCCTCTTCAATTTTTGTGAACGAAAATTCGTTCAACATGGCCCGATAACGATCGCAATTAACTGTAACGGCCACTCCTTGCTCATTTTCGAAGAAAAATGGCCCAATTATGCCTCTGGACCAAAATCCGCACCAAACAGTGACTCGTTTTGGGTGTATCGGCTTTTCAATGTATGCGTGCTGGTTTTCTGTACCCCAAATGCGACAATTTTGCTTGTTTACATACCCGCCAAGATCAAAATGAGCTTCATCTGAAAAGATGATTTTTTTGGCAAAATCGGAATCTTCTCTAAGTCGATCACAAGCCCACTTAGCGAAGCGAAAACGCATTGGATGGTCAGTTGGCTTCAACTCCTGAACCAATTGGACTTTGTATGGCGACCAAGGTCTTTATGCAAAATTCGTCTCAATGATGTCTCCGAAATGTTCAATTGTTGAGAACGACGGTGAATTGATGTTGATGGCGCTTCACGCACACTTTCTGCCACAGCAGCAATTTTCTCGGGTGTATGCACTGTTTTTGGCTCTTCACGCTTTGATTTATCGATGAGGATGCCAGTTTCTTTCACTTTTTTTACAAGATAACGAACACACGGAGCTGACGGCGCTTCTCTTCTTCCAAAATCCGTACGCAATTTTCGCACACATTCTGCAACATTACCATGATTTTCAAAGTAATGTCGCAATATTTCCCAGCGCTGTTCAAGCGTATACACAACCGTATTCGTTCAGCGGAAGGTTAAAACACGAAATAAACACTAGTTGAAAAAAAAAAACGTTAGATGGCGGACCCTTTAGATGGACTTATAGCAACTTTTACTTCGGCAAATTCCAGTGCCTGTTCAATATTTTCGAATAGTACATTAGTTTTATCTTTATTTATTTTATTCATAAATAAATCTATTTCTAATTTTGATACGAGTAATATGCTAGAGCTTACAATATTTCCTTTACCGAGTTCTATTGCGTATATTGAGTTCATAATTTCTTCTTTTATTAATTTGATCTTATACAGTAAACTTAATACTAATTCATTTTCAAATATTGTGTCCTTTTTTATTTGGTTAAGAATATCATTAGTTATATTGGTTAGTTTATTTATTCTATCGATATATGCCTTGTTTATCAAAACCTGATTATTATTGTTTTCTAATACGTTGTTAATTTTATCTGTTATTATTTTATTGTATAATTGGGGTTTTTCCTTGGGATATGCTGGTACATGAGGGATGAGGTTTTTGAAACAAAATCTTCGTATGGGAGTATTTCAATGACATGGGTAAATTTCAGATTTCCTGTTTGGATTTTCGCTGATTCCTTCTTAAGCACGATTATCTCTGAATTAGAGTAATCGAGGCTTCTCAGATCTGCACACACTAGTGAAATGATATACCTGTGGGGATAAGAAGAATAATTTAAATTTTTAATATTTCCGTTATGAATTATTTTGCCGGATTCGGGTACTATGGTTTTCGATTTGTTTTCTTTTACTATTTCTCTTTGAAAACGAAATGATAATTTGGAGCCTAATCGCTTGTTTATTTTAGTGTAAATAATGTTCTTTCTTGTTGTGATACTTCAGATCATTGTTTTGCTTTTCCTGTAACTTTGGTATGTTTTCCAGTCTTGCCCTTTCATATTGCGCAGGGTCTGTGCTGACAATTCTTCCAAAGAATATCTCTATGGGCTTCTTCCTTGTTGTTGAGTGAAGTGAGCAGTTATACTCATACACGGATCGGTCTAATAATTCTAAGAAGGATCTGTGGATTTTTTCAGTTTTCAAGCAAGGCATTATTTCTGAAAGCGGTTGACTGCACTAGCATATTGAGGGGTTTTAAAAATCTCTATTCCTAACTGATCTTGGAATAGGAAACGGATGGAGGCTGCATTTATGGATTTTTCATTGTCGAAGACAACAACTTTTGGGACGCCAAAGGCTAATAGGATTTGTCTCAGTTGTTCTCTTATGTCTTCTACAGCCTTTGACTTTAAGATTCTAACCTGAACATATTTAGAAAATTTGTCTAATGCCGTAAGAAACAGATTTCCTTCAGTTGAGTAGATGTCCAAGTGTAAAATATGACCTGGATATTGTGGAATGGGTGTTGCTTTGAGCTCAGTTAGGATGAAGATCATATTTGTGCTCTTGGCATTGTTTGACTATTTTATAATTTTTTTAATTTATTTGGGAAAAGTAATAATACTGAAGTAATTGTATTTTATTCTCAGTTTGGCCTGTAATATCGATAACTTTTGTTTCTGTGAAACGAATTTTGTAATTTTTGAAATAAAAAGCGTATATCTTTTGAATAATTCCCATAGTTTCCTCTGTAGTCATTCATCCGTTTATTATTGTAGGAATCAGAAATCTTTTAAAAATTGAAATAAGGTTTTATTTAGTGTATAGAGGTTGTACAAACGTATTCTTACGAAAATTTAGAAAATTTGGAGATCTTTATCCCCAATTAACAAAATAAGTTGGTTTCGAAAAACGTTAATAGGGATTTCTACTGCGGGGATAAGTTCGTGCGATGAACTCTCATCGCTATGTTGGAAGGCACTAAGCGAATTGATTTGGGGATCGAGAGGTGATCTGGAAAGGGCATCGGCAGCAACATTAGCCTTACCTGGCTTATATTTCAGCTCGTAGTTGTATTATTCCAATGCTGCTTTCCAGCGTTTCATTTTTGAGTTATGATATTTGCTACTAAGAGCGTATGTAAGGGGTTGGTGATCCGTTAATATTTTAACTCTTGCTGATCCGTACAGGTAGTTTCTAAAGATTTTATTTTTCATTTGCGGCATAGGCTTCTTCAGTTTTACTGAGGGCAATAAACATTATCGGCTTTTTTTCCTGCGATAGAACTGCTCCAAATGCATAATTCGAAGCGTCGGTAGTAAGTTCGAATTCTTTTCCGTAATTGGGGTAGGTAAGAATGGTGTCCCCTGATGCTAGAGAGTTTTTTATTTTCCAAAAGGTTTCCATTGTGTCTTCATTCAGATGAAGCGTCCATCTTCTCCTCTTAGAAGAGGCGTTAAGGGCTTTTCCACTTTAGCATAATCTTTAATAAAACGGCATTAGTACCCAGACAAGCCTAGAAAAGATCGTAAGTTCTTCAGCGTCTTAGGGCAGTAAAAATTTAGTACCGAGTTAACGTTTTCTGGGTTAGTCTTGATAATGGCAGGGATTACAAACCCGAGAAATTCGACTTCTTTTTTGAAGAAATCGCATTTGTCGAGCTGCACCTTCATATTTTCCGATTCTAGGGTTTTAAAGATTATTTCGATATCTTTTAAATGTGTCTCTTCGTTTTTGCTGAATATAATGATATCATCTATATAGACGAAACATATTTTCCCTATATGCTCCCTCACTATATCATCGAGCGCTCCCTGAAAAATGGAGGGTGCGTTTTTCAGCCCAAATGGCAAGTAGGTGAATTCATATTAAGTGGAATCTATTGGAATCCGCTCTTGAGGTCAATAACAGTGAATTCGTTGTTTTGCCCTAGCTGTGCGAGCACTTCGTTAATTTCCGGAATGAGGTACCGGTGGTATGGTGTTTAATTTACGATAATCGATAACCAATCGAAATTTCTTTTCGTCAGATGCATCTAATTTCTTAGGAACAATTCACACCGCTGAATTGTACGGTGATCTCGAAGGTCTTATTATATCATCATGAATAAGTTTTTGGATATGAGTTTCAACCACATCTTTGAGGGTCATTGGGTATGGTTATGATTTTGTGTAAACAGATGAATCTGATGAAGTTCGAATCTCACCTTTTACGACGTGTACGTCAATTTCTCATCTGGATCTTCAAATAGTTTCAAGTACCTACTTACGAGTGCTTTAATCAAATTTTTTTGTTGTATCGTCATGTGTTCTGTTTTTAAGAATACGGTATTTACTGCCTGTGCAGAGAGCTGTTTAGTTCGTATTTTAATATTATCTCTGATAGTCATGTAGCTATATCGTGCATATATTACGGCTGATAGTTCTTTCAAACTATCGTTACTGAGGATCCCGTGAAACGATTTTATGTGTGACATGAGGAAGAATTTAATTTTAAGGCAATTTAGGCCAAATAGATTGACAAAAGTGTAGTGGGTAATTTTTATATTTCCTCCAATGGAGTTCGCGTAGAATTGTACTTTATTAAGAATAGGATTTTTTACTATGGATGACTGGATATAGTTCTTTTTAGATCCAGTGTCGATAAGGATTTTTAGCACTTCGCCACCTTCTGTTTTTACTTCAATGTAGAGCAACGGAAAGCTTGTTAGCCTAAGTTCGGAAATTAATTCAGTGACATTTCCTTCTGTTTGTTCTTTGATTAAAGGTTCTACGTAACCATTAAAATTTTGATCATACTGTTGGCTCTCTATATTAAGGGCAGCATAGTACTGTTCTAGTTCTTGAGTGCCTTGAACTCTATGGCTATCCTGAGTTGGGGGTGATTGGGATGAAGTAATTAAGTGAAAGTTTCTTTGTAATTTACCTGGATTATTAGGTCGTTGTCGTGTTGTATTAGGTTTCTTTGGCGCTGGTGGTCAATTCGTGTGTTGCTGTTGTGGTCTGTTGGCGTAGTTTACGTTCCCAATTCCATCGGTGGATGTTTCCATTTGCTCTATTCCATGTTTGATTTTGGTTGTAGTTGTCTGTTGTTTTTCCTTCTACTTGATTGTGAATCCGCTGATTATTATTAAAAGGTTGCTGTCTAGGATTGTTGTTGAATGGGACTGTAACTGGTCTTTAGTTATTGCTTGTACCTACTTGAGGAAAAACGGCACTTGATTGTTTGCTGAATTATTACGATTCGGTCCTCGTGGAGGAAATGCTGGAGGATTTGCATGAGACAATTTTCTGAATGTACCTTGGTGACTTATAGCGTAGTTAGACCTAAAATTTTGGTTCCCTAATTTTAGGCACAGGTAGAGGGCCACGAGGAGGTAATAGGTTCAGGAATCCCGAGGAGTCTAGGTAAGTCTCTTTTGAGACCCCTTACGAAGGTGTCCAAAGCTTTATCCCTATAGGTTTTCATGAGCAGAGAAAGTGCTTCTGGACCAACACCCATGCAAGCAACCTTATTTAAAATAAGTCATAAATGGGAGTACACGGATTGGTAAAAACCTTGTACTGTATTGTTGCCCTGCTCCAGGGAAGGCACCTCGTATTCCAGTGTTCCCATATCGCGCTTATCTGCGTAGTGCATGGTCAGACAACTCGAAATGCACTCCCACTCGAGGGGGTATTATAGGATTCTATTGCGAAGACCGAATTTCCTATAATTTTATTTGACGTTTAGAATGCCGAAATATTTGGGAGTACCCTTCGCAGGTTCGTAAAGGCGAATCATTCGATCCACGCTCTTTTTCCAAGAGCTGAACTCTCCTGGCTGGCCAGAGAAATCTCTTAAGCAACTTACTACGTCTGGACCTTGTCGAAGTCTTCTAGATTACTTAGCTCTATATTGAGGATCTTTGGCTTAATCAACTCCGCGAATTCTATCTGAGTTTGGATTTATAATGCCTTGAATAATATCCCTATGAGGTTTTGTAGGTCTGGATGAGATTTGGCTGGTTAAGGACTGGGGGCATGATTAAATTGTTTTGGTTAGCCATAATTTTTAATTTTGTATTTCAGCAGATATAGAAATAGTAGATAAAATTAATTTCTTATGCACAAAATACTTCCACCGCGAGCATCGAACTTGTCAAGTTGTAGAGGCTGAGTAGGGTCAATGAATCTCGAGAAGAAATTCTCCAGACGAGTCCTGAAACCAATGGATGCTACCCCTCCCCCCTCCCCAACTCCCTTCTTCCCCTGGGCTGGATCAAGGTGTCATACGACCCGTGCTGAAGATCAACCTGGCTGAGGACCCAGCATCTCCAAAAATAGCTCAGTCGCGAAGGGACTATCCGGATACCTGGCGACCTCCGGATTAGCTGGCCTTATCTGTATACAGCGGATCTCTGTGCAGGTCATGGTGCACCATCCTCTAAAGGCAAACACAACGAGCCTAAATATAAAAATTCAAGGAGTGTTAAGACTGTGGCAAGCCATAGTCCTATTACTTCCTCCACCCCTAGCAGCAGCAAATTTGTGGCAGGCCACGGACTTGTTGCTGCTACCAAAACTCCTCCCTCCAAAGAGGAATCTGGAGCTTAGCCGCATTGGCAAGTCCCATCTAAGGCGCTCTATCTAGGACGCCGAAATGCTTCACGCATTATCAAAACCTTCGGATCCATTCCGGAGGTTGAGAGAACTGCGGATATAAAGAGCAAGGTTGAGTGGGCTAAAAACATCCTAAAAAAACGGATTACCCACTGCTTCCACTGCTCCCAAAATGCTAAAAGACTCCTCGAAGCGCCAGAGATCGTTGGAGGAAACCGTGCCGGTTTCCAAGAGGCCCAAAACACATAATTCTAAAACCCCTGTGCCATCCAACAGCACATCTCTGAGGTCCTTCAATGAAGTCCCAAAGGACGCACTGGTGATCGCGGTGATCGATAGGAACGATACCGACGGTTCCATTACACTTGAACGGTGGCAGCTGGTCAAGCTGAAGCTTTCGAGCAACTTCTTGGCCATCATGAGTTAAAACCCCGGACCGCCTCCTATCACAAGCGACGCTGGCTGGCACCAAGGCCATGTCAAGCTTATCGCATGTTCCAACCAGAGATCTCTTGATCTCTGCACTAAGGCCATAGGTGGTCTATGAGAGTTTTGGCCAGGTGCAAAACTCGAGTTCGTCTCTAAGGAGGACATCTATAGCAGACCTCGAACTTCTACCTGGATCCCAGCCGAACCCTCCTCCGCAGAAAGTATTCTGGACATCATCAGGCTCAGTAACCCGACTCTTCCGACTCATGACTGGAAAGTCGTGAAACTGGAGGAACAAAGGGGCTCCTATAGATGTGTGTTGGTCGTGATCAATAAGGAATCCCTTAACCCTCTGGCGCAGACGAAGGGCATGATTCGGTTCGGTAAGCAACCTCCTCCTCCTTTAATACCAGATAACACAACCTTGGATCTCGGAGTGTCGATATCCTTTGTAGAAATAGTTAGCGACGACTCCAATCTGTCCGAGGTGACTATTAAGCCGTCGGTCTCCTCTTCTGACACAGTGTCGGAAATGCAAACCGATGACGAAGCAAAGAGAGGTCCTACACGATCAGAAATAGAAGATCAGCTTTTGGGCACATCTTCAGAATCGGAGGACCCCAACAACACCGTGGTGGAGGCTACTCGGGAAAACTGTAGATACGGTTTCTCCAGATTAGTCTGCACCACTCGAAAAAGGCTTCGGCCGCACTCATTCTGCGTCTTTCTAAAAACGCAGAAGATATTATCCTAATCCAGGAACCATGGGTTTTAGAAGGCGTGGTTGGTGGCCTTAGGATACCCGCATACGCTCCGCTCTATACAAGAGACAAAGGTAAGATCAAAACTAGTATATTAGTGATACGTAGCCTTAATGTATTTCTACTTCCCAACCTCAGCGACCCCGATTTAACCGGTGCCAGACTAGAGACTGTCAAAGGCTACTAATTGCTGGCATCGGCTTACCTTAGCCACGACTATGTTTACCCTGTCCCTGGTGATAACCTGGAAAGGGTGGGACTGGGAGCTGGCCTCATAATCGGATGCGACGCTAACGCACATCACACGGTATGGGGCAGTACCAACATCAATGGTAGAGGTGAGTCACTTTTTGACTATATTTTAAGTACTAACCTCTTAATTTGCAATATTGACAATGAGCCCACTTTTACGAGTATATCCAGAAACCGACAAGAAGTGCTAGATATTACTCTTGTCTGCGACAGCATCACTCAAAGGCTAACGAACTGGATGGTATCGTCTGAACACTCCTTGTCAGACCACAGATACATCCAATTCAGTCTGAGTGATGCTCCCCCCAGCCAACCAATTTCCGGAATTACTGGAAAACTGACTGGCCAAAATACAGAGGAATACTGTCAGAAACGCTATCCTCTGAACTTTCCAGTCCTCCGCGTGACACCAATGAGCTTGACATTGACATTTATTTTTATTTATTTTATTTTTATTTTATTTTTATTTATTTATTTAAGTAATCATTAAGTACAAGTAAGACTTGGTCTTTTTAGAGTACTAACAAAATAATTTTACATTAGTAATTCACATAGATACATATTTATATTAAAAGAAACTAAGAAAGAATTAAAAATAAATTAAAAAGAAAAACGATAATAGAAAACTGAAAGAAAACTACTGCTGTTCAGAGAAATATTTAAATATAGCTATCCTAAATTGAGTCGCTCCCGTTGCTCGTTTTATGTGTTCAGGCGAGGAATTCCATAGCCTAATGGCGTAAGTAAAGAAAAGACGCGACGAATGAGTGTAATTAAAAGGTTAAATTATAATATTAGATACTCTAGCCGACTGTGTAAATTGTAGCTTTTCATAAAGATACCGTGCTGATTTCGAATATATGATTTTATGCAGGAAAATACAGTTTCTGGTATCAAGATATTGTGTCAGCGAACAGCCTAAAATACTGTTTTGGTAAACAGATACATGATCATATCTTTTGAGACCATATACATATCGAATCATTCCATTAAAAGCAATCTGCAATTTGTTTTTCGATGCAGAATCAAGCTTGCAGTATATTACATCACTGTAAGTTATAATGGGAACTAACAACGTTTTCATTAATTTTAGCTTAGTAGCACGGGGGATAAAGCGGGCACATGTCCATAACTTGCGAAGGCAGCCATAGATACGGCCTATTATATAATTTATATGGTCATTACAAGAGAGATTACAGTTTATTATAAAACCTAAGCTGGTGACTTTATCAACAAATTTAATTTGTATATTCGATAACATAATAGGAGGTAATATTTCTGGCTTATAAACCTTTTTTGAAATTAAAATTGCCTGAGTCTTAGATGGATTTGAAGTAAGTCCATTTTGGATAAACCATTTGTGTATACCTTTGAGGTCCTCATTTATTCGATGGAAAAGATCCTCTACTAGTCCAATAGGTCTTGACAAATAAATTTGGATGTCATCGGCATAAAGGTGAAAAGATACACTATTACATACATAGGTTATATCATTTATAAAAATACAAAAAAGAAGAGGACCTAAGATAGAACCTTGAGGTACACCTTCACGCAGATATCTGATATCTGAAAAATCTTCACCAACCATAACTCTCTGGGAACGATTGCTTATATACGAACCTATCAATTTGACTGCGCTATCACTAAAGCCAAAATAATGGCGGAGCTTTTTACATAAGATGCTGTGGTTAACCCTGTCAAATGCTTTGGAGAAGTCTAGCAAGCATAGGACCGTCAGGTTGCTTCGATCATACTGTTGTCTTATATCATCAAGAATTTTAACCATTGCAGTAGCACAGCTATGTTGGGATCTAAAACCTGACTGAAAAGGACAAAGCAGATAATTTATATTTAAATGACCGATTATTGGTTTTGCCAGTATCTTCTCAAAAACTTTTGACAGGGTAGGAAGGATACTTATAGGCCGAAAATCAGTAGGAAGTGAGGGCCGTGATTTCTTAGCAACAGGTATAATTCTAGCAGCCTTCCAATAATCAGGGAAAGTAGAAGAAGCTAAGCAATAATTAATTATATGCGTTAGTGTACGTAATAAGTGAGGGAGAATCATTTTTACAAAGCGGACGGGGATGCCATCTTCACCCACGGCATTCGATTTAAGGGCAACTATACTTTCAACAACATCATTCTCGTTTACTGCTTCAAAATCATAATTAAGATCGCATAGAAGTTCTTCTTGTAAGGAGAACTTAGGATTGTTATCTGTACTTGTTAGAAAAGAGCAATTAAGAATATTTGGATCTAATCGACAATCAGAAACACAATTTTTACCAACACCTATTTTACGTAAGTTTGTCCAAAGCGGTTTGGAAGGAAGCGAATCGCTTAATGTAGATTCAAAATAATTACGCTTAGCACAGCGAGTGACGAAAGTACATTGATTACGGTATAGACAGTAAATTTCCCAATTTCTAAGTGTAGGGCTTCGTCTCCAATTTCTATATTTTTTTCTGCGGTTATTTATTGCATTCAGTACTTCGTGAGTGAACCACGGACATTTCAAATTTCTTATTTGTCTTATCAGCAGCGGCACATGATTATTAAAAAGATCCTCAATTTTCAACTGAAAAAAGTTAAGCTTATTATTAGCATTGTCAAGATACAAACAGTGTTCCCATGGTATTGCACATGCTTCCCTATGTAGTGAGTGAACGTCAATAGATTTAAAATCCCTGTAGGTGTATGTATGCGGGATTGGAACATGTGAAAAATCAATATTATAAGAACAAATCATGGTCAGATATTCCTTCAAGAGTAAGTTTATCAAAAAGGAAAACTTTAGATGCATCAGAGACTATTAACAAATCTAATAAACTAGGATTCGCGTTTGGAGCATATCGAGTAGGATGAGAGTTTATAACAACAAGACCATTGGATAGCACCAGGTCAAAAAGTTTGTGTGATAGAGCATCATGTCTACCAAGATCAGTGTTAAAATCTCCGAATACAATGATATGTTCATATAACTGTGCGAAATTGGCTAACGCCGAGAAAAACGGATCTGTCGAAAAGCGTCTACTTGGGTTATACACACAAGATACAATACATTTAACACAACCATATGAAACCTCTGACATTAAATATTCAATTCCATTATGTTCGGATTTACCAATCACTTTACACCTTAATGTTGATTTGCAATAGATTGCTACCCCACCTCCAATTGTGTTTGTTATTCTGTCATTGTGATATAACTTATAACCAACCATATCGAAGATATGATCCTGCATTTCTGGCTCAATCATGTCGGTGATATGATCATGGATATCAGGCTTAAACCACGTTTCACTCACACAAATGACATCAACATCCGAGCCCTCAAAAACAAATTTTAAGTAATCTAGCTTATCAGAATTAAGACTACGTGCATTGAGGTGACACACCAAGAAACCCGGACGAATCTTAGATAAAATCCATATCATAGTGCGCACAGTATTATTACCCACGCCACTGACCATGGACGATGTTCTACTTGACATAATCAAACAAGAAATAAGCAACGGACGAACGACTCAAAAGGAATTCAAGTTTTTGAAAATGAGCTAAACAGCAGAAGATGAACAAATATGTATAAAAGTTAAAGAAAAGCAAAAATATAAAGGTTGTAATAAAAATAAGAAAATAAAAAAATTAAATAAGATTTAATATTTTTTCTTTCATAGTTAATTACGATGTTGTTTTTGTTTTTTCCCCCGCAGCAGCAATATTCATTATAATTTCTGTTGGCATTGATTTTCACTAAATCATTCAGCTCCCCTATGTGGTCAATCATTTTGCTCTTCCCATTAGCAGTTGATTTTAAAAATACACTGCCGAATTTTGTGTAAACACCACACAGCTGATTTTCGCGTTTGAAGGTCATTGCACGTTGTAAAATCGCACGGTTTTTCCTCGTTAAGCTGTCGTTTATGTATACTAGACCATCCGCATCTATGCCAGCATCACGAAAACAAAGCTGTTTGTTGTACTGTTTTCGATAACCTGCAGCTGAGCCAAGAACAGCGTTTCTTTCTTGTGGGCTATTGAATTTAATTATTATAGGTGAGATGGTTTTGTTACGTTGCCGTGGACGAAAGATTTGTTTCAGTTTGGAAGGACCGCAGTCGATAGTGAAACAAAGTCGATTGAAGATCTCGCTAAAATTTTCCTCTGGTTGTTCGGGGATACCAAATAGAACAGCATCAGCAGCAATATCTTTGCGCTCTAATATATCATGTTGTTTTTGTAAAGAGAGAAGCTCTTTTCTTATTGTTAACGTAAATATTATTAGTAGCTTCAACTTCAACTCTTTCAACACGTTGTGTTGACGACGATGACGTCACCAAATGGTGTCAACTATCCAAGGCACCCAACCCCTATATTGGTGATTAGCGGAGACAACGAAGTGCGGAAGTTCGGAACGCACCCACCATTTAGGGAAATTTATTTTGAGTGTCCCAATATGTCCCAATAGAATTGTACGAGTATATTTTATAATGAATGTCAATAAAACGGAAATAAAGTGATTTCTACTTATAACGTACAAGCGAGCGGTTTGGTTTCTTTCGCGTTAATACGGATCTAAGAAAAAATAACGCAGTTGGAGGAATACAGTGCTAAACTTTTTTCTCCCTTTGTTCTTTTCGGCCAACTGAATTACGAACATTTTTTGGTCCATTCAAGCCGGATATGATATTCACGTCATAAAAAAAAAAAAAAAAAAACTCCAACTGCTCTGAAGTGATTTTTTATTCAAATATTTAATAAAAATAAAGACAATATTGAAAAATAAAAAAGCTGTGCTGAAGGCGAAACATTCAACAAATTGCTGGAACCAGGACATCAAGTTGCTGCAGTTGAAGAGCAAACAGAAGCCGTAATAATTCCAGAACCAAGTCAGGAAGTATCTGAAAGTTTGTGTGAGCTGTGCGCTGTGTGTGCATCGACATCTAATACGATTCCAACCGTGAGTACCACCATTCGTACATCTTATATTCTTATTCTATAAATAAACGTAAAACATACATATATAAATAAAATATGAAACAAAATAAATTAAATAGAATACTTACGCAATTGGAAAAGGATATTTCCAATTTCGGCAAAAGAGGTGCAAGTACCAGGACAGCAAATTATTTGTCGGGCTGTTTGTCTATTTTGGAGAAAACTTTGGAGTCGGCAGAATGTGTATATGAGGAGTGTTTAGGTAGCTATTTAGATGGTGAAGAGGACAAATGCTTTGAAGTGGAAGCTGTATTCGAGCAAATTCGTGAATTATACTTCGACTACAGGGGTAATCTTCTGCACGCAATGGGCAAAGCAAAGGGGACTAAAGACGATGTCACCAACAACGGTTTAAGTTCATCATCATTACTTTCTCACAACGCAGATATACGCCTCAAACATATTCCCGTTCCAGTTTTCTCCGGTAATTATGAGTCTTGGCGTGGTTTCCGGGATTTATTCGTCTCCTTAGTGCACCATAACTCCTCTTTGTCAGATATTCAAAGATTGCACTATCTTAAAACTAGTGTGTCAGGCGAGGCAGAGAGGATTTTGTCACATTTACCTATCGCTAACGGAAACTATGCAAAGGCTTGGGCTATTTTGGAGGGCAGGTATGATCACCGACGATATCTGGTCAACACGCAGTTCAATTGTCTCTTCAACCAACCGTCCATAATCCAAGAACGTGCTGAATCACTCAAAGAGTTGTTGGATACGTCAACTGAAGTAGTCCACTGCCTGAACAGTTTGATGGCACCAGAGCAGCACTGGGATGCGGTGTTGGTGTATGTACTGCTTCAAAAATTGCCGATTAAAACGCAACAGATGTGGGAGGAGAGGCTTGGTGCCAAGGAAGACGCCAAGGAACTGGCCACTTTTGCAGAATTCAAGCAATTTCTCGAATCAAGGTTTCGAACTATGGAAGCAGTAGGTCAAAAGCAGGCAAAACCATCGGCAGAACCAACGAAGAGGTTAGTGCAACGCAATGTTTTTCACTCGCAGGCAAGTATTTCCAAATATACGTGCAAACTGTGCAATAAGGGTGCGCATTCAATTCGAAAATGCAATCGTTTCCTAAAAATGAGCATCAACGACCGATGTCAGAGTGTAAGCCGGTTAGGGGTTTGTAGGAATTGTCTTGCATTTAGCCATATTGCGGACAATTGTCCAAGTTCCCATAGATGTCATTACTGCCAACAGCCACATCATTCACTTCTGCATCATTCGCCCCAGAATCGTCCCCAACAGGGTTATCATAACTCAGAACTGCCGAGTCTATCCACTTTCAAGCCTTCGAATCCATCTAGCTTCAAGCCTTCGAATCCAAATGCTCAACGACCCTGCGAAGAAGTTCCATGTTGCAGTAAGTCTGTCAACACCTACCACTCTGTGCCAGAAGCGTCAACCCAAGCTATGTTGGCCACAGCCATCGTGAAGGTCAGAGGATCAACGGGAAAGGTCACATCGTTACGAGCATTACTGGATTCGGGTTCTGAAGCTTCATTTATAACCAAATCAGCAGTACAACTTACGAATGCGAGATCTAAACCAACTTATGTCGAGGTTTCCGGGTTAGGTTTGGTCAACAGTGGCACATGCAAGAAGGTCGTGGACATCACCATCGGCTCTCAGCATACCGACTTCGAAGTTTCTACACAGGCTTTTGTATACAAGTCACTGTCTGGGCATATCCCAGCCCGGAGCTTTCCAATTGACGATTGGAGGCACCTCGATGGCTTGAGCTTAGCCGACCCAACCTTTTTTAAGCCAGCTAAGGTGGATCTATTGCTAGGTGCAGACATACTGTCCGACATAATGCTCCCAGAATTGGTCAGACCCGAAAATGACAAGTTACCCGTAGCACAAAAGACCAAATTCGGGTGGATATTGTTTGGACGTGTACCATTAGCAAACAAACTTGTCAATAACTTCCATCAAACTTGCGAACTTGACGTAAATTTACGGAAATTCTGGGTGTTAGAAGAAGCTCCATTTGTCACTGCGGAGTCTCCAGAAAATACCTTGTGTGAAGAACATTTCTTAAACAACATCAAGCTTGTTGCGAAATGGAACTTAGCCCGCATCTTACAAACATACCCTGGAGCTGACAACATCGTACGAGTCGTAAAGGTAAAAACACAGGCAGGAGAATTTCGACGACCAATAACCAAATTATGCCCACTTCCAATCAACGATAACCCACAACAATCATCAATAGACAGCAACATAATCTAAACTACACATGCAAATACATATTTCAAAACACAATAACTCACTTCATATTTTCATCCATAGCTCACTACATAACAAATACCTGACCCATAATCTAAATTTTTATAATAAACTTACAACCACATTCCGTAAAATTAAGATCAAACTTAAAATCATCACACAATATCCATCAATAACAAAAAAAAAATTATTTATAAACAAACTATTATAAAATCAAAATTAATGTCAAAATGCACGGCCATTCAACCCCGCATCTTAACCCATATGCAAGTGCAAACCGCTGCCAACCGAGCATCTTTGTACATACATATGTCGATACATGCATATAAACAACCCCTTCAGGTCGGGGTTAGAATAGACCTGAGGTAAGGTATGCCTGTCGTAAGAGGCGACTAAAATCCATTCGTGTTCCAGAGGCATAACATAGCGCTATAGCTCTAAATGACCTGAGCTGAAGCCTGAATGACGCTGAGGGAATGCATCCAAGCATGGTTATCGGAACACCCAGATGGAGGCTAACTGCGAAACCCAATAAGCAGCCCCCCATCCGGAGGGCGGAGAAGGAGGGCTTGGCTGAAAAGGTCAAAGGAACCCCTATGAACTCTCTGTGACAAGACGAGCAAGCACCGTCTTACAAGTAAGTGCTCCCCACCCCACAAGGTGGCAACGAGGTATACAGCAAGAAGCAAATGGCGAGATCCGGCGGTACCCGCCACAAGGTGAATGGTGCAGTCTCTCCACCCGGAAGTGACTGCACACGCATGTAGTTATTAAAATAAATTGAAAATTACCGTAAAATATTAAGACTGAGCCCAGTAAGGTCTTAATTATGGCATACTGGAAAAATAATTGGAATGACAGCTATGAGGCTGACGTTTGTAGTATTCTGTTACCTGAGTAAGCAAGAGTGAAATTTTGCGGAAATGGCTTTCAGGCTAATGCTACAAGCGCCCCCGTCCCGTTAAAACCTTGGCAGGACTCAAAGAACGCTCGATGCCTCGTCGCCATTAAGTTAGTGGTGTAGGTCAAGATGTAACATTCCTTGTTAAAACCGATTTGGCTCTGGCACAACACCTCATAAGGGTCTGTGTCAACCCTTGCATGGCCTCACTGCTTGCAAAGACAACCATGGAATCCTTAGATTACTACACACTCGGACATCGATAACGGCTTTGAGTGGGGACCCAATCGAAATGAATCCAACAAAAACCAAATCAACGGAGGGAATATTAGTGGAAGAGAAAGGTAATGAGCAAAATCCCTTTCAAAGGAGCTCAAGGATGCTAAGGTCACCAGACACCGCACCAGCACCTTTAGGGAGAAGCACTGAAAACAGTGTTCTTTCTGCGACAAGAGAGACGGCATTTGAACCAAATTCACAGCTATCTGCCTTCCACAAACTAGGTGAGCAGATACGGCAACCGGTGGAAATGTTAGAAGATGGGAAAAGGCGTTCAATACATCAACCTATGAGAGACGCAATTGAAAGCATTAGATCCCTATATGAGCTTTCTGCTATTCAACTGCAGGACGAAAAAGCAAAAGAGGTGATAAGGAAACACAACTCCTCACAAACCTCTCCCTGGCTGAGAAACGCACAAGAACAAAAAAAAAGGCAGGGTCAAAATGGCGAAACCCCAGAACCAAAGAGAAATAAAAAACCCCAGGCGGTAGAGTCGAAGCAAAAAGAAAACAATATTGGAGGCATAACTCCGAGGACCAAGGAGAAGAACACCGCCATTCCGACAAAACAGAAGTCAAACGATGGCAAACAGTTGAGAAAAACTAAGAAGGAGACTAACAAAAAGAAGCTTGAGGCGAAAAGAAGTAAGCCGGACGCGTTCGTCATCGAAGCAAGTGAAGGACTATCTTACGCGGAGATTCTTCGTAGCGTAAAAGCAGACCCCAAACTAGAAGCTATTGGAAAAGAGGTATCCAGGATAAGAAGGACCCAGAAAGGAGAGCTCCTAATACAGCTCAAGGAACATGGAAATAAGACAGAAGAGTTTAAGAGTGTCATTGGCGAGGTTTTAGGAGAGCGAGCGAGCGTAAGGACACTCACACATCGCACTACCATCGAGCTGAAAGACTTCGACGAAGTTACCGGAAAGGAGGACATTTGCGAGGCAATAAGGACTCAACTCGGGGTGGAACTACAACCAGCAGACATATTATCCTTGCGAAAAGCGTACGGTGGAACCCAAACAGCAACAATCGGACTTCCCGTCAGACTGGCAAAGAAACTGTTAGATGCAGGAAAGGTAAAAATTGGATGGGTTATTTGTCGCATTCGAGAACGAACGCTTCTCCAAAAATGCTTCAAATGTCTTGAATTTGGGCATGTAGCCAAGCATTGCAAAAGCAGTGAGGACCGCTCCAAGCTGTGTAGAAGGTGTGGAACGGAAGGCCACATAGCAAAGAACTGTGATAAGGAGCCATCATGCATGTTCTGTCGAAAAGAACACCCAAACGATTCGAAGCATGTAGCCGGAAGCAGCAAGTGTCTGGTTTTTAGGAAGGCCATCATCAACAAGAAAACATGAAGATAATACAGATTAACTTAAATCACTGTAGAATTGCACAGGATATCCTGACACAAACGGCTAGAGAAGAAAAAGCGGACGTTATTTTGATAAGTGAACCGTATAAAACTCTGGACAGCAATATATGGATCTGCGATAGGACAAAGCACGCTGCTATATGGATATGTGGAAGGCATGCCTTTCAAGAAACTAACGGACTTACGGAGGGCTTTGCACGGGCCAAAATAAATGGCATATATTTTTACAGCTGCTATGCACGTCCAAGCTGGACCATTAACGAGTACCAGGCAATGCTAGACAACCTGTCCGCCGACGTTCGTGGTAGAACCCCTGTGGTTATCGGCGGCGACTTTAATGCATGGGCAACGGAGTGGGGTAGCAGACTTACAAACGCCAGAGGCCGTAGTCTGCTAGAAAGTTTTGCAACCCTTAACATAGGCATTGCAAACCAAGGTCGTGCAAACACATATCGTAAGGCAGGAACGGGCTCGATTATCGACATTACGCTCGTTAGCAACTCCCTCTTACGAAACATAAAATGGCGAGTCAGCGAAGAATACACGCACAGTGATCATCAAGCAATAATATTTGAAACGAAGGAGAAGAGTACCGTGCAACGCGCTAAACGAAAGGGCCCAAGATGGAAGGACACAAACTTCGACCTGGAGGAGTTCGAAGAAATGATAAATACCGGAAACATAATTCAAAGCGGAACAGCTGAAGCCTGTATACAACAACTCGTCCGCATTCTCACTACTGCGTGCGATGCATCAATGCCCAGAAGAACGGGTACTAGAGGAGGAACACCATGCTACTGGTGGAATGAGGAAATAAAAAAGCTTAGAGCAAAGTGCTTAAAAGCCCGACGCAAAGTCTAGGGGAAGAGATCGCTTTGAAGAACACCTTATTGTCTTTAAAAAAGCAAGACGCGACTTAAAAAAGGCAATCAGGGAGAGCAAGACAAGATGTTTTAAAAAACTTTGTGAAGAAGCCGACATAAACCCTTGGGGTACAGCATACAGGATCGTCATGACAAAGATAAAGGGCAGCAGGTCGCCGCAAATAACATGTCCAGCAATCCTAAGCTCCATAGTAGAACACCTTTTCCCCCGAAGTACATCTACTATGTACCATATCGTTAGGGAGTCCAACACGGAGGACATTCCAATAGTCACAGCGGATGAACTCATGAACGCATGCAGGAAGATAGGCGACAATAAAGCGCCGGGACCTGATGGCATACCAAATAAGGCACTAAAAGCAGCTATCCATAAGCGCCCAGACATGTTTATGGAAACAATTCAAAAATGTCTTGAAGAAGGAGTTTTCCCGGATGCTTGGAAACTACAACACCTAGTCTTGCTTCCAAAGGGAAACAAGCCACCTGGGGAACCGTCCTCGTATCGTCCAATATGCCTTTTAGACACAATGGGAAAGATATTGGAACGGATAATATATGCTAGACTGCTCGCGGTAGCAGAAGAGAGAGGAGCACTATCAGACTTGCAGTTTGGGTTTAGAAAATCGCGGTCTACTGTTCAAGCCATAAAAACTGTGGTCGACATTGCGGCCGAAGCGATACAAGGAGAAAGATGGCGGTATGGTACAAAGAAATATTGCTTAGTGGTGACTCTAGACATCAAAAATGCCTTTAACTCGGCAAACTGGGCGTTCATCAGAAAATCACTAGCCAGTATGAATACGCCATACTACTTACTGAGGATAATAGAAAACTACTTTACCAACAGAAAACTGAGGTATGAAACTGACGAAGGGTTGAAATACTACAGCGTTTCAGCTGGGGTTCCACAAGGATCAGTACTCGGTCCACTCCTATGGAACATTATGTATGACGGAGTGCTAAGGTTTATGTTGCCGAGAGGAGTTCAAGTAATCGGATTTGCAGACGACATTGCCGTCGTTACGGTGGCAAAAGAAATAAAGGAGATAGAGGCTGCCACAAATGTAGCGATTACTCGCATCAAAGACTGGCTAGTATCCGCCGGTCTAGAATTAGCGGACCATAAAACGGAAGCCGTCTTAATTACCAGTAGAAAAATTGTGGAATACACCAATATACGGGTCGGACATCAAATAATCCGATCGAAAGAATCAATCAAATACCTGGGAGTAATACTTGATAACAGATTACAGTTCAAAGCACATATAGAGTACTCCAGTAACAAGGCTTTACTGCTGCAAGGAGCTCTCTCTAGAATACTACCAAACATTGGTGGACCTGGATATGCCAGGAGGATTCTCCTATCTAGAGTAGTCAGCTCAGTCCTCTTATACGATGCTCCGGTCTGGGCGGGAGCACTCGCCATAAAAGCAAACAAGAGAAATCTGTTGTCCGCATACAGGCTCAGTGCATTAAGAGCGATCTGTGGATTTCGAACAATCTCAGATGAAGCAGCCTTCGTGATAGCAGGAATGATTCCGATCGACATTCTCGCGGACGAGATGTTGAGAATTTATAATAGAAGAACCCCAGGGCGACAAGATGCAGGTGAAATTGCAAGAATAAAAGGAGAAGAGCGAGCGGTCTCAGCAGCCCTCTGGCAAGCCAGGTGGGATAATAGTACAAAAGGCAGATGGACCTACAAGTTGATCCCGGACATCGAGACCTGGACAAAACGAGCACATGGGATAACAACTACCACCTTACGCAGTTCCTATCTGGTCACGGCGGCTATCGTAAATACTTGCACCGATTCGGACACGATAGCTCCCCTTTGTGCCCAGAATGCTCAAACGAGGAGGAAGATACGGAGCAAGCCATATTTCATTGCCGACGTTTTTCGCAGTGGAGAATTAATCTGCCCAGTCCAATACTACTCATAGACCAAATGTTGCAGTCGGAGGAAAATTGGATGGAAATCGGCACATTTGTGACAATTGTGCAAAATGAGCTAAGAAGAATTGAAAAAATTAGAAGAGCTGAAGAAGCAAATACAAGAAGAATAGCATGATCTGCTAACCAGCCCTGCGAAGTAATACCTAACGGCAGTCCCGCGGGGAGAGTGGTTGAAGGACGTAGTGGTGTGGATTAGTACGTAGGTGCATTCCTGGCATCGAACATTCGGGTGTTGCGAATCGTGCATGTTGGTGGCACGGGCTACCGCATCTATGAAGATTACCACATCCATTGGCGCAACCAAGAAAAAAAAAAAAACATGCATATAAACATACTTATGCAGGCACTTGCATACTTTTTGCATTCACGCAATAAAATTAAAAAATAAAACCAAATATAGTCCACTCACTCATACACACAGGTTACATTCACCAAACCGTCTCCTCACTCACTCTGCATGCATATGCCTCTGCATATCAACATCAGCCAAACTGAAGTAAAATCACACACACGCACACGTCGTCAAATCAACATCCATATTACACGTTGCATCGAGGGATGCGACCGAAACCAAAATCACAACACTCTTAATAGAAATAAATTAAACTAAACAAAAAAAATAAATTAATTAATCATTAAAATGGAATACACAATCTAATCAATTTAAATGTAAATATTGCTCAAATAATACTTACCCGACACTCACAATCCGCCGAAATCAACGAGACATCACTTTTCTGGCACGAGTCAACTGGTATTGAAAGCAACAAATTACTTATCCGCACGTACTACTTACTCAGTAAACCTCACTCCGAATTACTCCGAATCGCACAGCCATAATTGCACACAGCGCGAAAATTATAGTAGTTTATGTTGTTGGCTCTCTGTTTCATTATAATCAATAAACATACATAACATATGCATTAATCGTTTTCTCTTTCCATGTATACATACAACATGGCCAACGACGAGATGAACAAGAATGATCAATTGTGCTGTTCGTGGGGGGAGAATGTTGACGACGATGACGTCACCAAATGGTGTCAACTATCCAAGGCACCCAACCCCTACATTGGTGATTAGCGGAGACAACGAAGTGCGGAAGTTCGGAACGCACCCACCATTTAGGGAAATTTATTTTGAGTGTCCCAATATGTCCCAATAGAATTGTACGAGTATATTTTATAATGAATGTCAATAAAACGGAAATAAAGTGATTTCTACTTATAACGTACAAGCGAGCGGTTTGGTTTCTTTCGCGTTAATACGGATCTAAGAAAAAATAACGCAGTTGGAGGAATACAGTGCTAAACCTTTTTCTCCCTTTGTTCTTTTCGGATAACTGAATTACGAACACGTTGAACTATATCAGCGATAGTTTTATTTACTGCATCAAATCTATTCGACCAGAACTGTTGAATGGTTTGAATTTTAGAGAGAAATTCATCGCAAATGATATTTATTTCCTCTAATATGTGGGCAGTTATCAAAAGACGATGTTTTTCCAGGCGGTCATCAAGCAATTCGAGCGTCAGATTAGCAACACCATAGGTGAGTTTGGTCGTCATAGGGGAAATTGGTTGTGACGGTGTTGATGCCTTACTTTGAAGAGCTTTAGCTCTGGTTCCAATTCCAGCTGAATGCGAGTGCGACATAATCAGTGGCGAGTAAACAAATGAGACTCAGAAAGTGAAGAGAAGAGTGGCGAAGAGATAAGACGATGAAGCACCAAAAACAAAAATGTCGGTGGTGATTTTCTTCTTTTTGTAAATAATTTAACACTGCAAACAATGAATATAATAATAATTATGTTTCTCCGTAAGATACTTCTGATTTTTATTTATCGTTAGCGCTCACTATTAAATTCAACTAGGAATCATATACCCGAAAAATAAAATACAATTGCGGACGGGGTAAAAACTACGACCTACTCATGCGAATACATTAGCGAGTAATGACATTAAAGTCAAAACAATTTACTCTGGCTCTCAATCGGGCTATGGCCGCTTCCTGTCCGCTTATTCAACCAAGAGGCAAGAAAAACTCATATTGGTGGACATCGGCAATGGGACTGCTCAGAAACTCTTGTAGAAAACTTTTCAACGTAGCAAAAAGCACAAGAAAAGTGGCTGACTATGAGTCCCAGTCATAAAGAATCTCACAAATTATACAAAAAAGAACTGAGGAAGGCAAAGCGGCAATCCTGGAGGTCATTCTCTGACAAAATCACAGAAACCTCTGAGGCATCGCGGCTAAGGAAAATCCTCTCCACAAATCCTATGATGCCTGAAGCTACAATAGCTTTATTCTCTTGCAAAAAAGCCATTGGGAACAAATGGGGCCTTCAACCTCGCATAACCCACTGGCTATACATCTCGGTCATAAGACCGATACTTACTTACGGGGTGGTTGTCTGGTGGAAAATGCAGTCAACCGCATTAAACTAAGCAGAGCCCAAAGAACAGCATGTCTATGCACAAGCGGAGCCTTGTGGTCTACCCCTTCTGCGGCATTAGATATTCTGTTTCACTTGACACCCCTCGACATTTCTAGCAGGCAAGTAGTTGCGACCGCAGCTATTCGCCTTAAAGGGACTAAACAGTGGACAAATAATGCATTTGGCCACGCCAATATTCTTAATACATTAGGAATCCTCACAGAGAACATCGATTACACCATACCTGAACTTTGGTTTGACAAAAACTTCCATGTAAGCTTCCCCTCTATATCATGTCAATCCACCTCTACACAGATGGATCTAAAACCGACAACGGAGTGGGTGGCGGTGTTTTGTCAGATAAGCTAAATACAAGCCTCTCTTTCCGTCTTCCAAATCACTGTAGCGTGTTCCACGCGGAAATTTTGGCGATTAAAGGAGCTCTATCCTGGCTGAAGAAAAAAGTGATATCTGCAAAGGATATCCGCATATTTTCGGATAGTCAGGCCGCCGTCAAGTCCCTGGACTCGGTCTCATTACATTCTAAAACTACCCTTGAATGCCGATCTCTCATGGAGATGGCAGAGCAGTTCAACATTCACCTTTATTGGGTGCCGGGCCTTAAAGACATTTCAGGGAACTGCAGAGCCGATGAACTCACCAAAATTGGAACCACTCTATCTATTCTACCGGATAAAGGTAGTATAGGTATACCAATCGCTACGTGCAAACTAACACTAAAGCTGAATGCTAATAAAAGAACAGACCTTAGGTGGACTGCTGGGCAAACATGCCTAGCCACCAAACAGATCTGGCCAATGCTGGATCTGAGTCGCTCTAAGCGTCTGATCCTTTTAGATAGGAAACATCTCAGCGCCATAATAGGTGTCATTACTGGACACTGCCTCATAGGCAAGCACGCAAGAAGGCTTGGCGCTTTTACAAATGATTTCTGTAGAAGCTGCATGGACGAGGAAGAGGAGGAGAAAATCCTCCAATTACTCTGCACATGCCCAGCTCTCTCCCAGAGAAGAAAGCTTCATCTAGACCTAAAAGATCTAGAAAACATAGACGTTAACAGTCTCCTACGCTTTATTATAAGCTCAAACTGGTTCCATTAGTAAGAGGATCATAGATCCACGTGGCATCAAAATGGGCCAATAGGCCTAAGTGGGTTGGTATTTCCGACAGCCACTCTTACCTAACCTAACCTGACCTAACCTATGCACTAAATATATATATATTTGTTCAGAGGGAAAAATTTAAATTTTATATTTATCAATTTTAGTTTAGTAAATCCTAGTTTCTATTCATTTTTAACTCTTTTCTTTCTTTCTTGTTCTTATTATCTAGGTAACTTTTCTTTTCAAATCTTAATTCTAAACTTTCTTATGCACTAAATATTTGTTCACAAAGAAAAATTTAGATTTTATATTTATCAATTATAGCTTAGTAAATTCTACTTTCTTATTATTTTTTAATACTTCACTTTCTTTCTTTTTCTTATTATTTTAATAACTTTTCTTTTCAAATCTTACAATATTAAAATATGTAGGATTTCCATTTGACCTAACTTCTTGTGAAGTCCGCTAGCCCCACGGTTTACGCTTCCTTTTCGTCCGTCGGTCGAGTTAAAACCTGCCGTTCGGTAACTGAGGGCCCTTAAATTTTTCACCACACACGCGGGGGAGCTACAGCATTTTACGGAATTTTATTTTCGGCGAGATTCACACGTGTAAAGAGTTCGTAGATGTGTACTACTTAAGGACTTTTATGAACAACAATTTTTGCAAGACTAAGCGCTACTTGAGGACTTTTACACCGAAACGATCATCCTATGGTTCCTGCTCGGGCGCCAGTTAAATTATTGAGTAGAACTTTTGTTAAAAAAAATGTAATTTTATTATTCGAGGCTCCACTTAGAACTAAACTAACAATGTTTCTAATAATAAAAATTATACCTAGGTAGAAATTTTGATGTGGGAACGAATGCAAATCCTATTTCTCACGTCGTTGCAATTTGTGCAGTGGATGCGCTTTTGGTTTCGTCTGTGTTGAAGGAAAGATCGATCATTGCCGCTTTGTTATTACAAACATAACTCGAAAAAATGTCAAATGATATGTAAAATGTTTAGCAACATGTATCTTAACCGAAATACAAAATATACAAAATACAGTAAAAAAAATACAGAAAATAAAAACTGAATATATGACGTTGAAATCTCAACACAAAACGGTTGCGTTTTTCTTTATTAAAAATAAAATAACATAACACAAAACATTTATTGGTCCTTCCGAGCCTTGTGAATCTAATTAAATATTCCATTTTTATCAGCACATACTGCAATTGTCAATATTTTGGTATCGTTATACCTGAAAAAAATAAAAATTTATTAAACTAAATCAATCAATATTTCATCAATTAAAAATTGTGGTGTCTGTGTTTGAAATCATCCATATTCTAGGTAAGTGGATATCACTATACATATAAAATTTTTTAGGACTTCACATTTTGTAACACTTATGCTTTTTTCCGCAAATTTGTACAAATATACTCACAAAATTTTAAAACAATTTTAAGAAATATACATAATGTCGTACGGGAGACTGCAAATAAATCTATTAGGACAGTTGAAAAAAGACGTCCAAAATTTTAAAAAGGCAGGTGCTGCAGATGCTTGAATCTAATCTCCAGAAAGCAGAGGAATTTAACAGGGGGATCATCGGGGCCAGAAAGTTAGAGGAAGACTTGAAGATGCAAGAGTTAGAGTTAGTTTTCGAGCTGATCCAAGACGTATATACTGATTATCGCATAGACATATTAGACGCATTGGGTGAATTACCAGCACTAGATTCTTCGTGCACTCAAAACGACCCCGAAAATATTTCGAAATACCAGAGACACAATGAGTTAAGGCTACCAACAATTAACATACCGGTTTTCAGAGGTGGTTAGAAACGTGGAGGTCATTCCAGGATTTGTTTATTTCCCTAATTCATCCTTGTCGGAAGTGCAAAAGCTGCACTGCTTAAAGTCCAGCGTGAACGGTGAGACGAAAAGACTCTTACAGCATCTGGCAATTGATAAGGGAAATTATAATAAAGCGTGGGAAATATTGAAAATAGATATGATCACAAAAGTGTGTTGGTCAAGACTCAGTTGAAGACTTCATTTGGGCAGCCAACAGCAAACTGTGAATCAGCGGCAGAGATAAAGCAGATACTCGACACATCGCAGGAGGTGATACATTCCTTAAAAAAATTGGACCTCCCAGTAGAAATTTTGAGATGCTATCCTAGTCTTTATCATGTTGCAAAAATTGTCATCAATAACTCAACAACAATGGGAAGACAAACTTGGGAGTAGTAAAGACCTTCCGTCAGTAAAAGATTTTTTCGATTTCCTGCAAGCAAGATTTCGAGCGCTAGAAGCAGTAGAATAGCAAGCAGTTGCCGATAAAGAAATGTAAAATGGGCAGCGCTCAGGTGTTTCACATAAGAAATGGAGAAGGTCGCCAAACGATATGCAGGGTATGCAATAAAGGGCAGCACTCCCTACGGGAATGCAATCAATTCTTAAAGATGGATGTGGCACAAAGGAAGCAAATGGTATTCAACATACGGGTATGTAAAAATTGTTTGGCATATAGCCATTTTAAGAGCGATTGCCCCAGTGCGAGGTTTTGTCATTATTGTAAACAACGCCACAATACATTGCTGCATGTTACATCGCATACCCCGTATAAAATGCATTCCAAAGCACCACCGCCAAACAATGCAACGCCACATCTACAACACGGCCGTATTCAATACAATCAAACTCACGCTAACGCATACCAAGTGCCTACAGTCAACGCGTATGCATCCGAGTTCCAGCCTCAGCCAGCAAGTTTCAGTACAACACAGGTCAACAACTATTTTATAAATACAAAAAGTCAGGTATTACTAGCTACAGCGCTGATAAGTGTACAAACTGCACACGGGGGGCACCTAATTCTAAGGGCGTTGATTGACTCAGGGTCAGAAGCGTTCTTTATAACTGAAGCTGCGGTACAAAGGCTAAATCTAAAATCACGACGAACATTTGTCGAAGTTAATGGGCTGAGGAGCGTACGCAGTGGTTCTACTCATAAGATTGTTGAACTTAATATACAATCTCTCAATACAACATACAGTGGTTTTGTGCAGGCGATAGTGTTGAGAACCCTGACTGGGCTTCATCTGGCCCAACGAATTAACATCGAAAAATGGTCTTACCTGGGAGGTTTGCAGTTAGCAGATCCAACATTCCACATGGCAGCTAGAGGGGACGTACTTCTAGGTAATGACATCTACTGCGAGATTTTGATGAATGAAGTTGTCCGCAACAATCACGGCCCAGGTCCAATAGCACAAAAGACGAAGTTGGGTTAGCTATTGATGGGTAAAGTTCCAGTAGATGTTAACAGCAAGGTAAATAGCTTCGTAAGTCAACTTGATCTCGACACTACGCTCAAAAAATTCTGGGAGATAGAGGAAGAACTATATGAAATATGCGAAACGGATGAGGACAAACAGTGCGAGCACCATTTTCCAAAAAACACAACACGTTTAAAGGCAGAGAGTATACCAGCATGGGTTCATCGTATCAGAGTGCAGTCAGGCGATTTTTGCAATTGGAGAAGAAACCCATTTGCAACCCAAAACTACACAGGGAATACTCCAAATGCAAGGCAGAGCACTTAAAACTTCCTCATATGACTCCGATAGAAGAGACCGATAAAATATTTAGTGGTCCATTCCACTATATCATCCCACATCATGCTGTTATTATAGAATCCAGTACCACAACGAAGTTGCGGGTCGTCGAATACAACTTTTAAATAATCTTTTGGCTCTTCTTTAAATGACATGCTTTTGGTGGGACCTAAAGTACAAACAAACGTGGCAGACATTATTTTGAGATAGAGAAAATACAAATATGCCTTTACTGGTGATGTGGAAAAAATGTACCGTCAAGTCAGGGTTGCCGTTCCAGATGCCAATTATCAGTTGATTCTGTGGAGAAAGATGTCCAGACAAAAACTAAAAATCTACCGTCTAGATACGTTAACATTTGGTACTGCACCAGCTCCTTATTTAGCAACACGGGTGCTTTTAAAGCTGGCGGACGATGAAGCGGCTAACTTCTCTCACGCGACACCCATCATTAGAGAAGAAACATATGTTGATGATATCATAAGCGGCGGAGATACCATCGAGGAAGCCCAGCTGAAACTCCACGAAGTTAAAGATTTATTGGCAAAAGCTGGATTCCCTTTGCGAAAACATGTCAGCAACATACAACAAATTTTACAAGACATTCCACAAGAACAATGTGACGTCGATTTCAATATTAAAGTGGAATCCAATTTCTGATGCGTTCTCCTTTCAGGTAAATCAGGTCTGGAATGAAGACGTGACTAAAAGAACAATGTTGTCGGCTATAGCAAAATTATACGATCTAATGTGTTGGATTTCGCCTTGCATCGTCCAAGCAAAAATCATAATGCAGCAGCTTTGGGCAAGAGGCCTTGACTGGGATGGTCCAGTGCCGGAGGATTTGAAAACCGAATGGCTAAAGTTTCGGGAAGTGGATGAACACGGTAGTCATTTCAAAAATAGCAGTTCACGGATTCAGTGATGCATCAGAGAGAGCTTATGCAGCAGCCGTCTACCTTCATGTTTTCGATGCGAACGGGCATGTTCATATGCATTTGGTAATGTCTAAAACGAAGGCGGGCCCACTGGCATCAGTAACGTTACCTTGATTAGAACTCTGCAGAGCAACACTACTGGCAAAACTGCTGAAGGAGACAACACAAGTCCTAAAGTTGGATGCAGTAAAGATTTACGCATGAACGGATTCCGTCATTACGTTATTCAGGCAACACCATCCAAATAGAAAACATTTATTGGAAACAGGGTTTGGGAAACCTTCCGGCAGCAAGGACAAATATATCTAGACCGTTCCTGCGCTCAGGAGTAGACTACTCAGGCCCCATTGACATTAAATCATGGAAAGGGTGCAACGCAAAGACCTTAAAAGGTTATTTTGCAATCTTTGTCTGTATGGCGACTAAATCTGTACATTTAGAGAAACATTAGCCAACGAAGGAACGACATGGAGTTTTATTCCCCCAGGCTTCCCCCCACTTTGAGGATTACAAGGAAGCGGGGGTGAAGTCAGTAAAATTTCATCTCAAACGTGTGGCGGGTACTCAGACACTCACTTATGAGGAGCTCATCACCCTTCTAAACCAAGTGGAAGCATGCTTGAACTCAAGACCTCTTTGCCCACAAACTGATGACATCAGCGACCTTCAGCCACTGACTCCAGGACATTTTCTCATTGGAGAATCTCTCATTGCACCACCAGAACCGGAATACCAAATAGAAAAAATCTCGCATCTCGACCGATGGAAAAGAGTTCAAACATTAATGCAGAGCTTTTGGAGAAAATGGAGCAACGAATATTTGTCCCGATTATAGCACCGGCCAAAATGGATGAAAAATATACAAAATAACATCAATGAAGGTGATTTGATACTACTCAAGGATGAACGGCTTCCTCCCCTAAAATGGAGCCTAGCTCGAGTCCTTAAAGTACACACGGGACTAGATAATTTAGTCAGAGGGGTTACTATAAAAACAGCGACAACAGAACTTAAGCGTCCTATAACAAAAATTTGTCCCTTACCATCTGACAGGAAGGAAGATTTACATCAGGCAAAATTGGGTATGACAACGTAAAGAACACATCAGAATGAATAGAACATAGAAAACAGAACAGCCACTATCAATTAACCAGAGGACACATATAGTTTACAACACAGGACGTTACAAAAGGTTACAAGTTACGGCCCCAACTCAGCATAGGCAAAACTGGGCGGAATTACAATTGCCCAATACAAAACAAAGTTTTATATGATTAGTAAAATTTTTCAATGATATTAAGTACTATTCATAATAATAAAATTTAAATTTATAGTATATAATTCCCATCAACAAGGAGATATTTGTCACTCAACGAACTCAGATATCAAACAAGTAATCAAGCGATAACATTTAAAAATAAAGAATTTAGCTTAGCCACAAACCCATCATACATACAGTCTACTAGTCATGCAAAATCCACCAGATTTTCAAACAACAATAATTTCACCCAATATCAATCCCTGTCCATAACTCACTCAAACACACTCACAAAGGGTTAAACTGCAACCCACAAACACAAATTAACTAATGGAAAACAATCAATCAATAATCAAATAATCTATATGAATTCATAACTCAACCATGATTTATCTTCGGTTAAAGCTTAACAAATCCGTATAAAAAACAAATTCGTATAAATAAATGAATAAAAAAAAATCTAACTATAAATCTTAAAACCCCACGAAACCGCTAATCTTCGACTCAACTCAATATAAATGCAATAAACAACTTACGTGGATTTCGGCAACTTGCGTAAAGGGAGAAGCAATTGCACAAAGGTTTCCAGATGAGTGTAAGCGGGATAGTAATAGGGCAATTTAGGATGTACAATACATACATGCAATGATAATTTGTCTTGTCTTCTCGTTCTTGTCAATGGCTTGAATATCTGTTTTCAAATTTTACTAATTGTTTCTCTAATTGCATAAGGGAAAATAAAGTTAACGAATTAACGATGTTCAGAGGTAAAAGAAAGGTGCGTTCATGAGGCGTAAGATGACATCGAAGAACTAGCAACCTGCAGCAAAGTAACACATTGAAAATGTTGTTCACCGTGGGGGGAGAATGTTGAAGGAAAGATCGTTCATTGCCGCTGGCACCTTTTTGTTATTACAAACATAACTCGAACAAATGTCAAATGATATGTAAAATATTTAGCAACATGTATCTTAACCGAAATACAAAATATACACAATACAGTAACAAAATACAGAAAATAAAAGCTGAATATATAACTTTGAAATCTCAATACAAAATGGTTGCGTTTTTCTTTATTTTATGATACGAGTATATATATAAATATAAGAATTTCACCAAGTTCAAGGTGGCTAAAGTTATTTTTCCAAACACAAAACAGTCTGGAAGTTTAGGATTGGGTTGGGTTTTTCCAATTATGAATTGATATGTGAGGCTATTATTTGTTTGTCAGTTTTTCCAAAGAATGCACCTAGTTGTCGTTAATTTGTATAATATATTTGTATGTATATATGAAAAGGAATTTGTATGTATATTTAATGTCAAATTTGGCAAATATGGAGCAAAGCTAAACTTAAAATTTCCACTAGGAAGTGTATAAACAAAATTAGCACTCTCAAAGTAAAACACCAACTTGTGGACCTGGTACTTGCACAGGTTTCCAGAATCCTAATCCAGCTCCTATTCGTGGATTAGTACTTTTCCCTAACTGTCGAATTCTCTGTTTGTTTATCGCCGTGTTGCACTCTCGCACTCCAAGAAAAAGTCACAAACGTATCAACAATTTTTAAACAGAAAAACAGACAAAAAACTTCTCTAACTGTAAAAAAGACTCCACGGAAAAAGAACAAAATTCGACCGAAAACCAAAAAAGAACCACGGATAAGAAAAAACAATTGAAAAAGAAAATGCCGGCAAATGAAATTAAAAGAAAGCCACCCGTCGGGCGACAGTTGTTCTGTTTAGTTCCCGGCATCGATACGGCGATGCCCCAAACCGAACAATAAGTTCTCTCTGGGATCCCAACTGTGAGTTCTTCCAGGTAGCGCTTAGACGGGAGCTAAACCTTGGTAAAATAAAAAGGTCACCACGTGGTTTTTCTCCGGAATCACGAAATCTTTCCACAGAAAAAATCGCAAAAGGAAAATCTTCCCCTATTCAGAAGAAAACGAACAAAAAAAGGCAATAAAAAGATTTTCCACAACGTTATAAAGCGCCGTTGTGACTCGACGATTTATTTTATTTTTTTTCTCTTAGCGGTACACTCGTACACGGTCCGGAAAGAAAAAAAGCGTTAGGCAACGGGTAGCGCGTCCCGCCTATTACCTGGAATTTTTGCATGTGCGGCCTACCGGAGTCTCAACTTTCAAAGAAAAAAAAAACGAGTTTCTTTTGTACTACACTGCACTACACTATACTTATCTTTTGTTATGGCGGTGATGTGCCCCGTTCTGGCACAATCCAGAAGGGATCCGTTGGATAGCCGCCCCTAACAAAAGCTAAGTCTAGTGCCTGTGCCAATGTTTATATTTTTATCTGCGGATCCCTAACTACTCCGGTGGATCCTTACAATTATTTTTTTTTGTTTTGTAATTTGGCCCTTCTGCCCTCTGGCCTCTAGCCCTCGAGCCACGGCCGGTTTTGTGGTTTGTACTTTTGTCTTTGTACAATAGTTGTTTGTTGGTTGTTGTTGGTTGGTGTTGTTTGTTGTTGGTCGTTGTTTGTTGCTGTGGTTTGTTGTTGTGTGTTGATTGTTCTATTTTGTTTGTATGTTTGCGTCTTTGTATGTTCCCTCGTTGGAGGCTGTGTTAATATTGGCCATCCGCCTACACGCGGATACAAAGGGGTCGTCATCCCTTCACCCATCGAACCTGACTTTTACAGCTGATGCGTCGTTAGGGTGTGCTCGATTGTCTTGGCCATTCTCCTGTACACCACTGTTGCTCCTTTGTTTCTCCCTCGTTGGGATGTTGCTTTCAAAGAAATCGTCGTCTCTTCACCCATCGTTCGCTTTTTTCGGGGCTAGCTCTAACTAGCTGCATCCACATCAGTTGTGGGATGTGATGCCGGTGCTCGCACCCACATCGGTAGCAGGATGGGGTGCCAATTTTTTTTTGGCTTTTGTTGGGGTGTTGGTTCCAGGGATCGTCTTCCCCCACCCGTCTTCATCGTGTTAGGGTGTCTGGATTAAAAGAACCGTCCGTCGGCGACTTTCAGACGTCCTGTTTGATGCAGCCCGCTGCGAGTCTCCCGTCTGTCTATGGGCTCCGAAAAACGGTGTTCCTGGTGGACCTCCTGTCGCACCCTTGGATTCCTGGTTCGTCGTGAGACTCCCTACTGTCCTTAGGGCTTCACCGACCGAACCTCCTCGTTCTCCTCTGCAGGGAAATCTACCCGTGAAACCTATGTGCGTTGTTTTCCGATGTCTGGGGTTGGTGGGCCACTGGCTGATGGGGCCATGGCTGCCCTCCACCTTTACATTTTCTAATATATTTATAGTACAATTGTCAGAATTTTTTAACTTACATATATAATTTCCAACATAGTTTGTACATTTTTCAATAGGTGTATATACATACATATATATAAATACATAGATACTCGTACTGTTGCAGCGCAACATGCTTCATTCGTGAGCTACGAGCAACAGATAACTTAAGAGATCCATACACATGAAGGGCCGACGGCATAGCACAAAAGCCGACGGCATATCAGATATGTCCTCTTCTTATTATCATCTTATGGATCAGTTGGCTTACCAATCATTTAGCCAAAAAATTGGGAGAGCATAAATGATGACACAAATCCCATTGTCCATTCGTGGGAGGTAACTCTGAAAATTGGTTTTCAATAGTGAAACTTTTAGCCCCTCCCACAATGCGATGTTTTATTTTTTGTGCATGTATGCAATTGCCAATGATAAAAAAAACCTGTCGACAGATTGGCATAGACGAGGAATCCCGCGATGGTTCAATGACCTATAGCTGGACCATCGGAGCAATCAGCTGACCCAGAGATTTCTTGGAGACGATGAGGATGCTGGCATATCATTCCCAATACAATAGCCGTGTCAATTAGATGTGAAATAAATCGAAATTTTTAAAAGAGTACATAGTTTTTTATTACGTACGATCGTAAAATAATTTAGTTGGTGTCGAAGCAATTCTTTTGTTGGTTTCTTTGCATACTTCGGAAAAGTTTGTAATTTGACTCCGCAACCTTTGACTGCGGAGGATACAATTCACCCCCTTTTCAATTTTTTTTTGCTAACTGCCCTAGCGGCATACACTGGTCCTTCGAGCCGGATGGCAAACGAAACTAAAAAAGGAACATTAAGACTCTAACCAAAAGAAGAATAATTAGTACGTGAAAGAAAGATACAAGTGCATGTACGTTGTAAATCTCAAAGACAATCGCGTTTGTGCGTAGTGTAAAAGACATTCGAAGTTCATTCGGTCGAATTTTGTTAATACGGTGAAGATCTGGAGCTGGAAAAGCTGGTGCAGCGAGGGAACAACGCAAAATTACAGGTGTGTGGCTTTTATTATAACATTATTAATTTTAAATCATTGATAATACATAGTCGATCTTAATTAAAACGTGTGTTGTGTGTTCTCTGAGCTATTAAGTACTTAAGTTTTGGTTTCATCATGAGCAAAGTAAAACTTTCTAGTTTAATTGATGCGATTCAGACGATTTGTCAAGGCATAGACGCTGATTATAAAGCGTATTCTAATTTAGAAAAAGCTAAGAAATCGGTACACATGAATGAGGCGCGTTTAGCTGATTTGGAGGCTTCATTTGAGGAGGCAAGAGTCCTTCATCAGAAAATTGTTGAAGCTCCTACTGAAGACTTAAAGGTTAACTATATAGAAGCTCTCACCTTTCACAAACTAAAAGAACTGTTCTTTAATTACTCCTGTGAATTAAAAGAGCAGCTATCGACAACTGAAAGCCAGAATTTCCTTAGCAAATCCCTATGTGCATCTAACACACCGTCGGTAGAACTTAAGCTCCCCCCAATTAAAATCCCTACTTTTGACGGTTCTCTTAAAATGTGGCCAGAATTTAAGGGCTTGTTTGAAGCCATGGTAAATAAAAATACTTCATTATCCGATGCCCATAAGTTACAATATTTGAAAGGTAATTTAACGGGTGAAGCGGCCCGCATACTTAGAAATACAGATACAAATTTTGAATCTGCGTGGGCGTTGCTGGTGAAAAGATTTCAAAATATCAGGTTATTGAAGGATAATCAATTCAAACTTCTATTTGATCAACCTCAACTTGCTACAGAATCGTCCGAAGGTCTCAAACTCTTATTAGATACGACAAACGAAGCGAAACAATCACTCAAGAATCTTGGTGTTGCTGTAGAATCATGGGAAGACGTTCTCATCTTTCACACAGTGCAGAAACTTCCTTTCACAACTCGTGGGCTTTGGGAATCACAAATCTCTACGCATGTAGACTACCCTCAATATAGCGTTCTAGAAGATTTTATTTTGATGAGGTCAAGAACATTGGACATCATTGGACATTCCTCATCAGGTCTTAGTCACCAAAAACCTAAAAAATCTTCCAGTTCGGCTCGAGTTCATAACTCTATAATTACAAATAAGTGTTCGCTATGTCATGGCTTGCACGCTCTTCGAAATTGTTTTAAGTTTAAGGCATTCAATATAAAAAAAAGACATGAATTTGTTAAAAAGAACAAATTATGTTTTAACTGTTTATCTAGTGCACATTTTACGCAAAATTGCACAAGCACTTTCACGTGTTCTACGTGCCACCAGAAACATCATTCGTTACTGCATATGAACGAAGGAGCTAACGCAATGCGTTGTAGCGACAACAATCCGACTCCACAACCAAACAACGCAACTCTCTCTACCGCCGACACCTCAAAAGCGGTGTCGTTAGAAAATTCTGAACCCTCAACCGGAAGTACTTCAGCATATAACGCGTTTGTAGCCGAAAACGTTCAAGCACCCGTTCTTCTGGCTACGGCCCTCATCAAGGTTCTAACACCTGCTGGTCAACCGTTACTGCTGCGAGCGCTATTAGATCCTGGGTCAGAAGCTTCTTTCATTACTGAATCCGCCGCTCAACTTCTTAAATTGAAAAAACAAAGAAACTGCGTGAATGTTATTGGCGTTGGAGAAACAAAAACAAGTATTTCAAAGTGGAAAGTTGCCTTCACAGTTTTATCTAACGTGAACAAAACCTTTAGGCTTCAGCTTAATGCTTTTGTCCTGGACAAACTTACGGCCGTGCTTCCCACGCACAAGGTACCTATTTCTGATTGGAATCATCTTAGAAACATAGAGCTTGCTGATCCAAAGTTCAACAAACCTAACAAGATCGATGTCTTATTGGGCAGCGATGTTTACCCATCCATTATCCTTGAAGGTATAATAAAAGGAGAACCGGGTACCCCTATGGCTCAAAGGACGGAGCTAGGTTGGGTACTTTCCGGACGCACTTTTACCAGCAGCCAATCACAAGTAACGTCTCTTCATATTAAAACAGAAACTCAAACCTTAGACAGCCTGCTAAGTAAGTTTTGGGAACTTGAGGAAGTGCAGAGTCGCAAGCTTCTATCTCCAGAGGAAGAAAAATGTGAGACACATTATTGTCGCACACATCAACGACAGTTGGATGGAAAATATGTTGTTCAACTTCCTTTTAAAGAAGAAATGTATCCCGTGCTAGGTTTATCTCAAAGGGCAGCTCTTGTCAGGTTTCTACAATTAGAAAGGAAATTCCAAACAAATCCGTCGTTTCACGAAGAATACAAAAGAGTTTTTAATGAATACAAGGAACTGGGACATATGACAGAGGTACAACTTACTGCGTTGAACACTCCCCACTATTTCGTTCCTCACCACGCAGTGTTAAAGGCATCTAGCTCAACAACAAAGCTGCGAATTGTTTTTGACGCGTCCTGTAGAACATCCGACGGGACGTCACTCAACGATCATCTGTTGGTCGGGCCTAGATTGCAAGATGATATTTTCGATCACATTGCCAGGTTCAGGGACGATGACTTCCGAGATGACTTCCCACTTGCATCAAAAATAGCCATGCGGAACTTTTACGTGGATGACGTAATTCATGGGGCGGACTCAGTAACAGAAGCGTTGGAAATGCAGACGCAACTTATAAGCATGTTGAAAAAAGGAGGATTTCCATTACGTAAATGGGCAAGCAACTGCGAGAAGCTACTGATGTCAGTCCCAGAGGAGGATAGAGAAGTTAAGATCCCACTCTCAGTCGACAAAAAAAATGCGATTAAGGCACTTGGCATCCAGTGGCATACTGCAAAGGATATCTTCACATTCAAAATCTCACTTCCGGAAACCAAGACGATTACAAAGCGGACTATCCTATCAGATCTTGCTCGCCTTTATGATCCAATGGGGTGGATAGCACCTTGCGTCATCGTTGGAAAAATAATAATGCAAGACATTTGGAAGCAAAATCAAACATGGGATTCCGAACCCCCAGCAACAAGTATTTCTGCATGGAAAAATTTTAAATCTGAGCTAAGCTATTTAAGAGCAATCGAAATTCCTCGTTGGATTAATCTCACCAGTGAATCAAAGGTTGAAGTCCACGGGTTCTGCGATGCGTCTGAAAAGGCATATGCTGCAGCGATATACCTTCGAGTCACCACCAGAAATAAAACATTCATTAACCTCATCGTGTCAAAAACCAGAGTGGCCCCCCTTAAAAGTAAGTCCTTAGCTCGTCTGGAACTGTGTGGAGCCCTGTTGTTGGCGAAGCTGTTGGTGTCCACTGTGGATACGATGGAACTCCACTCGGCAAAAAGGTTTATGTGGTGTGATTCTCAAATTACACTTGCATGGATTCAAAGCGCACCATACATTAGAACAACGTTCGTTGCCAACAGAGTGGCAGAGATTCAGGAACTCACGGATTCTAGCTGTTGGAACTACGTTCCATCTAAAGACAACCCCGCAGACATTGCATCAGGAGGAGTCCTCCCGAGTGATCTAACTCAGAATCGTCAATGGTGGTATGGGCCTGAATTTTTACAATCATTTGATGCAAATCTTCGTACGTCTTTTGAAACCAATCCTACGGATCTCGAAACCAAAGGGTCGAAGAGTTCAAAAATCAAAAGTAAGTTGATCGCATCTGGGTACCCAATAACTAATATTTTTCAGCTCTGCGTTCACTTCACTACATTCAAATTAAACCAACATCTATTCAGTCGTTTTTCATCTCTTAACCGGTTGTATCGAGCTGCAGCGTATTGGCGTCGATACTTAACTAATTTGAGATTCAAAGCAACGAAATTACAAACCCGTATGTCTGGACTACTTTCAGTAGATGAGATATCTTCAGCTCGTTTGCGCTTGATTGCTCTTGTACAGCAGGAGTACTTTACTGAAGAAGTCTTGAAGCTAAACAACGGTGAAACGGTCTCTCGAAGAAGCAAGCTAGCGAGACTTTCTCCAATTATGGATGAAAATGGTATTTTAAGACTTGGAGGTCGGTTGGAAAACGCTGAGCTACCCTATTCACAAAAGCATCCAATAATACTGCCTTCCAGTAATTTTCTTACATCGCTCATTGTCCACGATACTCATCTGAAAACTCTTCATGGCGGTCAGCAGTTAATGATGGCCACACTTCGGTCGGAGTATTGGATTCTGCAGTTGAAATCTTCTGTCAAACAGTGTATACACAAATGTCTAAGATGTTATAGGTTCAATGTAACAGAGATGCAGCAGAAGATGGGTAATTTGCCAGCTTTACGAGTGACTCAAGCACGTCCTTTTCAAACATCCGGAGTGGACTATGCTGGCCCTGTGCAACTCAAAGCCTGGAAAGGTCGATGCAACAAGGTTACCAAAGCGTACATCGCGATTTTTGTTTGTTTTTGCACGAAAGGAGTTCATCTCGAGCTTGTTAGTGACTACACCACATCGGCATTTCTCGCAGCGTTTAAACGTTTTACTGCTCGCCGTGGTATTTGTACAAATCTCTACAGCGACTGCGGAACGAATTTCAAAGGAGCCGCAAATATTTTGGAAGCTGAAAGGTCATACATGCCAAAGCAGTGGACAGACGATATCGCAAGAGTTTTGCAAAACAATGGTACCAAATGGCATTTCAACCCTCCTGCAGCTCCGCATTTCGGCGGGCTTTGGGAGGCAGATGTGAAATCGATGAAGCACCACTTGAAGCGTACCATCGGTCATTACACCCTGACTTTCGAGGAATATGCAACTATACTTGCGCAAGTAGAAGCATGCCTAAATTCTCGTCCACTTTGCCCTGTAACCGAGGATCCTGATGATCTCTCTATCTTGACGCCGGGACACTTTTTAATTGGAACAGCACTAAACACCGCACCGGAAAAGGAATTAACGACATTTAAAGAGTCCCATTTAGACAGATGGCAGCTTATGCAGAAAATTCATCAAGATATTTGGAAAAGGTGGAAAACTGAATATTCGGTTCGACTTCAAACGCGTCCAAAATGGCTTAAGCCAAATAACGAGCTCAAAGTTGGGCAGTTAGTGCTCTTGCCCAATGAACAAACGCCTCCCACTCTTTGGCGTCTTGGTAGAATCACGGAAACACACCCGGGAACAGACGGAAAAATTCGTGTTGTAACAGTTAAGACTGCAACTGCCTCATTTAAGCGCCCGATAGCTAAACTCAGCTTTATACCAACATTAAACTAATCAAGTGCACAAACCCACACACACACACTTTAAAAAAAAAACCATTCATACTTTTTCGTACCCCATAATCTAACAATATTTATCTAATTTCTACTCAATTTAATAAATATCGCAAATAATATACCATATAACTTATAACCTATTATTGCCACACACCATTCACCATACCTACCTAATTTCTTTTCATGTACACATCGGTCACACGTCACAAGTCGAGGATCTTCGATGATTTACATTCTACACCACTGCAGCCAAACATCGTTTCCCTTCCGGTGGCCCGGCAGGATGTTGCAGCGCAACATGCTTCATTCATGAGCTACGAGCAACAGATAACTTAAGAGATCCATACACATGAAGGGCCGACGGCATAGCACAAAAGCCGACGGCATATCAGATATGTCCTCTTCTTATTATCATCTTATGGATCAGTTGGCTTACCAATCATTTAGCCAAAAAATTGGGAGAGCATAAATGATGACACAAATCCCATTGTCCATTCGTGGGAGGTAACTCTGAAAATTGGTTTTCAATAGTGAAACTTTTAGCCCCTCCCACAATGCGATGTTTTATTTTTTGTGCATGTATGCAATTGCCAATGATAAAAAAAACCTGTCGACAGATTGGCATAGACGAGGAATCCCGCGATGGTTCAATGACCTATAGCTGGACCATCGGAGCAATCAGCTGACCCAGAGATTTCTTGGAGACGATGAGGATGCTGGCATATCATTCCCAATACAATAGCCGTGTCAATTAGATGTGAAATAAATCGAAATTTTTAAAAGAGTACATAGTTTTTTATTACGTACGATCGTAAAATAATTTAGTTGGTGTCGAAGCAATTCTTTTGTTGGTTTCTTTGCATACTTCGGAAAAGTTTGTAATTTGACTCCGCAACCTTTGACTGCGGAGGATACAATTCACCCCCTTTTCAATTTTTTTTTGCTAACTGCCCTAGCGGCATACACGTACTTAGAATTTAGTAAAATTTTTCTATGCTTGGATGTAGATTGAATAAGTTACATTTTGTTTTTTATATTGTGTATTTATAAATAGTCACAATTGGTTGGTGTTCTTCGGTTTGTTTGGTTGGTTCTTTTAAGTTTAGAATTCCTGAATAGAAGTTTAAATTTATTTAAAGCAATAGAGGATAGTTCATTGTATTCTTTGGTAATCTGTAAATCCTTTGATATATTATAGTTTTAGGATCGAGAGTCCCTAATATTTTTTCAAATTGTGAGTTTATTTCCTTTTATTTGCTATTGTTTTCTATCAGCATATTTAATTCTGTCTTGATTTCGATTAAGTCATCGTGATCAGGTGTACCCGTGATAGTTTCAAGAGCAGACCCTAAAAAGTTATGTGATCGTCTAGCTCTAAAGGTATGAGGAAGTAACTGCGACTTGAGAGTCTCTATTTTGCTTATTAAAACTTGTTCAGTCGAGTTCTGTTGTAAATTATATGCCGATCGTATTATTGTATTTTCTATATGGTGTTAATATTTGGGAAAAGTTTGCTACATGGTATAAGAATGTGGTTTCCTGATATACGTATACCGGGCCTGTTTCTATCATTCCATATTTTTAGGTTCTCGCAGAAAATGGCAGAGATAAAAAAAAATTATTATTCCTTACATGCTTGCACTCGTATACTGTCTTTGTGTATAATTTTACCGCGATTTGTAAGTATTGTGTCACCTCTGTCTTCTTTTACTACGTGTTTGGAGTATTTTCGTATTTTTTTGTTGCGATGGTATGTTTTAGAGTATATAAGGTCACATTTTTTGTATGTGATACTCTTACGATTTCTATCTATCTATCTGCCTTGAATGACGAAGAAATTTCAATATTGATGGATTCATATGAAACCAATGATGATTGATCGATGATGACATTGGACATCCGGATTACAGTTGTGATGAAATCCAACCTGAAGACAGCGCAATGATTCGTGACTGCTTGCAGCTCATGGATACTTCATTATTTGTCAATGCTGTTAATCTGTCTTTGAATGTGAGCTATCTGAGCTTGAATTTGACTGACCGATTACCGCAAGTGTCAAGAGAAGTTGTAAACGAAGAAGTGGCAAACCCTGAAGCTCTAATCGAGCTTCCCTCATCAGCAGGAACGCAACAAGAGCAACAACCAGAAGTGACAACGCCGTTTAAGCCAAAGAAAAGGGCTCGGTCGCTGTTACCTACCGACCAAGCTTCAGGCCCTTCAATTATGCCATCAGCTGGTGGCTTTAACGGAGGTGGTTAGTATTTTTAAGAACCATTATCCCAAAATAAATAACTCATCTTTGTTTCATAATATATCGTTTAGATCTAGTAAATATCAGAAAGGATTCATCGGAATTCAAAGACATTTCATGGCGAAAAAAATGCATGCAGCTACATGTGAATGAAGTTGCGTTTAGAGGGAAAACTGATTTGCCACCTGAAATAAGAAAACTTCAAACACCTTTTGAGTTTTTCTCATATTTTTTCACCGACCATCTTATCAATATGATATCCCTGGAAACACATCGGGCAGCTATCATAGAAAATGTCAACACCCAATTCAAGATTGACAAACATGGACTTCGAAGGTGTAGGAAGTGCGCGTATCAAAGTAAACAAACACCTCAAATCGACTTTGACAAATTTATTTCAACTCTTGTTCTGTCTTACATATGTCATTTCTTTTATACCCTGACAGCTAGAGGTTTTCGGAACAATCACTCAGTTAGGTCGACGACCTCACACAGATGATATGAATAGGCGGTAATGACAACCGTTTATTATGACAAACGTTAAGCGTACAGTGTTGAGCAGAAGAATTAGTACTCAACGACTACAAAGGTATATTGGAGTTCTGATTTTTATGTCGATTTTTCGTTACCCAAACATCGAAGCTCACTGGAGCGAATACGGGTTTCGAAACATACCTTATTGTATGCCAAAAAACAAATTTGAGCAAATTAAAAAATATTTATCGTTAACCGACGAGTCTAAGCTAGCAAAGAAAGGTGGTGTTGGGTACGATCCCATTTTTCGTATAAGAAAAGTTGCGACTTATTTGATTGAGCGGTTTGATTCAATTCCGAAGAATGCTCGTTTGTGTGTTGACGAACAAATGTGCTTGACTAAAATGGCGCATTATTTGAGGCAGTATTTGCCAGACAAACCGCATCCATGAGGTGTTAAATTCTTTGTCTTATGCGACAGCAACGGCTACTCGTACAGATTCGAAATTTATACAAGAGAAAAAAATGACGACATAATTTTGCCTGGCACTCCAGACATTGGGACAACAGGGAATGTTGTCATCAGATTGTCACAAAGTATTACATACTTTGTTTACCATATAATACATTCCGAGAATTTTTATACGTCTTTGCCACTTTTGGTGTACCTAAGAGCTCGTGGCATATATAGTTTAGGTACAGTTAGAGCAAATCGAGTACCGAAATGCAAGCTTCCGACCGATAAGAGTGAAGAGCTGAAAAAAGCAGCAAGAGGTTTTCGACAGAATACGTCGGATCCGCTTACGGTGTCGATATTACCACAGTTCTTTGGAATGACACGAAAAATGTGAAACTACTCGTATGCTCAACGTATTGTAAAATCTTTGTGTGGGTACAAATGATAGAACTTATTCTTTTCAATAGAAATCGCTTTATTCAGTACAGTTAAAATTCACTATTTAATTGTTTCTCTCAGTACAATCCAATTTCTCAACCGCTTATACTTTTCTTATCTTTTACTTAAACCACTTAATCACTTCTCCTAATTAACACTTCAAATTTCACTTTAGAACTGATTTGCATACCTTGGGGATGCTGGTATTTATACTCGAATGACATACTTCGAGAACAATCCTCGCCATCCAGCGTCCCATACAATTTGCAATTTGCTAGAAAATTCGATTCCACTCTCCACTCGAGACTTTGTTATTCAAGTATCGAAATCTTCTGGTCTTCGAGTATTGACATTTTCTGCTCTGTGAATCTAGATGTCGCTGCTCACATTTGAGTGGTTATCACATTGCTCCCTCTCTACAATTGTTCGTCCCGAACAACTTCGTCATTCAACATCCCGTTGAAATGACACATTCTATCCAAATGGACCACTTTCAATTTTCCTCGATCCGAATTTTGCTTCACTTGGCAACCGAATTGTTTGACCAAATAAGATCTCGGATGGTGTGTGCCCTGTTGAGCTATGGACCGCGTTTCGGTAGGCCATTAAGAAGAGGGGTATGTGTCGATCCCAATTCCGCTGGCAGTTGCTGACAACTTTAGATAGATGCCCATTCAAGGTCCGATTGACTCGCTCGACCATTCCATCAGATTGAGGGTGTAGTGGCGTTGTCCTTGTCTTTCTTATTCCCAAATATTGGCATATTTCCTGGAAGACTTTTGATTCAAAGTTTCGCCCTTGATCAGAGTGCAGCTCCATTGGTACCCCAAATCTGCTCACCCAGTTGTTGACTATCTGTTCGGCTACGGTCTTAGCCTCTTGATTTGGGATGGCAAACACTTCCGGCCACTTACTGAAGTAATCCATGACTACGAGCGTATATCGGTTTCCATTAAAGGTTTCGGGAAACGGCCTAGCGATGTCGATGGCTATTCGTTCGAAAGGTGCTCCGACATTGTATTGTTGCATTTGTCAATGTGGCTTTACTTTTGGACCCTTGGTAGCCGCACACCTTATGCACTTTTTGCACCAATTCTCGACATCTTGTTTAGCGCTTAGCCAATAGAAACGTTCCCTTACCTTTTCCAACGTCTTGTTTATTCCCAAATGGCCTCCTGATATTCCGTCATGTATTTCATGGAGCACTTGGTTGACTCTGGATCGTGGCACAATTAGCTGCATACGAGATGTTGTCCCATCTGCACTTTACCATTTTCTCTTCAGCAATCCATCTTGCACAAAAAGCGAGTCCCACTGTGCCCAGTATGCCTTCAGAGTTTGGCTCCGATCTGATATCTGCTGCCAGCTTGGTCTTTCCTCGTGTTCCTTCCAGGCCAATATTGGTTCGATGTCATTGTCTGCCTGTTGGGAGGAACGGATTTCGTCTATACTCCAACCCTCTATTGGCTCAGTCCTGATCGTTTGGATAGTTGCCTGTTCTTTCGCTTCTTTACCACTGACTACTTCTGCTGGGAGGCTTTCGTTGCATTGTTTTACCTGTGAGACTGGGATAATTACCCTGGAGTCAACTTCTGCTACAGACTTCTGCCCCGCGAAGTAAACATTTCCTAACTGATGGCTTCTGGAAATTTGACCGGTTTCTTGGTAGCCGTTTCTGCCGGTTTTTCTTTCTATTTGCCTGTAACCCCAGTGCAGACAGCCTTCTCGTCGTACCGGTTCTTTACAATGCCCTTGCAAAAGTCCTACTTTATCGCAGTTCCAGCAGCGCATTCTTTGGCTCTCCCGCGGGATATTTCGTTGCATAGTAGTTGGTCTTGAGCAGGAGCATTCACCAGATACTATTTCCCTTACGAAATGCATTCCTTTGGAAGCCTGATTGGATGCTTCCATCGCCAGAGCGAAGGCAAGTGCTTCAGCAAGGGTTCTTTTCCCGACCATCCTTACTGCTGATTGTAGCTTCAAATCTGCAATTCCCCTGATGAATGCGTCCTTTGCCATTTCGTCGATTATTTCTTGGCCTGCGGTGGGATATGACAAATGTGCAAGTCTACTCACGTCTGCTTGGAGCTGTTGCAGTGTTTCTCCTCGTTGCTGCATACGGCCTTGCAACTGAACCTTGTAAACTTCCCGCATGTGGCTATCCCCAAACCGTTTCGCGATAGCCTGCACTAAAACCATATAGTCTCTATTCTTTTCGATATCGATTGTTTGTAACAATTCTGCCGCAGGACCACGTAAGGCCATCGCTAGGGCAAAGCACTTTTCCTCAATGTCCCAGTCGTTTGCACAGGCAGCCATTTCAAACTGCTTCTTATAAGTAGACCATGAGGTCTGGCCATCGAATGAAGGAGGCTTCAAATCTTTTCTCCTTAGACTGCTTAAAGAACATTCTCGCAGTTTCTGTTTTCGCACTGTGTCGAGCTCTTTTGCCAGTTGCTGAACTTTGCTGTCCATTTCTTCGAATTTTTCGCCAACATTCTTCTCTATTGTATCAAATTTGTCATCAACGTTCTTCTCTATTCTATCAAATTTGTCATCAACGTTCTTCTCTATTCTTTCAAATTTGTCATCGATTTCTTCGAATTTTTGCTGAAGAATGTTCTTTTGTTCTTCCAGATTATTCTTTTGTTCATCCATTTTCTGTTAAAGACCGTGCAGATTGTTGGTTTGTTCGTTGAATTTTTGTTCAATGCTGCTCTTCTGTTCGTCTATTTTTTGTTCCAGACTGTTCTGGAGAATGTTCTTCTGTTCTTCCATATTTTTCTTTTGTTCGTCCATTTTTAACAAGAGGAGTTGCATCATCGCCGCCATGTCATTGCCGGTACTTGTCTGTTCATCCTCGTCAACATCAAATATGCATATGCATCAGGATCATGTCCCCCGTTGTTCAAAGCCTCCTGAAGTTGGAGCACCAGGTCAGTTTTTCCTCCACTGGCGATGAGGCTTCTCTTGTTCACCCCGGATTTGAGTTGGACGAGGGTTAACTGTAATAGTTTTCGACCCATTCTAGCTTTTTCAAGTAGTCAGAAAACACTTCTTTTTTTTACACACAATAAGTCCTATCCCACTTCTGACACCAATGTAAAATGTTTGTGTGGGTACAAATGATAAAACTTATTCTTTTCAATAGAAATCGCTTTATTCAGTACAGTTACAATTCACTATTTAATTGTTTCTCTCAGTACAATCCAATTTCTCAACCGCTTATACTTTTCTTATCTTTTACTTAAACCACTTAATCACTTCTCCTAATTAACACTTCAAATTCAACTGATGAACTAACTTGAATACCTTGGGGATGCTGGTATTTATACTCGAATGACATTCTTCGAGAACAATCCTCGCCATCCAGCGTCCCATACAATTTCCAATTTGCTAGAAAATTCGATTCCACTCTCCAGTCGAGAGTTTGTTATTCAAGTATCGGAATCTTCTGGTCTTCGAGTATCGACATTTTCTGCTCTGTGAATCTAGATATCGCTGCTCACATTTGAGTGGTTATCACAGTATGTTGGTACAAAGCCGTTTTTGAAAACTAATTTGGTTAGCCTGCCATCAAAAATTGCTCGCTACAATGGGAAAGCGAAAACCTATCACGAAATCGAGTTTCTACAAATTATACGTGAGTATAACGCCCACATGAGTGGGTTCGAATTTATGGATGCCTACATGGGTCGAAATGGACTTCAAATCAAAACACAGGACATGGCCACGAGAATTTTCTATCATCTTTTGAATATGTCTACAACAAATGCGTTTATTTTATATAGACGACGATACGCTGAAAAAAATCGAAACGAAGAAGAACAAATAAAAGACTTGACGATGTGTGAATCTCGCTTGAGCATTGCCAAAGAACTCTGTGCTGCTGCTGAAAAAAGATGTGTTGGTCGTCCATCAACTGTTGCACAGGCAACTTCCAGCAACCATGTTGGTAAAAAAGCTGTACATCGACATTTTTATGTCAGTGGTTTAAGAGTTAATGACGAAGTTGTCCACTCTTATTAGGTTAGCCCTATTATATAAGACCTCATTAGGATAGAATTTTATGTACTCAGACACTGGTGTTCTGTATAAGCGAAGACAAGTCCTAAGAAAAGCCCCCTCAAATACCCGAATCTTTTCCAATAAACTTGCTCTCACGTTGAACCACACGGAATACCCAAATACAAGCATGGGCCTGATAAGGGCCATGTACCGGATCACCTTCACCCTCGATTCAAGTTGGCTGTTATAAAAGAGTCTCTTTGTAAGGGCAAAAGCAACTTTGGCTCTGGCCAGAGCAACATCTATATGTTTGTTAAAATACAGAAATTTATATAGCCAGATCACAAGAAATCTGACTACATTTCGACAAGTAAGTGCCTGCCCGTGCTGCCCCACGATCGAGAACTTTCGCCAATTCTTTCTGGTATCCCTAGAGGCCCCAGACAAAGTCGTCCTAAACAGAATGGTTTCCGACTTCTGAAAGTTGAGTTTCAACTTCCAGTCATCGCAATATCGCTTAATTTTGTCGAAGTCACGATGCAAAAGTATATTAATGACCTCAATCTTAGGACCTGATCTGTACGCGATTATGTCGTCTGCGTACGCTATGGCATGGTGAAGTGAACCTATCAGATCACTTGTGTAAATGTTGAATAGGATGAGCGAATTTACCGCACCTTGTTGCAGACCGTTTTTAATGTTAAATGTTCCAGCAGAAGTCACATCGCCATTCTTCACGATGAACTGTCTACTGGAAAGCATATCAAAAAGAATATACAGCAGTGGTTTACTAATGCCCAACCTGTCCAGCTTGAAACCAGCTTCTAACCATACGGTATCGAAGGCTTTCTCAAAGTCAATCAGGCAGGCACCAGTGCACTGGTTCTTGCCTTTGTTTCATTGGATATCAGAAACCAGTTTAGACGCAGCATGGATGATATCATGCCCTGCCTTAAAACCGAATTGATTATCCGGAACTATATGTTTGTCCTCAAACCACTTAGTCAGGACCTTCTCGAAAACCTTACTGATGTTTGGAAGAAGACTGATCGCGCGGAGATTCGCCGTATTGGAAGTGTATTTATCCCTTTAGGGGATGGAATGTACCACCGCAGTTTTCCAACGCGCTGGACAATGTGCATTATTCATTGCATTATTAAACAGGGTGGTATAAATGTTCACCGCTTCTAGAGAGAGATTTCGAAGCACAAAGTTCGGTATTTCATCGGTTCCCACTGATACTTCTAAGTGATTCGAAGATCGTTTGGAGCTCTTACTTCGAAATGAACGGGGGTAGTTCCCTATCGTTGGTGATGACATTATTTGCCATATTCTCGTCACTGAGCTGGGTGAAACCCGAGCTCTCGAATCGCCAATCCCCAATTTCATTGCGAAGGTAGAAATTTTGCACAAGGACTCGATTCTCCAGATCGTTGTTCGGGCCAATGATAACATTCGCCTTATACACTTCCTCGAAAGTCGCTCCTATAGCCTCCACCTGCTCCTGCGGATCCTCGATCACAAAGAAGTTGTCATCATCGACAGCCTCATTTCAATCTATGCCTGCTGCTACAATATTTATTCATTGTTCGGCATTCGGGCGATTCTAAGACAGGGAAGGTCGTTCTTATTATTTCTCCGAAATATTTTATTTATTTGCGGGAACATATTCGGTTGCTGGTGTTTATAGCCCGAATTTTATTGTTCCAATACAAACTTACAGAATTTCTGTAATTTTCCTTTATTAATGTTTGGAGGTTTTTAATCGACGACTTCAGTGTCATGATCTACGGGTTATGTCTGACAGTAAACTGTCTGTACAAGGTTTTTATTCTTGACAGCAGCCTACTTTTTTGTCGGTGCAGTGGCCAAAAATATGTGGTCAGTATTTCCTGCGCGTCATTTTTATAATTTCTATGTGCTCGATTTTTTGTTTGGATTACCATTTCTTTTTGCCTGTCTATGTCTTCTGTCATTTCTAAGCTAAAACAATTGATATATTTGGAAAGGAAGAAATGATGTCGTTTTCGACATAGTGTTTGTTCGTCTATTTGTTCTTTGTTCTATTATTCGTTTTATTTTATCTAATAGTTCCTTTTTAGTCAAATAAGTGTATGTCTGAATACCAAAAAATATTTTGCGAAGAGATTAAGTTGATTGTACTAAAGGTTATAATTATGTATTTGATTTTTAAATGTATTTAATGGTTGTTTTACGCGTTTCATTTCTCTGTTGGTGAACTTTGAGCTGAGTGTTCTGAGCAACTCGAAGTATTGTTAATCTGTTGGCGAGACAGTGCATCAGCGACAACGTGTTGGTGTCCTGGTTTGTATACTATTTTAGCGCCATATTCTCCTGTGAAGTTTTTCCATTGTTTTAATTTTGCATTTGGATTTTTATCTGAAATCGAAAAAATAAGTACTGTACAGGTAATTTATTAATTTTTAAAGTGACCAAATGATCGCGAAAAGTTCCTTTTCATTCGTGCTGTAGTTTTGTTCAGTTCGACTAAGAGTTCTAGATAAAAATGAAATGGGTTTCTCATTCTGAGAATCCGTCGTTAGTTCAAATGGTTGAAATAATTCAGTTTGCGCTTGTAATGCGTCTTTTTTTTTTTTAAAGCCTCGAGTGCTGGATTGTCTACAATAGATTAATTCGTATTTTTACAGCCTGATTTTTATTTACACTAACATTTTCTCCGCATAAAAATGTGATGAAGGGTTTCGCTATCACTGCGAAATTCTGTATAAACTTCCTATAGCAGATTGCTAGTCCTAAAAATTATTTTAGATTCTTTGGAGTCTTATAATAATTTTATTAGGATCCACAGTTAATTTATTATATTTAATTATTAATTATATGCCCGAGGTATTCTCCTGAGTCCTGGAAAAAATGTGATTTCTCGTTTGAGATTTTCATATTGGCATTGTGAAGTGCGTTTACTTTTGTGTAGATATGCTCTGTTTGTTCTTCGGGTGAGGAGGAATATACGAGTACATCGTCAATATAACCGTATGCGAACTTGCCAATATAAATAAATGGACGCAGGATATCGTCTGCGCATCGTTGAAATATAGAGGGTGCGTTTTTTAAACCGAACGGCATTCTATAGAATTCATATTTTGCGCCACTCACACTGAATGCGCTTTTTTCCCTATATAATTCCTTGATCAAAATTTGGTGAAAGCCTGACTGTAAATCTAATGTCGTAAAAACTTTTGCTTTACCTAGGTTTTGGGTAGTCAATGTAACATCTGGGATAGGGTATCTATCAGTGATAGTCTGAGTATTAAGCTTCTGAAAATCTACTACCATACGTCTCTTAGGTTTCCCTTCGTTATCGGTACCTTTTTTTTTTGCGACGGTCCAGATTGGAGAGTTATATGGTCTTTTTCTAGGTTGTATAATTTGATTATTTAATAATTATTCTATTTCTTTATTTATAAATTCGTTGTCTGCTATCGGATACGTGTACCAAATAGGATCTTCCGCTTTTGTTCTAATAGTGGCTTGTATCGTAGTCGTAAACGGCAGAATTGCGTTAGTTTCGACATATGATCTCATGATATCTTCAATTTCAGTTTTATATTTATCGTTATTAATTGTATAATTTTTGTTCACTAATTTCTTTCTTTTTATATTTATATGTGAGTTTATACTCAAAAAGGTCAATTTATACTTTCATTACCCTAATGCCATGTTCACCCAAAAGCATGTAAAATAGAACTCCTCTAAAGCTTCATTTTCAAAAAATACTAAGTTATGATTAAATTGTAATCCGTTTACCGTCCTAAAAATGTACTTCCCGTTTCATAGGTAGTATCAGTATGTGGGACGAGTGATTGAGATCTGGTCTGGATTACTCCTTGTACCTTGTTTGTGTTGTAATTTCTTGATCACGCTTTGCTGCTCGTTGGTCTCTTCTGAATAGGTTATACGTAGTGCTGTTGAGAATATTGGAAATTGTTCCTTGGATGTTGCGTGTTATGGTTTGTTGGTCGCATGTATTGTATGTTTGGATTGTATCTCCTTCTATCCTCATATCTCCGTGGTGGAGAATTTGGTCATTGATTGTATCGCTGTGGTGTAATTTGTGCGTCAAACTTCATGTTCGCCTTATCGTGGTGCATTATCCTGGCAATTGCATATGCCGTTTCTAGATCCTTTGGGTGGTGACTGTATATTGCGCCACACCTATATTTGCTGTTGAGTCCTGTGATAAATATACGGACTCCTTCTTGATTTGCATATTCTGACGTAGATTCTGATCCCTATTCCCCATACATCTCTATCTTTAAGAATGCAAAGTTCAATGCTTTGCTGACTTCGCTGTGGAATTCTGATAGTGTGCATCTTCCTTGTGTGATTTTTTTCATTTCTTCGAGAAGTAAAGGGTATTCCAATAGGAACTTGACAATTCTGAATTTAATTTGTGAACCCACTCTTTCACTAATCATCAAACTGTCACTGTAAATTTATTCAGTAAACTCAACATTTTCAGCGTAGTAAAGTACACGAACGTACAACGTCTGCAAATTATAAAAATTTTCTACCGAAATTCGGAGTCGGTGACTGCAATTTTAAGAGCATTAACTCAAATTTTCGGTCGTACTTCTCGCCCTAGTAGACAGAAAATAACAAGTTTAGTGCAAAAAGTTGAGTCTACATATCCGTTGTGTGATGTTGCCGTGTCAGTGAGACAACGGGTTGGCCGAAGTGCCGAAAATATCACCGATGGACCATTTGAAGCGACGTACGTCCTCCGATTGGGTTCTGGAGAAGATTCGCCAAAATGTTGAATTTTATCGCAAAATCATCTTCAGTGACGAAGCTCATTTTTGGTTCAATGGGTTCGTCAATAAGCAAAATATGCGTTATTGGTCGGGTGAAAATCCACATGTGCTTCATGAATCACCACTTCATCCACAAAAAATAACTGTTTGGTGCGGTTTGCATACCGGCGGCCTTATTGGGCTATATTTTTTCGTCGACGATAACGATCGTCACGTTACTGTGAATGGTCAGCGTTATCGCGCCATGATCACCGATTATTTTTGACCCGAATTGGAAGATATGGACTTGGACGACATGTGGTTTCAACAGGATGATGCCACACAGCACAAGCTACAATCAATTTATTGAAGAGTAAGTATGGCGAGCCTGTTATCTCAAGAAATGGGCCAGTTGATTGGCCGCTTCGTTCGCGCGATTTAACGCCGCTTGACTATTTTCTGTGGGGCTACGTTAAGTCATTGATTTATGCCAACACGCCGACTACATTGGAAGAACTCAGAGCCAACATTGAACGCGAAATAGCGGCCGTTTCGGCCGAAATGTATGAACGAGTCGTTGAAAATTGGGTCCAACGAATCTACTATAAACGAAGTCGAGTTCCATTCATAAATGTTTTGATTGTACTTCCAGCCGATAATAAAGTTTTTGAAATATCTCAAATGGTTTTCGTTTTATTTAAAAAAAAGTTGTCAATTCCTTATTGGAAAACCCTATACATACAATGGTCGTTGGTCGGCATAAGTGTAGTCAAGTCTGTTGATGATTGAATAGAAGTTCAGCTAGGTTTTGTGTTTAATTAGTATGTCTGCTGATTCTCCAATAATTGTTGAATTAAGAATTTTAAAAGCTGTTCGGTTGTTTAAAGAATTGCGCAATATTTTCCATAAATGTCCATGCCCTTTTCTTCCAGGATCTGTATTGATTCTTGTCTCCACTGAAGCATAGTATGGCTTCGAAGGTTTTTAAATTTATTTGATTTGCAGAGCAATGTTTGGGGTAAATTCTTCAGGTTGATCTATCGTAGTGACTGTCTGGAAGGGTGATTGTGCCTCTAGTTTTTCTACTTTTAATTGTGCATTCTGCAAACACTGTGTGAGTACTTATATTTCTGCTCGCAGGTTTGCGATGTCTTGAGCCATTGTATCGTCGACGTTTAGTATTGAGCGTAGAGAATTGAATAATCTCCTATGTTTATTTTGTGAGTCCAGTATGAGGGGTTCTCTTTATGGTCAGGAAGCTTTTGTTTCACTTTTACCTTTCACGATTTTATCCGTTTTGGCTGCCTACTATTTCAAAGTTTGCTTTTTTTTAGCGAGACTGGATTAAATTGTTATATCTCAACTTTTCAGAGATTGGTTTAGTGCTTTTCTCCAAAGCAGTGGAATTTTTATTTTGTTATCCTATATTTTTTGCATCAGTCAAGCGTTAGACCGGTGTGTCCCCAGCTAATGTTGGTGGTTGAGAAAAAGATTATTTACTTTATGCTATACCGAAATGAGTGCTATTTATTGATTTATTTGGGTAGTCAATTGTTTGTAGTGATAATGCATTTCGCGATAATACATTTTAGGTGATGTTGGTGGTAATATTGTTTACATTCCAAAATGATGATGTAACCTGGTGTCCGTGACCTGATAAGAATGACGGAATAGGTACAGAGTGAGATTACGTCATAAACTCCCGCGTGGTTAGAATATGATGTGTTTTCATTTTTATCTTTTTGTTGTTGTTTGTTTGCGCAAATTCAAATCGAGAGTACGAGTGCATTATCTTTCGTGTGCACTCGTCGGAGGTCAGCTCGACACTTCTGTGCCTTGTTCCGTGAGGAAGTAAAATATCTGCGACACATTATGTCAGCGGAAGAAGAAGGACGGATACTAATAAACACCACCTGAAAAGTCTCTTGGGACTTGGGACCAGTTTCGCGACTTTCCAGTCATGAGTCGGAAGAGTCGGGTTGCTGAGCCGGATGATTTCCAGGATACTTTCTGGAGAGGAGGGTTCGGCTGGAAGGGTACGAGTTCGAGGTCTACTAGGAATGTCTTGCTTAGATACGACCTCGAGTTTTGCACCTGGCCAAACCTCTCCTAAACCATCGATGGCCTTGGTGAAGAGATCGAGGGATCTCTGGTTAGAGCAAGCGATGAGCTTGACATGGCCTTGGTGCCAGCCAGCGTCGCTTGTTATAGGTGGTGGTCCTAGGTTTTCCCGCATGATGGCCAAGAAGTTGCTCGAGAGCTTCAACTTGACCAATTGCCACCGTTCCGGTGTAATGGAACCGTCGGTATCGCTCCTGTCGATCACCGCGATCACCAATGCGTCCTTTAGGACTTCATTATAAGACCTCAGAGATCTGCTGTTGGATGGCCCAGGGGTTTGCGAACTGTGTGTTTTGGGCCTCTTGGAAACCGGTACGGTTTCCTCCAACGATCTCTGACGCTTAGAGGAGTCTTTTGACGTTTTGGGAGCAGTGGAAGCAGTGGGAAATCCGTCTTTTAGGATGTTTTTAGCCCACTCAACCTTGCTCTTTATTTCCGCACTTCTCTCAACCTCCGGAATGGATCCGAAGGTTTTGATGATGCGTGAAGCATTTCGGCGTTTTATGTAGAGCGCCTTAGATGGAGCTTGCCGATGCGGCTGAGCTCCAGATTCCTCCTTGGAGGGAGGAGTTTTGGTAGCAGCAACAAGTCCGTGGCCTGCCACAAACTTGCTGCTGCTGGGGGCGGGGGAAGTGATAGGACCATGGCTTGCCACAGTCTTAACACTCCCCGAAGGAGTTTTGGTAGCCGCGACAAGTCCGTGGCCTGCCACAAACTTGCTGCTGCTAGGGGCGGAGGAAGTGATAGGACCATGGCTTGCCACAGTCTTAACACTCCCTGAAGGAGTTTTGGTAGCCGCGACAAGTCCGTGGCCTGCCACAAACTTGCTGCTGCTAGGGGTGGAGGAAGTGATAGGACCATCGCTTGCCACAGTCCTAATACTTCCTGAATTCTTATTTTTTGGCTCGTTCCTTTTGCCTTTAGAGGATGGCGCACCATGGCCTGCCACAGTTTTGCCTCCTCTCGGCAATGTAGGAGCCTTGCCGGTAGTCGGTGTAGTCACCGTTCCACCGCCCGGTAATGAAGGAGTACCGGCTTCGGTTTTTGTTTTTTGGTTATTTTCCATTAATGGTCCCACGAGTAGCGGAGAAAGGGGTGTCCATCTGTACAGAGATCCGTCGTATACAGATAAGGCTAGCTAATCCGGAGGTCGCCAGGTATCCGGATACTCCGTTCGCGACTGAGCTATTTTTGGAGATACTGGGCCCTCAGCCAGGTTGATCTTCGGCACGGGTCGTATAACTCCTTGATCCAGCCCAGGGGAATGATGGAGTGCTTTGCGAGTTGGGGAGGGGGGGGGAGCATCCTTTGGTTTCAGGACTCATCTGTAGAATTTCTTCTCGAGATTCATTGACCCTACTTAGCCTCTACAACTCGACAAGTTCGATGCTCGCGGTAGAAGTCGCCTTATCCTTGTTCGTTATTTTTCTGGAGGAAAGAGTCATGTCTCATGATCGTGTAATAGCAGACTATGGGATTTTATTACCCACTTTTTTAATAACATTAAAAATTCTATTGGGTACATTCGCAACTAGTTTTTTTAATATTGAACCCTTTAAGGAGTTCCATGAATCTATATTTGATTCTCAGAGCTCGCCAAAGTTCGCGGACTGCCGAATGTGTAATTATTTCCCTAAGATTTTCTATTGGATTAATTTCGACGGCTGATGTGAATCGGTGCATTATCTTGCTGAAAGACATGAGACAGACATCCGCTAAAAATGCAATTTCCGTGTAAATTACAACAATAATACATAGCTATGTACGTTAAGTCAATTTATATACGCTATCTACTTACGGCGTTTTCGAATGGCCGGACAGAAGACTTCTTTTTACACTCCGGACATAAAACTGTTGTACTATCACTTTTTAAGAACCAACATTTCCCTTCTGGTTTTGATTTCAGAGACCAAATCTCTTCTGGATTCTATGTCAAAGTGTACTAATACATAAAAATATGTATTGTATAAACGTCAAATAGTAGTATGTCAGAAGAAGTTTTTAGTGTTACACTGGGATCCGAATCAGCTTTTCTCCGGAGAGAAACCAATCGAAAACGGCATTAGTGGAAATAAAACAGTGTTTAATCATGGACTGTTAAGCGGGATTAGGTCGTTTTTTTTGTCACGAAAGCCCCATACCATTGAACTTCCACCGCTTAAATTTCTCTTCGAGAAAAACCATGGTTCCTTCCCTAGATGGTGCTAATACCCATTTCAGACGTCTGGTTCACCAAGATTAAATTTATTTCCTCACTAAAAATAATTGAAAAAAAAATTGCTTAGATTAAGACATTTTAAATTGGAAAAAAGAATAAATTAACACAATATTAATTAGGGGAGTCTGGGTACACTTGATCCTCATTTTGGTTTTTCGCTCATATCTCTAAAAATAATAGAGTTTTTAGGATAATATTTCATGACTAGCTAATTTTTGTATATTGAACTATGAAATTTATCTATATTTCGTTTATTTTTTATCATTTTCCCAGAAGACTGCAAAAGGATCAAGTGTCCCTTATTTTGGGAGACTTGATCCCTGTATAGGGCTGACTTGACTACAGGGGATCAAGTGTACCCCGTTGCATAATATAAATGAAATAAAACTTTGTTCAATTTGTATATTGTATATCGTGTATACAGTACGTAATCAACCTTATACCTACGTAAGAAAATATTTTCAAAATAGGAACTTTTATAGTAAGAAGTTTAACCATTTATGTTAAGTTTTCGCAAAGGCCTTTTAAAAGTAAACGAGTTTACTCGTTTCCTGTTTGATTTAAAATCTGGTGGATTTTAAATACAACCTGGTATTTTGCAACCGCAGCATATCATCCTTTCCAGGTCACCTAAATTTATGACTATCTATCCTTTTTGCAAATTTTACAAGATAGCCATGTTCTGTTAGAGTCTAAATATGATCAGCATAAGGATGGACACATTGATGTGAAATTCCCAACTACCCAGTCGTTGGAGTTAGGTGGCGTATTGTGTTCATTACCACTTTCATATTCACAACTTGATGAATTATAACGATCTTCATCTTCAGACACATCATAAGTTGATTCTGGCGAAGATGGTAATTCATCTTCATCTGCACTTTTAAATTACGTTTTGCTTTATTATCCTCTCTTTTGGTCGCTTTCTGGGATTTCTTAGTTTTTTTCTCTTTTCTTAGCAACAGGTCTTCCATTAATTTATTCTTCTCCGGTGTGTCAGTCAAAATTTTATACATGGTTTTATGTTCCGGTGCTAGGAAAGTTTTTCTGTTTGGGTCATTAGACGTTGACGATTTATTGGAAGCATTCATCTCAATATCTAGGTCTGGGCTACATGGAGCAGCTTCCTTGGTCTTTATATGAGTTTTTTCTCCCATAGCTCCCAGGTTTCCCTCTGCAAAGTTTATATGTGAAGTTCCTCCAACATCTTCCATGACCTCTTGTGAGCTGCAAGAAATAGATATTGATGGTTCAATAACTTTTGGTACATTATTTTCATAACACATAGTAGAGTCGATGGCTGTGGAGATGCTAATACGAAATTGGGTTCTTCACAGTCTTGTCCTAAATTAATTGAATCATCTGTGCTCTCTATATTCGTTCCAGGTCTGTCCGTCACATATGACGAGAGAAACTCATCATCAGTAAAAATACCATTATTGTATGAAAAAACTGATACTCTGAGTCCACTCTGTATATTTTGGGGAGTGAATGCCTTTGGAAAAGCTTGCCCGAACAACTCCAATATGTCGTATATGGTAATACCTTTCCCAGAATTCTGAGTCATCCAGTTGTCGCAAGCACTGTTGGAATAAGCTTTCAGTGGCCCATACACAGTTCTGTATAACGGCTGTGCCTTATGCGAAGTGTAGGGAGGAATTGTTCGAAGATGTATACCATTTTCCTTGGAATAATTTAAGGATTTGATACTAATGTGACTATCATGGTTATCCATAATTATCAACATCGGGCAGTCCAATGAACATTTGTTGTATTTTTTAAAATATTTTAAGAAATTCACAAAATTTTCAGCTGTCATCCAACCAAAAGAGAACGTGGTTCCATCTGTGCCTTTAGGTGCACCTTTCAGCATACGATCTTGTCAATTTTTGCGTGTCAATTTTTGATTATTACTTTTATTATTCTTGTTTATGTTACAAAATTGAATTTACAAAGATCGATTAGCATGGCATTGCCGTCTGCCTGATTGACATTAAATTAAACATTTAATAACAAAAAATTTTAAAGTGTACATATTGTGATATCCTGAAAATGTACATATTTAATTAATTTTTGATCGTACAGCATTAAAAGTTCTCATTTATGATTTTGTCTCGATAAGTTATGGCTGATTTATAATAGGAAACAAATTTTTTAACATTGTTTACACAATTGAGGAGTGCTATAGTGTCTTCTTTCGATTTCGTGTCGCTACCTAAAAAGTATCTTCGTATTTCCTTAGGAATAGGGCATCTGCCAATGAAATTAATAACAACTTTCCTCTCTGATAGATTACAAAGGCTGCAGTAGGTCAGGACGATGCGGGATATAGTTAAGACGTATTAGTTCTCCTCTCATTTCAAATAGGGGCGATATTATTTCTTTACTGTTGTTATTGTTGAAATAGTTCTTATCATAGCACCTCACTTCCAGTCCTATGTACGAAGTCGAATTCTATTCCGCAATACGTTGCCAGCTTCTCTAAATGTTTATACCACAGGGTTCTCCTTTCAATTGTCCTCCTTGCTATGATTTTTGGAAGTCTGTCGTCAGACATCTCTAGAACTTTAATAAGGTAATCCGCATGTAGTTTCAGTGTTTTAACGAATAGTGGATATAAACCTGTTTCAATGTTTATCATATAATTGGGCGTTGTACTCGGTAGACTAAAGATTCTTTTTATGAAATATCTTAACAATTTCTCAACGGTTACGTACTGGATGTGTCCCCAAGATTGTGCTGCATACATCATTACTGACTCAGCTACAGCTTGGAACACTTTATATTTCACACAATGGTTGCATCTATGGCACTTTTGGCTTTTATTAGTCTGTCTTTTAAGTGAAGTTCCATATTTAAATTAGAAGTAATAATTACTCCAAGATACCTGATTTGTTTCACCGTTTTGATGGGCTTAAACGTTAAAATGCCAGTTCTCGTTTCCACATAATCGGCCTCCAGATCCCTTTTTAAAAATCATAATTTTTGATTTTTCGAGGTTTACCGTAAAATTCCATAATTGGCAGTAGAAATCCAGACGATTAATCATAAGTTGAAGGGATTCTGGTGATTATGCAAAAATTACCACATCATCTGCGAACAAAAGAGCCTTTATTAACACTCCAGCAATCTCAGTTTCTCCTGAAAGGAAGTCTACAAGGTCATCTATGTATATTGCGAAGAGATTCGGGCTAAGTGCACAACCTTGTCGATTCCGCTCGAGGGACCTTCCCAAACTTGTGGCTTATTCCGGCGTTGTATAACTTAAAAATTAGAGCTCTTCGATCGATATTATCAAACGCTGCCTTGAAATCAACGAAAAAAGCAAATAATTTTTTTCTTCTTTTTGTGTTCTATGATAGACAGTGCAATGCAGTACGAAGATGTTGTCTACCGTTAAACAGCCTTCTCGAAATCCTGCTTGGTATTCTTTGATCAGTTTATTGTTATCAATCCAATTTGGCATGCTATTATTTAGAAGTCTTGTGAATACCTTATACGATGAATTGAGAAAGGACATTGATCGGTAATTTGTTGGATCTGTTATATTGCCTTTTTTATGAATAGGAAATATAACAGCTTCTTTAAAATCTTGCGGTATATTACCCGTTTCCAATATTTGATTAAATATGGTTGTTATTTTTCCGATGAAGTTGGCAGATGCATATTTAAGGAATTCCATGGCAATCCTATCTGTCCCTGGTGACTTTCCGTCCTTAAGCTTTATTAACACCTTCCAAACTTCATCCTGTGTTATAGGCGCGTCTAGTTTCTCATTGGCGATGAAAGGTGCTGCGTAATGAATGTGAGGTCTATTCACTACAGGGTTTAAAAGTGTTCGGAAATATTTCGTCAATGTATTCGCATTCAATTGCGCCCCAAATTGGGACGTTTTGCCGTTGAACTTTATTACCGCCGTCCAAAATTTTTTCGTATTCTTGCCACAAGTTAGTTTGAGAGCTTCGTTTTCGAAATAAACTTTCTTTTCTTTTGTTTAAAGGTTTTGTTTACTCATATATATAGTCTTTTATAATAACAATTGCCAAGTTTTCGGAAAACCTTGAGCCATCCGAACGACTTTTCATTCGACTTTGCATTCGTTTTGCATCTCTCCTTTGGTTTTGAACTTTTTCTTTGAACATACATGCAGGGTGGGAACGATCTTTTGATCAGATCTACAATTCCTCCAATGCTGCAATGAATGTCTGTGTTTAGGTGTAAATCAAGATTGTGTCTGTAATTAATGGTATTTGACTCTCTCCATAACAATTTAGGATGTAAAAGCTGAATAAACCTTTGCGAATATAGGCATATGGTCTGAATACGGCTCACACGGTATTTTGAACTCATTTATTAAAGATATCCATTCATCTCCTATTAAACAGTAGTCCACTACCTAACAGCCTTGTTGTCCTATAAAAGTGTATTCCCCCTTTGAATCTAACCCACTCACTCTATTCATAATACGGAAACCCATTGAATCACACAGTTCCAGTAATTTCATCCCCCTTAAATTTTTAGTGATATCTTTGGATTTCCTCACTTTCCCTGCGAATTTGTTTTCTCTTCCCTCCTCCTCTCCTACTCTTGCATTCAAATAACCGATAATCATTATATTTTCGTAAATACTGTGTAGATCACATTGTACACCAGAATCCCTTTCCCAATGATAACAATTAATATATAATGGCAGTGTAATTAGTTTAGTTGAACCCAGGTTGATTTTTAAAAGTTTCGAAATCACAAAATATGTTGTTAATATTTTTATTGTACCCGAAGAAACATCCGCCACTAGCTGTTCCTTTCGTACTTTGTTTCAAAGCAGGTATGCAAATAAATTCGAATTTTTTAAAAGATCTAAAATACTGTTTTAAATTTTCTTTGTCTAAAAAGGTTTCGTTGTACTTCTCAGTATCAAAACTATTTACCAATTCGTAAACTTTTTCGTAAATTGACTTATTACTGAGACCTGAGTATTTTTATTCTTTCCAGTTCTACATATTTGCTTTGAGTCCCTTAGTAGCTACTACCTTCTTCGGACTGTGGTTAACCTCGTCTCGTCAATATTCCAAATGGCCTCTGGTCCAAAATTGTATCTAACTAAGAGCGAGCGCAGATTTTCAAAAAACATCGAAATGTTGTTGCGGATGAAACTCGTTGACCTGCTGAGACTGGTGGGTTCAAGTATTCGCAAAGGTAAATTCGCATTTCTGCGCATGAAGCTGTAGAACCATTCTGACTTGGCAATATTGATGGTCCATTTTCGTATTTTATCTGTTGGTTTATTATTTTGGACAGCGTATTCATATGCCAGAATCCGTACGCACATCGAGGTGGCTTTTCCAAGTATTTAGCTAACGCAACCTCTTCTTCGTCCCTAAAACTTTGAGACTGTCTATAGTTCTGTTCATAGGCTATGTCATCTTCCTGTTCTCTTTGTCTTCTCGCGTATCTTTTTAAAGTCATAAGAGGCGTATCAAAAGATTTAGCGGTACCTTTTAAGCTGTTGCCATCCACCAAACTTTTGACCGCGGCTTTTAGCTTTTTTTATCAATGGATTTACGTATTTTAGATCCTTCCTTTGTCTTGTAGGTTCTTGGAATTTTGATATACTCGTAAATGTAAAAAAAAAACAAAGAAAAATCTAAGAAATATCTTTAACATAAAGAACGGGACTTTTGATCCCGGTATCAAGTGTACCCAGGACTGTGTTTTACAAAAAAAAAAAACCCATTGTAGTCAAAACAATTACGTTAATGCAAAGAAAACATTTTTACTCACGCTTTAATAAACCACTTTGCAATGGTTTTAGGTTTAATCCGTAGGTTGTGAACATTTATATCTCAAAATAACTATCAACGTATTCTCAAAAAAAGATATTGGCGCGTCAAAAATAAAAACTCACGACTGTTCTGAAGTTGTCAATTGTAAACTGTCAAAATCACATTTGGACATTGACAACGAGTGACAAAACTTTAGTGTTGCCAGTATTGTTATTAAAAATAATATGTGAATTTAGATTAATGACTGGGGATCCAGTCTCCCGGGGGATCAAGTGTACCCAGTCTCTCCTACGGTTTCCAATTACAATCCATGTTCTTACATGGAATGTGGGCTGTTGTTAGACATGCAGCAGGCATCATTTTGCTTCAAACGCATTCTCCGCTATGTTCTATAGTACAGGAAATTGTCGAAACCGTAATATCTAAATCGAATTCATTCGGAATTTCCGACAAAGAACTCACCAAATTAGACGAAGCGTTTTTTACTTGCCTGTGATCGCAATGCGTCAGATTCTGCAGATGCCCAGGTGGGATTATCGTCCCATTAAACTGCGAATGACACAGTCCGATCTTGCTAATTGCTTCGCTATTCTCTAAATCGCAAACCAGTCTCGCGAAAAGCCAGAATTTTTCCCTTTTCGCGGCATTATTGTTTGTCAAACCACAATAAAAAACTGAATAAAACTGGAGGGAAACTGCAGTCTTTATATAGTGCGTTTACACTGCCACAAGCTAGGTAAAACCGTTTTTTTAGTACTGAAAATTCGAAAAGAAAATAACGTGGATCAATTACTTGATTAATGATTCCATAAAATAAAAAATTTATAAGGAAACTGTATAATTTAGAGTTTCCTGTAAAAGGCCTTTGATAGGGTGCGTTTATAAATCTGCAAGCACTGTATTTGGCATTACAATCTCTAATTTCAATAACAATGAATTCAATACCAGGTCCGCCTGGTATGATATTAGATTTAATATATGACCTGTAATAAATTGCTAATCTGCCATCAGTGATTCTATTTTTCTAAAAATATTAAATTTCAGTGTATATATATATGTATATATATACTATATCAGATATATCTGGCTTAAAACACGTTTCACTAGCACGTAAAACATCAACTCAAGAATTTGAAAATATATATTTTAATAGTCTAATTTGTAATTGTTTAAAGTACGGGCCTTTAGATAAGAAACTCAGAGTTCATTACAACGATTAAAAATAATATTTATTATATTGTAAATTGATTTTTCAACCACATTGTCGATTTCATTAAAATAATTTAAGCTATTTGTTACATAATTATAATATATATTTCATTTTTTAATAAATAGTACTTTACTGAGTTTGTAATAATTATTGCAACTGAATTTTTATATAACCACTAAATTCTAATGTAAACAAGCAAACGTAACGTAAGGCTACGATTTTGCTATTGTATGACACTTAATATTGTAGTTGAAATATGCAAGTGATTTCCGGACCAATAAACTTTCTCTATGCTGTAACTATTTAAGAAGAAAAGACGTGTTTTTTATATATATATATATTTTTTATATATTTTTATATATATATATTTTATATATATAGAGATAATTAAGAGACTACACACGGCATTAAACATTTAAAAGAGAGAAAATTAATAAAAAAGTGCAAGTGCAAAGTGCAAGTGCACAAAATATATATATAGATATATACATATATAAAACAAAGTGCATACACAGATTCCCTCGCGGTTGGTGTCTTGCCCCTTGTCTTTCTCCTTTTTAAACTTTAAATATTCTTTCGGTGGTTGTGCATGAATCGCATTTCCCGCAACGTGTAAAAATTAATTATCAACTTTAACCTCAACTGTCACCAGGTGGGCAAAGCTGACCAAAAGTCGTAAGTTTCTAAAACAAAATATTTAACTAATATCATTTAATAACAACTGTATCTAATAAAATTTAATAAATGCTTGATACTACACACATATTGGTTTATAATTAATTAATTTTTAAATAAAAACCTTTAAAAATGTCGAAATTGTCCACGGGTTCAAAGGTGTTCTAGAGCAGATTCTTCGTGACCACTCCAACTTCAAAAAGACTGGAGTATCACGTCGTATAGCCAGCTATCTATCAGGTCGTCTTCTTATTCTAGAAGGGAACTTCAAAATCGCTCTTTCAAACGAAGATTCGACGAGGAGAAGTTAAAGAAGGTCTGAAAGAGGAATATTTTGATGAAATTTTTGATCTGTTACAGGAAACGTATTTCACTTACCGAGGGGAATTGGTCGATGCTATTGACAATGCTACGTCAGCATCTAAGGAGAAGAATGTGTTAAGTGAAACCGCAGGTGCTTCTTGCAATGACCTTTCGTTACCTCAAATTCAAATCCCGCAGTTCGAGGGTTCGTACACAAAATGGCCACACAAATAAGAAGCTGGATGAAATTCAAAAGCTTCACTATTTAAAATCTTCTCTTGTGAGTGAAGCTGATCGTTTGTTGCAGCATCCAGGGTTTAAAGTTAGCTGATCCACAATTCGACAAGCCTCCGACTATTGATATTCTCCTGGGAGCCGACGTTTACTCTGAATTTATTTTAGGATCCATTATACGCGGTGATGATGAAAGATCGCCAATCGCACATGAATCAGAGTTAGGTTGGCTTATCCTTGGGAAGGTTATTTCACAAAATAAAGAACCTGTCCGTAGCTTCTTACAGGTTCTCGATAACGACACTCAGCTGCGAAGGTCCTGGAAACTGGAGGAGTTGCCTTTCAACACTAAGGAAACTGCGGAAGAGAAAACTTCTGAAAAGAATCAACGCAATAATAAGATTGACTGATGGTCGATATAAGGTATCGTTACCATTTAAAACCGGATGTAAGTCTGGGTTTGGTGCCTTGAAGTTAGGTGCCTTACGTAGGTTTCATCAACTGGAAGGAAGCACAAGGAGAATTCCCAGTGTAGGTTGACAAAAAGAATACCTTACTGGATACACCACACCACTTTTTTATTCTTCACCAAGCGGTATTCAAGAAGTCAAACAAAACCACAAAGCTTCGTCGCAATCTTGCATACTACAAACGTTTTTTTGTACGAAACTGCCGGGCAAAAGCTGGAAAAAGAGACAGAGGTCCATTAAATGTATATGCAATCGGCAAAGGACACACACTTTAAAACAATTCACAATCAAAGGCATTTCTTTTCCTTTAAAAGGATTTATTTCATAAAAAGAAATACAAATAATTACAAATTAATACTAAATTCTTATCCTAGATTTCCCTACGCAACACAACACACATACATACAGTCCACTCTATGGCACACACAAAGCGTTCATCCCGGTCAACGTTGCGGAGTTCCGAAATTCTAAAATGCCGACGGGAATTGGAGAATCAAAACTCCGACGGCATTTGAAGCTTCTTAGTGAACACTCAACGTTATCCACAGAAAACACATCACATACCGGACAACGTTACAGAGTTCCAAAATGCCGACGGGAATTGGAGAATCAAAACTGCGACGGCATTGGCAGACTCAGTAACACTAACAACGTTGTCCACTCATAACACAACGCAACACTTTAACAGGTATCCCTTTTTTAAAACATTTCAACATAAAACACTCAAATGTAATAATAATCTTATCATAAATAATAATAATAAATATGTAAATATATAGTAAGGCGGATTATTGGCCTTTACTTAAAAATGTAAACACCACACACACGAAGACAGCTAATTCGGCCATCATTAAAACACAAACTGTTCGCGAAAATTTCGTCGCACATCATCGAACTGCTCAACCAAAAAATGCGTACGCGGAAAACAGTTATTGTACAAATAACACCACAAATTGTACCGAATTTGTTGGGAAAATATTTTTAATGAACTTTTTAATTTTTTTCCATTTTCCCAATTCTTTTTTTTTTCTTTTATTTTTTTTTTGCACTTGCACAAAAATATCACTTTCGCGAAAACAATAACAAGCAATCGATGTATGTACAATATATCAATATGTACACACGCACGTATATACGATTGTGTACTCGCGCCGGTGTACACAAATCAAAACGAAATCGAATTTCCCGAAGGAGAGCAGAGAAAAAATACTTATCTTTTATTATCAATAAAACTGAAAATTAGGGTGAAAATCAATAAAAGAAAATTAACCTAAAAAAAAAATCGAACAACACTCGCGACGCACAATGACCCAGTTTTGGTCAACCATCAAAACAAACTATTGCAAAACGAAGCAAATGACACATATTTCATCTCCCTTTGTTGCCCGTTTGTTATGTCGTCATCCTTGTCACCTACACAACTCAGAAAAGAAGTACAACATACTCCAACTTCAATTGGGTACAGTAAGATACATGATCGAGGACACATGCGGAAGAAAATCGTCCACCAGGCGGGAGCATTATAATATATATTACATTTTTTAATATATAGTACTGTACAATGTTGGACTATTTCAAATTAAAAATGGTCTTCAGCAAGGCGCCGTCAATTCGTCGATTCTATTTAACATTTATACAAGCGACTTGATAGGTTCACTTCCCCATACTATTGCGTACGCAGACGATTTGATAGCGTACAGAACAGGTAAAAAATCGAGGTCATTAATACTCTCTTACAGTGTGACTTCGATAAGATAAGACGATTTTGCGATTACTGGAAGTTGAAAATCAACTTTCAGAAGTCGGAAACCAATCTCTTTAGGACGCCGTTGTCTGGAGATTTTAGGGATACCAGAAAAAATTGGCGAAAGTTCTCTATCATTGGACAATACGGACAACCTCTTGCCTGTCGAAATGTAGTCAGATACCTTGGAATCTGGCTAGATCAGTTTCTGTATTTTGGCAAAAATGTAGATGCTGCTCTGGCCAGAGCTAAAGGTGCTTTTGCCCTTACAAAGAGACTGTTTTATAGCAGCCAACTCGATGCGAGGGTAAAGGTAATCTGCTACATGGCCCTTATCAGGCCCATGCTGGTATTTGGTTGTCCCGTGTGGTTCAATGTATGAGCAAGCTTAATGGAAAAGATTCGGGTGTTTGAGAGGGCTTGCCTTAGGGCTTGAATTCGCTTGTACAGAACACCAGAGTCGGAGTACAAGAAATTTTATCCTAATGAGCTCCTTTACAACAGGGCGAACCTAATACGAGTGGACAACTTCGTAATTAAGCTGACTCGAAGGCACATTGCAAGAGCAATGACCTCGACGAATAACCTGATATCTGATCTACCTAGATCAGATAGGGTTGATCCAGGATAGATCAGCGGTGCCGTTAATCTTCCATGTCGCTCGGACAGCTGGGGACAGGCGACTCAACTACAACAGAGACGTCGCACACGGCAGTGTGGATCGCCTCAGGTTCAGTAGGGCGATGGGGAATCGCGATAAGGGGGATGTCGTTCGGCACCACCAGCATTTCTGGTGGTTGAATGATGGGGAAGATGTTTCGTCGTCGTTTTCGTCAATTACAGACCAGCCTCACTAATGAGGCAGAGCTGACCAATCCGTTTTCTCTGTGAATAGCGATGGCCAGCTTACATAGGTTTAGGTTAGAATTTAAGAAACATATTCATATATCAGTGTATACAAAGGTGTATACTGATATATGTATATGATTGTGTATAATGTCTATGTGTGTATTGTGAATTTAGGTTAGGTAGGCTATGGTTTATTTTAAGTTAGATACTAAGTTTTTTTTAAAAAGTAAAAAATTATGTCCATATCCTAAGTTTTTCTTAAAAAAAATTTTTTCTTAGCCCTAAGTATTCAAAATAAATAGTTCTAAGTAAAATGTAAATAAAGTCGAAAGACATAGTTATAAAAATTAAGAGTAACTTAAAGCGCCTGTGTAGGGCCAGTAAGTTAGCATAAGATTTTTAAGTAATTGTAAGCTAGCATTTAAGCATTTTTTGTTAGAATGTAAGAATTAGTGTTAAGAAAATAAAATGCATTTAAAACTGAAACTGAAACTTCGACCCTTGCTAGCTGCACACCTTATGCACTTTTTGCACCAATTCTCGACATCGTGTTTAGCGCTTAGCCAATAGAAACGTTCCCTTACTTTTTCCAACGTCTTGTTTATTCCCAAATGGCCTCCTGAGATTCCGTCATGTATTTCATGGAGTACTTGGCTAACCCTGGACCGTGGCACTATTAGCTGCATAAGAGATGTTGTCCCATCTGCACTTTCCCATTTTCTCTTCAGCAATCCATCTTGCACAAAAAGCGAGTCCCACTGTGCCCAGTATGCCTTCACAGTTTGGCTCCGATCTGATATCTGCTGCCAGCTTGGTCTTTCCTTGTGTTCCTTCCAGGCCAATATTGGTTCGATGTCATTGTCTGCCTGTTGGGAGGAACGGATTTCTATACTCCAACCCTCTATTGGCTCAGTTCTGATCATTTGGATAGTTGCCTGTTCTTTCTCTTCTTTACGGTTGTTCGTTCGCATTTTACTCCGCAGGGTCTACGAGAGAGAGCATCAGCAGCATTTGAGTGGCCTGTTCCCTTGTGGTGTTGCACTTCAAAGTCGTAGCCCTGCAACTGCTCGATCCATCTTGCAACTTGGCCTTCAGGGTTCTTAAATTAGAGTAGCCATTTCAGAGCTGCGTGGTCTGTCCGGAGAATGAACTTTTGTCCGTAGAGGTACTTATGGAAATGCTTCGTAGCCAGAATTAAAGCCAGAAGCTCGCGCCGGGTTACACAGTAGTTCCGTTCAGGTCTGGAGAGTACTTTGCTGTAATATGCGACCACTTTCTCTTGACCGTCATGAACTTGGGAGATCACAGCTGCGACCCCAACATTCCTAGCGTCTGCGTCCACGATGAACATTTTTCCGGGCGTGGAGTAACCCAAGATGGGGGCATTGCACAGCTGCCGCTTCAGTTCTTGAAATGCTTTTTCGCATTCTCCAGACTACCTGAACTGTCAACCTTTTTCCGTAAGTTGATGCAGGCTCTTTGCAATTCCAGTAAAATCCTTTACGAACCTTCTGTAATACGTGGCGAGTCCCAAGAAGCTTCTCAGTTGCTGTTTATCTTTTGGAGAAGGCCAACTTTTCACGGCTTCGATTTTGTCAAGATCCATTCTTACACCTTCCGTTGAGCTTTAAATGAGCACTTCGCAGCCTCTCAAACATTTCTTTTAGATATTCGCGGTGCTCCTCGAACGTCTTACCTATGGCGATAACGTCGTCCAAATGTACTAGGCAGATTTTCCAGGTGAGTCCTTGCAATGTTCATTCCATTTGGTGGCCGGAGCGTTGCACAGTCCAAACGACATCACTGCAAACTGTCAAAGACCGCTTCCTGTGGTGAAGGCAGTTTTCTCACGATCCATACGATTTATCTCTACCTGCCAGTAACCGCTCTTCAAGTCAAGTGTTGAAAACCCTTTCGCTCCAGAAAGCATATCCAAAGTGTCATCGAATCTCGGAAGTGGGTAGCTGTGTTTCTGCTCGTTGCTGCGTTCGGCCTTGCAATTGGACCTTGTAGACCTCTTGCATGTGGCTGTCCCCAAACCGTTTCTCGATAGCCTGTACTAAAGTCACATAATCTTTATGCTTTTCGATGTCTACTGTTTGCAAAAATTCAGCTGCAGGACCGTGAGAGACCATTATTAGGGCAAAGCACTTTTCCTCATTTTTCCAGTCGTTTGCACAGGCAGCCATTTCAAACTATGAGGTCTAGCCATCGAATGAGGGACCGCTTTGGACCGCTTAAAGAACATTTTCGCTATTTCTGTCTGCGCACAGTGTCGAGCTCTTTTGCCAATTGCTCAACTTTGCTGTCCATTTGTTCGAATTTTTCGCCTACATTCTTCTCTGTTCTTTCAAATTTGTTATCGATTTCTTCGAACTTTTGGTGTAGAACGTTATTTTGTTCTTCCAGTTTTTGTTCTAGACTATTCTTTTGTTCGTTGAATTTTTGCTCAATGCTGTTCTTCTGCTCGTCCATTTTTTGTTCCAGACTCTTCTTCTGTTCTTCCATATTTTTCTTTTGTTCGTCCATTTTTAATAAAAGGAGTTGCATCATCGCAGCCATGTCATTGCCGGTACTTGTCTGTTCATCCTCGTCAACATCAGAGGAGTATGCATCAGGATCATGTCTCTTATGTTCTTCTGGTTTTCGAGTATCGACATCTTCTGCTCTGTAAATCTAGATGTCGCTGCTCACATTTAAGTGGTTATCACAGTACTTTACTGAGTTGGTAATAACTATTGTAACTGAGCTACAAATGAATTTGAATATAACTACTAAATTCTAATGTAAACAAGCAAACGTAACGTAAGGTTACGATTTCGCTATTGTATGACACTTAATATTTTAGTTGAAATATGGAAGTGATCTCCGGACCAATAAACTTTCTCTTTGCTGTAACTATTGACACCCCAACACTATTCATAACCAATGAAAAAACAGCACACATATTTTTCAATTCATTGTAGTAAAGAGGGGACCATTCAACATATTGAAGGTAATGCGTCTGGTATAGATAATTTGTTAATACTTGATAAAATTATGAACAGTATGGTATACTTGGATATACTCAAAAACAATTTGATCATTGATGAACAAGTGTCATTCTAGACATTTCTACGATCCTACGATTCTAACGGCCTTAACTGTAAACGGGGAACTGATTTACCACGCACCCCAACAACTTCATTCTCCACCCCAGTCGCCTGATCTCAACCCCACATAGAAATCATAAAATTTGTAACAAAAAAGATCTATAGCATCCTTAACTCTGTAGTGGTCGCAAATTCTAACAGAAGTAACTCAAAACCTAGTTAATTCAACGTCATTTTTGAAACAGGTGAACCAACTCAATACTAAATTTGCAAAGAAGTTATTATATTAAAATTAGAATTTTATGTGTACATATACTTCTATATTTATTATAAATTATTAATTTTACGCACGCTGCACGATAGTTTTTGATTTTTATTTATAACATCTTCAATTTCTTTTAACGCGCCCAATCCTTCCATTACTATATAGAAAAGTCTGTATAAATTTGTAATCTTCTGCTGTTATCCATTTTTTTACTCAGATAAACAGAAACAAGGAGAGTTTGATTAGATCTGTTCGCGTACTGACCATAACTACGAAAATCTACCAAAAACAGTCCAAAATCTATTCGCGTACTCATATTTTTCATTTCCCCTCTTTTGTCGATTTTAGTCCTAACTGTTTCTTTTATGTGAAGATTTGAATAGAAGACTAATTACTAATTAAAACTTCAAATGGAAAATTGTTTTTAGAAAGTGTTTACAAACAAAATCATTATATTAAGAGCAGGCAAATGAAATGAAAGAGCTTCTGATACACCTTCTGGCATCTACAAATGGCATATAGATGGACAATAAGCTTAAGCAATTTTCCTCCAGAAGTTGAAGATTTTGAATAAAAAACTGTTTTTTTTTTTGAAAATACAGGCAGTAAAGGTAGAGACATTTGTCTCTACAAAACAGTCTCAAGTCCGTTCCCGTATTTTTTAAAAAAATTTCTCTCTGAATGAGAATTTTATTCCCACTCCTACGAAATTGAGAGTTTTTATATAATCTTTTGATTTATCTGATAGATATCTATCCAGGCAAAAGCATTGTGGTTATCGTTTGGCATTTCCAAAACATAGAGAATAATTTCGTTCAGATATGATATTAGCTTATGTTTCCCAATGATGATTATAGTTGAGCCTTGAGAACGCTCTACCGTAAGTTTGCTTATGTTTTCAAAAGTTAACGAAAACTTAACGAAGCGACGCCAGGCTTATTATGTGTTGGCTCATAAGTTTCTGATTAACTGTAAGTTTGCATACATATGTGGGGGAATGTTGATTATATCTCTCATTTTAGTGGTGTATTCAAACGCGTTTTTCGATATTTTCTTGATCAGTGTCTCTTTATTAATGATCTATCATAATTCTTATGCGGCTATGCCCCTAATGCTACCGCTAACTAAATTTGGTATCGAGATATGTTTTATTCCTACACAAGCACATGCGGTGACATGCCAATCAGCGTGTAAACAATTTGACAAATTATTAAGTTAACTCAAGTACTGTGTTTTTTTGCACGCATGTTAGCGATTACCACAAAAAAAGGCCCACCTCCGCTTAAAAGTTCACCATAAAGACTTGGTAGCATAGACATATCTGTGACGGCGGTTGGTGAATAAATTTAATTTCTTTTGAAAAAATTTTGTTGGCAAATGTTTAACATTACAGAAAATTCATTTGACAGTTAATCGCAAACGAAGAAAATAGGATTTGGAAACAGCGTATGACCTACGGCGTTTTTGATTGATTTTCCTCCGGAGATAAGGCGATTCGGATTCCAATTGAACACTAAAAACTTCTTCTGAAACCATACTATGTGACCTTTATACATATTTATTTGGGTTAGTACACTTGACATAGACCCCAGGAGAGAAATTTTGCTTCTGAAACAAAACAGCAGTTTTATGTTATGTTTTCGCTACGGAGTTCAAAAACCAGCCAGTCGAAAGCGCTATTAGCGTACATCGCCATGTTATTGGTGTAGTTTACACGCAAAACACTTTGTTAGCGGGTAGCGGCTGTGTAAAAAGAAACGGCTATAGATGGCAAACTCTACTAATTCTTTTGCAAACCCTTAAACTTGGCAGACACACGGTGAGTGAATTACCAACACATTGTAATGGGTGATCAGATAGCAATGATAGTTTTTAAAATCGTTATGTTTCAGCAGCTGTCAAAGTTACCAACGACATCCAGCTGTCAGAATATTCAGTAAGGATTGGCATTTCATCATGCATTGTTTTACAATGCCAAAAGTGAGAAAATTATTAAAAAATACTATCGAAATTCCGACTCAGTTGTAAATACGCAACGTGAATTTCGTCGCGAGGTCGTTCATAATCATGTATTCAGTGTACAGGCTATTCGTTGCAACGTGAAAAGTTTGAGCGTGAGAACACTTAAGCCATCAGCCAGACAGAGATTGGTGTGAAATGAAGAAAACATAGCCGCCGTAGCGGCCAAAATCAAAGAAGATCCAGCAATGTCTATTCGCCGCCAATCAGCTGAATTTAGCATCGCCAGAGAGTCAACCCGGCTTATTTTGCGCTTGGATTTGGGCCCACATCAATATAGGATTGTGCTGAGGCAAGAATTGAAGCTGGACGACCATACACAGCGCCATGAGTTCGCTAATTGGTCGCTGGAAATGTTGGCCGGAGATCCGGATTTTGGCCAGAAAATCATCTTCTGAGACGAGGTTAATTTTTGGCTCAGCGGCTATGTCAACAAGCAAAATTGCCATTATTAGAACGAATACAATCCACAAGCGTTCGTCCATCAATGCGTCCACAAAGATTGACTGTTTGGTGCGGTTTATAGCATGGCGGCGTCTTCGGACTTTATTTCCTTTGAAAAGAGGAAGGAGACACCGTTAACGGGTTTTACGTAAAATGGAAGGAAATTTGAATTTGATAACTATTCATACGTTTTCACAAAAAGGGTGAAACGGTTAATAATAAAGGGTCCAGTCTAAAGTGGGTTTTGGATTTTCAATATCTGGATTGTTTGCCTTTTATGTCAGTCATAGAAAAAATAACTTAGATGGTAAACTTTCCACATATTGGAAACCAAATCAGGTTATCGACTGATTGCTTCTATCCGAATGAACGTAGCCTTGAATATGTGTGAATTGTCAACAATGTCAAAATTCGAGAAATTTTAGGAATGACGTCCTCCCTATGAAAATGACGCGGTGAATTCTAATTTTGACATCTCTCATGTTTACATTTGATTTACAATAAAATAATAATGTTGGATAATAATTCTCTTTATTATATTTTCTTATTTAAAGAAGAAACATCAAGACATCTGGAACAAGAAGAAATAATTTTCTACAAAATGCTGCTCCCACAAACAGATTGCCTTTATGTGGATGTGGCAAAATATTTGAAATAGTTTGTTTACATTTTCTTGTGAGTAATTAAAAACTGTTTAATTTCAAAATAATTTATTCTACTCCTAATAATAATAATAAATGTAGGAACTATAATATTTTATTTAAGACAAAAAGTGGTACAATACATTTAATACACAAAAATGTTAAATAACGATTCACGACCTCCAACCATCTGTAAGGTGAACTCTCGAGTGCCCCATTCCATCGTCAGTCCTCTTTTATATTTGTTCTTTATGTCCCATCCGTCCGAACGTTGTCCCATTAATCCCTCCAGCTCCAAATGCCTATGGCACTTAGTATTTTGTGCCACGTCCATAATTTCAGGGCCAACGTAAACAAGACCCATCCAACGAGTGCCCCAATTACACAAGCTAATAACTTTAGCGGATGCATTGTATTAAAAGACAACATTACTCATGTCACTATGGCTTTTATGCTTCCCAATATAGGTCATCACAAAATTCATTCATGACGAATGCAACAATGTTCTCCTCGTAATTCAATGAGAGTAAACAAACCTGAAAGTAAACAAACTCCGATTTTATGGGTCAACAAACGAACGAATGGACAGCTCGTGGTGTTATTTAATTACAATCGACTATCGTCGATTATGAATCATTGATAGATTTTATTACATCAGCATTATTATACTTCGATTGTCGACTGTCGCGAATCATGGTTTTAATATTATAAACATCAGCATTCCTACATTCGGCCATCCTGGTATTCGACTGCCCTCAGTCGGATCTTTCTTTGTCGTCATCTACTGTATCACTCAATTCATCTTCATCGTTATATCTCACCCACGGCTTCATGTAGTCGACTGATGTACTGGTCACGTTCGGTCCTTCGTGCTGACCCACCTTTCTTACTTCGTAACGTTCATTCCGCTTCACCTTGGTCACCTCGTAGGGACCCAAATATTCAGCCATAGCTTTAATCCAGTTCCAAATTGTGTTCGCTTTATAGCTACCAGTTCGCCAACCTGATACTTGCCAGCCTCTTTCCGCTTCTTGTTATAACTGCGTTGATTCTCTATCTGGACCTTCAGTATTTCTTCTCTTGCCCTCTTTCGCATTTCGTCTCTAGTAGTTTTGAAGTCGTCTAACACTGCTTCTTCCAGAAGACTTTTCATATCCGGATCTTCTTTTGTTCGTATAATGGTTCCGAACATCAGCTGTAATGGGCTCCTCTTCGTGCTCCTTGAAACCGTTGAATTTATAGTTCTCTGCACTTGGCTCACATGCTGATACCATTTGGTTGGGTCTTCTGCGGTTAACCTTGACAGCACACCGATGATGATTCTATTCATCCTTTCAACCTGGCCGTTGCCGCGTGGTACTCCGGTAGTTGTCATTATGTGTTGAACGTTCCTTTGGTCACAGTAGTCCTTGAAAGCATTTGCTGTAAATGCTGCACCTCTGTCCGAAATTAACCGAGTTGGGTTCCCAAATATCTCACTCTGCGCTTCCAGTTTCTTGATCACTTCTTCGCATTTCGTTGTCTTGACCGGATACAGCCAGGTGAACTTTGTGAAAGCGTCTACAACTACGAAGAGATAATTATAGAATTTATTCGTGGATGGTAGTGGACCTAAGTGGTCAACATGGAATGTGTGGAGAGGGACGTCACTTTTCTCGATCGGATGCAGAAATCCCTCCATTCGTCCACCCTTCTTTGCCATCAGTATGCAGGGTACACAGTTAGCGATGACCTCCTCGGTACATTTCTTAAGCTTAGGTATGTGGTAGTCCTGCTTTATTACCGCTTCGACCTTCCGCAAACTCATATGTCCTTGCTCATGAGTGCTCCTGACGATCTCCCTCTGCATAGATTTTGGTACCACTAACAAGTGTGCGCCCTCTTCAAATTTATATAGTAGTCCAGCTCTCACTTCATAATCTTTGTAGGCGCCTGTTGCTGCAATTATATTGAAAATAAGTTGACAATACTCATCTTTTGATTGTGAGGCTTTTATCCAGTATATGAGACCATCTTCAATCCTCATTACTGGATACCTGCTCAACGCGTCCACGTGTCTCATCGCAGTCCCTGCTCGATGAACGACTTTCATTGAGTATTCTTGCAGCATTATGGCCCATCGGGCCACCCTCGGGCACAAATCCTTCTTTGTCATCGTGACTTGAAACGCCTTGCAATCGGTTACCACCGTAAACTGGATTCCGAGTAGATACACACGCAGCTTCTTAAGGCATTTCATGATGGCTAACACCTCCAGTTCGTAACTTGTATAGTTCTTCTCCGATGCTGCTGTCTTAAAACTTAAATAAAATGTCGGATGGAACTCACCGTCATCATGCCTCTGCAGCAGGCTGCCACCATATCCGATCATACTCGCATCTGTGTGTAGTTCAGTTGTTAACGCTGGGTTAAATAACTTCAACACTGGTTCGTCGCATAGATGCGCCTTCAGTGTCTCAACTGCAGCAATTTGTTCTTGGCCCATATCAAATTTCACTGATTTGCACAATAGATCAGTAAGCGGCTTCGCGATTTGCGGGTAGGCTGGGATGAACTTCTGGAAGAATCCCGTCAATCCCAGGAAACTCTGGATCTGCTTCACACTGTTTGGTGTAGGGAATCTCTGCACAGCTCTTACCTTTTCCATTGAAGGTTTGATGCTTCCATTCTCCACTATGTGTCCCAGAAACTCAATGGACCTGCTTAGGAAGTTGCACTTTTCCCATTTTATTTTCAGCCCGAATTCCGCAGCTACCTCGAGTACGATACTAGTTTCTCCAATACTTCCTCCTCGTCTTTTCCAAAGATGACGATGTCGTCAACATACACCAACAAGTATTGCTTCAGTACCAGGTGCCGGAAGATTTGGTTGATAAACCTCTGGAATGCGGCCGGGGAGTTACATAGGCCAAAAGGTACTTTGCAGAACTCGTACTGGCCGTCTGGTGTTATGAATGACGTGTATTTCCTACTAGCTTCTGCAATGTCAACGTGAAAGAACCCATTCTTAAGGTCCAATGTTACAAAAACCTTTGAATCGTGCAGCTGTTCCAACACTTCTTCCATCACATTCATCGGGTATCTATCTTTAATCATCTTCGCGTTCAAGTCTCGGTAGTCCACGCATAATCTGTAACTGTTATCCTTTTTCTTAACGAGTACGATGGGACTGGCGTATTCTGATCGACTTTCCTGTATTGTTCCCTCCTCTAGCCATTCCTGTATCTGATTCTGTACAACCTTCCGTTCTTCTGGTGCTAATCTCCTTGCTTTTCGGTAAACTGGTATTTCATCCATCATTACTATATTCATCTGTGTGCATGACTTTGCCGGCTTTCTGGGTGCATATGCATCTACGATGGCCTCTACACGGTCCCTGAACTTCTCATTACCTACGTGTACAACCTTACTGCTTTTATCCTCAACCGTTGATATTTTAAAAATATCATTCTCCACCAACGGAAATGTCTTTGTCATTTCTTGCTTCTTTTCCACCTTTCCTCTACTGATAAGCACATCTACGTTCCTCAAAAAATCTCTCCCTAACAAAATTTTGTCAGACATCCACGTCTCTGGTATCACTTGGAAACACACCCACTGTTTTTCATCTCCCGCTTGCACTTCCAACAGGCATGATCCTAGCGTTTCCAATGGTTGGTCCCCGAATCCCTTCAGCATCATTCCGGGTTGCTCGATTTTGGAACCTTTAATACTTCTTTGCATCGATCGGTGGATGATCGAGACGTCGCTGCCGTTGTCGACAAATGCATAGTGTAACCCACCTTTTATACCGATCATGATGTAACTGTCAGATTCGATCCGTTTCACTTGACTTATTCCCCTTGGTGAGGATGATACCTCGTTTTTAACCGTGCAATTTGGTGATATGTGACCGAACTGATTGCACTTGAAACATCGCATTCCTTTGCCTTTGTCTGGACAGCCCTGTGCCAGATGGGATAATGATCCGCAAATGTGACATCGTTTTGTCGTCGGTGCTCCTTTAGACGTTGACTGATTTCTACCCTTGCTTTTGTCCGCTTCTACTTTCGGCTTCGGTATCTGTCGTTGCATTCTGCTATATGTTTCCAGCTTGGACTTTAGTTCTTCGATTGTTGACGCCTCGTATAGCACGGTTTTGTTCCCTACGGTGTCTGGGATTCCGTTTATCACGTAATCTATCAATGAACATTCGTCGATACTCCCTTGGTTTCGTATTTGCACCATCGCGTACAAGTATTCCAGTGGACTCTCTGATTGTAGTCTCTTTCGGGCTTCTAGTTGTCGATGCACGTCGATGCTACTTATTTTTCTTCCGAACTCTTTAGTTAAGTGGGCCTTCAACTTGTTCCAGTTGGTGATTCCCTCCGTGGCTTCTACAGCTAACTTCGCCGCGCTTCTTAGTAGCCTACGAGCGTACAGATACTTCTGTATGTCGTTCCATTCACAGGCTGTAGATATAGCCTCGAACTCCTCTATCCATTTGCTGCAGCTTTTACCTCCTTCTCCTGAGAATAGCTCCATCGATTCCTCCACGTCGCGGAAGACAAAGTTATTATGGTTTGTCATAATCTCTGTTTCCTCTTCTGCTGCTACCTGCAACTCTTTAATATCTTCTGTTCTTTCGCTTAGTATGTCCTCTACGGTGACTTCTTTTCCACACTTTTCCTTGATGCGATCCAGTAGATCGGTCATCACGTTGTACCTATATAATAGCCCCTTTTTCTTCAGGAACTGCTGCAACTGTCGAACTGTCAAGTCTTCTTCACTTAGCCTTTGAACTTCACCGACTTCACCGTCTTAACTCTTCGACTTAACCTTCGACTTAACCGTCTTAACTCTTCAACTTAACGTTCGACTTAACCGTCTTGATTCTTCAACTTAAACTTCGATTTAACCGTTTTGACTCTTCAACTTAACTTTCGACTTAACCGTCTTGACTCTCCAACTTAACTTTCAAAATATTATAATTCACTTATTTTCCGGTAATCCCGGTTGAGCCCCCATGTAGGAACTATAATATTTTATTTAAGACAAAAAGTGGTACAATACATTTAATACACAAAAATGTTAAATAACGATTCACGACCTCCGACCATCTGTAAGGTGAACTCTCGAGTGCCCCATTCCATCGTCAGTCCTCTTTTATATTTGTTCTTTATGTCCCATCCGTCCGAACGTTGTCCCATTAATCCCTCCAGCTCCAAATGCCTATGGCACTTAGTATTTTGTGCCACGTCCATAATTTCAGGGCCAACGTAAACAAGACCCATCCAACGAGTGCCCCAATTACACAAGCTAATAACTTTAGGGGATGCATTGTATTAAAAGACAACATTACTCATGTCACTATGGCTTTTATGCTTCCCAATATAGGTCATCACAAAATTCATTCATGACGAATGCAACAATGTTCTCCTCGTAATTCAATGAGAGTAAACAAACCTGAAAGTAAACAAACTCCGATTTTATGGGTCAACAAACGAACGAATAGACAGCTCGTGGTGTTATTTAATTACAATCGACTATCGTCGATTATGAATCATTGATAGATTTTATTACATCAGCATTATTATACTTTGATTGTCGACGGTCGCGAATCATGGTTTTAATATTATAAACATCAGCATTCCTACATAAATGTAAATGTGCTATTCAAGAGCTTGAACAAATGTGAATAATGATACTAGCTAAAGACATGTGAGTAAGAAATATACATTTTAGTTTACGCATACATGTAATGTCTTTCTCTTTGCAGATTCAACATTCGGAGTGCAAAAGTTCCGACAAAAGCATTTCAAGAGTGGAACTATCGAATTCTGACTGAAGATATGTGAGTAAAAAGTCTAGTCTACAATTGCATTTTTCTTTGCGAATTCAACATTTTAAGTACAACAGTTTTGACAAAAGCGTTTCAAGAGTGGAACTACCAACTGCTGGCTAAAGACATGTAAGTAAAAAGTTTACATTTTAGTTTAGCCATATATATACATTTAATGCCTTTTTCCTTGCAGATTCAACATTCATTGTACAAATAACACCACAAATTGTACCGAATTTGTTGGGAAAATATTTTTAATGAACTTTTTAATTTTTTCCCATTTTCCCAATTCTTTTTTTTTCTTTTCTTTTATTTTTTTTGCACTTGCACAGAAATATCATTTTCGCGAAAACAATAACAAACAATTGATGTATGTACAATATATCAATATGTACACACGCACGTATATACGATTCTGTACTCGCGCCGGTGTACACAAATCAAAACGAAATCGAATTTCCCGAAGGAGAGCAGAGAAAAAAGACTTATCTTTTATTATCAATAAAACTGAAAATTAGGGTGAAAATCAATAAAAGAAAATTAACTAAAAAAAAAAAATCGAACAACACTCGCGATGTACAATGACCCAGTTTTGGTCAACCAACAAAACAAACTATTGCAAAACGAAGCAATTGACACATATTTCATCTCCCTTTGTTGCCCGTTTGTTATGTCGTCATCCTTGTCACCTACATGTAATGTTTCAAATTATTAATTACACGATCTTGTCTCATTTACACACTCACACTCACACAACTCAACAAAGAAGTACAACATACTCCAACTCCAATTGGGTACAGTAAGATACATGATCGAGGACACATGCGGAAGAAAATTGTCCATTATATTATGTTCGTAAACATAATTATAATATATATTTCATTTTTTAATATATAGTACTGTACAATGTTTGTGTGGATACAAATGATAGAACTTATTCTTTTCAATAGAAATCGCTTTATTCAGTACAGTTACAATTCACTATTTAATTGTTTCTCTCAATACAATCCAATTTCTCAACCGCTTATACTTTTCTTATCTTTGACTTAAACCACTTAATCACTTCTCCTAATTAACACTTCAAATTCATTTGATGAACTAACTTGCATACCTTGGGATGCTGGTATTTATACACGAATGACATACTTCGAGAACAATCCTCGCCATCCAGCGTCCCATACAATTTCCAATTTGCTAGAAAATTCGATTCCACTCTCCAGTCATCAATGGTCGAAACTTTGTTATTCAAGTATCGAAATCTTCTTGTCTTTGAGTATTGACATCTTCTGCTCTGTAAATCTAGATGTCGCTGCTCACATATAAGTGGTTATCACATTGCTCCTTCCCTACAGTTGTTCGTCTAGAACAACTTCGTCATTCAGCATCAGAAATGGCACATTCTATCCAAATGGACGACTTTCAATTTTCCTCGATCCCCACGCTGGATCCAGTAGACAACGTCATTAATGCGGGTTATCACCTTGTATGGACCTTCCCAGTCCTGTTGCAATTTTGGTGATTTGCCTTTCTTACTCTGAGGATTATACAGCCAGACCAGACCTCCTTCGTTGAAACCGGAAGATTTCGCCTTAATATCGTACCTAGTTTTCTTGCGGCTGCTTGCTAGCTTCATCTTTTCTCTGGTGTCTTCATGCAATTTACGAATCCTGCTGCGTAAGTCATTCACGTACTCGTTCACCTCTTTGGGCTCCGTCGGTGGGGATCCGAATTTTGCTTCACTTGGCAACCGAATTGTTTGACCAAATAAGATCTCGGATGGTGTGTGCCCTGTTGAGCTATGGACCGCGTTTCGGTAGGCCATTAAGAAGAGGGGTATGTGTCGATCCCAATCCCGCTGGCATTTCCTGACAACCTTAGATAGATGCCCATTCAAGGTCCGATTGAATCGCTCGACCATTCCATCAGATTGAGGGTGTATTGGTGTTTCCCTTGTCTTTCTTATTCCCAAATATTGACATATTGACTGGAAGACTTTTGATTCAAAGTTTCGCCCTTGATCAGATTGCAGCTCCATTGGGACCCCAAAACTGCTCACCCAGTTGTTGACTACTATCTGTTCGGCTACGGTCTTAGCCTCTTGATTTGGGATGGCAAACATTTCCGGCCACTTACTGAAGTAATCCATGACCACGAGGGTGTATCGGTTACCATTAAAGGTTTCGGGAAACGACCCATTGATGTCGATGGCTATTCGTTCGAAAGGTGCTCCGACATTGTATTGTTGCATTTGTCCATGTGGCTTTACTTTACGACCCTTGCCAGCTGCACACCTTATGCACTTTTTGCACCAATTCTCGACATCGTGTTTAGCGCTTAGCCAATAGAAACGTTCCCTTACTTTTTCCAACGTCTTGTTTATTCCCAAATGGCCTCCTGGGATTCCGTCATGTATTTCATGAAGTACTTGGCTGACTCTGGACCGTGGCACAATTAGCTGCATACGAGATGTTGTCCCATCTGCACTTTCCCATTTTCTCTTCAGCAATCCATCTTGCACAAAAAGCGAGTCCCACTGTGCCCAGTATGCCTTCAGAGTTTGGCTCCGATCTGATATCTGCTGCCAGCTTATTCTTTCCTCGTGTTCCCTCCAGGCCAATATTGGTTCGATGTCATTGTCTGCCTGTTGGGAGGAACGAATTTCTATACTCCAACACTCTATTGGCTCAGTTCTGATTATTTGGATAGTTGCCTGTTCTTTCGCTTCTTTACGGTTGTTCGTTCGCATTTTACTCCGCAGGGTCTACGAGAGAGAGCATCAGCATTTGAGTGGAGTGTTCTCTTGTGGTGTTACACTTCAAAGTCGTAGCCCTGCAACTGCAACTTGGCCTTCAGGTTTCTTAAATTGAAGTAGCCATTTCAGAGCTGCGTGGTCTGTCCGGAGAATGAACTTTTGTCCGTAGAGGTACTTATGGAAATGCTTCGTAGCCAGAATTAAAGCCAGAAGCTCGCGCCGGGTTACACAGTAGTTCCGTTCAGGTCTGGAGAGTACTTTGCTGTAATATGCGACCACTTTCTCTTGACCGTCATGAACTTGGGAGATCACAGCTCCGACCCCAACATTGCTAGCGTCTGCGTCCACGATGAAAATTTTTCCGGGCGTGGAGTAACCCAAGATGGGGGCATTGCACAGCTGCCGCTTCAGTTCTTGAAATGCTTTTTCGCATTCTCCAGACCACCTGAACTGTCAACCTTTTTCCATAAGTTGATGCAGGCTCTTTGCAATTCCAGTAAAATCCTTTGCGAACCTTCTGTAATACGTGGCGAGTCCCAAGAAGCTTCTCAGTTGCTGTTTATCTTTTGGAGAAGGCCAACTTTTCACGGCTTCGATTTTGTCAAGATCCATTCTTACACCTTCCGTTGATATAATGTGACCCAGATATTTTACTTCCGGGCGAAACAAGGCGCATTTTTCTGGGTTGAGCTTTAAATGAGCACTTCGCAGCCTCTCAAACATTTCTTTTAGATATTCGCGGTGCTCCTCGAACGTCATACCTATGGCGATAACGTCGTCCAAATGTACTAGGCAGGTTTTTCAGGTGAGTCCTTGCAATGTTCGTTCCATTTGGTGGCCGGAGCGTTGCACAGTCCAAACGACATCACTGCAAACTGTCAAAGACCGCTTCCTGTAGTGAAGGTAGTGAAGGCAGTTTTCTCACGATCCATACGATTTATCTCTACCTGCCAGTAACCGCTCTTCAAGTCAAGTGTTGAAAACCCTTTCGCTCCAGAAAGCATATCCAAAGTGTCATCGATTCTCGGAAGTGGGTAGCTGTCCTTTTTAGTGATATCATTGAGACGTCGGTAGTCTACACAAAATCTCGTGCTGCCATCTTTCTTCTTCACGAGGTCCACTGGAGATGCCCACGGACTTTGTGATTCTTCAATCACTCTCTCAGCCTTCATTTCGACATCATTTCGGCAACTTTTGTTTGCTTTGCCAATGGAAGACGCCTTGCAGGTTGACGGATTGGACGAGCGTCTCCGGTGTCAATGTGGTGTTGAACAATATGTGTACGTCCATATTCTCCGTCTTGTGTAACAAATATATCAGCGTACTCACCGATTAGTTTTTTTGCCAGGATTCGCTGATCTTCGTCCAGATTACAGAGGCTGAGAATTTTGTTCTTTATTTTTATGCTCTGAACTGTTGTGACCGGTGTTACACCCTTTTTTCCCGTTGTGGTCGTTATAGCCTCAACAGGTACGCATTTTCCCACTATCACCTTTACACTGAATGTCTTTGGATTTAGAATGCTTACAGGGACCATGTTGTTCTTTGGCTCCACTAAGGTCTTTCCCACCATGACGTTTATTCTTTTTCTGGCTCCATCAAATAGAATCGGTGGCTACCAGGACCACCTTCCACTTTTGCCCACAAAATTACTTATGACGAAGCCTCTAATTGCTGCAGATGACGAGATTTGAGACTGAAGTATTGGCGTTTCCGTATATCATTGGTATCTCCATGTTTCCGTATTTCAGGGTTTGTGCCCCCAAGTCAACTACAAGTCCATGTTCTCTCATGAAGTCTGTACCACTGTTGCACTCGTCAGCTACCAGAAACGTTTGAGTGTGTGTTATTCCAGTTGGCCAGTTGGATTTTTATGCGGAATTCACCATGTACCTTAATTGTTGCTCCTGTAGCTGTTCGCAAGCTGCAACTGCTAGTGTTATGCAAGACTTCTGCACAAGATTCCTCCTAATGATTGAGGCCGTGGCACCGGTGTCTATTGTTGCCATCCATTTTTCTTTTCCACTTACTACTTCTACTAGAAGGATTTCGTTGCATCGTTTTGCCAGCGAGACATGGATGATGGTGCTGGGGCCGTCGACTCCTGCTACCAACTTCTGCCCCGCGAAGTTGGTGCTTAAGCATTTCCCGACTGATGGCTTTGGGAAGTCTGACCGGCTTCCTGATAGCTGTTTCTGCGGGTTTCTTCCTCTATTTGCTTGTCACCACAGTGAAGGCAGTCTTTTCGTCGCACCGGTTCTTTACACTGCCTTTGAAGGTGTCCTATTTTATTGCAATTCCAGCAGCGCATTATTCGTCTATCCCGTCGAGTATCTCGTTCCTCGGCACTAATTCTTGTGCAAGAGCATTCGACAGATGCTTCTTCCCTGACGAAATGTGTTCCCCTGGAAGCCTGATTGGCTGCTTCCATCGCCAGAGCGAAGGCAAGTGCTTCAACAAGGGTTCTTTTCCCGGGCATCCTTACTGCTGACTGTAGCTTCGAATCTGCAATTCCCCTGATAAAAACATCTTTTTCAATTCCGTCGATAATTTCCTGGCCTGCGGTGGGGTATGACAGATGTGCCAGTCTACTCACGTCTGCTTGGAGCAGCTGAAGTGTTTCTCCTCGTTGCTGCGTTCGGCTTTGCAATTGGACCTTGTAGACATCCTGTATGTGGCTATCCCCAAACCGTTTCTCGATAGCCTGTACTAAAGTCACATAATCTTTATGCTTTTCGATGTCTACTGTTTGCAACAATTCTGCTGCAGGACCGTGCAAGGGCATTGTTAAGGCAAAGCACTTTTCCTCATTGTCCCAGTCGTTTGCACAGGCAGCCATTTCAAACTGCTTCTTATAAGTAGACCATGAGGTCTGGCCATCGAATGAGGGACCGCTTTGGACCGCTTAAAGAACATTCTCGCTGTTTCTGTTTCCGCACAGTGTCGAGCTCTTTTGCCAATTGCTCAACTTTGCTGTCCATTTCTTCGAATTTTTCGCCTACATTCTTCTCTATTCTTTCAAATTTGTTACCGATTTCTTCGAACTTTTGGTGTAGAACGTTATTTTGTTCTTCCAGTTTTTATTCTAGACTATTCTTTTGTTCGTTGAATTTTTGCTCAATGCTGTTCCTCTGCTCGTGCATTTTTGTTCCAGACTGTTCTTCTGTTCTTCCATATTTTTCTTTTGTTCGTCGATTTTTAATAAAAGGAGTTGCATCATCGCAGCCATGTCATTGCCGGTACTTGTCTGTTCATCCTCGTCAACAGCAAAGGAGTATGCATCAAGATCATGTCTCTCATGTTCAAAGCCTCCTGAAGTCGGAGCAAAAGGTCACTTTTGCCTCCACTGGCGCTGAGACTGCTCTTGTTCAACTCGGATTTGAGTTGGACGAGGGTCACCAGCAATAGTTTTGGCCCAAATAGTCACTGCTTTTTTTTTTTACACACAATAAGTCCTATCCCACTTCTGGCACCAATGTACAATGTTTGTGTGGGTACAAATGATAGAACTTATTCTTTTCAATAGAAATCGCTTTATTTATTCAGTACAGTTACAATTCACTATTTAATTGTTTCTCTCTATACAATCCAATTTCTCAACCGCTTATACTTTTCTTATCTTTTACTTAAACCACTTAATCACTTCTCCTAATTAACACCTCAGATTTCACTTCAGAACTGATTTGCATACCTTGGGGATGCTGGTATTTATACTCGAATGACATACTTCGAGAACAATCCTCGCCATCCAGCGTCCCATACAATTTCCAATTTGCGAGAAAATTCGATTCCACTCTCCAGTCGAGACTTTGTTATTCCAGTATCGAAATCTTCTGGTCTTCGAGTATCGACACTTTCTGCTCTGTGAATCTAGATGTCGCTGCTCACATTTAAGTGGTTATCACATTGCTCCCTCCCTACAGTTGTTCGTCCCGAACAACTTCGTCATTCAGCATCCCGTTGAAATGGCACATTCTATCCATATGGACCACTTTCAATTTTCCTCGATCCCCACGCTGGATCCGGTAGACAACGTCATTAATGCTGGTTATCACCTTGTATGGACCTTCCCAGTCCTGTTGCAATTTTGGTGATTTGCCTTTCTTACGCTGAGGATTATACAGCCAAACCAGATCTCCTTCGTTGAAACCGGAAGATTTCGCCTTAATATCGTACCTAGTTTTCTTGCGGCTGCTTGCTAGCTTCATCTTTTCTCTGGTGTCTTCATGCAATTTACGAATCCTGCTGCGTAAGTCATTCACGTACTCGTTCACCTCTTTGGGCTCCGTCGGTGGGGATCCGAATTTTGCTTCACTTGGCAACCGAATTGTTTGACCAAATAAGATCTCGGATGGTGTGTGCCCTGTTGAGCTATGGACCGCGTTTCGGTAGGCCATTAAGAAGAGGGGTATGTGTCGATCCCAATCCCGCTGGCAGTTGCTGACAACCTTAGATAGATGCTCATTCAAGGTCGGATTGAATCGCTCGACCATTCCATCAGATTGAGGGTGTAGTGGCGTTGTCCTTCTCTTTCTTATTCCCAAATATTGGCATATTTCTTGGAAGACTTTTGATTCAAAGTTTCGGCTTGATCAGAGTGCAGCTCCATTGGGACCCCAAATCTGATCACCCAGTTGTTGACTATCTGTTCGGCTACGGTCTTAGCCTCTTGATTTGGGATGGCAAACACTTCCGGCCACTTACTGAAGTAATCCATGACTACGACAGTATATCGGTTTCCATAAAAGGTTTCGGGAAACGGCCCAGCGATGTCGATGGCTATTCGTTCGAAAGGTGCTCCGACATTGTATTGTTGCATTTGTCCATGTGGCTTTACTTTTGGACCCTTGGTAGCTGCACATCTTATGCACTTTTGGCACCAATTCTCGACATCTTGTTTAGCGCTTAGCCAATAGAAACGTTCCCTTACCTTTCCCAACGTCTTGTTTATTCCCAAATGGCCTCCTGAGATTCCGTCATGTATTTCATGGAGCACTTGGTTGACTTTGGACCGTGGCACAATTAGCTGCATACGACATGTTGTCCCATCTGCACTTTCCCATTTTCTCTTCAGCAATCCATCTTGCACAAAAAGCGAGTCCCACTGTGCCCAGTATACCTTCAGAGTTTGGCTCCGATCTGATATCTGCTGCCAGCTTGGTCTTTCCTCGTGTTCCTTCCAGGCCAATATTGGTTCGATGTCATTGTCTGCCTGTTGGGAGGAACGGATTTCGTCTATACTCCAACCCACTATTGGCTCAGTCCTGATCGTTTGGATAGTTGCATGTTGTTTCGCTTCTTTACCACTGACTACTTCTGCTGGGCGGCTTTCGTTGCATTGTTTTACCTGTGAGACTGGGATAATTACCCTGGAGTCGACTCCTGCTACAGACTTCTGCCCCGCGAAGTAAGCATTTCCTAACTGATGGCTTCTGGCAATTTGACCGGTTTCTTGGTAGCCGTTTCTTCCGGTTTTTCTTTCTATTTGCCTGTAACCCCTGTGCAGGCAGCCTTCTCGTCGTACCGGTTCTTTACAATGCCCTTGCAAATGTCCTACTTTATCGCAGTTCCAGCAGCGCATCCTTCGTCTCTCCCGCCAGATATTTCGTCGCATGGTAGTTGGTCTTGAGCAGGAGCATTCACCAGATACTATTTCACTTACGCAATGCATTCCTTTGGAAGCCTGATTGGATGCTTCCATCGCCAGAGCGAAGGCAACTGCTTCAGCAAGGGTTCTTTTCCCGGCCATCCTTACTGCTGATTGTAGCTTCAAATCTGCAATTCCCCTGATGAATGCGTCCTTTGCCATTTCGTCGATTATTTCTTGGCCTGCGGTGGGGTATGACAGATGTGCCAGTCTACTCACGTCTGCTTGGAGCTGCTGAAGTGTTTCTCCTCGTTGCTGCCTACGGCCTTGCAATTGAACCTTGTAAACTTCCCGCATGTGGCTATCCCCAAACCGTTTCTCGATAGCCTGCACTAAAACCATATAGTCTCTATTCTTTTCGATATCGATTGTTTGTAACAATTCTGCTGCAGGACCACGTAAGGCCATCGCAAGGGCAAAGCACTTTTCCTCATTGTCCCAGTCGTTTGCACAGGCAGCCATTTCAAACTGCTTCTTATAAGTAGACCATGAGGTCTGGCCATCGAATGAGGGAGGCTTCAACACTTTTCTCCTTGGACCGCTTAAAGAACATTCTCTCAGTTTCTGTTTTCGCACTGTGTCAAGCTCTTTTGCCAGTTGCTGAACTTTGCTGTCCATTTGTTCAAATTTTTCGCCAACATTCTTCTCTATTCTTTCAAATTTATTATCTATTTCTTCGAACTTTTGGTGTAGAACGTTATTTTGTTCTCCCAGTTTTTGTTCTAGACTATTCTTTTGCTCGTCGATTTTTTGTTCAATGCTGCTATTCTGCTCGCCTAGATTTTTCTTTTGTTCATCCAGCTTTTGTTCGAGACTTTTCTTTTGTTCTTCCAGATTTTTCTTTTGTGGCTCGAGACTGTTCTTCTGTTCGCCCATTTTTTTGTTTTGTTCGTCCATTTTTTGTTTTGTTCGTCCATTTTTAATAAGAGGAGTTGCATCATTGCAGCCATGTCATTGCCGGTACTTGTCTGTTCATCCTCGTCAACATCAAAGGAATATGCATCAGGATCATGTCCCTCGTTGTTCAAAGCCTCCTGAAGTCGGAGCACCAGGTCACTTTTTCCTCCACTGGCGCTGAGGCTTCTCTTGTTCAACTCGGATTTGAGTTGGACGAGGGTCAACTGCAATAGTTTTCGACCCATTCTAGCTTTTCCAAATAGTCAGAAAACACAGTTTTTTTTTTTTGTTTTTTGTTTTTTTGTTTACACACAATAAGTCCTATCCCACTTCTGACACCAATGTAAAATGTTTGTGTGGGTACAAATGATAGAACTTATTCTTTTCAATGCAAATCGCTTTATTCAGTGCAGCTGCAATTCACAATTTAATCGTTTCTCTTAATACATTTCAATTTCTCAACCGCTTGTACCTTTCTTATCTTTTACTTAAACCACTTAATCACTTCTCCTAATTAACACTTCAAATTCAACTGATGAACTAACTTGAATACCTTGGGGATACTGGTATTTACACTCGAATGACATACTTCGAGAACAATCCTCGCCATCCAGCGTCCCATACAATTTCCAATTTGCTAGAATTCACTCTCCAGTCATCAATGGTCGAGACTTTGTTATTCAAGTATCGAAATCTTCTGGTCTTCGAGTATCAACATCTTCTGCTCTGTAAATTTAGATGTCGCTGCTCACATTTAAGTGGTTATCACAGTACTTTACTGAGTTTGTAATAGCTATTGTAACTGAGCTACAAATGAATTTGAATATAACTACTAAATTCTAATGTAAACAAGCAAACGTAACGTTAGGTTAGGATTTTGGTATTGTATGACACTTAATATTGTAGTGGAAATATGGAAGTGATTTCCGAAGCAATAAACTTTCTCTTTGCCGTAACTATTGAAGAAGAAAAGACTTGTTTTTTTTTATATAACCGTATTTTTCTACGCTATTCATCCCACACATAGAATCAAAGTAAAGCCTTATACACCCCAACACTATTCATAACCGATGAAAAAACAGCACACATATTTTTCTATTCATTGGAGTAAAGAGGGGACCATTCAACATGGTGAAGGTAATGCGTCTGGCATAGATAATTTGGTAATACTTGATAAAATTATGAACAGTATGGTATATTTGGATATACTCATTCTAGACATTTCTACGATCTTACGATTCTAACGGCCTTAACTGTAAACGGGTAACTGATTTACCACGCACCCCAACAACTTCGTTCTCCACCCCAGTCGCCTGATCTCAACCCCACATACAGCACGTGTGGTATTGTCTGGAACGGAATATTAGAAATCATAAGATTTGTAACAAAAAAGATCTCATAGCAGCCTTAACTCTGTAGTGGTCGCAAATTCTAACAGAAGTAACTCAAAACCTAGTTAATTCAATGCCAAACAGAATGAAGGCTGTCATTTCTGAAACAGGTGGACCAACTCAATACTAAAGTTGCAAAGAAGTTATTATATTAAAATTAGAATTTTATGTGTACATATACTTCTATATTTATTATAAATTATTAATTTTACGCACGCTGCACGAGAGTTTTTGATTTTTATTTATAACATCTTCAATTTCTTTTAACGCGCCCAATCCTTCCATTACTATATGGAAATGTCTGTATAAATTTTTAATCTTCTGATGTTATCAATTTTTTTTACTCAGATAAACAGAAACAATGAGAGATTCATTAGGTCTGCTCGCGAACTGACCATAACTACGAAAATCTACCAAAATCTATTCGCGTACTCATATTTTTCATTTCCCCTCTTTTGTCGATTTTAGTCCTAACTGTTTCTTTTATGTGAAGATTTGAATAGAAGACTAATTACTAATTAAAACTTCAAATGGAAAATTGTTTTTAGAAAGTGTTTACAAACAAAATCATTATATTAAGAGCAGGCAAATGAAATGAAAGAGCTTCTGATACACCTTCTGGCATCTACAAATGGCATATAGATGGACAATAAGCTTAAACAATTTTCCTCCAGAAGTTGAAGATTTTGAATAAAAAACTGTTTTTTTTTTAAAATACAGGCAGTAAAGGTAGAGACATTTGTCTCTACAAAACAGTCTCAAGTCCGTTCCCGTATTTTTTAAAAAAATTTCTCTCTGAATGAGAATTTTATTCCCACTCCTACGAAATTGAGAGTTTTTATATAATCTTTTGATTTATCTGATAGATATCTATCCAGGCAAAAGCATTGTGGTTATCGTTTGGCAATTCCAAAACATAGAGAATAATTTCGTTCAGATATGATATTAGCTTATGTTTCCCAATGATGATTATAGTTGAGCCTTGAGAACGCTCTACCGTAAGTTTGCTTATGTTTTCAAAAGTTAACGAAAACTTAACGAAGCGACGCCAGGCTTATTATGTGTTGGCTCATAAGTTTCTGATTAACTGTAAGTGTGCATACATATGTGGGTGAATGTTGATTATATTTATCGCTCATTTTAGTGCTGTATTCAAACACGTTTTTCGATATTTTCTTATTCTATCTTTTATTTCTTATTAATGATCTATCATAATTCTTATGCGGCTATGCCCCTGATGCTACCACTAACTAAATTTGGTATCGAGATATGTTTTATTCCTACACAAGTACATGCGGTGACATGCCAATCAGAGTGTAAACAATTTGACAAATTATTAAGTTAACTCAAGTACTGTGTTTTTTAGCACGCATGTTAACGATTGCCAGAAAAAAAGGCCCAACTCCGCTTAAAAGTTCACCATAAAGACTTGGTAGCACAGACATATCTGTGACGGCGGTTGGTGAATAAATTTAATTCCTTTTGAAAAAAATTTGTTGGCAAATGTTTGACATTACAGAAAATTCATTTGACAGTTAATCGCAAACGAAGAAAATAGGATTTGGAAACAGCGCATGACCTACGGCGTTTTTGATTGGTTTCCCTCCGGAGATAAGGCGATTCGGACTCCAATTGAACATTAAAGACTTCTTCTGAAGCCATACTTGACTTTTATACCTCCTTATTTGGGTTAGTACACTTGACATAGACCCCAGGAGAGGAATTTTGCTTCTGAAACAAAACAGCAGTTTTATATTATGTTTTCGCTACGGAATTCAGAAACCAGCCAGTCGAAAGCGCCATTAGCGTACATCGCCATGTTATTAGTGTAGTTTACACGCAAAACACTCTGTTAGCGGGTAGCGGCTGTGTAAAAAGCAACGGCTATAGATGACAAACTCTACTAATTCTTTTGCAAACCCTTAAACTTGGCAGACACACGGTGAGTGAATTACCAACACATTGTAATGGGTGACCAGATAGCAATGATAGTTTTTAAAATCGTTATGTTTCAGCAGCTGTCAAAGTTACCAACGACATCCAGCTGCCAAAATATTCAGTAAGGATTGGCATTTCATCATGCATTGTTTTACAATGCCAAAAGTGAGAAAATTATTAAAAAATACTATCGAAATTCCGACTCAGTTGTAAATACGCAACGTGCATTTCGTCGCGAGGTCGTTCATAATCATGTATTCAGTGTACAGGCAATTCGTTGCACCGTGAAAAGTTTGAGCGTGAGAACACACTTTGGATCTTAAGCCATCAGCCAGACAGAGATTGGTGCGAAATGAAGCCGCCGTAGTGGCCAAAATCAAAGAAGATCCAGCAATGTCTATTCGGCGCCGATCAGCTGAATTTAGCATCGCCAGAGAGTCAACCCGGCTTATTTTGCGCTTGGATTTGGGCCCACATCAATATAGGATTGTGCTGAGGCAAGAATTGAAGCTGGACGACCATACACAGCGCCATGAGTTCGCTAATTGGTCGCTGGAAATGTTGGCCGGAGATCCGGATTTTGGCCAGAAAATCATCTTTTGAGACGAGGTTAATTTTTGGCTCAGCGGCTATGTCAACAAGCAAAATTGCCATTATTAGAACGAATACAATCCACAAGCGTTCGGCCAAACATCAATGCGTCCACAAAAATTAACTGTTTGGTGCGGTTTATAGCATGGCGGCGTCTTCGGACTTTATTTCCTTTGAAAAGAGGAAGGAGACACCGTTAACGGGTTTTACGTAAAATGGAAGGAAAATTGAATTTGATAACTATTCATACGTTTTCACAACGGTGAAACGGTTAATAATAAAGGGTCCAGTCTAAAGTGGGTTTTGGATTTTCAATATCTGGATTGTTTGCCTTTTATGTCAGTCATAGAAAAAATAACTTAGATGGTAAACTTTCCACATATTGGAAACCAAATCAGGTTATCGACTGATTGCTTCTATCCGAATGAACGTAGCCTTGAATATGTGTGAATTGTCAACAATGTCAAAATTCGAGAAATTTTAGGAATGACGTCCTCCCTATGAAAATGACGCGGTGAATTCTAATTTTGACATCTCTCATGTTTACATTTGATTTACAATAAAATAATAATGTTGGATAATAATTCTCTTTATTATATTTTCTTATTTAAAGAAGAAACATCAAGACATCTGGAACAAGAAGAAATAATTTTCTACAAAATGCTGCTCCCACAAACAGATTGCCTTTATGTGGATGTGGCAAAATATTTGAAATAGTTTGTTTACATTTTCTTGTGAGTAATTAAAAACAGTTTAATTTCAAAATAATTTATTCTACTCCTAATAATAATAATAAATGTAGGAACTATAATATTTTATTTAAGACAAAAAGTGGTACAATACATTTAATACACAAAAATGTTAAATAACGATTCACGACCTCCGACCATCTGTAAGGTGAACTCTCGAGTGCCCCATTCCATCGTCAGTCCTCTTTTATATTTGTTCTTTATGTCCCATCCGTCCGAACGTTGTCCCATTAATCCCTCCAGCTCCAAATGCCTATGGCACTTAGTATTTTGTGCCACGTCCATAATTTCAGGGCCAACGTACACAAGACCCATCCAACGAGTGCCCCAATTACACAAGCTAATAACTTTAGCGGATGCATTGTATTAAAAGACAACATTACTCATGTCACTATGGCTTTTATGCTTCCCAATATAGGTCATCACAAAATTCATTCATGACGAATGCAACAATGTTCTCCTCGTAATTCAATGAGAGTAAACAAACCTGAAAGTAAACAAACTCCGATTTTATGGGTCAACAAACGAACGAATGGACAGCTCGTGGTGTTATTTAATTACAATCGACTATCGTCGATTATGAATCATTGATAGATTTTATTACATCAGCATTATTATACTTCGATTGTCGACTGTCGCGAATCATGGTTTTAATATTATAAACATCAGCATTCCTACATTCGGCCATCCTGGTATTCGACTGCCCTCAGTCGGATCTTTCTTTGTCGTCATCTACTGTATCACTCAATTCATCTTCATCGTTATATCTCACCCACGGCTTCATGTAGTCGACTGATGTACTGGTCACGTTCGGTCCTTCGTGCTGACCCACCTTTCTTACTTCGTAACGTTCATTCCGCTTCACCTTGGTCACCTCGTAGGGACCCAAATATTCAGCCATAGCTTTAATCCAGTTCCAAATTGTGTTCGCTTTATAGCTACCAGTTCGCCAACCTGATACTTGCCAGCCTCTTTCCGCTTCTTGTTATAACTGCGTTGATTCTCTATCTGGACCTTCAGTATTTCTTCTCTTGCCCTCTTTCGCATTTCGTCTCTAGTAGTTTTGAAGTCGTCTAACACTGCTTCTTCCAGAAGACTTTTCATATCCGGATCTTCTTTTGTTCGTATAATGGTTCCGAACATCAGCTGTAATGGGCTCCTCTTCGTGCTCCTTGAAACCGTTGAATTTATAGTTCTCTGCACTTGGCTCACATGCTGATACCATTTGGTTGGGTCTTCTGCGGTTAACCTTGACAGCACACCGATGATGATTCTATTCATCCTTTCAACCTGGCCGTTGCCGCGTGGTACTCCGGTAGTTGTCATTATGTGTTGAACGTTCCTTTGGTCACAGTAGTCCTTGAAAGCATTTGCTGTAAATGCTGCACCTCTGTCCGAAATTAACCGAGTTGGGTTCCCAAATATCTCACTCTGCGCTTCCAGTTTCTTGATCACTTCTTCGCATTTCGTTGTCTTGACCGGATACAGCCAGGTGAACTTTGTGAAAGCGTCTACAACTACGAAGAGATAATTATAGAATTTATTCGTGGATGGTAGTGGACCTAAGTGGTCAACATGGAATGTGTGGAGAGGGACGTCACTTTTCTCGATCGGATGCAGAAATCCCTCCATTCGTCCACCCTTCTTTGCCATCAGTATGCAGGGTACACAGTTAGCGATGACCTCCTCGGTACATTTCTTAAGCTTAGGTATGTGGTAGTCCTGCTTTATTACCGCTTCGACCTTCCGCAAACTCATATGTCCTTGCTCATGAGTGCTCCTGACGATCTCCCTCTGCATAGATTTTGGTACCACTAACAAGTGTGCGCCCTCTTCAAATTTATATAGTAGTCCAGCTCTCACTTCATAATCTTTGTAGGCGCCTGTTGCTGCAATTATATTGAAAATAAGTTGACAATACTCATCTTTTGATTGTGAGGCTTTTATCCAGTATATGAGACCATCTTCAATCCTCATTACTGGATACCTGCTCAACGCGTCCACGTGTCTCATCGCAGTCCCTGCTCGATGAACGACTTTCATTGAGTATTCTTGCAGCATTATGGCCCATCGGGCCACCCTCGGGCACAAATTCTTCTTTGTCATCGTGACTTGAAACGCCTTGCAATCGGTTACCACCGTAAACTGGATTCCGAGTAGATACACACGCAGCTTCTTAAGGCATTTCATGATGGCTAACACCTCAAGTTCGTAACTTGTATAGTTCTTCTCCGATGCTGCTGTCTTAAAACTTAAATAAAATGTCGGATGGAACTCACCGTCATCATGCCTCTGCAGCAGGCTGCCACCATATCCGATCATACTCGCATCTGTGTGTAGTTCAGTTGTTAACGCTGGGTTAAATAACTTCAACACTGGTTCGTCGCATAGATGCGCCTTCAGTGTCTCAACTGCAGCAATTTGTTCTTGGCCCATATCAAATTTCACTGATTTGCACAATAGATCAGTAAGCGGCTTCGCGATTTGCGGGTAGGCTGGGATGAACTTCTGGAAGAATCCCGTCAATCCCAGGAAACTCTGGATCTGCTTCACACTGTTTGGTGTAGGGAATCTCTGCACAGCTCTTACCTTTTCCATTGAAGGTTTGATGCTTCCATTCTCCACTATGTGTCCCAGAAACTCAATGGACCTGCTTAGGAAGTTGCACTTTTCCCATTTTATTTTCAGCCCGAATTCCGCAGCTACCTCGAGTACGATACTAGTTTCTCCAATACTTCCTCCTCGTCTTTTCCAAAGATGACGATGTCGTCAACATACACCAACAAGTATTGCTTCAGTACCAGGTGCCGGAAGATTTGGTTGATAAACCTCTGGAATGCGGCCGGGGAGTTACATAGGCCAAAAGGTACTTTGCAGAACTCGTACTGGCCGTCTGGTGTTATGAATGACGTGTATTTCCTACTAGCTTCTGCAATGTCAACGTGAAAGAACCCATTCTTAAGGTCCAATGTTACAAAAACCTTTGAATCGTGCAGCTGTTCCAACACTTCTTCCATCACATTCATCGGGTATCTATCTTTAATCATCTTCGCGTTCAAGTCTCGGTAGTCCACGCATAATCTGTAACTGTTATCCTTTTTCTTAACGAGTACGATGGGACTGGCGTATTCTGATCGACTTTCCTGTATTGTTCCCTCCTCTAGCCATTCCTGTATCTGATTCTGTACAACCTTCCGTTCTTCTGGTGCTAATCTCCTTGCTTTTCGGTAAACTGGTATTTCATCCATCATTACTATATTCATCTGTGTGCATGACTTTGCCGGCTTTCTGGGTGCATATGCATCTACGATGGCCTCTACACGGTCCCTGAACTTCTCATTACCTACGTGTACAACCTTACTGCTTTTATCCTCAACCGTTGATATTTTAAAAATATCATTCTCCACCAACGGAAATGTCTTTGTCATTTCTTGCTTCTTTTCCACCTTTCCTCTACTGATAAGCACATCCACGTTCCTCAAAAAATCTCTCCCTAACAAAATTTTGTCAGACATCCACGTCTCTGGTATCACTTGGAAACACACCCACTGTTTTTCATCTCCCGCTTGCACTTCCAACAGGCATGATCCTAGCGTTTCCAATGGTTGGTCCCCGAATCCCTTCAGCATCATTCCGGGTTGCTCGATTTTGGAACCTTTAATACTTCTTTGCATCGATCGGTGGATGATGGAGACGTCGCTGCCGTTGTCGACAAATGCATAGTGTAACCCACCTTTTATACCGATCATGATGTAACTGTCAGATTCGATCCGTTTCACTTGACTTATTCCCCTTGGTGAGGATGATACCTCGTTTTTAACCGTGCAATTTGGTGATATGTGACCGAACTGATTGCACTTGAAACATCGCATTCCTTTGCCTTTGTCTGGACAGCCCTGTGCCAGATGGGATAATGATCCGCAAATGTGACATCGTTTTGTCGTCGGTGCTCCTTTAGACGTTGACTGATTTCTACCCTTGCTTTTGTCCGCTTCTACTTTCGGCTTCGGTATCTGTCGTTGCATTCTGCTATATGTTTCCAGCTTGGACTTTAGTTCTTCGATTGTTGACGCCTCGTATAGCACGGTTTTGTTCCCTACGGTGTCTGGGATTCCGTTTATCACGTAATCTATCAATGAACATTCGTCGATACTCCCTTGGTTTCGTATTTGCACCATCGCGTACAAGTATTCCAGTGGACTCTCTGATTGTAGTCTCTTTCGGGCTTCTAGTTGTCGATGCACGTCGATGCTACTTATTTTTCTTCCGAACTCTTTAGTTAAGTGGGCCTTCAACTTGTTCCAGTTGGTGATTCCCTCCGTGGCTTCTACAGCTAACTTCGCCGCGCTTCTTAGTAGCCTACGAGCGTACAGATACTTCTGTATGTCGTTCCATTCACAGGCTGTAGATATAGCCTCGAACTCCTCTATCCATTTGCTGCAGCTTTTACCTCCTTCTCCTGAGAATAGCTCCATCGATTCCTCCACGTCGCGGAAGACAAAGTTATTATGGTTTGTCATAATCTCTGTTTCCTCTTCTGCTGCTACCTGCAACTCTTTAATATCTTCTGTTCTTTCGCTTAGTATGTCCTCTACGGTGACTTCTTTTCCACACTTTTCCTTGATGCGATCCAGTAGATCGGTCATCACGTTGTACCTATATAATAGCCCCTTTTTCTTCAGGAACTGCTGCAACTGTCGAACTGTCAAGTCTTCTTCACTTAGCCTTTGAACTTCACCGACTTCACCGTCTTAACTCTTCGACTTAACCTTCGACTTAACCGTCTTAACTCTTCAACTTAACGTTCGACTTAACCGTCTTGACTCTTCAACTTAAACTTCGATTTAACCGTTTTGACTCTTCAACTTAACTTTCGACTTAACCGTCTTGACTCTCCAACTTAACTTTCAAAATATTATAATTCACTTATTTTCCGGTAATCCCGGTTGAGCCCCCATGTAGGAACTATAATATTTTATTTAAGACAAAAAGTGGTACAATACATTTAATACACAAAAATGTTAAATAACGATTCACGACCTCCGACCATCTGTAAGGTGAACTCTCGAGTGCCCCATTCCATCGTCAGTCCTCTTTTATATTTGTTCTTTATGTCCCATTCGTCCGAACGTTGTCCCATTAATCCCTCCAGCTCCAAATGCCTATGGCACTTAGTATTTTGTGCCACGTCCATAATTTCAGGGCCAACGTAAACAAGACCCATCCAACGAGTGCCCCAATTACACAAGCTAATAACTTTAGGGGATGCATTGTATTAAAAGACAACATTACTCATGTCACTATGGCTTTTATGCTTCCCAATATAGGTCATCACAAAATTCATTCATGACGAATGCAACAATGTTCTCCTCGTAATTCAATGAGAGTAAACAAACCTGAAAGTAAACAAACTCCGATTTTATGGGTCAACAAACGAACGAATAGACAGCTCGTGGTGTTATTTAATTACAATCGACTATCGTCGATTATGAATCATTGATAGATTTTATTACATCAGCATTATTATACTTTGATTGTCGACGGTCGCGAATCATGGTTTTAATATTATAAACATCAGCATTCCTACATAAATGTAAATGTGCTATTCAAGAGCTTGAACAAATGTGAATAATGATACTAGCTAAAGACATGTGAGTAAGAAATATACATTTTAGTTTACGCATACATGTAATGTCTTTCTCTTTGCAGATTCAACATTCGGAGTGCAAAAGTTCCGACAAAAGCATTTCAAGAGTGGAACTATCGAATTCTGACTGAAGATATGTGAGTAAAAAGTCTAGTCTACAATTGCATTTTTCTTTGCGAATTCAACATTTTAAGTACAACAGTTTTGACAAAAGCGTTTCAAGAGTGGAACTACCAACTGCTGGCTAAAGACATGTAAGTAAAAAGTTTACATTTTAGTTTAGCCATATATATACATTTAATGCCTTTTTCCTTGCAGATTCAACATTCATTGTACAAATAACACCACAAATTGTACCGAATTTGTTGGGAAAATATTTTTAATGAACTTTTTAATTTTTTCCCATTTTCCCAATTCTTTTTTTTTTCTTTTCTTTTATTTTTTTTTGCACTTGCACAGAAATATCATTTTCGCGAAAACAATAACAAACAATTGATGTATGTACAATATATCAATATGTACACACGCACGTATATACGATTCTGTACTCGCGCCGGTGTACACAAATCAAAACGAAATCGAATTTCCCGAAGGAGAGCAGAGAAAAAAGACTTATCTTTTATTATCAATAAAACTGAAAATTAGGGTGAAAATCAATAAAAGAAAATTAACTAAAAAAAAAAAATCGAACAACACTCGCGATGTACAATGACCCAGTTTTGGTCAACCAACAAAACAAACTATTGCAAAACGAAGCAATTGACACATATTTCATCTCCCTTTGTTGCCCGTTTGTTATGTCGTCATCCTTGTCACCTACATGTAATGTTTCAAATTATTAATTACACGATCTTGTCTCATTTACACACTCACACTCACACAACTCAACAAAGAAGTACAACATACTCCAACTCCAATTGGGTACAGTAAGATACATGATCGAGGACACATGCGGAAGAAAATTGTCCATTATATTATGTTCGTAAACATAATTATAATATATATTTCATTTTTTAATATATAGTACTGTACAATGTTTGGATTTGGGCCCACATCAATATAGGATTGTGCTGAGGCAAGAATTGAAGCTGGACGACCATACACAGCGCCATGAGTTCGCTAATTGGGCGCTGGAAATGTTGGCCGGAGATCCGGATTTTGGCCAGAAAATCATCTTTTGAGACGAGGTTAATTTTTGGCTCAGCGGCTATGTCAACAAGCAAAATTGCCATTATTAGAACGAATACAATCCACAAGCGTTCGGCCAAACATCAATGCGTCCACAAAAATTAACTGTTTGGTGCGGTTTATAGCATGGCGGCGTCTTCGGACTTTATTTCCTTTGAAAAGAGGAAGGAGACACCGTTAACGGGTTTTACGAAAAATGGGAGGAAAATTGAATTTGATAACTATTCATACGTTTTCACAAAAAGGGTGAAACGGTTAATAATAAAGGGTCCAGTGGAAAGTGAGTTTTGGATTTTCAATATCTGGATTGTTTGCCTTTTATGTCAGTCATAGAAAAAATAACTTAGATGGTAAACTTTCCAGATATTGGAAACCAAATCAGGTTATCGACTGATTGCTTCTATCCGAACGAACCTACCCTTGAATATGTTTGAATTGTCAACAATGTCAAAATTCGAGAAATCTTAGGAATGACGACCTCCCTATGAAAATGACGCGGTGAATTCTAATTTTGACATTTCTCATGTTTACATTTGAGTTACAATAAAATTATAATGTTGGATAATAATTCTCTTTATTATATTTTCTTATTTAAAGAAGAAACATCAAGACATCTGGAACAGGAAGAAATAATTTTCTACAAAATGCTGCTCCCACAAACAGATTGCCTTTATGTGGATGTGGCAAAATAGTTTAAATAGTTTGTTTACATTTTCTTGTGAGTAATTAAAAACAGTTTAATTTCAAAATAATTTATTCTACTCCTAATAATAATAATAAATGTAAATGTACTATTCAAGAGCTTGAACAAATGTGAATAAATGATACTAGCTAAAGACATGTGAGTAAGAACTATACATTTTAGTTTACGCTGACTTTCTCTTTGCAGATTCAGCATTCGGAGTGCAAAAGTTCCGACAAAAGCGTTTCAAGAGTGGAACTATCGAATTCTGACCGAAGATATGTGACTAAAAAGTCTAGTCTACATTTGCATTTTTCTTTGCGGATTCAACATTTTAAGTACAACAGTTTTGACAAAAGCGTTTCAAGAGTGGAACTACCAACTGCTGGCTAAAGACATGTAAGTAAAAAGTTTACATTTTAGTTTAGCCATATATATACATTTAATGCCTTTTTCCTTGCAGATTCAACATTCATTGTACAAATAACACCACAAATTGTACCGAATTTGTTGGGAAAATATTTTTAATGAACTTTTTAATTTTTTTTCCATTTTCGCAATTCTTTTTTTTTCACTTGCACAGAAATATCACTTTCGCGAAAACAATAACAAACAATCGATGTATGTACAATATATCAATATGTACACACGCACGTATATACAATTGTGTACTCGCGCCGGTGTACACAAATCAAAACGAAATCGAATTTCCCGAAGGAGAGCAGAGAAAAAAGACTTATCTTTTATTATCAATAAAACTGAAAATTAGGGTGAAAATCAATAAAAGAAAATTAACTAAAAAAAAAATCTAACAACACTCGCGACGCACAATGACCCAGTTTTGGTCAACCATCAAAACAAACTATTGCAAAACGAAGCAAACGACACATATTTCATCTCCCATTGTTGCCCGTTTGTTATGTCGTCATCCTTGTCACCTACATGTAATGTTTCAAATTATTAATTACACGATCTTGTCTCATTTACACACTCGCACTCACACAACTCAGAAAAGAAGTACAACATACTCCAACTCCAATTGGGTACAGTAAGATACATGATCGAGGACACATGCGGAAGAAAATCGTCCACCAGGCGGGAGCATGTTCGTAAACATAATTATAATATATATTTAATTTTTTAATATATAGTACTGTACAATGTTTGTGTGGGTGCAAATGATAGAACTTATTATTTTCAATAGAAATCGCTTTATTCAGTACAGTTACAATTCACTATTTAATTGTTTCTCTCAATACAATCCAATTTCTCAACCGCTTATATATTAATTATACATTTTAAATATTTAAAGCATTTTTGTTGATTTTCTGAAAAATTAAAAAATAAAAAATTGCTGCACAAAAATGAACAGCAAATTTTTTTTATAGATGCCTTACAGAAGGAAACTTGTTCCTGAAAGAGAAATCACTAAATTGAAAACATGCGATGGATGCAAAACGACAAAAGAAAAAGTTCGAGGTGCAAGGTGGATGTAAACCCCTGCGTTGATGACACATTAGGTAATGCTTTGTGTTTTGTGACTGCTCTATCCTGGCTAGACGATTGATTCCATTCTATCTCTGCTCTCTGTAGAACTATCTTAATTGTGTAAAATTGACTTCAAAAGAGCCCTGTCACAATCATGTGGTTCAGTTTTTCGCCCACAAATTCTACAATGATAGCATAATGGTTTTACCAGAAGAATGGCAAAGGCTATCGATCAAGTCCGCACATATTTAATTTAATAAAGTTCATTTAAAACATAACACAAATACGTCTGAATTTTTGTGAAAAACGCCGCAAACTGAATATATTATTTTTGACCAGTTTTCTGTAGTTGTGTCCAACATAATTCTAAAGACGTTTTTTTCGGATTCTTTTTCATCAAGAATGTTTTCGATTCGGAATGCAAGGTACCCGTTGTGTAACATAAACAATTCTGATACTAGATATTTTTCAGCAGATTGTTTGTTTGCCGTACCACTTTAGTAATTTAGGTAATTTGTTCGCTGCCTTCCATGCTTAATAAATGTTGACTGGGATTCAATATTGTTAATTTACCACTCAAACAACGGAATGAAATCCAAACATTACGATGATGTAATTCCATTCTCAGATGCAGAGTTCTTATAATTAATTTGTGTAGAGTTATTCCACATAATAAGATAAGCACTCGGTAATTCCGACCTCTCGGCAGAGTATTCTGAAATGCGAAGATTGCGACTGTTATATTTTGTCAAGGAACTTGATGTCTAGAATCCATGTCTATCTAGATACGACCGAAAAGATTAGTTTGGTTAATTTTTTCAATATACTTTTATCAAAACGTATAAAAAAGATTTATACAAAAAAAATGTTTTTTTTTTTCTAATTTAAGTGGTATTATGTGTAACAGACACATGTATGCTACACAGAATACTACATTCTTATTCTATAGATAACACTATAACGCAGATGAAAAACAACAGTAAAAATTCTGAATAAATTCTTTTCTTTTATGAGAACAATTTTTGAGTGTGTATTGCCATGAATTATACGTGACAAATCACTTAAAAACGCTTCACAAAACATCATTGCACGTAAACACAATCTTAGTTTTAGTTAGTTTTAAATGCATTTTATTTTCTTAATACTAATTCTTACATTCTAACAAAAAATGCTTAAATGCTAGCTTACAATTACTTAACAATCTTATGCTAACTTACTGGCCCCACACAGGCGCTCTAAGTTACTCTAAATTCTTATAACTATGTCTTTCGACTTCAATTACATTTTACTTAGAACTATTTATTTTGAATACTTAAGGCTAAGAAAAAATATTTGTTAAGAAAAACTTAGCATATGGACATCATTTTTTATTTTTTATAAAAACTTATTATCTAACTTAAAATAAACCTTAGCCTACCTAACCTAAATGCACAATACACACATAAACACACATAGACATTATACACAATCATATACATATATCAGTATACACCTTTGTATACACTGATATATGTATATGTTTCTTAAATGCTAACCTAAACCTATGCAAGCCGGCCATCGCTATTCACAGAGAAAACGGATTGGTCAGCTCTGCCTCATTAGTGAGGCTGGTCCGTAATTGACGGAAACGACGAAGAAACATCTTCCCCATCATTCAACCACCAGAAATGCTGGTGCTGCCGAACGACATCCCTCTTATCGCGATTCCCCACCGCCTTACTGAACCTGAGGCGATCCACACTGCCGTGTGCGACGTCTCTGTTGTAGTTGAGTCGCCTGTCCCCAGCTTTCCGAGCGACATGGAAGATTAACGGCACCGCTGATCTATCCTGGATCAACCCTTTCTGATCTAGGTAGAGGAATGCTTCCGGTGGAACGAAGCCGTCAGAGCGCACACTCTCGTGGTAAAGGTAATTGGGGTAGTAAGCCCCAGATATCAGGTTATTCGTCGAGGTCATTGCTCTTGCAATGTGCCTTCGAGTCAGCTTAATTACGAAGTTGTCCACTCGTATTAGGTTCGCCCTATTGTAAAGGACCTCATTGGGATAAAATTTTTTGTACTCCGACTCTGGTGTTCTGTACAAGCGAAGGCAAGCCCTAAGGCAAGCCCTCTCAAACACCCGAATCTTTTCCATTAAGCTTGCTCGCACATTGAACCACACGGGACACCCAAATACCAGCATGGGCCTGATAAGGGCCATGTAGCAGATTACCTTTACCCTCGCATCGAGTTGGCTGCTATAAAACAGTCTCTTTGTAAGGGCAAAAGCACCTTTAGCTCTGGCCAGAGCAGCATCTACATTTTTGCCAAAATACAGAAACTGATCTAGCCAGATCCCAAGGTATCTGACTACATTTCGACAGGCAAGAGGCTGTCCGTGCTGTCCAATGATTGAGAACTTTCGCCAATTTTTTCTGGTATCCCTAGAGGCTCCAGACAACGGCGTCCTAAAGAGAATGGTTTCCGACTTCTGAAAGTTGATTTTCAACTTCCAGTCATCGCAAAATCGTCTTATCTTATCGAAGTCACGCTGCAAGAGAGTATTAATGACCTCGATTTTTGGACCTGTTCTGTACGCTACCAAATCGTCTGCGTACGCAATAGTATGGGGAAGTGAACCTATCAAGTCGCTTGTATAAATGTTAAATAGAATCGGCGAATTGACCGCGCCTTGCTGAAGACCATTTTTAATTTGAAATATTCCAACAGAAGTCACATCGCCATTTTTCACGATGAACTGTCTGTTGGTTAACATATTATAAAGAATGTACAAGAGTGGTTTACTGATACCCAGCCTAGTCAGCTTATAGAAAAGACCCTCTAACCATACGGTGTCGAAGGCCTTCTCCAAGTCAACAAGGCAGGCACCAGTGCAATGTTTCTTGCCTTTGTTCCATTGGATATCGGACACCAGTTTAGACGCAGCATGTGAGATATCATGTCCCGCCTTAAAACCGAATTGATTATCCGGAACTATATGTTTGTCCTCAACCCACCTAGACAGAGCTCTATTGATTACTTTCTCAAAAACCTTACTGATATTCGGAAGGAGACTTATCGACCGGAGATTCGCCGGATTGGATATATCCTTTCCCTTTTTGGGGATAGGTTGAACCACCGCCGTTTTCCAATGCGCTGGATAATGTGCATTATTCATTGCATTATTAAACAGGGTGGTGTAAATGTCCACCGCTTCTAGACGAAGATGTCGAAGCACGATGTTCGGAATACCATCGATCCCTACTGATTTCTTAGCCCTGATTGTGTCGAAGATCTCATAGAGTTCTTTCTTCGAAATGAACGGGGGTAGGGCACTCTCTCTGGCAATGACATTATTTGCCAAATTTCCGTCGCTGAACCGGGTGAAACCAGGGCCCTCGGATCGCCCGTTCCCTATTTCATTTCGAATGCAGAATCGGTGCACCAAGACGCGATTGTCCAGGTCATAATTAGGGCCAATGGTACCAGTGGCCTTGTATACTTCCTGGAAAGACGCCCCTATGGCCTCGACCTTCTCCTGTGGATCCTCGATAACAAAGAAGTCATCAGCGGCCTCATTTGGGTCAATTCCTGCTATTGTCAGTAAACGTTCGTTGTCTGTTGTCCGGGCTATTTTAAGACACTGAAGGTCGTTTTAATTTTTTTCTCCGAAATAGTTTATTTATTTGCGGGAACATATTCGGGTTACTGGTGTTTACAGCCCGAACCTTGTTATTCCAATACAAACTTACAGAAATTCTGTAATTTTCTTTTATTAGCGTTTGAATATTTTTAATCGACGACTTCAGTGTTCTAATCTCCGGTTCTTGTCGGTCAGTTAACTGTCTGTACAAGTTTTTAAGCCTTGTCAGAAGTCTACTTTTCTGTCATTGCAGCGCGTCAATAGTAGAATTGCGGAACAGGTCTTCGTTAGTTACATCGATACCGCGGTATTGTAGTGTCCATAGTTTGTTTAGTTGTCTCATCCATTTGTTTTAAGTCGAGTGTTTATCTCGAAAGCCAAATTGATGGTTTAGTATTAGCTGTTTTTGATCCAACATATGCTTTAAAGGAGAGAAAAGTATCTATTCGAATAGTTTGGACAAAATTGGAAGTAGGGATATAGGCCTGCAGGATCTTACATCATATGGTGATTTACCTTTCAATGCAACTTTCCAGTGGCTTAAGAAGTGATTTAATCGTATTGCAGTTTGAATTAGGTTGGTTAGTTTGACAATACATAATTATTAAATCATCGGTGGCTTTCCTGTGTTTTATATTCCTTATTTCTTTGGGTGTAACCGGGAGGATAATTAATATGATAAAATCCTAAATTTCCACATATAAAACGTAAAAAAAATTTCTGGGGCTTGCACAGTACCTTTTACCTAATAGTTTAGCTACAATAAGTCGATTGGTTTAAGTTTATTATCTGCCAAATTCATTGTAGTCAGTAAGCTATTTCATGTGCAGTCAGTATTTCTAAAAGTTTTTTAGAAGCTCGAAATTTCTAACAAATGTGCAGGATCAAGCCTTCGGTTATCGGTCAACAAAACGAAAGCGTAAAACGATTAAGCTATGTTCAGACAATCAGACAATATTGTCAGGTCTACAAATATTCTGACAGTGACCTCTAAATGAGCTGACAATAGCGAACTACCTTACGATGCTTAATTTCCAGTTCACACGGTCGCCATATTTTGTCCCAAACCCTGGCAATTTCATTGTCAGATGGTTTGCCTAGCAACGTTGTTAGAATGAAAATTGTCAGTTCACAGTCTTGGCAAATGTTTGTTTACAAAAAAAGATTCGTTGACTGGAATTGTCAGCCAAATTAAAAATTTGTTTTTTCATTCGGCACTGAGTGAAGTGTTTTTTTTTTTTTGTTTTTTGAGAATTGTATGGCAATTTTTTGCGTATGGATTCTAAACAATTCGATAATCTTCTAGCTTTGGTGACTCCATGCAGCCAAAAGCAAGAAACGAATATGCGCGGGCGCATTTCAGCGGCTAAGCGGCTTGTATTGACTCCGACACCTAGCTACCGGCGAACATTTTCGGTCTATGCAATATCTGTTCCCCATTTCTGTGTCAACGATGTCATCCATTATTCCAGAAGTTCTGGATGCAATCTATAAAGTGCTCGTCGATAAATATCTTCAGGTAAATTAATTTCATTACCTTTTGCAATGTACACTCAAATGCACAGAAAATGGTGTTTAATTCCAGACGCCGAGAACCTCCGAGGCCTGGGATGCTGTTACCAGCAAATTCAGCGAACTGTGGCAATTCCCAAACTGCATTGGAGCCGTGGATGGAAAGCATGTAGTAATGATCGCACCACCCAATGCTGGCAGCATATTCTATAACTATGAAGGCACACATAGCATTATTTTAATGGGCATTGCCGATGCGGAATATAAACTGCTGTACATCGACGTTGACCGCAATGGGCGATTTTCCAATGGTGGTGTGTTCAACTGATGCACATTTGGCCAAGCGCTGGATACTAGTTAGCTGGGCTTGTCAGAAGACGAATCACTACCCGGTAGAAAATTGCCTGTTCCGTATGTACTCCTTGTACATCGCCTTACGGCCGAACATATTGAAATCGTACAGTCAACGTGTTCTCTCAATGGTGTAGTAAGTATTTAATTATCGCTTGAGTGGCGCCCGCCGTATTATTGAAAATGTTTCCGGTATTATTTCCACACATTTCCGACAGCTGCGGAAGCCCTAACATCTTGATACCGAGAAGTCGTGCGTGCTCCACAACTACTTGATTACAAGTAATTAAGTGATTAACAAGTAAAAAAAAGTATACTCCGAGTAATTCATTTGACCATTATAGTGATATCGGCGAATTTATCTTGGGTGATTAGCGACACGATGTGAGTGTGGAAAGCAGTACATTGTATACATTCGAAACTCTACTCGAAGCCAAGGATGTACGAAATGAGTTCAAGACGTACTTCTCCGAAGAGGGTGAATTAGAATGGCAGTATAAATTGCTTCAATAAAAAGAAAGAATTGGTACTCGTATTTTCTATAAAATCATTATTTATGAAAAATATTTTATGAAAAAAAATGATATTTTTTGTAATATATTTTTTAATGTTGGTGGTTGTGCCCTCTCACTGACGATTTCGCCACTGCCTATAATTTCTGTTGCCGGATGCCTAGTAATGAACATCAGTTCATACTGTTCCAATGGTTGTTGCTGCGGCTGCTCCTATGCAGCCTATAATCTGAACAAAATATATAGAAGATAATGAGACTGAAAATACACTCACTATCAAAGCAGCTGCATCCATTATATCATTGAATGCACGTCTCAGCAAAGTGGATGCAATTTTCGGTTGCGAACGAATGGACTGCAGTGCTTCTACCGCCATTTGCTTTAAATGCCTGCCATTTGACGGAGATGGCGATAGTTTTGACGTAGTAATACTGCCTTTGCCTCCTTGCCCAGATGTCAATGGTGATGGTCGCACAAAGTCCAGCGTATTACGCTTGCTAACATCCAGCAAAAATGTTTCGTTGTCGACAGCAGAGTTCTGAAAAAGGAACACAAAGAATGAATAATTCTGAAACATGAAACCAACAGAGGCGAACAAATAATTACAAATTCGATAGACGACATCGATTGGATAGACTGCAGAATTTTATTTCCTTCCGAAAAAAGCATATGGATCCTATCAGCGGCTTCCTGCCATAAGGCTTCATGCGGTATTTTGTATTGTGCGCATCCAGCATCCCACGTACTGCGTCGCGTCTAAATTTCTTGAATGAGTTTCAGAATTTGGTCCTCTCAACTTTCCTCCGATATGATTTTTGCAATTTTGTTTTTTTTTGCATATTTAGACTTCGTTGGGGACTGCGAAAGTGGTTGTTGTAGAAGTTTACATATTTCAAAATTTGTATACCTAATTATAATAATATATGTTAATGTAAAATATAATCTATGTAAAAGGGCAAATGTAAATCATTAGTAATCTACTGCATTACCAATAAGAATGATATGCAGAAAATTCCCAATATAAATGATTGTAATTAAAACCCAATATATTGCATACCTTGTGGGGATAAATCAATTACACTCATAAAATTATAACGAAGTGAACAAGACGTGTGTTTTATTTCTCCACTCTTATCAAAAGTCTAAAGGATAATTAGTTAGTCCGTGTGGTGATCATTTTATCGTTAAATTTCATGGTCCTTCGAGTCCTTACGATTGATAGTAAATCAATCAACGTGTGTGAATACCTTTTATAATAAAGTAAAACATTTGACATTGTTTAAGGAAACTATAGACAAAAGGAAAGAACAATTCTACAAGTGAGTTTTTCTTTTAAGGTGCAAATCGGTTTCCCGCGTCGTGCAATTTTTCCATTCCTCAAATTGTGTTAAAAAAAAAAAAGACAAAAAAAAAAAAACATAAGGCTAATAAAAAATTTTAGTCAAATCGCCGCTATAATATTCATCCCCGTTGTGCGACACTTTGACCGTTCCAGTTAACAGTTTTGCTCACCGTTAGACTATATTGCAACAGCATATCCACCGTTGAGTCCGTTGCTGCCGCAAAGAATATCCGCTACAACTGTGCAACACATATCTGGGATACCGCTATGATTTCAAATCAATTTTCTGCAAATCTTCGGCAATTTAAAGAATCTGAAAGATACGTAAGTTGAAATACACCCCCATTTTAATTTTTTTTTCTCTTACGAGTATTTTTTTTTGTTTAATTTCAACAATGAGCACCGCTCTTAAGATACAAAAGAATTTGCTAAAGCAAATTACAAAAGATTATGAAAATTTTGGAAAGAGATCCCCAAAGAAGAGGACAAAAAATTACATCTCCAATAGGATTGCTGTGCTGGAGGAAAATTTCAAGATTAGTAGACAACATAACACCGATGGAATATCCTCAATTGAAGCGGGAAAGGAAGATGAATTAGAGGAAATTTTCGAAAGGATAAAAGACAATTACCTGGACTACAAAACAGCGCTATTAGATAGCATGGATAAACTTCAAGCAACAGTTCAGGCTCCGGTAAGTGGTATTATAAGTACGTCTAGCAATAAGAACATCATTCGTTTGCCGAAAATAAATTTACCGGTCTTTTTGGGAGAATATGAATCCTGGAGATCATTTCATGATCTTTTCGTATCTTTAATACATACAAATAAATCATTAACTGAGGTTGAGAAATTGCATTATTTGAAATCTAGTTTGGGGGGTGAGGCCGAGCGTCTCCTTCAACATTTAGTCATTGACAACGGGAACTACAAGCCAGCATGGGACATTCTCACATCTCGCTATGACCATAAACGCGTCCTCGTTAATGCGCAGCTGAGAATCTTTTTTGCACAGGAGAACATTATCCACGAGACCGCTGGACATCTGAAAAAATTACTGGATACATCAGTGGAATGTCGACACGCGTTGAAAAATCTCGAGGTACCGGTGGAACACTGTGATGTTATCCTTATCTTTTGTTTAGTAAAAAAAACTCCCCACAATAACACAACAACTTTGGGAAGAAAAGCTAGGGACAGATAAAGAATTACCAAAGTTTGAGTGTTTCACTGAATTCTTAGAAGCGAGGTTTAGGACATTGGAGGCAGTTGGTCAACGGGAAGATATAGGAGTAGGTAAGATCTCTAGGGCACCTTCAACAAAAACAAAATCATTTCACTTGAAGCAGAGTCAAAAGAGTAAGTTCAGCTGCAAAGTGTGCAATAAAGGGCCTCATTCACTGCGGACCTGCAACCGGTTTCTAAAAATGGACATCGCGTCTCGCAGGAATGTCGTGGATAAAATCGGCGTATGCGAGAATTGTCTGGCATACAGTCACGCAACTCAACAGTGTCCCAGCAGGGTCCGATGCTACTTTTGTCAACAGCCTCACCACTCCCTTTTACACATTAACCCCCCTTCACACTCAAACTCACAATTCAATTCACACACAGCAAATCCCCGACACTACACAACACATACAGCGCCTAGTTCGGTCACCACCACCCAACACACATGCACCCCCACACAATCCCATTTATCTACAATAAACTTAAATGCTACCCCCTTTCAGCCCACTCAACAGGTCAACACTTTTCACGCAGTAGATTCTCATGTAGACGTGTTACTCGCAACAGCGCTGGTGAAAGTAAGATCCTCTTCAGGTATAGACATTACACTCCGCGGTCTGATAGATCCGGGTTCAGAGGCCACCTTTATTACTGATCGGGCAGTTAAGAGATTAGGTATGAAGGGAAAACGGACTTTCGTAGAGGTATCAGGGTTGGGGAAGGTCAGCAGCGGAGCTTGTCACAGCTACGTTGAGCTTAGGTTGGGGTCTCTGTACTCGGTCTATGAAACTAGTACCCGAGCCTTAATATTCGAATCGCTGACTGGACTTCTTCCGGCCCACGAGCAAATACCAAAGCAGTGGAAGCACATACAAGGACTAACTCTAGCTGACCCGACCTACTATAAACCCGCTGAAGTCGATCTATTATTGGGAAACGACATCTACTCCGAGATAGTACAGCCAGAAATCATCCGTGCCGAGGAAGCAAGGACACCAATTGCGCAAAACACGTCACTTGGATGGATTCTGATGGGGAAGATACAAAATCCAATTCGAACCATAAGGACCTTCGTTCAAGTACTTGATGTCAGCCGGCAACTCAAACGTTTCTGGGAGATGGAAGAAACACCCTTCAAGGCTCATCAAACATATGAGGACAAGGTATGTGAGGAGTTCTATAAGGCAACGACGAAAAGGTTGGATAGTGGACGATACGAGGTATCGTTATCATTTAAGGAAGGGAGCAAACCTGGGCTTGGATCCTCGAAGGAAGGTGCCTTGCGTAGGTTTGCTCAGCTAGAACGACGATTCAGGTATGACCCTACACTACACTTAGAATACAAGAAGTGTATAAACGAGTACTTAAATTTGGGACATATGAAAGAAGTCGAAGTCAGCAAGGACGAAGTACTCAATACCCTTTATCACTTCTTCGTGCCGCACCACGCCGTGTCCAAAGCATCCAGTTCAACGACAAAACTCCGGGTCGTCTTTGATGCTGCAGCCAAAACATCAGATGGAACTTCGTTGAACCAGCATTTAATGACAGGACCTAAACAACAGAGGGACATTATTGAAATCATATTAAGATGGAGAAAACATAAATATACCTTTACAGCAGACATTGAGAAAATGTACAGGCAAATCCGTGTCAGCTCAGCCGACCAGCTGATAGTTTGGCGTGACTGTGATATCAATCCAATTAAGGTATATCGTATCCAGACGATTATGTTCGGTACAAGCTGTGCACCCTACCTTGCCATTCGATCGCTGAATCAACTGGCCACTGATGAGAAGCACAACTATCCTTTGGGCGCACGAATAGTGAGAGAAGATACTTATGTAGACGATCTATTCGCCGGAGCTGATACTGTTGAGGAAACAGTGTTGCAGCGTGATGAAGTTAACAGTTTGCTGGCCGCGGGAGGGTTCAATCTGCGGAAATGGGCAAGCAATTCCAACGAGGTTTTGGGACAAATACCTTTAGATCAGCGGGAAGTTGCCTTTTCTTTACCTTTAGATACCCCAGATCACGTCAAAACTTTAGGTATCAAGTGGTTTCCAGTAGACGAGAGTCTTTCATTTCAGAGCATCCAACTCGACAGTGCTGACCCAATAAAAAGGACAATCCTGTCCACCATTGCTAAGCTCTTCGACCCTTTAGGATGGATTTCACCCTGCGTCGTCAAGGGCAAAATTCTGATGCAGAAACTGTGGCGTAGCGAGCTGAAGTGGGACGAGCCTATTTCATTGGAGTTGAAGAAGGAGTGGAACGATTTTCGTGAGGAATTGCCGCAACTTAAAAAGATCCGTATCCCTCGATGGATCCACACGCACAGCACTCTTAAGGAACTCGACTTACATGGTTTCAGTGACGCGTCTGAGAAGGCATACGGCGCCGCCATATACCTCCGAGTTCTCGATTCCAACGACGTCATCCACGTACAGTTGCTTATGGCCAAGACCAGAGTCGCTCCAGTAAAAACCCAGACCTTGCCACGACTTGAACTCTGTGGAGCCGTCACTCTTGCAACACTACTGGATTATACTTCGAAGGTTTTAGGCTTTCCAGATGTGAAGCAATATGCGTGGATTGACTCAACCATTGCGTTATCGTAGATTGCTGCTACTCCAACTAAGTGGGCCACCTTTGTTAACAACCGGGTAGCCGAAATACAACGACTGGTGAGACCAGAGAGCTGGAAACACATTCCCAGTGAAATGAATCCTGCAGATATCGCATCCAGAGGAACAACGCCTTCTGCCTTACATGCTCACAAACTTTGGTGGGATGGTCCAGATTTTCTGCGCGAATCTTGGGAATTTCAGTGTCCACAGCAACCGACGAGCTTAACTACAAACGAGGAGAAAAGGTCAATTAAAACTTACACCGGGATTCAGGTAAAAAATGATTTTTATACTTTAATATCAAAACACTCTAATCTTACAAAACTTATAAGGATCATTGCGTACTGTCAAAGATTTGTTACAAATTTAAAAACCATACCTGAGTCGAGAAAAGGTAATTTACTCTCTCCAGCCGAAATTCATTCTGCCACACTATTCGCCGTAAAGCTTGTACAAGCAGAAATGTTTACTCCCGACGTGAAAGCCAAAGCCCCAAGCTCACTCTGCCCTTATACGGACTCTGATGGGATCTTGCGAGTCGGAGGATCTTCCATTTCATCAACAGCACCCAATCATACTCAAAGGAAATCATCATTTCACAAAGCTTCTGATTGCTGATGCTCATCTGCGAACGTTTCATGGAGGACTACAGCAAACCACAGCATACTTGCGCAACAGGTACTGGATCCTGAAATTTAAAAATTGCGTAAAGGGATACCTACATGGCTGCACCATCTGCTTTCGATATCGAGCTAAACCGTCGCACCAACTGATGGGTAATATACCGGCCCCCAGAGTCCGCATTTCTCAACCGTTCACACATTCCGGGGTCGACTACGCAGGTCCGATCGAAGTAAAGTCGTGGAAAGGACGGGGCGCCAAAACCTTCAAGGCGTACTTTGCCATTTTTGTGTGTTTGGCTACCAAGGCCATACACATCGAATTGGTGAGCGATCTTACCACACAAGCGTTCATCGCAGCCCTTCGACGATTCACGGCAAGAAGAGGATTGTGTTCGCATATATTCAGCGATAATGGGACGAACTTCGTGGGAGCCAACAAGGAATTGAAGAGGTCATTTGACCAATCGAAGTTTGATTGGAAGGATGTGGTAGAAACGATCTCTAAAGACGAAATAGAGTGGCATTTTATTCCCCCAGCTTCCCCGCACTTTGGTGGATTGTGGGAAGCCGGAGTAAAATCAATAAAATACCACCTTAAAAGGATCATCGGCACCGACACTTACACATTTGAGGAACTCACCACGCTTCTACATCAAATCGAAGCGTGTTTGAATTCGAGACCATTGTTCCTATGACCGACAATCCTCACGATTTCACCGCGCTCACTCCCGGACACTTCCTTGTTGGACGACTCCTAAACTCAATCCCTCAACCTAACTTAGCGGAGACAAACAGCGGATATTTAAAACTATGGGACCGCGTCCAGAAATTACAACAACTATTCTGGAAGCAGTGGAAAGCCGAATACTTGACGCGTCTGCAACAGCGCCCAAAGTGGCACAAAATTGAGGAGCAACCCAAGATAGGAGATCTAGTCTTGATCAAGGATGATCACCTACCCCCGACAAAATGGAGTTTAGCACGCGTCGTAAGTACGTACCCTGGCACTGATAACTTGGTTCGGGTCGTCAGATTGAAAACACAAAATGGAGAAATAAAACGACCGATCACCAAAATTTGTTTACTTCCGACCAACAGCACATATAAAGAAGACAACTAATTGAATTAATTTAATCCTACAAAACACAAACATCCAAATCAACAATAATCAAGCTTCATAAAATATATGCACATAAAATCGTCAGAATGCCGACGGCAAGTACAAACTACAGCTTTTGTCCGGAATTTATTTTATTTATTTTATGTGCATACAAAAACATTTACTATATACTTTACGATGATTAATATAGGTACAGCAATAGCAAATTAATAACGCAATCTACACAATCTTGCAAAGAAATCAATCAAAAAATAAATAAATAAATCGAATCAAATAATAACAAATTATTTTAAAGGGTCTTGCAATTAGTCTCAGTGCATAGACTCCCATTCAACACATTCAGCTGATAGCGCATGTTCTCATACGATAAAATTATCATGACCCACACTCGAAACACACACACAATTCCAAAATTTATTGTTTTGGAATAACACATAAAAAAAAAAAAAAAACGTACATCCATGACACTCAAGCAAACACATGCGTAGCCATTTCAGTCACACACACACAATTTCGCCGCGAATCGAAATACCATATCAACAAACGCGCCGTCGTTTTATTTTGAATATTATGCACTTATTTTTTCTCACAAAAAAAAAAAAATATATATATTTTCACTAATGTCCTTTTTCAAGTTTTTTTTCTCCAGGTACAAAATACGAGTAGTACATTTTGCAAATTGGAGTTCAAGGACAACACTACACTTCATGAAAATTTAGATTGTTTACAAATCTAAACGAACTACGCGCACGAAAGAGAAGGATGAGCAACTTCCATTGAGAATTCATTACACAGTTGCAACAACAATGGCCATTGACCCAATAAGTCATTTTCAAATATTAATTTTTACATTAAATTATCTGGTCAATACACAATACTTACATTATTCAGCAATACACCATACCAGGAACATAATTTTAATAATCCGTTTTACTTTTATTTTTTCTTCGCACAACACAACACAGCACTTGCACTACACATTATGCCGGTTCGGCAATCAGCACAACAACAAACATCAATAATACATGAAGATGATCAAAACTAAAGAAGAAGAAGATGGCTGTGGGCGATCGACAAGGAAAGCAACAACATGAAGGCAGAGACACTTTGCGAAACTAAGGGTCGACACACATTGAGAACTACGTTCACGGCCGGGGAGGATGTTGTAGAAGTTTACATATTTCAAAATTTGTATACCTAATTATAATAATATATGTTAATGTAAAATATAATATATGTAAAAAGGCAAATGTAAATCATTAGTAATCTACTGCATTACCAATAAGAATGATATGCAGAAAATTCCCAATATAAATGATTGTAATTAAAACCCAATATATTGCAAACCTTGTGGGGATAAATCAATTACACTCATAAAATTATAACGAAGTGAACAAGACGTGTGTTTTATTTCTCCACTCTTATCAAAAGTCTAAAGGATAATTAGTTAGTCCGTGTGGTGATCATTTTATCGTTAAATTTCAGTGGTAAAACCTCAATCGGCCTCAATGTTGGATCGTTTGCGACATCGACGTATACACAGTTTATTTCACTCATCGTTACAAGAAAAGACAGCGTAAAAACAAAGCACTGTAAAATTGTATTCTGCAACACTTCCTTTTGCTCTTTCAAATATGAAAAATTATCTGACAATGAAAAAATTTTCAGACGTCATAAACATAGCACTCAGACAATAGCAAATGTGTCTGCAAATGTCCTAAACACCTGACAATGGCACAATTGTGTATTCAGACGATTGTAAGATACCTGAAAATTTCATTGTCAGATGAGATGAAAATTGTAAGTTCAGGCGGTTGTAAGACATTTGGGACAATTTTTACATTGAGAGATCTGACAATATTGTCCGATCAGGCAATCGTCTGAACATAGCTTTAGTACTGAAATAAATTTGTCAATAGACAATTAAAATACAGCATTGAACATGCTTCATTCAATAGCAACTTGGTAAATTCACTACTTAGGAAAATATAATGGGCCGTCGTATATTTTTCTTCCTCTCGTAAATAAAACAGTCCCGATTTAAAAAAAAAATTATCGGAATGATTACAACTAGTGGACCAAATACAGACCATGCGTACAGTCCTACGAATGTATATCTGTTAAAAGTGTGAACGAACATTTATATGAACGTTGACAGATGTAATTGCAACTGAACGTATACAACAATGTCAAATTCTGAATAAATTCTTTTCTTTTATGAGAACAATTTTTGAGTGTGTATTGCCATGAATTATACGTGACAAATCACTTAAAAACGCTTCACAAAACATCATTGCACGTAAACACAATCTATTTTAGATGATATGGTTGATTACCATTTTCATGCTCCCAAATTGCACTGATTGTTGAAAATTATGTCGTTTTAAATTGAAATTGTAACAACTCTGGATGTTAAAAAATTATATTGCTTTATTTAAATTTGTAACAAATCTGGCGGTACTGTGTGTCAAATAGAACAGACCTAAGTAAACTGTTAAACTGAACGAATTTAACGCCATGTTGTTAATGGAGAATTTCCGCTATGCCTTTCTGTTTTCTGAAGCCCACGATGCCACCACAAGTCTGCTAAAACAGTAAGTATGTAAAATACATAAATATATTCCTCTTTAACAAATGAATTACATTAAATTATAGAGAAATAATAAACCAACGGGGCCGTTATAACGTGGTGAAATTTTTGGTTTTATTTTCTTTTTTTCTGTTCGGTTTTTTTTTCGTCGGGGAAGTTTTTTTTCTTTTCTTTTTTTAAGGTTTCGTGATTCCGAAAAAAAAAATCACGTGGCGCCCATTTTTCTTTTATTTCGCCCAGGTTTAGCTGCCGTTAACGCGCTACCTGGTAGAACCCACAGCGGGGATAGCGGGATCCCCGAGAACTTGTTATCGTTTGGTTCGGGGCATCACCGTATATCGGTGCCCGGAATCGAACATAATAACTTCACAAATTGAACGCGTATAAGCGAGTGTTGTTAATTTCAAAAGACTCTTCGGGGTTTCAGACAGTCCGGCCGGGAAAACTTTGCGCCGCCGCGCACATCTTTATTTCTTGTTTTAGCTCATTGACAACGAAGCCCTTAGGAATCGCCGCCCGCGATAAGAGATTGCTGCCCTGCACTCGTAGTGAACGAGAACGAGATAGTCGCCGCCCGCGACACATTTGCTGCCTTGCAAGAGTCGCCGCCTGCGACAAATTTGCCGCCTTGCACCAGTCGCCCCCTGCGACACATTTGCTGCCTTGCACCAGTCGCCGCCTGCGGTACATTTGCTGCCTGCATCAGTCGCCGCCTACGACACACTTACTGCCGTGCACCAGTCGCCAGACGAAGTCGTCGTGCCTGCAACGTAGTCCGTACTTGGTCTAAGAAATCTACAAAGAATATCACAACATCTGATAAAGTGAGTGTAAGTTGTTAATACGTGCCGTGTGCAAGTGACCAACGCCAAACGAACCCAACCTACGAAGAAGCTCTCGATTAGCCAAATCCATTTCACAAACGGAAGATCATATGTCTAGCATTCCCGGGATCAGCGAAGAAGATACCTACAGTGAGGAAAGCATTTCAGAGGCAGACAACACGATCGTGGGAGAAGAGACGACGGTAATGGAAGAAATCAAAAGACAGTTGCGAGAGCTACGAACACAGCTCGAGGTTGCCGATGTAGCAAAAGAAAGGACAGAACGTCGACGTATTCAGGAACTTCTAGAACAAAGTCAAGCTGACAATCCTGTCAACGTGAACACAAGATCTCCATCCACGACCGCTGCCAGCTGTTCGACACAAAGTACACGCTACGTGGATACTGCTTCGACGTCTAACTCTAACATGAATATAAGCACAATGGTGACAGAAGTGGCTATGTGTACCGGAGCCGAATCAACACAGTTCCTGAACGCATCCAGACCTGTGATTATGCCACAAGCCAACCACTCATCCATACCTAGAGTGCCAACGTTCACGTCGCCAATAAATGCAATTCTGCCATTCAATCAGCCAACAGCACCCCCTTCGCACAGACGTTAACATCGCGCTCCTTTAGTCAGCAAGTCCAGAACAGCTCAATGGGCCATCGAAAGTTAATCGATCTACCTGAGTACGCAGGTCGACCAGAAGGTTGGCCGATGTTTGCTACCGCATTTTCGGAGTCCATAGCGATGATGAATTACTCAAGTGTAGACAACATGTTCCGTCTGCAAAAATGCTTAAAGGGCGCTGCATGGGAAGCCGTCGAGGCGTTATTGATTCACACAAATAATGTGAATCGTGTGATGTCTGCATTGGAGTTCAACTTGGGGCGACCCGAAAGTTTGGTCCGAAGCCAGCTGAAGAAGATGAGAGAAATTTCACCGATCCTAGAATCTAAATTGAAGCTGCTTATACCATTGGCGACAAAGGTTCAAAATCTAGCTACGTTTTTTGAAGCCAGCGGAATGTATCAGCATCTAACAAACCCTACACAGTTGGATGAGCTCATCAGCAAACTACCGATGAGCAAGAGGATGGAGTGGGCACAGCCCAGTATCGTAATTCGGCCGTATCCAACGATTAGACACTTTGACGAGTGGTTAAGTGGAGTAGCAAGATTAGTCAGCCTTGTCACCCCGAACGCTCTTCTACCAACTACTAATACTGAGCAAAAATCGAAGCCAAAAAACGTTCTACATACCGTAGAGGAACGTGTGCCAGCCAACAAGTGTCGATATTGCGGAAGGGAACCACATCCAGCAGTCAAATGTCATGTCTTCGACAAACTAGACGTTAAAGCCAGGTGGGTTTTCGTAAAGAAGAACAAGTTATGCTTCTCCTGTCTAAGACATGGGCATCGCTTGAGATTTTGCAAGTCATCGAAAAAGTGTGAAATCGGTGGTTGCGTTAAGAGTCATCATACATCGTTGCACGAAAGTCAAACGCCAGCGACGCCACCGCCTACCAATACAGTAGAACCAGAGATGCTGATGCTTAGCTCTAATCTAGTCAACAAGGAAAAAATTTTGTTCCGAATCGTGCCCGTCAGACTATATGACAAGGACATTGACATTGCGATGTTGGACGAAGGATCTTCAGTGACTATTATAAGCACAAGTCTAGAAAATCGACTGGGTCTAAAGGGTTGTGCAAAGGATCTCACATTGCAGTGGTTCGGAAAGGAGACATCAGGGAGGAAGTCGTTCGTGGTTGATGTTCAAATCAGTGCAGACAAGCCGGGAGCCGAACGGCATGAGATGAAGGAGTGAGTGATTTTGAGTTACAACAGATGAGTCCGCAATGTAGTCCACGTATGTTTGCCAAATACGAGAATGGGAAGCCGCAAATTTTAATTGGGCTTGACCATTGCCAACTTGGAGTTCCGTTGCGTACCATCGAATCTTTAAACGAGGGCCTAATCATTGCCGAGACGAGGCTCGGTTGTCTTGAATACGGGAAGTCGGAAGTCCAACTACTGGTCGTCCTCCACAATAGCCAAACCATTGAAGAGGAAGACGCACGTCTGGATAGAATAGTTAATGAATACTTGTCAACGGAGACCTTCGGTGTGAAAGAACCAACAAAGCCACTCATGTCCAGAGCCGATGAAAGAGCGTTACAAATTTTAAATCACACAACCGTGAAGATCAACAATCGATATCAGACAGGATTAGTTCTGAAGGAAGATGAGTTCGAGGTTCCTGAGAGCTACGAAATGGCTAAACTACGTCTTCATGGGTTAGAAAGGAGGTTCGTAAGGGATCCGGAGTTCGCAGCCGCCTATCGAGATGTCATCTCAAGTTACATAAAGAAAGGATATGCCAGAAAGCTATCGCAGGAAGAGGTCGTCGGGAAGAGCAGTAAGATCTGGTATCTGCCACATTTTGAGCTCAAAAGTCCAAACATACCCCGAAAAATCCGATTGGTTTTCGACGCAGCTGCCAAAGTTAACAACGTATCGCTAAATTCATTCCTCATGAAGGGGCCTTACGACCGCCCGCCACTAGTCGCTGTGCTATTTAATTTTCGGATGCGACCTATAGCAGTGTCAGGAGACATACAAGAGATGTACCACCAAGTGCTTGTTCAGCCAGAACATCAAGATTTACAGCGCTTTCTCTGGCGAGAGACAGTAGATGAGCCGATCGGGGAATACATCATGCAAGCGATGACATTTGGTGCCAGTTGCACCCCATGCTCAGCCGAATTTGTGAAGAACCTGAACGCATCGAGATTTTTCATCAGCCACCCAAGAGCCGTCAAGTCAATCGTCGAACATCACTACGTCGATGACTATGTCGACAGTTTCGACGAAGTGGAAGAAGCTATCAAAGTCACCAAAGCTGTGATTCTTATCCATGCAGAAGGAGGTTTCAGACTGAGAGGCTTCAAATCAAATTCGAAGGAGGTGTTGCAGGCTGTAGCTGATCCGAATATTAAACGTGGAGATAAGAACGTAAATATGGACATCGACGCCTCATTTAAAAAAAATCCTGGGCATGTGTTGGAGACCAGAGGAAGATGTATTTATATTCAGACTGAAATTTCCGTGGGTTAATAGGGACGTAGTGGAGAACGACAGGTGCCCCACCAAGCGAGAACTTTTATGTATGGCCATGTCTATCTTTGACCAGTTCGGGATGATCGCTAATTTCGCCATCTATGCTAAACTATTGCTGCAATCAGTTTGGAAGAGTGCTATCACTTGGGATGAGAAGATTCCCGAAGAAATTTTTGTTCGATGGCGGCAGTGGAAGCCGAACTTTCCCGAGTTGCTGCAGTTAAGCGTGATATTACCTTCGGGTGTCGACAGCAGGTAAAATAGTTCTCCACGTCATCGTCGACGCCAGTGGAGAGGGCTTCAGTTCGGTCGGGTTTTTTCGCATCGAGTCTGCTGCTGGAGTGTCCGTGTTGTTCGTCCGTGGGGAAACAAAATGCGCACCGCGGAAGCTGACCTCCATTCCTCGCCTCGAATTGTCGGCAGCGGTCCTGGTAGTCAGGCTGGCTAACTCTATTGTGGAATGGCATAAACTGCGGTTGAACGACAGAGTCTTCTGGAGCGACTCCAAGACGGTTATTAACTGGATCAATTCGGAGCCGAGACGACATAAACAATTCGTTGAGTTTCGCATTGCCGAGGTGCTCGAGAGCAGCTATATGAAGCAGTGGCATTGGGTGCCGTCGAAACTTAACCCCTCAGGTGAAGCCACGCGGGTACAATATCCACCGAGTTTCCAGATTAACAATAAGTGGCTGCACGGACCAGCGTTCCTTGCGCTTCCCGAAGAAGAATGGCCTTCACAGCCAGATAACATCAGTGAGCACATATGCCGGGAAATGCTACGCCCGAAGCAACTTCTACATATCAGCGCAGTCAGTAACCCAAAATTTGACATATCAAAAATCGGAAAATATTTAAAGATGAAGAGAATGGTGACCTGGGTGCTTAGATTTATAAAACTTTGTCGACAAAAATCAGATCAGCTAGAAGAGCTTTCAGCAACCGAGGTAGACGAAGCTGAACGAGTCTTGTGAGCCCAAGCCCAGGCTGACGCATTCTCACGAAAAATCGCGCAATTGAAGCAGAACTTAGCCGTAGAAAGAACCAGTAGCATCATTAAGTTAACACCGTACATCGATGATGATGGCCTTTTACGGGTGCACGGACGCATAGACGCGGCCACGACTGTACCTCTCGACTCAAGACGACCAATCATCATGAGATAACGAGAGCGATTCTGGGTGCCACACTTTCGTTCCGCCGTTCGAAGAGCTAAGTTGGGATGTCCGTATTGTGCGCGTTCGGGATGCTCAACCGATTCCGCCGATGATGAGACAGCTGCCAAGGGACCATGTTACGCCGTTTATAAGACTGTTTATCTACACCAGTATGGACTACTTCGGCCCTGTATATGTTACTGTTAAGCGACGCAGAGAGAAGAGGTGGATCGCGCTTTTCACCTGCATGACGGTAAGAGCAGTCCATCTCAAAATCGATGCTTGTGTTCTATGCATCCGAAATTTTGTGAACAGGTGAGGCGTTCCTAAGTTGATGAGGAGCGACAATGAGACCAATTTTCTTGGCGCGAAAAATGAATTAGCTACCTTCGAGATTTTCGACAACGATACCATCAAGACCGAGCTGTGTTCAAGAAGCATTGAATGGGTATATAATTGTCCTCTAAACCCACACGCGGGATGATGTTGGGAGCGACTGGTGCGCGGAGTAAAGAGAGTACTGAGATGTTCACTCAGCGAAGTGGCTCCGAGAATAGAGACTTTGCAGAGTGCCCTTATCGAGGCAGAGAATATAATAAACAGCCCTCCACTTAAAGACATGCCAGTGACGCCTGAGGAAGAGGAACCCTTGACGCCAAACCATTTTCTGTTGGGTGGCGTGAACTCAACCCAGACTTCAGGCCCAGTGGACAAAAAGGCCCTATGTCTTCCAAAACAATGGCGGGTCAGCCAACAAATAAAAGACCATTTCTGGGGAAGATGGACGCGGGAGTACTTGCCAATACTCACTAGACGATGCAAGTGGTTCGAGAGGGTTCCGCCACTCAAAGAGGGAGATTTGGTGCTCGTATGCGACGTCATCGTCCCCAGGAACAAATGGATGCGAGGCAGAATCCCAAAAGTATTTGCGGGTCGAGAAGATCAAGTCCAAGCACAGAAAAAAATACTGTGAATTATACCTCGAATCACTCTGAGTGAAGAAAAAACTCTCCGTCCTATTCGGACTCCCTCCCCCTGGAGAGCGAATATCGGAACCAAACATACCTGAGTTTCAAACCACTACAAAACAATTTTCCTTTCTCCTCCTTCTACCTTTCCGCCCGCGCCATGGCAACAGTAAAAGGGTATCTAACCCGTAGGCGCGCGTAAATTATAAAAAAAAAAAAAAATAGAACAGACCTAAGTGAACTGTCAAACTGAACGAATTTAACGCCATGTTGTTAATGGAGAATTTCCGCTTTGTTTTTCTGTTTTCTGATGCCGCCACGAGTGCTTTTGCCCTTACAGAGAGACTGTTTTATAACAGCCAACTCGATGCGAGGGTGAAGGTGATCTGCTTCATGGCCCTTATCAGGCCCATGCTGGTATTTGGATGTCCCGTGTGGTTCAACGTGAGAGCAAGTTTATTGGAAAAGATTCGGGTGTTTGAGAGGGCTTGTCTTAGGACTTGTCTTCGCTTATACAGAACACCAGAGTCTCAGTACATAAAATTCTATCCCAATGAGGTCCTGTACAATAGGGCGAACCTAATAAGAGTGGACAATTTCGTCATTAAGTTGACTCGGAGGCACATTGCAAGAGCAATGACCTCATCGAACAACCTGATCTCCGGGGCTTTCTACCCCAATTATATGTATCACGAGAGAGTTCGCTTTGACGGCTTCATTCCTCCAGAAGCGTTCCTCTATCTAGATAGTAAAGGTCTGATCCAGGACAGATTGGCGGTGCCCCTAATCTTCCACGTCGCTCGAACAGCTGCGGACAGGCGACTCAACTACGATAGAGACGTTGCACATGGCAGTGCGGAGCGTCTCCGGTTCAGTAGGTCGGTAGGGAGTCGCGACATGAGGGATGTTGCTCGGCAGCACCAACAATTTTGGTGGCTAGTTGAAGGAGGGGAAGTTTCGTCGTCCAATTCTTCCAGTACTAGGTAGCTCTATAGGAAGCAAAGTCGGTCGTCTGACTATTTTTATTAGTCTTGGCCGGCTTACATAGTTTTAGGTATGATTAAGATAGTTTTTAAGAGCAAAAATACATAAATACAAAAAAAAAATTAATAAAACAAAAAAAATGAAAAAAAAAAATATATATATATATATATGTATATGTTTACATGTATTTATATATTTAGTATATATATATTATGTATATACATATATATATTGTATGTCTAAATTTGTGTTAGATGTAAGTAGGTTAAGTAGATTAAGATTTATTTTTAGGTAGTCTGTAAGTTTTTAGTTTTAATTTTTATAATAAAATAAAAAAAAAGGTCATGTAACTAAGTTTTTTGTTAAAAAATGTTTTCTTAGTTTTAGTATTAATTAATGTTAAAATACAAATAAAATTAGACTGTAAGATACGTCGAAAGACATAGTTTAAGGGTTAGGTTTAACTTAGAGTGCCCGCATGGGGCCAGTAAGTTATAATAAGATATTTCTAAGTTATTTAAGCTAATTTTTAAGCGTTTTTTTGTCTAGCAAGTAAGAGTAATTTAAGTGACATAAATAAAAAATGCATAGAAACTGAAAACTGAACTGAAAACAGTAAGTATGCAAAATATATAAATATATTCTTTTTTAACAAATGATATAGAGAAATAAACTTCACTTCACAAATTGAACGCGTATAAGCGAGTGTTGTTAATTTCAAAAGACTCTTCGGGGTTTCAGACAGTCCGGCCAGTTAAACTTTGCGCCGCCGCTCACACTGATTAATCGTGGTTTGATTTTTTCAGTTTTCTTTTCTTCACAAGACATATCGGGGAAAAGTTCATCTTCGATTTGGAGCTCTTCACCGCTCAAGTGTCGAAGTATTACCAACCATCCGTTATCAACTTCTTAATCATCATCCTCCAATTTGTCATTTTCATCTTCGCTTCAGTTAAGCCACGCGCCTGGTTCCTCTTCCTTCCACTCACAGTTCAAATCAGCTTCGTAATCAAAGAACTTCCATAAAAAAGAAAGAACCAGTAGGTCGATGAGTGCATACATATTAGTGGAAAATATAAATAATATGAACAGACCTTATCTGTAACAAACAGCCTTCTTTTTGGTTATTACAGTGCATGCATGCACAATATCTCCATGTCCCGTAAAACGTTGAGCGGTGATTTTCACGGAAAAAATAGAACTTAATTTTCTGAAAAATATTCTTACTATACATAGTATAAACTTACGTGGCTTGCTCGAATCTTGGGTGGTACGTATGCATGTGGGTCTTACATCCTAAACTGCATTTCTTGTTTTTCCCCATTCCTATCGCTCTATAAAACAAAAACGAATTAGTGTTATTGAATTAAAACAATATAAATTTTTTTCACTTACATTTTGCTCCTTCTTCAATAAAATATTGACCATTGTTGCTTTCACCACGGTGTGGGCAAATTTTTCACTTCTACATGAATGCTTTTATCTGGAGAGTATGTTCCGAAAAAATGTAAATTACAATTCATGAATACATTGGATTATTAGATAAGATGGAAAATAAAAGGTTTTCCAATAGGGACTTGACAGCTTTGAATTTAATTTGTGAACGCACTCTTTCACTAATCATCAAACTGTCACTGTCAATTTATTCAGTAACTCAGTAAACGAGCAACGTCTGCAAATTATAAAAATTCTCTACCGAAATTCGGAGTCGGTGATTGCAACTTTAAGAGCGTTAACTCCAATTTTCGGTCGTGATTCTCGTCCTAGTAGTCAGGCAATAACAAGTTTAGTACAAACATTTGAGTCTACATGTTCGTTGTGTGATGTTGCCGTGTCAGTGAGATAACGGGTTGGTCGAAGTGTCGAAAATATCGCTGCCGTTCAGGCGTCCGTAGTAAACGATAAAAATCAGTCAATTCCACGGCGTTCTCAAGAATTGGGCACCGCTCAGACCACATTGGGGTAGCCGTGGTGTAGTGATACTAGCAATCGCTTGCGTCAAGGTTCGAATCCTACCCATTGACAACTTTTTTAAGTTTCTCATTTGTGTAATTGGAACTTAGACAGAAAAATTCTTCGTGTGAAGGCATAAAAAAAAGCCTCTCCGTCCTATTCGGACACCCACCCCTGTTGCGAATATCCAAACCAAACACATCTGAGTTTCAAACCACTACAAAAAAACAATTTTCCTTTCTCCTCCTTCTACCTTTACCCACTCGCCCTGGCAACAGTAAAATGGTATCAACCCCTTAGGCGCGCCTAAATTATAAAAAAAAGAAACATTATGGCGTATTTTGCGTTAGGTTGGTTTACACCCATACAAGATCAAGCTGACTCAAGAAATGAAGCCGATGGACCATTTGAAGCGACGTACGTTCTCTGATTGGGTTCTGGAGAAGATGCGCCAAGATGATGAATTTCATCGGAAAATCATCTTCAGTGACGAAGCTCATTTTTGGCTCAATGTGTTCGTCAATAAGCAAAATATGCGTTATTGGTCGGGTGAAAATCCACATGTGCTTCATGAATCACCACTTCATCCACAAAAAATTACTGTTTGGTGCGGTTTGCATGCCGGCGGCGATATAGGGCCATATTTTTTCGTCGACGACAACGATCGTCACGTTACTGTGAATGGTCAGCGTTATCGCGCCATGATCACCGATTATTTTTGGCCCGAATTCTAAGATATGGACTTGGACGACATGTGGTTTCAACAGGATGATGCCACACAGTACAAGCTACAATCGATTTATTGAAGAGCCTGTTATCTCAAGAAATGGGCCAGTCGATTGGCCGCTTCGTTCGTGCGACTTAACGCCGCTTAACTATTTTCTGTGGGGCTACGTTAAGTCATTGTTTTATACCAACACGCTGACGACGTTGGAAGAGCTCAGAGCCAACATTGAACGCGAAATAGATGCCGTTTCGGCTGAAATGTGTGACCGAGTCGTTGAAATTTGGGTCCAACGAATCGACCGTTGCAAACGTGCCCGCAGTGGCCATATGAACGAAGTCGAGTTCCATTCATAAAGTTTTGATTGTACTTCAAGCCGATAATAAACTTTTTGAAATATCTCAAATGGTTTGCGTTTTATTTAAAAAAAAAAGGTTGTCAATTCTTTATTGGAAAACCCTATATATACGTGTTATTCAATTATTGCATTAACTTCTCATAAGAAGTAATAGAAAAGGATTAATGATTATTTTGACTGTTTTTATTTGTGAAAATATAACTTTACTTAAACCTTTTACAAAATTGAATTTAAAATATTGGTAATAGCAACAAACAAAATTTGTGTTTTATAAGTCCATTAATTATAATAATAATAATTAAAGATTAATGATTATTTTGACTGTTTTTATTTGTGAAAATATAACTTTACACAAGCCTTTTTGCAACATTGAATTTAAAATATTGGTAATAGCAACAAACAAAACAATAAATAGAAAATTAGTGCTTTATAGGTCCATTTGGTACAACAGCGAATTGACCAATTATTTTTTTAAAAAATATGGATGTGACTGGACAATTTAGCCCATATTTAATGCTTTTGTATTACTAATTCCATTACTAACGCAACATTTCCATATTCTTTGCTCAGATCGATGTAAACAGAATGCTGTACGTTTCACAAATATCACGTTGTAATGCTAAAATTTGGCTGGATTTTCGTGAATGTCAACGACATCAAATCGGCGTATAAATCCTATACCATTAGAAAGAAACCTTTCGTCAGCGAAGCAAATAAAAAAAACAGAAGGACTTTGCTAATAAATAAAAAAAAACAAAGGATTTGACTTCTACGATTTTTTCAGAAAAGTCAACATTTAGCATTTATGAATCAAATAGACCTTCGAAAGCATGAAGACAATCAAATGAAACTTTCAGCCCAAATACAGAAGGCAAAAAGTAAAGCACGGAGATGGTGTTTGTGTGATATGGAGCTAAATATCCACTGTTGAGATCGGTAATGTAGTCACAATCATTGAGATCGTGACAAAAAAAGTATACTAAAAGATTTAGCGTGAAAATTTGCGTGAAAGTACACAAACAATGCTTATCGCGAAAGATTTTTTACTCCCAACAGGGCAACGACTTCAAGCATATCGCACAAATGGTGAAGATGTGATTGATACATAAAGTCCCTCACTTGCTAGTAACGCCACCACAAAGCCCGGATCTTAAACCGTTCTCTTAGGAACGCCTTTGGAATCATTAAATAATGAGCTTACGAAAACATGTCATTACATCAAAGCCTCAGTTAAAAGTCTTATTTTTAGCGGAATGGTAAGAAATAATATGTGAATATATGGAAATGTTGACGCATTCTATGCCAAACCGGCTTAAAGATGTTGTTCGGACTGAAAGCATCACAGTAATTTTGGACTGGATGCATTACACACAGACTAATCCCATTTGTTCGGACTGAATGCAACACAGTAATTTTGACTGGATACATTACACCCACGATTGAGACCATTCCACATCACCCAATATCCCTTAAAAAATGGCCAACGAAGTCATGATCACTCACTCTTCATCGTTCTTTCCGGTCGGCGAGCTGTAGTCATCATTCACCTCGTGTTTTATTATATTTTCTAATCATTATCTTTTATTTGTAATAAACTCAGTCCATATTATACAAGCGTCTTTTGATTTGAATACGGGCCGGAGATTTCAATTTTTTCCTTCGTCCCAACAGAACGAACATTTTGGTGCCGAAACCCGGGACGCTTGTTATATTTTACTAGTTTATCGCGCAATTAATATTGCATACACATTCATTAGCTTACTGTCATCGTAAAAGTTATCATTTTCCGCGTGTGCTAAAGTTAGGTTACGAGTACCGAAATGTCAAATCCGTCAAAAAATACAAAAACTTCGGTTTCCGCAGAACTTTATGCACAGCAGAAACAACTGATTGAACGCGTGGAAAAAAGCCTCGTCAACCACCGAAAATCCCCGCAAGATCGACACACTTCAGCTTGTTTCAAACGTCGCCTGGAAATCTTGGAGAGCCATTATCGTGAGTTTAATTCAAACCATAAACTCATAATCTGTGAATCTGACGAGGTTACAAGTGCATATATCAAAGAGGATCTGGTGACAGCGTTGGAAGAAACATACATAGCAGCCTGTGGAGAAATAGAAAGTGATTTATCAAAATTGATACCACCTGTGGAAGCCAACCATGCATCCTCATCTGCTAGTTTATCCGGCTCCACATTAAACAATACGGAAATTATGTCACCAGGGAACTCTCACGTTAGACTACCTCCTATCACTATCCCCACCTTCGATGGCACCTACAGTAATTGGTCATCATTTAACAGTTTGTATGATTCCATGATACACTCAAATACTGCTTTGGGAAATATCCAGAAATTCCATTACCTAAGAAGCTCACTAACCGGCGATGCAGCCAAAGTCATCGAGGAAGTACCCTTGCAAGCTGGTAATTACGATGAGGCCTATAAATTGCTATGCGAGCGCTACGATAATAAACGAATCCTCTTCCAAAAGCATATGAAATCATTTTCGTCGTTTCCAGTCATTAAAACCGAGAATGCAGCCAGTTTAAACTGCCTATTGAATATGTGCAAAGAATGTGTCTGTGTTTTAAAATCTTTGGGCTTCGAACTTAAGCATTTTGAACCTATCCTAGTGTACTATTTGTCCGAAAAATTGCCTCACGATACCCGTGAATTTTGGGTGCAATCATCCGGTCAAAGTAAAAATGTTCCCAACTTCAAGGAGATTACCGACTGTATCGAGATTCGCATTCGCACGATTGAAGAGATGACATCACAAACTGAAAAAACATCTTCACAGATAACGCTTAAACCAATAAAAAAGGGGCCGGTTCAATCCATCAACTTCAAACATTCCCGGTCCTTCCATGTCAATACCCAAAAGGCTAACCAAATCGTTTCTTATCAATGCAATGTCTGTGATGGTCATCATCCCATTCGTCAATGCACCAAATTTCTCTCCATGTCAATCAATGATCGAGAAAAGGTAATTACAAATCTTAATTACTGTTTAAATTGTTTAGCGTATAACCATCAGCTCACCAAGTGCCCCAGCACACGTACCTGTGGAGAATGCCGTGGACGCCATCACACTTTGCTACATAATCCTGCTGTTCAGAATGCCGGTGATCATTTAATGCACTCCAGTCCATCAACCTCAGCTACAACAACAACTCATTCTAATAATACTCGCTTTAATTGTCATTCCAGACTTACACCACCGAGATCATGCTCAAAAACAGAGGCTGAAGTATTATTAGCCACTGTATTAATACAAATACAATCTATCAACGGCGTCTATCATTACTTTCGGGCATTGCTAGATTCTGGTTCACAAGCCACTTTCGTTACAGAGCGAGCAGCACAAGTACTTCCGTTAGTCCGGAATCCAATTCGAGCAAACATCAGCGGCGTGGGGTGTTTTGTCGGAGAAACCTCACGAAATAGCGTTACTTTGCATATCAAAACTCCGATCAGCACGAATTTCACATTATCAGTGGACGCGCTTATCTTATCACAATTGACCAGTTTTTTACCTGCTCGCGAAATTCCTCTCCGTACATGGCCCCACCTCAATGGTATTCCATTAGCCGATCCAGATTATCGTTTACCAGCGAGAATTGATGTTATTTTGGGAGCCGATGCTTATGCACAAATCATGATGAATGGAATTCGACGAGGGGCACCAGACCATCCAATCGCTCAAGAAACCAAATTAGGATGGGTACTCTGCGGTCGGGTTAATACTTCTCGACCAAACACACCAACTGTTTCCAACTTTTTAATTCGATCAGAGATCGATACACAGATCCGCAAGTTCTTCGAATTAGAAACTGTCCCAGACAAACGCATTCTCACGTCCGATGAGAAATGGTGTGAATCATTTTACACCAGAACCTTCTGCCGTGATCAGCACGGTAGATTCATCGTACGGTTACCATTCAAAACATATGTTGATAAGTTCGCAGTACTAGGCAAATCGAGAGACGGAGCAGTGTCTCGTCAGCTGCAGTTGGAGAGGAAATTTCGACAAAACGCAACTTTACGCGAAAAATACATTGCTGTCATGTCAGAGTACATAGAATTGGGACACATGCATCGTGTACAAGATACCGAAGATGAGCACATAGAAGAAATTACACCTAATATAACTTCTTACCGCTGCTGTTACATTCCACATCAAGTCGTGTATAAGGAAGATAGCTCCACCACTCAATTCCGAGTCGTCTTTGATGCTGCCCGGAAAACATCGAACGGCAGGTCATTAAATGACATAATGTTCACGGGGCCTCCGTTGCAAAATGACGTTGTCATGGTAATACTTAATTGGCGATTTCATCGGATTGCTTTTAGCGCGGACATCGCAAAAATGTACAGGCAAATTCAAGTACCACCATGTGACGCCGAGTTTCAACGAATCGTTTGGCGAAACTGTTAAAAGTGTGAACGAACATTTATATGAACGTTGACAGATGTAATTGTAACTGAACGTATACAACAATGTCAAATAAACTCGCTCTCTTATTTGTTACCGCTGAAACAGATCGGTTGTGTTTTTTGTGCTTTGCCACTGTGCAAATAAATCCCCTTTTATCAGGTTATGGGCGAACCATCCATCAAAAAATTATTGCCAATTAGTGAAAATAAATTAATTTATAGCGGTAGCAACAGAACTTTTTTAAGAGGTAAAATTATATAGTCGATTTTTTTTCTCATTTTTGACTTCGAACATCTCAACGTGTGAAGCCAATCGTTGTTACGTACAGCGTGTGAAGTAAATCAAATGAGCAGTCAAAAAAAATAAAAAAATAAAAATCTCAAGCGTGTGAATATAATCGCTTGAAAATAAAATAAAAATGTCAACACACACAATATCATTTGAAAAATTACGCGGTCGCGAAAATTATAATGTATGGAAAAGACATGTGAAAAGTTATCTTGTGATAAAGAGTCTTTGGAGCTATACGCAAACCGCATTAGCATCAGATGCTTCAGCATCAGTTAAAGAAAACGATTTAAAGGCTCTATCCGAAATAACATTATTGATTGATCCATCAATTTTTTCATACATCGACGGCTTAGACACTGCAAAACAAGCATGGGATGCTTTGGAAAAAAGTCTAAGTGAAACCGGTTTGAGCCGAAAAGTGGCATTGCTAAAACAATTAACTCATTCAGTCTTACGTGATTTCGATTCAATGGAGCATTACGTTACAGAAATGCTCTCTCTATCGTCGCGTGTGAAGAACGCAGGTTTGAAATTAGACGATGAAGTTATTGCGTCTATAATGTTGGGAGGCTTGCCAAATGAATTTGACACTTTCGTTATGACAATCGAAAATACACAAAAGAGTTTAACAACTGAATATGTGAAAACAACTTTACTTCAAGAATCGCGTCTCGATCCGAAATCAAGTGAAACTGCAATGTTTGTTAAAAAAAAAAAGTTTCCTTGCCATATATGCAAACAAATGGGACATTTTGCAAAAACCTGCTCGCAAAAAAAAAAGCCTCCCCAAAATATTAACAAAAATAAAAATAACATAAAGAAAGAAGAAAATGTGTTGTTTGCATCGCTACTAGTGAACGGAAAAAATTCAATGAATCCAAAGTGGAATATTGATTCCGGTGCCACATCTCATATGACAAACGATGATTCATTTTTAAAAAATAAACAGCGTATTTCGGATAAAGAAGTGACTGTAGCTGACAGTTCAAAATTAAAAGTGGAAAGTTCGGGTGATGTGACCATGACACTAAGCAACGATAAAATTGAAACAAAAGCCATATTGAAAAGTGTTACATTTGTCCCGGGTTTGTGTACAAATTTACTCTCTGTGAGTCGAATGACAGCAAATGGTAATAAAATAGTGTTCGAAAATGACACTTGTGAAGTATTTAACAAGAAACGTGAACTCATCGGTACCGCGTCACTTGTAAATGGACTCTACGAATTAAACTGTCAATCAAATACAAAAACAAAACAAAAAGAAGCTGTTATGTTAGCAAGTACTAGTCAAAAGTTATGGCATCGAAGACTGGGCCATATTTGCGACGAAAATTTAACAAAAGTAGAAAAGGCTTCGGTCGGCATGAAATTATCATCAAAAAAAGGTGAAAAATGTATTGTATGTGCGAAAGGTAAACAAACGCGTGCGCCGTTTAATTCAATTGGAAAGCGTGCAGAAAACATTTTGGACTTAATACATACAGATGTGTGTGGCCCGTTTGAAACGAATTCTCACTCTGGTGCGCGTTATTATGTTACCTTCATAGACGATTTCAGTAGAAAAGTTTTTTTAATTCCTATGAAAGCAAAGTCAGATGTCTTCGATGAATTTGTGAAATTTAAAACGTCAGTAGAGAATCAGTGTTCGCGCAAAATCAAAACACTTCGTACTGATAACGGCACTGAATATTGTAACATAAAATTCAACGACTTTTTGACCAAAAATGGAATTAAACATGAAAAAACTGCAGCATACACACCGGAACAAAATGGAGTCGCAGAGAGAACAAACCGTAGTATCGTCGAACGTATCCGTTGCATGTTAGTTGATTCGGGTTTAAACAAAAAATTTTGGGCCGAAGCAGCGTCGACGGCAGCATATTTATTGAACCGAATTCCATGCAGAGGCAACGAAGAATCTCCAGAGGAGCGTTTTACGAACAAAAAACCAAATTTATCACATTTGAAAGTCTTTGGCAGTAAGGCACTCGTTCATACACCGAAACAAAAACGTCAGAAGTTGGACGTCAAAGCGTATGAGTGCATTTTAATGGGATATAGCAGTGATTCGAAAGCATATCGCCTGTATGATCCAAAGACGAAGAAAATAGTCATCAGTCGAGATGTTATTTTTTTTGAAGACGAGAAAAAGGTAATTGATAAAAATTATTATGAAATTAACCATTTTTTATCGTCGACAGTCTTACCTATTGAACAAGAAGAGGATGAAGTCGGTGAAGTTGAGGACAATGCTGATTCAGGGGAAGATATAATTCAATCTATTGAACAAAAGAGTAATGAATCATCAATTGTCAACAATATAAGTGAATCACCAGCCAACGAACAATCGAGTGAATCAATTATTTCTATCAACAGTGAGAGTGATTCGTATGACTCGGCAACGACTGAAGTATACGACGATAATCAACATGATGATACGTTTGCACCTGATGAAAGTACCGAAATCTTGGATACGGACAATCGAGTCGGACTGAATCGAGACCAAAACCAAGTTATTTGCCACCGCAATACAATTTCAATGTGATCGAAACGCATACAAGTGATCCATTAACATATGATGAAGCGACGTCACGATTCGATTCAACGTTATGGAGAGAAGCAATGAAAACTGAGTTATCTTCACTAAAATCGAATCAAACTTGGGAATTGGTCGAGCTTCCAAAAGGCAAAAAAGCCATAAGCTGCAAGTGGGTTTACAAAGTTAAACGTGATGCCAATGGTAACGTCGAAAAACACAAGGCCAGAGTGGTTGCTAAGGGTTTTAAGCAAATTGAAGGCATAGATTATAAAGAAACATACGCACCTGTTGTGCGTTATACTTCAATTCGTTACTTAATCGCTCTAACTGCCAAACTAAAGCTACGAACACGACAAATGGATGCTGTTACAGCATTTTTGAATGGTGAATTGCTGGAAGAAATCTATATGCGCCAACCTAAAGGTTTTGAAGATGGAACCAAGCGTGTGTGCAAGCTCAAAAAAGCATTGTATGGGCTAAAGCAATCAAGTCGTGTGTGGAATGTGAAGTTGAACGATACTTTGCTGAGTTTTGGCCTCAAACGTAGCCAGATAGACCAGTGTGTTTATCATAGTATTGAAACCAACAAAATACTAATCGTCGCAATCTACGTAGATGATTTATTGATTTTTAGCAACAATGAATCACTTGAAAATCAACTGAAGAAAGTGTTATGCGAAAACTTCGAAATGAAAGACTTGGGTGAAGCTGACTCAATATTGGGTGTTCGCATAACACGCAACAAAGAGGATAACAGCATTGCAATCGATCAGTCTGCCTACATTGATGAAATACTAAACCGTTTCGGAATGACTGATTGCAATCCGATATCAACGCCACTGGATCCGAATCATAAGTTGTCAAAAGCTATGTGTCCAACAGATTCAACAGAAATCGAAGAAATGTCGAAGAAACCATACATGCAAGCGATTGGTAGTTTATTGTTTGCATCACAAATTACTCGGCCTGACATTTCGTATGCCGTCAACCTTTTGAGCCGATTTGGAACTAATCCTGGAAAACAACACTGGACAGCTGTCAAACGTATTATGCGATATATGAAGGGGACAAAAAATCGAAAGCTTGTATATCATCATGAAGCAACGGACATAGAAGGCTACTGTGACGCTGACTATGCAGGTAATTTAGACACTAAACAAACTACAACTGGATATGTTTTTCTATTTCAAAGGGCAGCTATTAGTTGGAGCTCGAAATTGCAAAAACGTATCACCTTGTCAAGCACAGAGTCTGAGTTTGTGGCCATGGTCGCTGCTGCCAAAGAATCAATCTGGTTGAAACAGCTACAACACGAATTTTTCCCATCGTCACCTAAACTCACAATACTGCATTGTGACAACAAAAGCGCAATCTTCAAAGCAAACAACAACTCATACTCTGACGCAACAAAACACGTCGATGTGAAACTCAAATTTCTACACCAAAGGATTTATGAAAAAGAAATCGAATTATGTCATGTACCTACAACTGAAATGATTGCGGATGCCTTGACAAAGGGCCTTCCTAAAGTAAAATTAGAATACTTTGCTAGTAAATTTGGGCTAGTTTAAATCATTCCAAAATTCATATTTAATTACTGTAAATTATTACTGAACTAATTGTTTAGAAAATTTGAAATCATCATCATAAGCAATTGTTACTTAAATTTATATTTACAACTTTTTATTTTAACAAATGTTTAAGAGAATAGAATGTTCCTTCAGGGGAAGTGTTAAAAGTGTGAACGAACATTTATATGAACGTTGACAGATGTAATTGTAACTGAACGTATACAACAATGTCAAATAAACTCGCTCTCTTATTTGTTACCGCTGAAACAGATCGATTGTGTTTTTTGTGCTTTGCCACTGTGCAAATAAATCCCCTTTTATCAGAAACCATCCAAGCGAACCGGTGCAAGATTATGCCATTAATACCGTGATGTTTGGGAATTCATGCTCTCCATATCTTGCAATTAAGACCATTCAGCAACTAGCCTCCGAAGAACAAAAATCATATCCAACAGCATCCAAAGTTATACGGACAGACATCTATGTTGACGATGTGTTTTCTGGCGGGGATGATCTAAGGTATGCCTTTCACTTACAGTATGAATTAATCCACCTTTTGAAAGCAGGTTGTTTCAAATTGAGAAAATGGGTCAGCAACTCATCCGAACTGTTGAGTAACCTCCCACCTGAAGATCGAGAAGTTCAACTGCCCTTACCTTTAAATGATATGGAGACGGTTAAAACTCTCGGGATTTATTGACAGCCAGCAGAGGACTCCTTATCATTTTGCATGAAATTTAACCCAACTACAATGCCGTTCACCAAGCGATCAGTACTTTCTGTTATCTCACGCCTATATGATCCAAGTGGTTGGATTGCACCAGTGATCGTAGTTGCTAAAATGCTTCTTAAGCAGCTGTGGTTTATTCAACTGGATTGGGATGATTTAGTACCAGACGAGTTCTTAGAAAACTGGCGAAGATTTCTAGATGGCCTTTCGGATCTTCAATTAATTAAAATTCCACGATGGTTACATACGGTCTCATCCAACACCTGTTACCAACTGCATGCTTATTGCGACGCATCCTCCAATGCGTATGCAGCTGTAATATATCTCAGAACAATAATGGACGATGGTTCTACTCATGTGACTCTATTAATAGCGAAAACTAAAATTGCCCCAGTGAAAGTGATTTCTATTCCTCGACTTGAGCTCTGCGGGGCGCTTCTGCTGGCAAAGCTGCTAAAACACGTGAAGGCTGGTTTAAATTTTAAAATATCTGAAGAAAGTATTTTCGCCTACAGCGATTCAAAAATTGTCTTGGCTTGGTTGCAAGGAGACGTCAACCGCTGGAAAGTCTTCGTTGCCAATAGAGTTTCCGAAATCCTGGAAACTACTTCCGTTCAACAATGGCATCATGTCTTAACTAATCAAAATCCAGCTGATTGTGCCACTCGGGGTATGTACGCAAAGGAGCTCGCTAACTATCTATTATGGTGGAGAGGACCCGAAGATTTACAACAACCTAAGCCTCATATCGTACCTGTGAATTTAGATTTGGGTGAAAACGATCAACAACAAGTATCGATGGAGGCACGACCACAACAAGTGTATACAGCAGTCGTATCAGAGGGTTTTATTGAATGGTTCTCCTCTCTCAATAAACTATTACGGATGTCCGTTTTGTGCTCCCGATTCTCTTTTAATTCTCGAAGGAAAACCCCACTCGAGCGAAAAACAGGTGCTATCACCGTCGAAGAAATTCACTTCTGGACGCAACATTGGATTAAGGTCGTTCAAGCTGTTTCTTTCCCTCATGCATTAAACCATTTAAAGTCGAACAAAAAATTTAGTAAGTGGAAACAATTCTTAACTCTTAACCCCGAGTTCGATGGGGAAGGTGTTTTGCGAGTGGGTGGCCGATTGCATAGCTCTAATTTATCAACAGCCCGCAAACACCCGATTATCTTACCAACCAATCATCATTTTACAACTCTAATCATTCGGCAAGCTCATATAAATACCTTGCACGGGGGAGCTCAAGTTACACTGAATCTGATTCGGAACAAGTATTGGATTTTAGATGGTCGCACAGCCGTTCGTGGGGAAATCAGAAAATGTTTGATTTGTTTTCGTCACAATCCGAAACCATGTCAGCAGATGATGGGGAGTCTGCCAACGCCTCGAGTGAAATTTTCTCGGGCATTTACCCACACCGGTATCGACTATGCCGGGCCAATCTCTATTCGACCATCAAAAGGACGTGGAATTGTGGCAACCAAAGGATATGTGTGCATTTTTATTTGCCTATGCACCAAGGCCATACATGTGGAGGCTGTCACGGATCTATCTTCTCAGTCTTTTCTCGCTGCCTTTAAACGTTTCGTTGCTCGGAGAGGATTTTGTGGACACATATATAGTGACAACGGGACCAATTTTGTGGGGGCAGAGAAAATCATACAGCGGAACAAACACAACTTCAGGAAAATCGTAGAAGCCGATATTGTACCAAAGTTAACAGATGTTAGCATCAAGTGGCATTTTATCCCACCAGCTTCCCCGCACTTCGGTGGCTTATGGGAAGCTGGTGTCAAATCAATAAAACACCACCTGAGAAGAGTTATTGGACTTTCAACGCTAACATATGAGGAGATGTCAACATTGTTGTGCCAAATTGAAGCTGTGTTGAACTCAAGACCGTTGTGTCCTCTTACTAACGATTCGGAGGATTTGGAGGCGCTGACCCCCGGTCATTTCCTGATTGGAGGTCCGTTGTTGGCACCTCCTGAGACAATGTTACTTGACACAACGCTTAATCCTCGGTCGCAACTGAATCGTTTCGACTTAGTCCAAAAGATGCAGCAAGGATTCGCTAAAAGATGGAAACAAGAGTATGTTAGCCGATTACAATCCCGTCCGAAGTGGCTTAAGAAAGAACGAAACATCTCCGTTAACGACATGGTACTTCTGAAAACGGAGCAGTCCCCATCGATATTCTGGAAGCTCGGTCGGATCACTGAAGTTCATCCCGGGCCTGATGACTTGGTCCGTGTAGTTTCGGTGCGCACGTCGACGGGAGTGTGTAAGCGACCTATTACCAAGGTCTGCCTACTTCCAGACTGTGAACCAGATACCCACACTCAAACTTTCTAATTTATTTTACATTTACAATAATATCTTTAATTTCTTCTTCTTTTTTTTCAAACAGACACAAGAATGATGATGCCGCCTGAGCTAGAGGTCCTTTGTCATTGCAGGCCGAGTCAGTGGCGGCTTGAATTAACCACTTAGCAATGAGAAAGGACAAAGCGAGATTCAGATGCTGGATGCATCAGCGGGGCCCGGTGTGTTCGGACTGAAAGCATCACAGTAATTTTGGACTGGATGCATTACACACAGACTAATCCCATTTGTTCGGACTGAATGCAACACAGTAATTTTGACTGGATACATTACACCCACGATTGAGACCATTCCACATCACCCAATATCCCTTAAAAAATGGCCAACGAAGTCATGATCACTCACTCTTCATCGTTCTTTCCGGTCGGCGAGCTGTAGTCATCATTCACCTCGTGTTTTATTATATTTTCTAATCATTATCTTTTATTTGTAATAAACTCAGTCCATATTATACAAGCGTCTTTTGATTTGAATACGGGCCGGAGATTTCAATTTTTTCCTTCGTCCCAACAGAATGAACAGATGTTAACAGCATTAAAGGATACTCAACAAAGTAGTAGCAAAGTCTTTTTTCCGCAAAATTGAAGTATAATCTAACACTTTTCATTAAGACTAAACTAACATTCTAGCTGTGCTCATTTCACATGCAGCGGAACATTTTTATTTCTACTCGAAATATTATTGTTTTGCCTCTAAGAAAATACAAATAAACATTTATTACTTGCAAAGAAACAGATCTGTTGAAAACAATTATAAAGAAAATTCCCTTCGACAAAACCAAATTAAGTTGGGATATCAAGAGTTTTGTTTCACATTGTATTTTTCTGGAAATTATTTTTAAAAAATAAACAATTAAAATACCACCGCTTTTGTACTTTATAATGTGTGAAAAAAACGATTCTCGAAATATTTTGGAAAAGCTTTAAATTCAATTGGAAAAACAAATATTTTCCTAAAAAAACTAGAAAATGATCAAAAATGTTAATTTTACTTATCAGTATTATTTAATTAATTTATTTACTTAACACATGTAGAACTAAAAGAACAGCAAGGAAATTGATTTTAAAAGTTGCCATTAATTAATAATCCTTTTCATTTATGTCTAGAGTACAAAGTTTGGGCCTAAACATACAAAATGCTTATAAATACAATTGATTTCCAATACAAGCTTAAGGTTGATTTCAGAATTGTAATAGTTTCAATTAATTTATATCTTCAAATGAAACTTTCAAAATATGATCCTTAGGTCCTTTTTTAATTTTATTCTGAAACTATCCCCTTTTTGTCCACTTGAAACAAAAAAAAAAGATTTTTTTTTTTAATATATTCTATTATCTTCACTTTTTCACCACGTTGAATTAAATATTCACCAGCGAAAAATATTTCTCCTTTATTATATATACCTAGTGAACATTACATGAAATTTGTTGTCATTTTAGCCATTCTCACTGGTTATAGAGCTAAAGAATTGATTGGTAACACACTTACAGTGTGTCTGTGCGAAAGTTAAGGGTTTGCAAAAGGATTAAGTAGAGTTTGATAACTAGGTATACTTAGTCTATGGCATAGACTAACTATAACTAGATATCAAACTTTCCAGATATTGGAAAATCAAAACCGGTTTTGTACTGATCGTCCCTATTTGTGTGAACCTGTCCGTGAATACGTGAGAATTGTCAACAATGTCAAAATTCGAAAAGTTTTACGAGTGACGTCACCCATATAAAAATGACGCGGTGAATTTCGATTTTAACATTTCTCATATTTACAAATCTAATTTCGTGTAAGTTGCAAAAAAATTTTATGTTGAACAATAATTTTGTTTATTATATTTTCTAGGACAACAAAAGAAGAAAAATTTACACATTTGGAGCAAGAAGAAAACATTTTCCACAGAGTACTGCGGCCACGAACAGATTGCCTTGGATTGGAGGTGGCAAAAGCAGTTGGAAAAGTTTGTTTACATTTTCTTGTGAGTAACTACAAACATTTTAATTTCAAAATAATTTATTTTACTTCTTTTTTACAGTAAGAACAATGAATCTAAATGCACCATTCAAGAGCTTTAAGAAATGTGGATGAGTGATCTAACTAATTACATGTAAGTAAAAAGAATACATTTTCGTATAGCTATACATATAATGCCTTTTTCCTTGCAGATCCAACATTTGAAGTGCAATGGTTTCAAGAAAAGCGTTCCCAGTGTGGAACCATCGTGAGCTAATCAAATAAATGTGAGTAAAAAGAATACATTTTCGTATAGCTACACATATAATGCCTTTTTCCTTGCAGATCCAACATTTGAAGTGCAATGGTTTCAAGAAAAGCGTTCCCAGTGTGGAACCATCGTGAGCTGATCAAATAAACTTAAAGCATTTTTTCGATTTTTGTTTTGTTTTGCTTTGTTTATCCAATAAATACAATAAATTTAAAGAAATTGTTTTTTCTTTCTTGGATTTGCTGCTTCTTCAATAAATTATTGACATTTGTTCATTTCACCACGGTGTGGGTAAGTTTTTCGCTTCACCATGAATGTTTTCATCAGGAGAGCATGTTCCGAAAAAATGTAAATTACAATTCATGAATAAATTGGATTATTAGATTAAGTGGAAAATATTGTATTAACTTTTCATATGAAGTAATAAATAATAATTAATGATTAGTTTGACTGTTTTTATTTGTGAAAATAGAACAATAAATAGAAAATTAGTGCTTTATAGGTCCATTTAGTACGACAGCGAATTGACCAATTATTTTTTGAAAAAAATATGGATGTGACTGGACAATTTAGCTCATATTTAATGCTTTTGTATTACTAATTCCATTACTAACGCAACATTTCCATATACTTTGCTCAATTTTTGCATCAAAAAATTTCCGAGAAGAAGAAAATCGATGTAAACACAACGCTGTACGTTTCACAAATATCACGTTGTAATTCTAAAATTTGGCTGGATTTTCGTGAATGTCAACGACATCAAATCGGCGTATAAATTTTATACCGTTAGAAAGAAACCTTTCGTCAGCGAAGCGAATAAAAAAAAAACAAAAGGACTTTGCTAATAAATAAAAAAAAACAAAGGATTTGACTTCTACGATTTTTTCAGAAAAGTCAAAATTTAGCATTTATGAATCAAATAGACCTTCGAAAGCATGAAGACAATCAAATGAAACTTTCAGCCCAAATACAGAAGGCAAAAAGTAAAGCACGGAGATGGTGTTTGTGTGATATGGAGCTAAATATCCACTGTTGAGATCGGTAATGTAGTCACAGTAATTCAGAAAAAGAAGGATACTAAAATATTTACAGCGAAAATTTGCTTCAAAGGACACAAACAATGCTTATTGCGAAACATTTTTTACTCCCAACAGGACAACGATTTCAAGCATAAGTCCATATCCACATAAAGTCCCTCACTTGCTAGTAACGCCACCACATAGCCCCGATCTTAACCCGTTCTCTTTGGAACGCCTTTGGAATCATTAAATGATGAGGTTACGAAAACATGTCATCACATCGAAGCCCCAGTTAAAAATTTTAATTTTTAGCGGAATGGCAAGAAATAATATGTGAATATATGGAAAAGTTGGCGCATTCTATGCCAGACCGGCTTAAAGATGTTAACAGCATTAAAGAATACTCAACAAAGTAGTAGCAAAATCTGTTGAAAACAATTATAAACAAAAATTCCCTTCGACAAAACCAAATTAAGTTGGGATATCATTTCACATTGTTTGTTAAATTCTGGAAATTATTTTTAAAAAAATAAACAATTAGAATATCACCGCTTTTGTACTTTATAATGTGTGAAAAAAAAGATTCTCGAAATATTTTGGAAAAGCTTTAAATTCAAATAGAAAAACAAATATTTTCCTTAAAAAACTAAAAAATGATCAAAAATGTTAATTGTACTTATCAGTATTATTTAATTAATTTATTTACTCAACACATTCAAACTAAAAGAACAGCAAGGAAATTGATTTTAAAAGTTGCCATTAATTAATAATCCTTTTCATTGATGTCCAGAGTACAGAGTTTGTGCCTAAACATAAAAAATGCTTATACAATTGACTCTCAATACAAGCTTAAGCTTGATTTCAGAATTGTAACAGTTTCAATTCATTTATATCTTCAAATGAAACTTTCAAAATATAATCCTTAGGTCCTTTTTTCATTTTATTCTGAAACGATCCCCTTTTTGTTCAATTGAAACAAAAAAAAGGGTTTTTTTTAAATATATTCTATTGTCTTCACTTTTTCACCACGTTGAATTAAATATTCACCAGCGAAAAATATTTTTCCTTTTATTTTTGCCTTTATTATATATACTTAGCGAACATTACGTGAAATTTGTTGTCATTTTAGCCATTCTGACAGGTTATAGAGATTGAGAATGGGTTGGTGATTCACTTACAGTGTGTATGTGCGAAAGTTAAACGTTTGCAAAAGTATTAGTAGAGTTTGATATCTAGGTATAGTTAGTCTATGGTCTATGGTTTGTTGGAAGCTGTACTTAAATATAATCGATTTAAAATAGTTTGTAGTAAACAGTAAAAAATCTATAATTTTTCAAATTTAAACGTTAAACAAAGCGGGATTTAAACGCTTTAAACTTTAGCAGTATCAGGTTTTTCTATTTTTTCTAAAATTGAATGAGTGTCAAGTATAATAAAATTTGTTTTTATAGGAAACTTTTAAAATGAGTGAGAAGATTGTTAATTCTGTAATTGGCGAGTTGACCGAAGATGAAAATGAATTGTATGATCGCCAAATTCGATTGTGGGGATTAGAATCTCAGAAAAGGTAATGTGTACATCTTTTTCTCGCGCGGTTTTTTTCATATTTTTTAAGCCCCAAAGCAAAAAAAAAAATTGTCATGATAAATCGTTTTAGCGTATTCTAGTTTAGGCACAATTATTGGCAAAATATTAGGTAATAAAAAATAGGTAAGAGTGGCTGTTGGAGAAAATCTAACCCACTTAGACCCATTGGCCCATTGTGATTAATAGGACATACATAACAGCATAAAGAAATTGAAAGCTTAACCTGTCACTGCTTTCGCGTTTGGTTGAATTTAAGTTACTTAGTATTTTCTTTATTAATAGAGAAACTAGGTTGAAACGTAAAGCTACTTTGGATTGAATACATTGAATTCCTGTGAAGCGCTAGACTTTAAATTGAAGTAAAAGGGTCAAGTTGAATTTTTCCTCCCCTTTGACAGGAACCAAAAGCAGATAATACAAATTGATAATACAAAAATTATTATTTTCGGATGTTCATAGCCACTTGCTACGTGCTTTTAGGATTGAAATATAATTGATACAAAATGTGACATTCAAATGTCACCCACAGAATCGCTTGCATCATTGTATGCCCTGGACTCAATTTTCCACTACTTTTGCATAATTAGGTCGATATTTTAGAAACTTCACATCCAACATTCGCCTTTAAATCGTCTAAAGTTTCTTGCTTGTTGCTATAGACCCGGAACTTAATGTACCCGCAAAAAAAGAGTCTAATGCTTGCCGAACTTCGTCTTCAATAAGTCCATTGTGGCACACGCTGTTCAATATTATACTTTAACATTATGTAGTGAACAATTTGATTCGAATTTATTCACGTAACGCTCAATTGTTCGCTTATCGTGACGATTATAACGACCGAAGAGTGCAGTGAACGTAGGAAACGTAGTCGTAACCGACCGCTAATTTCCATAACAAATTTGAAGGATTTGTAAACTTTTTTTAAGCGTATATCTTTACATGATTAAATAGTAAATAATCTGAATTATAAATATGTCATCTGTAAAAAAATGTTATTACAAATAATGAAGTTACATAGATATCGCATGCAGAGTAAAAAATATGTCACTTTTTCAGGCGAGTGGAATTTACTACTACGTGCCAGTTTGATCGAACTCGTTCGAATAGTGCATAAGACATGTTGTTCTTTCAAATTTGGTTGGAACAACAAATTGCTTGTTGCTTTTGCTTATTTCTCTGTGTTTTGTTTTTCATTATTTCCGTTTTTGTTTTCATGTACCTAGTGTGTTTGTTTTTGTATTTCATATTCTGATTGTGATTCAATGGAAGGAATTTCTTGTTCTAGGTTATTTCCCTTTTTTTTAACAACAGTGAGAGGGGATTAGCAGGAAAGTATATATTTGCAATAGCAACTTGGGATACTGCTTTTAAGTCTTGGGGTGTTGGTTTATAGTGAGGTCCCGGTGCCTCCCATTCTTGGGGTGTTGGTTTATAGTGAGGTCCCCGTGCCTCTCACTTTTGGGGTGTAGGTTTTAAGTGAGGTCCCCGTGCCTCTCACTCTGGCGGAGTTGGTTCAATTCCGTGATTGTTTTGCATTTGTATTCCTGACACTAATTGAGTTTTTTGATTTTTACTGGTAATTCTTTTTTGGATTTTCCAGACACAATGTTTTCGCAAGAGAATAAGAAGTGCAAAGAAAAGAATTTCTTTGCGATGCTCAAAACATTGGTTTTACTCATCAAACCAGTTCGAGTCTCTAAATTTGCATTTCAAGGCCATTCTCTCCCTTATATTTCCAATATGTGGACGATCTTTAAAAATTGTATGGTATACTTTGAAATGGAGCTTACAAATATAGAAAAATTCATCAGTTGGCGCTAAAAGACTTCCAAAATCAATATTTTGGGAAACATTCTTAGCAAAAATGAACAATTCTGACGGACATGTTATTTGTTCATTTTTTAAAAATAATTTGGAACAATTTGCAAACTTGTTTTTTAAAAGCATTTTAAACGCTAGATATCCTGTAAAATAACGCATTGAAGTCGTTTCAATGAAATCTCAATGAATAAAAATGAAATGAATAATTTTCATTTTATATCATATATCACGTTTTCGAACAAAGTATTATCAAATGCAGTTCTCTCGCGTGTTTCATGTAATAAAAAATTTCTTGATGTGTGCGGTTGAGTCTGGGAGGTATCTAAATTTCAAAATTCTACATCGTCATCATCACAATAATATGAGGAGAATATACAGAATAAACCATCACTTATATCTTCACTAAGTAATAAAACCCCGTTTATTGTCTGTACCATTCCTTTTACACAAAAGTTCCTTGAAAGATTAGCAGACTGTTGCATTGTACTTAAGTAAGACAAGAATTGTTTAAGCTCATTATAAGCTGGATATCCGACCTCCACACTTTAAAATATTTTATCGTAATGAGGCCCGCTATCCATACAGTCGAAAGCATTATTCATTTTTAATGTAAACGCTTGTGTTGCTAGAGCTTGATGTGAACTATTTTGTAGGCAATTAAGTTGATGAGCAGTTTGTATTGATGCTGCCGTTGTCCTACTAAAGGTTTCCGTTGCCAAGCGAATTTTCATTTTTTCAAAATGCATTTGTAGATTTTTTGTAAATTTCAAGCATGTTTTAGCTACATTATCTCTTTCTAAATTGAATATTTATCTGAAAACATCAAAGGAAACATCAATACCATTTGGGGTTAGCATATTAGATTTGAGTAAAACATTACGCACGGATTTTAATAAATGAGGAAAATCATAAAAAGAAAATACTTTTTCATTATTAAAAATTGTAAAAGGCTTTTCTTTTGTAACACCTAATAATTGTTAAACTTTCCTGTTGTTAGGTCCTTGGCTGCAAACTATAGCGCACACTTTCAGACCAAGTTCTTGGCAAATTTTCAAATTATTTTCTAAAATAGACTTCAGGTTAACCCCTTTGACAGAGTTTGATGAAACAAAATGATTTAAAATACTTTTCCAGCTATCAAAGAATCCGTTTACCATGAAAATACAAATTTCGTTGCCGTACAATCTTTTTCGATCTACTCTTTGATCTTCAAATCCATCAATTAAGTCATTTTTGATATTGTACGTGAGATTTGGACGAATTCTAATTTCATCAAATATCAGTACCACATTCCGTTCCCGTTGGCGTAATGATGCCAACTTTGCTATCAGTAAACAGTGGTCATTGTTTTGGAATCCAAGTTGTAAGCCTTTAACAGGAGCCCAACAATAAAATATCGATACGTGTGGAAGTCTAAATCCCAGTCTATCTCGAAGAAATTTATAAGCGTTCTGAGATCTGTAAAAAAATGTTTTGGGAAAGTTCTCTTTCGGCAACATTGTATTTTTTTGGACTTGGACAGCCCCATTAATATAGCACAAACAATTTTTGAATGCTCTGAAATATCAAGTACTTGAATTTGCGATGATAAACTAAATAGTTGATATTTTGCTAGTTCGTAGAGCGAATTTTAAGTCTGAAGCTTAATATATATTTTTTTCAATTCAGAATTTGTTTTCTCCTCTTGTGCGCATTTTTCTAATAATTTATTGCATCTAACGCAGGAAATATTTGAACTACTAGAGGTCCTTCTCCGTTTTGGTAGAAAAGATGAAAGATTTTCTAAACTTAAGTTTAAATTTAAATTGCAATTTAGATTTAAGGAGGAAACAGTGACTCGTTTAAGCATTTTTCTGCTAATAAATTCCGAAGAAAAATGATTTTGACAAATAAAATATTTTCCATCGCTCGTAAAATCGCATGCCTGCCTCCACAAATTACTCATAATTTAATTTTTTTTTTCATACATACATGCAAAAATTTTCAGATCGGGGAAATTTCTTTTCGATTTTTTACAAATCGAACAAGAAACGTCAGACTTCCTTTTACGTGTATCACACATTGCTAAATATTTAAAAAGTATACCGCTGAAAAAAATCGCTCAATCATAAACTAAAAATAGCCAAATCCCTCAAAAGTTGACGGAGAATGAAAATGAAATTGAAAAATAAAATCGAACAAAAGCGACTTTGACGTCCTTCTCAAAATATATATGTACTTATGTATATGTACGATGTGCCTCATCAATAAATACTCGTATATACACACAAACACACCACAGTGTAGCGATCCAGATGAACAGTCAGTCATTCTCTGGAAAATGCTAATCGAGCTGTTTTATGATGGATTTTCAGAAGTGGCTTTTTAACCTGTTTTTTGGCAAATCGAGATGAGCAAAAATTTGGCCAGCAAACATCTTGTTTTTGTATCTTCGATGACAATTTGGTTCCGTTCTCTTCGAGTTATTTTACTCCAGCCTTTTCGACCACCATTCTCTCGGAGGAACTAGTTTAACTATTTATTTAACTTAGTTCACATTAGGACGATGGAGGAATTTTCATGAGAATTGCTTTCAGTTTAGCAACGGAAGAATAACACCGAAAGAATAAACGAAACAAAGAATATGATGAGTTCGCATTTCGCACCCTACTCTTGTGAACTTGATTGTTATGCTCCAATAGTATTTAAGTATGCACAAATAGATTTTATATTTCAGTTTAAGATCAGAACTCTACAATAAAGTACTTGTAATATATATTAATAAAAGAGACTTGTTTTTCGCCGGAATATAGAATATAGAAGAGACGAGAACAGAGTAAATTACAGGGTTAGTGTAGAAGGAAATAGAATTGTAAAGGGAAGCACAATCCACAGAACCAGAGAGCAGTCGACGAATGAAGAGAATGCCAGCTACGTCTCTGCGTTTTCCCATGGTATTTGTTAAAAAATAAACGAATACATATCAGCTTTCTTATACGTTTAACTGTTTGAAGGCTTTAGTTTTAAGTTTTATACAAAATTAAAAAATGTCCATATACTAAGTTTTTGATTAAAATTTATTTTCTTAGTTTTAGTATTAATTAATGTTAAAATAGAAATAAAAGTAGACTAAGATTCATCGAAAGACATAGTTTAAGACTGAAAAAAAAAATTAATCGAAATAGAGTTCAAAGTAAAGAAATCATGTAACTACAGTTCAGTTGCTTTTTTAAATTTCATAGTATTCAGTATCAATTTTGTGGACGGGAGTTATGAAAGAGGTCTTCCAAATTTGGGGAAACTCCCCTTGTGTGAGGGACATTTAATATAGGGAGGAGAGTGGGTGCAAAAGATTGGAAGCACACTTTTTGAGAAATATTGCTGGGGAGCCTGTCTGGTCGAAAATTCATCATTGAGATTTTGTAACTTTTTTCGATAAGGATAGGATCAAAAGATTAAGAAAGAGGGAGAGAAGCCAATGGAGAAATTGGGAAGGTGCTTGAAATATATCGGGTCAGGTACGAAGTAGTCTGCAAGAGATTGTTTAAAAAATTTGCAAAATAGTTGGCAATGGTATGTTGGTCGGTCGATGATATATTATCGTGGATAACGGTCTGATTTTCTTTTGTAGTTGACGAATTGCTAAAATATCTTAGGGTCGTTGATAAGGTTGGAAAGACCGACGTCTTTTGTTATACCAGGGAGGGGAAGTATTCGGTTGTACCACATGAAATGTACGATTTTATAGTAAAAATTTAAAAGCCAATATTATTTTTCCGTAAATTGTTATTCAATCAAAATAGGATCCGTTGGCATCTATGACATTCTTCCAACGTGATGCAAGGTCAAATATCCCTTTTTCGTAAAAGTGCTGACTTTTTGAGGCTATGAAATCTTCAAAGGCTTTTATGTGGGTGGCGTGGCACAAGCGCATTGACTTCCAGTTCGGGGCCCAATACCAGCCGTGACTGCAAGACATTTTTTCAGGTAACTGAGATCTCGTTAGGTGAATGGTTGCCTAAATACAACACCAAGTCAATTTACACTAATAATTTAGTCTCCCCATTAAATGTTGGATGCCACCCATGGGGCGAAATAACCACTGAGCCCAAATATCTTTCTCTCTCTCTCTCTATCCAATTTTCCGAAAAACTTAACACGTGCTCCGGCATTTTGAGAGTAGTCATACCCTCTTGAGTGTTAAGTTCTTAAAAAAAAAACCCCTCTACTCGGTTCCGGAAGACCTTCTGCCGGCAAAATCAATCCAGATTGCGGAAAAGATGGTAATCCGTTGGGAAAATATCAGGAGAGTACGGTGGATGCGGAAGAATTTCAAATCCCAACTGCAACAGTTTTTGCACCGTTACTTGTGAGGTATGGGTTCTAACATTGTCATGCAAAAGGATCGGACCGTACCTATTGACCAACGCTGGTTGCTTTTCAGCCAATTTGGCATGTAATATGTCGTTTTCCTCACAATACATATTTGATAGCGTTTATCGTTTCTCCTGGTTGAAGAAATGAAAAGTGGTTGGTCCTTTCGATGTCCACCATATTCTCACCATAACCTTTTTTGGGTGAAGATCGGGCTTGGGGGTGTGTTTTGGTGTGTCATCTGCATCCAACCACTGCCCAGATCTTTTACGATTATCATACAGTATCCACTTTTCATCACAGGTGACTATCCGATGCAAAAAAAGGATCAGTTTGTTTTCTTAATGTAAGCGATGCGCAGATTTCCAGGCGCCGTAGTTTTTGGGATTCGTTTAGTTCATGGGGTTTGGTGTCGATTTATTTGTCATTGTATACTCCCATGCTTTGTGCAATCTCCCGCACCGATTCCGCCTCCAACGTTGCTCTTAAAACATCGTCGTCAAATAACATTTCCGGTTTCCCATGTGGTTTATTTTCGAGGCTGAAATCTCCCGAATGCAACTTTCCAAACCAACGTCATATAGTGCGTTTGTTTACTGCTAAATTCTCAAATGCGTCATTAATTTTTTCATTGCCACTGACGCATTATGTCCTATTTTAAATTCGTAAAGTAAGAGGGTTCGAATTTGAACCGCCGTCAGCATAGTAAATAATTCCTAGAGAAAAAATAACGGTACTTGTAACGTACCCTAAAATTCTCACACGTTAAGCACACGTACCACTTTATTTTATAAAAAAAGAAAATTTAACGTTCCTACACAGAGCAGTTCACTCGAGAATTTTTTATTTCCGACTGAGCGGAGGTCGGACATTTCATGTTGTACAACCCAACAGATGATGATTTATGCCGAAAAAATGGGACGTACAGAGAAATGGACTTAAATATTTCACTATAAAAAATGGAGACAGCATCAGAGTGTCATGACTCATGAGTCATAGTGAATAGTTGTGTTAAATTTCTTCTCCCAGTGTTTTTTAGATTTCTGTCTAAGTACAAGTAAGCCTCCTAATGTGTCGCTACTCTCTAAAAACACTTAAAGCAATTATCCATCTACCTATGTATATCGCATCAAGTTTTCGCGATTGTATACTATTTTCATTTTGAAATTAGAATTTAAAATCTGTGTGAAGAAATACCCCCATTGAGTGAAAATGTCATCCGGTACTCGAAAGCAAAGTGCTGAAAACCCGCCGCAAGACAATACTACTAGAGTGAAGCCAGTCTCTAGAGCGAAACCTTCTTCGTATGACGGCACAATAGTTCTCAAATCCGAATTTGGCAAAAACGCTATCTTAAAAAGCTGCTTATCTCACTACAAACGGACAAATATTGACCCGACTCTCCTTGACATTGCCTTGGGCTCAGCCAACAAAATTTCAAATTATCTATTGCAAAGAAGTGCACTTAAATTAAAGATGTCAAAAAAATCTCCACTGTCCATACTGAGAATGGGCTTGTATATGTGTGTACCTTAAAGGGAGAGTCCCTACTCATCGCGAGCAAAGAAAAACCTGGAGAGATTATATTAATCAACCATGCGCAAGCTTATCATCAGATGTGAACCACAACTTAATGATCTCAGCAGTAACTACTCTTTCTCTTTTCTTGTTCTCTTACTTTTCTTTCTCTTTTATCTACGCTTTTCCCCACTTTCTTCCTAATTACATTTTTTTTATCATTTAATTTTTTAACAGCTTACTTTTTATTTTTAAATGTGATTTGTGCTGACTAATCATCGTTGAATGTCACTAATGCTTTTGATCTTAACGCAAATGTGCTTTCTTATGGTTTTCCATGTTCTCTACTTTGTTTTGTTTTCCTGTTTCGTTAATAAGGTACAATTTAAATAGCTCTAGTGGGAGATGCATGTGTCCAGAGAATTGCATAGAAAAATCGAAGATGTTGCTCAACATTCTGAGTGCGAAGTATAAATAAGATTGATGAGGTGCGTTCTTTATCCATGGATCCATAGATATCATCTGTGTTTCCGAAACATGGTTGAACCCACATATGCAAAAAAAGTTTTAAAAATTCAGGGTTATGAGATTTACTGTGCTGATTGATTGACTTAGTATGCCATGTGGGGATGTTGCAATTTATGTATAACATATTCTTAAGCCTAGATTAGTAAGAAAATCAACGATATTATACGATACTGAATTTATTTTTTTTTAGAAATTTTTGCAGAAAATATAAAAGTGCTAATAGGAACTTCGTATACGGCACCTAATGTTTCGCTTTACACGAAAGTTAGGAATCATCTCTTTATCCCAAAGTTGTGTTATCTTCCATGTCTTAGAAGGGATGTTAGTGGCTTAGCTAATTTAGCATAGAACCTGCGATAATATCCTAACATACCGAGAAGGGATCTTAATTGCTTAAGGTTTTTATGAGGAGTTATATCGGCTATTGCTCGAACTTTTTTGGCATTCAATAAGAATTCAATGTCTTCAATTCATATTAGTCTTTTTAACGGTTTAAAAATTATTTCTAAATTTTAAAAGTGCTGATGCTCGTTTTCGACAAAGATGACTATGCCATCAATGTACACGTAGCAGCGTGTTATAATGTGTTTCCTTAAAATGTCGTTGAGAGTTCATTGAAAAATTGCAGGGGCGTTTTTAAGACCGAAAAGTTAGCGAGTGAACTCATACTTGCCATTGTTTATTGAGAATGCTGTTTTTTCGAAGTCGAATTTCTTAAGGGTGGTTTGGTGAAATTCGCTTTTTAAATCGATAATAGAATTGATTTCTTCTAAGGTTAGAAAGAACTTCATTAATCTCCTGGATTGGGTATTTGTCGGAGGTAGTTACAGAATTGAGCTCCAGATGCTTCCATCTTCCTTGTGACGATCCAGACGGGCGAGTTGTATGGGGATTTGGAATGTTGAATGATTTCGTAATCAAGTAGTTCTTTTTTTGCTTGTTTTTCGACTTATCTTTCAGAGCCATAGGTTAAGGGTAAGTTTTGGAGTATACAGGTGTTTCAGTCGTATTGCGTACTTCGCCTTTGACTGCTGATGTGTATTAGAGCCCTGCATGAGTGGAGTCAAAGTACTGTGCACAGTAATTCAACACAGTAAGTCAACTCATTCACACTGATTCAAATTCATGAATCCTACCACAGTAAAATATGAATTTTTGAGTTAATGAATCATATAGTGTGATATGAACACAAATCACTCATTGCTTATGAATGAATCCGAATGAATCATTAGTTTCCTATAACTCGTGTGGATCATGTCATAGTTTCCTATGACTCGTAGGGTTCGTTGCAAGTACAGTTATTTCTTTCTAGGAATTTTTATATCATGCTGTCGACGGTTCAAATTCGTACTCTTTTCCTTTACGAGTTCAAACTGGGAGATAATGCGTTTCTGGCAGCCAAAAACATAGGTGACGCATTTGAGAATATAGCGGTGAACGAAAGCACTATTCGGTATTGGTTTGGTAAGTTCCGTTCGGGAGATCTTAGCTTCGAAAACGAACCGCGTGGGAAACTGGAAACGGTAATTGACGACGTCATGGATGCAGACCCAACAAAACCGGTGCGGGGCATTGCACACAACATGGGAGTCGACACCTATCTCAAATAGGAAAAGTGAAAAAACTCGACAAGTGGATACCCCATGAATTGAACGAGGCCCAAAAACTACGCCGTTTAGAAACCAGTGCATCACTGAGTCTAAGACACCGAAATGCACCGTTTTTGCACTGAATAATTCCGATTTTATGGATGTTCGCGCTGGAGTACCCCAAGGATCGATTTTGGGCCCTATTTTATTCTGCCTATTTATTAACGACTTATCCACTGTTTTATCCGTAATTTTCAATTCAAGAGATTCCTTACCGCTGGTGGGGGGAAATCTTTTAAGTGAAACTACTTCGTTGACTCTTAATAACAAAAAGCGATTTTATTTATTGAATAGCTTCAATTTATACAGAAATTTTGCTTACTTTAACACTCGAGCGCGACAGGTAAACGTACTTTTTGTCTATTCGACACCTTACGTATTGTGCGGTTGCAACTTGAGTCATTAAATTGTTGTTGTCACAACAAGCTGGGGCCTCTCTCAAACTGACGAAACACAAAAATCGGTGTCCGAAAAAGTTCCTCCACCTTCAATCCGCTTCTCATCTTTATACTGTTGAATGATTATTGATTGATTTGTCTTCCTTCTCAGTAAAATGACGCCAATTGTAACAGCTACTACCAGAAATACCGTTGACCCCAGAAGAGAATATTGATGTACCCTATGGGTTTTTATTTCCTTCAGAATATGTTCTTGACTTCGTTGTAGCTCGATCGAATGTTCTAATTTTGAGATCTCTAACGACATATCGGTTTTCAATACAATGGGACTTTGCTCTCTTTTATAGTTAAACGTAGTTAACTTTTTAGAAAGATTGAAAGATGGTAGAAAAGAAGATGTTATTTTTTTGATCATTGTTTGTCTACCAATGATTGTCATCATTTGATCATGGATCATGCAATCTGCCGGCAATTTCAATATCCCACTACCCTTTAAGGTAGTGTGTGACGGATTGAAGTCACAGTCAATGTTGATTGTAGTTGTACCCGGAACACTATATATCCAAGAATTCGGATGATGCATTTCAATCTAATATGTTTTAATCGGAATGTTGTTCGTCAGGCATGAGTCCAAAAGCTCAGTGTTGTGGTGAATTAGGCTCATTTCACAAGAGCTGACCGAAGCTCCTGATGTATATATTGGGTGTTGAAGTCTACACCAGTAATTATCGAGGTGTCTCTCCTTGCAAAGGGAGAATTCAGATCTATCAAGAGGGTAAAAATGGTTTCCCTTTAGATTCACAAGCAAGTAGTCTGAAGTTGCCACAATGCAAGTGAAATTCCCACTATGGAAAGTAGGAACTGGTAACACTTTATATATCTTAAATTCCTCATTAAAAAGAAGTGGGAGTGTTATTTCTATTATTATATTTCTGCCAGTCAACCTTCCTCTTGAACTCAAGCTTTTGTAAAGTTGAAGGATGGATTCATGCTGCCTCTCTCCTGGTATCATTAATGAACGCGGTATGTTTTCGTGTATCCTTGTCAATTCATTTTTAAACTGTTGAACTGTCAGAATTAGTGGATGTACCTTTCCCGTTTGTGTTGACAAAATAATGTCTAGTAAAATATTCTGTGTTGACTGATAGTTAAACATTATCAGAATAGCGTTGATAGCAGTTGACGAAAATAGCTTCAAATTGTTGTATTTGTCTACATTATCCTTAATTTTGGCTACCACTTCATTCAGCGATTGAATCTGTTGTCAGTAGGTAGAGTCAATTATGGTTCTTTGGTTTTTCATGAGTTGCAGCTCATGGTTTTCGTTTCCTTGAATAGCTTCAATTGTTTCTTCATACTGTTTGGCGAACCGTTGATCAAGTATTCCAAATAACTCGTTCGTAATCGTTCCTACAAAGTCAAATGGAGAGCGCCGTTGTCTTCGCATAGAGTCATCATTCGCATGCAATAAAATATCGTTGTTTAGTTCAATTTGCTGAATCTGGCGCTTAAATTGGCTTAGTATCCCTTCGCACATTATTGACTTGACTTCAGCTATGTCTGTGGATGAGCACATTGTTTCCATTTGATTAACACTTTCCTTATAGGTTTCGAACTCCAACCAATATGATGTCATGTTGAAAAATACGATGGTTTTCCAAGAGCTCGAAATAAGACTCGCTCGTCCTACATCCTCAAAGTATATTCCTGGCTGGTTTTCAAATGGAGTGAATTCGACCTTATGTTGTTGATCAGTTGGAGTAGCTTTGACTGAGTTCATGATTCCTAACAGTATAAAAATCCAAAACAGTGAGCTAGGTTTCTTATTCGATGAGTTTTTAATAGTTGTTAACACTTGTGGTTTTCCTTTGCTTTCTCGAATATGTTTGATTGTTGAATCAGGTTGTCCTGACTCTATAGGTAAACGACACAATTTTGCTATGGGCCGTTTGATGTGTTTATTGCTGCTAAACACTGTTGCCGCTCGAACCTCATTATCCTTACCAGGGTGAACTTCAGAAATTCTACCCATTACCCAGGTTGTTGGTGGTAATCGATCTTCCTTGATGAGAACAATGTCACCAACCTTGAAGTTCTCTTCCTTCTGTTTCGCTGTTGAAGCTGAGACAAATATTCAGAAGACCAAGTTTTCCAGAAGTCTTGGGTAATTTTTTGTAGCAGCTGCCAACGGGAGCGGTATGTTTTAGTCTCATCGATAATTGGTTCGGGTGTTGCATTAATAGCGCTTCCTATGAGAAAGTGGCCAGGAGGAAGAACGGTCAGATCACTTATATCGTTTTCGATTGCCGTTAATGGTCGGGAGTTAAGGCACGCTTCTATTTGAGTTAGCACAGTTGTCAATTCTTCAAATGTCAATATTCTGTCTCCAATCACTCGCTTAAGGTGATATTTGGTTGATTTTACACTTGCTTCCCACAATCCACCAAAGTGAGCTGACGCTGGTGGTATAAAGTGCCATTGGGTTCCATACATTGCGAGTATGACCGATGTGTCCCTTTCAGATTGTTTGATTGAAGCTCGTAGTTGCTGTTGAATTTCTTTACTGGCTCCAACAAACGTTGTGCCATTGTCACTGTAAAAATGCGAACATATTCCCCTCCTCGAAGTAAATCGTCTTACTGCTGCTAAAAATGCTGCTGAAGTAAGATCACTAACCAGCTCAATGTGTACTGCTTTAGTTGTAAAGCAAACGAAAATGGCAATGTAGCCTTTTGTTGATCGGTTGCCTCTTCCTTTGTTGATAAGTATTTGAATGGGTCCTTCATAGTCAATTCCTGTGTGCGTGAAAGGTCTTGCTGGGGTTACTCTAGCAGCTGGTAACACACCCATTTGTTGAGAGTTTGGTTGTGCAATGAAACGATAACATCTTATGCACTTGTATATAACTTCTCGGATTGCTCTTTTTGCTTGTGTTATCCAATACTGTTGTCTCAGTTTTGCAAGTGTAAGTCGAACACCACCGTGTAGTGTGCTTGCATGTGCGTCTTCAATGATCAATTTTGTAAGTTTTTCACCATGCGGTAAAATATATGGGTGTTTTTGTGAATTCGATAATTCTGAATTTTGCAAACGACCACCAACTACCAAAATGTCGTCATCATTTAATTGGGGGCTCAATGATAGTATTTTACTTCGTTTATCCAACTGCTTTCTTGTCTTAATGCACCTTAGCTCTTCGTGAAAAACTCTTTGTTGTATAGCTCGTATGATCGCGTTGCGAGCATCTTTGAGTTCCTTAGCTGACAAAGTGGTTATTTCCTTAATATCACATTTAATTCTAGTTTGAGAGTCCTTTACTTTTTTATACTGCTGCACTCTAGTTTGCTTTGGCTTGTGATCTTTGCAACTGGCAATAAATCTTCTGCAATAGGCCGCTACTCTTATTAACTTGTTGTAACAAGAATATCTTTCAGTTATATCATCAGTGATTTGTATCCTTACTGTCATAACCTTTCTTGTTTCGGTAACGTCGACCGATGCATATTGGTTTTGTGATGGCCAATTATCAGAATTTCCTTCTAGCCATTTTGGACCCTTCCACCATAGTTGATTGTTCACCATAAATTCAGGTAAGCAACCTCTAGAAGCACAGTCAGCTGGATTTTCTGATGATTGCACATGTTTCCATAGTTCGGGTTTGATTGCATGTTGTATCTCTGATACCCTGTTGGCAACAAACGTCTTCCAGGTCGATGGACATTTCTGAATCCAAGTTAAGGTTATTGTGGAATCAGTCCAGGCGTATACATTACCAACTTGTGTGCCATATGTCCGTAATGTGTCTGTCATTAATTTTGACAGTAAATGAGCTCCGCATAACTCCAATTTGGGAAGTTGAAGTTTCATGCGTATCGGCGCAACCTTTGTTTTTGCGCTTATAAGTCTGGTAACAAAGTGACCATTGGACAAGGAAACTCTGGAGTAAATTACCGCTGCATATGCTGCTTCTGAGGCATCACAGAAACCATGAAGCTCGATTTTCTTGCAATTGTCCGACTATCCATCTTGGAATTCTAATTTTTTCGACTTCAGTGATATTCTTCTTTAACTTGTTCCATTGTTTTTGTAACTCCACTGGAAGAGTTTCATCCCAATCGATTTCCGACTTCCAGATTTGCTGCATCAGAATTTTTGCTTTTACCGTTACTGGGGCTAACCAGCCAAGAGGGTCGTACCGCTTAGCTATTTCGGATAAAGTTTGACGTTTTGTCTGTGACATCTGCTTTAAAGTGATCGCGTCTAAGTGGGTCTTAAACTGGAATGTGTCACTTATTGGGCTCCAATGGATGCCTGATGTTTTGATGGTGTCATCAACGGCAAAATCGACTTTGTTTACATTTCTTGATTCGATTGGAATATCCTTAAGCAGTCTTTTGTCATTTGCAGCCCATTTTCGCAGGTGAAACCCAGCCTTCTCTAACATATCAATGAGTTGCCTTTGTGCTTCTTTGCATTTTGTGATTGTGTCTTGTCCGGACATTACGTTATCAACGTAAAAATCATTTTTCGCTATTTCCGAGGCGACTGGAAACTGCAGTTTTTCGTCTTCAGCTAGTTGTTGTAGCGTTTTTATTGCCAAATATGGTGCTGACGCTGTACCATAAGTAACTGTGGTAAGTTTATACTCCTTGATGGTTTGGTTTTTGGCACTTCGCCATAATATCCGCTGATAATCTTGATGATCCTTATGTAACTCAATTTGGCGGTACATTTTCTTTATGTCTGCACTAAAGACATATTTGTGTTTCCTCCATCGCATTAATATAGTAGCTATATCATCTTGGAGCCTTGGGCCTACTAGCATTAAATCGTTTAGGCTTACATCGGTTGATGTTTTAGCTGATGCATCGAAGACGACTCGTAATTTTGTGGTTAAGCTGTCCGGTTTTATGACAGCATGATGAGGCATGTAGTATGGTTTTTTCTCCTGCGGATTGTTTGATTCCACTTCGATCATGTGACCGAGCCTTAAGAATTCGTTCGCCTCATCAGTGTATTCTTGCTTGAGTTGTGGATTTCTATCGAATTGAGCTTCAAGTTGACAAAATCGTGCAAATGCTCTGTTTTTTGATTCTCCTAATTTGCTGGTATTAGTTGTTTCTTTATTAAAAGGGATTTTTACTACATATCTCCCATTGTTTTTCCGGTAGTGTGTTTCTTTATAGAACGCTTCACAGTCTATCTCCATTTGTGTTTGTTTTCTTGGTTGTGAAACTTCCTCCAACTCCCAAAATTGTTCTAGTTGTTTATCAACTGATTTTTGGGCTACAAGTCCAATGATTCCTTTACTCCAAGAAACTTCAGATTTTGCTCGTCCTGATATAAGCCAGTGAGATAATAGCCCGTGAGTTTTGGGCTATTAGGGAAGTTGCGTCATCCCTTCTTATACCATCGAGAATAACATCTCCAAAAATATCGGCTCCGATAATTAAGTCTATAGTTCCAGGAATATCGTAGGTTGGATCAGCCAGCTCTATAACTTTAAGGTCTCCAAAGCTCACGCGTTTTACTTGGTTTGATGGAAGTTGGCTTGTTAGTTTAGGCAGAACAAGGGCTTCAACCTGGAGGTTGAGCTTTGATGGAAACCATGAAGTTATTGTGAACTCGACTTTGTGTTTGGACGTGCCGGTTTTCATAGCGCCTAAGCCACTCACTTCAATGTTCACTTCTTGTTTCTTTAGCTTTAATAATTGCACAACTGATTCCGTTATTAACGTTGCTTGAGCACCTGGGTCAATAAGTGCTCGTATCTTGACACTGTGGCCATCACTGCTGCTTGCATAGACAATTGCTGTTGCTAGAACAACATTTTGATCTAGGTAACTATGGTTCACCTGTTTTTGTTGCATTTCCATGTGCAACATTGTATGATGCTTTTTGTTGCACTGTTTGCATGTACGTTTGCTTGGACATTGAGTTTGCTTAGCATGTTGCAAGCAGTTATAACAAAGTTCCGCCTGTTTGATTTGTTTACATCTTTCACTTGGCGTTAAGTTGTTGAATGTTGGGCATTTGTATATTATGTGATCGCCCTTGCATATGTGGCATTGTGTTACTGCCTTGGATCCGACGTGGAAATTACGTATTGCGTGTTTTGCTTCATCCCCACATTTTTGTTGCTTTTTTGCTGGATTCAGAACTTCTAAGGCTTGGTAACGTCTTTCCATGAACTCCAAAAGCGTTTTTAAATCGGGCATTTTATTGGGTTCTGTGAGGCTTTGCTCGAACAAATTTCTGGATTCTAGATCAATTGATTTTGTTATCAGGTTTACAATCATTGGGCCCCATGACGTGGTATTGAAGCCCATATTGTTTAGAGCAGCTAAACCCTCCTTGATAGCATCCAGAGAATTTTTAATATTATTAGCTGATGTCGAATTTCCTTGATGCCCGGAACTGAGCATTTTGTCGATGTGAATTGACACAATTTTTCGTTCGTTATTATATCGAGACTTGAGCGTTTCCCAAGCACTCTCGTAGTTCTCACTCGAAAAGGTAAATTGCTGAATTAAATGAAGAGGTTCGCCTTCTAAGTGAGTCCTTAAATATTCCATTTTTTCTGTAGTACTTAGACTACTCGTACTTTTGTTATGAATTATTGCAACAAACAGATCGTAGAATGATTGCCACTCCAAGTAATTTCCTTTAAACGTAGGAATTTTTATTGGAGGTAGTCTAGACTCTGTTTGCCTTGTTTCTTCTCCTCGGTTTTGTTTGTTAATTTCACCTAGCCTGGTCGCCATTTGATGAAGAAATCGATTTATATCTTGTTTCACACCTTTATAGTCATTGTTAGTGACATACTTCGAATTGAGATCAACTTCCGTAGCATTTGTCATGAATTCTTCATGAAGGTTAGTAAGATTATTCAGTTGCTCTAGCAGCATTTTCTGCTGGTAGTCATGAATTTCTTTGGAATACTGCTCTAAAGTTTCTTCAAATTCTTCAATATTTGATATCACTGCTTCAATTTTTAGTTGTAGTTTTCTTAGTATATGATTTTGGGTTGCTGAGTTTTCCGTTGAACTTGATGTACTAGATAACTGTGCTGGCTTAGTGACTGGAGGAATTATGGCCACCAAGTTGGTTTTTAGTATTTCATACATTTCCTTGACGCGTTCAAACGTATTTCTTCCTATATACGGAGTGTCGTGTGCAATTACATTCTTTACTTTTTCATGATTAAAAGAAAATTTTTCCCAAATTTCGTCATTTTTTTTGATTCGTTCGTCTTTGTACTTCTGAGTTTTTCGGGATGCGCTGTCTTTTCCAACGTTTATTTTTATTTTCTCTAGCTCCTCTGCTAACTTCTTCTGTTCTGCAATAATGATGAAGACTTCGGTTTCATCTATTTTGGAATCCATCGCTGTTATTTTTTATTTAATTAATGTTCTGTTTGATTTGTTTAATTATGTTATACCAGTGTTTTAAGCCCTGGTATACGCTTGAAATTCGTGAGATAATGTTAATAATTTTTCTGTTTTCTCTAACCAGTGTTAGTTGCCCTGGTAACGCCTTATGTAGTATTTGTTTTATGTTTTTCGCTCGAAGGACCAATGTTTTATCCGTAATTTTCAATTCAAGAGATTCCTTACCGCTGGTGGGGGGAAATCTTTTAAGTGAAACTACTTCGTTGACTCTTAATAACAAAAAGCGATTTTATTTATTGAATAGTCATTCGAGTATAAATACCAGCATCCCAAAGGTATGCAAATCAGTTCCAAAGTTGAATTTGAAGTGTTAATTAGAAGAAGTGATTAAGTGGTTTAAGTAAAAGATAAAAAACTTATAAGTGGTTAAGAAATTGAATTGTACTGAGAGAAAGAATTAAATAGTGAATTGTAACTGAACTGAATAAAGGGATTTGTATTGAAAATAATAAGTTCTATTATTTGTACCCACACAAACATTTTACATTGGTGTCAGAAGTGGGATAGGACTTATTGTGTGTAAAAAAAAAAAAAAAAAAAAAAAAAAAAAAAAAAACTGTGTTTTCTGACTATTTGAAAAAGCTAGAATGGGTCGAAAACTATTGCAGTTGACCCTCGTCCAACTCAAATCCGAGTTGAACAAGAGAAGCCTCAGCGCCAGTGGAGGAAAAAGTGACCTGGTGCTCCGACTTCAGGAGGCTTTGAACAACGAGGGACATGATCCTGATGTATACTCCTTTGATGTTGACGAGGATGAACAGACAAGTACCGGCAATGACATGGCTGCAATGATGCAACTTTCCTTATTAAAAATGGACGAACAAAACAAAAAAATGGACGAACAGAAGAACAGTCTGGAACAAAAAATGGACAAACAGAAGAACAGTCTGGAACAAAAAATGGACGAACAGGAGAACAGTCTCGACCAACAAAAGAAAAATCTGGAAGAACAGAAGAACAGTCTGGAACAAAAAATGGACGAACAGAAGAGCAGCATCGAACAAAAATTCGACGACCAAAAGAATAGTCTACAACAAAAACTGGAAGAACAAAATAACGTTCTACACCAAAAGTTCGAAGAAATAGATAACAAATTTGAAAGAATAGAGAAGAATGTTGGCGAAAAATTGGAACAAATGGACAACAAAGTTGAGCAACTGGCAAAAGAGCTCGACACAGTGCGAAAACAGAAACAGCGAGAATGTTCTTTAAGTGGTCCAAGGAGAAAAGATTTGAAACCTCCCTCATTCGATGGTCAGACCTCATGGTCTACTTATAAGAAGCAGTTTGAAATGGCTGCCTGTGCAAACGACTGGGACAATGAGGAAAAGTGCTTTGCCCTAACAATGGCCTTGCACGGTCCTGCAGCAGAATTGTTGCAAACAGTAGACATCGAAAAGCATAAAGATTATGTGACTTTAGTGCAGGCTATCGAGAAACGGTTTGGGGACAGCCACATGCAGGAAGTTTACAAGGTTCAATTGCAAGGCCGTATGCAGCAACGAGGAGAAACACTGCAGCAGCTCCAAGCAGACGTGAGTAGACTGGCACATTTGTCATATCCCACCGCAGGCCAGGAAATAATCGACGAAATGGCAAAGGACGCATTCATCAGGGGAATTGCAGATTTGAAGCTACAATCAGCAGTAAGGATGGCCGGGAAAAGAACCCTAGCTGAAGCACTTGCCTTCGCTCTGGCGATGGAAGCATCCAATCAGGCTTCCAAAGGAATGCATTTCGTAAGTGAAATAGTATCTGGTGAATGCTCCTGCTCAAGACCAACTACCATGCAACGCAATATCTGGAGGGAGAGACGAAGGATGCGCTGTTGGAACTGCGATAAAGTAGGACATTTGCAAGGGCATTGTAAAGAACCGGTACGGCGAGAAGGCTGCCTGCACTGGGGTTACAGGCAAATAGAAAGAAAAACCGGCAGAAACGGTTACCAAGAAACCGGTCAAATTTCCAGAAGCCATCAGTTAGGAAATGCTTACTTCGCGGGGCAGAAGTCTGTAGCAGGAGTCGACTCCAGGGTAATTATCCCAGTCTCACAGGTAAAACAATGCAACGAAAGCCGCCCAGCAGAAGTAGTCAGTGGTAAAGAAGCGAAACAACAGGCAACTATCCAAACGATCAGGACTGAGCCAATAGTGGGTTGGAGTATAGACGAAATCCGTTCCTCCCAACAGGCAGACAATGACATCGAACCAATATTGGCCTGGAAGGAACACGAGGAAAGACCAAGCTGGCAGCAGATATCAGATCGGAGCCAAACTCTGAAGGCATACTGGGCACAGTGGGACTCGCTTTTTGTGCAAGATGGATTGCTGAAGAGAAAATGGGAAAGTGCAGATGGGACAACATCTCGTATGCAGCTAATTGTGCCACGGTCCAGAGTCAACCAAGTGCTCCATGAAATACATGACGGAATCTCAGGAGGCCATTTGGGAATAAACAAGACGTTGGAAAAGGTAAGGGAACGTTTCTATTGGCTAAGCGCTAAACAAGATGTCGAGAATTGGTGCAAAAAGTGCATAAGATGTGCGGCTACCAAGGGCCCAAAAGTAAAGCCACATGGACAAATGCAACAATACAATGTCGGAGCACCTTTCGAACTAATAGCCATCGACATCGCTGGGCCGTTTCCCGAAACCTTTAATGGAAACCGATATACTCTCGTAGTCATGGATTACTTCAGTAAGTGGCCGGAAGTGTTTGCCATCCCAAATCAAGAGGCTAAGACCGTAGCCGAACAGATAGTCAACAACTGGGTGAGCAGATTTGGGGTCCCAATGGAGCTGCACTCTGATCAAGGGCGAAACTTTGAATCAAAAGTCTTCCAGGAAATATGCCAATATTTGGGAATAAGAAAGACAAGGACAACGCCACTACACCCTCAATCTGATGGAATGGTCGAGCGATTTAATCGGACCTTGAATGAGCATCTATCTAAGGTTGTCAGCAACTGCCAGCGGGATTGGGATCGACACATACCCCTCTTCTTAATGGCCTACCGAAACGCGGTCCATAGCTCAACAGGGCACACACCATCCGAGATCTTATTTGGTCAAACGATTCGGTTGCCAAGTGAAGCAAAATTCGGATCCCCACCGACGGAGCCCAAAGAGGTGAACGAGTACGTGAATGACTTACGCAGCAGGATTCGTAAATTGCGAAGACACCAGAGAAAAGATGAAGCTAGCAAGCAGCCGCATGAAAACTAGGTACGATACCAAGGCGAAATCTTCCGGTTTCAACGAAGGAGATCTGGTTTGGCTGTATAATCCTCAGCGTAAGAAAGGCAAATCACCAAAATTGCAACAGGACTGGGAAGGTCCATACAAGGTGATAACCCGCATTAATGACGTTGTCTACCGGATCCAGCGTAGGGATCGAGGAAAATTTAAAGTGGTCCATTTGGATAGAATGTGTCATTTCAACGGGATGCTGAATGACGAAGTTGTTCGGGACGAACAACTGTAGGGAGGGAGCAATGTGATAACCACTCAAATGTGAGCAGCGACATCTAGCAGAAAATGTCGATACTCGGAGACTAGAAGGTTTCGATACTGGATTAGCAAAGACAGTCGAGGAGAGTAGAATCGAATTTTCTAGCAAATTGGAACTTGTATGGAACGCTGGATGACGTGGATTGTTCTCGAAGTATGTCATTCGAGTATAAATACCAGCATCCCAAAGGTATGCAAATCAGTTCCAAAGTTGAATTTGAAGTGTTAATTAGAAGAAGTGATTAAGTGGTTTAAGTAAAAGATAAGAAAAGTATAAGTGGTTGAGAAATTGAATTGTACTGAGAGAAAGAATTAAATAGTGAATTGTAACTGTACTGAATAAAGGGATTTGTATTGAAAATAATAAGTTCTATTATTTGTACCCACACAAACATTTTACAATATGGTACTTCGGAAACTTTGGCTTTCGTCTGAATTTACACCTACAGCGGTTAAGATCAGGTTAATCAAAACACTACTTTTGCCAATTATTGATAACTTTGTCGTTATATACTGCGGGCTCGACTCTCAATCATATCATAAGCTACTTGTTGTATTTAATGATATGATAAGATATGCTTATGGGCTTCGCAGGTATGACCATACTTCCCACTATCACCGTCTGGTACTTGGGTGTAATCTAAGGAATTTCTGAAGTGCCAGGTGTTGTCTTTTCATGCACAAAATTATCAACACACATCTGTCATTATACCTAAATGACAAAATTCAATTCGCACAATCTTCCCGGACTTACAATCTCATCACTCCCACACCAATTTATATGAACACATCTCGTCTATTTTTCGTACATGGCGCTAAACTATGGAACTCTCTTCCCAGGGAGATAAAGCAATTGACTGGAGCAAAGAAATTCAAAAAAGAAATATTTTGTTTCTACAGCTAATTTGCATACATACATATTTGAATGTCCTAATCCCTTCCTCTTCCCATCGTTCCCTCTCCTCTTCCCTTAGTTATAAGTTTAAGCTATATAAATATTCCGCAAATGTATAATATAATATTGATTTTGTACTATAAAAGATTCATATCTTACTTGTACACCGAAAAAAGAATTGAATTGAATTGAATTGAATTGAAGTAATAATCACATGTGATGAAAGGTGGATTTTCTATGACAACCGTAAAAGGTCTGGGCAGTGGTTGGATGCAGACGAAAACTCAAAGCACACCCCCAAACTTGGTCTTAACCCAGAAAAGGTTATGGTGACAATGGACCAATCAACTTTTAATTTCTTCATCCAGAGGAAACGATAAATGCAGTCAAATATTGTGAGGAAACCGAAATAATGCATACGAAATTGGCTGAAAAGCAGCCAGCGTTAGCAAATAGGCATGGTCCGATCCTGTTTCATGACAATGCTAGACCCCATACCGCACACGTAAGTGTGCAAAACCTGCTACAATTGGGATTCGAAATTCTTCCGCATCTACCGGACTCTCCTGATATTTCTCCAACGGATTATTACCTTTTCCACAGTCTGGAGTCATTTTGTCGGCAAAAGGTGTTCCGAAACCGAGCAGAGGTCATAGAAGCCTTTGAAAACTTTTTATCGTCAAAAAATCAAGCCTTCTATAAAAAAGGAATAATGGACCTTGATATATGCCAACGGATCCTATTTTGATTGAATAAAATTTTATAAAAAAAGATATTGGCTTTTAATTTTTTACAGAAAAATCGGACATTTCATGTGATACAACCTAATATAATACATTCTTTAATATTCACTTGTTTATTCCTTTTTTAATTTTGTTTTAAATTTTCTTACCTTGTTTACATTAGAAAACAAAGGACAATTATTTCCTTATTATAGTTGAGTCTTAAGCGGTGCACACACCGCTTGCCCTTTTTGTGTGTGGGCCGTGGGTGATCCTCCAAGTCAATCTGTGCAGGCGGCTGTCTATGAATTTTGTTAGTATGTAGACTCCGTTTATCACGGTGACAAAAAATCGTTGAGACTGTCAGTAACTTCCGGTGTGTGTGTGAAATCAAATATAAATATAAGTCAGTGACATTACTAAGTAGCCTCTTAAGAAAAACGGAAAAACAGTGCCTTTCATTGAAATATTCAGTTTAACTTATTTTAAATTTCCACTTCTGTGTAATATTTGCTTGGTAGTTGTCTTCCCCTCCCTTTAATTTCCTTTTCTTTATGTTTATTTATTTGTCATTGTGTTGGTTTCCCCAATTATACTACGATACAAGAAAAGTCTGGAGAAACATGGGTACGTCAAGAAGAGAAACCTGGAAGTAATGCTACTGTTTTCGTCAATAATCAGCTGACTAGATACAACAAACAGCTTCTATGGATGGCAAATAAGAAGGCGAACAAGTAAATTTGAGCTATGTGTGGGAATCAGCGGGAAGAGTACTTGCGATTACAATAAACACCGTTGATGACATAAGTCTGTTTAAGTTCATAAGTCTAATGTTTAATTACATCTTGTATGTAATCGTATTTAGTCGAACAGATAACTGACCATCACAATGGAGAACACAAATGGAAACGATGTGTCAGTAAATTTAGATTTTAGGGTAATACACAATTTCAGTGGCATGCAGCTTAAAAGAATAAGAACAAAACCTGTAAAAACGTCGAAAGACATAGTTTAAGTGTTAGATTTAACTTAGAGTGCCCGCATGGGGCCAGTAAGTTAGAATAAGATAATTTTAAGTTAATTAAGCTAATTTTTAAGCGTTTTTTTGTATAGCTTGTAAGTGTTAAGTAATTCAACATAATAAAAATGCATAAAAACTGAATTAATTTTAATGAATTGAAAAATTTAAGTTTTAGCTGTTTGTGCATCAACATAGGATCAATGCGCAAATAAATGCTTTCTGCGCAAATACTAAAATTCTTAAAAATAATTGTCCTGTGGAAATCAATATTCAAGAAGAGGAAAATGGTAACAGAAATCACCGCAGACCCTGTGGTATTGCCATGTTCATTAATAATGATATAGAATATGAGCGTTTTAAAATAGTAGAAGGAGAAAAACTAAAATATGTTATTGGTATCTATAGACTACCGAAATTAAACAGGAAAGGATTTATTAGAGAAATAGGCCATAACCTGGAACAGTTAGACAAAAAGAGGGTTATCATAATATTGGGAGACATGAACATTGATATCAGACAAACTGAGAAAAATGATGTGAAGGACTATAATTATTAGCTACATACGGATTAATGAATGTGATATACGATAGCATATAGGGTAGATTCCAAGAGAGGGATATCGACGTTGATCCAGCACATTGTGGTAAAAATGATAGGCAGCCCAATGTTATCTTTAGTGATCTGCTGTTTTATACGGAACTCGAAATAATTCTACAAGCAATATTCAAAAAATACAAGAGTGGTATATTCTTAACAGTACGATTGATAACAGTACGATTAATACCAAGCAGCTAACACATTTTAAACCAAATTGTACATCCACCTTGTTAGATGTTTTTCTAGTTTCTAGCACCAACTTGGTTATGCATTATGACCAACTTCTGGCACCTGCTTTCTCACATCACGACTTAATTTTCGTGACACTTAACGCGCTTTTTACCAATACAGTGGATACGTCTGCAATCTACTACGATTATTCGGGAATAAATTTAGTGGATCTGTTCAATGATACTCGAAACCCTGACTGGTCACCTATTTACTCAACATGTGATGTTAATAAACAGATTGAATACTTCAATAATAATATTTATTACTTTTTTAACAATCATGTAAAAATAAAAAAATTTAGAAAAATAATTGTCCATGGATATCACAAGAAGTAAGAAACCACATTAAGGCGCGTGATGATTTATATGCGAGATGGCGAAGATATAAATGTTCTGTTATTCATAATGAATTCAAGGTTGGCGTAATGCAGTCACTTATCTTATAAGGAGAAACAAATATCTTTCTTTAAAAACCAATTTACGAGGGGCGTTCAATATATTCTCGGTATCGATATGAAGGAAAATGCGAATTCAATTTAAATTGTTTTTATTTTTCAATGTAATCTCCCCTAACATCAATGCATTTGTTACATCTTGAGATAAGCTTTTTTAAACCCTCAAAAAAATAAATTTCCTCTTTCTCTGCAAAATACCCATTTATTGCCGACTTGAGTTCTTCATCATCCGAAAATCTTTTTCCACGAAGACATTTTTTCAAATCCGGAAACAGGAAATAATCACTAGGGGCAAGGTCTGGACTATAGGGTGGGTGTTGGATTTCTTCGAAACCACAATCTCGCGCAGCAGCCTTGGAAACTCGCGCCGTGTGAACAGGAGCGTTGTCATGAAGAAGCAACACACCCGCTGCGAGTTTACCCCGTCTTTTCTTTTTAATTTCCTCCCGCAAATTATGCAAAGTGGAAGCGTAGGATGTGGCGTTGATGGTTTCACCTTTTTTTTTGTACTCAATGAGCAAGATTCCCTTTGAGTCCCAAAAAACTGTGGCCATGATCTTCCCGGCAGACGGAATGACTTTGAACTCCTTCGGGGGGTCTGTTCCTTTTTTATGCCACTGCATGGACTCTTGTTTGCTTTCAGGGTCATAGTGGTGGACCCATGTTTCGTCCCCAGTAACAATTCGATCCATAACACCGTCCGCGTTCTCACTACACATCTCCAAAAGCTCTCTACAGCGTGCGATTCTCACTTTTTTCTGAGGCGCTGTGAGCATTCGTGGCACCCACCTTGCACTGACCTTTGAAAGGTTAAGATGGTCATGAAGAATGGTGTGAATGCTACCAATTGAAAGCTTGGTGATCTCTGCCATCATTTTCACCTTTATTCGGGCATCCTCAAGAACAAGTTTTTCGACTTCTTTGATGCTTTCTCCCGTACAAGCAGTAGCCGGGGCGCCGGAGCGGGGGTCGTCTTCAATGCTCTCTCTGCCTCTCTTGAACTCACTTGACCACTTTTGCACAGTTGATAATGAAGGTGCGGAACCCTGGTAAACAGCCACCATCTCTTCATGAATAGTTTTTTGACTTTTTCCTTGCTTAGTGAGAAATTTAATTACAGCGCGATGCTCAATTTTCACCATCATCGTCTCAGTTGCCATTATGATTCTGTTTAACTAGAGATAAAACGTGAATTAATAATCACATTTATATGAAATTTTACATGAATGCACTAAAATAATAGTATTACTTGATAAATAAGTCAATTTATATATACAACCACAGCTTCACCCCGATACCGAGAATATGTTGAACGCCCCTCGTAATCCTGGTGATTCAAGTTCCACTTTTTGGAAAAACGTTCGTCAGGCTGGAATAAGTCGAAGTAAGCAATCTATTACAGATTAAATAAATATCGAGGAATTGAATCGGAAATTCGTTCAACCCCAATCGACCGTAAGCTCACACGTTCCTAATTCCTATACTAAACAAGGAGATACTTTTTCACTTTCTTGTGTTGACATAGCGGTGGTTGGCCATGCAATTTTAAAAATGAAGTCAAAAGCTATTGGTTCATATAACATCCAACCAGAATTATTAAGACTCTCCTACCCGATTTACTGCACCAGATAACGTTTATTTTTAATACTATTTTGACCACTTCTGTTTTCCCTGATATCTGGAAAATAGCTAAAGTTTTGCCATTACCTAAGCCCTCCCCAGCTGACAAAACCGAATACCGCCCAGTCTCCATTTTACCATTTTTGAGCAAAGTTATGGAAACAATTATGAGCAATCAGATAAAGGTTTTTCTTAATAATAAGAAACTAATTGCTAACCACCAATCCGGTTTCCGTGCAAAACACAATAGCGTCACGTCTCTGATCAAAATTTGTGAAGATATTCGTGCTGGGTTTGACAAGGATATGGTGGGATTGGTTGTATTCTTGGATTTTTCAAAGGCATTCGACAGCGTCAATCATAACATTTTACTGAATAAACTTAAGACTAAGTTTTCCTTTGAAAACTCCTTATGCAAGATGATCAAATAATATCTTTTCAATAGGTCACAGTATGTGTTTCACGAAACTAAGTGCTCTAGTAGATTAAAGGTTCCAATGGGCGTCCCACAAGGCTCTGTGCTAGGACCCCTTTTATTTTCCTGTTTCATTAACGATATAATTGAATATTTCACAGATTCCGAATACCATATCTATGCAGACGAGGTTCAAATTTATAAAATGTTTCCAAAAGCGTATATAATTCCAGCCTCCAGAAGAATGAATCAGGAATTGTGTAAAATCTCATCTTGGACAGCTGAAAATGAGTTGAAGCTCAATCTAACAAAAACCAAAAAACAAAGCAGAAGCAAATGTAAAGAATACTTCCCTACTCTCCTCCTCAATCAGAACCCAATCACATATGTGGAAAACACAAAAAATCTTGGGGTTTACTTTAATTTCGACCTAAACGACCTAAGGATGTACATATAAATAGGACAGTTTCAAAAATCTATGGTGCGCTACGAGGTCTAAGTCCCACAGCAAAGTATTTACCAACCAATGTGAAGCTCAGATTAATAAAATCATTTATTTTACCCATTTTTCTGCGAACCATTTGCTGCGAACTATTTGCTAACATGAGCTTTGAGTCCAAGAGACAACTTACTGTTGCATATAATAGCTGCGCAAGATATATATTTGATCTGAAAAGATACGACCACATTTCCGACTACTCTAAACAAATAGCAGGCTGCTCATTATCAAATCTTTTGAAATATCGAACTATGTTATTATTAAAAAAAGTAATACAATCTAAAGAACCAATATATCTTTTTGACCATATCAAGTTTGTAAGAAGTAATCGGACATTGCAAATATTTCTACCCAGATATAAGTACCTTGTGACCTCAAGGCAATTTTTTGTTCATGCCGTTCAACTTTGGAACCAACTTGCCCTCAGTATTAAACTTATAAGCAACACAAACACTTTCGCGAAAAAGGCCTTTACATTTTTTGCCGAAAACTTCTAATTCCCGCATCTACGAGGGCGGGTCAATAAGTCCGTGATTTTTTTTAATTTCTGACCTCTTTACTGAAACAGCAACACTGCTCCTGTCAACAGGCATCTGTCAGTTGACTCCTGTCAAAATTTAAACTTGCTGCGTCAGTTAGTTTGTGTTTGACAGCTATTTTTATCAGACTACTCACTAATTTGAGGAGAAAATGGAAAAAAGTGAATTTCGTGTGCTTATTAAGCATTATTTCTTGCGAAAAAAAACCATTACCGAGACCAAGGCTAAGCTTGATAAATGCTATGGGGACTCTGCACCATCGATTTCAATAGTAAAAAAGTGGTTTACTGAATTTCGTTGTGGCCGTACAAGCACTGAAGATGCCGAACGTCCTGGACGCCCAGTTGAGGTCTCTACACCCGAAACAATCGAAAAAATTCACGATATGGTGTTGGCCGACCGAAGATTGAAAGTGCGAGAGATTGTGGAAGCCGTAGGGATCTCGCATGGCTCAGTGGTTTCAATTTTGAATGATCACTTGGGCATGAGAAAGCTTTCCGCAAGATGGGTGCCGCGTTTGCTCACAGTCGACCACAAACGCAATCGTGTAACAACTTCACAGGAAGGTTTGGCGTTGTTTAATCGCAATATGGAGGAGTTTTTGCGCCGTTTTGTAACCGTGGACGAAACATGGATCCATCACAACACACCAGAGAACAAACAGTGGGTTTCTAAGGGTGAATCGGCGCCAAAGAAGGCCAAGGTGGGTTTGTCAGCCAATAAAGTTATGGCGACTGTTTTTTGGGATGCACGCGGGATAATCCACATTGACTACCTTCAAAAGGGAAGAACAATCAATGGGGAATATTATGCCAACTTATTGGACCGATTCAATGACGATTTGAAAAAAAACCGACCTCATTTGGCCAAGAAAAAAGTTCTTTTCCACCAAGACAATGCAAGGGTGCACACATGTGCAGTTGCCATGGCAAAAATCCATGAATTGGGCTATGAATTGCTCCCTCATCCACCCTATTCTCCAGATTTGGCTCCGAGCGACTACTTCTTGTTCCCAAACCTGAAGAAATGGCTTGGTGGAAAAGATTTGACTCCAATGATGAAGTTATCTCGCTATTTTGAGGACCTCGACAAATCATTTTTTTTGGAAGGGATAAAAAAATTGGAGAAGCGTTGGACAAAGTGTATAGAGCTCAAGGGAGACTACGTTGAAAAATAAAATTATTTTTTTATCAAAAAATCTGTGTTTTATTTCAAAAGTCACGGACTTATTGACCCGCCCTCGTATTTTTTAATTTTTTTTTTTACATGTTCTATCTTATTTTTTCATATCTTCTCTCCCTTCCCTCTCTTTTCTTCTTTATTTCATCTAACTTTTTAAACTGAATTCCCTTTATAAGTTTAAGTGTATTATTTAAAATATGTTAACTCTGAAATGTAATATAAGCATGTGCACCTTAAAAGATATATAATTTATATCTTATATGTACAATGAATATAATAATAAATAAAATAAATAAATACGTACAAATGACTGAGAAGCCGTGTTAGCTTCAAATAGTATTGACGATATATATGAAAAGTTTTTAACAACAATGGAAAACATTTATGCTAACTCGATGGTAATTAAAATATCGCCCACAAAATGCCGACAAAATACCTGGATTACCACCGACATTCGGAAGAAATGTAAGCAAAGGGATCAATTGTATCGGAGGTGGAAAAATAATAGGCTTAATATGACTTGTGAATAAAGCGATTTTTATGCAAAAATCCAGCTACTACAGATGCCAGTGCAACCATCTACGATTTAAACCCTCGCAAAACGTGGAGTCTGATCAATGAAATAATGGGGAGGAAAAAGCAAAATGTGGACGAAGTCATCACCAAGAATTTTCCCTCAGAGAAGTGCCTATTGACTTGTCTAAGAAATTTGCCGACAACTTTTCCGAATAAATTCTACTGATAGTGCATAACTGCAGTACAATTGCATCAAATCATGCCAACTCAGTACTGTCCAACACAATATATGTGGAAGAAACATCCACTGAAGAAGTCGTCAACATATTAAGATTATTAGATGAAAGTAAATCAGAAGGAGTCGATGGTATTCGAGCGAGGGACCTTAAAAACAACGCTGATGTTCTTGCTCCGATAGTATCGAAAATGATAAATCTAAGCTTAAGTCAAACAAAAGTTCCTCGTATACTTAAGACAGCGGTTGTACGCCCGATCTATAAAACTCCTTAAGCAACTACAGACCTATATCAATCTTGCCAACTATTGAAAAGTACATAGAAGAGGTGGTATCAAGGCGACTGCAGAACTTTGTGGAAAAGCATTCTCTGATTCACGACAAGCAGTTTGGCTTTCAATAAAAACAAAAGCACGGGAAAACTCATGGGTGAGTTCGCTAATACCATCAACAACGAAGGCCTGAAGAAAAACCACCATGTTCTTGTTTTTTTTATGGACTTCAGTAAGACGTTTGATATACTGAACCATGCAAAACTGTTAGGGGCATTAAATAAGCTGGGCATCCCAGGAATGTTTTCTGATTAACTGCAAAATTACTTAAGTGAAAGATCTTTCCGTATCAGGCTGGAAAAAGATTACAGCGATGCTTCCACCGTTAACTCGGGAGTACAAACGCGTCTTCAAAAATGGCATCCCGTTCGCATTCGCCGATGACACAGCTATAGTAGTTCAACATAAGTGTCTTAATACTGCTACGCAAATAGTATAAGATGAGCTAGATAAAGCTGTTCAATGGTGCCACGATAACGGGCTTGTGATAAACACATCTAAGACCAAAATGATGCATATCCGTGGTCCACATCATAAGTTGACTCAACAAAGGATTAGTTTTCGAAACAATATATGCCAAAGTACGCTTCCAAATCAGGTCATAGAAAGCTATAAATACCTGGGTGTCACTATAGACAGCAATTCCATTTGGGACAAGCTTTGCTCTGATCTCAAAAAGGCGCTGTTTGCTCTGTATTACCTGGGAAGCTATTCGACGCCTGACGTGCAGAGGCAAGTGTACTATGCCTTGGTCAAAGCTAAACTAAGGTACGGGATACTTTCTTGGGGAAATACCTTAAATACGCATATCAATAAAGTTCAAAAGCTCCAAAACACCATCCTTAAAAATATCAACAAAGAAGCGCATCCAGAACATAAAGGATAACTCCTTTAAGGTATTAAGGGTTAAAAAAAATCTACAAGATAACGCTTTATTTGGAATATTACGACAACATCCGTTTCAAGAGACCCATTGACCATCAATACAACACCAGAAGACGAGCTCAAAGCATGCTGCAAACACCACTAAGCAACTACAACTATGGCAGAAGACAACTTAACCACAACTTTCCTACTATTCTAAATGAGCTTAGAAATATTAGAAATTTCAAACAACGTAAAAAACGTTTAAAAGAAGTTCTTTTGCTGAGACATAAACTTTGTTTTTAATTGTCAATAAGTTACTTTGAAGTTTCCAACATCCACACCTAAAAATTGTTATTTTTATAGTGTTGGATCTAAAGCCTCATAAATAATAATATTCCTAAACTTGCAATACAATCATCTGCAGATAAGCCTTTTAGGCTTCGCAGATCTTTAAACCGATTATAAAACTAATTTAATTGAATGTAAGTTAAAAAACTTACAAACTTATATATATATATATATATATATATATTTATTATATATATACTTATTATATATATACTTATATATATATTTGTTTGCTCACAAAAAAATTTCTTAAGCTGTTAATTTTATAGTGATATAAACAAAAACGACAACACTTTATTTGATATTTTAATAAATTTATATTTATTTGACTTCGTCGTTTCGTGGTTCTGTTGGAACTAAACTTTTAATTTACAATTTAATCAGGTACACATTACAGGCGTGAGATCAGACGCAAGCAAATTGAAATGCGATAACCGTGAAATGCGAATTCTGAACCTGGTCTCATGCTTGAAATATGAACTATAAACTATTTGTGTCTATGATAAAATTGTAGCTTGAGAACATTTATGAAATATGATTTGCCTTTTTGTTAGACAGGTATTTTGATGTACATATTATGTTCTTACGATATGAAACATGAATTCTTTGTATAACATAAGTCTTAATTCATCCAAAACCAAGGCGCTGTTGATAAATATGTAACAACAATTTGGAAATTTTGAATTTGCAGCTTTGTGTTAATCATGATTCTGTTGAATTTGTAACTAAAACTAAAAATATAGGAATCCATTTTAATCAACATCTTAACTGGATCGATCACATAAACTACATTGTCCTTAAGATATATATCATTCTTAGGGGACTAAGCTCAACAAAACAGTACAGAAAGCTGTTCGCGCCTTGGGTGCCGCATTTGCTTACGTTAGGCAAAACACGTGTTCGAATTAACATTTCAAACGCTCTGTTGGCGAAGTTAAGGTGCAATAAATCCGAGTTTTAGCGCCAATAAATAAATAAATAAATGAAACTATGATACACCATTATACGCCCGAAACAAAAATTCAGTCAAAACAGTGGATTGCAAAGGGCGTGCCGGCTCCAAAAAAAGCAAAAACTGTTTTTTCGGCTGGGAAAGTGATGGCGACTGTTTTTTGGGATAGTAAAGGAGTTATCTTAATCGATTATCTTCAAAAAGCGAAAACCATTACAGGAGCATACTACGCATCATTACTTGCCAAGCTGAACGCAGAAATTGCGGAAAAACGGCCACATTTGCCGAAAAAGAAAATCCTGTTTCACCAAGACAACGCGCCTTCTCACACCTCAGCAGTTGCCATGGCAAAAATCCATGAATTACAGTTTGAACTGCTTAATCATCCGCCGTATTCACCAGATCTAGCCCCAAGCGACTTCTTTTTGTTCCCTCATCTAAAAACTGCGCTCGGAGATTTTCGTCAAATGAGGAGGCAATCACCTTCGTGAACAATTATTTGGACGGGTTAGAGACATGGGAGCATCGCTGGGAGAAATGTGTAGAGTTACAAGGAGACTAAATAAAAAGAAATTTTGAGAAAAAGTGTGTTGTATCATTCTTATATACCTTTCTGTAATTTGTTATTGTGTGCAGATGAGATGCAGACAAATAAAGCAAGTTAGGAACGAATGTAGCTTGGCTACGCTGAAGGTGAGAAACTCTTTTAGAGTGTACATAGCTGCGGAAAGCAGCGAGGTCATCCGCAACCTTTTGGTGTGTGTGGAGATGTGTGTTCAAAATTTCGTGGTACCTGCTGTAAAGTTTCCTGAGACTAGTTATATCAGTAGTAAGGCCTTCCTGTTGGATGGAGACCATGACACTTGTTTTGGTTTTTCCCTCAAAGTAAACAGAGTCGGATTTATCGTAAAGATATGCGAGAAAGAGACGTATATTTTCGTGTATCTTTCTATCATTTAGCCTAGAGAGCTCATAACGGCATTCCGTGGTATCTATATTCCTTTGGGTCAATTTAAAGTTAGGTGGCGAAAAGGGATCAAAACTGGGGCAGAACACCGTGTAACCGAGGAAGAAGGCGGGCTAGAAGCGAGCTTTAAGATATGCGAGCTAATAAAGTTTGGATATTAGGCTCCAGTTGTTAGATCGAAATTGGGAAAGCAGTTGTTAGTATTCATTGGAGGGGGTTGTGGGCGGCTGAGCAGTGACAGTATCAGGGGTTAAATTAAAGGAAACGCGTTGGTCTTGGCGCTTGGATGGAAGAGTGGCAATTGGTGCTTCTGCGGGAAGACGTGAAGGGATATAGACAGGTGGAGAGAAATCAAGGAACATTTTAGTTTTAAGGCTCCAGTTGGGGTCAGGTTTTAATCATGGCGATTTATAATTAGCTGGGTTGAACCGTCCATTTGGAGACCCACATCTTTCCAAGGTTGATAATGTTGGGTCGGTTAACAAATAACCATTCACATCTAGTCGGTAAGTTTAGCTTGAAATTACATTTGTTTTTTTTTGTGAAATGATGCAAATATTGTGCATTGGCTGATGGTGTTGCTATACCTCTTTTTGAAAAATTCAGAAATCCACGCAACATCTGGGTAATTTGGGGCACCTTTGACGAGTAGGCTGGTGAACATCTGATTCGTTGTGCGTAGTTGGTCTAGGCTGGTTTGCCACTCTGTATACGTCGTGTTAAATTGTGTGACACGTTTCTGCGGATCAGCGACAGGAGGAGTTGACGCTGGAGCAGTTATTTCACCATAAGATCGAACTATTGGTGCGAGGATTTGGAGGTTGGGTTGTCGGAACTGAATGTGGCAATGATTCCGCTTCGGTTTGTAACAATTCAGCCAAAATTGTAGTATTATAATTGTTGTGTGTCGGGAATGGGTTGGAAGACCATCGATTTTGTGGCATACTGTTTCAATGAGGTTTGCTAAATCATTCAACTCTGTTTCGTAGTGAGTTCATCATTAAGCTCATTGATTTTATCGAATATAACGTCAAGCATGGAATTGTAATGCTTTGAGAGTGGATGATTGTATGTTGCAGATTGGATGTGGATGATTTGAGATGAATATCTATGTCTTCCCGGAGAGAGTTGATGGAACTACATGTTTTCTTGTTGGAATCTATCATTGCGGAACCGATAGAATTTCACTCAGCACTCTATCGAAGTGGTGCTTGGATGTTTCTTCATTTCTGGATCTTGCAGTTTCTAATTCAATTAGACGCGCAATTTGTTTTTCGGCTCCTCCCTCGTCTCTGGCCTTTTGTTCCAGGATGTCCTGGGCTGTCCTATAGTGGTTAATTTGTATTATCTTCATGATTGTTTGCTGGTAATCGCTTTCCTTAAGACTGGGCATTTGCTGCTCCTGTCTACATGCTTAGCGTTGTAAATAGAGGACTTTTTTGAGAATTTTGCAGTACTAGTCACAAAGCAAAATTTTAGAACCGTCAATGCAGTAATAACTACGATTTCGTTAATACAGGGAGTCCTACAACTGACCGGCCAAACTTGTATGGGTAATAGGTTTCTTAAATTCTAGCAGGATATAAATTATCAAAAATCATTTGGAAATATCAGGAAGTTCTTCCCATGACTCATCGGCCGCACCCATTTCGGCTAGTTTGTATTATTTTCATAACGTAGGTCCCTTTATCATACTATTCATTTTATTTTTATTATTGTCGTTTTCGAGGAGCTCTTCAATTTCCAAATGTTTCGATAATAATAAAGTCATATTTATGTATGTACATATATGCAGTCGTCGGCGAACCTTTAAAGCGTGCACATCGTTTTGAACAGGTTATCTCTTCGTTGACGATTTTCTCTATAAATCCATTTGCTTTCTCAGATTGTGTTTCTCGCCGTTTAGTTTTCATTTACCGGTTGTGAAAAAAAAGAAGTAATTAATTACTCTCATTAGTGAGTGCTAGTGCTTTCCTCGACATGGCCTCAAAGCCACGTCCCCAAACTGGGAACAAATTTTGGGACCTCTCTGATCCCCCGATCCTCCGGATCGTCCCAAAAAGAGACCCAAAACATCTTCAATAATTATTAATGACTTCCCCGACCTTCCAACTAAATCCAACTATAAAAACCAACGCTTCGTCCTCATATCATCAAACCACATGGAAAAACCTCTAACCTCTTATAGCATTTTTCTACTTAAAAAAGTTATCGATTCAATCAGCAAAGAATACGAAAATATATCACAATTAAAAGACGGCTCAATCCTTATACTGGTTAAAGACCAACATATAGCTGATAAATTCATTCGCTGCAAAAGCCTTAACAATGTGTGCCCAGTGACAATTAAACTCCACCCTAACCTCAATCTCACAAAAGACATTGCATTCGCCCCTTGTCTCATCAATGTCCCAGAGGCAGAAATCGTCTCTGAGATGAAGACTCAACATGTCACTGATGTCTACAAATTCACGCGGATAGACCAGGGGACGAGGAAACCAACTGGTCTCATGCTATTCTCCTTTGACCTATTTGAACTACCAAGTAGTATTGAAATAGGTTGGTACAAGACAAAAGTGTCCGAGTATATCCAAAACCCCATGATGTATGTACAAAGCAAAGAAATTCTGGCTATAAAAACCAAATCAAAATGCTCTCTAGCCGAAACAAAACCCCCTCCTTTTCTATTTGTAAATAGAAAAACACCCCCTCCGACCACTTTCCTCCAATATGCTTTACTCAGAAAAACTTAAGCTAACCTCCAGCAAAATAACCTCGTCCCCCGAGGCCAGCGCACAATCTACCCATACTTCAAACTCAGAAAATAACACTACCTCACAGTTAATAAACAACTCCAACAAAAATTCTACAACCAACACAAATTTCTTATCAACAAATATAAATAACGAAACAACCAAAAGTATTGCCAATCCAAGTAGCTCCCCGAGCGAAATAGCCCCACTTATTGAAAATGTGATCTCTACCAAAAACAATGCCTCCAACTCTCTCACCCATTCCCCCACTTACACATCCCCATTCACCTATTCCAGGCGCATCTCGAACCTACAACATATAAACTCTTCTTCAGTATCAGCACCCGACAACCCCCCGCCTGCAAATCAATTCCCATTAACTAAGTTGTCACAATCTCTCTTAAATAAAAACGATTACTTCATTAACACCTCTGACATAAAGGATGACAACATATAAACACAATACATTCAACTCAAATATTGACTCTGCTACGCAGAGTCTTTCTTTCTCTCTCTGTCCCATTTTCCTAAAAACTTAACACGTGCTCAGGCATTTTAAGTGTATTAATACCCACTTGAGTGTTAAGTTCTTAAAAAAAAAAAAAAAAAGGTCGAGTAGTTCGGGCTCATTTACGCGCTTGGGTGGCTCGGCCCCTGCTCGGCAGAGTCAATACTTCTGTCATAGAAACTCTACCAGCCTATTTTCTTCACAATACACTGCAAACCGCGCCCCTCGCAAAGCAAATAATCCTAATAATACACTCAAAATTCTCCAATGGAATTTAAATGGATATTTTAACAACCTTCAGGAACTCCAACTACTTATACGAGGGTTCAACCCTGCAATAATTGCATTGCAAGAGACACACATAACATCCAAAATATAGCAAACCCCCATAGAATACGTACCATATTTCCACAATTGTGAGTCCAACTCCTATGCCAAAAATGGGACAGGACTATTAATACACAAATCCATACCTCATTCTCCCCCAAAACCAATTCAGCCAAATATTCGCAATTGCAATAGAAATAGAATTGCAAATTAAATTAACTGTTATATCCGTGTCCATTCCTCCATCCCAATATTTCAGCACAACCGATCTATACAATATAACTAATAATCTTAGACCTCCTTTCATAGTGGTCGGTGATTTTAATGCGTGGAGCCCACTTTGGGGATCCCCGTCCTCTAACACAAGAGGATAAACGCTAAAACAATTTCTAAATTTCTACAACCTGACGATACTGAATGACGGCACACCAACCCATTTTTCGACCCACAAATCGTTTACACACGTCGACTTATCGGTCATATCTCCCCAACTCTACCCAAGCACCATCTGAAAAACTTACCTCACTTACATGGTAGTGACCACTTTCCCATAGTCATCAGGATCCCATTAGCTAACAACTCGAAAATCAAGCGCCCTTCTCCAAAATTCCTATCGGAGAGAGCTAATTGGATTCTTTTTCAAGACAAAGTTTCCGATTTCCTACCCACCAGACCTGAAACCCCAAACGTCAACAAGGAAACAGCAATCCTAACTAAAGCTATCCGATATGGTGCAAACTCTTCCATTCCACAATCCGTTAACAAACCGCGCAAAACTGTTGTTCCTTGGTGGAACTCGGATCTTGGGAAACAACGGCACCAAAAACAAATGGCCTGGAAGTCCTTTAAAAAAAACCCAACCGACCTTAACCTTATCAAATACCGGAAACTTAATGCCCTTTTCCGGAAAAACGCAAAAATAGAAAAGAGGAAAAGCTTTGAACAATTTACATCCGCCATTAACCCTAACTCGTCACCAAAGAAAATTTGGGGTGATATTAAAACACTCACTGGTCACTACTCCCCGCTCTCTATAAGAACCATCACAACCGGTCCCCAAATTTTAACTTGCTCATTCCAAATCGCCGAACATTTTGCTCAAATTTGGTCCGCATACTCAGATGATTCCAGCTTTCACAGAAAATTCACAAAAGCAAAGCGGAAAGCAATAGATACCCAATCAACATCCCTTAGTCCTTGCCCCTCAGCTTCACTTATAGAACTCCCAATTAACACACTAGAACTCGAATCCTGCCTGCATTCAGCAAAGGGTAAAACACCAAGCTTCGACAGTATCGACTACCGGATGCTAATAAACAGCCCAAAAATGTTCAAAAAGCGATTACTCTCTCTATTTAATGAGATATTTAGCTCTGGTATAATCCCACAAACCTGGAAAATTGCAACAGTAATTCCCATACCCAAACCAAAAAAACAACTCAATCAAGTTAACGATTACCGTCCAATATCTCTTATATCTTGCTCAGATAAAATTTTGGAAAAAATCATTTCAAAACGGCTTTTATGGTTTTTGGAAAGAGATAACTTGATAAGCGATGAACAAATAGCATTTAAACAAGGTCATGGCACCAGCGATGCACTTCTACACATTGATGACTACATCTCTACTGCTTTATCCAGTAAAAATCATGTCTCAATACTCTCTATTGATTTTGAGAAAGCATTTGATCGTATTGGCGTCCATGTCGTCCTTAATAAGCTAATTAAATGGAAAGTCGGTCATAAGTTATTTACGAGTATATTCATTAAATCTTTTTTGACCAATAAGAAATTCCGTATAAAAGTTAATGGTACAGTTTCCAATGTCAAAAATTTTAAGTACGGAATCCCGCAAGGTTCCCCGCTCTCTGTAGTACTATTCATGATAGCCTTTAACGATATCAACCTTATTCTAACAAGGTACAGTCCACTTAAACATTGTATATATGCTGATGATTTAATAATATTTTCTAAATGCAAGGATCGCCTAAAAGTATCCACAACATTTTTTAATATCATGGCAGATCTTGAAGCCAAGTGCGAAGTATCAGGCTCCAAAATCTCAGCCGAAAAAAGTAACATACTTCACATATGCAGAAAAACTAGCTGCACTAAGCATATAAATCTTAGCTTTAATTCCATAAATATCTGCAATGTAAACTACCTTAAATTACTTGGAATAACGTTCGACTGTAAATATAGCTTTAAAGAACATTGTCTAGAACTTAAGAAAAGCCTAGCTACCAGGCTAAATATTGTTAAATTCTTAGCTTCGAGAAATAGTGCTGCTCATACTAATACATTGATCAATGTCACCAGATCAATTATCCTTTCTAAAATCGACTACGGCTTAGTAATATACGGTAGATGTTCGAAATCATCTCTACAATATATAAAATCCCCATACCATACCTCGGCCCGGATTTCCTTAAAAGCGTTTAGAACTACTCCCATCAGAAATATCCTCACCGAAAATGGTCTCCCGTCAATTGAGCACAGATTCGATTACCTAACTTCTCTTTTACTCGCTAAAATCGCAGTATCCCGGAAAACCCCCATATTAAATGACATCAACAGGATATTAAAAAGGAAGAACCTGGATAAAAACCCCTCAGCTCTCACCAACGCCATTAAATTCTCGAAGAATTATGATGTCCCAATCGAAAACCTTACCAACCGCTTTCCAACTCAACCACCCTGGCTATTACCAAAAGAGTCTATCAACATAGACCTAGCCAAGAGCTCGAATGCCTCAAACAAAGGTATAAAATATGTTTTCAGGCAAATGTTTGAAGAAATACGGCGAAAACACGACAACTGGCCTTTCATATTCACCGATGGGTCTAAAAGCATAAGTGGTACATCATTTGCAGTGGTCGATGAGGAGGGTAAAACCTTGAGTAAAGGGCTTTTACCAGATCACTGCTCCATCCTATCCGCGGAATCTCTGGCTATCCTACGTGCCCTGGAATCTACTTCCTGCAGAAAATCTATTATCTGTACAGACAGCCTCTCTACATTAAAAAGTATATTAAATACCGACAACAACAGTAAAATAATAACAAATATACGAGACAAACTTATACGGGCTAAGGGAAAAATTAAATTATTATGGATACCAGGTCACATCGGTATCAGAGGGAACGAAAATGCAGATCAAGCAGCGAAACTTGCAGTGAAGGAGCCCCTTATCACCTCTCCCACCATATATAAAAGAGATATCGAAAGGAAAATAAAAAGCATTTGGTCCGTAAAGATTAAAAATGATTGGAGTAATTATAATCACATCTACTGCTCTTTCAATCCAAGTGGATTGAAAGATACAACATATCCTCCAAGTGTAACCCCCCTTATGGTAAGGTGTTACATTCGACTACGCCTCGGACACACCAACCTTACCCACTCTCATCTCATAAGCAAAACCTCTCAGCTGAACTGTTACTTCTGCCAAAGCGACATCCCACTTACAATCAAACATCTCGTTTTCGATTGCCAAAAAATAAAATCGATGTCTAAAAACTTCTTTAATAATAGTAGTTTTCACGAACTTCTCTCTCATCCTACTGAAAAGAACATAAAGAAAGTTGTTGAATATCTTACTACAATAAATTTAATAAACCAGATATAGAAATCTTATTTAAACTAGCCGAAAGCCCTGGTAGCTAGTGCTGTAGTATAGATTAAAAAAAATTGTAATTGTATTACCTTTTTTAAATAAAAAATAAAATAAATACATATATGCTGGACAAAGTTTGCTTAACTTAATTATGCTAACTATCTTGTTCTATCTAACGGGAGGTCTAAGCTAAATTTGACTCTTAGTCTATGTCTTTCAACGTTACAATATTAATAATTTATACTAAGAAAACAAATTTTATTAAATACCTTGACGTACACAGCTGGCCAATGAAACAGGTGTGAACAAAAATTCCTACGATTTTTTAATTACTTCCGTTTTTTCTATGCATTTCAAATGAAGTACATTCAATTCATTTTGGCAGATCATTTTACAAATTTAAAAGAAACTTGATTCATAAATACATACTCGTATAACCAAATGCAATTATATACAAATTAAATTGTGCTGTGCTGAAATGAAAATATGTAATTTCATTATTAAGCAACATTTTTTTAAAAATAAAATTGTTCTGCTAGGCCTTTTGCAATCCGGCGAGGTATTGACTCAACTAATGTACGACATTTTGATACTGGTATACCATTCTGTTTGGACAGCTTCCCACAATTTATCTCCATTGGAAAAATATTGACCTGTCAATATCCTCTTCAGCTCATTCCACAAGTCCTCAATTGGATTGAGATCTGGAGATTGATTTGGACATTAAATTGTTGACACTTTCCCAAAACGAACACCAGTCTTACAAGACCCGATGAGTGTTTCGTATTATTATCTTGTTGGAAAAGTCAGATGAGAGGCGTGTTTTCCTCAACGTGAGGAACCATGACATTTTCCAATATGTCCCTGTATTCGAATTTTGTCATATAGTTGCGAATTCGAAAAATGGGGCCAACACCGTGCCAAGAAAAGCAACTCTACACCATTATATTTCCACCTCCGTTCTTCACTGTTTTTCTCGTACAGCGCCCATGTGTTCATTCCCTTTTGGGAATGGACCTTAAATTCGTCACTCCAGACAATATTACACCATTTTTTAATAACTTCCGGGCACAATGGCGGTTGCTTGTAGCATATTGTTTGCGAATGCCTAAATTTATTGCTCGCAATAAATCACTTTTCTTACAACTCTGCGCAGAATGATCTTGGCGTTGCCATAACTGTCATAGAGGAAACTAAAAAAATAACACATCTTTTAGTTTTCCTTATCGCCAAAAAAACCGTGATTTGAATTCAAATGAAAATTGAGTGGAATATTGGTTCACACCTATTTCTTTGACCAGCCGTGTATTGTATGTTATTTATATCCATATCTCAAAGTATTTGACGGCATTTCGGAAAACAAATCCTAGCTCGTGTTGTCCCACCTTCGAAAATGTTGGCCAATTTTGTCTGACATCTGAAGTGGCTAAGTTGGGCACTTTTCGACCGGGATTGGAGCAATATAGGGGCTGAATTCCTTATTGCAGTACTACCGCAGTACTGCAATGTTAAGCGTTTCGTAACGCAACATTACTGTAGTAATACAATGTATACCGTTTCAAATCGCAGTATAAACGCATGTACTGCGCAAACAAATGCAACATTTGCATCACAAACAAATCTGATGCAAATGATATTTGCTATCAATACGAGTGGGGAAAAGCGTGAATAAATTTTTTTCCTGTTATTTGCAATTTGTCTGTATAAACTTCCATCATATGTACCAGAATTATTGAGTAAAGTGTTTAAAATTATTGTTTTAGCAACGATTTGCGATTCGTATTTAAATAAAAGTTCAACTACACAATTAAAAAAATAAGCACAAATTGCGTTTCAAAACGTCAATAATTCCAATGCATCATAGATGTATTGCAGTGAAAAGGTAGTGTTGCTATGCATAGAAAAAGCGTCATTTAAATACGATGCGCATTTTTTTGACATTTAGGAATTCAGCCAGTATTTACAGATTAGTCATCTTTTTTATTTTATAATTATTGGAAAAATCCTTGAGAAAAAAATGAAAAGTTTCTGCAACGGACGGTAAAACATCCAAAACAGCATGTTTGTGGATGCTTCTAGGCCAAAGGATTCGGAAAGTTAAGGATATTCACACAAAACCTCGATGCTAAATTCATGATAACATTATACCAGAAGGGTCTGCTAAAGCCTGCCGAATCTCTATATGGACTAACAAATTACGACTTGATTTTGCAAGAGGATAAGGATCCAAAATATTGGAGGCGTTGCATTGGCCGGCCCAAAGTCCTGATTCGAATCCAATAGAAAATGTGTGGTCTTTAATGAAGCAGAGGCTTAAGGGAAAAGAAGTAGCCACGATATAACAAGTTGCACGAGTCTTGAAGCAAATTTGGAGAGGCGTAACTGTAGAACATGCCAAGCAATTATAAATAAAAATGGTGACTGGAATACCTACTAATATAATCGTTTTAATATATACTTTAATAAAAAAAACATGATTTAATAGAATTCTTGCATTTTTTTTTAACACAAGAATACACAGACATGGTTTATGTGCGAGGGGCGTTCAACATATTCTCGGTAAAGGGGTGAAGCTGTGGTTGTGTATATAAATTGACTTATTTATCAAGTAATACTATTATTTTAGTGCATTCATGTAAAATTTCATATAAATGTGATTATTAATTCGCGTTTTATCTCTAGTTAAACAGAATCATAATGGGAACTGAGACGATGATGGTGAAAATTGAGCATCGCGCTGTAATTAAATTTCTCACTAAGCAAGGAAAAAGTCAAAAAACTATTCATGAAGAGATGGTGGCTGTTTACCAGGGTTCCGCACCTTCATTATCAACTGGTGCAGAAGTGGTCAAGTGAGTTCAAGAGAGGCAGAGAGAGCATTGAAGACGACCCCCGCTCCGGCGCCCCGGCTACTGCTTGTACGGGAGAAAGCATCAAAGAAGTCGAAAAACTTGTTCTTGAGGATGCCCGAATAAAGGTGAAAATGATGGCAGAGATCACCAAACTTTCAATTGATACCATTCACACCATTCTTCATGACCATCTTAACCTTTCAAAGGTCAGTGCAAGGTGGGTGCCACGAATGCTCACAGCGCCTCAGAAAAAAGTGAGAATCGCATGCTGTAGAGAGCTTTTGGAGATGTGTAGTGAGAACGCGGACGGTGTTATGGATCGAATTGTTACTGGGGACGAAACATGGGTCCACCACTATGACCCTGAAAGCAAACAAGAGTCCATGCAGTGGCATAAAAAAGGAACAGACCCCCCGAAGAAGTTCAAAGTCACTCCGTCTGCCGGGAAGCTCATGGCCACAGTTTTTTGGGACTCAAAGGGAATTTTGCTCATTGAGTACAAAAAAAAGGTGAAACCATCAACGCCACATCCTACGCTTCCACTTTGCATAATTTGCGGGAGGAAATTAAAAAGAAAAGACGGGGTAAACTCGCAGCGGGTGTGTTGCTTCTTCATGATAACGCTCCTGTTCACACGGCGCGTGTTTCCAAGGCTGCTGCGCGAGATTGTGGTTTTGAAGAAATCCAACACCCACCCTATAGTCCAGACCTTGCCCCTAGTGATTATTTCCTGTTTCCGGATTTGAAAAAATGTCTTCGTGGAAAAAGATTTTCGGATGATGAAGAACTCAAGTCGGCAATAAATGGGTATTTTGCAGAGAAAGAGGAAATTTATTTTTTTGAGGGTTTAAAAAAGCTTATCTCAAGATGTAACAAATGCATGATGTTAGGGGAGATTATATTGAAAAATAAAAACAATTTAAATTGAATTCGCATTTTCCTTCATATCGATACCGAGAATATATTGAACGCCCCTCGTATCTTACAGATAGGCGTTTGAGAAATTTCTGATTCAGGACTTATTTGAAGAGTGCTAATGTGAGGATCGTGTGCAACGGCAGGTAACACTGCTATTTCATTGTCCTCAACAGCCACCCTATCTGACCGATTCCTTTTCTTTGGTTGCACAGTTCCTTCACCAGTGAATTGTTGGATGACCCGATAAAAGGAAGCGCGCGATCGTATCTGGTCTGGGAAACGTTGAGCAACAGCACCATCAATGTTCATTCCACTTTCTCCATAAATCAATATCATTTCAATTTTCTCTTGAATTGAAATAGCCTGCATTATTAATCTGGAAAACGTCACTAATAATAATCAGTTCCTTAAAACAAATATCGAACTTCTAAACTAAGTACAGTTCCGTTCAAGTAGAAAAAAAGGGCAGAGTGCACATCATACACTCTCAGATAAGTTTAGGACAATTTGTCTCTATCTGAAATTTCTTTGAGTTTTAACTTCACTCGAGGCAATAATGACTTCCTCAAAACAAATCTCGACCTTCTAACACCCTAACAACGTTGGAAATCGATTAATGATTTAGGCGTGCCAGTGCAGTGATATCTAGCACTGAAGGAATAAGACCTTTGGGACAAAGTCGTGTGCCCCATTGAGGAATACGACTGATCATTGAAAATCAGGAATTATCATTTGAAAAATCAACAGTGACCTTCGTTTGACCTTGAAAATGGGTCTCAAGGTCAAACTCGTGGTCACCATCTTATGTTCCCTTCAGAACCTCGTGACTTTTGTCTGAAACATTTTTCGCGATATTTCGTACTTTTCGAGTAATTTTGATGTCTTAAGTTTTATGACGCCCTCTGACGGGAAAAGAACGCATTTTTGAAAATAGTGTTTCATGTAAAAGAATTGTAATTTTTCACGCAGATTACGAATCTGTCAAAAAAATATGGGTTCCCATTGAAAAATCAAAAGTGACCTTCGTTTAACCTTGAAAATGGGTCTTAAGGTCAAACTCGTGGTCACCATCTTATGTCCCCTTCAGAATCTTGTGACTTTTGTCTGAAACATTTTTCGCGATATCGCGTATTTTTCGAGTAATTTGGATGTCTTAAGTTTTATGACGCCCTCTGACGGGAAAATAACGCATTTTTGAAAAAAGTGTTTCATGTAAAAAAATTGTAATTTTTCACGCAGATTACGAATCTTTCAAAAAAATAGGGGTTCCCATTGAAAAATCAAAAGTGACCTTCGTTTGACCTTGAAAATGGGACTCAAGGTCAAACTCGTGGTCACCATCTTATGTCCCCTTCAGAATCTTGTGACTTTTGTCTGAAACATTTTTCGCGATATCGCGTATTTTTCGAGTAATTTGGATGTCTCAAGTTAAAAAACTCACCCAGTATAACTTAGAAGTTAGTGCGGAATGACTCCTGAATTCATAATTAAAATGATGAAATTAAGATCACTGCAGTAAGTGTCTCAGTTTTTCATCCTCTTTTTCCCGCCATCCCATCGCATTTCTTGGATGGCGGTAAAATCAGCTTTGCAGCAGTCCAGGGTCTACGATAGTTATTCGGCTGCACGTGACATATTGAGGGGCCTAGCTTCCACGTACAGACCTGAGGTCCGTTGACCTTATTTCGTTTGCAGGATTTGTCAATAGTAGATCCGTCCGTACCTGATGCTTGTTGTTGCTTAGTAACTATAGCTTTTCCATGGCCCGGCAGACGGCAAACCCCCCAACCTGGATTGCCAGTTCCAGTATAGAGACCCATAGGACGAGGTCTCGGTTAAACCGAAGCCAGTAACCCGCATTTTTTGATTTTAACCTGAGCACTTCTCGTCTCACACTTAATCTCCTCCACCATTCCCTTATTTTCTAACCCTTTGCCAGCTTTTAAATCCTAGTTTTTAAGTTAGGTTAAGCCATGGGGACGTTCGACCCACCGAATTCAAATTCCAAAATTTACCACTTGGAGGTAAAGTAAGCACAATTGAGGTGTAGAAACAGTAACAGTTTGCATCGCCAAGTTGACGCCTCTCAGTCCCAACTCTATTTCTACAGCAACCAACCATCTTCCCGGATTCTTACCTGTTTGCCATTAAACACAGCGTCGTACAACATGAATCTGTAACAGTTTGCCAATTATGGAGTTTTCTTGTCAATATAACATATCAAAATATAAAACCAGTACTTACCTCTCTTTTAATCTTCTCTCTTTTGCTCGCGGTTTATAAAAACGTTTTAAGGGCATCAGTAACATATTGAATGTTTTTCTGCGTACATAATGATATAAAAATAAAATACGTAAAAACTTCAATTTACGAATGATTATCTAACATCTAACAAAATAAAAAATTAAAAACGTTTTTTAATGGTTTCGAAAGGTATTGTAAAATGTTTGTGTGGGTACAAATGATAGAACTTATTCTTTTCAATACAAATCCCTTTATTCAGTACAGTTACACTTCACTATTTAATTCTTTTTCTCAGTACAATTCAATTTTTATCTTTTACTTAAACCACTTAATTACTTCTCCTAATTAACACTTCAAATTACACTTTAGAACTGACTTGCATACCTTTGGGATGCTGGTATTTATACTCGAATGACATACTTCGAGAACAATCCTCGCCATCCAGCGTTCCATACAATTTCCAATTTGCTAGAAAATTCGATTCCACTCTCCAGTCGAGACTTTGTTATTCCAGTATCGACATTTTCTGCTCTGTGAATCTAGATGTCGCTGCTTACATTTAAGTGGTTATCACATTGCTCCCTCCCTACAGCTGTTCGTCCCGAACAACTTCGTCATTCAGCATCCCGTTGAAATGACACATTCTATCCAAATGTGTTGTCAATTTTCCTCGATCCCCACGCTGGATCCGGTAGACAACGTCATTAATGCGGGTTATCACCTTGTATGGACCTTCCCAGTCCTGTTGCAATTTTGGTGATTTGCCTTTCTTACGCTGAGGATTATGCAGCCAAACCAGATCTCCTTCGTTGAAACCGGAAGATTTCGCCTTGATATCGTACCTAGTTTTCATGCGGCTGCTTGCTAGCTTCATCTTTTCTCTGGTGTCTTCATGCAATTTACGAATCCTGCTGCGTAAGTCATTCACGTACTCGTTCACCTCTTTGGGCTCCGTCGGTGGGGATCCGAATTTTGCTTCACTTGGCAACCGAATTGTTTGACCAAATAAGATCTCGGATGGTGTGTGCCCTGTTGAGCTATGGACCGCGTTTCGGTAGGCCATTAAGAAGAGGGGTATGTGTCGATCCCAATCCCGCTGGCAGTTGCTGACAACCTTAGATAGATGCTCATTCAAGGTCCGATTGAATCGCTCGACCATTCCATCAGATTGAGGGTGTAGTGGCGTTGTCCTTGTCTTTCTTATTCCCAAATATTGACATATTTCCTGGAAGACTTGATTCAAAGTTTCGCCCTTGATCAGAGTGCAGCTCCATTGGGACCCCAAATCTGCTCACCCAGTTGTTGACTATCTGTTCGGCTACGGTCTTAGCCTCTTGATTTGGGATGGCAAATACTTCCGGCCACTTACTGAAGTAATCCATGACTACGAGAGTATATCGGTTTTCCTTAAAGGTTTCGGGAAACGGCCCAGCGATGTCGATGGCTATTCGTTCGAAAGGTGCTCCGACATTGTATTGTTGCATTTGTCCATGTGGCTTTACTTTTGGACCCTTGGTAGCCGCACATCTTATGCACTTTTTGCACCAATTCTCGACATCTTATTTAGCGCTTAGCCAATAGAAACATTCCCTTACCTTTTCCAACGTCTTGTTTATTCCCAAATGGCCTCCTGAGATTCCGTCATGTATTTCATGGAGCACTTGGTTGACTCTGGACCGTGGCACAATTAGCTGCATACGAGATGTTGTCCCATCTGCACTTTCCCATTTTCTCTTCAGCAATCCATCTTGCACAAAAAGCGAGTCCCACTGTGCCCAGTATGCCTTCAGAGTTTGGCTCCGATCTGATATCTGCTGCCAGCTTGGTCTTTCCTCGTGTTCCTTCCAGGCCAATATTGGTTCGATGTCATTGTCTGCCTGTTGGGAGGAACGGATTTCGTCTATACTCCAACCCTCTATTGGCTCAGTCCTGATCATTTGGATAGTTGCCTGTTCTTTTGCTTCTTTACGATTGCAGTGTTCGCATTTTACTCCGCACGGTCGACGAGAGAGAGCATCAGCATTTGAGTGGAGTGTTCCCTTGCGGTGTTGCACTTCAAAGTCGTAGCCCTGCAACTGCTCGATCCATCTTGCAACTTGGCCTTCAGGGTTCTTAAATTGGAGTAGCCATTTCAGAGCTGCGTGGTCTGTCCGGAGAATGAACTTTTGTCCGTAGAGGTACTTATGGAAATGCTTCGTAGCCAGAATTAAAGCCAGAAGCTCGCGCCGGGTTACACAGTAGTTCCGTTCAGGTCTGGAGAGTACTTTGCTGTAATATGCGACCACTTTCTCTTGACCGTCATGAACTTGGGAGATCACAGCTCCGACCCCAACATTGCTAGCGTCTGCGTCCACGATGAACATTTTTCCGGGCGTGGGGTAACCCAAGATGGGGGCTTTGCACAGCTGTCGCTTCAGTTCTTGAAATGCTTTTTCGCATTCTCCAGACCACTTGAACTGTCGGCCTTTTTCTGTAAGTTGATGCAGGCTCTTTGCAATGCCAGCAAAATCCTTTACGAACCTTCTGTAATACGTGGCGAGTCCCAAGAAGCTTCTCAGTTGGTGTTTATCTTTTGGAGAAGGCCAACTTTCCACGGCTTGGATTTTGTCAGGATCCGTTCTTACTCCTTCCGCTGATATAATGTGACCCAGATATTTTACTTCCGGACGAAACAAGGCGCACTTTTCCGGGTTGAGCTTTAAATGAGCACTTCGTAGCCTCTCAAACACTTCTTTTAGATTTTCGCGGTGCTCTTCGTACGTCTTACGTATGACGATAACGTCGTCCAAATATACTAGGCAGGTTTTCCAGGTGAGTCCTTGAAATGTTCGTTCCATTAGTCGCTCGAAGGTGGCCGGAGCGTTGCACAGTCCAAACGGCATCACTGCAAACTGCCAAAGACCGCTTCCTGTAGTGAAGGCAGTTTTCTCACGATCCGCACGATTTATCTCTACCTGCCAGTAACCGCTCTTCAGGTCAAGTGTTGAAAACCATTTCGCTCCAGAAAGCATATCCAAAGTGTCATCGATTCTTGGAAGTAGGTAGCTGTCCTTTTTAGTGACATCATTGAGACGTCGGTAGTTTACACAAAATCTCGTGCTGCCATCTTTCTTCTTCACGAGGTCCACTGGAGATGCCCACGGACTTTGCGATTCTTCAATCACTCCCTCAGCTTTCATCTTCGACATCATTTCGGCAACTTCTGTTTGCTTTGCCAATGGAAGACGCCTTGCAGGTTGACGGATTGGTCGAGCGTCTCCGGTGTCAATGTGGTGTTGAACAATATGCGTACGTCCATATTCTCCGTCTTGTGTAACAAATATATCAGCGTACTCACCGATTAGTTTTTCTGCCAGGATTCGCTGATCTTCGTCCAGATTACAGAGGCTGAGAATTTTGTTCTTGATTTTTATGCTCTGAACTGTTGTGACCGGTTTTGCACACTTTTTTTCCGTTGTGGTCGATATAGCCTCAACAGGTACGCTTTTTCCCACTATCTCCCCCTTTTTCACCTTTACACTGAATGTCTTTGGATTTAGAATCCTTACAGGGACCATGTTGTTCTTTGGCTCCACTAAGGTCTTTCCCACCATGAAGTCTCTTTTCTTTTCTGGCTCCATCAAATAGAATCGGTGGCTACCAGGACCACCTTCCACTTTTGCCCACAAAATTGCTTCCGACGCAGGCTCTAGACTCTGATTGCTGCAGATGACGACATTTGAGACTGAGGTATTGGCGTTTCCGTATATCATTGGTATCTCCATGTTTCCGTATTTCAGGGTTTGTGCCCCCAAGTCGACTACAAGTCCATGTTCTCTCATGAAGTCTGTACCAATGATGCACACGTCACATATGTCAGCTACCAGAAACGCGTGAGTGAATGTTATTCCGGCCAATTGGATTTTTATGCGGACTTCACCATATACCCTAATCGTTGCTCCTGTAGCTGTTCGCAAGCTGCAACTGCTAGTGTTATGCAAGACTTCTGCACAAGATTCCTCCTGATGATTGAGGCCGTGGCACCGGTGTCTATTGTTGCCATCCATTTTTCTTTTCCACTGACTACTTCTACTAGAAGGCTTTCGTTGCATCGTTTTGCCAGCGAGACTTGGATGATGGTCCTGGGGCCGTCGACTCCTGCTACCAACTTCTGCCCCGCGAAGTTGGTGCTTAAGCATTTCCCGACTGATGGCTTCGGGAAGGTTGACCGGCTTCTTGATAGCTGTTTCTGCGGGTTTCTTCCTCTATTCGCTTGTCACCACAGTGAGGGCAGTCTTTTCGTCGCACCGGTTCTTTACACTGCCTTTGAAGGTGTCCTATTTTATTGCAATTCCAGCAGCGCATTATTCGTCTATCCCGTCGAATATCTCGTTCTTCGGCACTAATTCTTGTGCAGGAGCATTCGACAGATGCTACTTCCCTGACGAAATGTGTTCCCCTGGAAGCCTGATTGGCTGCTTCCATCGCCAGAGCGAAGGCAAGTGCTTCAGCAAGAGTTCTTTTCCCGGCCATCCTTACTGCTGACTGTAGCTTCGAATCTGCAATTCCCCTGATAAATGCATCTTTTGCCATTTCGTCGATAATTTCCTGTCCTGCGGTGGGGTATGACAGATGTGCCAGTCTACTCACGTCTGCTTGGAGCTGCTGCAGTGTTTCTCCTCGTTGCTGCGTTCGGCTTTGCAATTGGACCTTGTAGACCTCCTGCATGTGGCTATCCCCAAACCGTTTCTCGATAGCCTGTACTAAAGTCACATAATCTTTATGCTTTTCGATGTCTACTGTTTGCAACAATTCTGCTGCAGGACCGTGCAAGGCCATTGTTAGGGCAAAGCATTTCAGCCATTTCAAACTGCTTCTTATAAGTAGACCATGAGGTCTGGCCATCGAATGAGGGAGGCTTCAAATCTTTTCTCCTTGGACCGCTTAAAGAACATTCTCGCAGTTTCTGTTTTCGCACTGTGTCGAGCTCTTTTGCCAGTTGCTGAACTTTGCTGTCCATTTCCTCGAATTTTCCGCCAACATTCTTCTCTATTGTATCAAATTTGTCATCAACGTTCTTCTCTATTCTTTCAAATTTGTCATCGATTTCTTCGAATTTTTGCTGGAGAATGTTCTTTTGTTCTTCCAGATTATTCTTTTGTTCATCCATTTTATGTTGAAGACCGTACAGATTGTTGGTTTGTTCGTTGAATTTTTGTTCAATGCTGCTCTTCTGCTCGTCCATTTTTTGTTCCAGACTGTTCTTCTGTTCTTCCATATTTTTCTTTTGTTCGTCCATTTTTAACAAGAGGAGTTGCATCATCGCAGCCATGTCATTGCCGGTACTTGTCTGTTCATCCTCGTCAACATCAAAGGAATATGCATCAGGATCATGTCCCTCGTTGTTCAAAGCCTCCTGAAGTCGGAGCACCAGGTCACTTTTTCCTCCACTGGCGCTGAGGCTTCTCTTGTTCAACTCGGATTTGAGTTGGACGAGGGTCAACTGCAATAGTTTTCGACCCATTCTAGCTTTTTCAAATAGTCACACTTCTTTTTTTTTTACACACAATAAGTCCTATCCCACTTCTGACACCAATGTAAAATGTTTGTGTGGGTACAAATGATAGAACTTATTCTTTTCAACACAAATCCCTTTATACAGTTACAATTCACTATTTAATTCTTTTTCTCAGTACAATTCAATTTCTCAACCACTTATACTTTTCTTATCTTTTACTTAAACCACTTAATTACTTCTCCTAATTAACACTTCAAATTACACTTTAGAACTGACTTGCATACCTTCGGGATGTTGGTATTTATACTCGAATGACATACTTCGAGAACAATTTCCAATTTGCTAGAAAATTCGATTCCACTCTCCAGTCGAGACTTTGTTATTCCAGTATCGACATTTTCTGCTCTGTGAATCTAGATGTCGCTGCTTACATTTAAGTGGTTATCACAGTATTTAACTTCTAATAATTTATAACTATACCGCAGTCATACTTTCGAGTATAAATGCGAACTACCCGAAAGTTATTCGGTGTTTTATGGTTTTTAGCCTATGAAAATTGACTTTTGCTTAAAACGTTTAAAATTTTTATACTTTTAGACTTCGAACGGCTAAAATTCTTGTTTCTGGTCTTAATGGCGTGGGAGCCGAAATCACAAAGAATTTAATTCTATCTGGGGTGCATTCAGTAAAGTTACATGACGAGGCACAAGTTACGGAGGAAGATTACAGCTCCCAGTTTTTATTGATGAGCGGTTCGTTGGGAACAAATCGTGCTCTCGCTTCTATAGAACGCGCAAGAAAACTTAATTCCATGGTAGAAATATCTGCTGACACTGAACCGTTAGAGAAAAAAATTACAACATTCTTTATACAATTTGATGCAGTCGTTATCATCGGGGCAGAAGAAAAACAATTGATCCGAATCAATAACATATGCCGCAAAGATAATATCTATTTCTTTTGTGGTGATGTTTGGGGTATGTTTGGTTACTGTTGCGCAGATCTTCAACAACATTCGTTCATCGAGTACGTTGAGTATCGAATATATTTACTTGCATACATATACGAGTATATTTTACAATAATTATTTTTATTATAGGACGATAATAAGACATAATAAGAAGGAAGAAAAAAAATCAACAAGAATATCTTCAACAAAAAAAGAACTAACATTTCCATCAATGGAGGAAATACTTAATTTTAACATCTTTACGGAAACACATTTAAAAGGACTAAAGCGTACTCGGCCTTCGTTTATCTTGCTGAATATTTTACAAAAATTCCGAAGAAATTTCAATCGCGATCCATCTTATAAATTTTACCATGAAGATATACTACGATTGCAAAATATCTGTAGCGAATTTAACAATGAAAATATCATACCTATGTCAGTGTTTTCTAACGTGTTTAGTCAAACCTCTGCGTCATCAGCAGTTGTTGGAGGTGTCTTAACCCAGGAATTATTGAAAGTTATTTCAAAGAAAGAAGCTCCGCTATACAATATTTTTATTTTTGATCCCGAGTATTGCTTTGGATTTATCGAGAATATCGCCACATTCGATAAAAAAATGACAAAATAATGCTTAATGCAAAAAAAAAATTTAAAATAAAAACCTTGTTACAACCAAAAAAAACATTTTTATTTTTATATTTTATGTTCTCAATAACAAAGACACCTTAATTATAATTTTTATTATTAAATGTTTCATCGGGTGTAAAAAGAAAAATTTACCGATATACAGTGTTGGCCAAAACTAAAGCAACTTTTACACAAACACAAGCCTCTGCGGTAAAACTGATTAAGATGTATTATTAAGTTTTTCTTTGCAGCACAAGTAAATGTATTTGAAAACAAAATAAAAGAATCAAAAATAATTTTTCATAAGTAGAAAAAATAAAAAAATAAAAATACTCTAACCATGTCGATTTCAAGCTGGCCAAAACTACAGCAACTTCGTAATAGTTTCGTATTTAATAATAATGTTCGCGACTAAACCGCAATATTTTGTGGCGAAACCTTTCTTTTATATTACTGCACTATACCTTTTTGGCACTCTCTCGATAAGATTGCAAATTATAGAGCGTCGGATGGTTTTCCAAGCCTACTGGACTTAAATATAAAGCTCATTCCTATTCCTGAATTTCTCCCAAATTATTCGCTGATCTACAATCCCCCTATCAAGTTGAGATCGGGTGACTGGGCTGGCATTCCATAATAGTGATTTTCTGATCCCGAAACCACTTTTGAACTATTTTTGAACCATTCTTCGGGTCTTTATCCTGCTGAAATATCCATTTTAGTGGAAATTCCTCCTCAGATTATAGCAGCATAGTGTTTTCAAGTGTAGGTTTGTAAATAAATTAGTCAATATTTCCATCTATGTTATGTATGAGACCAATTTAGTGTCCAGGGAAACATCCCCAAACCATAATGTTCCAATGTTCCCTTCTTCAAGCTTCACAGTGCCCCTTAAGTATCGAGGATTCAATGCTTCATTGATTGGCTGGCGGCCACGGCGAAAGTCATCCTTTCCCTTTAAATCCAATTTGGATTCGTCGGAGTATAGTACTGTGTGGAAATAATTAATATGGTCATTTGCAAATTAGAGTCTTGCACTTCTGTTTTTATAATAGCTGAAATATTGTAAATGGTTTCTTTACGATCCCGAATGATGAAAGACAAACATCAACAGCCCTCCGACGAAGTGTCCCGGCGCCAGCTTTTGTGCTAAGCTCATTTTGTAATTCCCTAGATGACATAAAGGGATTACTCTTTGTCGTTCTAATGATCACTTCCTGGTATGTGGTAACTCTTGGCCTGAAACCTCGGTGAATCACTTTGACGAAGTTGTAAAATTTTATTAAACGGCTTATCAAAGATTTGAGGATTGAATACTTTTTGGATAATTCAGATTGTTAAATACCATTTCTATATTCGCCAATAGTTTTTTCTTTAATCTCATGGCATGTTGTTTTTACCTCTTGGTAAAACTTTCGAATCTCATTCCTGGAGTAGCATCTCTCAATTTTCTTTAACACGCGCTTCTCATGCCCCTTCTTTTCCACCTGAGAAGCAGGTGATCGTCTCTCCTCTTGTGCTCGTATAGCTCTTAAGCCGCTCTAGTTCTTCAATGCAGCGGCGCTTTGTATGCCTCTTGCTTAGCTACATGTGCTTGTCTGCACTCGTCGTCAAATAAGGGGTTTCGTTGTGGTGGTCGAATGAAAAGCAGCACACCAAAGACGGCATCTCTGATGGCTTTTGGCAATTTTGCCACTGGTCTTTGATACTTGATTTTATCGGCATCGGATCGGAAATGGATTTGGCAGTCTCTTGCGATTGTAGTTGTTCGACGTCAAATTCTGCCTCACAGTATTAAAGGCAATGGTCCGAATCGATGTTGGCCCCTCAGAACGTTCAGAATTCCATAATACTGGAGGAGTACCTTGGGTTCATCGCAATGTGGCTAATCTGGCTAACGGTTGATTGATCAGCAGATCTCCAAGTTCCCCTTGTGAATATCGAGATGCGGGAACCGCTTGCTACCTACAACAATGTTTCTCACCGCCGTAAAGTCGATTAGCCTGAATTGATTAGTGGAGGTGGTGTTGTGCAGGCAATATTTTCCAACAGCACTACCAAAGTGACCTCTCTTCCTAGTATGGCATTTAAATCGCTCAGGACAAATTCAATGTCATAAATGGGGCACTGCATGTAGGTTTATTGATTAATTTATTGATTAAACAAAAAAAAAAAACCCTGTACATTAAGAAAAAGAACTTTTTGATTTGCACAGGATATAAACTAACAAGAAATTACATACAATAAGCAAATTATACAAAGTAAGTTACAACAAAATAAAATAAAATAATGAGCACAAAAAAAAAACTAGTAATACTACTCGTATTAATAATAACAATTATAAGGATGAATAGATAAAAACTAAAATAAAATAAATTAAATATGAAGAAAGAATTAATAGAAAATTAGAACAAAAGCTATATCAGTTCAAATGGATAAGTGGTCAAAACATGCTGCTTGAAACTTTCTGTATTCGATTCTATACTTCACGTGATTAGGGATATTGTTCCAGAGTTTGACAGCATAAATAAAGAACTGACGGCGTGATGTTAAGCAAGTGTAAATTGACGGTCGCAAATTTATGTGGCGATCGGATAGACAAAAGTTAATTTTTTGGAACAGGTAGATTGGCTCTTTCTTGTGAACAACTTTGAAAAGGAAGGAACAGCACTTATATTTGAAGTATGCCTCTAAGTTACAGCCAAGAATTTGACGGGCTTCAGGCGAAATGAGATCAAATCTACGACGATTGAATACAAACCGAGCAATGGAGTTAAAAGCAACCCTAAGTTTTTGAAGCATGTGGGAGTCGGGATCGGCAAACAACTCGCAACCATAAGAGATTATTGGAACTATCAATGCCTTCACTAGTTTAAGCTTAACTTGTGTCGGCAAAATTGTTTTTGTTATAGATAACCCTCGTAGCGACGCGTAGACTTTTTTTATAATAAAGTTTATATGAGCATCCCAAGTGAGTTTATTGTTGAAAATTATTCCTAGATTTTTAGCATGGGTGACATATTCAACTTGAGATGTGTTTAACATAACGGAAGGAAAGTCAGGGAAATGTGTTTGGTGTTTGGATATAGGTGGCTTTTGTTTTGTCAGGGTTTAATTTAAGACCATTTCATAAGGACCACTCGAATATTGAAGATAGGTCGTCATTTAATTTTGAAATTGCGTCTTCAACCATGCCAATAGGAAAATTAATGTACAGTTGAACATCGTCAGCATATATGTGGAATCGACAGTGAGATAAAACAGAAGGTAAGTCATTTATGAACAGAGAGAACAGTAATGGACCAAGAATTGATCCTTGGGGAACACCACTATTAACAGGAAGAAACGAAGACATTTTATTATTACATGAAACAGCTTGCCAGCGAGTAGTCATGTATGAATAAATAAGTTTATTAAATGTGTCAGAGAAGTTGAAATAATTCGTCAGCTCATCACAGAGAATATTAGAATAACACAGAATATTAGAATTAACACAGTCAAATGCTTTCGAGAAGTCAAGTAATACTAACACAGTTGTATAATTTGCATCAATTGCATGTCTAATATCGTCAGAAACTTTAATTAAAGCTGATGTACAGCTGTGTACAGACCGGAAACCTGACTGGAGAGGGTTAAGAAGCTGTTTTTCGTTAATGATTTTTTTTATTTGATTGCTTAAAATCGATTCGAAGACTTTGGATAAAAAGGGAAGAATTGCTATGGGTCTATATTCCAAATTTGTTCCATTTTTTGGGATCGGTATAATTTTAGATCTTTTCCAGGCAGAAGGGTAGGTAGATGTCATTATAATGGTGTTAAATATATGAGTGATGTAGGGGAGTAAAAGGGGAAGAAGGATTTTTATAAAGTCAGGATGAATGTTGTCTAGTCCCACTGCCTTGCATTTGATGGAGAAAATAGCGACTCCTACCATATATTCGTCAACTGCGCCCAAAGAAAATGCGTCGTCCCTGTCATTATGTGTTAGCGTATAGCGAGAACTTAATGCCGTGACTGGTGTGGAGAATTTATAGTTTAAATCTTCTATGTCAATGTTATCGTCCAAGACTGATATATTTTTCTTATTTAGCCCAATTTTGCGAACTTCATTCCATAGAAACTTGGAAGAACGGTCAGAATTAAATCTATTGTTGTAGAAGTTAAGTTTTGCAGATCTTACCAACTTAATAACAATATTACGGCAAGTTTTGTACTTATTCAGCTGTTGGAGTTAAAACTTTAGGGATCAAGTGGAATCCCATTTCCGATGTCTTTTCCTTTGAAGTTACACAGAATTGGGAGGGAGACGTAACAAAAAGGACAATTTTATCTGCAGTCGCAAAACTTTACGATCCCATGGGATGGATCTCGCCATGTATCGTGAAGGCAAAGATCATTATGCAACAGCTATGGGGAAGAGGTATTGACTGGGATAGCCCGGTACCAACCGAGCTACAGATCGAATGGCTGAAATTTCGCCGAGTCCTGCCAACGATAAAAAAAATTAGAATCCCACGTTGGATAAACACTCTTTCCAGCTCAAGGTTTATTGAAGTCCATGGATTCAGTGATGCATCCGAGAGTGCTTATGCAGCCGCCGTGTACCTTCGGGTTCAAGACCACGACAAACCAGTACACACGCATTTACTAATGTCCAAAACGAAGGTGGCCCCACTAACAACAGTCACTTTACCTCGTCTGGAATTATGCGGAGCATTACTACTGGCGAAGCTGTTACGGGAAATAACACAAGTCTTGAAGTTATACGCAAGTAAGGTATATGCCTGGACAGATTCAGTCATAACGCTATGTTGGATTAGAGCAACACTGTCAAAATGGAAAACTTTTATCGGGAACAGGGTCTCGCGGATTCAACAACTCACTAGCCAAACTGTCTGGAAACATATCCCATCGGAGATGAATCCAGCAGACGTGGCATCACGTGGCACATTACCATCTGCAATAATGGACAACACGTTGTGGTGGAAAGGGCCGGAGTTCCTGAGGCACCAATGGAACGCCCCTTTTCCCGAACAGCCATCATGCTTAGAGACAGAAAGAGAAAACATCCGGCTTGAAGGACCAAAATGTTTTGTGTTTAGAAAAATAAGAATACTTTAGTTTTCTTTCAACTTTGTGAAATTGTAATTATTATATTTGGAATAAAAGAAACGCATCGTTTTGTGTTGAGATTTCAAACGTTTTCCTTTTCTGTGCTTCATGTTGCCAATGTATCCCTGGCTACTTCGTTAGATTAGTTGTATCATATTATGGGTAATATTATTATTATTATTAGAATCAATGCTCGTTTTATTAAATCCTTTTTGTGTGTTGTGTTAAATAATTTGGATCCTGTGTTGACTTAGTTTTTAAGTTGCTTGTTATATGTGTATGTTAGGTAATTGTATTTAACCGGTATATCCCAAGCCCCTGGGTGGGATCCTCTCTCCAGACTATCAGCTGATAATTTGCATCTGGCACCGCAACCCGGACTTGGCGGTACATTTTTTCGACGTCACCAGTAAAGGTATGTTTATATCTACGCCATTTTAAAATGATATCCGTAACGTTCGTTTGTACTTTAGGTCCCACCATCAGCATGTCATTTTAAGAAGAGCCAAAAGATGTTTTGAAGATTGCGTCGAACACGACCCGCAACTTCGTAGTGGTACTGGATTCTTTAATAACAGCGTGATGTGGTTAAAATAGTGGAAAGGACTACTAAGCAGTTCATCCGAACTTTCTATTGGAGTCATATGACCAAGCTCAATGTACTCCGCCATGCATTTCGATACTCCTCGTGTTGTGTTGGGTTGGAATGGAGTCTCTTCTCCAATTGTGCAAATCGCTTGACTGCGCCGTGGTATGTGTCACCCATGCTGGGAAGTTCTCCACCCTTGAATGGCAGTCTAACTTGATAACGCCCATCAGGTAAGCGTATTGTGTTGATTAGAAAATGTTCTTCGCAGAGTTTATCTTCATCCGTTTCAATTTTCTCATAAGGCCCTTCTTCTATTTCCCAGAACTTTCTGAGAGTGTTGTTAATGTCGAGCTGGCTTACGAAGCTTTGGACTGTATTCCGGTTGTCTGCATGTAATTTGCCCATCAGTATCCAGCCTAATTGAGTCCTCTGGGCTATTGGGCCTAAGCACTCACTGCTTCGGATTATCTCACTCAAAACGATCTCGCTATAGACGTCATTATCCAGGAGTATGTCGATGCTTGCTGGCGTATGGAATGTCGGGTCTGCCAACTGCAAACCCCCCAGGTAAGACCATTTGTCAAGGCTAATCCGTTGGGCCGGAAGAAGTCCAGTCAGGGTCTTTAGTACTATGGCCTGCATTTCGCTTTGAAAGGCCGTGTTGAGCGATCGTATGCTAAGATCTACGATCTTACTTGATGTACCACTGACTACACTCCCCAACCAATTAACTTTGACAAATGCTCGTCGTGTTTTTAAACTTAGTCGTTGCACCGCAGCTTCGGTGATAAAAGACGCTTCTGACCCTGAGTCCACCAAAGCTCTCAAGGTCAAGTATCCACCGTATGTGGTCCGCACACTAATTAAGGTTGTGGCTAGCAGGACTTGATTTCTGGTGTTTGTATGAAAATTGCTGACCTGTGTTGTATTCGTCTGGTGCCCTGTTGACTGTGGCTGAAACTCTGCTGTATTGGCGCTGATGGTTGACACTTGGTATGTGTTGACATGTGAGTGACTTTGTTGGCTGCGGTTTTCCTGCGGACGTGGCGGTACATTTCTTGGCGATGTTAACTTGGGTTGCCTATGGTACGTGGTGTGTGGACTGGCATGAAGCAATGAGTTGTGACGTTGTTTGCAATAATGACAACTTTTTGAGCTCCTCAGGAACTCCGGCCCATAAGAGTGTCGTCTCGTTTATGTCTTTTATCAAATCTCTCTCTTAACGAAGCAAATCCTCACGAAAGAAATTTGATAAAAGACATAAACGAGACTGAGATATCACTAATCCCACCCACATAATATACATACACACTACACTACACATACACACACACACATACATATACTCAAACAAACACAAGATGGGTAATAAAAATTATTCAAGTCCACAGCCGGAGCGTAAAATCAAAGAAGTTCCTCCAGTCTATGAAGAACGTCAACCAGAAAGCGAGCAATTTACAAACAATCTCCAGCATATATCAGAGCGTGAAGCTTTGGAGGGTGATTTAGATCCCTCAGTGGATCCGATGGCAGCTACAATGTTTCTGGAGCGATCAAAGGTAGAAAATGGAGGAATAACAAGAAAACGATCACAACATCAGATCGCCCAACAGCAAAGTAGTATTGGAGGTGGATTGAAAAAGAGTTCATCGTGTTCGACGATTTACTTGGATGACAGTACCGTGTCTCAGCCAAATTTGAAAAACACCGTTAAGTGTGTTTCGTTAGCCATTTACTATCACATCAAGAATCGGGGGTCAGACCGACGATTAGACATTTTCGATGAGAAACTCCATCCGCTGACGCACGATACAGTACCCGAAGACTACGACATACACAATCCCGAGCTATTTAATGCGGCTCAACTGACTGCAGAGTGCGCCGTCATCACTCTAGTCTATTTGGAGAGATTACTCACATATGCCGAATTAGATGTGGGACCGTGTAATTGGAAACGAATGGTTTTGGGGGCTATTCTGTTCGCCAGTAAAGTGTGGGACGATCAAGCCGTCTGGAATGTAGATTACTGCCAAATTTTAAAGGACATCACCGTCGAAGGCATGAACGAATTGGAGAGACAATTTTTGGAACTTCTCCAATTCGATATAAACGTGCCGTCGTCAGTGTATGCCAAGTACTACTTTGACTTGCGAACTCTAGCAGAGGCAAATGATCTCTCCTTTCCCACAGAGCCACTGTCCAAAGAACGCGCACAAAAACTTGAAGCAATGTCGCGGGTAATGCAGGACAAAGTCACAGCTGAAGCACTAAAGAACGGCATCAAGAAGTGGTCCTCCATGGACAACATCAGCCAAGGCGGCATCCGACGGATTGTAGCTATTCTCTCGTGATTTTACATCATCTACTACTACATAGATGGCCATGGCAGAACCGAAGACGCCTTCGCAACACGGAGTCATTCTTTCGATCTAGATCATAAAAGAGAAAAGAAAAACAAAATTCAAATTTGTTTTTTGTTTTTTAGCGAACTTCTTTTCGGAGTTCTCTCCACAGCACTTAGTGTAGGCGAAACAATTTAAAATTAAAAATAAAAAAAGGCAAACCACAAAAACACAACAACAAGCGGTTGTCGAATTCTTAGAGATTATCCTAGCAGTCGTAGATGTGTAGAAAATTTCAGTAAAATGATTTTCAAAAAAGGCGTTGTCTAAATTCAAGGATTCTACAAAACGAATTTAATTTGTACCATTATACAATATTATTATATTACTTTTTATTTATTTAACTATTCTTTGTACATACACTAAACAAAATACTGAAACAAACGATTACACATGAGGAGGAGACTTTTTTCATGTCCTTCCCTCACCACAAAAAAAAAAAAAATTGATTTACTTGCGACTGTGACTTCTGCTGCGGCTTCGACTGTTACGACTGGGGCTGCGTGATCGGGGGAACGCCGATAGGACTTAGTCACATATCTATCATCCCGTCTGTGATCGTTGTAACTATAATCTCGACGTCCACCACGGTCTCTGGAATAGCCTCGTCGGTCACGGAAGTCCCTCCTGCGGTAACCACCGCCACGGCGTTCTCGACCAAAGTCCATGTCAGAACGCATCTTGCGTTCATCTTCGCGCCTCTTCTCGTCTTCCTCCCGTTCCTTTTGTCGTTTCAGATGCATTTCCTCTACTGCACTGCGGAGTCTTGAGTACACCAAATGCTGTTTACCCATGAGATGGTCTTCGATACGTTGCTGTGCATCTCCCAACAATAAGGAAAGCTCCACAAACTTCACAAACCTCCATTTGTTTCTCTGGGATGCCATTCAAATCCAACATCCACGCTGGTAGTTTCTTTTCTGGTGGCGGAGGAGGAGCTGTTGTTGTGACAACACTAACTCCATCAGGTCCAGTCTCACCCGATGCCGCAGACGAACTCGTAGCGCTCTGATCGTGCTGCGATATCAACGCATCTTTTTCATCCTTCAACTGTTCACAAAGTGTCATTAAATCTTGCGCCTGATCAACATCCCCTCTATGGCCAGCTTCCTCTGCCTCACTCAGTAATTTCTTAATACGAGCATTTAAATTATTCAATTGCTCATGATAGTTGGATATGTACACCGGAGCTCCAAGAATGCCGTTCTCAGCTTTATTCATCAACAACAGTCGTTGTTTGCCTTTTTGAATCTTTCGGTCAACCTCGTTCAACATATTATTACAGAAACGTAAGAAATCATCTTCGAATTGTCTCTTTCGGGCACCTGGGCGAGCACTTTCGTACATTTTCTTCGCTTCCTCATCGTGCAGTCGCGGACAAGGTCCCAGATCCGCTCGTGTTGTTCACAAACAAATCGTGCGGGCAAAACTTAACGAGGAAATACTGGCAGAAATCCGGATCATCCAAGTTGACCTTTTTGCCTTTTTCCGATGGTCCTAGGTTGCGATTGCGACCCATGAGCTCATCGAGCATTTGCCTCGCTGCGTCAACCATTTTAGTTCTCGCTCGCCTTTTGAAGTCGAATTAAGTGGTTATATTTATAATAGGCAAACACTTAATATATCATTTATCGGTGTATTTTTATGAGAAATCGATGACCTTTTGAAGAAAATTTGTGAAGAATTCTCGGGTTAATATGCAAAACACAACGTTTTTCGGCTGTGCGAAAACAATGGCCTACTAATGTTTATTTTTTGTGATGCCCGATATGTGGGTGGGCGTGGTGTTTTGTTTTGTGTTTAGAAAAATAAGAATACTTTAGTTTTCTTTCAACTTTGTGAAATTGTAATTATTATATTTGGAATAAAAGAAACGCACCGTTTTGTGTTGAGATTTCAAACGTTATAAAAATTCGGTTTTTATTTTCTGTATTTTTTTACTGTATTGTGTATAATCTGTATTTCAGCTAAGTTACATGTTGCTAAACATTTTACATTTCATTTGACATTTGTTTGAGTTATGTTTGTGCAAACAAAAAAGTGAAAGCTGCTACGAGTATAATTACATTATTGATAGTAAAAACAAGATCGTCATAAATCTAGTATTTATTTAGCATTTAAATATGATAGATCTTTCCATCAACATTCTCCCCCCACGGTGAACAAAGTTCTCAGTGTGTTACTTTACTACAAGTTGCTCTCTCTCTTTGGTCATCTTACACCTCGTGAACGCACCCTTGTTTGGCTGTAATTCTTTTCCCTTTTTATTCGGCTTATGCAAAGAGAAAGCGATTAGTAAATTTGACAAGGAAGAAACATAAATTGACAAAAACGAGAGCACAAGACAGACAATAAGATGAAGTTTTGATTGCCCTATCTTCTTCTCTTTCGCGCCTGCATTATTGGTCTGTAGTTTTCTTTGACTTCTACTCCTATTTCCGTCATCGATTCATTGTGTTGAATGGCTGACCGCGAGTGGAGATCGGTAAAGTAGAGTGTTTTTTATCCTTCAGATGGTGGTGTCATTGTTTTATTGACCGAGCAACGATGAGGAAATAATTATTCAGATAAGTGTTATGTTTTTTTATTTTACTAGCAATGTGATCATGATAATTAAATAAACAATTTATTTATTGTTTTTGAATCGTGTATGCTATGTATTATCGATATGTTTTGTGTGTGCATTTGAGTAACTGTATTGAGTGGTTGTATTGTGTTGCGTTGGTTGATCGAATGTAGATTCTGTGTGGATTGTATGTTTTTTAGTGGAGTAGTTTATGTTATGATTTTGGTTTGACAATTTGGTGGGTTTATTTGCGTGTGATTTATTAAACTATATATTAATTTTATGGGTTGATTTAAGTGGACTGTATATTGTTCGATCATTGGTATTATTTTGTTGAGCATTGTTTGTGTTGAGTGTTATTTGTTTTAAGTACCATTTTTGTATTGAGTATTCCTCTTTTGTTTTCCTTTCCTGTGCTTCATGTTGCCAATGTATCCCTGGCTACTTCGTTGGATTAGTTGTATCATTTTATGGGTAATATTATTATTATTATTAGAATCAATGCTCGTTTTATTAAATCCTTTTTGTGTGTTGTGTTAAATAATTTGGATCCTGTGTTGACTTAGTTTTAAAGTTGCTTGTTATATGAGTATGTTGTTGTGGAAGCGATTGCCTCCCCGAGCTCCTGCGGTACGAGTGGTACGAGTACTGTAGGGAAGGGGCCGTTTGGCATCACAATCGTCTTTCGGATTATGCTATGATTTATTATATTGATGGCCACTGCGCTATTAAAATTTGAAATGGTGATGTTTTGATGTCATGCAATATTACATTTTGTGATTTTCATGTTGTGGTCTTGTCGTCAATGTTGTGTTTTGTTCGACGTACTGTCGGCTTGTATATCATGCGGTTCTGAGTCCTCCTTTCTGTTGGACGGTAGTAGACAAATTTTTGTAGTGGGCCTCTTGAGTTCGGTCGTTGATGTTTTTAGGGTGACGACTCTCACCAAATTATCCGGTCCTGGGTGTAATTTTAGCACTCGAGCTAAGGACCATTTCAGCGGCGGAAGTCGCTCATCTTTGATCAACACCAAATCGCCTTCCATGATATTATGTTTTATTGCCTTCATCCACTTTGGCCGTTGTTGCAATCGGGAAAGATATTCGCTGCTCCAGCGTTTCCAAAATGTCTGCATAAGAGTTTGCACTCTCTTCCATCGATCGAAATGCGAGATTTTTCAAGCTGGTGTTGCGGTTCAGGTGGTAATAGGAGTGGTTCTCCGACAAGGAAATGCACTGGAGTAAGTGGCTGAATATCGTTGATATCGTCGGTTTGTGGGCACAGAGGTCTCGAGTTCAAACACGCTTCCACTTGAGTTAGAAGGGTGTAGAGCTCCTCGAAGGTGAGCATCTGATTACCCGCCACACGTTTGAGGTGAAACTTCACTGACAAAATGAGGGAAGCCGGGGGAATGAAACTCCACGTCGTTCCTTGGTTGGCCAGTTTTTCTGCCACGCCTTTCCAACTGAACCGCGCCTCTTGTAGTAATTTTCGCAGTTCGCCGTCGCCTCCAATAAAATTTCGTCCGCAATCGCTATGTAATTCTTGACATAGTCCCCGTCGAGCAACGAATCGTCGAAACGCACATAAGAAGGCTTGCGTTGTCATGTCACTGACGACTTCAATATGTATGGCCTTCGTAGCCATTCAGACAAAAATGGCCAAATATCCCTTTAGCGTTTTGGCGTTGCGTCCTCTCCAAGTCTTTATCTCTATGGGTCCTGCATAGTCTACCCCTGAATGTTGAAACGGTCTTGATATCGTGGTTCTTACTGCCGGAAGGTTGCCTATTAATTGTGTTGGGTGTTTTGCCCTGAACTTAAAACAAATTACGCAGTCGTGCACTACTTTCTTCACTGCCTTTTTTAGGTTAAGTACCCAGTAGTGTTGTCGTATATATGCTACCGTCTTTTGGCTGGCACCGTGAAGTGTTTTTTCGTGTGCTTCCTGTATGAGCAATTTTGTGAATTTGTGGTTCGACCGTAGCAGCATTGGGTGTTTTCTGTTATAGGACAGTGCAGCATTACCTAACCTTCCCCCTACTCGAAGAATGCCCTCTTCGTCCGTGAACGGATTGAGTGTTGTGTAGGATTTTACATTTTCTCTTTCTTCTTTCTGAAACATCTGTTGCTGGACAAGCGCCACTATTTTGGTTTTAGCGTGCTCGATTTCCATGAGTGATAAATACTCTTAACGTCGGAAAAGAGTTTTGTGACGTCGTAATCTGAGACAGTATGCCACCACCCTCATCAATCTGGATAGCGATGAAAAATTGTTTATAAGAGTGTCTATGAAACTTTCTTTGCACTCGATACCAACATGAACTCTTATAGGTCGGGCTTCTCTTTCTGTCTCTAAGCATGATGGCTGTTCGGGAAAAGGGGCGTTCCATTGGTGCCTCAGGAACTCCGGCCCTTTCCACCACAATGTGTTGCCAATTATTGCAGATGGTAATGCGCCACGTGATGCCACGTCTGCTGGATTCATCTCCGATGGGATATGTTTCCAGACAGTTTGGCTAGTGAGTTGTTGAATCCGCGAGACCCTGTTCCCGATAAAAGTTTTCCATTTTGATAGCGTTATGCCTGAATCTGTCCAGGCATATACATTACTTGCATCTAACTTCAAGACTTGTGTTACTTCCCGTAACAGCTTCGCCAGCAGTAATGCTCCGCATAATTCCAGACGACTGTTGTTAGTAGGGCCACCTTCGTTTTGGACATTAGTAAATGCGTGTGTACTTGTTTGTCTTGGTCTTGAACCCGAAGGTACACGGCGGCTGCATAAGCACTCTCGGATGCATCACTGAATCCATGGACTTCAATAAACCTTGAGCTGGAAAGAGTGTTTATCCATCGTGGTATTCTAATTTTTTTTATCGTTGGCAGGTCTCGGCGAAATTTCAGCCATTCGATCTGTAGCTCGGTTGGTACCGGGCTATCCCAGTCAATACCATAGCTGTTGCATAATGATCTTTGCCTTCACGATACATGGCGAGATCCATCCCATGGGATTGTAAAGTTTTGCGACTGCAGATAAAATTGTCCTTTTTGTTACGTCTCCCTCCCAATCCTGTGTAACTTCAAAGGAAAAGACATCGGAAATGGGATTCCACTTGATCCCTAAAGTTTTAACTCCAACATCTTCACCACAGGGAATCTTGAAATTTTCATCGCTTTGTTCTAGTGGAATGTGTTGTAAAATTTCTTCCGTGTAACTAACATGCTTTCGCAGGTGGAAGCCAGCTGTTGCCAGTAAGTTTTTGACGTCTTGGAGCTTAAGCTGGGCTTCTTTGATGGTGTCTCCTCCACTGATGATGTCATCAACATAAGTCTCTTCTTTTATAATGGCTTTTGACCGAGAAAAGTTGTCTGTTTCATCATCTGCCAGCTTTATCAGCAGACGAATCGCTAAAAAGGAGCTGGTGCTGTCCCAAAGGTAATTGTATTTAACCGGTATATCCCAAGCCCCTGGGTGGGATCCTCTCTCCAGACTATCAGCTGATAATTTGCATCTGGCACCGCAACCCGGACTTGGCGGTACATTTTTTCGACGTCACCAGTAAAGGTATGTTTATATCTACGCCATTTTAAAATGATATCCGTAACGTTCGTTTGTACTTTAGGTCCCACCATCAGCATGTCATTTTAAGAAGAGCCAAAAGATGTTTTGAAGATTGCGTCGAACACGACCCGCAACTTCGTAGTGGTACTGGATTCTTTAATAACAGCGTGATGTGGTTAAAATAGTGGAAAGGACTACTAAGCAGTTCATCCGAACTTTCTATTGGAGTCATATGACCAAGCTCAATGTACTCCGCCATGCATTTCGATACTCCTCGTGTTGTGTTGGGTTGGAATGGAGTCTCTTCTCCAATTGTGCAAATCGCTTGACTGCGCCGTGGTATGTGTCACCCATGCTGGGAAGTTCTCCACCCTTGAATGGCAGTCTAACTTGATAACGCCCATCAGGTAAGCGTATTGTGTTGATTAGAAAATGTTCTTCGCAGAGTTTATCTTCATCCGTTTCAATTTTCTCATAAGGCCCTTCTTCTATTTCCCAGAACTTTCTGAGAGTGTTGTTAATGTCGAGCTGGCTTACGAAGCTTTGGACTGTATTCCGGTTGTCTGCATGTAATTTGCCCATCAGTATCCAGCCTAATTGAGTCCTCTGGGCTATTGGGCCTAAGCACTCACTGCTTCGGATTATCTCACTCAAAACGATCTCGCTATAGACGTCATTATCCAGGAGTATGTCGATGCTTGCTGGCGTATGGAATGTCGGGTCTGCCAACTGCAAACCCCCCAGGTAAGACCATTTGTCAAGGCTAATCCGTTGGGCCGGAAGAAGTCCAGTCAGGGTCTTTAGTACTATGGCCTGCATTTCGCTTTGAAAGGCCGTGTTGAGCGATCGTATGCTAAGATCTACGATCTTACTTGATGTACCACTGACTACACTCCCCAACCAATTAACTTTGACAAATGCTCGTCGTGTTTTTAAACTTAGTCGTTGCACCGCAGCTTCGGTGATAAAAGACGCTTCTGACCCTGAGTCCACCAAAGCTCTCAAGGTCAAGTATCCACCGTATGTGGTCCGCACACTAATTAAGGTTGTGGCTAGCAGGACTTGATTTCTGGTGTTTGTATGAAAATTGCTGACCTGTGTTGTATTCGTCTGGTGCCCTGTTGACTGTGGCTGAAACTCTGCTGTATTGGCGCTGATGGTTGACACTTGGTATGTGTTGACATGTGAGTGACTTTGTTGGCTGCGGTTTTCCTGCGGACGTGGCGGTACATTTCTTGGCGATGTTAACTTGGGTTGCCTATGGTACGTGGTGTGTGGACTGGCATGAAGCAATGAGTTGTGACGTTGTTTGCAATAATGACAACTTTTTGAGCTCCTCAGGAACTCCGGCCCATAAGAGTGTCGTCTCGTTTATGTCTTTTATCAAATCTCTCTCTTAACGAAGCAAATCCTCACGAAAGAAATTTGATAAAAGACATAAACGAGACTGAGATATCACTAATCCCACCCACATAATATACATACACACTACACTACACATACACACACACACATACATATACTCAAACAAACACAAGATGGGTAATAAAAATTCTTGCTACGCTTATTCAAGTCCACAGCCGGAGCGTAAAATCAAAGAAGTTCCTCCAGTCTATGAAGAACGTCAACCAGAAAGCGAGCAATTTACAAACAATCTCCAGCATATATCAGAGCGTGAAGCTTTGGAGGGTGATTTAGATCCCTCAGTGGATCCGATGGCAGCTACAATGTTTCTGGAGCGATCAAAGGTAGAAAATGGAGGAATAACAAGAAAACGATCACAACATCAGATCGCCCAACAGCAAAGTAGTATTGGAGGTGGATTGAAAAAGAGTTCATCGTGTTCGACGATTTACTTGGATGACAGTACCGTGTCTCAGCCAAATTTGAAAAACACCGTTAAGTGTGTTTCGTTAGCCATTTACTATCACATCAAGAATCGGGGGTCAGACCGACGATTAGACATTTTCGATGAGAAACTCCATCCGCTGACGCACGATACAGTACCCGAAGACTACGACATACACAATCCCGAGCTATTTAATGCGGCTCAACTGACTGCAGAGTGCGCCGTCATCACTCTAGTCTATTTGGAGAGATTACTCACATATGCCGAATTAGATGTGGGACCGTGTAATTGGAAACGAATGGTTTTGGGGGCTATTCTGTTCGCCAGTAAAGTGTGGGACGATCAAGCCGTCTGGAATGTAGATTACTGCCAAATTTTAAAGGACATCACCGTCGAAGGCATGAACGAATTGGAGAGACAATTTTTGGAACTTCTCCAATTCGATATAAACGTGCCGTCGTCAGTGTATGCCAAGTACTACTTTGACTTGCGAACTCTAGCAGAGGCAAATGATCTCTCCTTTCCCACAGAGCCACTGTCCAAAGAACGCGCACAAAAACTTGAAGCAATGTCGCGGGTAATGCAGGACAAAGTCACAGCTGAAGCACTAAAGAACGGCATCAAGAAGTGGTCCATGGACAACATCAGCCAAGGCGGCATCCGACGGATTGTAGCTATTCTCTCGTGATTTTACATCATCTACTACTACATAGATGGCCATGGCAGAACCGAAGACGCCTTCGCAACACGGAGTCATTCTTTCGATCTAGATCATAAAAGAAAAAAGAAAAACAAAATTCAAATTTGTTTTTTGTTTTTTAGCGAACTTCTTTTCGGAGTTCTCTCCACAGCACTTAGTGTAGGCGAAACAATTTAAAATTAAAAATAAAAAAAGGCAAACCACAAAAACACAACAACAAGCGGTTGTCGAATTCTTAGAGATTATCCTAGCAGTCGTAGATGTGTAGAAAATTTCAGTAAAATGATTTTCAAAAAAGGCGTTGTCTAAATTCAAGGATTCTACAAAACGAATTTAATTTGTACCATTATACAATATTATTATATTACTTTTTATTTATTTAACTATTCTTTGTACATACACTAAACAAAATACTGAAACAAACGATTACACATGAGGAGGAGACTTTTTTCATGTCCTTCCCTCACCACAAAAAAAAAAAAAAATTGATTTACTTGCGACTGTGACTTCTGCTGCGGCTTCGACTGTTACGACTGGGGCTGCGTGATCGGGGGAACGCCGATAGGACTTAGTCACATATCTATCATCCCGTCTGTGATCGTTGTAACTATAATCTCGACGTCCACCACGGTCTCTGGAATAGCCTCGTCGGTCACGGAAGTCCCTCCTGCGGTAACCACCGCCACGGCGTTCTCGACCAAAGTCCATGTCAGAACGCATCTTGCGTTCATCTTCGCGCCTCTTCTCGTCTTCCTCCCGTTCCTTTTGTCGTTTCAGATGCATTTCCTCTACTGCACTGCGGAGTCTTGAGTACACCAAATGCTGTTTACCCATGAGATGGTCTTCGATACGTTGCTGTGCATCTCCCAACAATAAGGAAAGCTCCACAAACTTCACAAACCTCCATTTGTTTCTCTGGGATGCCATTCAAATCCAACATCCACGCTGGTAGTTTCTTTTCTGGTGGCGGAGGAGGAGCTGTTGTTGTGACAACACTAACTCCATCAGGTCCAGTCTCACCCGATGCCGCAGACGAACTCGTAGCGCTCTGATCGTGCTGCGATATCAACGCATCTTTTTCATCCTTCAACTGTTCACAAAGTGTCATTAAATCTTGCGCCTGATCAACATCCCCTCTATGGCCAGCTTCCTCTGCCTCACTCAGTAATTTCTTAATACGAGCATTTAAATTATTCAATTGCTCATGATAGTTGGATATGTACACCGGAGCTCCAAGAATGCCGTTCTCAGCTTTATTCATCAACAACAGTCGTTGTTTGCCTTTTTGAATCTTTCGGTCAACCTCGTTCAACATATTATTACAGAAACGTAAGAAATCATCTTCGAATTGTCTCTTTCGGGCACCTGGGCGAGCACTTTCGTACATTTTCTTCGCTTCCTCATCGTGCAGTCGCGGACAAGGTCCCAGATCCGCTCGTGTTGTTCACAAACAAATCGTGCGGGCAAAACTTAACGAGGAAATACTGGCAGAAATCCGGATCATCCAAGTTGACCTTTTTGCCTTTTTCCGATGGTCCTAGGTTGCGATTGCGACCCATGAGCTCATCGAGCATTTGCCTCGCTGCGTCAACCATTTTAGTTCTCGCTCGCCTTTTGAAGTCGAATTAAGTGGTTATATTTATAATAGGCAAACACTTAATATATCATTTATCGGTGTATTTTTATGAGAAATCGATGACCTTTTGAAGAAAATTTGTGAAGAATTCTCGGGTTAATATGCAAAACACAACGTTTTTCGGCTGTGCGAAAACAATGGCCTACTAATGTTTATTTTTTGTGATGCCCGATATGTGGGTGGGCGTGGTGTTTTGTTTTGTGTTTAGAAAAATAAGAATACTTTAGTTTTCTTTCAACTTTGTGAAATTGTAATTATTATATTTGGAATAAAAGAAACGCACCGTTTTGTGTTGAGATTTCAAACGTTATAAAAATTCGGTTTTTATTTTCTGTATTTTTTTACTGTATTGTGTATAATCTGTATTTCAGCTAAGTTACATGTTGCTAAACATTTTACATTTCATTTGACATTTGTTTGAGTTATGTTTGTGCAAACAAAAAAGTGAAAGCTGCTACGAGTATAATTACATTATTGATAGTAAAAACAAGATCGTCATAAATCTAGTATTTATTTAGCATTTAAATATGATAGATCTTTCCATCAACATTCTCCCCCCACGGTGAACAAAGTTCTCAGTGTGTTACTTTACTACAAGTTGCTCTCTCTCTTTGGTCATCTTACACCTCGTGAACGCACCCTTGTTTGGCTGTAATTCTTTTCCCTTTTTATTCGGCTTATGCAAAGAGAAAGCGATTAGTAAATTTGACAAGGAAGAAACATAAATTGACAAAAACGAGAGCACAAGACAGACAATAAGATGAAGTTTTGATTGCCCTATCTTCTTCTCTTTCGCGCCTGCATTATTGGTCTGTAGTTTTCTTTGACTTCTACTCCTATTTCCGTCATCGATTCATTGTGTTGAATGGCTGACCGCGAGTGGAGATCGGTAAAGTAGAGTGTTTTTTATCCTTCAGATGGTGGTGTCATTGTTTTATTGACCGAGCAACGATGAGGAAATAATTATTCAGATAAGTGTTATGTTTTTTTATTTTACTAGCAATGTGATCATGATAATTAAATAAACAATTTATTTATTGTTTTTGAATCGTGTATGCTATGTATTATCGATATGTTTTGTGTGTGCATTTGAGTAACTGTATTGAGTGGTTGTATTGTGTTGCGTTGGTTGATCGAATGTAGATTCTGTGTGGATTGTATGTTTTTTAGTGGAGTAGTTTATGTTATGATTTTGGTTTGACAATTTGGTGGGTTTATTTGCGTGTGATTTATTAAACTATATATTAATTTTATGGGTTGATTTAAGTGGACTGTATATTGTTCGATCATTGGTATTATTTTGTTGAGCATTGTTTGTGTTGAGTGTTATTTGTTTTAAGTACCATTTTTGTATTGAGTATTCCTCTTTTGTTTTCCTTTCCTGTGCTTCATGTTGCCAATGTATCCCTGGCTACTTCGTTGGATTAGTTGTATCATTTTATGGGTAATATTATTATTATTATTAGAATCAATGCTCGTTTTATTAAATCCTTTTTGTGTGTTGTGTTAAATAATTTGGATCCTGTGTTGACTTAGTTTTAAAGTTGCTTGTTATATGAGTATGTTGTTGTGGAAGCGATTGCCTCCCCGAGCTCCTGCGGTACGAGTGGTACGAGTACTGTAGGGAAGGGGCCGTTTGGCATCACAATCGTCTTTCGGATTATGCTATGATTTATTATATTGATGGCCACTGCGCTATTAAAATTTGAAATGGTGATGTTTTGATGTCATGCAATATTACATTTTGTGATTTTCATGTTGTGGTCTTGTCGTCAATGTTGTGTTTTGTTCGACGTACTGTCGGCTTGTATATCATGCGGTTCTGAGTCCTCCTTTCTGTTGGACGGTAGTAGACAAATTTTTGTAGTGGGCCTCTTGAGTTCGGTCGTTGATGTTTTTAGGGTGACGACTCTCACCAAATTATCCGGTCCTGGGTGTAATTTTAGCACTCGAGCTAAGGACCATTTCAGCGGCGGAAGTCGCTCATCTTTGATCAACACCAAATCGCCTTCCATGATATTATGTTTTATTGCCTTCATCCACTTTGGCCGTTGTTGCAATCGGGAAAGATATTCGCTGCTCCAGCGTTTCCAAAATGTCTGCATAAGAGTTTGCACTCTCTTCCATCGATCGAAATGCGAGATTTTTCAAGCTGGTGTTGCGGTTCAGGTGGTAATAGGAGTGGTTCTCCGACAAGGAAATGCACTGGAGTAAGTGGCTGAATATCGTTGATATCGTCGGTTTGTGGGCACAGAGGTCTCGAGTTCAAACACGCTTCCACTTGAGTTAGAAGGGTGTAGAGCTCCTCGAAGGTGAGCATCTGATTACCCGCCACACGTTTGAGGTGAAACTTCACTGACAAAATGAGGGAAGCCGGGGGAATGAAACTCCACGTCGTTCCTTGGTTGGCCAGTTTTTCTGCCACGCCTTTCCAACTGAACCGCGCCTCTTGTAGTAATTTTCGCAGTTCGCCGTCGCCTCCAATAAAATTTCGTCCGCAATCGCTATGTAATTCTTGACATAGTCCCCGTCGAGCAACGAATCGTCGAAACGCACATAAGAAGGCTTGCGTTGTCATGTCACTGACGACTTCAATATGTATGGCCTTCGTAGCCATTCAGACAAAAATGGCCAAATATCCCTTTAGCGTTTTGGCGTTGCGTCCTCTCCAAGTCTTTATCTCTATGGGTCCTGCATGTCTACCCCTGAATGTTGAAACGGTCTTGATATCGTGGTTCTTACTGCCGGAAGGTTGCCTATTAATTGTGTTGGGTGTTTTGCCCTGAACTTAAAACAAATTACGCAGTCGTGCACTACTTTCTTCACTGCCTTTTTTAGGTTAAGTACCCAGTAGTGTTGTCGTATATATGCTACCGTCTTTTGGCTGGCACCGTGAAGTGTTTTTTCGTGTGCTTCCTGTATGAGCAGTTTTGTGAATTTGTGGTTCGACCGTAGCAGCATTGGGTGTTTTCTGTTATAGGACAGTGCAGCATTACCTAACCTTCCCCCTACTCGAAGAATGCCCTCTTCGTCCGTGAACGGATTGAGTGTTGTGTAGGATTTTACATTTTCTCTTTCTTCTTTCGGAAACATCTGTTGCTGGACAAGCGCCACTATTTTGGTTTTAGCGTGCTCGATTTCCATGAGTGATAAATACTCTTAACGTCGGAAAAGAGTTTTGTGACGTCGTAATCTGAGACAGTATGCCACCACCCTCATCAATCTGGATAGCGATGAAAAATTGTTTATAAGAGTGTCTATGAAACTTTCTTTGCACTCGATACCAACATGAACTCTTATAGGTCGGGCTTCTCTTTCTGTCTCTAAGCATGATGGCTGTTCGGGAAAAGGGGCGTTCCATTGGTGCCTCAGGAACTCCGGCCCTTTCCACCACAATGTGTTGCCAATTATTGCAGATGGTAATGCGCCACGTGATGCCACGTCTGCTGGATTCATCTCCGATGGGATATGTTTCCAGACAGTTTGGCTAGTGAGTTGTTGAATCCGCGAGACCCTGTTCCCGATAAAAGTTTTCCATTTTGATAGCGTTATGCCTGAATCTGTCCAGGCATATACATTACTTGCATCTAACTTCAAGACTTGTGTTACTTCCCGTAACAGCTTCGCCAGCAGTAATGCTCCGCATAATTCCAGACGACTGTTGTTAGTAGGGCCACCTTCGTTTTGGACATTAGTAAATGCGTGTGTACTTGTTTGTCTTGGTCTTGAACCCGAAGGTACACGGCGGCTGCATAAGCACTCTCGGAGGCATCACTGAATCCATGGACTTCAATAAACCTTGAGCTGGAAAGAGTGTTTATCCATCGTGGTATTCTAATTTTTTTTATCGTTGGCAGGTCTCGGCGAAATTTCAGCCATTCGATCTGTAGCTCGGTTGGTACCGGGCTATCCCAGTCAATACCATAGCTGTTGCATAATGATCTTTGCCTTCACGATACATGGCGAGATCCATCCCATGGGATTGTAAAGTTTTGCGACTGCAGATAAAATTGTCCTTTTTGTTACGTCTCCCTCCCAATCCTGTGTAACTTCAAAGGAAAAGACATCGGAAATGGGATTCCACTTGATCCCTAAAGTTTTAACTCCAACATCTTCACCACAGGGAATCTTGAAATTTTCATCGCTTTGTTCTAGTGGAATGTGTTGTAAAATTTCTTCCGTGTAACTAACATGCTTTCGCAGGTGGAAGCCAGCTGTTGCCAGTAAGTTTTTGACGTCTTGGAGCTTAAGCTGGGCTTCTTTGATGGTGTCTCCTCCACTGATGATGTCATCAACATAAGTCTCTTCTTTTATAATGGCTTTTGACCGAGAAAAGTTGTCTGTTTCATCATCTGCCAGCTTTATCAGCAGACGAATCGCTAAAAAGGAGCTGGTGCTGTCCCAAAGGTAATTGTATTTAACCGGTATATCCCAAGCCCCTGGGTGGGATCCTCTCTCCAGACTATCAGCTGATAATTTGCATCTGGCACCGCAACCCGGACTTGGCGGTACATTTTTTCGACGTCACCAGTAAAGGTATGTTTATATCTACGCCATTTTAAAATGATATCCGTAACGTTCGTTTGTACTTTAGGTCCCACCATCAGCATGTCATTTTAAGAAGAGCCAAAAGATGTTTTGAAGATTGCGTCGAACACGACCCGCAACTTCGTAGTGGTACTGGATTCTTTAATAACAGCGTGATGTGGTTAAAATAGTGGAAAGGACTACTAAGCAGTTCATCCGAACTTTCTATTGGAGTCATATGACCAAGCTCAATGTACTCCGCCATGCATTTCGATACTCCTCGTGTTGTGTTGGGTTGGAATGGAGTCTCTTCTCCAATTGTGCAAATCGCTTGACTGCGCCGTGGTATGTGTCACCCATGCTGGGAAGTTCTCCACCCTTGAATGGCAGTCTAACTTGATAACGCCCATCAGGTAAGCGTATTGTGTTGATTAGAAAATGTTCTTCGCAGAGTTTATCTTCATCCGTTTCAATTTTCTCATAAGGCCCTTCTTCTATTTCCCAGAACTTTCTGAGAGTGTTGTTAATGTCGAGCTGGCTTACGAAGCTTTGGACTGTATTCCGGTTGTCTGCATGTAATTTGCCCATCAGTATCCAGCCTAATTGAGTCCTCTGGGCTATTGGGCCTAAGCACTCACTGCTTCGGATTATCTCACTCAAAACGATCTCGCTATAGACGTCATTATCCAGGAGTATGTCGATGCTTGCTGGCGTATGGAATGTCGGGTCTGCCAACTGCAAACCCCCAGGTAAGACCATTTGTCAAGGCTAATCCGTTGGGCCGGAAGAAGTCCAGTCAGGGTCTTTAGTACTATGGCCTGCATTTCGCTTTGAAAGGCCGTGTTGAGCGATCGTATGCTAAGATCTACGATCTTACTTGATGTACCACTGACTACACTCCCCAACCAATTAACTTTGACAAATGCTCGTCGTGTTTTTAAACTTAGTCGTTGCACCGCAGCTTCGGTGATAAAAGACGCTTCTGACCCTGAGTCCACCAAAGCTCTCAAGGTCAAGTATCCACCGTATGTGGTCCGCACACTAATTAAGGTTGTGGCTAGCAGGACTTGATTTCTGGTGTTTGTATGAAAATTGCTGACCTGTGTTGTATTCGTCTGGTGCCCTGTTGACTGTGGCTGAAACTCTGCTGTATTGGCGCTGATGGTTGACACTTGGTATGTGTTGACATGTGAGTGACTTTGTTGGCTGCGGTTTTCCTGCGGACGTGGCGGTACATTTCTTGGCGATGTTAACTTGGGTTGCCTATGGTACGTGGTGTGTGGACTGGCATGAAGCAATGAGTTGTGACGTTGTTTGCAATAATGACAACTTTTTGAGCTCCTCAGGAACTCCGGCCCATAAGAGTGTCGTCTCGTTTATGTCTTTTATCAAATCTCTCTCTTAACGAAGCAAATCCTCACGAAAGAAATTTGATAAAAGACATAAACGAGACTGAGATATCACTAATCCCACCCACATAATATACATACACACTACACTACACATACACACACACACATACATATACTCAAACAAACACAAGATGGGTAATAAAAATTCTTGCTACGCTTATTCAAGTCCACAGCCGGAGCGTAAAATCAAAGAAGTTCCTCCAGTCTATGAAGAACGTCAACCAGAAAGCGAGCAATTTACAAACAATCTCCAGCATATATCAGAGCGTGAAGCTTTGGAGGGTGATTTAGATCCCTCAGTGGATCCGATGGCAGCTACAATGTTTCTGGAGCGATCAAAGGTAGAAAATGGAGGAATAACAAGAAAACGATCACAACATCAGATCGCCCAACAGCAAAGTAGTATTGGAGGTGGATTGAAAAAGAGTTCATCGTGTTCGACGATTTACTTGGATGACAGTACCGTGTCTCAGCCAAATTTGAAAAACACCGTTAAGTGTGTTTCGTTAGCCATTTACTATCACATCAAGAATCGGGGGTCAGACCGACGATTAGACATTTTCGATGAGAAACTCCATCCGCTGACGCACGATACAGTACCCGAAGACTACGACATACACAATCCCGAGCTATTTAATGCGGCTCAACTGACTGCAGAGTGCGCCGTCATCACTCTAGTCTATTTGGAGAGATTACTCACATATGCCGAATTAGATGTGGGACCGTGTAATTGGAAACGAATGGTTTTGGGGGCTATTCTGTTCGCCAGTAAAGTGTGGGACGATCAAGCCGTCTGGAATGTAGATTACTGCCAAATTTTAAAGGACATCACCGTCGAAGGCATGAACGAATTGGAGAGACAATTTTTGGAACTTCTCCAATTCGATATAAACGTGCCGTCGTCAGTGTATGCCAAGTACTACTTTGACTTGCGAACTCTAGCAGAGGCAAATGATCTCTCCTTTCCCACAGAGCCACTGTCCAAAGAACGCGCACAAAAACTTGAAGCAATGTCGCGGGTAATGCAGGACAAAGTCACAGCTGAAGCACTAAAGAACGGCATCAAGAAGTGGTCCTCCATGGACAACATCAGCCAAGGCGGCATCCGACGGATTGTAGCTATTCTCTCGTGATTTTACATCATCTACTACTACATAGATGGCCATGGCAGAACCGAAGACGCCTTCGCAACACGGAGTCATTCTTTCGATCTAGATCATAAAAGAGAAAAGAAAAACAAAATTCAAATTTGTTTTTTGTTTTTTAGCGAACTTCTTTTCGGAGTTCTCTCCACAGCACTTAGTGTAGGCGAAACAATTTAAAATTAAAAATAAAAAAAGGCAAACCACAAAAACACAACAACAAGCGGTTGTCGAATTCTTAGAGATTATCCTAGCAGTCGTAGATGTGTAGAAAATTTCAGTAAAATGAATTTCAAAAAAGGCGTTGTCTAAATTCAAGGATTCTACAAAACGAATTTAATTTGTACCATTATACAATATTATTATATTACTTTTTATTTATTTAACTATTCTTTGTACATACACTAAACAAAATACTGAAACAAACGATTACACATGAGGAGGAGACTTTTTTCATGTCCTTCCCTCACCACAAAAAAAAAAAAATTGATTTACTTGCGACTGTGACTTCTGCTGCGGCTTCGACTGTTACGACTGGGGCTGCGTGATCGGGGGAACGCCGATAGGACTTAGTCACATATCTATCATCCCGTCTGTGATCGTTGTAACTATAATCTCGACGTCCACCACGGTCTCTGGAATAGCCTCGTCGGTCACGGAAGTCCCTCCTGCGGTAACCACCGCCACGGCGTTCTCGACCAAAGTCCATGTCAGAACGCATCTTGCGTTCATCTTCGCGCCTCTTCTCGTCTTCCTCCCGTTCCTTTTGTCGTTTCAGATGCATTTCCTCTACTGCACTGCGGAGTCTTGAGTACACCAAATGCTGTTTACCCATGAGATGGTCTTCGATACGTTGCTGTGCATCTCCCAACAATAAGGAAAGCTCCACAAACTTCACAAACCTCCATTTGTTTCTCTGGGATGCCATTCAAATCCAACATCCACGCTGGTAGTTTCTTTTCTGGTGGCGGAGGAGGAGCTGTTGTTGTGACAACACTAACTCCATCAGGTCCAGTCTCACCCGATGCCGCAGACGAACTCGTAGCGCTCTGATCGTGCTGCGATATCAACGCATCTTTTTCATCCTTCAACTGTTCACAAAGTGTCATTAAATCTTGCGCCTGATCAACATCCCCTCTATGGCCAGCTTCCTCTGCCTCACTCAGTAATTTCTTAATACGAGCATTTAAATTATTCAATTGCTCATGATAGTTGGATATGTACACCGGAGCTCCAAGAATGCCGTTCTCAGCTTTATTCATCAACAACAGTCGTTGTTTGCCTTTTTGAATCTTTCGGTCAACCTCGTTCAACATATTATTACAGAAACGTAAGAAATCATCTTCGAATTGTCTCTTTCGGGCACCTGGGCGAGCACTTTCGTACATTTTCTTCGCTTCCTCATCGTGCAGTCGCGGACAAGGTCCCAGATCCGCTCGTGTTGTTCACAAACAATTCGTGTGGGCAAAACTTAACGAGGAAATACTGGCAGAAATCCGGATCATCCAAGTTGACCTTTTTGCCTTTTTCCGATGGTCCTAGGTTGCGATTGCGACCCATGAGCTCATCGAGCATTTGCCTCGCTGCGTCAACCATTTTAGTTCTCGCTCGCCTTTTGAAGTCGAATTAAGTGGTTATATTTATAATAGGCAAACACTTAATATATCATTTATCGGTGTATTTTTATGAGAAATCGATGACCTTTTGAAGAAAATTTGTGAAGAATTCTCGGGTTAATATGCAAAACACAACGATTTTCGGCTGTGCGAAAACAATGGCCGACTAATGTTTATTTTTTGTGATGCCCGATATGTGGGTGGGCGTGGTGTTTTGTTTTGTGTTTAGAAAAATAAGAATACTTTAGTTTTCTTTCAACTTTGTGAAATTGTAATTATTATATTTGGAATAAAAGAAACGCACCGTTTTGTGTTGAGATTTCAAACGTTATAAAAATTCGGTTTTTATTTTCTGTATTTTTTTACTGTATTGTGTATAATCTGTATTTCAGCTAAGTTACATGTTGCTAAACATTTTACATTTCATTTGACATTTGTTTGAGTTATGTTTGTGCAAACAAAAAAGTGAAAGCTGCTACGAGTATAATTACATTATTGATAGTAAAAACAAGATCGTCATAAATCTAGTATTTATTTAGCATTTAAATATGATAGATCTTTCCATCAACATTCTCCCCCCACGGTGAACAAAGTTCTCAGTGTGTTACTTTACTACAAGTTGCTCTCTCTCTTTGGTCATCTTACACCTCGTGAACGCACCCTTGTTTGGCTGTAATTCTTTTCCCTTTTTATTCGGCTTATGCAAAGAGAAAGCGATTAGTAAATTTGACAAGGAAGAAACATAAATTGACAAAAACGAGAGCACAAGACAGACAATAAGATGAAGTTTTGATTGCCCTATCTTCTTCTCTTTCGCGCCTGCATTATTGGTCTGTAGTTTTCTTTGACTTCTACTCCTATTTCCGTCATCGATTCATTGTGTTGAATGGCTGACCGCGAGTGGAGATCGGTAAAGTAGAGTGTTTTTTATCCTTCAGATGGTGGTGTCATTGTTTTATTGACCGAGCAACGATGAGGAAATAATTATTCAGATAAGTGTTATGTTTTTTTATTTTACTAGCAATGTGATCATGATAATTAAATAAACAATTTATTTATTGTTTTTGAATCGTGTATGCTATGTATTATCGATATGTTTTGTGTGTGCATTTGAGTAACTGTATTGAGTGGTTGTATTGTGTTGCGTTGGTTGATCGAATGTAGATTCTGTGTGGATTGTATGTTTTTTAGTGGAGTAGTTTATGTTATGATTTTGGTTTGACAATTTGGTGGGTTTATTTGCGTGTGATTTATTAAACTATATATTAATTTTATGGGTTGATTTAAGTGGACTGTATATTGTTCGATCATTGGTATTATTTTGTTGAGCATTGTTTGTGTTGAGTGTTATTTGTTTTAAGTACCATTTTTGTATTGAGTATTCCTCTTTTGTTTTCCTTTCCTGTGCTTCATGTTGCCAATGTATCCCTGGCTACTTCGTTGGATTAGTTGTATCATTTTATGGGTAATATTATTATTATTATTAGAATCAATGCTCGTTTTATTAAATCCTTTTTGTGTGTTGTGTTAAATAATTTGGATCCTGTGTTGACTTAGTTTTAAAGTTGCTTGTTATATGAGTATGTTGTTGTGGAAGCGATTGCCTCCCCGAGCTCCTGCGGTACGAGTGGTACGAGTACTGTAGGGAAGGGGCCGTTTGGCATCACAATCGTCTTTCGGTTTATGCTATGATTTATTATATTGATGGCCACTGCGCTATTAAAATTTGAAATGGTGATGTTTTGATGTCATGCAATATTACATTTTGTGATTTTCATGTTGTGGTCTTGTCGTCAATGTTGTGTTTTGTTCGACGTACTGTCGGCTTGCATATTATGTGGTTCTGAGTCCTCCATTCTGTTGGACGGTAGTAGACAAATTTTTTAATCGGCCTTTTGAGTTCGGTCATTGATGTTTTTAGGGTGACGACTCTCACCAAATTATCCGGTCCTGGGTGTAATTTTAGCACTCGAGCTAAGGACCATTTCAGCGACGCAAGTCGTTCATCTTTGATCAACACCAAATCGCCTTCCATGATTTTATGTTTTATTGCCTTCATCCACTTTGGCCGTTGCTGCAATCGGGAAAGATATTCGCTGCTCCAGCGTTTCCAAAATGTCTGCATAAGAGTTTGCACTCTCTTCCATCGATCGAAATGCGAGATCTTTTCAAGCTGGTGTTGCGGTTCAGGTGGTAATAAGAGTGGTTCTCCGACAAGAAAATGCGCCGGAGTAAGTAGCTGAATGTCGTTGATATCGTCGGTTTGTGGGCACAGTGGTCTCGAGTTCAAACACGCTTCCACTTGAGTTAGAAGGGTATAGAGCTCCTCGAAGGTGAGCATCTGATTACCCGCCACACGTTTGAGGTGAAACTTCACTGACTTCACCCCCGCTTCCCATAATCCTCCAAAATGAGGGGAAGCCGGGGGAATGAAACTCCACGTCGTTCCTTCGTTGGCCAGTTTTTCTGCCACGCCTTTCCAACTGAACTGCGCCTCTTGTAGTAATTTTCGCAGTTCGCCGTCGCCTCCAATAAAATTCCGTCCGCAATCGCTATGTAATTCTCGACATAGTCCCCGTCGAGCAACGAATAGTCGAAACGCACATAAGAAGGCTTGCGTTGTCATGTCACTGACGACTTCAATATGTATGGCCTTCGTAGCCATACAGACAAAAATGGCCAAATATCTCTTTAGCGTTTTGGCGTTGCGTCCTCTCCAAGTCTTTATCTCTATGGGTCCTGCATAGTCTACCCCTGAATGTTGAAACGGTCTTGATATCGTGGTTCTTACTGCCGGAAGGTTGCCCATTAATTGTGTTGGGTGTTTTGCCCTGAACCTAAAACAAATTACGCAGTCGTGCACTACTTTCTTCACTGCCTTTTTTAGGTTAAGTACCCAGTAGTGTTGTCGTATATATGCGACCGTCTTTTGGCTGGCACCGTGAAGTGTTTTTTCGTGTGCTTCCTGTATGAGCAGTTTTGTGAATTTGTGGTTCGACCGTAGCAGCATTGGGTGTTTTCTGTTGTAGGACAGTGCAGCATTACCTAACCTTCCCCCTACTCGAAGAATGCCCTCTTCGCCAAAATGTTTTGTGTTCAGAAAAATAAGAATACTTTAGTTTTCTTTCAACTTTGTGAAATTGTAATTACTATATTTGGAATAAAAGAAACGCACCGTTTTGTGTTGAGATTTCAAACGTTATAAAAATTCGGTTTTTATTTTCTGTATTTTTTTTTGCTGTATTGTGTATAATCTGTATTTCAGCTAAGTTACATGTTGCTAAACATTTTACATTTCATTTGACATTTGTTTGAGTTATGTTTGTGCAAACAAAAAAGTGAAAGCTGCAATAATTACAATATTGATAGTAAAAACAAGATCGTCATAAATCTAGTATTTATTTAGCATTTAAATATAATAGATCTTTCCTTCAACACAGCATTTCTGCACAACCGAAACGTTTCCAGCGGCGGTGAGAGGCGTCTCTTAATTTGATGGCGTTGAGGATATCACTTGAAAGCCAAGGACAGGTTTGTGATTTTATCACACGAGTCTTAAAAGGAACATGCTTATTAAATAGGTAGGCAGTCGCGGTAGTCAAAAAATCAGTTTGTTTATTTACGTCAGATGTTAGATAAATACTACTCCAGTCAATTGACGAACAATCAAGAGAAAGACTTTCATAGTTAATATTGCGGAAATCACGATAATGAATGGACTGGGACGAGCTTATATCCACATGTAAGTCAAAGGTAGCAACTACAAGATCATGATATGAAAATACGGGAACAGATAATTGACTAAAACATTTAACGAGGCTGTTATGACTAGTGAGAAATACATCTAACAAAGATGGTACACAATTAGGTTTAAAATGAGTTGGCCTAGAAGAGTTAACAAAAGAGAGGCCAAGACAATTCATCGAGGTTATAAGAATACCAGAAGAAGAATGAAGAAGGTTAATATTTAAATCACCACAAAGAATGAATTTTGGTGCTACATGACAAATTTCTTCAACAATTGGGGAGATAATGCGCGAACTCGCAATGTGTGGTGGCATATAAAAAGTTCCAGGTACGCATTTATTTTCGCCATTAAGGATATTAATAGAATAAAGAGTCCGCCATCTAAGGTTTTTTTTTTTCAACTAGTGCTTATTTCGTGAATGGTAACACTTAGCCCATGTCTGGTTTGACAGATAATTAGTTTTATCTGTTTTGGTTTCAACAGAACGGCGCTACGTGCCACACAACCGAAGCTACACTCGATGTTTTGCGCCATGTTTTTGGAGATCGCATTATCAGCCGCAGAGCTGATGTCGTTTGGCCACCTCGGAGCTGCGATTTGACACCGTTGGACTATTATTTGTGGGGTGCCGTAAAAGATAAGTTTTGCGCCGACAAGCCAGAGTCAATTGACGCTTTAAAGGACAATATTCGTGAAGCCATTGGTGAAATACGGCTGCACACAATCGATAATGTGCTTAAAAATTGGACCGATCGTGTAGGCTACTGCATGGCCAGCCGAGGCAGCCTTAACCGGAAGGATAAAACTAATTATCTGTCACATCAGACATGAGCTAAGTGTTCCCATCACGAAATAAGCACTAGTTGAAAAAAGAAAACGTTAGATGGCGGACCCTTTAGTAGTCAAAAGACAGGATACCATCAGAACACTTAACACAATTCGACTTAATATATTTTCGAACGTATATTGCAACGCCTCCTCCAGTAGTGTGAGTTCGATCAGCTCGGTAAGGCTTTTTAAACCCAGTGACGCAGTGATGTAGTTGGTAGTTGCTTCTTGTAAGGCTTTCATTAATAAAAAACTTTTCGGCGAATTCAGGCCAACGTCACGGATTTGTAGTGCAGCTTTTCTATTTTTGCAAAAGCTCGCAATCGCTCGCATTAAATTATGTTTTCCCTGTTTGTCAGCAAATTTTAGTATGATGCTGGTATCGGCAGGGGAATGGTCTTTGTGGGATTTTGATTTAGCGCAAAAGATTTTTTGTAGGCGAGGGGGCTGAATATCAACCGTAGTGCATACTTTGCTGTAAAACGTCTCCAAATTTTCCCCAGAAGACTCAGGCATACCAAAGACAACAGTATCACAGCTAATCTTCTCTCGCTCAAACTTGTCAACAACAAGTTAAAGTCGCTTAATATCTTGACACGTTTTTTGTAGCTGTAATACAAGAAGCGCTTTGTTTTCACTAACCTGTGCAGTAAGACGATCTTCTACGGCAGAAAGTTTAGCGTCCAGCGAAAGAGAGAAAGTCTCCATCCATTTCTCCAATTTTTCTTCAATGCGGCAGTTTATCAGCAATGCCTGCTGAATCATGTGCCCCAACATCTCTCGGGGAACTTACATTGCCTTGTTGTTGTACACGACGCATATTAGCAGGCATAGTAGAATATACGGGTAAATATAAATTCACAACTCACAAGAAAAACTTTAAATTAAGCCGATAAAAACAATAATAATACGGATGAAATAATAATCTATCAATAATTGTCTTAGTAAGAGCTGAGAGATGTGCGAGTTTCATGCACTCAAACTGCGTTTATAATTTATCAATAAAGGATTTAATCGGACGACGGAAATTAACGTCTAGCAACTGCGCATACTCGACACAAGCCTTGTCCAAGAGCTCGTAGAATCTATCTTTGGTGTCGTCGCCTTTCTCTTCTGTCGGCGCATAAAAGGGTAATGTTGGCAATCGCACGCTAACATGCCGGAAACTCAAGACTTCTTGCCTAAATCTGCCTCCAACAACAAATCCGCATTCAAATGGGCGCTGCGCTTGCCGTCGATAACAATGTATGTATGTATTGTATTCATTTTATTTAGTTCCAAAGCTTAAAGCTAATTAACAAAAATTGTTTAATAAATACGGAATTAAATAATAGTAATTCATTCTAGTTAGTGTGGAATGACTCTTGAATTCATAATTAAAATGAAGAAATTAAGATCACTGCAGTAAGTGTCTCAGTTTTTCATCCTCTTTTTGTAGGACCCATCCCATCGCATTTTTTGGATGGCGGTAAAATCAGCTTTGCAGCAGTCCAGGGTCTACGATAGTTATTCGGCTGCACGTGACATATTGAGGGGCCTAGCTTCCACGTACAGACCAGTACATCGGTCCGTACCTGAGGCTTGTTGTTGCTTCGTAACTATAAGTTTTTTCCATGGCCCGGCAGTTACCCCGACGGCAAAACCCCCAACCTGGATTGCCAGTTCCAGTATAGAGACCCCTAGGACGAGGTCTCGGTTAAATCGAAGCCAGTAACCCGCCCGGGGATGAGGGCGCTTCCGTTGGTCCATTAAGTGCTCACCCGCCACCATTTATTTTCCAAGACCCTGCCTTGTTCTCGGAAATTCTCACCGACTTGGTAAGTTGGCAAGTTGAGTTCGGATAGATATCGACCAGTACCGTATGGTTTGACCTTGACCGCCTCAAACTTCTTATCCTGAATACTCTCGAAAAACGCAGAGACGTAGCTGACATTCTCTTCATTCATCGACTGCTCTTCTGTTTCTGTCAACACTAACCCTCGTAATTTACGCTGTCCTCGTCTCTTCTATATTCCAACTCATCATACGTCTTATGGTTCCAACCAACCAATCTTCGGCAAGCTCTGTAAGGTCAACTAAAACCTTCGCATTTTTTCATTTTAACCTGAGCACTTCTCGTCTCAAACTTAGTCTCCTCCACCATTCCCTTATTTTCTAACCCTTTGCCAGCTTTTAAATCCTAGTTTGTAAGTTAGTTTAAGCCTGTATTAAGCCTAAGAAATGGGGACGTTAGACCCACCGAATTCAAATTCCAAAATTTACCACTTGGAGGTAAAGTAAGCACAATTGAGGTGTAGAAATAGTAACAACAGTTTGCATCGCCAAGTTGACACCTCTCAGTCCCAACTCTATTTCTACAGCAACCAACCATCTTCCCGGATTCTTACTGTTAATTCTGAAATTATACTTTTATATTACAAAATTAAATCACACACACTTTCTTCAAAAGTTAACAATCGAGTGTCTGTTTTATTTTTCTTGACCTTAACATATTACTTTACATTTTTGACATTTGTACACTTTATAACAGTTGGGGAAATTACGTGGAGAGTTGGAGACTTTTCCGAGTATGTAGATGGGCTCCCCCCCCGGCATAAAAATGATCAATTTAATGAATTTTACGTTAATAACAATACAAATTTATCACAATATAAAAATAATTTCAAACGTTTGAGAGCCAGTGATAAAAAAGTTTGATCTCCACTGATGTACCCATGATCGCAAAGTTGGTACTTTTGCTTTGTGTGCGGCCATTTGCATTAATTATCGACTGTTTGTTGTCATTGAATGATGAGCGGTTTGTTTCGTTTTCTTTGTTGTTTGTTGTTTTGTGAAAAAATAAATAAATAAAAAGTGTATAGAGATGCCCAGTGGTGAACCAAATGAGTACCTGGTGAGTAGACTTAAATTCTATTAATATTGTTTTATTATTGTGATAACCACTTAAATGTGAGCAGCGACATCTAGAATCACAGAGCAGACAATGTCGATACTGGAATAACAAAGTCCCGACTGGAGAGTGGAATCGAATTTTCTAGCAAATTGGAAATTGTATGGGACGCTGGATGGCGAGGATTGTTCTCGAAGTATGTCATTCGAGTATAAATACCAGCATCCCCAAGGTATGCAAAATTAGTTCTAAAGTGAAATCTGAAGTGTTAATTAGGAGAAGTGATTAAGTGGTTTAAGTAAAAGATAAGAAAAGTATAAGTGGTTGAGAAATTGGATTGTACTGAGAGAAACAATTAAATAGTGAATTGTAACTGTACTTAATAAAGGGATTTGTATTGAAAAGAATAAGTTCTATCATTTGTACCCACACAAACATTTTACATTGGTGTCAGAAGTGGGATAGGACTTATTGTGTGTAAAAAAAAAAAAAAAAAAAAAAAACTGTGTTTTCTGACTATTTGAAAAAGCTAGAATGGGTCGAAAACTATTGCAGTTGACCCTCGTCCAACTCAAATCCGAGTTGAACAAGAGAAGCCTCAGCGCCAGTGGAGGAAAAAGTGACCTGGTGCTCCGACTTCAGGAGGCTTTGAACAACGAGGGACATGATCCTGATGCATATTCCTTTGATGTTGACGAGGATGAACAGACAAGTACCGGTAATGACATGACTGCAATGATGCAACTCCTCTTATTAAAAATGGACGAACAAAACAAAAAAATGGACGGACAAAAGAAAAATCTGGAAGAACAAAAGAATAGCCTCGAACAAAAAATGGACGAACAAAAGAAAAATCTGGCAGAACAAAAGAATAGCCTCGAACAAAAGCTGGATGAACAAAAGAAAAATCTGGAAGAACAAAAGAATAGCCTCGAACAAAAGCTGGATGAACAAAAGAAAAATCTAGACGAGCAGAAGAGCAGCATTGAACAAAAATTCAACGAACAAACCAACAATCTGCACGGTCTTCAACATAAAATGGATGAACAAAAGAATAATCTGGAAGAACAAAAGAACATTCTCCAGCAAAAATTCGAAGAAATCGATGAAAAATTTGAAAGAATAGAGAAGAACGTTGATGACAAATTTGATAGAATAGAGAAGAATGTTGGCGAAAAATTCGAGGAAATGGACAGCAAAGTTCAGCAACTGGCAAAAGAGCTCGACACAGTGCGAAAACAGAAACTGCGAGAATGTTCTTTAAGCGGTCCAAGGAGAAAAGATTTGAAGCCTCCCTCATTCGATGGCCAGACCTCATGGTCTACTTATAAGAAGCAGTTTGAAATGGCTGCCTGTGCAAACGACTGGGACAATGAGGGAAAGTGCTTTGCCCTAACAATGGCTTTGCACGGTCCTGCAGCAGAATTGTTGCAAACAGTAGACATCGAAAAGCATAAAGATTATGTGACTTTGGTACAGGCTATCGAGAAACGGTTTGGGGACAGCCACATGCAGGAAGTTTACAAGGTTCAATTGCAAGGCCGTATGCAGCAACGAGGAGAAACACTGCAGCAGCTCCAAGCAGACGTGAGTAGACTGGCACATTTGTCATATCCCACCGCAGGCCAGGAAATAATCGACGAAATGGCAAAGGACGCATTTATCAGGGGAATTGCAGATTCGAAGCTAGAGTCAGCAGTAAGGATGGCAGGGAAAAGAACCCTTGCTGAAGCACTTGCCTTCGCTCTGGCGATGGAAGCAGCCAATCTTCCAGGGGAACACATTTCGTCAGGGAAGTAGCATCTGTCGAATGCTCCTGCACAAGAATTAGTGCCGAGGAACGAGATACTCGACGGGATAGACGAATAATGCGCTGCTGGAATTGCAATAAAATAGGACACCTTCAAAGGCAGTGTAAAGAACCGGTGCGACGAAAAGACTGCCTTCACTGTGGTGACAAGCAAATAGAGGAAGAAACCCGCAGAAACAGCTATCAGGAAGCCGGTCAGCCTTTCCGAAGCCATCAGTCGGGAAATGCTTAAGCACTAACTTCGCGGGGCAGAAGTTGGTAGCAGGAGTCGACGGCCCAAGCACCATCATCCATGTCTCGCTGGCAAAACGATGCAACGAAATCCTTCTAGTAGAAGTAGTAAGTGGAAAAGAAAAATGGATAGCAACAATAGACACCGGTGCCACGGCCTCAATCATCAGGAGGAATCTTGTGCAGAAGTCTTGGCTGCATAACACTGGTAGTTGCGGCTTGCGAACAGCTACAGGAGCAACGATTAAGGTATATGGTGAAGTCCGCATAAAAATCCAACTGGCCGTCATAACATTCACTCACACGTTTCTGGTAGCTGACATATGTGACGAGTGCATCATTGGTACAGACTTCATGAGAGAACATGGACTTGTAGTCGACTTGGGGGCATAAACCCTGAAATACGGAAACATGGAGATACCAATGATATACGGAAACGCCAATACCTCAGTCTCAAATGTCGTCATCTGCAGCAATCAGAGTCTAGAGCCTTCGTCGGAAGCAATTTTGGGGGCAAAAGTGGAAGGTGGTCCTGGTAGCCACCGATTCTATTTGATGGAGCCAGAAAAGAAAAGAGACTTCATGGTGGGAAAGACCTTAGTGGAGCCAAAGAACAACATGGTCCCTGTAAGGATTCTAAATCCAAAGACATTCAGTGTAAAGGTGAAAAAGGGGGAGATAGTGGGAAAAAGCGTACCTGTTGAGGCTATATCGATCACAACGGAAAAAAAGGGTGCAAAACCGGTCACAACAGTTCAGAGCATAAAAATCAAGAACAAAATTCTCAGCCTCTGTAATCTGGACGAAGATCAGCGAATCCTGGCAGAAAAACTAATCGGTGAGTACGCTGATATATTTGTTACACAAGACGGAGAATATGGACGTACGCATATTGTTCAACACCACATTGACACCGGAGACGCTCGACCAATCCGTCAACCTGCAAGGCGTCTTCCATTGGCAAAGCAAACAGAAGTTGCCGAAATGATGTCGAAGATGAAAGCTGAGGGAGTGATTGAAGAATCGCAAAGTCCGTGGGCATCTCCAGTGGTCCTCGTGAAGAAGAAAGATGGCAGCACGAGATTTTGTGTAGACTACCGACGTCTCAATGATGTCACTAAAAAGGACAGCTACCCACTTCCGAGAATCGATGACACTTTGGATATGCTTTCTGGAGCGAAATGGTTTTCAACGCTTGACTTGAAGAGCGGTTACTGGCAGGTAGAGATAAATCGTGCGGATCGTGAGAAAACTGCCTTCACTACAGGAAGCGGTCTTTGGCAGTTTGCAGTGATGCCGTTTGGACTGTGCAACGCTCCGGCCACCTTCGAGCGACTAATGGAACGAACATTGCAAGGACTCACCTGGAAAACCTGCCTAGTATATTTGGACGACGTTATCGTCATAGGTAAGACGTACAAGGAGCACCGCGAAAATCTAAAAGAAGTGTTTGAGAGGCTACGAAGTGCTCATTTAAAGCTCAACCCAGAAAAGTGTGCCTTGTTTCGTTCGGAAGTAAAATATCTGGGTCACATTATATCAGCGGAAGGAGTAAGAACGGATCCTGACAAAATCGAAACCGTGAAAAGTTGGCCTTCTCCAAAAGATAAACATCAACTGAGAAGCTTATTGGGCCTAGCCACGTATTACAGAAGGTTCGTAAAGGATTTTGCTGGCATTGCAAAGAGCCTGCATCAACTTATAGAAAAAGGCCGAAAGTTCAAGTGGTCTGGAGAATGCGAAAAAACATTTCAAGAACTGAAGCGACAGCTGTGCAATGCCCCCATCTTGGGTTACCCCACGCCCGGAAAAATGTTCATCGTGGACGCAGACGCTAGCAATGTTGGGGTCGGAGCTGTGATCTCCCAAGTTCATGACGGTCAAGAGAAAGTGGTAGCATATTACAGCAAAGTACTCTCCAGACCTGAACGGGACTACTGTGTAACCCGGCGCGAGCTTCTGGCTTTAATTCTGGCTACGAAGCATTTCCATAAGTACCTATATGGACAAAAGTTCATTCTCCGGACAGACCACGCAGCTCTGAAATGGCTACTCCAATTGAAGAACCCTGAAGGCCAAGTTGCAAGATGGATCGAGCAGTTGCAGGGCTACGACTTTGAAGTGCAACACCGCAAGGGAACACTCCACTCAAATGCTGATGCTCTCTCTCGTCGACCGTGCGGAGTAAAATGCAAACACTGCAATCGTAAAGAAGCAAAAGAACAGGCAACTATCCAAATGATCAGGATTGAGCCAATAGAGGGTTGGAGTATAGACGAAATCCGTTCCTCCCAACAGGCAGACAATGACATCGAACCAATATTGGCCTGGAAAGAACACGAGGAAAGACCAAGTTGGCAGCAGATATCAGAGCGGAGCCAAACTCTGAAGGCATACTGGTCACAGTGGGACTCGCTTTGTGTGCAGGATGGTTTGCTGAAGGGAAAATGGAAAAGTGCAGATGGGACAACATCTCGTATGCAGCTAATCGTGCGACAGTCTAGAGTCAGGAAAGTACTCGACGAAATACATGACGGAATCTCAGGAGCCTATTTGGGAATAAACAAGACATTGGAAAAGGTAAGGGAACGTTTCTATTGGCTAAGGGCTAAATAAGTTGTCGGGAATTGGTGCAACAAGTGCATAAGGTGTGCGGTCACCAAGGGTCCAAATGTAAAGCCACATGGACAAATGCAACAATACAATGTCGGAGCACCATTCGAGCGAATAGCCATCGACATCGCTGGGCGTTACCTTCAATGGTAACCGATATACCCTGGTGGTCATGGACTACATCAGTAAGTGGCCGGAAGTGTGTGCCATCCCAAATCAAGAGGCTAAGATCATACCCGAACAGATAGTCAACAACTGGGTGAGCAGATGTGGGGTCCCAATGGAGCTACACTCGGATCAAGGGCGAAACTTTGAATCAAAGGTCTTCCAGGAAGTGTGCCAATATTTGGGAATAAGGAAAACAAGGACAACGCCACTACACCCTCAATCTGATGGAATGGTCGAGCGATTCAATCGGACCTTGAATGAGCATCTATCTAAGGTTGTCAGCAACTGCCAGCGGGATTGGGATCGACACATACCCCTCTTCCTAATGGCCCACCGAAACGCGGTCCATAGCTCAACAGGGCACACACCATCCGAGATCTTATTTGGTCAAACAATTCGGTTGCCAAGTGAAGCAAAATTCGGATCCCCACCGACGAAGCCCAAAGAGGTGAACGAGTACGTGAATGACTTACGCAGCAGGATTCGTAAATTGCATGAAGACACCAGAGAAAAGATGAAGCTAGCAAGCAGCCGCATGAAAACTAGGTACGATATCAAGGCGAAATCTTCCGGTTTCAACGAAGGAGATCTCAGCATAAGAAAGGCAAATCACCAAAATTGCAACAGGACTGGGAAGGTCCATACAAGGTGATAACCCGCATTAATGACGTTGTCTACCGGATCCAGCGTGGGGATCGAGGAAAATTGAAAGTGGTCCATTTGGATAGAATGTCTCACTTCAACGGGATGCTGAATGATGAAGTTGTTCGGGACGAACAACTGTAGGGCGGGAGCAATGTGATAACCACTTAAATGTGAGCAGCGGCATCTAGATTCACAGAGCAGAAAATGTCGATACTGGAATAACAAACTCCCGACTGGAGAGTGGAATCGAATTTTCTACCAAATTGGAAATTGTATGGGACGCTGGATGGCGAGGATTGTTCTCGAAGTATGTCATTCGAGTATAAATACCAGCATCCCCAAGGTATGCAAAATTAGTTCTAAAGTGAAATCTGAAGTGTTAATTAGGAGAAGTGATTAAGTGGTTTAAGTAAAAGATAAGAAAAGTATAAGCGGTTGAGAAATTGGATTGTACTGAGAGAAACAATTAAATAGTGAATTCTAACTGTACTGAATAAAGGGATTTGTATTGAAAAGAATAAGTTCTATCATTTGTACCCACACAAACATTTTACATTATATTGAATAAATTCAAAAAGAAAATTTTTTTTTATTAATGCGAGAAAAAAAAGTGCATGTAGTTACGAAACGTACGCGTGTGAGTGAGTGTGTAAATTACGGATTCGCGGCGGCATGAATGATTTGTGTGACGTCATTATACGAAATGTGTGCGATGTCAACATAGACTGGAAATATGTTGCTTGAGCATATTGATAAGCAGTATGTTGATTAAAAGTACATATGTTGTTTAGCGTTATGTTGATAACCAATATGTAGGTCAGCAGCTGTTGTCAGCTGTAACCTTGTTGATAACTAAATTTTGTTTTGCCGTCGGCAAATTGAAATTATGCCTATATATTTATGATTAGCGGCAAATGGTAAAATTCATGTGTGATTCAAATGATCTGTAATTTATGGATGATAGTGTGTATGTTATATTATAATTTGTATGATATGATTTGAATTATTTGATTTTCATTTAAATTATTATGTCTTCTGAATGTGTTGTGGTAGAGGGCAAGGGGCATAATTTGGATATTGGTCGTTTGAATTCTGAGTGCAGTGTCTTCAATGTAACTACGTGAGTGAGTCCGTCTGGTCCTGGATGTTTGTCGACAACGCGCGCTAATATCCACTTAAGTGGTGGAAGGCGTTCATCCTTGACCAGTACTAAGTCTCCTATTTGAGGCTGTGGCTCGATTTTATCCCATTTAGGTCGGTGTTGTAGGCGCGATAGGTATTCGGAACTCCACTGCTCCATAATACTTGATATAGTCGTTGGATCCGTTGCCATCTATCCAAGCGATTCGTTTTTATGTCGCTGATATTCGGCTGTGGTGTACTTGTTAGTGGTTGTCCAACAAGAAAGTGCGCGGGTGTCAGTGCGATGAAGTCGTCAGGATCTGTTGTCATGGGCAGAGAGGTCGGGAATTCAGGCACGTTTCTATCTGACAGAGAAGCGTGGCGAGTTCTTCAAATGTAAAGACCTCTTGTCCAATGATGCGTTTGGGATGGTATTTGATGGACTTAACGCCTGCTTCCTATTATCCACCGAAGTGAGGGGATGCAGGTGGAATAAATTTCTATTATATGCCATCATTCGCTAATTTTTCTGCGATCGCCTTCCAATCTATCGCTGCATCTCGTAAGAGTTTCTGTAGCTCTTTGTTGGCTCCAACAAAATTGGTACCACAGTCGCTAAATATTTGTGAGCACAGGCCTCTTCGTGTTGTAAACCTCTTTAATGCTGCAATGAAGGCTTGGGTAGTCATATCGCTTACCAACTCGATATGTATCGCCTTCGTAGCCAAACATATGAAGACAGCAAAATACGCCTTGAATGTTTTGGAAAATCGGCCCTTCCACGCCTTTATATCGATGGGGCCAGCATAATCGACTCCCTTGTTTGTAAATGCAGGCGCAATGCGAACTCTTGCTGCTGGCAGATTACCCATTTTCTGTTGGAATGGTTTGGCTCTGAATCGATAACATATCGTGCAGGAATGAATGTACTTCTTAACACTACTTTTGAATTTTAAAATCCAGTATTTGTTGCGTAATTGAGATATGGTTTGCTGGATTGCTCCATGTATCGTTTTCACATGGCCGTCACATATCAAGAGTTTGGTTAGATGATGGTTACTGTGGAGAATAATTGGATGCTGCTGTCCGAATGTGAATTTTGCAATCTGCCTCCAACCCTTAGCAGGCCTTCAGAATCTATAAATGGGTTTAATGATTTCAATGTTTTCGGCGTTGCTCTGGTCTTAATTGCTGCGAATTCTTCAGAGAACATCTAGTGTTGATATGGATATGGATACATGGCTGTATCCAATTCTTTCGGAGAAAGTGTTGAAAGGTTTCTGAAAACATGTAATTTTTTCGAATTTGATATATATCTTAAACAATATGCTATTATTTTTAATATTTTTCCTAATTTAGAGACGGAATGAATAAGAGTTCTTAAGCGATTCTCCTGTGCTTGGGAACAATGTGTTCTAATGGATTTTTCTTCCTCATCCGTCGTGGGCTGTGTTGGTTGAAGTGGGCAGGTATAGTCCCATCCACTTCGGAGAAACTCTGGTCCATTCCACCAAAGCTTTTTTTTTTTATTTTATAATTTACGCGCGCCTAAGGGGTTAGATACCCTTTTACTGTTGCCAGGGCGCGGGCGGAAAGATAGAAGGAGGAGAAAGGAAAATTGTTTTTGTAGTGGTTTGAAACTCAGGTGTGTTTGGTTTCTATGTTTGCTCTCCAGGGGTGGGAGTCCGAATAGGATGGAGAGTTTTTCTTCACTCAGAGTGATTCGAGATATAATTCCCAGTATTTTTTTTCATTGCTTGAAACTCTTATAACAGCCAAATCTACGCGTCAGTGTTATGCCTTCACACGCAGAATTTTTTTGTCTGAGTTCCAATTACACAATGAAAAACTGATTGCCATGGGCAGGATTCGAACCTGGACCCTCCGAGTGAGAAGCGTTTGCTACTACCACTACATCACGGCCACCCGTAAAAGCTTATTTGTTTCCAGTGCTGATGGCATCAAACCCCGCGAAGCGAGATCAGCTGGATTGAATTGGGTTGGAATGTGTTTCTAAATACTACGGTGAGTCAACCTTTGAATCTCCGCAACACGGTTGCTAACAAAAGTTGTCCATTTTGATGGGGGTGCAGAAATCCAGGCTAATGTGATCGTCGAGTCCGTCCATGCTGCTCGTTTAACGTTATTGAGGCTGAGTGCCTTATATGTATAGTCGATCAGTTTAGCTAAAAGGACTGCTCCACATAACTCGAGTCGCGGCAAAGATATTTTTTTCAAAGGGGCTACTTTGGTTTTAGAAATCAATAGGTGCATATGAGTCTTGCCTTGGCCATCTAACATCTGTAAGTATACAACCGCTCCGTATGCTCTTTGAGATGCGTCGCTAAAGCCATGTATTTCCAGATCCTTTTGCGTGTTGTGTGTGCATATCCACAGTGGAATTTTGATGCGTTCGATGAGGGGAAGCTCATGGCGAAAGATGTCCCAAGCCTTCTTGTACTCCGGTGGTATTTGACTATCCCAGTTGATGCCAAGCTTCCATAACTGCTGCACCATAATCTTCGCTTTGACGATGCAGGGGGCGATCCAACCTAAGGGATCGAAAAGTTTAGCAGTTGTCGATAAAACTGTTCTTTTTGTGATTGTCGAATCGTCGAGCTGAACATTTTGAAATGAAAACGAATCCTTTAAGGAGTACCATTTCATACCTAAGGCCTTGATATGTTCGGATGACCCTAAAGGCAAATCGAAATCAACTTCCCGTTGGTTTTATGGTATTCGATTTAGAACCTGCTCCGAGTTGCTTATCCATTTTCGTAAGTGAAAACCTGCTGACAATAAACGATTTCTTACCTCATCTCTTTTCAGTAAAGCTGCCTCAGCCGAATCTGCTCCCGATATTAGGTCATCGACGTACATGTCGTCTCGAATCATGTTGGAACCTAGGGGATACTTGTGATGTTCATCTTCAGCTAACTTGTTTAAAGTCCTTATGACAAGACTTCAAGACTTCGTCCGAGAAAACATCGACTTCCTCCATGTGATCGAGCAGTGAGTACTCTTTGACGCATTTTGCATATTCGGCTTGTAGTTTAGGGTTGTGTTGAAATCGTCTCTCCAGTTGCAAAAACCTGCGCAAGGCGCCTCCTTTCGAGGATCCAAGCCCAGGGCAACTACTTTCCTTAAACGGGAGTGCTACTTCGTAGCGTACGTCTCGCATGCGTTTGGTTTTTCTGCTGAACTGTTGTTCGCAAGCTTCATCTTCGTCTGTTTGGGGTGTACGAAATGGAGTTTCTTCGATTTCCCAGAATCGTTTCAGCTGATTGTCGAGGTCGAGTTTCGAAACAAAGCTCCTAACACTTCCTGTTGTATTTGAAGGGACTCTACCTAGTAAGATCCAGCCGAGCTCGGTCTTTTGAGCAATTGGTAACGTCGCACTGTCCCCTCGACGTATCTCCGGCATTACGAGATCAGCGAATACATCGCTGCCTAAAAGTAAATCGACTCTTGATGGTTTGTAGAACTCAGGATCTGCCAAGAGTAAGTCTTTAATGTGGTCCCACTTGTTGAGTGGCAAGTTGTTAGCCGGAATAATACCTGTTAATGATTTAAGAACGAATGCACGAGCGTCTGTTTCAAATGGTGAGTATAGTGAACCGATTGTAATGTTTACATAATTGTGACACGTTCCATTTTTAATTTTACCTAGCCCTGATACTTCAACAAACGTGCGGTGGTATTTCGAATGGAGCAGCTGTGCAGCAGATTCGGTGATGAACGATGCCTCGGAACCAGGATCTATTAATGCTCGAAATTCGCAGGATCGTCCCGATGCTGTCCTAATATTAACGATTGCTGTGGCTAAAAGAACCTGTGTATTATGGTGAGTTGCATGGAAATTGTTAACTAATGCATTTGGTTTACTTTGGTTTTCCCCCCGAGTGAGCTGGTATGAAAAACTGGAGCATCAGTAGATATTTGAAAAGAATTTGTTAGGTTACTTGTAGATGGAGATGATTGTATGTGTCTGATATTATTGTTAGAGTGTGGGGTGGTTGATTTATATGGAGGGTGAGTAGACTGTATGCTATTGTGTGTGTGTTGATTAGAATAGTGAGGAGTGAAAGGTGTGTGTGTGTGATAGGGGTTCTGATTTGTATGTGGCAGATTAGTTAGTTGATTCGAATGCAGAATCGAGTGATGTGGTAGCTGACAAAAGTGACATCGTACTCTGGTAGGGCACTGATGCGTAGGGTGGCTGTAAGCTAAACAGTTAAGGCATACTCCTGCCTTGCCTACAATAACTATTCGCGTACCTACATCCATTTTTAGAAACTTACTGCACTTGCGTAGACTATGGGGACCCTTACTGCATATCTTGCACGCGAATGGTTCATTTTTCATATATTTAAGATGAAATGAATTTTTTTTATTTATTACTGAAGATCGTTTTGTTATTTTTTTGTCATAGGAAACGCTTCCCTGAGGTTCTTGTTGATCAACTACTTCTAGTGTCCTAAATCTAGATTCTAGGAACTCAGAGAACTCTTTGAACGAAGGTAAATCTTTCCTATTGCCTAATTTTTCCTCCCAGAGTTGCTGTGTGGATGCTGGAGCCTTCTGCAACATGCAGTAAATTAGGATTGAATCCCAATACTGAAATGGAAGGTCCAAATTCTGTAAGTAATGATGGTATTCAGTGGACACATCAAGGAGTTTCTTAAGTTCCGTTGAGTCTTCTTGTTGAAGAACTGACTGACCAAAAAAGAGCTTAAATTGGGTGTTAACTAATATTCGCTTATGGTCGTACCGCGATGTGAGGATTTCCCATGCCCTTTCGTAATTTCCGTTATCAATGTTGAGATGTTGAAGTAGCCTTTCTGCTTCGTCTGTCAAACTCGACTTCAGATAATGAATCTTCTCAATTTCTGATAAGGATTTGTTTTTATGAATCAAGGATACAAAAAGGTCATGGAATGTCCTCCAGTTTTGGTAATTCCCGGAAAAAACTGGAATGTTAATTTTCGGCAACCTGAGTTCTTGTTTTTCTGCTTGAGATATATTTTGCACAGAACTTACCCGTATTCCCGTTGTTGCGGTTAGTTTGTCCATTGCATCTAAAAGTTCATCTCTGTATTCCAGATAAATCTCTTTTATTTTTTCATAGATGGCTTCAAATTTTTCTACCTTGACGGTCTCTGTTGAAATGATTCCTTCAGCGTTTTATCCGGAACTTGCCTTGTAATTACTTTCAAGAATTGTGATCCGTCCTGATAAATAATTTTTTGTTCTCTGATGCTCCGACCGCTTACAAAAGTTGCTGTGATCTCTTGTGATCTGTGCAAGAATGTTCTTCTGCAGCTTCTCAAACGAACCCATGACGTGTAATAACTCGCAGACGTAAGAACAAAAAAAATTTTCAAAATTAAAAAAAATTTATTAATTGTAACTGTACTTACAGATACTCCCAGCGAGGCATAGAAGACTTAGGAGTCATATAAAAAAAGAAAACAAATCGCAAAATTCCGGTGAAGCGGTGTGCTGGTAATGGACCGTTGGCAAAGTGGTACAGGAGCGGTTAGCAGTTAAAAGCGGTATCCTTCAGGTGCACCGTTGGTGAAGCAGCAGTAGTTTTTGCTGAAGCGCAATCCTAACGGGGCCGTTGACACCGATGCTGCGGTAATGCTGGGCGTTGATGTTCAACGGTGGATGATTGCTTTATCCTTTGTTTTTTTTTGATGTTTTAATCAAATAGTTTTAAAAATTATTTAATTTTTAGAATATTGTCACTCAATTTGTTATTTGTGAAATATTTTAATTTCTATTAACCGTCGCGGGAAACCGTTTGGCACTTTATAATAAAAAAAACTCACTGTCTCTTATTTAATTGATTATATTAATTAATTTTAAAAGTCTAAAAAGCTCGAAGGACCAATATTAATTCTGAAATTATACTTTTTATATTACAAAATTAAATCACACACACTTTCTTCAAAAGTTAACAATCGAGTGTCTGTTTTATTTTTCTTGACCTTAACATATTACTTTACATTTTTGACATTTGTACACTTTATAACAGTTGGGGAAATTACGTAGAGAGTTGGAGACTTTTCCGAGTATGTAGATGGGCTCCAACACTTACCTATTTGCCATTAAACACAGCGTCGTACAACATGAATCTGTAACAGTTTGCCAATTATGGAGTTTCCTTGTTAATATAATATATCAAAATATAAAACCAGTACTCACTCTCTTTTAATCTTCTCTCTTTTGCTCGCGGTTTATAAAAACGTTTTAAGGGCATCAGTAACATATTGAATGTTTTATATGCGTACATAATAATAAAAATATATAAAAATAAAATACGTAAAGGCTTCAATTTACAAATGATTATTTGTCTATGTTAGATGTCAACATCTAACAAAATAAAAAATTAAAAACGTTTTTTAATGGTTTCAAAAGGTATTTAACTTCTAATAATTTATAACTATACCGCAGTCATACTTCCGAGTATAAATGCGAACTACTCCGAAAGTTATTCGGTGTTTTATGGTTTTTAGCCCATGAAAATTGACTTTTGCTTAAAACGTTTAAAATTTTTATACTTTTAGACTTCGAACGGCTAAAATTCTTGTTTCTGGTCTTAATGGTTTGGGAGCCGAAATGACAAAGAATTTAATTCTATCTGGGGGCATTCAGTAAAGTTACATGACGAGGCACAAGTTACGGAGGAAGATTACAGCTCCCAGTTTTTATTGATGAGCGGTTGGTTGGGAACAAATCGGGTTCTCGCTTCTATAGAACGCGCAAGAAAACTTAATTCCTTGGTAGAAATATCTGCTGACACTGAACCGTTAGAGAAAAAAATTACAACATTCTTTATACAATTTGATGCAGTCGTTATCATCGGGACAGAAGAAAAACAATTGATCCGAATCAATAACATATGCCGCAAAGATAATATCTATTTCTTTTGTGGTGATGTTTGGGGTATGTTTGGTTACTGTTGCGCAGATCTTCAACAACATTCGTTCATCGAGTAAGTTGAGTATCGAATATATTTACATGCATACACACACGAGTATATTTTACAATAATTATTTTTATTATAGGACGATAATAAGACATAATAATAAGGAAGAAAAAAAATCAACAAGAATATCTTCAACAGAAAAAGAACTAACATTTCCATCAATGGAGGAAATATTTAACTTTAACATCTTAACGGAAACACATTTAAAAGGACTAAAGCGTACTCGGCCTTCGTTTATCTTGCTGAATATTTTACAAAAATTCCGAAGAAATTACAATCGCGATCCATCTTATAAATTTTACCATGAAGATATACTACGATTGCAAAATATCTGTAGCGAATTTAACAATATAAATATCATACCTATGTCAGTGTTTTCCAACGTGTTTAGTCAAACCTCTGCATCATCAGCAGTTGTTGGAGGTGTTTTGACCCAGGAATTATTGAAAGTTATTTCAAAGAAAGGAGCTCCGCTATACAATACTTTTATTTTTGATCCCGAGTATTGCTTTGGATTTATCGAGAATATCGCCACATTTTTATCGAATGACAAAATAGTGCTTAATGCAAAAAAAAATTTAAAATAAAAACCTTGTTACAACCAAAAAAACATTTTATTTTTATATTTTATGTTCTGATTAACAAAGACACCTTAATTATAATTTTTAGTATTAAATGTTTCATCGGGTGTAAAAAGAAAAATTCACCGATATACAGTGTTGGCCAAAACTAAAGCAACTTTTACATAAACACAAGCCTATGCGGTAAAACTGATTAAGATTGATTAAGATGTATTATTAAGTTTTTCTTTGCAGCACAAGTAAATGTATTTAAAAACAAAAGAAAAGAATCAAAAATAATTTTTCATAAGTAGAAAAAATAAAAAAATAAAAATACTCTAACCATGTCGATTTCAAGCTGGCCAAAACTAATGCAATTTCGTAGTAATTTCATATTTAATAATAATCTTCGCGACTAAACCGCAATATTTTGTGGCGAAACCTTTGTTATATATTACTGCACTATACCTTTTTGGCACGCTCTCGATCAGATTGCAAATTATAGAGCGTGGGATGGTTTTCCAAGCCTCCTGGACTTAAATATAAAGCTCGTTCCTATTCCTGAATTTCTCCCAAATTATTCTCTGATCTACATACCCATAGATCATCTATCAATTTGAGATCAGGGGACTGGGCTGTCATTCCATAATATTGATTTTCTGATCTCGAAACCACTTTTGAACTATTTTTGAACCATTCTTCGGGTCTTTATCCTGCTGAAATATCCATTTCAGTGGAAATTCCTCCTCAGATTGTAGCAGCATAGTGTTTTCAAGTGTACTTTTGTAAATAAATTGGTCAATATTTCCATCCATTTTATGTATGAGACCAATTTAATGTCCAGGGAAACATCCCCAAACCATAAAGTTCCAATGTTCCATTCTTCAAGCTTCACAGTGCCCCTTAAGTATCGAGGATTCAATGCTTCATTGATTGGCTGGCGGCCACGGCGAAAGTCATCCGTTCCCTTTAAATTCAATTTGGATTCGTCGGAGTATAGTACTGTGTGGAAATAATTAATATGGTCATTTGCAAATTACAGTCTTGCACTTCTGTTTTTATAATAGCTGAAATATTGTAAATGGTTTCTTTACGATCCAGAATGATGAAAGACAAACATCAACAGCCCTCCGAAGAAATGTCCCGGCGCTAGCTTTTGTGCTAAACTCATTTTGTAATTCCCTAGATGACATAAAGGGATTACTCTATGATCACTTTGACGAAGTGTACAATTTTATTAAACGGCTTACGACCGATTTGGGGATTGAATACTTTTTGGATAATTCAGATTTTTAAATACCATTTCTATATTCGCCAATAGTTTTTTCTTTAATCTCATGGGAGTGGTTATTTCCGGTTATTTGAGGTAAAATTTAAGGAACACTTCTAAAGATCTTACTGCAGCAGACTGATATACCCAATTAAGTCAATTTCATAAACAAATCAGATATGAGTAGTTGTGGTCAAGATAACGGTTTTTCCATTTCTCCTGTAATAAAAAATTACGGAGCAAATTGAGTTGCTTTTGTTTTGGCCAGTTGAAAAGTAAAGTAAATTCAATTGGACGTTTGTATTTTTTGTAATATTGTGATAACCATTTAAATGTGAGCAGCGACATCTAAATTTACAGAGCAGAAGATGTCGATACTCGAAGAGCAGACGATTTCGATACTTGAATAACAAAGTCTCGACCATTGATGACTGGAGAGTGGAATCGAAGTTTCCAGCAAATTGGAAATTGTATGGGACGCTGGATAGCGAGGATTGATCTCGAAGTATGTCATTCGATTATAAATACAAGCATCCTCAAGGCATACAAGCATCAGTTGAATTTGAAGTGTTAATTAGCAGAAGTGATTAAGTGATTTAAGTAAAAGATAAGAAAAGTATAAGCGGTTTAGAAATTGGATTGTATTGAGAGAAACAATTGAATAGTTAATTGTAACTGTACAGAATAAAGCGATTTCTATTGAAAAGAATAAGTTCTATCATTTGTACCCACACAAACATTTTACATTGGTGTCAGAAGTGAGATAGGACTTATTGTGTGTGTAAAAAAAAACAAAATTGTGACTGATTGAAAAAGCTAGAATGGGTCGAAAACTATTACAGTTGACCCTCGTCGAACTCAAATCCGAGTTGAACAAGAGAAGCCTCAGGGCTAGTGGAGGAAAAAGTGACTTGGTGCTCCGACTTCAGGAGGCCTCGAACAACGAGGGACATGATCCTGATACACACTCCTTTGATGTTGACGAGGATGAACAGTTAGGTACCGGCAGTGACATGGCTGCGATGATGCAACTCCTGTTGTTAAAAATGGAAGAACAGAAGAAAAATCTAGACAAACAGAAGAACAGCCTCGAGTAAAAGCTGGATGAACAGAGGAACAGTCTCGACGAACAAAAGAAAAATCTGCAAGAACAGAAGAACAACCTGCAGGGCCTTCAACAGAAAATGGCCGAAGAAAAGAATAATCTGGATGAACAAAAGAACATTCTCAAGCAAAAGTTCGAAGAAATCGATGACAAATTTGTAAGAATAGAAAAGAATTTGGTCGAAAACTTCGAACAAATGGATAGCAAAGTTGAGCAACTGGCAAAAGAGCTCGACACAGTGCGAAAGCAGAAACTCCGAGAATGTTCTTTAAGCGGTCTAAGAAGAAAAGAGTTGAAGCCTCCCTCATTCGATGGCCAGATCTCATGGTCTACTTATAAGAAGCAGTTTGAAATGGCTGCCTGAGCAAACGGCTGGGATAATGAGGAAAAGTGCTTTGCCCTTACAATGGTCTAGCACGGTCCTGCAGCAGAATTGTTGCAAACAAATGAAATCGAACAAATATTGGCTTGGAAAGAACACGAGGAAAGACCAAACTGGCAGCAGATATCTGATCGGAGCCAAATTCTGAAGGCATACTGGGCACGGTGGGACTCGCTTTGTGTGCAAGATGGATTGCTGAAGAGAAAATGGGAAAGTGCAGATGGGACAACATCTCGTATGTAGCTAATAGTGCCACGGTCCAGAGTCAGCCAAGTACTCCATGAAATACATGACGGAATCTCAGGAGGCCATTTGCGAATAAAAAAGACGTTGGAAAAGGTAAGGGAACGTTTCTATTTACTAAGCGCTAAAAAAGATGTGGAGAATTGGTGCAAAAACTGCATAAGATGTGCGGCTACCAAGGGTCTAAAAGTAAAGCCACATGGACAAATGCAACAATACAATGTCGGAGCATCTTTCAAACGAATAGCCATCTACATCGCACGTAGTCGCTCACATATTTGGGCTCCGTAGGTGGAGATCCGAATTTTTCTTCACTTGGCAACCGAACTGTTTGGCCGAATAAGATCTTGGGTGGTGTGTGACCGGTTGAACTATGAACCGCGTTTCGGTAGGCCATTAAGAAGAGGGGTATATGTCGATCCCAATCCCGCTGGCAGTTGCTGACGTCCTTAGATAGATGCTCATTCAAGGTCCGATTAAACCGCTCGACTATTCCATCAGATTGAGGGTGTAGTGGCGTTGACCTTGTCTTTCTTATTTTCAAACATTGGCATATTTCCTGGAAGACTTTTGATTCAAAGTTTCGCCTTTGATCAGAGTGTAGCTGCATTGGGACCCTAAATCTGCTCACACAGTTGTTGACTATCTGTTGGGCTACGGTCTTAGCCACTTGATTTGGGATGGCCAACACTTTCGGCCACATACTGAAGTAATCCATGACCACCAGGGTGTATCGGTTACCATTAAGGGTTTCGGGAAACGGCCCAGCGATGTCGGTGGCTATTCGTTCGAAAGGTGCTCTGTTTGTATTGTTGCATTTGTCCATGTGGCTTTACCTTTGGACCCTAGGTAGATCCACATCGAACGGATTTCGTCTATACTCCAATCCTCTATTGGCTCAGTCCTGATCATTTGGATAGTGGCCCTTTCTTTCGCTTCTTTATGGGTGCAGTGTTCACATTTTACTTCGCACAGTCGACGAGAGAGAGCATCAGCATTTGCGTGGAGTTTTCCCTTGCGGTGTTGCGTTTCAAGGTCGTAGCTCTTCAACTGCTCGGTCCATCTTGCTACGTGACCTTCAGGGTTCTTAAATTGGAATAGCCATTTCAGAACTGTGTGGTCTGTCCGAAGAATGAACTTTTGTCCGTAGAGGTACTTATGGAAATGCTTCGTAGCCGGAATTAAAGCCAGAGCCTCGCGCCGAGTTACGCAGTAGTTCCTTTGAGATATGGAGGGCACTTTGCTGTAATATGCGACCACTTTCTCTTGACCATCATGAACTTGGGAGATCACAGCGTCGACCCCAACATTGCTAGCAACATTTTTCTGAGCGTGGGGTAACCCAAGATGGGGACATTGCACAGCACTCGCTTCAGTTCTTGAAATGCTTTTTCACATTCTCCAGACCACCTGAATTGTCGGCTTTTTCCGTAAGTTGATGCAGGCTCTTTGCAATACCAGGAAAATCTTTTACGAACCTTCTGCAGTACGTGGCGAGTCCCAAGAAGCTTCTCAGTTGGTGTTTATCTTTTGGAGAATCCAACTTTTCACGGCTTTGATTTTGTCAGGATCCGTCCTTCCTCCTTCCGCTGATATAATATGACCCAGGTATTTTACTTCCGGACGGGACAAGGCGCTTTTTCATGGGTTGAGCTTTAAATGAGCACTTCGCAGACTCTCAAGCACTTGTTTTAGATTTCCGCGGTGCTCCTCGAACGCCTTGCCCGTCGTCCAAATATACTAGGCAGGTTTTCCAGGTGAGTCCTTCCAATGTTCGTTCCATTAATCGCTCGAAGATGGCCGGAGCGTTGCACAGTCCAAACGAAATCACTGTAAACTGCCAAAGATCACTTCGTTGCGAAGGCAGTTTTCTCACGATCCGTACGATTTATCTCCCCGTACGATTTATCTGCCAGTAACCGCTCTTCAGGTCAAGAGTTGAAAACCATTTAGCTCCAGAAAGCATGTCCTAAGTGCCATCGATTCTCGGAAGCTGTCTGAGAAGAACAGAAGAACGAGAAGAATAGAAGAACAGCGTTGAACAAAAATTCGACGAACAAAAGAATAGTCTAGAACAAAAACTGGAAGAACAAAATAACGTTCTACACCAAAAGTTCGAAGAAATAGATAACAAATTTGAAAGAATAGAGAAGAATGTTGGCGAAAAATTGGAACAAATGGACAACAAAGTTGAGCAACTGGCAAAAGAGCTCGACACAGTGCGAAAACAGAAACAGCGAGAATGTTCTTTAAGTGGTCCAAGGAGAAAAGATTTGAAACCTCCCTCATTCGATGGTCAGACCTCATGGTCTACTTATAAGAAGCAGTTTGAAATGGCTGCCTGTGCAAACGATTTGGACAATGAGAAAAATGCTTTGCCCTAACAATGGCCTTGCACGGTCCTGCAGCAGAATTGTTGCAAAAAATAGACATCGAAAAGCATTATGATTATGTGACTTTAGTACAGGCTATCGAGAAACGGTTTGGGGATAGCCATATGCAAGAGGTTTACAAGGTCCAATAGCAAAATCGAACGCAGCAACGAGAAGAAACACTGCAGTAACTCCAAGCAGACGTTAGTAGACTGCCGCATTTATCATACCCCACCGCTGGCCAGGAAATTATTGACGAAATATTAAAGGAAGCATACATCAAGGGAATTGCAGATTTGAAGTTACAGTCAGCAGTAAAGATGGCCGGGAAAAGAACCCATGCTGAAGCACTTGCCTTCATTCTGGCGATGGAAGCAGCCAATCAGGCTTCCAGGGGAACACATTTCGTTAGGGATCTGGCATCTATCGGATGTTCCTGCACAATAATTAGGAACGAGATACTCGACGGCAGTGTAAAGAAACGATGCGACGAAAAAGCTGCCCTCACTGTGGTGACAATCAAATAGATGAAGAAACCGGCAGAAACAGCTATCAAGAAGCCGGTCAACCTTCCCGAAGCCATCAGTCGGGAAATGCTTAAGCACCAACTTCGCGGGGCAGAAGTATGTAGCAGGAGTCGACGGCCCCAGGAACATCATCCAAGTCTCGCTGGCAAAGCGATGCAACGAAAGCCTTCTAGTAGACGTAGTAAGTGGAAAAGAAAAATGAATGGCAACACACCGGTGCGACGCCTTAAATCATCAGGATGGATCTGGTACAGAAATCCTGGTTACATAACACCAGCAGTTGCAGATTGAGAACAGCTACGGGAGAAACGGCAAGATATATGGTGAAGTCCGCATAAAAATTCACCTGGCCGGAATAGTGTTCACTCACGTTTTTCTGGTGGCTGACATATACGACGAGTGTATCATTGGTATAGATTTCATGAAAAACATGGACTATTAGTGGACTTTGGGGCACAAACCCTGAAATACGGAAATATGTAGATACCAATGATATACGGAAACGCCAATACTTCCGCCATATATGTAGTCATCTGCAGAAATTAAATTCTAGAGCCTTCGTCGGAAGCAATTGTTTTGGCAAAACTGGAAGGTGGTCCCGGTAGCCACCGATTCTATTTGATGGAAGAATCTTTATGGTGGGAAGGACCTAAGTGGAACCAAAGAACACCAAGGTCGCTGTAAGGATTCTAAACCCAAAGACATTCAGCGTGAAGGTTGAAAAGGGGGACATAGTGGGAAAATGTGTATCTGTTGAGGCTATATCGACCACAATAAAGAAAAAGGGTGCAACACCGGTCACAAGAGTTCAAAGCATAAAAATCAAGAATAAAATTGTCACCCTCTATAATCTGGAGGAATATCAGCGAGTCTTAGCAGATGATATATCTGCTACACAAGACGGGGAATATGGACGTACGCAAGTTGTTCAACACCATATTGACACCGAAGACGCGCGTCAACCTGCATGGCGTCTTCCATTGGCAAAGCAAAAAGAAGTTGAGGGACTGATTGAAGAATCGCAATGTCCGTGGGCATCTCCAGTGGTCCTCGTGAAGGATAAAGATCGCAGCACGAGGTTTTGTGTAGAGTACCGACGTCTCAAAGATTTGACTAAAAAGGACAGCTACCCGCTTCCGAGAATCGATGACACTTTGCATATGCTTTCTGGAGCGAAATGGTTTTCAACTCTTGACTTGAAGAGCCGTTACTGACAGGTAGAGATAAATCGTACGGATCGTGAGAAAACTGCCTTCACAACGAAGCGGTCTTTGGCAGTTTCCAGTGATGTGTAACGCTCCGGCCACCTGAACGAACATTGCAAGGTCTCACCTGGAAAACCTGGACGACATTATTGTCATAGGCAAGACGTTCGAGGAGCACCGCGAAAATCTCAAACCAGGATTTGAGAGGCTGCGAAGTGCTCATTCAAAGCTCAACCCAGGAAAGTGAACCTTGTTCCGTCCGCAAATAAAATATCTGGGTATAATTATTATTATATCTGGCTACGAAGCATTTCCATAAGTACCTCCACGGACAAAAGTTCACTCTTCGGACAGTCCACGCAGCTCTGAAATGGCTACTCCAATTTAAGAATCCTGAAGGCCAAGTTGCAAGATGGATCGAGCAGTTGCAGGGCTACGACTTTGAAGTGCAGCACCTCAAGGTAAATCTCCACTCAAATTCTGATTCACTGCAACCGTAAAGAAGCGAAAGAACAGGCCACTATCCAAATGATCAGGATTAAGCCAACAGAGGGTTGGGGTATAGCCGAAATCCGCTTCTCCCAGCATTCAGAAAATGACATCGAACCAATATTGGCCTGGATGGAACACGAGTAAAAACCAAGCTGGCAGCAGATATCAGAGCGGAGCCAAACTCTGAAGGCATACTGGTCACAGTGGGACTCGCTTTGTGTGCAGGATGGTTTGCTGAAGGGAAAATGGAAAAGTGCAGATGGGACAACATCTCGTATGCAGCTAATCGTGCGACAGTCTAGAGTCAGGAAAGTACTCGACGAAATACATGACGGAATCTCAGGAGCCTATTTGGGAATAAACAAGACATTGGAAAAGGTAAGGGAACGTTTCTATTGGCTAAGGGCTAAATAAGTTGTCGGGAATTGGTGCAACAAGTGCATAAGGTGTGCGGTCACCAAGGGTCCAAATGTAAAGCCACATGGACAAATGCAACAATACAATGTCGGAGCACCATTCGAGCGAATAGCCATCGACATCGCTGGGCGTTACCTTCAATGGTAACCGATATACCCTGGTGGTCATGGACTACATCAGTAAGTGGCCGGAAGTTTTTGCTATTCCAAATCAAGAGGCTAAGATCATACCCGAACAGATAGTCAACAACTGGGTGAGCAGATGTGGGGTCCCAATGGAGCTACACTCGGATCAAGGGCGAAACTTTGAATCAAAGGTCTTCCAGGAAGTGTGCCAATATTTGGGAATAAGGAAAACAAGGACAACTATACTACAGCCTCAATGTGATGAAATGGTCGAGCAATTCATTCGGACCTTGAATGAGCATCTATCTAAGGTCGTCAGCAACTGCCAGCGTGATTGGGATCGACACATACCCCTCTTCTTAATATCCTACCGAAACGCGGTCCATAGTTCAACAAGACACAGACAATCCAAGATCTTATTCGGTCAAACAGTTCGGTTGCCAAGTGAAGCAAAATTCGGATCTCCACCTAGGGAGCCCAAAGATGTGAACGACTACGTGGATGCATGAAGACACCAGAGAAAAGATGAAGCAAGTGAGCAGCCGCATGAAGAGTAGGTACGATATCAAGGCGAAATCTTACGGCCTCAACGAAGGAGATCTGGTCTGGTTGTATAATCCTCAGCGTAAGAAAAGCAGATCACCAAAATTGCAACAGCACTGGGAAGGTCCATACAAGGTGATAACCCGCATTAATGACGTTGTCTAGCGGATCCAACGTGGGGATTGAGGAAAATTGAAGGTGGTCCATTTGGATAGAATGTGTCATTTCAAATGAACGATGAATGATGAAGTTGTTCGGGACGAACAACTGTAGGGAGTTAGCAGTGTGATAACCATTTTAATGTGACCAGCGTCATCTAGATTTACATAGCAGAAAATTTCGGTACTCGAAGAGCTGAAGATATCGATACTTGAATAGCAAAGACTCATCCATTGGTGAATGGAGAGTGGGTTCGAATTTTCTAGCAAAATGGAAATTGTATATGATCCTGGATGGCGAGGATTGTTCTCGAAGTATGTCATTCGAGTATAAATACCAGAACATATTGAATTTAGAAAACGATAGTCTGAAGTTCTTCCTTTTGCCTAATTTACAAAGCTGGTATTCTCGGCAAAGGTAGCATTAGGGAATTACCGACTGTCATCCCTACAAACAAATAATTTTATGACAATCCTTAATTCGGTGAAAATTAAAATCGAACAACTAGGATCTCCAACTGGCAATGCCATAAATAAATATTAAAACAGATCGCATGAGTATATTACAATGGAGTCTCTTTAACATAATTATAGGACGCTTTCCATCAATAATGGAATAATAATAAAAATTTGAGTTCACGAGGCTTCCCTTTGTCCTCCAGAACGCGCCATCTATCTTCCACAGGGTACTCGATGACATACTTGGAGGCCACATAGGTAGAACTAGCTATATCTATATTGACGATATCTTATATACAGCAAGATCATAGAAGAACTCAATTCACTGGTTATGGAAACTAATTTAAATTCCTGTGAAACGAAGTTTAGCCCAGTTAGACTAGGTTTTTCAAACAGTCACAAATTTTTATTTTATTTTTACACACAATAAGTCATATCCCACTTCTGACACCAATGTAAAATGTTTGTGGGTAAAAATGATAGAACTCATTCTTTTCAATGCAAAACCCTTTATTCAATACAGTTACAATTCATAATTTAATCGCTTAACTCAACACAATCCAACATTTCAACCACTTATACTTTTCTTATCTTTTACGTAAAGATATTTGATTCGATTCCACTCTCCAGTCATATATGGTTGAGACTTTGCTATTCTAGTATCGAAATCTTCTGCTCTTCGAATATCTTAGTCTACTGCTATGTAAATCTAGATGATGCTGCTAACATTTAAATTGTTATCACAGTAATTTGGATATGAAATGTAAACTATGGAAACAAAGAATTTGTTAGCAACGGTTTTATTTATTTATTATTTCATTATCGATCTTCTAAAAAAGGATATGTTATCAAGGGTTTTGTTTATTTAGGATTTCATAATAAGAATTTTGTTGCAAATGATTTCTGCAATTGTGGAAGGGTAGTGAGGATTTGCTGGCTTATTTTTGTGATGAGTTCTTCTAATCTTAATATGTGTATTGGAAATGGTTGGTGGCGCAGATGTAGATTTCACGTTCTTTTTAACCAACAGATGGCCTTGTGGTGTATGAAGGTCCCACACTTTATTATTTTTATTATTCCCATTCTGAAGTCAAACTGTCAAGCGCTGTCAAAAAAAATGCAGGGTGTCTCCAGAGATTTCTTGAATAAAAACCAGACATTTATTTCATGAAATATTTATTGTCTGCAAACAAATTGTCTGAACAAATATCCAATTACCGAAGTTTTGGGTCGGCGCGTGTGCTGACCTGGCAATAGTTGTTATGATACGTTTGGGATTTGTGTCGGCGCGTGTGCTAAATCAGCAGCAGTCAGTGTGACAACTCCTCCCTTCTTTAAAATCCGCGTCTTGCGGGTCAATATTGCCCTTAATAGGTTGTGGATAAAGATCATTGACCTCTGATAATTGAATTTGAATAGGCTCATTTACATTTCTAAATTAAATCGAAAATTATTGATATGGCTGTAGTCATATTGAATTTATCTAAATTTTTAACATTTCTTAGGTTTAAATCATGCAAAAATTTAAGATCTAGCTTTACGTCTTTAATAGTTATGTTGGATTGAATTATTGTTGGCAAAATCTGGAACCTTTTTATTTCCTGGTTGGTGTACTTTCTGTCATTTAGAGATATGGTTTCGTTGTTAAACTGCACCAGGAATGTTCCGTGCAACCTCTTGGTTTCATTAGAATATTGAAGGGTTCAATTAAAGTTCGATAGGAAAACAGTATATTCGGTTAGAAGTCCAATGACAGGTCGCAATCCGCATCTTTGCCTCTGATCGTTCGACTAATTCAGTGAGTCGTGGATAACCCCTGAAGTTGGTTTTCGTTGCAAATTACTGCATCCCTGATTTTTAAGCATAACCCCCTTAACAGCGAGTATTGTATTTCTTCATGCGATATAAATAGTTCGTTTGTATCAAGGTGGATTCTCAGCACATGATTAAATTCCCTAGGTCGGGTTTTTGGTAAGGACAAAGCATGCAGTAAAAGTGGTTCCTTTTGCAATATTATAGTGTGATAACCACTTAAATGTGACATCTAGATTTACAGCGCAGAAGATGTCGATACTCGAAGGCCAGAAGATTTCGATACTTGAATAACAAAGTCTCGACCATTGATGACTGGAGAGTGGAATCGAATTTACTAGCAAACTGGAAATCGTATGGCACGCTGGATGGCGAAGATTGTTCTCGAAGTATGTCATTCGAGTATATATACCAGGATCCCCAAGGTATGCAAATCAGTTCTAAAGTGAAATTTGGAGTGTTAATTAGGAGAAGTGATTAAGTGGTTTAAGTAAAAGATAAGAAAGGTATAAGCGGTTGAGAAATTGGATTGTACTGAGAGAAACAATTAAATAGTGAATTGTAACTGTACTGAATAAGGCGATTACTATTGAAAAGAATAAGTTCTATCATTTGTAGCCACACAAACATTGTACATTGGTGTCAGAAGTGGGATAGGACTTATTGTGTGTAAAAAAAAGGAGTGACTATTTGAAAGCTAGAATGTGCCAAAACTATTGCTGTTACCCTCGTCCAACTCAAATCCGAGTTGAACAAGAGAAGCCTCAGCGCCAGTGGAGAAAAAAGTGACCTGGTGTTCCGACTTCAGGAGGCTTTGAACAACGAGGGACATGATCCTGATGCATATTCCTTTGGTGTTGACGAGGATGAACAGACAAGCACCGGCAGTGACATGTCTGCGATGATGCAACTCCTCTTGTTAAAAATGGACGAACAGAAGAACAGTCTCGAACAAAAAATGGACGAACAGAAGAAAAGTTTGGACGGTCTTCAACAGAAAATGGATGAACAAAAGAAAAATCTAGACGAGCAGAAGAGCAGCATTGAACAAAAATTCAACGAACAAAAGAATAGTCTAGAACAAAAACTGGAAGAACAAAATAACGTTCTACACCAAAAGTTCGAAGAAATCGATAACAAATTTGAAAGAATAGAGAAGAATGTTGGCGAAAAATTCGAACAAATGGACAGCAAAGTTGAGCAACTGGCAAAAGAGCTCGACACAGTGCGAAAACAGAAACTGTGAGAATGTTCTTTAAGCGCTCCAAGGAGAAAAGAGTTGAAGCCTCCCTCATTCGATGGCCAGACCTCATGGTCTACTTATAAGAAGCAGTTTGAAATGGCTGCCTGTGCAAACGACTGGGACAATGAGGAAAAGTGCTTTGCCCTAACAATGCCCTTGCACGGTCCTGCAGCAGAATTGTTGCAAACAGTAGACATCGAAAAGCATAAAGATTATGTGACTTTAGTACAGGCTATCGAGAAACGGTTTGGGGATAGCCACATACAGGAGGTCTACAAGGTCCAATTGCAAAGCCGAACGCAGCAACGAGGAGAAACACTTCAGCAGCTCCAAGCAGACGTGAGTAGACTGGCACATCTGTCATACCCCACCGCAGGCCAGGAAATTATCGACGGAATGGAAAAAGATGTTTTTATCAGGGGAATTGCAGATTCGAAGCTACAGTCAGCAGTAAGGATGCCCGGGAAAAGAACCCTTGTTGAAGCACTTGCCTTCGCTCTGGCGATGGAAGCAGCCAATCAGGCTTCCAGGGGAACACATTTCGTCAGGGAAGAAGCATCTGTCGAATGCTCTTGCACAAGAATTAGTGCCGAGGAACGAGATACTCGACGGGATAGACGAATAATGCGCTGCTGGAATTGCAATAAAATAGGACACCTTCAAAGGCAGTGTAAAGAACCGGTGCGACGAAAAGACTGCCTTCACTGTGGTGACAAGCAAATAGAGGAAGAAACCCGCAGAAACAGCTATCAGGAAGCCGGTCAGCCTTCCCGAAGCCATCAGTCGGGAAATGCTTAAGCACCATCTTCGCGGGGCAGAAGTTGGTAGCAGGAGTCGACGGCCCCAGCACCATCATCCATGTCTCGCTGGCAAAACGATGCAACGAAATCCTTCTAGTAGAAGTAGTAAGTGGAAAAGAAAAATGGATGGCAACAATAGACACCGGTGCCACGGCCTCAATCATTAGTCTGTGCCTGTGTAATCTGGACGAAGATCAGCGAATCCTGGCAGAAAAACTAATCGGTGAGTACGCTGATATATTTGCTGCACAAGACGGAGAATATGGGCGTACGAATATTGTTCAACACCACATTGATACCGGAGACGCCCGACCAATCCGTCAACCTGCAAGGCGTCTTCCATTGGCAAAGCAAACAGAAGTTGCTGAAATGATGTCGAAGATGGAAGCTGAGGGAGTGATTGAAGAATCGCAAAGTCCGTGGGCATCTCCAGTGGTCCTCGTGAAGAAGAAAGATGGCAGCACGGGATTTTGTGTAGACTATCGACGTCTCAATGATGTCACTAAAAAGGACAGCTACCCACTTCCGAGAATCGATGACACTTTGGATATGCTTTCTGGAGCGAAATGGTTTTCAACACTTGACTTGAAGAGCGGTTACTGGCAGGTAGAGATAAATCGTACGGATCGCGAGAAAACTGCCTTCACTACAGGAAGCGGTCTTTGGCAGTTTGCAGTGATGCCGTTAGGACTGTGCAATGCTCCGGCCACCTTCGAGCGACTAATGGAACGAACATTGCAATGACTCACCTGGAAAACCTGTCTAGTATATTTGGACGACGTTATCGTCATAGGTAAGACGTTCGAGGAGCACCGCAAAAATCTAAAAGAAGGGTTTGAGAGGCGGCGAAGTGCTCATTTATAGCTTAACCCGGAAAAGTGCGCCTTGTTTCGTCCGGAAGTAAAATATCTGGATCACATTATATCAGCGGAAGGAGTAAGAACGGATCCTGACAAAATCGAAGCCGTGAAAAGTTGCGAAAAAGCATTTCAAGAACTGAAGCGACAGCTGTGCAATGCCCCCATCTTGGGTTACCCCACGCCCGGAAAAATGTTCATCGTGGACGCAGACGCTAGCAATGTTGGGGTCGGAGCTGTGATCTCCCAGGTTCATGATGGTCAAGAGAAAGTGGTAAAGTACTCTCCAGACCTGAAAGGAACTACTGTGTAACCCGGCGCGAGCTTCTGGCTTTAATTCTGGCTACGAAGCATTTCCATACCTCTACGGACAAAAGTTCATTCTCCGGACAGACCACGCAGCTCTGAAATGGCTACTCCAATTTAAGAACCCTGAAGGCCAAGTTGCAAGATGGATCGAGCAGTTGCAGGGCTACGACTTTGAAGTGCAACACCGCAAGGGAACACTCCACTCAAATGCTGATGCTCTCTCTCGTCGACCGTGCGGAGTAAAATGCGAACACTGCAATCGTAAAGAAGCGAAAGAACAGGCAACTATCCAAATGATCAGGATTGAGCCAATAGAGGGTTGGAGTATAGACGAAATCCGTTCCTCCCAACAGGCAGACAATGACATCGATCCAATATTGGCCTGGAAGGAACACGAGGAAAGACCAAGCTGGCAGCAGATATCAGATCGGAGCCAAACTCTGAAGGCATACTGGGCACAGTGGGACTCGCTTTTTGTACAAGATGGATTGCTGAAGAGAAAATGGGAAAGTGCAGATGGGACAACATCTCGTATGCAGCTAATAGTGCCACGGTCCAAAGTCAGCCTAGTACTCCATGAAATACATGACGGAATCTCAGCAGGCCATTTGGGAATAAACAAACAAAAAATTGGGAATAAAAGGAAAAGGTAAGGGAACGTTTCTATTGGCTAAGCGCTAAACAAGATGTCGAGAATTGGTGCAAAAAGTGCATAAGATGTGCGGCTACCAAGGGTCCAAAAGTAAAGCTACATGGACAAATGCAACAATACAATGTCGGAGCACCTTTCGAACGAATAGCCATCGACATAGCTGGGCCGTTTCCCGAAACCTTTAATGGTAACCGATATACCTTCGTGGTCATGGATTACTTCAGTAAGTGGCCGGGAGTGTTTGCCATCCCAAATCAAGAGGCTAAGACCGTAGCCGAACTGATAGTCAACAACTGGGTGAGCAGATTTGGGGTCCCAATGGAGCTACACTCTGATCAAGGGCGAAACTTTGAATCAAAAGTCTTCCAGGAAATATGTCAATATTTGGAAATAAGAAAGACAAGGACAACGCCACTACACCCTCAATCTGATGGAATGGTCGAGCGATTCAATCGGACCTTGAATGAGCATCTATCTAAGGTTATCAATGCGCAAGTCAACCTTATAAACCACCCTAAGTCCTTTTTTCAATTTGTTAACTACAAAAGAAAGTCCGATGGTTACCCTCCGTCCCTCTCTTTCAACAACAGGTCATCAACCGATCCACTCACCATTGCCAACCTATTTGCCACATTTTTTAAACAATCCTTCACCAACGACTCCTTTGTACCAGATCCATCCTATTTTAGTTACCTACTGAACTTCTCTAATGGCCCACTTCTATCTCATATTTTTGATCCGTCTTATATCGAACATAAATTGCACCAACTCAATGACGAATTCACACCCGGCCCAGATGGCCTCCCTGCCATATTTCTTAAAAAATGTTCTTCCTCTCTTTCCCTTGCCCTTTCTAATCTCTTCCGTCTATCCCTTTCACAAGGAGAATTTCCTCAGGTTTAGAAAACCTCCTTCATAACCCCGATTAACAAGAAAGGATCAAAGAATGAAATAACCAACTATCGTCCCATCGCTAAACTCTCCCATATACCCAAACTCTTCGAAAGTATTTTGTATGAAGCTCTAAGCTTCCAATGCAAATCACTTGTTTCCCCTAGACAACATGGCTTCTTAAAGGGTAGGTCAACCACCACAAATCTCGTTGAATTCGTATCCTTTGCCCTCTCTGCCCTAGAGAATGGCAATGAAGTCGATGTAGTTGCAACCGATTTTAGCAAAGCCTTCGATAAAATCTCTCATCGGTTAATTATCTTTAAATTGTCTGCCCTCGGCTTTGAACCCATATTGTTAAAATGGATATCCTCTTACCTCGAAAACCATTTTTACAGTGTTCGTTTTAGGTCAGCCCAGTTCGCTCCATTTTTGGCCACCTCTGGAGTTCCACAAGGCAGCCATCTCGGTCCCCTTCTTTTTATATTAACCATAAATGATCTCGATATGATCATCAAACACTCGTCTGTCTCCCTTTACGCCGACGATACCAAATTTTTCAAAACCATTTCCTCTCCCCATGACTCTTTCCTCCTTCAACAAGATCTTGGTAGTTTCTCGATCTGGTGCCTCAAAAATTCTTTGGAACTTAACATCGCCAAATGCCAATCCATCACCTTCTCACATAAGCGGAACCAATCTCCTCCCCGACTCTATCTTCTCCATAACCAACCTATCTCCTCCGTACAGTCTCTTCGCGACCTCGGCATTTTGTGTGACAGCGAGCTCAACTTCCGTTTACATATGGATGAGATAATCCTCAAAGCCAACTCTGCACTAGGTTTTGTAAAACGGTGGTCCAAAGAATTCACCAACCCATACGTGACCAGGTCCCTCTATATTACCTTTGTTCGCCCCCTCCTAGAGTACGCCAGTCAAGTATGGTCCCCATATCATCGTGTTCATATCTCGAGAATTGAAAGCATTCAGCGTCGTTTTCTTCGATTTGCTCTTCGAGGTATGCCCTGGGACGATCCTTTTAATCTGCCCTCCTATCAAAATCGTCTCAACCTTATCAACTTAAACACCCTCGAAAATCGCAGAGATGCAGCAGACTTTCTCTTCATTCATCGACTCCTTTCAGGTCACGTTGAATGCGCGTCCCTTCACAACTCCATTTTCCTCAACACTAACCCTCGTAATCTACGTACCCCTCGACTCTTCTATGTACCAACCCACCACACCTCCTATGGCGCGAACGAACCAATCAACTCAAACCCTACCGTCTTTGACTTTCACCGCACCACTTCCTAGCTCAAATCTGTTCTCCTTCACCACTCCAACCAACCTTAGTTTTAAGTTTTAGTTTAAGTTTATTTTTTAAGTTATAGCTTGTATTAAGCCAAATAAATGGGGGCGTTCGCCCCCACCAACATTAAAAAATTAAAATTAAAAATTAAAAAAAATTATCAGCAACTGCCAGCGGGACTGGGATCGACACATACCCCTCTTCTTAATGGCCTACCGAAACGCGGTCCATAGCTCAACAGGCCACACACCATCCGAGATTTTATTTGGTCAAATAATTCGGTTGCCAAGTGAATCAAAATTCGGATCCCCACCGACGGAGCCCAAAGAGGTGAACGACTACGTGAATGACTTGCGCAGCAGGATTCATAAATTGCATGAAGACACCAGAGAAAAGATGAAGCTAGCAAGCAGCCACATGAAGACTAGGTACGATATCAAGGCGAAATCTTCCGGTTTCAACGAAGGAGATCTGGTCTGGCTGTATAATCCTCAGCGTAAAAAAGGCAAGTCACCAAAATTGCAACAGGACTGTGAAGGTCCATACAAGGTGATAACCCGCATTAATGACGTTGTCTACCGGATCCAGCGTGGGGATCGAGGAAAATTGAAAGTAGTCCATTTGGATAGAATGTGTCATTTCAACGGGATGCTGAATGACGAAGTTGTTCGGGACGAACAACTGTAGGGAAGGAGCAATGTGATAACCACTTAAATGTGAGCAGCGACATCTAGATTTATAGCGCAGAAGATGTCGATACTCGAAGACCAGAAGATTTCGATACTTGAATAACAAAGTCTCAACCATTGATGACTGGAGAGTGGAATCGAATTTTCTAGCAAACTGGAAATCGTATGGGACGCTGGATGGCGAAGATTGTTCTCGAAGTATGTCATTCGAGTATAAATACCAGCATCCCCAAGGTATGCAAATGAGTTCTAAAGTGAAATTTGAAGTGTTAATTAGGAGAAGTGATTAAGTGGTTTAAGTAAAAGATAAGAAAAGTATAAGCGGTTGAGAAATTGGATTGTACTGAGAGAAACAATTAAATAGTGAATTGTAACTGTACTGAATAAAGGGATTTCTATTGAAAAGAGTAAGTTCTATCATTTGTACCCACACAAACATTTTACAATAGGTTCTGCGCATTCTATCGCCTCTATTTCATTGTCATACGGAAGGGTTTCTATCCTCGAAAGCACATCTAGAATTTCTTCTTTATTTAGGAGGTTAGTGTTAATGATTCCTCTCTTTGCCAAGTGCGCCTCTGAGACTATTTAGCTGAGTTAGTCCTTTATTAAACCAAGCTTGTTAAAAAGCATCAGCTCATACTTATCAATGCTGGAATTGTCGATTCTTTTAATAATGAATGGGAGTGAATTGGATGAGCATATCCATACGTCGTAAGATTAATAATGTGCACCATTCTGAAGGTTCCACCGATTATTTTGCCATTCCCCAACTTCAATGCTACTCTGGGTGCGTTGTATTCATATATGTTTACTGTTCCAAACAACAAAGTTGCATCATCCTAAAATTGAACAGAGTCTTTATTAAGAAATATTTTTGATGTGGACTTGTGGATCTTTTTCCCTGATTCGGTTAGCACCCTGTTGTCTTTAAGGACCATTTCTTTCGTATACAAGAGTTTTTGTTTACAGTCACGGCGGTTAACTGATGCATAAATAGTTTGTCCATGTACATCTTTTGCGATTTTCTCTAGGCCCTTACAACCTGTTTTATGAACTTATTCATTTTCGGAAAATAATATTTTTCCAAGATTTCCTTGAGAATCCTGGTTAGGTTCTCTTTTGTGATATTCTGAAGGCGTATATAGTGTCTATGGAAAGTTGGATGCGGTTCTTTGTGGGCAAATAATTCTCATCCTTGAGAGGTTTCTGTTTCATAAAAGCATTTAACGGAACATCGTGGTGGGGAATCAAATCTGTGCAGTCTTTTTCAGCTCTGTGCCTGATTTGTGAATCCGATGGCAGGGTGTTGGTTTCTGTTTTTAGCCTATAGATGACTTCATAGTTGTACTCTTCAATCCTGACTTTCCATCGTTTTAGTTTGGCGTTGTTATTGCAGTTGCTTAGGATGAAGATCAGCGGTTGGTGATCTCTCAGAATTTTTATTTTACTCACACCGTATAAATAATTCCTTAGATTGTCGAGTACCTAAACAATCGCCAGAATTTCTCTCTCGTTAGTTGCGTAGTTCTCTTCTGCCTTCTGCCTCTTCTGCGATCCAGAAATGTACATTATCGGCTTATCCTTACAAGTCTCTCCCTGTGGGAGACGGCTCCAATTGCTATGTTCGACGCATCCGTGGTAAGGATGAAGGGCTTTTCGAAGTCTGGAAATGTTAAGATTTGTGATGACATCAGGAGTTCTTTTAGGTTATTAAACGTCTTTAATTCAGCTGGTTCCAATTTGATTTTGTCTTTCCTTGATTGAATGACCTTTACTTGAGCTGTTTCATCTATCGTACGGTTTGTTAAAGGCTTTGCTATTCCTGCAAAGTCTTTTATAAACCGTCTATAATACGAGGTGAGGCCCAGGAATCCCAGGTTTTCCGGTGGTTTAATTTTTCGAATCGCCTCGACTGGGCTGGTTTTATACCCTTGCTTGTTATGAGGTACCCTAAGAATTCTGTTTTTTGTTTCAAAAATTCAGTCTTGTTGAGATTTACCTGAAGGTTTGGCTTCTCTAATGCGGTTAAAATAGCTTCTGTGTTTTCAAGATGTTCCTTTTCGGTTTTCCCGAATATTATAGCGTATTCTCTACATATATACGTAGCAGAACTTCCCTATGTGTGCTTTTAATACGTCGTCTATTGTCCTTTGGAAGATAGACAGGGCGTTCTTCAGCCCGAAGGGGAGTCTTGTATAATCGTATTTGCCGTTCATCGCGAGAGCGCATATCTTCTTCTTTGATTTGGTGAAACCCTGAAGTGAGACCCAGAGTTGTGAAGAGTTGAGCTTTTCCTGGCTGTCTATTATGTTGTTAATATCGGGTATCAGGTAAGTATCAGAAATAGTGACGGCGTTAAGCCGAGTCATTACGAGTCTGTATTTTTTCCTCCCTTGCAATCAGATTTTTTCGGCACTACCCACAGTGGGGAATTTTACGGGGGCTATTCGAAGGTTGTATAATGCCATCCTTTAAAAGTTCCTGTGTTTGGGTATTGACTTCCTGCCTTAGATGCACCGGCTAAAGATATGATTTGGTGTACACTGATTCTTGCGTCGTGGTCTTTATTAAAGATCTGCATGAATGTATTCATTTGCTCTCACTTAAAGAGTACAGTACTTCAGAGTGCACTATTCATTGCAATTATACGCAAATGAATACCCGGAATGTGGGTACTCGTTTGAGAAAAACGAGTGCACTGCTCTTTAAGTCATCTGTCAGCAAAATGAGATGTTTTTTTCTTTTCTTTGCGTGGGTACTCGCATTTACCAGAGCGGGTTCAATGTTAACTGTTAAATATACACCGACTGCGCAGAATAAAGCGAGTACAATGGTCAATTGGGTTTTAGCGTCCTCTAAGTGAAGACTAATGAAAATTTACATTTTATTAGAAAGCAATTGACTATTGGCGACATATTACAAAATGGAGCTAACTGATGTAAAAGTAACATATCATATGTTAATATAATTATAAATATTTCTATATACATATGTATATGTGTGCATCTAAATAATTTCAGGATTTAACAAATGATTCTGATGTTTCAATGCTAAGTAATACCACCTCGTTAAATAATTCAGCCATCAAAACCAAAATTGCAAATGGTGAGCTAAGAATAAGCAACAAAAGAGGAAGAAGTATAGTGTGGGATATTTTTGGACCAATTATTGACGCAAATAGTGACGAAATTGAAAATGTAGAGGCATGCAGAAACTATTTTTGTATATAAAGGGTTTTCCAATAGGGACTTCACAACTCTGAATTTAATTTGTGAACGCACTCTTTCGCTAATCATCAAACTGTCACTGTCAATTTATTCAGTAAACTCAACATTTTCATCATGGTAAAGTACACGATCGAGCAACGTCTGCAAATTATAAAAATTTTCTACCGAAATTCGGAGTCGGTGACTGCAACTTTAAGAGCGTTAACTCCAATTTTCGGTCGTAATTCTCGCCTTAGTAGACAGGCAATAACAAGTTTAGTGCAAAAATTTAAGTTTACATATTCGTTGTGTGATGTTGCCGTGTCAGTGAGACAACGGGTTGGTCGAAGTGTCGAAAATATCGCTGCCGTTCAGGCGTCCGTAGAATTGGGCATCGCTCAGACCACATTATGGCGTATTTTGCGTAAGGATCTTGGTTTACACCCATACAAGACCAAGCTGACTCAATAATTGAAGCCGATGGACCATTTGAAGCGACGTATGTTCTCCTGTTGGGTTCTGGAGAAGATGCGCCAAGATGATGAATTTCATCGCAAAATCATCTTCAGTGACGAAGCTCATATTTGACTCAATGGGTTCGTCAATAAGCAAAATATACGTTATTGGTCGGGTGAAAATCCATATGTGCTTCATGAATCACCATTTCAACCACAAAAAATAACTGTTTATTGGGCCATATTTTTTCGTCGACGATAACGATCGTCACGTTACACTGTGAATGGTCAGCGTTATCGTGCCATGATCACCGATTATTTTTGGCCCGAATTGGAAGATATGGACTTGGACGACATGTGGTTTCAACAGGATGGTGCCACAAGCCACACAGCACACGCTACAATCGATTTATTGAAGAGTAAGTATGGTGAGCGTATTATCTCAAGAAATGGGCCAATCGATTGGCCGCCTTGTGCTATACCACGGCTGGTATAACAGGTCAGTTTGTATAGCTGGCTTGCCGAGTCTGAACAGATGTTTCCACAGCGACTGGGGGCTTAGGCTGTGTTGGTCTTGGAGGCCGGATATTGGTCCTCTGTGGCGGCGGTTGATGGGGTTGCCTCATATGATGCTGATTATGATGAATGTTATAGGCCATGTTCTTTTGCTGTGGTGTTAATGTTTTAATTATTTATTTTGCATAATTTATGAATAGTTTTCACAATTCAAAAGCTGGTGAAAAACTGCCTGACTTAATACATACTAAAAAAATTAAAGAAATAGGTAGCAAGACAGAGAGAGTAATATAATCACTCCAATATATACAATACCTACATTACAATGGTGAACGGTTGGAATAAGAATTCTACTACATTATTACATGCTTTTTTTTATATATATATAATAATAATTTGAAAACATCAAATAAATTCTAATTAAAACAAAATCGCTTAGGCGGTACAAATACCCGACCACTTCTTGTGCGGTATGAACTTTATATTACATTTTCAGGTGTTTTGCCGCTCGAAGCTTCTTCATTATTATAACTATCAGCATCACGCAATGCACTGGTATCAGATGTAGACAGATTATTGTTGTCGGATTGATTTTCATCAGGTGAAGATATACTAGCTTTTTCCGATTTCGAATCTAATTGCCGTGTTTCAAAATCCAAATTCGTGGACGAGGTGATGCTGATAGGTTCCAACTGATTACAATTATTATTATCTCGTATACAAGTTGTAATGTGATCTTCATAAAGTGTTTCACTTGGGTTATATTTATAATTTTTTGTTTTTGCGATAAGCCTTCTATTTCTTCTAAAATAATGTTCATAGTTATCTTTTATAATATATGATCTACTATCGACATTTCCTACTATAATTACATATTTCCATTCTTCTTTTGTTTTTTTAAATATAACTCTATCTCTACTATCTAATTCAGGTAAATTTCTTGCGTTTCTAATAAAGTAGAACTTTTGTCTTTCTTTCTTATTTTCGATTGTTTTAACAACTGTATCTTCATCTGTATTCATTCCATATAAAAATTGTTCTTTTACGGGTAATTTTAATTTAATTCACCGACCAAAAAACAGAAGAGCTGGTGTTAGACCCATAGATCCGACTGGAGTTGTGTTGTATTCAAATTGTTTGTATTGATACTCGTTAACTTTTCCGTCTTCCAGATACCTCTTAAGTAAGTTTTTAGCAATTGCAAAGCCTTTTTCGGCAAGACCATTAGTCTGAGGGCATCTCTTGAAAATAAAATTCTAATATTGCATTCCTCTGCGAATTTCTTAAGCGTCATTGAACCAAATGGGTTATTGTCACATTTGATAACTGTTGGATAGCCAAGAAGATCAAATAATTGCCTTAAATGCTCCTCTTCTTGTTCTGAAAGCTGTGCACGGGAAAGGCAATCAGCCACTAACAGTTCTTTACCGGGCTTGTAAATAATTTTCATATAGAGATATTTTAAGCGAAACATGAACATTCTTTGAAGTCTAGGAGTCAAATCATCAATATCCCTCTTAATAAGTCTTTCTAGAGGTTTATGATCACTATGCACTGTGAAATCACGGCCGTATAGAAATAAATAGAAACGAGTACACGCAAACACAATAGCTAAGAGCTCTTTTTCTATCTGTGGTGATTTTTGTTCATTTAACGTACATGATGCATCAGCCACTGGATGCCCGTTTTGTAACAATAAATAACCTAAACCATCTTTAGACGCATCAGTTCAGTTCAGTCTTTTTTTTGAGTTTTAATGCATTTTATTTTCTTAACACTAACTCTTACATTCTAACAAAAAATGCTTAAATGCTAGCTTACAATTACTTAACAATCTTATACTAACTTACTGGCCCCACACAGGCACTCTAAGCTACTCTGAATACTTATATCTATGTCTTTCGACTGCATTTACATTTTATTTATAAATACTTATTTTCTATACTTAAGGCTAAGAAATCATTTTGTATTAATATTGCTCCTTTTGGATCAAAAGGTTTCGAGACTGGTTCAGATGAAATAATTTTATTTAATGTGGACAATTCCCTATCGTGATTTTGATTCCAATTAAAAACAGTTTCATTTTTTGTTAACTCCCGAAGATTAGCCGTCATTTTTGATAAGTTGGGTATGAGCCTAGCTAAATATTTGAAAAGACCCAAAAGTCTCATAACATCCCCTTTATTTTGAGGTTTTGACATTTTAAGAATTGCATCACAATGCTTTTAACAAGGTTTTACTTGATTGGCAGATATAACATGACCCATAAACTCAACCTACGCTCATTTACAATGACATTCCAGCAGCTGTCTGCTCTTTGGATAATGCCAATCTGCTTGCTGCACACTTTGCGGCCAGCTCAGCACTCCTAGATTGTGCTTTGTCTCCGCCTACACTTGAGTGCGTCGAATCTTCAATGGGACGAATCTACTTTCGCACTCGAGTAGTAGCAAGAGTACTTAAAGATCTCAACATACATAAATCCGCTGGTCCAGATGATATATATCCCCTTCTTCTGAAGAGGTGTTCTTCCACGCTGGCAAAACCACTGCGTAAGCTTTTTCACCAATCCTACTCTTTAGACACTTCCCGAGCAGATGGAAAACAGCATTTGTCCAGCCCGTCCCTAAAAAAGGCGAATCATCTTCTCTCTCCTCCTACAGACTCATTGCACTTACGTCCCTTCTTTCCAAGGAAACGCTGATAAATCGTCAGCTCATGAAATATCTCGAAACACGAGTCATATTCAATGACCGGCAATATGGTTTTCGTAGCAACAGGTCCACTGGTGATTTGATGGCATGTCTTACCGAAAAGTGACAGAGTTTGGCATCAGGCTCTTTTGTCGAAAATGCGTGCATTTGGGATCGACGACTCTCTTCTTCAATGGATTAGAAATTACCTTTCGGAATGTTCAATTCAAGTTGTTTTGGACGGTTTCAAGTCTGATATTCACAAAATAAATTCTGGTGTGCCCCAGGGCTCCGTTCTGTCTCCGACACTCTTTTTAATTTTCATTAATGATCTCTTGACTGCTACTTCTAATCCAATCTATTCCTTTGCTGATGACAGTACTCTCTGCTTTTCATATTCGTTCCCGGACTCACGGCCCTGCTCTTCGACTGTTGAACGACAACGGCAGCGTATGCTAAGCTCATTAAATTCCGATAGCAACAGCATAACCAATTGGGGATCTATCAATAGAGTGGAATTTAATGCTTCCAAAACACAATGCTGTCTTCTGTCTTTAAAGCGAAATTTAAACACCCAGCCATTATCTATGAATGGCACTTGCATCATCGAAACCGAAAAACTTTCCATTCTCGGTGTGTGTGTCAATGACAACTTACCTTTTAATGACCACATATTCGATATCGCCAAAAATGCTGCGAAACGTCTAGGTTTCCTCAAGCGGTGTAAAAAATATTTTACCCCCTCTGATCTGGCCTCAATATATAAGGCATTCATCCGCCCAAAATTGGAGTACAATGCCCACATCTGGTCAGGTGCTCCTAAAACATCTCTGCACCTGCTAGATAGGATTCAAAACCGTGCGATAAAACTGATTTATGATACTAATACCAGTCAACCAATTGACACGCTCGAACACCTACGTAATGTTTCGTGTCTCACTTTGTTTTATCGCTATTTCAACCACCAGTGCTCCACTGAAATCGCCAGTAGCATTCCGCCCATTCAAACTTTCAACCGTAACACCCGTCTCTCTATGAATGCTCATCAGTATACCCTCAAGCCCATTTTCGAACGTACTCTAAAATATCGTGATTCGTTCCTAAGCCGTACAACTCGCTTATGGAATGCCCTGCCGATCTCTGTGTTTCCTGGTCGTTATAACTTGCAAGCATTTAAAAGCAATGTACATCGGTACCTCTCTTTTCATCCTCCCTAAATTTCCTTTGCCCGCGCTGTGAACATTTACTTTAAGGGTACACAAACCCCTTAAGCGCGCGCTCATAAAAAAAAAAAAAAACAAAAAGGACTTGTTTCATCCGGTATTGTATTTTTGCAGCATTAAACCTTACATTATTGGCTCGCACGACCTATGACATTCAATAGTATTTCGTCATGTTCCTTTTCATCACTACCAACTATACAAATATCATCAAAATAAATAACTGTTCTGGGTATATCACCAAATTGTTTCACCATCTGTCTCTGAAATATTTCAGGAGCGCAATTTAACCCAAACGGGAGGCGATTAAATTTGTACTGACCGAAAGGGGTCATGAAAGTCGTTGACTTAGAGCTGGCTTTATCCAGATCCATTTGTGAAAATATATTTTTTAGACCAAGAACCGTATATATTTTTTTATTGGCCATTTTTGAGAATAAGTCTTCCGCGGTAGGAATTAGAAAATGTTTGCTTTTTATGCACTCGTTAAGAGGCTTAGGATCCAAACATATCTTAATTGGTTATTAGCTTTAATATATAATTTATATTATTGACCCATTAATTATATATAATGTAATTATAATTATATAATTTGTATATTATTGACCCATTCAGTAGGATGCTCTATCAACTATGCTATGAGGACTTCGTTTTTTATAATGCAACACAGGCTTAGAATTGTGTTTCAAATAAATAGATACAGTAGTTAAATGCCCTAGTCCCTCAAAGATGTCACTAAAACTACTTAAAAACTCACTTTCAGTGTTAGGAAGCTTCTTAATGTTATTAATATCCAGTCTATTAATAAGTCCCAGATCAACACAGGTTTTCAAACCAAGCAATGGCGTAAAACAATTATCTACTACTAGAAATTCCATTTTATTGTTAATTTTAGACTTCAAATCGCTACATGTTAGTACAAAAATTTTAATTTTGTTATTATTATAATCAAAACTAGAGAAGTTGATATTCATATTGTAAATTTTGCTTCTTGATTTTCTTGATAATCTTGATAGGAACCCAATTTACATCAGACCCAGTATCTATCTTAAATTGAACATATTCAGAGTCAATCAAGTATGTTTTCAATCCAATTCGATTCAATTTATTACAATAAACAATTTGTACATTAGAACATTGTCTCTTATAGTACTAAGTAATAATATTTAGTAACAAAATGTTAATTTTAAACAGAAAGAAGAAAAAAAAATTTAACAAACAAATTAAAAAATGATAAGTTTTAATAGTATTTAATTATAATGCTAATAATAAGATAAAATACTAAAAAGGAAGAAGAAAGACAAAAACAAGGGAGAGGAAATAAAATAGTTGAAAAATTGGAGAAAGACTGAGTTGATAGTAAAGAGATACATTAAGAAGAAAAGTACACATACAAGGCAGTTTTGAAGCTAGCAGTATTTGACAAGCAATTTGTATGAGACGGTAAGTTATTCAATAGTCTAATAGCATAAATGAAAAATAAAGGCGATGATTGAGGTATTTGCAACGCTGAGTGCTAATGTTGAAAGTTCTTCTGGAAAAGGAAAATTCCAGTTTGGAGTAAAGGTAAGGGGGTTGCTTTGTATAATTATAAAATTTGATGTAGAAATATGGTATTTCTGGAAAAAAGTACCTTCTTAATGTACAGCCAAGAAACCGGCATTCCGAGATTCTATCGTATCGTTGCCTTGTATAAAGATACCGAACAGCATCATTATAAGCAACCTGGAGCTTGCGAAAAGATAATGAGTGAAGGTCACAGTAGACAGCTGCGGCATATGAAATAATGGGTATATGAGAGCGAGCACTAGTCTTCTTCCAGGGCTTCTTCTTCCAGGGCTTTGGACTTCTAGTCCAAAGTTTACGCAAGCACTCGTACATGCGACCAACAACGATATTAGCATTGTTGTAGCCAGAAAGCTTTCGGTTTATGGTGAAACCAAGACTTGTAGCCGCCTCAACTAACCTAATCTTACTGCCGGCTAAGCAAACATCAGGAACTAGACTTAGCTCAAAAGACTTGTTTAATAACGGAAGTACTTGGCATTTTTTTGGGTTCAAAGCTAGTCCATTTTTAGTGTCCATTCAACAATAGAAGCAAGATCATTATTTAATAGTGACACTAGTTCACCTATTTTTTTAACCGGATGAGATAGGTACATCGTCTGCATAGAAATGAATAAGTGTGTGCTTACAAATCAATGCTAAGTCATTTATGTACATACAGAACAAAATTGGGCCCAATATTGATCCCTGCGGAACCCCTTGAGAAACTGACCGGAGACCTGAACGGTTGTTACCAACAACGACTATTTGTGACCGTCCACATAAAAATTTTCGATTGAGCCTTACAGCTCTTTCACTAAAACCACTGTAATGGTGCAGTTTCCAACAAAGAATGGAATGATCCACTCTGTCAAGTCTTAGAGAAATCAAGCAGGCAAAGCAGCGTCACAAATCCTTTGTCAAAATCTTGCTTGATATCATTCAAGATTTTTACCATGGCGGAAGAACAGCTATGGTTCTTCCTAAAGCCCGATTGGAATGGGCTCAACAGGGAATTTTCAGCCAAGTGTTTCTGAATTTGTGACTCTATTACCTTTTCAAAGACCTTAGACAGGCAAGGTAAGATACTAATAGATCTGTAGTCCGAAGCATTGGAAGCAGTGTTATTTTTAGGAACAGGTACAACCTTAGGAGATTTCCATACCAGGGGAGTAGTAGATGTTGCTATACAAGAATTGATTAAATGTGTTAGATGGCCTATGACGTGCGGCAAAATCAGTTTTATGAAACTTAGTGGCAAGCCGTCTTCACGAATAGCATTTGATTTTAAACCTTTAATAATACAAAGGACATCAACCTCCGTAACTACTTCAAAATCAATTTCCTGTTCAAAGCCTCTGCTGGAGACAACGTCAGACTCGAAACAATCGGCAGCAACATAATTTGAAACAAAATAGTCGTTCATTTCATCTAAATCAATAGTGCGGCTCCTGTCACTACTTAAACCAATGCCAACTGGGCGTAGATTTCTCCACAGTACCTTGGAGGGTAAAGAAGTGGTCAGTTTAAATGAATAGTATTTTTTTTTTTTTTAAAGAACTTAACACTCAAGAGGGTATGACTACTCTTAAAATTCCGGAGCACGTGTTAAATTTTTCGGAAAATAGGATAGAGAGAGAGAGAAAGTAGTGTCGCTTAGAGGCACGAACAGCATCGGTTGCAGCGTTACGAGCAGCTTTGTACCTGTTCCAACTAATCCCGTTTTGGCTAAGCTTTCACTTACTGTACAGTCTGTTTCGCTTCTTTAGAACACGAACTACCCCTTTTGTGAATCAGGGACACGCACTGTTTCGGATCGCGAAACAGTTTCAGTTTCAGTTTTAAATGCATTTTATTTTCTTAACACTAACTCTTACATTCTAACAAAAAATGCTTAAATGCTAGCTTACAATTACTTAATAATCTTATGGTAACTTACTGGCCCCACACAGGCGCTCTAAGCTACTCTAAATTCTTATAACTATGTCTTTCGACTTAATTTACATTTTACTTAGAACTATTTATTTTGAATACTTAAGGCTAAGAAAAAATATTTTTAACAAAAACTTAGCATGTGGACCTAATTTTTTATTTTTTATAAAAACTTAATATCTAACTTAAAATAAACCTTAGCCCACCTAACCTACATACACAATACACACATGCACACACATAGACATTATACACAATTATATACATATATTAGTATATACATTTGGATATACAAATATATGTATATATTTCTTAAATGCTAACCTAAATCTATGCAAGCTGGCCATCGCTAATCACAGGGAAAACAGATTGGTCAGCTCTGCCTCATTAGTGAGGCTGGTCCGTAATTGACGGAAACGACGACGAAACATCTTCCCCATCATTCAACCACCAGAAATGCTCGTGCTGCCGAACGACATCCCTCTTATCGCGATTCCCCACCGCCCTACTGAACCTGAGGGGATCCACACTGACGTGTGCGACGTCTCTGTTGTAGTTGAGTCGCCTGTCCCCAGCTGTCCGAGCGACATGGATGATTAATGGCACCGCTGATCTATCCTGGATCAACCCTATCTGATCAAGGTAGAGGAATGCTTCCGGCGGAACGAAGCCGTCAGAGCGCACACTCTCGTGGTAAAGGTAATTGGGGTAGTAAGCCCCACATATCAGGTTATTCGTCGAGGTCATTGCTCTTGCAATGTGCCTTCGAGTCAGCTTAATTACGAAGTTGTCCATTAGGTTTGCCCTGTTGTAAAGGACCTCATTAGGATAAAATTTCTTGTACTCCGACTCTGGTGTTCTGTATAAGCGAAGACAAGCCCTCTCAAACACCCGAATCTTTTCCATTAAGCTTGCTCGTACATTGAACCACACCAAATACCAGCATGGGCCTGATAAGGGCCATGTAGCAGATTACCTCTACCCTCGCATTGAGTTGGCTGCTATAAAACAGTCTCTTTGTAAGGGAAAAAGCGCCTTTAGCTCTGGCCAGAGCAGCATATACATTCTTGCCAAAATACATTAACTGATCTAGCCAGATTCCAAGGTATCTGTCTACATTTCGACAGGCAAGAGGTTGTCCGTGTTGTCCAACGATAGAGATCTTTCGCAAATTTTTTCTGGTATCCCTAGAGGCTCCAGACAACGGCGTCCTGAAGAGAATGGTTTCCGACTTCTGAAAGTTGATTTTCAACTTCCAGTCATCGCAAAATCGTCTTACCTTATCGAAGTCACTCTGCAAGAGAGTACTAATGACCTTGATTTTTTGACCTGTTCTGTACGCTATCAAATCGTCTGCGTACGCAATAGTATGGGTAAGTGAACCTATCAAGTCGCTTGTAAAAATGTTGAATAGGATCGGTAAATTGACCGCCCCTTGCTGAAGACCATTTTTAATTTGAAATATTCCAACAGAAGTCACATCACCAGTTTTCACGATGAACTATCTGTTAATTAGCATATTATAAAGAACGTACAACAGTAGCTTACTGATCCCCAGCCCAGTCAGCTTACACCAACCATACGGTATCGAAGGCCTTCTCGAAGTCAACAAGGCAGGCACCAGTGCATTGTTTTTTGCCTTTATTCCATTGGATATCAGAAACCAGTTTAGACGCGGCATGTGAGATATCATGTCCCGCCTTAAAACCGAATTGATTATCCGGAACTATATGTTTGTCCTCAAACCAACTAAACAGAGCTCTATTAATTACTTTTTCAAAAACCTTACTGATATTCGGAGGGAGACTTATCGACCGGAGATTCGCCGAATTGGAAATATCCTTCCCCTTTTTGGGTATAGGTTGAACCACCGCCGTTTTCCAATACGCTGGATAATGTGCATTACTCATTGCATTATTAAACAGGGCGGTGTAAATGTCAACCGCTTCTAGAGGAAGATGTCGAAGCACGATGTTCGGAATACCATTGGTCCCCACTGATTTCGTAGACCTGATTGTGTCGAAGATCTCATGGAGTTCTTCCTTCGAAATGAATGGAGGTAGGTCACCCTCTCTGGCAATGACATTATTGGCCATATTTTCGTCGCTAAACCGGGTGAAACCAGAGCCCTCGGATCGCCAGTTCCCTATTTCATTTCGAATGCAGAAGTCGTGCACCAAGACGCCATTGTCCAGGTCGTAATTAGAGCCAATGGTATCAGTGGCCTTGTATACTTTCTGGGAAGTCGCCCCTATGGCCTCAACCTTCTCCTGTGGATCCTCGATCACAAAGAAGTCGTCATCATCATAAAATTCTGTAATTTTCTTTTATTAGCGTTTGAATATTTTTAATCGACGACTTCAGTGGCCTAATCTCCGGGTCTTGTCGGTCAGTTAACTGTCTGTACAAGTTTTTAAGTCTTGGCAGAAGTCTACTTTTCTGTCGGTGCAGTGCGTCAATAGTAGGATTGCGGAACAGGTCTTCGTTAGTTGTACGTCGATACCGCGGTATTGTAGTGTCCATAGTTTGTTTAATTGTCTCGTCCATTTGTTTTAGGTAATTGTCGATCTCCTCGTTTGACAAATTCCTATTGGACGGTGGGTGGAGCGTGTTCGAGGAGAGCGCTCTAGTCAAGGTTGCGGAGAAGCGTGTCCATCGAGTCTTACTGTAGTTGTAAGAATATCTTTGGACAAACTCCTCCAATTCCGCAATTTCGTTGGGAACTGTAATTTCGGTGCTAAAACCGCAATGGTCACTGTCATACACGAATGTGCGCAGACAGTTTAGCGTTTGTAAATTCGTACCTGTCAGTCGTATGCGTTCGTCTAACAGCAGTAGATCCAAATAAGACCAGCCTCTGGGAAACGACGGGTTATCAGTCGCTTTAAGACCGAGTCTGTACATGACATCGTGCTGACCCCACCAATCGAGTAGTAGGTTCCCTCTAGTATTTTGCAAATTATTTCCCCAATTTCTGTGTCTAGCCTTGAAATCCCCGCCGATTATAAAATAATTCTCCCCCGATTCCAGCCTCAGAATTCGAAAAAGTGTGTCGAGCTCTGTAATGAATAGGGTGGATTGTGAAGTATCAGGTGCATAAACAGAGACCAAGTACAGCCGCTTTCCACTGCGGAGCGGTATGTATATGACGACTGCTTCCAACACATGGAACCTGCGCAACACTCCCTTGTACACTCTGTGAAATTTTATACCTCCTTTAATGAAGATCGCGACACCACCTCCACGTTTGGATCTGGGCCGATTTCTTCTTCTAACAATATAATTATTCTACTCCAGTTTGTGCTTATCGGTTAGTTTGGTTTCGCTAGCGAAAAGCACATCAGGAGTTTGGTCTTGTAGCAATTTAAACATAGCGGCTCTTCGTTCGATCCTAATCAGTGAATTAACATTCACCGCAAGGACCTTCAAAGTTTGCTCCACCATGTGCGTACCCATTACGACATGCGTTGCGTTAGGCCCGGCGTAGATCTGGTCCACCCGCTTGGCCTGTTCTTGCACCTGCTTTTGCAGCTGAACCATCTGCCCTTGGATTGCGAGCAAGATGGCCAGCATGTTAGGTTCAGCTTCCGTTGTTCTCGGCATTGGCGCCGGAGAAGCAACAGCCACTTGCTGTACCGTTGCCCCCCTACCTGACGCCATTTGGGCGTAGGAAATTTGGGACGTGACGGCTGGTATTTGAAACCTAACAGGTGAACGTTTGACCTCCACCTTCTGCTGCCGAGTCAGTTTTGCTTTTTTAATGTCAGCGAACTTAGGACAACCCCGATAGTTTGCGGTGTGTCCCACGTTTCCACATAACACGCACGAGAGCTGCGACCTATCGGATGCTCCGTCAACACCCAGAGGACATTCTTCGGAACTGTGGTTCTTAGCGCACTTCACGCATCGAGTCTGCATTTGGTAGTTCGATGCGGCGTGCCCGAACCTCTGGCAGCGAACGCATTGTATATATAACGCCTTCGCTCCTTTTTAGTTTTTCCCAGTGAACCACCTGGTAGTCTAGGACATTGATACTCCTTAGACTATCCAGAGGGCTTTCGGGACTGAGTTGCACCAGGAAGAACGGCAGACTCCGTTTCTCCCGCCTAGCTCTAGCTGTGGTAAATGGCTTTACCCCTACAAACTTGAGTCCTTCGCACTCCTTCTCTTTGAGCAGTGTCAGTAAGTGCTTCATGGTTTATTGATGAGTAATCCCTATAAACAAAGGAGCTTGAGGAATAATTGTGGTTAAAGACAACATTGTAGGTACAGAATAGGAGATCATGTTCGCTGACACCTTCGAGAGAAATCTGATCAAACAGTAAGACAGAAAGTGAATCAGATACAATAATAAGGTCTAAAAGGCTCGGTGGTGCACCTGGCTGGAAACATTTTGGATAGGAATTATTTACAATTTCAAGACCACTTGCCGCCGCCATATCTTTCACTTGCCTTCACCCCTTTGTCTAGAATATTCTTGTTTGTATTTGAGGCTTCATATATTTTACACTTGTCGACAATATCTTTTAATGGACCACTCTTTTCATCTAACAGCTGGAGTTTCACAGACACTGATGATAATACGATCCCTCAGCATTCGGTCTTCATACGAGGCACAATGAGTAATCTGCTTGCGAAGTTCAGTTTCAAACTCCGAAAACCTTTGTTTTTCTTTTTGATCAATTGAATTAAATTTAAATGTTTCCATTGTTGTGTTTTTCCGGGGCAAGCAGTAATCATCAAATTTTTTTAACACATATTCTAATGTACTCGTACATTGTCCGCTGATGTTAAAAGCTGTTTCTGTGATTTTGTCATCTCCTTCTCTATCACCGTTCCCTCCAAATACTGGTTCAGACTGCTCATTGGAGAATACTGATTCCAGAATAGTGTCGTGTGGGAACAACGTGTTATATATATCCATTGCTTTTGAGCCAATAAGCCACAACAAAGTAACTATTTTCCGCGGTTCGCTCTCCTCGATTTTATTGGTGGCTATCATGTACATTAAGAAATTCCTTTTCCAATTTACCCATTCGGAAGGTAGGTTGCTACAGTCCAGTTCACATGGTAAACGGTCGTTTGACATGTTTGTTTTTATTCCTCTTTTTATTTAGAAAATTAGATGTCATAGATAATGTTTTTTCCGTGGTAAATATTACTTTATTTTTTTTTTGTGTTCTTTATAGAGGGCGATGGGTGTTATTATCTTTGGATTTTTTTCGATTACTTTTATCTGCGGTTGGCACATGTTTAATATTCACTACTGGAAGTGATTTAGTGATTTATTTATCTTCTTTTTTTTCATTCCTTTATTAAGCACAAATACTCGTAGTTCGTTTAATTTTTCATTTCTTTACTTCTGACACCATGTTTTAATTATTCACAATTTATTTTGTATAAATTAAGAATAGTTTGCACAACCCTAAAGCTGGTGAGAAACTGCCTGACTTAATACATATTAAAAATTAAAGAAATGGGTAGCAAGACTGAGAGAGTTATATAATCACTCCAATATATACAATACCTACATTACAATGGTGAACGGTTGGATTTGCTGGTTTCGATTGTCCATGTCTGTTCTGGGAAAAAATTGATTTATCGGAGTTGTTATTGTTGAGAATGAAAAACTATCACTGAATACATTCATCAATTATGTAAACATTGCAATACTTCATCTTATGAATTATGTCAAATAAACTTATTCTAATTTATAACCTACTCTGTTGCACCTTTTTTCTTAACAGTTATAAAGTTATTACTGTTCTTCGGATGTATAGCTATACTGCTCGAATTTAGATTCTGGATGTCTAAACATGAAGCGGATATCCCATTTATCCGCATAGCGGAGGGATAAGCATTTTTTGATCGATGCCCAATCATTACCGAAAATGTTGTAAGAAATCAGGGCCACGTCAAGCTCGCCTCTAATTTTTTGCCTGATACTCTGTAATATGGCTCTATAGTTGGGCTTTTCCCTAACGATCACATAATCCCTTAGTATGTACTATACATTGTGGATCCAAGAGATGTATTGTACTGGATTACTATCGAATGTTTGAAGGTCCTTAATCCCGTCAGGTAATCTGCTGATCCCTTTTAGATTTTCCTTGCTTCTAGGGATTGCAGGCGCTATTGGGTTTGGATCTGATCGTGTGTTAACAATTTCCATTGACCTAAGCTTTTGCTCTATTTCTTTAATTGTCTCGATTTGAGCATTCACTGCTCTGGTAAGCTGGGCAACAGCTGTTTGAAGTGCTTCCATTTTGCCAAACAGTAGTATTTTATATTCTTAAGGTTATGAGTTCAAGTTACAGACTTAGAGAGGATTGCAAACTTAGGGTTCAAGATTTGAATTTAAGTTTGTTAGATTCGAGACCACAGATACATCCAAATCGGTCTAAGTGATGCTCCCCCCAGCCAACCAGCTTTCTGGAATTACCGGAAAACTGATTGGCCAAAATACAGAGGAATACTGTCAGAAACGCAATCCTCTGAACTATCAAGCCCCCCGCGTGGCACCAATGAGCTTGACATGAAAGTCAGGGAATTTACTCTGGCTCTGAATCAGGCTATGGCCGCTTCCGTCCTCTTATTCAACCAAGAGGCAAGAAAAAGCCACATTGGTGGACATCGGTACTGGGACTGCTCAGAAACTCCTGTAGAAAACTTTTCAACGCAGCAAAAAGCACAAGAAAGGTGACTGACTGGAACTCATATAAAGAATCCATCAAATTATACAAAAAAGAACTGAGGAAGGCAAAGCGACAATCCTGGAGGTCATTCTGTGACAAAATCACAGAAACCTCTGAGGCATCGCGGCTAAGAAAAATCCTCTCTACAAATCCTATGATGCCTAGCTGTTTGATAAAAACCGATGGCCCTTGGACAACCTCAAGTGATGAATCACTCCATCTGCTTCTGGACACCCACGTTCCAGGTAGCTCCCAACTCGCGGCCAGTAGCAGACCAAACAGGCTTGCTGCAACCGTGACCAAAATTCATGGTCTGATTACGAGAGACAAACTGCTCTGGGCGCTGCATAGCTTCAAACCATACAAGTCTGTTGGTTGGACGGTGTAATACCTGCCGAGCTACAGAGGTCCTCAGATATTATTCTGCCAGTGTTAGAAAATATTATGAAGAGCTGTCTATCTACATTACATTGTTATGGAGAAAAGTCAATGTAGTATTCATTCCCAAAGCCGGAAAATGTTCTCATGTTGTCCCAAAGGAAGTCAGACCTATAAGTCTATCATCTTTCCTTCTGAAAACTATAGAACGAATGGTTGACATCCATATTCGAGCTAAATTTGATCCAAGACTTCTGTCTACGGCTCAACATGCTTACTGTAAACTAAAGTCGGTGGAAATGGCTTTGCACTCTCTGACTAGCCACATTGACGATCCCTACAATATAAGGAGTACATATTGGTTGGTTTCCTAGACATAGAGGGCGCCTTTAACAACGTCAATACATCCGCGATCACGACTGCGCTGTCAACTCTGCAGGTAGACGACTCACTTGGGGAGTTGATCGGTCTAATTCTAAAAAGCAGGATAATCAACCCCAAACTGGGTGAGACTTCTGCTAAAAGGTCTGTCAGCAGAGGTACGCCGCAAGGCGGTGTCCTCTCTCCCCTTCTCTGGAACTTCGTAGTTAATGAACTACTGATATACCTAGAAGCGGGTGGTAGCAGAGAGATGACGTTGCCATAGCCGTCTCAGGAAAACATCTCAATACCATTAAAGAACTCCTTCAAGTAAATCTCAATAGATTAACCCCCTGGGCAGATCGCTGTGGATTGGGAATAAACCCCCATAAAACTGATCTTGTCTTCTTTTCCAGGAAATATAAAATTCCAATCATAGACCCTCCTTCAATAAATGGCACCAGTTTAGTTTTCTCCGATACAGCAAAATATCTGGGTCTCATTTTTGACAGGAAACTAAACTGGAAACCTTACATTCAAGAAAGAGTCAATAAAGCTACAATAGCTTTATTCTCTTGCAACAAAGCCATTGGGAACAAATGGGGCCTTCAACCTCGCATAACCCACTGGCTATACATCTCGGTCATAAGACCGATACTTACCAACGGGGTGGTTGTCTGGTGGACTGCATTAAACTAAGCAAAGTCCAAAGAACAGCATGTCTATGCACAAGCGGAGCCTTGCGGTCTACCCCCTCTGCGGTATTAGATATTCTGTTTCACTTGACGCCCCTCGACATTTTCAGCAGGCAAGTAGCTGCGACTGCAGCTTTTCGCCTTAAAGCGACTAAGCAGTGCACAAATAATTCATTTGGCCACGCCAACATTCTTAATACATTAGGAATCCTCACAGAGAACATCGATTACACCATACATGAGCTTTGGTTTGACAAAAACTTCCAGGTAAGCTTCCCCTCTAGATCATTCTGGGAGGAAGAAGCTTTCATGGGGGACAAGTCAATCCATCTCTACACAGATGGATCTAAAACCGATAGCGGAGTTGGTGGCGGTGTTTTCTCAGATAAGCTAAATTTAGGCCTCTCTTTCCGTCTGCCAAATCACTGTAGCGTGCTCCAGGCGGAAATTTTGGCGATTAAAGAAGCTCTGTCCTGGCTGAAGGAAAACGTGATATCTGCAAAGGATATCCGCATATTTTCGGATAGTCAGGCCGCCGTCAAGTCCCTGGACTCATTACATTTTAAAATTACGCTTGAATGCCGATCTCTCATGGAGATGGCAGAGCAGTTCAACATTCACCTTTATTGGGTGCCGGGCCATAAAGACATTTCAGGGAACTGCAGAGCCGATGAACTCACCAAAATTGGAACCACTCTATCTATTCTACCGGATAAAGGTAGTATAGGTATACCAATCGCTACGTGCAAACTAACACTAAAGCTGGATGCCAATAAAAGAACAGACCTTAGGTGGACTGCTGGACAAACATGTCTAGCGACCAAAGAGGTCTGGCCAAAGCTAGATCTGAATCGCTCTAAGTGTCTGATCCTTTTAGATAGGAAACATCTCAGCGCCATAATAGGAGGCAGTGTCCCCTCATAGGCAAGCACGCAAGAAGGCTTGGCGCTTTTACAAACGATTTCTGTAGAAGCTTCATGGAGGAGGAAGAGGAGGAGACAATCGTCCACCTACTCTGTACATGTCCAGCTCCCTCCCAGAGAAGAAAGCTTCATCTAGGAGCTTTCTTCTACAACGACCTAAACGATCTAGAAAACATAGACGTTAACAGTCTCCTACGCTTTATTACAAGCTCAAACTGGTTCCATTAGTAAGAGGATCATAGATCCACGTGGCATCACAATGGGCCAATAGGCCTAAGTGGGTTGGTATTTCCAACAGCCACTCTTACCTAACCTAGATTCGAGGTAAATATTTGATATGAGATTTGTATTTGTGTGACAGTAATTTGTATGCTTAGGACAATATTACAATATTTTGGCAAAAATAACAACTGAGTTGAAACAATTCTTCCCTTTATTTTTATCCATCTTATAAATTTGTGTTGGTGTGACATCAGTTTGTGTACCTAAAGTTTTACTTAATTAATAGTCACACTTACGATTGGTTTTCTATAGTTTATAAAGGTCGTTTTATCTTTAAAATATACTTTCACGTAAAAGGTTTGTTTTTGTAAAATTTTTTTATTTACTCGTATTATATTTTTGATTTCTCATTTCCTTAAAATTGAAAAGCTTGAGATTTAAGTAATGGACTCGACTTACATGCTATGATGCTTATCATCTTTCTTCTGGGTGGGGATGCTGAAGAGTTGGTGAAGGTTGTCAAAAGATGAGTTGTTCCTTGTTGGCTCCTTCGTAGAGGTGCTCTGTTGTAGTCGCCTTTGTGATGCACTCACACTTTTTACAGATGCACTTTGGAAGGGGTATATTACTCCTTTTTAGCCACTTCATAGAGATCTTATCTCTATTGTAACAGTCTACTGCGGTACACTTAACTATCGCTAAGCACGTTTGTTCACTTTTAAGCGATTCCTTAACTCTCGTATACTTTACGTTCCCGATGTCTCTGCTCAGGCGCCAGGAAACGAAGTTATTCATTGATAATTTTAAAAAAATAATTTTTTTTTATTATTTGGAGACACAAGTCTCTTTATTTAAGCCACACTTAAAACTAAACACTTCTGTTGCTTAACATCTATTTATAATATTCAAGTTATTGATTATCTTGCAGTTGCATGGGAAAGTATTTCAGACGAAATACTATCCCAAGTATTTCAGACGAAATACTATCCCATTCGTATGCATCTGAACAAATATCCAAATACTGAAGGTTTGGGTTTGTTCAACAAGGGTTCTTAATGATAAAATAAGTTAGTTTAGCGTATAAAAATGAGCTACTTTCCAATTTAAAGTTATTTCGATTCCAAAATCTGGAAAGCCACACAATCAGGTAGGTAGCTATTGACCAATAAGCCTCATTGGTGGTTTGAATAAGATCTTTGAAAAAATTCTCACTCGGTTCTGTGTTCTTTAACCTATTCACATCAGATCCAGAATTCCATTTTGCGAAACATCTTGAATGATTATTACACAAAATGGAAAATTAAACTAAATAGGGAAAAAATACAAGCCATATTTTTCACTCGAAAAAGAAAAACTGGCTATCCTCCCTCAAACCACTTACGAATAAATGATATTTTGATTAAATGGGAGCCATAAGTCAGGTATTTACTTAGCATTTCATCTTGATTCTACGCTACTATTTAATCACCATATCACCCAAACCCTGAACAAGGCTAATATTGGTACTAAACTTTTATATCCCCTTAGAAAGTCCTTATTATCGCCAGAAAACAATCAAAGTAGTGTTGCAAGCCATTCTGATTTACGGTTGTCAGGTGTGGGAAAATTGTGCAAAATGTCAAATCGCGCAGAATAAATTGCTAAAAATTATGTTTAACCTTCCGTGTCACCACTCTACGCGAGACCTGCATAAAAGAACAAAACTTTAATTAGTTTTATATAGAATACGTAAACTTAATGCAAATGCCATTTTATGTGATGATCTTAATAATAACCATTTAGAAGATCAAAACTTAATTCATAATATGAGTATATTTAATTTAAAGCTGGTTAATACTACTCGTACAAAGCCTACATATTTCTCTGTGCGCTTGAGTCCCACGTTGCTCGACTTATTCCTAGTAACTGACAACAGAAAAGTACTCCTGTATGATTAACTCTCAGCACCTACTTTCTCAAAGCATGATATCATTTATTTGACTTACAATTTCAATTTCACTTTATCCGAAAGTTATTATCAATTTAGAAATTTCAAAAACACGCACACCGTACCTCTTGAAGAACACTGTCGAGGTGTTAGTTGGGGTGCCATTTTTTGTATGATAACTTCAAATGAAAAAGTTGATTTGTTCAACCAAATGTTCTTAATATCCTTTATACAACAACGTGATAAAGCCTATGTTAGAATGGCGATTTTGTTTGGAATGAAACAACCACTTAGTTTGGGCGTTGTGAATCGAGTGCCTCAAACTCTACTCATCATCTTCCACGCTATATTGCCTAGATCGTTACTAGTTCCAGGTCAACCACGCATTCTATTTTCATACCCTGACACAGTTTTATTGTTCAACACAACATATGCAGCCTATGTAGCACTTGACATATTTGCCCTACAATGAGTCAGTATTGCTTATGTCTGCAATATGATCCCACATCGTATTGTTTTGCTGCTTTGGTTGACATAGTTCGATTGCCTTTCCTATGACTGTGACAAATAGTTGGTTGCACGTGTGGAACATTTGGTCATAATCGAACTATGTTGTGTGTCTTACAGGCAGTTCGTGGGAATTGTGTGGTCTCTAGGTTTTGGGCACAACACTTCTCCCCACTTAAAATACGAAAGGCGTACGAGTGCGTTCTTTCGGCTTTAGGTGTGCATGAGGATGATGAGTAAAGAATTCAGTGCTTGTTATTATTTATTTTATTTTTTGACTGCTTTATATATATAGCTTTTTTTTCATAGGTTCATTACATATATGTATATAATCATTTATATCTATAATACAATATTTTGCTAAATTTGGTTTACATTCTTTTTTTTTATACTTCGGCTGTTTCCTCATTGGTTATTACATTGTCTGTTGACTTTTCTTTATTTATTTTACATTTAATTTTATATGTTTGTTTATTATAATAAATATATAGAGCTACAGCTATAAAGGTGCAAAAGAAAATAGTTATGGAAAAATACACATGTTTATGACTTACAGACAATAAAATTCTGTTTTTGTTTATTAAATCTTTTACATTAATATACTATACTTGTCTAAATCCAGTTTTTCTACATGTATCGTGTGGGGTGAAATTTGGGTTAAATTTGTTGGGATTTCTAGTGTTTCAGTAACTGTCATGTCTTCGAAGTAATAAAGGATTGGGACCCTATTATAGACGTCATTTGAGGCCTGCAAGTAAACTTCGTCAGTTACTGCTTTGCAATATGGATTAATTTTAAATAATCCGCTATCTGATACGAGTATCTTCACTGTCTGTGTTGTGTCGCCACATGGAATTCCTACGTTTTTGGGTTTTGGCATTACATAAAGTCATGAGTTTTTGTTTCTTAGAGTAAAGCAAATCTCGTGTTCAAGTTTGAAAATCTTTTATTCGCAAATTTTTTGGCTTGGATTTCCCGAAATTAATTGTATAATACAATTATTCGTGTTGTGGTTATGTATGACGAAATTTTGTTCGCATACGAAGTGTTCTGGTTCACTCATTGTACGAGTACATTTTGCCAAATCGTTGGAGCTAAGAAAAATATATCGTCTGTAATTTTCATTGACTGCAATAAGGTCACTACTGGTGGAGACGTATCGATAGATGTTCTCTTTATATTTGATGGGAAGTGGTGTTGCTTTAAGCAGGTTATACTCTTCGTTCACCATTGGTATGCTTACTTGGATCATAAATTTATCATTTACATACACAAGCGTAGTTGTTGCTAGTAAATTGATTATGTGTAGATTCATTTTAGAGACTTTATAAGGAAATCGTATGTTATGCGGGAGTTCAGCTTGTATGTGATTTAATGACGAAATAAATATTTCTGAATTGAAAAATTTGCTGTCAAGTTTCCCTAAATTTGCTTCCTGTAAAACATCTAAGAATTCGGATTGTTTTTCTAGAATTTGGGACGAGCACATTGTCGCTAAATTTGTCATTTCGTCAAAGTCGTGTAACACTTTTTCAAATTTCGTCAGATTAACTAGTTCGTTTGTATTTTTCTTTATTTCTTCCGTTATTGCGTTGAAGTTGTTATATATTTTACGTGTCGTGGCATTAAGTGCATCAAAGACATTCGTTATTATTGTGAGCTGAGCTTCAGTTATATGATAAAGACTATTTTAGTTTTCTGAGAGGGATTATAATGCGTTTTCGAGTTTTGCCGCGTCTCTGGAGTCCATCGTTCCGAATAGGAATTTCTGGATATAACCAATCCCGTTAAAAAGTCCTTCATTTGTTAGGCTTCGTTTATTAAGTCTTTTTGTTTTGTAATATGCCATCTAGTAACTTACGAGTATTATTTTGTTGTATTTCTTTGAAAGAATTTCTTAATATTTGTAGGGTCATTCTGCAGTGATCTAATGGATATTCTTTAATAGTAGTTTCGCAGAGTTCTGAAAGAGTATTTATATTATTATCTAAGGTTTTAGTATTAGTGTTGTGAGGGAATTGTTGAAATGGAAGAGGAATTCCCACTTTGTGAAAGATTTGTCGAGTATTCCCATTGGTTCCAAATATATGCCTGTGTTATTTCACGATATCTGTTGTACTGACTGTACCATAGCCATATTTAGACCGCATGCAAGGACAATGTAACTAAAAAAAAATGTGTGTAAGTTTTAATTAGTTTGTTGTGTCGTTGTGTTACTTTCGTTAAAGTGCTTAATTAAGTTATTGTGTACAACTTTTTCTTTCCTGCCTATTTTTAACTTGGAATTTTCTGGAGATAATATTTCAAATCAATTTGCATTTTTGACTTCATATCCGTGATATAGTCGTCGTAAGTGTATGTTGGCTGTACCTTTCTGTTTAAGATGTAGGGAACGGGTGCTTCAAAACCGAAAAGGACTTCGAATGGACTGTCTGTAGTTGGTGCTTGAATGTGGGGTTGTGTTGTAGCAAAATATTGTTTACTCGAGGTAGTTGTCCCAATTTGACTGGTCTTTGCTAGCATAGTTCTATGCGACCTTTCCAGAGCAACATTCGACTGTGGGTGGTATGGACTAGTTTGAATCGTAGCTATTTTTAAGATTTTACAGACTTTTTAAATAGTTCACTAGTAAAATTTGTTCCTTGGTCGGTGAGAATTGTGTGGGGAATACCATAAGTACAATAACGAATTTAGTAAGGTCGTCCTGGAAAGTGAGTATATATTTGTTATAGCTTTCGGTAATCGTGATTGGTCCCACTATATCGAAGGCAACCCTTTCAAATGCGGTTTTTGCTGTTGTAGTAATAACCATAGGGATCTTGTTACATGTGTACTTTTTATTCTTTTGGCACATTTCGCAGGACATTATGTAATTTTTTACATCATCATACATGTTTTTTCATTTGTATGATTTTCGAATACGCTTCAGGGTACGTTTTATTCCTTGATGACCTCCCAGTGGTGTGTCGTGGAATTCGTACATTATTTGTTTGATTTTATCTGGGTCTGAAACTTCAATGACGTTTTGGCTTACTTCGTGTTGTTCATTAGGTGAGACTCTGTTATGACTACGGGTTATTGCTTTGACTTCAGCCATGTTAAACTGTGACAGTGCATCTGAGTTAGTATTTAGATGCCCCGCTTTATGCGAAACCGTGAAGCCGTACTCCTCAAGCTTTATGCACTAGCGCATTATTTTCGAAGTAGGGTCCTTCAGGTTGAACATCCACACTAATGGCTTATGGTCAGTAATGACTTCAAAGCGACGCCCGAACACGTATGGTCGAAAGTGTGTGACTGCCCAGACTACTGCAATCGCTTCCTTCTCGATAGTAGAATAGTTTTTTTCGGCCTTGTTTAATATTCTACTGGCAAAAGCTATTGGTAAATCCATATGAGTCTCTTTGGGACAGTACCGCGCCTATGGCTTCATTGCTTGCATCGGAAGTAATGTAAAAAGAATTTGTAAAGTTTGAGTAAATGAGAATAGGTGGTTCGACTATGGATTTCTTCATCCCATTTAAAGGGGACGTCTTTAGGTAACAGTTTATTAAGTGGATTAGCTATTTGGGAGTAATTTTTTATAAATTTTCGGTAATAACCGGACAAGCCTAGGAAAAATTTTATTTGCTTTTGGGTTTTTGGGGTTTCGATATTGTTGATCGCTGCGATCTTATCGGGATCTGGTTTTACACCGTCAGCTGTAATAACATGTCTTAAATATTTACATAACTTCTGTTTGAAGGAATTTGCATTTAGATAATTTGATTTTTAGATTATATTTGTCTAAGGCCTTGAGAACTTCAATTAACTTCTTGTTATGGTCTTGCAAATTTTTTCCGTAGATCACTATGTCGTCGAGGTAAGCCAAACACATTATCCCCTGTAATCCAGAGAGTACGACGTTCATAAGTCCCTGGAATGTAGGTGGAGCATTTCGTATGCCAAATGGCATTCTGCTGAACTCGAAATGGCCGTTGGTAGTACTAAATGCCGTTTTTTCTTTATCTTCTTCGGTAATCTCGATTTGGTGGAAACTATTTGCCAGGTCTAGTGTGGTGAAATACTTTGAATCTTCAAGTTGCCCGAGAATGTCGTCGATATTGGGAATTGGGTATGCGTCCGGAATAGTTGCCTCGTTTAATTTTCGATAGTCTATTACGACTCTCCATTTTTGATCTCCCTTTTTGGGAACTACGAGGAGTGGCGTATTCCATGGACTAGTGCTTGGTTTAATAACTTCGTCTTGTAGCATTTGATCGACCTGTTTTTTTATTTCTTGCTTGTGGATTTCTGCTAGGCGATATGGGCGTATATTTGCAGGGATTTCGTTTTCAGTTGTTTTAATGGAATGTGTTATTCCTGACGTAGAAGATAGTTTATCACCTTCAATAAAGAACAAGTGATTAAAATTTCTGCAGATATCTTTTATCGACTGCCTTTCTTCTGGATTAAGATAGTCAAGTTAAAATTCTGTTTCTAGTTTTCCTAATCTTTCTTCAACTATTTGATTGGCATATCTAGAGTTTAGGTTATATACTGCGTAGTGATCCATGTTTTCAGGCTTCCGGTTCAAGTTTTCTATATTGACGTCTTCGTTGTTGGCTTCACAACTGATATGAATACATAGCCGTCTTTAGGTGTCGTTATCATTGATGCCGAATAAACTTGTGGGGCTATTTCCTGGGATAAGTACATTTGATTTGAGGGTTGGTGGATTGGTCTATATTTAATAATTTTTTCAGATCTAGCAGGTATTGTAATGGATTTTCGTTTGTTTATGAAGTCTGTTGTGTATCTTTTATCTTTATGGTGGGATGTTAAGGTAAAGCATCTGCCCTAACTCCCAATAGATCTTTCCAGTTAACTTTCGCGTTTCAGTTACGTATGTGAAAAAAAAATAATAGCTATCTCAGTGAAAAAAAAAACATTAGTAAATTGTTCCTTTACAAGAAAGAAAATCGCCAGAAAAATCAGTGAAAAAAGGGAAGATCACACAGAGGAAACCTGATTCCTATAGTCTTGTGCCCAGCGCTGGAAACGTTTCCGAATTGATGAATTTCGATGAAATTATTGCTATCCGCGAAATACAGTTGTTATAGAGATACGAAGAGGTAAGTCCCGCATTTTTTTCTGATAGTCCATTACTACGTGGCCTTAAGCTTTGGGCGAATGTACATAGTTTAGGAATCGGCAACGCAAAGGACAAACGATTTTATGATGACGTTGATGCAAATTATCTGAACCAATAATTTGTTACAGTCGCAAATTCATCAACATACCGATCTCCAGAGGTCCCTTTTGATCATGTTGTACCATCTAACAGCTTTGGTTTCAATACAGTTCTGATGTAGTCTATGCCTACTTTCAATAAAATTGAATGCAACTGGACCTAACCATATCCACTCAAATTTCCTAAAGATAATTTCGCTTGTTTAACGTATATTTTTAATATCATCATTACCATGGGAGATTATCCTGACCAGTGGAAATTGGCAAAAATTCTCCTTATTCCCAAGACTGCTAGAGGGGATGAATTCAGACCATATTCTATCTTCCCTTTTCTGTCGAAGGTGTTTGAAAGAGTCTTATGAAAGCAAATTAGCAATTTCATCAAAAACAAACAAACATTAATAAATGTCACCGAAGACTTAAGGCAAACAATGGACAACGATAATATAAGTTTGTTAGTGCTTCTGGACTTTTCAAAGGCATTCGACTCTGTAGACCACCGTGTTTTGTGCGATTAACTTCTTCGATTGTTTCTTTCTATTCAATAAGGCTTATATTATCTTTCCTGGCTAGTAGAAATAAATGGAAAATTATCTGACTTCCTTCCAACTAGCAAGGGTGTTCCCATAGGTTCAATTCTTGCACTTCTCTTGTTTTCAATTTATATAACTGAACATCCTATGTCCATAAAATACTGTTCGCTGCAAATGCATGCTCATGATGTCCAAGTTCACTTTAATTGCCCTCTAGGCTTGATTAAGCACGGGGTATCTGGAGTGAATGATGACCTTGGAAATGTAGCACATTGGGCACAAAGGAATGGACTACTTTTAAACCCCAAAAAATCAAAATGTTTAGTTGTTTCTAGGAAACATGTAGATCTCTCATACTTTCCCGATGTGGTACTTAAATGTACGTCGAAAAAAACTAAAAACCCAGGTGTTATTTTTAATCGTAACCTCACTTGTAAATCATGTCGTCGGTAGGTTCTATGGCATACTTAGTACACTTTGGGCAACCCAATACTTTGCACTAATGAAAACGCGTTTCATGCTCGCAAAAGCATCAATGATTCCTTCCCTTATTTATGGCTGTGAAATTTACTATTACTGTAATTATATTAGCAAAAGAAAGCTTACTGTCGCTTTTCACAACACAATTCGGTATATTTTTAGATTACGAAATAGCGATCACGTATCTAGATATTCGTCGTGATTCTATAATTTTAGTTTTGAAAAGTTTCTACAATTTCGCATTCTCACTTTGCTGAATTGCATCCTACTTACTCATGAACCCATCAACGTGTTTCAGAAAATCCAAGTGACGGCCTCAAATAAACTACAACAAATAATTCATCCTCGCTTCTCATCGCTAACTCTGATGTCAATTTTCAATTTTTTCCATCCGGTGGTGGAACTCCCTGCCGCGTGTCATTAGCTGTGAACAAAATCAAACCAAATTTTGCAGGACACTGAAGAATTACTTCTGGGTCATTTCACGATAAATCGCCGAAGCTATATGGGGAGCTCTGGACGACATCCCTCCGATTTGGCTTCAAAGTGGTAGAAATACCCATTCGAATGGTACGAATCATAAGAATTTGCAGAATTCGATATAAAAATCAAAATTTATGCTTTCCTTGATATTAAAAAAAATCATAACTTTGATAAAATATGAAGGATATTCCAGAATATCCTTTTTACATCTATCCTTATATAGATCAAAAAATGGTATTTTGTTTTTTTTTTATTTTTTTATATATTATAGAGAGATTCGTCCTCTATTTCCATTTCAAATTTCAAGTTGGGATCTCTATGGGTTCGGCCAAAATAATGTTTTATAGGCGGTTAAATAATAAACATTTTCATTTAAAAAAAAGTGACACTGGGGCCTTTGTATCTCAAGGCCTTAAAAACTAAAAAAAAATCATTATTTATTATGTTTTAAGAGTATATACATAATCTTCCGATGAAAAGGAAAAATATTTTCCTTTAATTACTCCTTGTGAAACAGATGAAATATGATGAAGTTTTCTTGTTTCCGGCACAATTCTTAAATTAGAAAATACCGATTCCATCAATAATTTTTCTTCATTATACTCCTGTGTGGCCACGTAGGAGAATTCCATATTCTTTATATTTTCAGTTGCCCAGTTATATAACTGTAGGGGAGTTGTTATGTGTTCCCTACATGGTCTTTGTAGGCTAGCTCTGGCAGCCAGTCTTTTTATCGTACCACCAGAGATCGCAAAGAAGTTCCATTCCGTATTCAATCCATAATCCTGTTCATGCAATTTTAATTTTAAAAAATTCTTTTTGTTTTTGTACTGCACAGCAGATACATCGGAAAAATAAATAGTTTTCTTAAAATGTTGGCATTTCTTGTGCAGGAACTCTAAGAGACGGCGCTGAAATAAGTGTACTCCGATAGTGTCATGCTTTAAGCAGTCACTGATTATAATAAAACTTTCATTTTTAATATCATCCATCTGGTTCCGGTAATATACTGCGAAAGGGTGAATCGTCGTATGTTCGTTATCCCTGCACTGCATCTTGCACAACAAAACCATCATTTTCGGAAAAGTCCAATAAAACAACTATGCCCGTTTTCGTTAAGAGAGTTTGACTTCATTTGTGTACCTGTTTTGTTCATCAGAATGACATGACGAATGAAAACACCAAGCCGTTTCAAAATGCTCTAAATGAAATCCTCAGTCTGTGTGGGTCCCCTGACAGTATGTTACGTCTTCTATGAAGTGATTAAAAGCAGTGTCAAAGATTCTCCTTAATTTAGGATAATTTGGGCAATTAAAGTACTTGCCCAAGTAATAATTTATATCAGGAGGGTTACAAATTACCAAAGCTAAGCAGGCTCTGCTGTCATTAAGATGCTTATCTTCGTTTTCTATCAGCCTTGATATATTGCTACCCTCAAACATGAGTTTGATATTTTGATGGATGGTGCAAACACACACGGAATGAGTTCCTGATCCCCAGCCAAAATGCAATTCTTTGGTCTTAACGACGCGAATTTGGAAAATCCAAACCTAACATTATTATGAACTTCTTTGAACTTATAATATATCTCCCTAAGGTTAGCCAGAACCAGGCGGTTTTGAATATGTTTTTTCTGATTTTCAATCTAACAAAAAAGCAAACGTCTTGTTTTTGAACCTGAGAAAATAAATTGTTGTTACCTTTATAGGTACGTAGTCCTTTTTTCCTGGCATTAAACGGCTGATATCATCTTCACAGTAAAAACTTTCTACCAATTGCTTGATATCAGCATCTAAGCTTTTCCCATAAGTTGATGGAACGCTTTGATCTTGTTCAAGTGTTCTATACTTCTTGATCATACAGCTTGTCGATCCTGGAAACTTTTCTATATATAATTTTGTCGACGCTCTATTCTCTTGAAAGTAAAGACAAAAAAACAAGTTTGGTGTCTGCTTGTAGTTTTATGGAAATGTTCTTTTATTTTCCCTGCGAAATATTCTTCCTCTCTGGAATTATCTTCATCATTATCAATAGTAACAGAGAAAACTTTCTCTGCAATTTTCAACATAGAAGTTTTCAATTTTGACTGGACATATTTTAAGTCACTAAATATTCTCTTGTCGAATGCATCTTCTCCAATACACTGTATGCATTCATTAATCAAATTGAATGCAGTGTCTTTATCGAAATACATTTCATCAACTTCAATTTGATCTTCAACCTCTAGCAATTATGGCGTTGTATCAGAATTTCGGATCTGACTCAATTTTTTCCTACACGTAGAGCAAATTACCAACTTTGTGTTCAATTTTGGTTGCATCGTAACCATCCATGGTCGTACAGGCCGCAAATCACGAGCACTGGGTTGATGGGGTGCTAAATCCAGAGGATTGCAGCACGTCTTCCACACAAAAGCACTCATTATAAATTTATATTACTCACAACTCTTATTACGATACAATCTAAAATAAATACCGAGCTCACGACAGATTGACATCAAGTGAGTGTAAATAAATTAAGCCTAACTTCTAAAATCCTCAAAAACGGGAAATGTGCAGTTACTAGTCATTGAAGAAATAAAACAAATAAAACAAGTACAGTGACGTTTTTTTCCTAAAAACAAACAGCTACATATGTATTTATATATGTGCACTCGGGTTATATGTGATGATGATAAGAGGAGTAACGTAATAAATACAAGTATTTAGTTTTTTGATTTAGCCGCCTATAAAACATTATTTTGGCCGAACCCATAGAGATCCCAACCTGAAATTTGAAATGGAAATAGAGGACGAATCTCTCTATAATATGTAAAAAGAAAAAAAAAATCATTTTTTGAGTTATTGAAGGATATATGTAAAAAGGATATTCTGGAATATCCTTCGTCCTTGAAAATAAAAATTATTCCAAATCTTTGAAAGGTGAACTCCTGAATTGAACAAGGTATATCTTATCAAATTCTGATGAGCAGAGCCAAGTTATAATTTTTTTTAAATGTAAAGCATAAATTTTGATTTTTTGCCAATTTTTGAAGTTGCGTTACACGCAAACTGTATCGTATTCTGCAAAACTTTTTTTTGCCTTATGATTCGTACCACTTCAATGAGTATTTCTACCACTTTTCGGCCAAATCGGAGGGATGTTGTTCAGAACGTCGGTCGATCCTTCATGACCCTTCTCTCAACCAAATGTATAGTAATATTAATTAACGCTTAAAGCCCTAAGACTGTCTACAGACGGTCTTCATATAGATCCAATTCTCTTCTAACTGAATTATTTTTCCGCTCTCCCCTCAAAACAGTAACGGTTTAAATCCTGTGAGTAGAATAGTTTTATAGGTGTTGTCATTTCATTAAGAATTTGGTGCAAAGAGGTTGAAAAATAATTGTGAATTTTGTACAAATTAAATTAATAAAAAAAAATAATTTCCAATAAATAAATCAACACGGGAAAATTTTTGGTAAGTAATGAGGTATTATAGTTTCATATTTTGTTTTTTGTTTGATTTGTGAGATAAAAAAAAATTGTGAGAATCGTGTTTTTGTGAAGACCGCTTTAGTGGCTTAGCTATGAAAAATTGTCCACCAATGTGTTATTATTTTATGGGTGTTATTTTGTTTTGTTTATAAGAATTAAAAGTTATTATGCTTTTTTTTAGTAAAATAATAATGTCTCGTCGAAGTGATAGAAACAAGGCTTGTGATAAGTCAAAAAAATAAATAAATCTATCTGCTTTGAATGACGAAGAAATTGCAATATTGATGGATTCACATGAATCCGATGATGATTACAAAGTCTTCGATGCGGACATTGGAGATCCGGATAACTGTTGTGATGAAATCCAACCTGAAAACAGCGCAATGATTCGTGACTGATTGCAGCTCATGGATACTTCATCATTTGTCAATGCTGTTAATCTGTCTTTGAATGTGAGCTATCTGAGCTTGAATTTGACTGACCGATTACCACAAGTGTCAAGAGAAGTTGTAAACGAAGAAGTGGCAAACCTTGAAGCTCTAATCGAGCTTCCCTCATCAGCAGGAACGCAACAAGAGCAATAAACAGAAGTGACAAAGAAAAGGGCTCGGTCGCAGTTACCTACCGAACAAGCTTCAGGCCCTTCAATTATGCCATCAGCTGGTGGATTTAACGAAGGTGGTTAGTATTTAATTTGTTTCATAATATATCGTTTAGATCTAGTAAATATCAGAAAGGATTCATCGCAATTCAAAGACATTTTATGGCGAAAAATATGCATGCAGCTGTGAATGAAAACTGATTTGCCACCTGAAATAAAAAAAGTTCAAACATCTTTTGAGTTTTTCTCATATTTCATCACCGACCATCTTATCCATATGATATCCCTGGAAACAAATCGGGCTGCTATTATAGAAAATGTCAACACAAATGTCAATTATAGAAACGACTTTTCGTTACCCAAACATCGAAGCTCACTGGAGCGAATACGGGTTTCGACACATACCTGATTGTATGCCAAAAAACAAATTTGAGCAAATTAAAAAATATTTATCGTTAACCGACGAGTCTAAGCTAGCAAAGAAAGGTGGTGTTGGGTACGATCCCATTTTTCGTATAAGAAAAGTTGCGACTTATTTGATTGAGCGGTTTGATTCAATTCCGAAGAATGCTCGTTTGTGTGTTGACGAACAAATGTGCTCGACTAAAATGGCGCATCACTTGAGGCAGTATTTGCCAGGCAAACCGCATCCATGGGGTGTTAAATTCGTTGTCTTATGCGACAGCAACGGCTACTCGTACAGATTCGAAATTTGTACAAGAGAAAAAAATTACGACATAATTTTGCCGGCACTCCAGACATTGGGACAACAGGGAATGTTGTCATCAGATTGTCACAAAGTATTACATATTTCGTTAACCATATAATACATTCCGACAATTTTTATACGTCTTTGCCACTTTTGGTGTATAAGAGCTCGTGGCATATATAGTTTAGGTACAGCTAAAGCCAATCAAGTACCGAAATGCAAGCTTCCGACCGATAAGAGTGAAGAGCTGAAAAAGCAGCAAGAGGTTATTCGACAGAATACGTCGGATCCGCTTACGGTGTCGATATTACCACAGTTCTTTGGAAGGACACGAAAAATGTGAAACTATGCTCGACGTATGTTGGTACAAAGCCTTTTTTGAAAATTATAATAATTTGGTTAGCCAGCCATTGAAAATGCTCGCTACAATAGGAAAGAGAAAACTTATCACGAAATCGAGTTTCCACAACTTAACTTCGACTGCTGCAACTTCTAGCAACCATGTTGGGAAAAAAACTGTACATCCGGTGGCAAGTGTGAAATTTGATGGAACCAATCATTTTCCAGAATGGGGAAAGAAAAAATCGTCCAAATTGTGTAAAAATCCGATACAGACACATTTTGTACCAAATGCAGTATTCATTTATATTTTTCGAAAGTAAAAAACTGTTTTAAAACTTATCACACAGAACAATAATTTGTAATTTTGTAATGAATATAACATTTATTTTGATTTTAATCATATAAAGGGTCCGCCATCTAACGTTTTTTTATTCAACTAGTGTTAATTTCGTGAACGGTAACACTTAGCTCATGTCTGATTTAACAGGTAATTAGTTTTATCCTTCCGGTTAATAATGGAAAATAATTTCATTCCAATAGCTGCCTCCGCTGGCCATGCAGTAGCCTACACGATCGGTCCAATTTTTAAGCACATTATCGATTGTGTGCAGTTGTATTTCACCAAATGGCTTCACGAATATTGTCCTTTAAAGCGTCAATTGTCTCTGGCTTGTCGGCGTAACACTTATCTTTTACGGCACCCCACAAATAATAGTCCAACGGTGTCAAATCGCAGCTCCGAGGTGGCCAAACGACATCAGCTCTGCGGCTGATAATGCGATCTTCAAAAACAGGGCGCAAAACATCGAGTGTAGCTTCGGCTGTGTTGCACGTAGCGCCGTCCTGTTGAAACCAAATGTTGCCAATATCCTCCTCTTCAATTTTTGTGAACAAAAATTCGTTCAACATGCTCCGATAACGATCGCCATTGACTGTAACGGCCACTCCTTGCTCATTTTCGAAGAAAAATGGCCCAATTATGCCTCTGGACCAAAATCCGCACCAAACAGTGACTCGTTTTGGGTGTATCGGCTTTTCAATGTATGCGTGCGGGTTTTCTGTGCCCCAAATGCGACAATTTTGCTTGTTTACATACCCGCCAAGATCAAAATGAGCTTCATCTGAAAAGATGATTTTTTTTAGCAAAATCGGCAAAAATTTTTCAAAGTAATGTCGCAATATTTCCCAGCATTGTTCAAGCATATACACAACCATATTCGTTCAGCGGAAGGATAAAACTAATTATCTGTCAAATCAGACATGAGCTACGTGTTACCATTCACGAAATAAGCACTAGTTGAAAAAAAAACGTTAGATGGCGGACCCTTTACATAGTGTTTGTTTAATTTTTTTTGCAGCTAACCACTAAGACCGTCTATAGGCGGTCTTCCATTATTTTCAGCTGGCGCTTCCAGGTGACATGTTTTGGACAAATGGACTTCATATTCTTGTTTTTCAGCCTAAAATCATTTAAGAACAAAAATTCATATAAGAAAATATTTTGTATTTTGATGTCAGTGGTTTAAGGTTAAATTATTAAAAGAAAAGAAATAATTTTAAGCTTATCACCAGATTATAAGATTTGATTATCTTAATGTGAATAGGAACGCAACAAATAAATAAACAAATTCAAAGAGAGCTGCACCAATGCTGATAATCCCCTCGTTAATATTGTAATATATCTTCCTAGTCATGTTTGGTACTATACAAATAGAGTTCATGAATTCGTTATTTAAATATTTGTCGATTTTTAATTAATTAATTAAAGTGTCTGCTAATACATCTGATGCTATTCTTTTAATTACACATTCAAATGATGTAGCTTTCCTCATTGTTTTCTTTTCGAAGATATTGCAGCGAATTCATGATGGTACGAAAGCAAAGAATTTGTTGTAATAGAGATGATTATCGTTGTAACATTCAAGAAGAGCGGACGTGGTTTTGATTTTTTGGAAAGATCAAATAATAGTTGTAATAAAAAGTTGAATCATTGTTCTAAATCGTTTTTTTATTTAAATTTATTTATTTAGAAAACGCTCACAAGGCTAACATTTTGGTGCCGAAACCCGGGAATCTTTAGACTCAAATAAAAGCAACAAAAATTCAATTCGTTCACGAATCCACGGAAATGATAAAAATATTTTCGCATCTCAAAGGATTGCCGAAATTGGTAAATTCACGAAAAAGTGCATATTCAAATATAATTTCTTGCAGTGCATCGTGAAATTCCAACTCTTGCTTCAAAGAGAAGGCTTTAGTGGACGGTGACCTGCAATCAACGAACTCACACCATAAGCCAAGAAATTACCGCATGAGGAGTGACGTAGTAAGGCAACTAAAGCATTTACATAGCCACGTAAGCAGTCTTAATACAAAAGAGCAGCCACCATCAGCTCAGCTCAGCACCATCCACCGATCAACACGAGAAGCTTTCAAATCATCGTGTGGACTGCATAACAGACAACCATCAACATTCTGGATAAGCAATAAGCTTTATACATAAGTTTTTATGTAATTTGATTAATTTCGTGTTGATAAGCATAAGTAGTGTTGCTTAAGATTGGGTTCTGATACATTGAGGCAGGATTGTTGTTGCTATACGTATTATTGCGAGGATTGGTGGATTTGCAACTTGTTGCACGAGTCTGGTTGAGATTTAGAATAATTTTCATTGGAGCTTGTCGTTGTTGCTGAGGTTATCAATTAAATTGTTGCTGATTCCTCTTTTTTAAAGGCTACGTTTTTTATCCTTACTCCAATTAAATTCGCTCTCGATCTCCGGTTGGATAATTAGTTTTCATTTGGAAATGGGAAACGACAAGGAATCCGCAGGTGGTAAAGCTGATGCCCAAGGAGGTCCATCAACCAAAGTTGACTAGCCAGGCCAAAGCAAAGTTGATTCGCAGGGCGATATAAAGAATTTGTCTGAACTTAAGGTTTTGCGATCGAATACAAAGTGAAGCCTAACTCGCGCAAATAAGCTTATTTCAACGAAGGGTGATAAGTTGACGGCCACTGAATCGGAATGCAGATTAGGAATACTTGAGTCCTATTGTAAGCAGATAATGCAGGTGCAAATGTCGATCGAGAGGTTTAATGTTGTGAGTGAGCAGAGTGCAAATCATAGTTTTCGTGACGAGGTTGAGGAAATATATATGAGTACAAAATCGGTCACATTGAGTTTACTGTCTGCGCATAAAGCTAATAGCACCGGCGGTGCAGACCAGTTGAATGCAACTCAGTATCCCCAACGTCAACCTTCTTATTCAAAGTTAGAAGCAGTTAGACTTCCTACATTTTCTGGGAAATTTTCTGAATATCCTAACTTCATGGGATTGTTCCTTAATTTGGTCGATAAGGAAGATATAGATAACCTTCAAAAATTGAATTATCTTCGTAGTTGTTTGTCAGGGGCACCGTTGAGTGCTATCAAAGAGTTCGATATGATCGGCGCTAACTAGATCATTGAAACAACGCTTTGACAACAAAAATCTGATCTTTCAGGAGCACATAAATTCGTTGATGAGAATTCAGAAAGTTACAAATCTTTCTACTCTTTCGCTAAGGCATTTAGAGGATAGCTTTAATATGCATCTCACAGCTATGTATGTCGTCGATAGGAACTCATGAGGATATTTGCAACGCGATTCTGATTTTGTTAGCTTTGGACCGTGTAGATGCAGATACGAAAGCGAAATGGCAGGATTCGATCGACTACAGTCAGTTACTAAGTTGAGAGGAGTCTACCAAAATCCTCGATCATCGTTGCATTAATTTAGAAGCAAAGGAATCACAATCGTCAGCATGAACTATTAGCAATAGGTCAGATCAAATTGGAAGACAAATTGACACTCCAGAAAGCACTCTTTGGATGGGTTGTGTCTGGGAGACAGGAGCTAAACGCTTCGCAGAAAGCAGCTGTGTGTTTATTTGGGCGGCACGAAGTACAGGATGACTTGCGCCTCCATGAGCTTGTAGAACGATTCTGGGAGATAGAAAATGTCAATGTGGAAAACAAGTTTCTTACGCCAGAAGAGGAAAAATGTGAAAGTCATTTTATAAAGACAGTTAAGAAAGACGAACACGGTCGATTTATCGTTCGATTCCCTTTTAAAACAGATCCTTCTAAGTTGGGCGAATCATACGAAAGAGCGAAGAAGAGGTTTCTGGCATTAGAAAGACGACTCGATAAAAAGGCAATATCTGCATTTCATGGAGGAGTATGAGACTTTAGGGCATATGAAGGAAGTAAGCTCGAAGAGTTCCAAGCATATGAAATATTTTTGTCCCCATCAGTTTGTATTGCGACCAGATTCCACCACTACGAAACTGAGAGTAGTTTTCGATTGCAGTGCTCGAACTTCGTCGGGCGTATATTTAAATGATATCTTGTTGAAAGAATCCACCATACAAGATGAACTCTACTCTATAATGCTCCGATTTCGATGTTATAGGTATGCTCTGACTGCAGACATATCGAAAATGTATCGCCAAATCCTCGTTGATGTAGAAGACCGGAAGTTTCAATGAGTGCTCTGGAGATCCAATGCAACTGATGACTTAAAGGTATACCAGTTAGGTACGGTGACCTATGGTCTCTGCACCGTATCAGGCTACTCGTTGTTTGAAAGTGTTGGCTGAGGAAGGATCTTCGAAGTTTTCGTTGGGCTCAACTCTTCTTAAAGAGGATTTCTATATGGATGACCTCATTAGTGGAGCAGACTCTTTAGCTGAACTTCATGCTATCTAAAAGGAAGTTAGGGAATTGGTAGGTAGTACAGGGTTCGAACTTAGAAAATGATGGACAAATGGAGAAACATTGTTGAAAGATATACCAGAGACAGATCGCGAAAGGCCGCTCCGTGTTAATGACTCTGACATAATAAAGACTTTAGGGATAAAATGGAACCCATCAACAAATGAATTACAGTATGTTGTACCCGATTTGAAAGCGTTAAGAAGGATAACAAAGCGTATCATTCTTGCTGAGCTGTCTACACTGTTTGATCCCCTTGGTCTTACAAACCCAGTTGTTGTGAAGGGAAAAATTATCTTGCAAGGCCTCGGGGTAAGCAAAGTTACGTGGGATGAGTCTGTACAGTCCAGGGCACACAGTGAATGGGAAGTTTACCGTCACCGATTAAAGGAGCTTGAATCGATAAAAGTTCCCAGATTTGTCTTAGTGTCGAGACCAAAGAGTATACAGCTTCATGGGTTCTCGGATGCCTCTTTGCGTGCATACGGATTTTGCGTTTATATTGGAGTAGTAGATGAAAACGATTGCGTGTGCTGCAATTTAGTCACTGCAAAATCGAAGGTAGCTCCAATTAAAACACAAAGCTTACCACAATTGGAACTTTGTGCAGCGGAGATGTTGTCGTCACTACTTGTTAGGATTCTTCCAAATTTTATGCATGTGGCTGATGAAATCTTTTGTTGGACAGATTCTGAGATTATGCTTTGTTGGTTATCCTCTCATCCATCGATGTGGGAAGTATTTATAGCAAATAGAGTCCCTAAAATTCAAAACAATGTCCCCCAAGCCCATTGGAGTCATGTGGCCACAAGACACAACCCAGCGGATATTATATCTCGTGGAGCATTTGCTGAGGAACTAGTTGATAGCAGGTGGTTCGTAGGTCCGTCTTCATTTATTCGACGGAAGAGTGGTGTCCCAAGAAAAAGGATTTTTCGTTGATTAACAAGGAGATACCTGGAAAGCGTAAAGACGGAGTAGTACTTGTTTCTAAGAGTGTGTCCCCAAATTTCACGCAAAACTATACACGGTTTGGCAGCTTGCAAAAAACATTTCGCATTTTTGTTATAGTTTTGCGATTCATAAAAAATTTGCGAAAATCCAAATGGAATGGAGAGATCTTTTTGGAAGAAAATCGAGAATTTGATTTAAGTGGTAGAACAATTGCCAAATTAAACTGGACTTGTACTGCAAAAGAATTGAACGAAGCCCAAATAAGGATTATTTGGCACATCCAGCAGGGGAGCTTTTCAGAAGAGATTCGTCAGTTGGAGAAGGGAAACATGATCAGCCCTTCAGCTATGTCAAAAACTTAAATCCCTTCCTTGACAAAGGCTATTTAAAACTCCTCCGAGTTGGTGGGCGTCTGCAGAGTGTAGACATTCCCTACATTGCAAAATGTCTTATCCTTCTTCCTAAATCCCATCCTTTTGTAAGAATTATTTTTGTTTATTTACACAGGAAAAACTAACATGCCGGTCCACAAGCACTAGTGGGCATCGTGAGACAACGCCTTTGGGTTATGGATGTGAGTAGGCTTGCGAAGAAGACTGTAGGTAGCTACTTGCATTGCTTCAAATACAAGCCGGAGTTTATGAGCCAAATCATGGGCGAACTACCTGCAGGCAGAGTGCAACCAGCGAGGCCGTTCCAAAAAACTGGTGTTGACTTCTGCGGCCCATTTAAAACCACGTTGAACCGTCGAGGCCAAAGGAACTACAAGTCATATGTAGCAGTCTTCGTATGTTTTGTCGTAAAAGCTGTCGATCTTGAAGTTGTATCGAACTTATCGAGTGAAGGGTTTCTCGCTGCGCTCAAGAGGTTTATTGCACGGCGAGGTGTGTGCAAGGATCTCTATTGTGATAATGGGACGAACTTTGTTGGAGCGCAAAATGAGCTGAAGGTTCTTAAGAACCAGTTTCTTGCGCATCAAACCCAAAAGAAAATTACTGAATGGTGTGCAGCGGAAAGTATCGAGTTTCATCACATCCCACCAAGAGCGCCCCATTTTGGTAGCCTATAGGAGGCTGCAGTCAAGAGTGCAAAAAATCATCTTTTTCGTACTGTGAGCGATGCCTGCTTGACATTCGAAGAACTGTCCACTGTTGTGGCAGAGGTTGAAACCATGCTAAATTCCAGGCCGATATGTGCCATGTCCAGTGATCCAAGTGATGAGTCTGTTCTTACACTAGGGCATTTCGTAATAGGGAGCCCCCTTAATGCGATAGCAGAACATCTCGTCACGGATTATAAGACTTTCTCGTTGAGGAGATTGCGGATATTGACACTTCTCAAGCAGCATTTTTGGAACCGATGGTCGAAGGGGTATCTCATGGGGCTGCAGAAGCGACATAATGGGATGACAAGACTCCACCTCAATAGTGGTTGTTGGGTCGAATATGCAACCTTATTCGATCATCTGATGGCAAGGTTCGAGTTGTTCATGTGCGTGCAAAGAATGGAATCCAACGCAGAGGAATCCAATTCATCGATTAGCACCTTACCCATGGACAGTTGAAGATACCGCTGATACTTCGAAGCGGGCAGAATGTTAATGCATCTGTCGCTATTCTTTTAATTACACCTTCGAATGATGTAGCTTGCCTCATTGTTTTCTTTTCGAAGATATTGCAGCGAATTCATGATGGTACGAAAGGAAAGAATTTGTTGTATTAGAGATGATTATCGTTGTAACATTCAAGAAGAGCGGACGTGGTTTTGAAAGATCAAATAATAGTTGTAATAAAAAATTGAATCGTCGTTCTAAATCGTTTTTTATTTAGTTGATATTTTTATTTTTCCCTTTGTGAAAACACTCACAAGGCTAACAGTGTCTGTTATTAATTAGTTTATTTACTTATTTCTTTGTTAATTTATTTATTTATGTATTTATTTAACTATGTATTTATTCACAATACATACACACATGCATGTTTATATGTATTTTTTTCTATTTATTTATTTATTTATATTTGTTTATTATTTATTTTTTTATTTATCTATTCATTTATTATTTGTTTATATATTAGTTTAAATTTATTTATCTAGCAAATTAATTAATTTATTAATTTAATTGCTTTGTTTGTAATTAAAAGGATTTTTATTGCGATCATAATTGAAGTGGCATTCTACATCATTTTTTTTAATTTAAAATACTGAATGCCATGAATTTTTCTTATTCTTAATTTCTGTAATGATTATATATTTTAAATTATTTTGTACAATGAATTATAAGAAAAATAAATCAAATTTATTCTAAATCTAATGATTACTATACTACTATTTATTTATTTACTTATTTATATATATATATATATTTTTTTTTTTCTATACTGAGTATAATTTTTTTCCTCAAAATTTAAATTCAGATTATCGCTGACCAATTTCAGTAGGAAGATATTCAATAAGGTATCAAATCTCTGTGTAATGTAATGTGCGGTAACTCCGACCAAATTGTTGTTTTTGTTTTTACCGAGCAAACAATAAATTAATTAATTATTATTCAGCAAGACTGAAAGTGATCCTGCCCACCACATAGAGCAGATCTCCAAACGCATTATGATGCTATCATGAAGGAACAGCTTGATAAATGTCATTTCTTCAAGCTCGAAATATAATTTTGAGCCCCATATTCTCTTCAAAGGGAATAAAATCCAACTCCCCGAGGGTCGCAGTAATAAGGAATTTTTCTCGACTACAAACTCTGAGGAATGTTGGTTGCTTTCTTCGTCTTTCAGGCTATTATTGCCGCTTGATCAAGAACTATGCCAAGCTTGGCAAACCACTCAAAGCCCTTTCAAGAGAGGAGAGAATGGATGTATGTCCAAACCCAGTTGGCAAAAAAGTAAATCGATCGATCGATTTTTTTCGATCCAACCGCAATGTCGCAGCGTCACAGCGGATGCACTCTCCCACCCTCCTCAAGCGTTACAGATAAACTCCTTAACACCTACGGAACACAGTGACGAAATTTTGTCTGATAATCTTATTACTAGTGTTGAGATTCTTATTAATTGCGTTAATAATCAAATAGTTTTGCAGGAAAGTACGACCTCTGACCATAAATTTGAAATAGTATTACCAATCTATCACCGTGGTTCAGAAAATATTTAAAAACTCGTAGTAATAGCAAACACTGAATATGTTGGCTGCCAAATAACAACTAAATTTATTTTACATTTAAATTAATTCACAACGGCTACTTTCAAGAAGCTACTGTGTGACCAAAGATGGGATGTAGAATTTCCATACACGGAGTTGTTTGATAAGAACATAAAGTGCAAGGTGGATGTTGGTCGCACGGTAGCTCTCGTTACAAATAAAATTTAAATCTAAGTTTGTAAATACCTCCCTTCTTGAGCGTTTCTAACACTCAAGAACAAGCGAGAGACTGTGCGTCTTGGTGATGGTATTGACTTTTTAAGGCGGTAGAAATAAAGAAATATCAACCCAATTACAGCAGCCAACAGCAGATAAATTTAAGCATAGTGGTGGTAGTCATGACTGTTCGTTGTAGTAGATTCGCTTTCCGACTGGGTCATGAGATCGTCAATTCTTTTCCTAATATTATCAAATTAATTTTGATCAATATCCCTTACCTCTGGTAGACTGGCAAAGTCCTTAGATATACTGCGTGCTGTGATCCAGTTGTTGAACCTGGAATGAATGAGTTATTTATGGTGGTGTTGTAACCCGTACGACCATTGATGATGGTGTTCCCGATTTTAAGCATGCAAACTCCTTTAAATTCAATTATTCCATAGACAGACAAAGCAATGCTGCTGGGAACTCCCTGACCAATAATGTGACCTGTTCTATTAGACACAATTGAAAAGATCCATCAATCTTATGATGGTACTTCATTTAAAATGCAATCAGTTAATGGGCCGTCTTCACCGTTCAAAAGTGCTATTTGCTGATTTCCCTGATGTAAATGAGTTGTAACAAGCTGTACGCAAAAGTAATTTCTCTTCGTTAGTTTCTCACTCCTTCTTGCAGTTTCTGAGATTTTAACTTTATTATTTCACCTTTCTTGTTCATGATGTGGTGTTTCAGATTATTGATTTATACGGGTCTTCTGTCGACAAAGAACACAAGTTGTGAATAGCACGTTGAAGAATTCCCCCTTGAGTTGGCCACCCGAACCAATCCATCTTTGCCTTTGATTACTTCATCTACCCGTCCTAATTAGTCGGTGGCGTATATGTTTCCTTTAACAGTACAAGAGTTCTTGGAGTTATATTTTGTGATTAATTTTTCCACTTACTTCGTTGTTGCAGAAGATGCAATCACTCACTAGACAATCCTTTCCAAAAAGACTGTTTCACATGCTGGATTTGTCGATATTTATTTAGAGTACTTATAAGCTTGTCGGTAACATCCGATTCAGGGATCTCTAGAAGTGGAACTGATCATTAGGATCAGACGATAGCAGAGTGAAGGGCCGTGAATTAATTATCGCTTTTATTTGAACTGTCACTGTCGTTAGTTTCTCATATGTTACGGCCATAATATTCACTTTGGGTATAAATCAGGTTTAAATAAAACTAACCCCCGACCATTTAATCCGCATTTCTTAAACCCGACAATTTAAACCTATATCCGTAATATGCACTCAAAAACATGCATTAAACCCGCTGGGTTAAAAATGAATTAAACCCGGATTTAAAACGGTTTAAACCGATTTTGACCCATTTTAAACCTACGTAATGTTAAATTTCACATAAACTGACATATGCTTTTTTTTGTTGTTTGTCACATTTTAATTGGAAATTGAATTCATTTGTTGTGTTTGTTTTGTGTAATTTTTATTGAAATAAATTGAGATGGAAATCAAAGTTGGCGGTAAGGTAAACGATGAGGACAACTACAGTAGCAGTGATCGCAAAAATGAACTGAAGCTAAGGCCAGCAAAAAGAGGAAGGCGGTTTTCACAAATGGAAACAGACCTTCTGTTGTCCATTGTGATATCCTCAAATGTTAACAGCATGGAGACAAATTGAATGACAACCAAAGGACGCTCGATGGGATAATAACAATGTCGTTCACTGCCCCTCACGGTGTCGTCTTGGGTATTTTATTCGTTCGCTGTTCATTATTTTCGTCTCTAATATAGTTTCGTTGGAACAGCAAAGAACAGAAAAAAGCGTATGGATTGGACCAGTAACATCTGCAAGGACCTGTACAAGTTATCAAAATTTTAGAAAGAATCAACTCAAGCAACTGGCGGCGGCCACCTTCGTTTGATCTTTCGGAAGTGGTAAAAAAATATGCAGTTTCTCTGCAAGTGAAGCTTGCAGGACTCGCTCCGGTTGACAGCGATAGAGGTTCACATCCAGGCGATAAGATGACATCAACGCCAAAAACAAGTCGGACATAGAATTTTTTTCATAATGGGGTGGCGTCTGCTATATTGTCGACCCCTGCCCTAACAGTAGATGCATTGGCAACAACAGCTTCACCGCATGATGAAATGGGCATGATATCGGCATCAACAAGATCGGTTTTGTCGCTGTCATTCAGCTCATCGCAAGTGTTCGCTACGCAAAGCCAGCGTCGTCGCAAACGGAATACTAACGGCACTGAAAATGAAATTCGGAATTCAAATTACAACAGTTCGACTTCGCTGACCAATTCCGTAACCACCAACTGTAGCAGCCCAGCACACACTTACTTGGAAAACAAGTCAAAACTGACGAAAATCAACGCCGCGCCGTAACGACTGGCACAAGCTATGTATGAAAACAAAAATCGAAGAACTAGCGATTAAAAGGAAACAATCCGAATTTTGGTCACTCATAGTTAATGATGTAAACCGCAATCAAGTATTTTATTTCTTTCAATTTAAGTTCGTTTCGATTGTAATTTAGTTTCTTTTTTTCCACAGACAATTATCTCGGATAACTATGATGTAAGTTATGCAACCGGACAATCTTTCTCCGCATTCGAACAAAGCAAACCATTGAATTCAAATGAAGTTCATCCGGAACAAAGTACCGATAATGCGGATAGTCGATAAAGTTGTATTCCCGTTACCAAAATTGGGAAACGACGCTTTAAAACCCTATAACCCATAATATCGATTTTTGATATTGCTTCTCCGCAACCGTGAGTTGGTCCAAGTTCCGATGACGTGTGAATGGTGTGAAAAGATAGAATGCATTCGCATAGCCACTATCAGCAACAATGACATAATTCCATTTTCCAATTCTTTGTTGACATTTGACTGGCTGAAAACGGTTTGATCATGAGCAGAACCTGACCACCAGGCGACAACAATTTTTATTCGAAAATTTGCTTCGGAAATCGTCTAAACGTTCAATGAAAAATATCCATGGCGATTTCGAAATGCTTCACTCTGTGAATGACAACAAAATCAAGTGAATAAAAGCAAAGAAAATATGTAAACAAGTATTTACATACGATTGCACCTCCCGGCGAAATGATGCGAATATGAGTACAATTAATGGCTCTAATACATCGGGGGAAATCGACCAATTCAGAATATCGATAACGACATTTAGGTAGTGAATACCACACCGACGTTCATCACCATTCAATTCCTGTCAAATCATCGAATGTAGCCACCAAAATACCTCTTTTTTCAGCCGGAAATACTTACGGAGATCCACGACATCGTAATCTTGCGTCAACAAGCCCGCTTGTACATTCGGTACTTTCCACTACGAGGACAACTTTGACTAATCATCTGCTGTTCCATAAGCTCTTCGATTAATATGTCTTCTGACGATGAAGCCATCAACATTTTGTCAATATCACGAATAAAATCCATTTTTTTTATCGTCTTGCTACTTTTTATATTTCATTTCAAATTCTTATTTCCTGCCTCCTGCGAGCGACGAAATGTCAAAAAAGAGTGAATATTATGAAATTGAGTTTTAACCCGTGTTAAAGAACTGAAACTGGTCTCCGGAGTGTAGTATTAATTCAATCGGATTAAACGCCGTCAAGTTTAAAAAAGTGCGTTTATGTTGGGGTTAAACCAGTGAATATTACGGACTTGGGTTTAATTTTTGGGTTAATCCGGGTGTAAGTTTTAAACCGGATTAAAGTGAGTGTATAATATGGCCGTTAGTGAAGGTTTGCCTAAGTATCCACTCATTAACCCTTTTGTCAATTTCACAGCTGACTCCCAGAGTCTTACAAAGTGAAGCCAAAGTAGAGGAATAAAATTTCAATTGACTCCATTTTGACAACAAGATGACTGAAGGGCTGTTTTCATTTTTGATGAGCACTGTGCGTTTGTTAATTTATCAAGGTCATTTCTTGACCAACGAAGTTAATTGCATTTACACAGAAAATTGTATGTCGTCTTTTACCAATAAATCTCTTTAAAGAATTGATAAATGATTCTGACGTGCTTCTTCTACAATATGTGGACCGCCTTAGTTAAAAAAAACATAAAAATACAAATAGGGGAATCTTGCCTCGTATTTTGTAAAGGCAACTCCGGTGTAGTAAAATGGTCGAGAGGGTATAACCCTCTTGGGGTTGACACATCTGATACATTGTCTTATTCCTGTTTGGCTTCTCTTCCAACGCTCAAATTCCAATATTGTTGTCGAGAAATTGCTATAAGCGTCCTATGAGATACGTGCACAATTGTGTTGTGCAAATACAGTAAGAGTAATTTTGTAACTACATATATTATTTTTCGGCAATAATATTTCATTTTTGGCATCTGGTAAGATTTTTGAATTCGCTAGTCTTCCACCAACACGAATTAGCTTATATTGTTTGTCGAAATAAGGAGTTAGTGTGTTAAATTTAATTTGGGACTTGGGCTCATTTCCCCTTGCAATACTTTGTATTCTTCTGGAAACGACACTCATTGAGAGTACACCATAAGTAAGCGAGATCCTTCCTGCATCTGTGTGATTGGAATTTAAGAATCCTTCTTAGAAGTTTAGGGATTTTAATGTTTCTCATAAATCTGCCACAAAGTTAAAAAAAAAATTTTAATGTGTAAAACGAAATTCTATAATTTATGTGACTTATAATAGTTGCATCGTGAGTTACAGTGGTCAATACTAATTTAGTCGTACGTAATTCAGGCAACATTTCCTACAAATTGTACTGATTTAGTTCCCATAAGGCTTCGTTAATTTAAGGAACGTTGAACTTTCCAACCAAACTGATGAGATTCCAAAATCTACGAGACTGCATCCTCTCGATATGAAATCAACTGGGTTTTTACTCCTTTCACATAGTTTCATTGCAGTGTTCGGGTTGCTGATTGGATTTTTGACGCACTGTTGGCAATATATATGTCCCAAACATATTAAGCATACGTTCTACCAATTCATCATATCACAGTAGTATGCAGTTCGAGATGAGCGATTGTTGCAACCATTAGCAGAAAGTTACGGGACCTGGAACAAAGCAAATTAAAAACGATTTGACACATGCTCCGAACGCAACCATACTACTGTCTGAGAAAGCATGCAGCTCAGTTTTCTTGGCTGCAGTACACATTACAAAACGGTGAAGATCTTTGTTTTCTAATTTAAAAAGCTGCTCCATGTATCTCACCCACTTATCCGCAAGATTTGGAAGGGGCTGATCATCCCATAAGAGTTAAGTCTTCCATAAATCCAGCACACATAATTTACCGAGCATTATGAGTGTACACAATAAGCCCATTGTGTCGAAAAGTCGTCCAAGGTCCGATAAAATAGTGTTACTGGAAAATTTTTCTGGATTAAAGAAAAACTTGAATTGACCGTAAATTGGATCCTAAACCAATCCTAAAGATTTGATAATTTCTGATTGGTGAAATTTCAAATACCTTTCTTTATGTTGTTCAGGAATATTTTGTAGTCGTTGAGTACTAATTCTTCTGCTCAACACTGTACGCTTAACGTTTGTCATAATAAACGGTTGTCATTACCGCCTATTCATATCATCTGTGTGAGGTCGTCGACCTAACTGAGTGATTGTTCCGAAAACCTCTAGCTGTCAGGGTATAAAAGAAATGACACATGTAAGACAGAACAAGAGTTGAAATAAATTTGTCAAAGTCGATTTGAGGTGTTTGTTTACTTTGATACGCGCACTTCCTACAATTTCTTAGAATATATGGGTCATTTGTAGAAAATTTTCAAATTCAAAATTATCTGTTCGCGATAAACTGGTGATTTCTTCAAGCATTCTCCTTGCTTCGGATATCGTTTCTGCTCCTTAAAGGAGATCGTCTATATACATATTTGATCAATAATAACTCCCAATGCCATTTTGTGTTCTTTTTGCTTGTCGCTGCAAATTTCACTAGGCATCTTGTGCGGAAGCTGACCCACGAGTCAGTGTGTTGGGCTTGTAGGTTCTCAGATGTATATCCCGCTGAGATATCCAGAGAATCAACTGAAACGCTTCGTCCTCCGGTTTTCCTAAAACCTGACGATACATCTTACTAATGCCTGCTGTAAATGCATATTTTTCCATTCTAAAATTCACAACAATTGAAAAAATTTCTGTGCTGGTCTTGACTAACTACTCCTCGCAGGTTAATTTTTCAGCACTTATGCGTTTGATGGGAGTATCATGTCTTTCTGTCTCCCAGAATTTTACTACATTTTCTCCAATGACGATAGCTTAGCGCAAGCAACATGCGTTTTGTCTATTGAAAGCAACCTGCAGCTGTCCGAACAAGTTTTGTATTTCGAGGCGTAGGTAGATGAGCTCCCTCTTTGAATTCTTCACCCAAAAGAAACTCAAAAAAGATTTTCGTTCCTCTCAGCATGTCAATTTTTTGATTCGTTGAAAACCCCGGACTGAAAACAAAGGGAGGTAGCTTCGGAGTCATGTCCTCCTATTTCTCTTATTTATGTCTCCGACCGATATTTGGATAGGTCCAGATAGATGTCTGCACAAGTGGTGCTGTTATAAAATGGAGTGGGGATCCTGAATGGAGAAACACACGGCAAGGAATCCGAGTCCATATGCTGATACCACATTCACGATTTCCGTTGCTAAGTAGATCTGCCGCTCTTTTAGCTTGGAACCAGCCGCTGCATTTTCCACTCGATTGACGTGAGCAAGAGAAATGACCTAACTTTGTACAGTTCCGACAGATTCGAAGATGCGATCGACATTTTTTGTTTTTTTTTTTGTTTTTCAAATGTCTGAGCACGTGTTAAGTTTTTAGGAAAATAGGACAGAGAGAGAGAAAAAAAGGTTTTTGGGCTCAGTGGTTATTTCGCTCCAGGGGTGACATCCATTCGGCATACGTAAATTAAGTTGCCTAAAAATGTCTTTCGGGCTAGGCTGGGATTCGAACACCGAACTTCTGATTTATAACCCAATACAGTACCACTTGAGCCACGACCACAATGTTTTAAAATTTTTTCTGATAAAAACAAGAAACTAAAATTGTTGTAAATAGATCAATAAATATACCAAAAAAATTTAAACGTATAAAAACGATATTAAAATATATAGAATCTATAATGCAATAACTTGTTTACAGGGTATCCCAAAAATCAACGTCAAACCGGAAGCGGGTATAGGTCAAGTGGTGTCGGTTATCCCAAAATTATAAAAAAAAATCGAAGTCATTTACTTTTAAAATTATTGGCACTCAAAAAAAAAATCGAGAAATCTGACACCCTGTGACGATCTTTCAAGTGCTGTGACCGCAAATCTTTACTTTTCTTCAATTTTTTTTATCATGTAACTCTGAGTAATTCTTCTGTAAATTACGGTTCAAAATTGAAACATAACTATATCGGTTTTATCTAAAATATTCCTTTTTGTCCATCCATGTATCTGAAAATCATTAATTATCCAAGTTGAACTGACTGTACTGACAGAAAATGTACTATGCCATTTTGGCAAGTAAAACGGTATAACGCTTAATTGAGGACAAAAAATATTTTGTTAAAGAAACCCGATTCATAGTTAATTATTTTTAATAAGTTAAATTGAGTACCAAGTGTGAGCGAGATAGACATTGATGACGTGATTGAGACGGATAAACACGTCATTTCCATTAGTGTGAGTGAAACAGATAGAGATGCCACCCTTGTCATTTCATTTTTTCCCATCACAGAGCACACAGAACACTACGTTCTCTTGGTGTATATTCTCAGGATCGCTTTATACAACTGTTGTTTGTTGCGCGACTAAACGCCATCTACCGATCTTATATCTTACAATAAATGTTCAAACTCTTTGCCTCGAGCGGCAATGCAAGATCTACATCTTCTTACAAATGATCTGGTAATAAGACCGGCATATCTTCTGGAGTTGATGTCTTCAACGGCTTCTGCAATTTTTTGTCGCAGCTCGTTTAAATTTTCTATAGGCTTCGGATAATACTGCTCCACAGTAAAAAAATTCGAGTGGATTTAAATCAGGTGAATGGGCTGGTCACGAAATTGTACCAGACCGCTATATCCACCTGTTGGAGTATTTCCGATAGATGAACTCTCGTACTGTGCGAGCATAATGCGCTGGGCAGCCATCTTGTTGATACCACATGCATGCATAAATATTAAGTGGCACGTCTTCCAATAAATTTGGTAGTGGTTCTCCAAAAATTCTAAATAAACCTCCGCATTCAAATTCTGCGGCAGCTCGAATAGGCCAATAATTCTACCATGTTTATTATTTTCTGTAAAAATTGTCTTAACTTTAAACTGTAAGATGTTCGCCTTGTAAAGACGAACTTCTTAATTAACTGATAACTCTGTACGTTAAACTAGTAATTCCAAGCATTCCCTTGGATAATTAGATAGAATCCATTCAATCTGATTTCTTTTTCATCAGCTTCCTCGCTAAAGAAAATTGGTTTCTGTTCCATTTTGACTGTTCATTCTTACCGAAGTTCAAAATTGCAACGGTAGTGGTAAAGTATCTAAGTCCTGTGGGTGGCCGTGGCTTCAGTGTACATTCAAATCCCAAACACCCCCGAAAGACATTATTTTTTTCAGACAACTTAAGTCACATGAGCCATTATACTTATAATTTAGTCTCCCCATTAAATGTTGGATGGCACCCATGAAGTGAAATAGCCTAAAAATCTTCCTTATTATTTCTTTCGCATTTACCAAAAAAAAAAAATGCTTCTGCATTATATGTAAGTGTAGTCAAGTGGGTCTTGGGTGTTCTTTAAAGAAAAAAAATGTCAGAACGAAGGACCAGAGCTCAATTGTTCTTGATATATTTCTGAGGTTTTCTCATCATAATACGATATTGTACTTCAACCTCCTTTTTGCTAACCTTCGTCCAATCGGTTTTTTTTCTCCAGTACGACTAACTTATGACAAATGCAATTTTTTGAAGTAAAAAATAAGACATATCCGAGTACATATTATATCAAAGTGTTAAGATTTTCATAGACAACATGACTAAATACCAAAGCTGAAATCAAAATTGCAAAATAATTGTAATTATATTATGATAATATTAATTGCTTTATTTGTTTGTTTTTTTCATAAAAGAACTTTGGCTCGTTACAGAATCAAATAAAAAAAAAATCCATTACTGCTTACCGCATTAATACGTTAACAGAATATCTACGAAAATATTCGTCTTTTTGCCGCTTCTTGCTGAACATCATCGAAGATTTTCTTAAAGATAATCCTCATGGTCGGGCATACTATACAAGACTATCTAACTTCGCTCTCAACTTCATCCATTTGCTTGCAATTATGTACTTGAGATTTTATGCTTCAGAACTGACTTTTGCATCGACGATATATTGACTGGAGCGATTTAGATACTATAGCATTAAAACGAAGAGAAGTCATTGTTTTTTTAATTCGAATTCAAAGATTTTCTGAATAAAATCCGTTACGGAGTACTTGAAGTTGCCCCACTAATATTCAAGCAAAAATCCTACAGAATCTATGAACCCATAAATTGGCCTGAGATGCACCCATCCCACAAGCTGTCGGCACTGAATGGCGTTAGATTTGCAACCACTTCAGAACATTTCGGTTACCAAATACATGCCATTACTGGCATAAAGGTATATGACAGCTGAATAGATTCTAAAAACGTCTGGTGTTTTAAGTCGCTTAATCAGCGTAGCGCCCGCTAAGAACAGGAAATTTTCTCGCTATAAACTTTGCGACTTTTACTCCTCAACAACGACAGCTGAATTATTTTTTCGAGATTATACATGGATGTATGTTTCAGTTTCAGTTTATACACAAAAACTCTTTGAATCATTACGTACGTCCAAAAATGTATATGCTAATTAAGAAACTCAAAGTCTTTACCAGGTGAATATCTGACAGTTGAGGACTTAGATAATGCTTTACAGAAAATATTCACCCTATTTTAAAAGAAATATTTCGCAGATCAAATTGTAGCAATTAGAATGAAGGCGATACTAAAGTGACCGATAAAATGGCTAAATATAATTATTAAAAAAAGGTATATTGTTGTTGAAAGTCGCAGTTCGATTGAGGCAACCAACATTCCAGAACAAATTACACATGAATCCATACTTCCTAAGAACTCGAAATCTTCATATCTCGAACTATCACGCTGGTGCAAAGTTTCTTGCGATGTTAACGAGACAACGATTCTAGGTAATCGAAGTTCAAGAGGCGGTACGCCAAGCGCGTCCTCATTCCGTCACATATAAACTAAAATTGGTCACTCAGGTAATGAGAGATTCGCCTGGTGCAAGATTAGCTCCATCACGTCCATTAATGTGCTGTGGAGTAAAGTTACATCCAAAATCTATGTTTCAGTCTTTGTCTGCTCTTTGATGAAAACCGATATTTTCATTTTTGATGTTGCAGCTTTAAAGAAGACGGTAGGTCGTCATGGTCTTCCATAAACGATCGTAGTGAAAATAGTACTCAGTCAAAAATTATAGATCTGCGTAATATGTTGCCAAAAAAGCTGATCAGCAATCTAGTTATAATTAGCTTTTGCACTAGTTACACAGTCAATTTTTATTTTGAACTCCCCAGGTACCCCACTTCGGATTTGGGAGGCAATGCTAAAAATAGCAAGAGTAGGTCATAACTTGATGTTTGAAGAATTGAAGAGATCGAAGCCCCAATAAACTCGAGGCTAATTATTCCGAAGTTAATATATCCCAACGACCACTTACGCCTGCCTATTCGCAAACTGGCAGCGAATCCGTCTTGATAGGAATTCTTTTGACTGAGGGTGCTGAATATTCAACACGTCTAAAATACCATCATCATCAAAATCTCATGGGTAAATAAGTATAATCTACCAATTTAAATCTAGCGATTCTTTTTGGCATGTCGACATATTCTGTCGATTTCATGTTAGCTTAAAGACGATTAAAACCAAAGAGAAAACTGTACAATAATCGGTTAAAAGTGCCCTCTTTTTGCCCTCGATAAGAAAATGCGTTCTACAATGAATAAAAATCATAATAATGTGCCTGGCCGGAAAGATCACAGTAGAATTAATTATTATATCCCTTTACAGTACCTTCCGGACACTGATATGGATGATGACAATATGGACGAAATTACCGCAAGTAATGTGGGATCAATAAAAATGCATATTCCGCCATCCAAATTGCTACAGAAATCGCCTGATTATGTTCACAAACTAATGAATTCTCTAAATATTGCTGGTGTGGTGGTTTCACAACAATAATTCACCAGACACACAAAAAACACACTAAGCGGACATAGCCACAACAATAAGGTTTTCACCACAACTCCATTTTGAGCGCAAGCTGTCACTTCATCGTTTTCCGGTTTTCACATCCCGGTCTTAGATTTGTTCCTTCTGGTGGCAGCCGCGTTTGGGATCGGACGTACATATTTCCTTGTAATCCTTTTTGTTAATAAAGCCATATTTAAATTAAAAAAATAATCATTACATTATCATTACATTCGTGACCCCGAAAAGAATTCGTTGCATTTTTGTTGTTTTTTTTTTTTAAATAATATATACGTAATTTGATTTTTCGCATTTCGATGAACATCCCAAATTAATCAGCGTCCATCTCACATGACCGACAAACAAGAGGAAAGGATGGCAACCCCGCATGTGGGGAGTGCACCAACAGAACCAGATCAAGAAAATATTTATCCAGTCTCGACACAGTCAAGCGTCTCAGGTCTATCAGTCGCAGCGGGATTGCCCCAGTTTTGGCGAGACCGTCCATCGTTGTGGTTTGCGCAAGTCGAAGCTATTCTCGCTCCTTCAAGGCCTTCAGATGACATGAAATACCAATACGTCATCGCCAACTTGGAGCGGCGAGATCTTGAGCAAGTTTCCGACCTTTTACTATCGCCGCCAGCCTCGGATAAATACGCTACTGTAAAAACAAGACTGATGCAAGTGTACAAAGAGAGCCAAGAACGACGACTTCAGCGACTGGTCGAAGGTATCGACTTGGGAGACTCACAGCACTCGCAGCTACTCCGCAGAATAAGAGATCTCTTTGGTTCTTCAGGTACACCGGACGCAGTACTTCAAGTGCTTTGGCTGTCCAAACTTCCATCTCACATACGAGCAGTACTGTCAGCAGTCACTGGCGACTTAAATAACCTCGCACAAATTGCTGACAAAGTTATAGGTCACTGTCACTCAACAAGCACACTAGCAGCCGTACATCAGCCATCTTCAAGGTCAAGCCCAATGTCACCGGTTAGCGACAATGTACTGCTCAGTATACAACGCAGATTGGACTTACTGGAAAGAGAAACACGACAGCGTCGTTAGCCCAGAAGAAGCAGTTCAAACAGCCATTTACGTCAAGCGAGTCGAGAGCGTGGAAACACACCGAAAAACAATGGAAGCTGCTGGTATCACAAACGCGGTCTGAGGCACGTAAATGCTTGCCACCTTGTGCATTCGTGCAGGGAAACGGCAGCCGGCAACATTAGTGGAGGCATCTTGTCTTGTCTTGTCGTCTCTTTATTTCTGACAAAGTTACTGGCCATTTCTTTTTAGTTGACAGCGGCGCTGCAATTTCGGTTTTAGCTGTCAAACCTACCACCAGTCTACAGCAACGTCCGTACGTACTATATGCGGTCAATAGTACAACAATCAGTACATACGGAACAGTCACAATGGAGGTGGACCTGGGCCTACGCCGGAGGTTTTGTTGGACGTCTGTTCGTGCAGCTGTACCACATTCAATTCTTGGAGCAGACTTTCTCCAATACTTCCGTCTGCTTTTGGATGTTCATGGGCGCCGTCCCATCAACCAGATTACAAACATCTCAACACCGGTAGCACTTATCTCCACCGACTACACCGTCATAGACTCCATTGACCACGACCACAAGTACGCAGAACTCCTTAAACGATACAGATCAATCACGCTTCTATTTTCATCCGCCTGCAAACCTTTGCACAATGTCCGCCACCATCTGGAAACAAAAGGACCACCACTCTCATGCCGCGCAAGGCCTATTCCACCAAAATTCTACGCACTCGCCAAAATAGAATTTCAACGTATGATCGATGCTGGAATCTGTCGCCCATCACGGAGTCCATGGGCTAGCCCACTTCACATCGTTCTAAAGAAAAACGGAGACATTCGCCCATGCGGGGATTATCGTAGTCTTAACTCCGTAACCCTGCCAGACCGATACCCGCTGCCACGGATAACGGATTTGCAGCTAATCATGCTAATCACCTAGCCCGTGCATACCACCAAATTCCAATGGCCCCAGAGGACATTCCAAAAACAGCTATAATTACACCTTTTGGGTTGTACGAATTTACACGTATGACCTTTGGCTTACGCAATGCAGCACAAACCCAACAACGTTTTGTTAATTCTGTGTTCGGAGACTTAAATTATGCATTTACGTACATCGACGATATGCTCATCGCATCTAGTTCACCCGAAGAACATCAAGAACATCTAGAAGAAATTTTTAGACGTCTCCAGGCCAACGGTATGACTATTAACATGGAAAAGTGTGAATTTGGCAAAAGCGCCCTCGTGTTCCTCGGGTACCATGTTGATAGTATAGGCGTACGGGCACCAGACGACACTGCTAAGGCAATTTCAAAGTTCCCGAAACCAGTGACAGTGTGCGAACTTCGCCGCTTCTTGGGAGCTCTTAATTTCTTCCACCGATGCCTGCCACACGCAGCTGAGGATCAAGTACCGCTGCCTCAAATGCTCCAGAACACCACCAGGAAGGATCGCTCGCTTCTCTCGTGGTCCACAGCAGCAGAAGCTGCTTTCCAACGTTGCCGCAACGCACTAGCGGAAGCAGCTGCACTAGCCCATCCACTGCCCGACGCGGAACAACGTCTCATGTGTGACGCTTCAGACACAGCAGTGGCGGCAGTTTTATTGCAAGTAGTAGAAGGCAAACCTGAACCACTTGGATACTTCTCAAAAGCTTTGTCGCCGGCACAACAAAAATATAGCACATTCGATCGAGAGCTACTGGCTATTAAACTGGCAATTGAGCACTTCCGGCGCTTCGTAGAAGGCCGATCGTTCGCCATCTTCACCGACCACAAGCCGCTTACGTTTGCTTTCCATAACACACCATCGCCCACGGAAACTCCGCGTCGTCAACGTCACCTGGACTTCATTTCACAATTTTCAACGGATATACGCCATGTTAAGGGGAAGGAAAATGCTGCCGCTGACGCCCTGTCTCGCATTGCCGCAATTACGACTTCCACAGTCCCTGCTATCGCGAAGGAGCAACTCAATGATCTGGAACTGCAGAAAATAAAAACGGTGAGTCAGAAACTTACGTTCATTAATCTTGCTCTGCCGGATTCTCCTACAGTAATTACTTGCGAAACTTCATCTGGTCGTGCTCGCCCATATATCACACCCGGATTTAGGCGCGCTGCCTATGAAGCTGTGCACAACCTCAGTCACCCTGGTACTCGAGCACCCCGTAAGGCAGTGTCATTACACTTTTTCTGGCCATCTATGAACGCTAACATAGGTAAATGAGTACGCGCCTGTTCAGCTCGTCAACGAAGTAAAGTCCATAGGCATATCAGACCACCTTACGGAACATTTCTAAGCGCAGACAGGTTCGAACATGTCCACATGGATATAGTCGGTCCACTACCGCGCTGTTCAGGCTTTAGTTACATTGTCACATGTATTGATAGAGCAACCCGTTGGCCGGAAGCAGTCCCAATAGAAGACATCACCGCAACCCCTGTCGCCGACGCATTTTTCCAACACTGGGTTGCACGTTTCGGCTGTCCGCTTGACTGACTACCGATCAGGGGCGGCAATTCGAATCTGCTTTGTTTCGAAGATTTACTCAACTCCTCGGATATAGCCGTGTTCACACTACCGCCTATCACCCACAGGCCAATGGGATAGTGGAGCGACGGCACCGGACACTGAAGGCAGCCCTCATCTCCCGTTTGCCCGAGAACTGGATTCAAGCTTCCATCCGTGCTACTGGGTCTCCGTTCGATGGTAAACGAGTCGGGTACATCACCAGCCCAATTAGTTTATGGTACTGAACTCCGACTACTAGGAGATCTTTTATCAGCGCCCAGCGACATTAAAGAACCTATCGCCTTTCTCCAAGACTTGAGAGAGGCGCTGCAACGAACTTCACCTACTTTCACCGCACAACATACGAAGTCAATTTTCATCCCAAAGGATCTCAAAACTGTCTCGCATGTGTATGTGCGCACCGACAGCACCAAGCGACCGTTGCAGCCAGCTTACACGGGACCGTATTCCGTCTTGGACCGTGAGCCACACGCCTACAAATTGGACATGCCGAGTAAGGATGCATATGTTTCCACCCAACGCTTGAAACCAGCTTACCAGCTTCTGGACCAAACAGCAACACCATCTCCATCGGCAATTGTACCACCGTCAACCGATCCGGGGGTTCCTGAGACAACAGTTACTAAGCGCACTGGCCGGACTATCAAACCACCCCTTCGCTTTGTTACCTCCTAAGGGGGGAGCCTTGTGGTGGTTTCACAACAATAATTCACCATACACACAAAAAACACACTAAGCGGACATAGCCACAACAATAAGGTTTTCACCACAACTCCATTTTGAGCGCAAGCTGTCACTTCATCGTTTTCCGGTTTTCCCATCCCGGTCCATATACTAACTATACCTAGATATCAAACTTTCCAGATATTGGAAAATCAAAACCGGTTTTGTACTGATCGTCCCTATCCGTGTGAACCTGTCCGTGAATACGTGAGAATTGTCAACAATGTCAAAATTCGAAAAGTTTTACGAGTGACGCCACCCATATAAAAATGACGCGGTGAATTTCGATTTTGACATTTCTCATATTTACAAATCTAATTTCGTGTAAGTTGCAAAAAATTTTTATGTTGAACAATAATTTTGTTTATTATATTTTCTAGGACAACAAAAGAAGAAAAATTTACACATTTGGAACAAGAAGAAAACATTTTCAACAGAATACTGCAGCCACGAACAGATTGCCTTGGATTAGAGGTGGCAAAAGCAGTTGGAAAAGTTTGTTTACATTTTCTTGTGAGTAACTACAAACATTTTAATTTCAAAATAATTTATTTTACTTCTTTTTTACAGTAAGAACAATGAATCTAAATGCACCATTCAAGAGCTTTAAGAAATGTGGATGAGTGATCTAACTAATTACATGTAAGTAAAAAGAATACATTTTCGTATAGCTATACATATAATGCCTTTTTCCTTGCAGATCCAACATTTGAAGTGCAATGGTTTCAAGAAAAGCGTTCCCAGTGTGGAACCATCGTGAGCTGATCAAATAAATGTGAGTAAAAAGTATACATTTTCGTATAACTATACATATAATGCCTTTTTCCTTGCAGATCCAACATTTGAAGTGCAATGGTTTCAAGAAAAGCGTTCCCAGTGTGGAACCATCGTGAGCTGATCAAATAAACTTAAAGCATTTTTTCGATTTTTGTTTTGTTTTGCTTTGTTTATCCAATAAATACAATAAATTTAAAGAAATTGTTTTTTCTTTCTTGGATTTGCTGCTTCTTCAATAAATTATTGACATTTGTTCATTTCACCACGGTGTGGGTAAGTTTTTCGCTTCACCATGAATGTTTTCATCAGGAGAGCATGTTCCGAAAAAATGTAAATTACAATTCATGAATAAATTGGATTATTAGATTAAGTGGAAAATATTGTATTAACTTTTCATATGAAGTAATAAATAATAATTAATGATTATTTTGACTGTTTTTATTTGTGAAAATAGAACAATAAATAGAAAATTAGTGCTTTATAGGTCCATTTAGTACGACAGCGAATTGACCAATTATTTTTTGAAAAAAATATGGATGTGACTGGACAATTTAGCTCATATTTAATGCTTTTGTATTACTAATTCCATTACTAACGCAACATTTCCATATACTTTGCTCAATTTTTGCATCAAAAAATTTCCGAGAAGAAGAAAATCGATGTAAACACAACGCTGTACGTTTCACAAATATCACGTTGTAATTCTAAAATTTGGCCGGATTTTCGTGAATGTCAACGACATCAAATCAGCGTATAAATTTTATACCGTTAGAAAGAAACCTTTCGTCAGCGAAGCAAATAAAAAAAACAAAAGGACTTTGCTAATAAATAAAAAAACAAAGGATTTGTCTTCTAGGATTTTTTCAGAAGAGTCAAAATGTAGCATTTATGAATCAAATAGGCCTTCGAAAGCATGAAGACAACCAAATGAAACTTACAGTCCAAATACACAAGGCAAAAAGTAAAGCACGGAAATGGTGGTTGTGTAATATGGAGCTAAATATCCACTGTTGAGATCGGTAATTTAGTCACAGTAATTCAGAAAAAGAAGTATACTAAAATATTTACAGCGAAAATTTGCTTCAAAGGACACAAACAATGCTTATTGCGAAACATTTTTTACTCCCAACAGGACAACGATTTCAAGCATAAGTCCATATCCACATAAAGTCCCTCACTTGCTAGTAACGCCACCACATAGCCCCGATCTTAACCCGTTCTCTTTGGAACGCCTTTGGAATCATTAAATGATGAGGTTACGAAAACATGTCATCACATCGAAGCCTCAGTTAAAAATTTTAATTTTTAGCGGAATGGCAAGAAATAATATGTGAATATATGGAAAAGTTGACGCATTCTATGTCAGACCGGCTTAAAGATGTTAACAGCATTAAAGAATACTCAACAAAGTAGTAGCAAAATCTGTTGAAAACAATTATAAACAAAAATTCCTTTCGACAAAACCAAATTAAGTTGGGATATCATTTCACATTGTTTGTTAAAATTATTTTTAAAAAATAAACAATTAAAATACCACCGCTTTTGTTCTTTATAATGTGTGAAAAAAAAGATTCTCGAAATATTTTGGAAAAGCTTTAAATTCAAATAGAAAAACAAATATTTTCCTTAAAAAACTAAAAAATGATCAAAAATGTTAATTGTACTTATCAGTATTATTTAATTAATTTATTTACTCAACACATTCAAACTAAAAGAACAGCAAGGAAATTGATTTTAAAAGTTGCCATTAATTAATAATCCTTTTCATTGATGTAAAGAGTACAGAGTTTGTGCCTAAACATAAAAAATGCTTATACAATTGACTCTCAATACAAGCTTAAGCTTGATTTCAGAATTGTAATAGTTTCAATTCATTTATATCTTCAAATGAAACTTTCAAAATATAATCCTAGGTCCTTTTTTAATTTTATTCTGAAACGATCCCCTTTTTGTTCAATTGAAACAAAAAAAAGGGTTTTTTTTTAAATATATTCTATTATCTTCACTTTTTCACCACGTTGAATTAAATATTCACCAGCGAAAAATATTTTTCCTTTTATTTTTGCCTTTATTATATATACTTAGTGAACATTACGTGAGATTTGTTGTCATTTTAGCAATTCTGACAGGTTATAGAGATGGAGAATGTGTTGGTGATTCACTTACAGTGTGTCTGTGCGAAAGTTAAACGTTTGCAAAAGTATTAGTAGAGTTTGATATCTAGGTATAGTTAGTCTATATCCCGGTCTTAGGATTGTTCTTTCTGGTGGCAGCCGCGTTTGGGATCGGACGTACATATTTCTTTGTAATCATTTTGTTAATAAAGCCATATTTAAATTTAAAAAAAAATCATTACATTATCATTACACTGGCTATTCCATTAAAAGGATTGGAATTAAAATTATCTGTGAATACATAGTTTCTTTTAACATTTAAAGTGGTTTTGTATGTAATTAGTGAAATTGACACGGCCTTACTAAAACACGAACTAATTAAACTAAAGTTAAAATGTGCCGAATTAATAAAGTAACTAAACAATACGAACGCTATACTGACCATTTCTTTCTCATTGCACTGGAAAATAGTTCAGTTAGGTTCTATGATTTAAAAAAAGAGCTATCGCAATATTTGGCATAAACAGGTTAACTGGCGTCTACAAAAAAAACTCCGCCTAAAGATGACACAATGCCATCAGTGTCAGATATATGGTCATGGTGAACGAAATTGCCACATACAAACATACTGTGGCTCTTGTGCAGTCCACTGTAGACTGTAATGAATCAAATGTCATCAAATGGGCTAATTGTAAAGATTCTCACAAATATACTCGTACCGACCCAACGTGCATATTTTTATGACCCATTGTAAAATATTGTTATGATAATATAAGCTCTGTTGATCAATTTGTGCCAAAAATTAAAAAAAAAATCATTTTAATAAACTACACTCCCATATCTTGGAGTTAATTAAATTACGGAACATTAGCAGAAAATATTGGCAAAGATATCGACAGCCCATATTTCGATACCAAATGCGTTATCTACAAAAACAGTTTTCCCATGAAAGTTTGCAGCACGGAAACGCTGAAGGGAGTCAGTTCTTTCAGTTTTTATGCATTTTTATTTTTAACTTAAGTTACTCTTATATGCTAAACAAAAAACGCTTAAAAATTAGCTTAAATTACTTACAATAATCTTATTCTAACTTAATGGCCCCATGCGGGCACTCTAAGTTAAACCTAACACTTAAACTATGTCTTTCGACGAATCTTACATTATACTCAGAGTTACGTGACAAAAAAAAATTTAAGAAAAGTAAAGATTTGCGGTGTCAGATTTCTCGATTTTTTTTTTGAGTGCCAATAATTTTAAAAGTACATGACTTAGATTTTTTTTTATAATTTTGTGATAACCGACAGCACTTGGCCTATCACCCGTTTCCGGCTTGACGTTGGTTTTTGGGACACCCTGGTATATGTAATTGTGAATATTCCACAACTTTATAAGCTCTGAGCTTACTGTGTAAGAGGTTTATGGAAATAATAAATAAATAAACAAATAAAGAATGTCATGGTGTAAAATATACAAAGTATATTGGTGATGGAGATACTATAACATTTAAAAATTTATTAGAAAAAGATCCTTATAACGGCGACCCTGTAATTGAAAAACTTGAGTGCGTTTTACATGTGAAAAAACCTATGTATAGGCGTGTGAAAGAGGCAAAAAAATTACTTAATCAGTGCGCAAAAACTAAAAAACAACTGGAAGCTGCAGGAAATGAAAAGGCAAGAAAACAAAGTGCACCTAAAGCGATGCTGTTGACTATGTGACTTATCACATAACTTCTACCGACGAGAATCCGCAACATTATTATTGTCCAGAAGGTGAAACTTCCTGGTGTCAGTATGAGCAACTCCAAGCTGACAATAAAGAAGATACATTGATACATCCACCGACTTTTGATGAAGAAGTTATTAAAGTTTTAAAGCCGATCTGCGAAGTCTTGCCGCACGACAGTATTTTAAAAAGATGTTTGGGTGGAAAAATAATAATGAAAACTTTAATAAATGTGTTTGGAATTTAGCTCCCAAACACATTTTTACGCGGAAAAGAATTGGGAAATTTCAACGCTCACAGCAGCGTGTATTTTCAATAAAGGCCAAAAAAGTGTTTTGAAAATAATGGATGTAATGGGTGTGCGGGCAGGCGAAGAGGCCATGAACTTTGCACAACGAGCCGATGACACTCGCATATACAACGCAGAGAAGAGGATGTCTGACATCGCTAAAAGTAAAAGAATTGCATGCAGATCAGCGAGAGTTGCTGAAAATGATGCTTATAAAGAAACCAAAGTATACTGTACGCGCCAGGAATAGATGATTAATGTAAGTATATATTTTCAATGAAAATTTTCTTCTCTAAACTTTAAACTCGTTTTTATCGAAACTACTCTCTATCTGTCGGCCCAGATGATTAAAAAAAAACTATTGGACCGATTCGACTGAAGTTTTAACACAATATTCTACACATGAATGGTCCGATTCAGAATTCGATTTTTTTATCCATTTTTTTTATCTCGAATTTAAACCGAAAAAAGCAGTAGATTTTTTAAAAAGAAATTTACAAGGCCGCCATTTTGTTATTCTTCACTCAAATCTTTTAGATGTGCTACGGGACAGAATGACAACGCTAATGAATAATAATTTTTTTTGGAATTCTGAATTCCGATGATTACAAAAGGAGCAATCAGGGGGCCACCAAAATGACGTTAAAATATTTTTTTTATTTAACAAATTTATTTTGTAAAGGGTTTTCCAATAGGGACTTGACAACTTTGAATTTAATTTGTGAGCGAACTCTTTCACTAATCATCAAACTGTCACTGTCAGTTTATTCAGTAAACTCAACATTTTCATCATGGTAAAGCACACGAACGAGCAACGTCTGCAAATTATAAAAATTTATACCGCAATTCGGAGTCGGTGACTACAACTTTAAGAGCGATAACTCCAATTTAACAAAGCAATAACAAGTTTAGTTGCAAAAATTTGAGTCTACATATTCGTTGTGCGATATTGCCGTGTCAATGAGATAACGGGTTGGTCGAAGTGTCGAATATATCGCTGCCGAACAGGCATCCGTAGCAAACGATCCAAATCAGTCAACTCCACGGCGTTCTCAAGAACTGGGCATCACTCAGACCACATTATGGCGTATTTTGCGTAAGGATCTTAGTTTACACCCATACAAGATCAAGCTGACCCAAGAATTGAAGCGGTTGGACCATTTGAAGCGACGTACGTTCTCCGATTGGGTTCTGGAGAAGATGCGTCAAGATGATGAATTTCTTCGCAAAATCATCTTCAGTGACGAAGCTCATTTTTGGCTCAATGGGTTCGTCAATAAGCAAAATATGCGTTATTGGTCGGGTGAAAATTCACATGTGCTTCATGAATCACCACTTCATCCACAGAAAATAACTGTTTGGTGCGGTTTGCATGCCGGCGGCGTTATTGGGCCATATTTCTTCGTCGACGATAACGATCGTCACGTTACTGTGAATGGTCGGCGTTATCGCGCCATGATCACCGATTACTTTTGGCCCGAATTGGAAGATATGGACTTGGACGATGATGCCACAAGCCACACAGCACACGCTAGAATCGATTTATTGAAGAGTAAGTATGGTGAGCGTGTTATCTCAAGAAATGGGCCAGTAGATTGGCCGCCTCCTACGTGCAATTTAACGCCGCGTGACTACTTTCTGTGGGGCTATGATAAGTCATTGGTTTATGCCAACTCGCCGAAGACGTTGGAAGAGCTCAGAGCCAACATTGAACACGAAATAGCGTCCGTTTCGACCGAAATGTGTGGCCGAGTCGTTGAAAATAGGGTCCAACGAATCGACCGCTGCAAACGTGCCCACGGTGGCCATATGAACGAAGTCGAGTTCCATTCATAAATGTTTTGATTGTACTTCAAGCCGATAATAAAGTTTTTGAAATATCTCAAATGGTTTGCGTTTTATTTAAAAAAAAGTTGTCAAGTCCTTATTGGAAAACCCTATATTGTATTTCATTTTCCGCAAGAAAAAAAATTCTTACAAACCTGCAAAATTTAACCTCGGACATGAGACTACCTCCTTAATTATTGGTTTAATTTTTCGTGGTTTTGTTGAAACTTCTTTGTGCCTGTTTACATTGCCGACGTGATGAAAGTCCTCACCATGACCGTCGTGTTCACATTTTCATGGGGTTAAAAGATTTTTTGACAAGTGGAACACTTGAATCGTAGCATTTTTAAATTTGAGCAGTTGGCCTGAAAATAACTTTTTTCCTATTCTTCACACTTCCTTGCTCATCAACGATCAAAATTAAAATGGGTAGCCGTGACTCAAATGGTAGTGGACTGGCTTCCAAATCGGAAGGTTCGCTGTTCCAATCCCAGTCTCGCCCGAAAGACATTCATTTTTTCAGTTAACGAAAATCAAGAAAGATGAGTAGTTGACTAGAAATCAACAACAAGCCAACTTCCACTAAGAATTTATTATCCCCATTGAATGTTGGATGCCACGGAGCGAAATAACCACTGAGCCCAAACATCTTTCTTTCTCTCTCTATCCCATTTTCCAAAAAACGTGCTGAGGCATTATAAGTGTATTTATACCCACTTGAGTGTTAAGTTCTTAAAAAAAAACAAAAAAGCAAAAAAAAAAAATGGAAAAATATTTCAGAAATGGAACGATATGTAAAAAAACGACGTGCTTCACTCGAATATCCACTTTAGAAATGGATTTTCGGTGGAAGTAACCCTACTTCTTCTTCCCACTTCAATAAAAAGCGTTCCCTCTCTTTCGGACAATCTTCTTGCGCGCGCCAATCTGAACAGACACTTTATATCTTTGTGTCTTCCGTGTATCACTGTATTTTTAAGGGGAGATATACACTTACCATAGTCGAAAAAATCGATTTCTTTTTCGCATTTTCTTGAAGTTGAGGTCTCAAGAATATCTGGTGAAAACGCCAAGACAATATTTTGATAAATACAGCCAAGAGAGTGAAACGAGTTTTTCGTCGTCGAACCGAGAGACAAATTTTCAAACGCGTTTTTCTCAAAACCACGTTTTCCAAATCGTTACCCAAAATTTATCGAAAACCAGTGAACCGATTGATTGAATTGTTGTGGTTATTCTATACACCACTATCTAGTACTTGTCATAGGATTTTTCGTTACTTAGTTTTTCTTTTATAGGCAAAATAATAACTAAATTTTGGTCCAAAAATCACTATATATTTTCAAATGTCCGCCATTTTGCCATAAATCAATCAGTCCTATCATAAAATCCATTCGTAGCAAATCTACGAATTGGAGTTACGGTACGAAGTACGAAAAAATGCTATCGCACAATCCGAATGGAATCGCAAAAAGCATTGCCACATAGAACTCTCTCACTATCATTTTCGAAATCAGGTGTTTAGTGTCAAATATGTAATGTGTGAAAATTACTGAAATAAATTGTGCGCTAAATTTATAAACAACTCGGTTTTATTCTAAAATTTAAATGTAAAATCATAAAAAATTAAAAGTGGATACTATTGGCTTCGCAATTATTGCTGTTCAAGCGGAATCCTTCAGGCGAAAATCCATTCTGAAAATTCAAAGGAAAATGCTTCGAGACGCTTGGTAACGATTATAAAGTTGGAATGGCACAATCCACCTTTTCCGCAACACTCAGAAATGTATTGAACACACCTGAAAGAAGGCTTTGTCCTGTCTGGATAAAAATCGAGATGAGCGAAGTGAAAAAAACTTGCGAAAAGAGATTTTGATTTGATTAATATAATTGCCCCTTCCAAAGAAAAAGGAAAGTTTAGCATAAACGCGATGCTGGTAAAATAATTTCTTAACTTGTGACTTACATGGGTTTAATTCAGATAAATCCATTTATTTTAGATCTGTGACCACAACTTAAAAATAAGAAGTATTGATGCACGATATCCAGGTTCGAACCACGATTCGCACATATGGAATCTAAGCAACGCGAAACAAAACTTCCAATTAAAATATCAAGAAGGCGAGAGGAATACTTTTATTCTAGGTTTGTATTACTGATGAAATGTTATGCCAACTATTTTACATTTTATGATATTGAGGTGATGCCGGTTATCCACTGGAACCTTGGAAGACGACTCCTTATCATTGTGCAGAAGCTGGAAGTCCGAAAGGCATTTACAACAGTAAGCAGAGCAAAGCAAGAAATATTAGGCGTGTTTTTTTGGTAATCTGTATTGGCTTAAAAAATATTTTCTATGTTAATGTACACTAACAAATAAGCCTATATAGAATTACGATATCTGGATAACTATGCAGCCTTAATTCTTTAGCCGCGATAAAAATTGTGCTACCAAACTAATTTTTTCCAATTGTTATCGGAAAATGCTATCGAATGTGTCTAAAGTGACACAAAAGTCATTTGAAAGACTTCTTATGGCGTATAAAGCGGCAAAAGGCAATGCCACTCTCCCGTATATAAAAGGGATGGATTAAATTTTTGGGGACAAGTTCATAATTTCAGATGTTCACACCCTCCATAACGGACGTGGCCCAACATCACTTTTGACGCTTTATAGTTCAACACCAGTTAAAGAAAGGAAGCCAACACCTTTCGACGTGTCTGCTCCGTTTCCTCCTCCTCCTCCCCAGGACTTTCAGCTATATATATATTTTAAAATTTCATCCAGGAACATGATATTTATACCAACGACCAATCTGGCTTTATAAATTTTCATAATACTTCCCATTCTGTAATTCTGTTAAAAGTAATCGTTCTCAAGGTAAATCTACTGGGATTATTACTAGACATCGAATAAGCTTTTGAATCAGTTTGGCATGAGGGCCTTATTTACAAAATGATCAATTTTAGATTCCCTCCATCTCTATGCAAAATTTGCTCTCAATATTGAGAGGAATTTAAAAGATGGAATGGATGTACTGGCAAAACTCCCGTCCACATGTTTACTTTAAAACGGTACTGTGATCTATCTTCCAACCTCAAATGTGGATTTTCCACGTGCCATGTGGAGGTTCATGTAACCGTCCCTTTTAAATGTTGATTCGCCCGACCATAGAATTTTTTCGAAGAATTTCGGATCTTCTCTGAACCTCTGCATCATCGTTTGGCAAAACTGGACTCTTTCTGGATAATCTCGGGGTAGCAGACTTTGGACTCGCTGTACATGGTACGGATGGATCTGGTTTTTCCTTAGAATTTGGTGTGCTGTACTTTAGGGTACTCCTATGTTTTCTTCAATTGCACGTACTGAAGTACTAGGGTGTTGCGAGACTGCTTTTAAGACTTCGTCCTCGTAGGGCATGACGTAGGGCATATCATGGTCTTCGCTCACTAACCATTAGATTTGGAAAGCGACCCTCTGAGAATGACCGGTGCACATTTACAAACACTCGATGATCCGGATGACGCTGAGCATTTATCTCTCATGATAAAGTCTGGGTACATATTAGCATATTCCTGGGCAGTGTATCGAGATGGCATGATAGCATTCGCAATACACAATCACGGGATCAACGATCAACACTAGTCCAGAAGAAATCCAGGTGCGAAGGAAACGTCACTGTCTATCTCGCTCACACTTGGTACTCATTTTAACGTATTAAAAAGAAATAACTATGAATCGGGTTTCTTTAACAAAATATTTTGTTTGCCCTCAATTAAGCATTAGTCTAGCAAGTGTCATCTTTCAAAGTAATTTGCCAAAATTGCATAGTACATTTTTTTGTCAGTACAGTGTCAGTTTAAGTTGGATGATTAATGATTTTCAGATACATGGATGGACAAAAAAGGAATATTTTAGTTAAAACCGATATAGTTATGTTTCAATTTTGAACCGTAATTTAAAGAAGAACTACTCAGAGTTACGTGACAAAAAAAATTTAAGAAAAGTAAAGATTTGCGGTGTCAGATTTCTCGATTTTTTTTTTGAGTGCCAATAATTTTAAAAGTACATGACTTAGATTTTTTTTTTTAATTTTGTGATAACCGACACCACTTGGCCTATCACCCGTTTCCGGCTTGACGTTGGTTTTTGGGACACCCTGGTATATGTAATTGTGAATATTCCACAACTTTATAAGCTCTGAGTTTACTGTGTAAGAGGTTTATGGAAATAATAAATAAATAAACAAATAAAGAATGTCATGGTGTAAAATATACAAAGTATATTGGTGATGGAGATACTATAACATTTAAAAATTTATTAGAAAAAGATCCTTATAACGGCGACCCTGTAATTGAAAAACTTGAGTGCGTTTTACATGTGAAAAAACCTATGTATAGGCGTGTGAAAGAGGCAAAAAAATTACTTAATCAGTGCGCAAAAACTAAAAAACAACTGGAAGCTGCAGGAAATGAAAAGGCAAGAAAACAAAGTGCACCTAAAGCGATGCTGTTGACTATGTGACTTATCACATAACTTCTACCGACGAGAATCCGCAACATTATTATTGTCCAGAAGGTGAAACTTCCTGGTGTCAGTATGAGCAACTCCAAGCTGACAATAAAGAAGATACATTGATACATCCACCGACTTTTGATGAAGAAGTTATTAAAGTTTTAAAGCCGATCTGCGAAGTCTTGCCGCACGACAGTATTTTAAAAAGATGTTTGGGTGGAAAAATAATAATGAAAACTTTAATAAATGTGTTTGGAATTTAGCTCCCAAACACATTTTTACGCGGAAAAGAATTGGGAAATTTCAACGCTCACAGCAGCGTGTATTTTCAATAAAGGCCAAAAAAGTGTTTTGAAAATAATGGATGTAATGGGTGTGCGGGCAGGCGAAGAGGCCATGAACTTTGCACAACGAGCCGATGACACTCGCATATACAACGCAGAGAAGAGGATGTCTGACATCGCTAAAAGTAAAAGAATTGCATGCAGATCAGCGAGAGTTGCTGAAAATGATGCTTATAAAGAAACCAAAGTATACTGTACGCGCCAGGAATAGATGATTAATGTAAGTATAAATTTTCAATGAAAATTTTCCTCTCTAAACTTTAAACTCGTTTTTATCGAAACTACTCTCTATCTGTCGGCCCAGATGATTAAAAAAAAACTATTGGACCGATTCGACTGAAATTTTAACACAATATTCTACACATGAATGGTCCGATTCAGAATTCGATTTTTTTATCCATTTTTTTTATCTCGAATTTAAACCGAAAAAAGCAGTAGATTTTTTAAAAAGAAATTTACAAGGCCGCCATTTTGTTATTCTTCACTCAAATCTTTTAGATGTGCTACGGGACAGAATGACAACGCTAATGAATAATAATTTTTTTTGGAATTCTGAATTCCGATGATTACAAAAGGAGCAATCAGGGGGCCACCAAAATGACGTTAAAATATTTTTTTATTTAACAAATTTTTTTTGTAAAGGGTTTTCCCATAGGGACTTGACAACTTTGAATTTAATTTGTGAGCGAACTCTTTCACTAATCATCAAACTGTCACTGTCAGTTTATTCAGTAAACTCAACATTTTCATCATGGTAAAGCACACGAACGAGCAACGTCTGCAAATTATAAAAATTTCTACCGCAATTCGGAGTCGGTGACTACAACTTTAAGAGCGATAACTCCAATTTAACAAAGCAATAACAAGTTTAGTTGCAAAAATTTGAGTCTACATATTCGTTGTGCGATATTGCCGTGTCAATGAGACAACGGGTTGGTCGAAGTGTCGAATATATCGCTGCCGAACAGGCATCCGTAGCAAACGATCCAAATCAGTCAACTCCACGGCGTTCTCAAGAACTGGGCATCACTCAGACCACATTATGGCGTATTTTGCGTAAGGATCTTAGTTTACACCCATACAAGATCAAGCTGACCCAAGAATTGAAGCGGTTGGACCATTTGAAGCGACGTACGTTCTCCGATTGGGTTCTGGAGAAGATGCGTCAAGATGATGAATTTCTTCGCAAAATCATCTTCAGTGACGAAGCTCATTTTTGGCTCAATGGGTTCGTCAATAAGCAAAATATGCGTTATTGGTCGGGTGAAAATTCACATGTGCTTCATGAATCACCATTTCATCCACAGAAAATAACTGTTTGGTGCGGTTTGCATGCCGGCGGCGTTATTGGGCCATATTTCTTCGTCGACGATAACGATCGTCACGTTACTGTGAATGGTCGGCGTTATCGCGCCATGATCACCGATTACTTTTGGCCCGAATTGGAAGATATGGACTTGGACGATGATGCCACAAGCCACACAGCACACGCTAGAATCGATTTATTGAAGAGTAAGTATGGTGAGCGTGTTATCTCAAGAAATGGGCCAGTAGATTGGCCGCCTCCTACGTGCGATTTAACGCCGCGTGACTACTTTCTGTGGGGCTATGATAAGTCATTGGTTTATGCCAACTCGCCGAAGACGTTGGAAGAGCTCAGAGCCAACATTGAACACGAAATAGCGTCCGTTTCGACCGAAATGTGTGGCCGAGTCGTTGAAAATAGGGTCCAACGAATCGACCGCTGCAAACGTGCCCACGGTGGCCATATGAACGAAGTCGAGTTCCATTCATAAATGTTTTGATTGTACTTCAAGCCGATAATAAAGTTTTTGAAATATCTCAAATGGTTTGCGTTTTATTTAAAAAAAAGTTGTCAAGTCCTTATTGGAAAACCCTATATTGTATTTCATTTTCCGCAAGAAAAAAAATTCTTACAAACCTGCAAAATTTAACCTCGGACATGAGACTACCTCCTTAATTATTGGTTTAATTTTTCGTGGTTTTGTTGAAACTTCTTTGTGCCTGTTTACATTGGCGACGTGATGAAAGTCCTCACCATGACCGTCGTGTTCACATTTTCATGGGGTTAAAAGATTTTTTGACAAGTGGAACACTTGAATCGTAGCATTTTTAAATTTGAGCAGTTGGCCTGAAAATAACTTTTTTCCTATTCTTCACACTTCCTTGCTCATCAACGATCAAAACTAAAATGGGTAGCCGTGACTCAAATGGTAGTGGACTGGCTTCCAAATCGGAAGGTTCGCTGTTCCAATCCCAGTCTCGCCCGAAAGACATTCATTTTTTCAGTTAACGAAAATCAAGAAAGATGAGTAGTTGACTAGAAATCAACAACAAGCCAACTTCCACTAAGAATTTATTATCCCCATTGAATGTTGGATGCCACGGAGCGAAATAACCACTGAGCCCAAACATCTTTCTTTCTCTCTCTATCCCATTTTCCAAAAAACGTGCTGAGGCATTATAAGTGTATTTATACCCACTTGAGTGTTAAGTTCTTAAAAAAAAACAAAAAAGCAAAAAAAAAAAATGGAAAAATATTTCAGAAATGGAACGATATGTAAAAAAACGACGTGCTTCACTCGAATATCCACTTTAGAAATGGATTTTCGGTGGAAGTAACCCTACTTCTTCTTCCCACTTCAATAAAAAGCGTTCCCTCTCTTTCGGACAATCTTCTTGCGCGCGCCAATCTGAACAGACACTTTATATCTTTGTGTCTTCCGTGTATCACTGTATTTTTAAGGGGAGATATACACTTACCATAGTCGAAAAAATCGATTTCTTTTTCGCATTTTCTTGAAGTTGAGGTCTCAAGAATATCTGGTGAAAACGCCAAGACAATATTTTGATAAATACAGCCAAGAGAGTGAAACGAGTTTTTCGTCGTCGAACCGAGAGACAAATTTTCAAACGCGTTTTTCTCAAAACCACGTTTTCCAAATCGTTACCCAAAATTTATCGAAAACCAGTGAACCGATTGATTGAATTGTTGTGGTTATTCTATACACCACTATCTAGTACTTGTCATAGGATTTTTCGTTACTTAGTTTTTCTTTTATAGGCAAAATAATAACTAAATTTTGGTCCAAAAATCACTATATATTTTCAAATGTCCGCCATTTTGCCATAAATCAATCAGTCCTATCATAAAATCCATTCGTAGCAAATCTACGAATTGGAGTTACGGTACGAAGTATGAAAAAATGCTATCGCACAATCCGAATGGAATCGCAAAAAGCATTGCCACATAGAACTCTCTCACTATCATTTTCGAAATCAGGTGTTTAGTGTCAAATATGTAATGTGTGAAAATTACTGAAATAAATTGTGCGCTAAATTTATAAACAACTCGGTTTTATTCTAAAATTTAAATGTAAAATCATAAAAAATTAAAAGTGGATACTATTGGCTTCGCAATTATTGCTGTTCAAGCGGAATCCTTCAGGCGAAAATCCATTCTGAAAATTCAAAGGAAAATGCTTCGAGACGCTTGGTAACGATTATAAAGTTGGAATGGCACAATCCACCTTTTCCGCAACACTCAGAAATGTATTGAACACACCTGAAAGAAGGCTTTGTCCTGTCTGGATAAAAATCGAGATGAGCGAAGTGAAAAAAACTTGCGAAAAGAGATTTTGATTTGATTAATATAATTGCCCCTTCCAAAGAAAAAGGAAAGTTTAGCATAAACGCGATGCTGGTAAAATAATTTCTTAACTTGTGACTTACATGGGTTTAATTCAGATAAATCCATTTATTTTAGATCTGTGACCACAACTTAAAAATAAGAAGTATTGATGCACGATATCCAGGTTCGAACCACGATTCGCACATATGGAATCTAAGCAACGCGAAACAAAACTTCCAATTAAAATATCAAGAAGGCGAGAGGAATACTTTTATTCTAGGTTTGTATTACTGATGAAATGTTATGCCAACTATTTTACATTTTATGATATTGAGGTGATGCCGGTTATCCACTGGAACCTTGGAAGACGACTCCTTATCATTGTGCAGAAGCTGGAAGTCCGAAAGGCATTTACAACAGTAAGCAGAGCAAAGCAAGAAATATTAGGCGTGTTTTTTTGGTAATCTGTATTGGCTTAAAAAATATTTTCTATGTTAATGTACACTAACAAATAAGCCTATATAGAATTACGATATCTGGATAACTATGCAGCCTTAATTCTTTAGCCGCGATAAAAATTGTGCTACCAAACTAATTTTTTCCAATTGTTATCGGAAAATGCTATCGAATGTGTCTAAAGTGACACAAAAGTCATTTGAAAGACTTCTTATGGCGTATAAAGCGGCAAAAGGCAATGCCACTCTCCCGTATATAAAAGGGATGGATTAAATTTTTGGGGACAAGTTCATAATTTCAGATGTTCACACCCTCCATAACGGACGTGGCCCAACATCACTTTTGACGCTTTATAGTTCAACACCAGTTAAAGAAAGGAAGCCAACACCTTTCGACGTGTCTGCTCCGTTTCCTCCTCCTCCTCCCCAGGACTTTCAGCTATATATATATTTTAAAATTTCATCCAGGAACATGATATTTATACCAACGACCAATCTGGCTTTATAAATTTTCATAATACTTCCCATTCTGTAATTCTGTTAAAAGTAATCGTTCTCAAGGTAAATCTACTGGGATTATTACTAGACATCGAATAAGCTTTTGAATCAGTTTGGCATGAGGGCCTTATTTACAAAATGATCAATTTTAGATTCCCTCCATCTCTATGCAAAATTTGCTCTCAATATTGAGAGGAATTTAAAAGATGGAATGGATGTACTGGCAAAACTCCCGTCCACATGTTTACTTTAAAACGGTACTGTGATCTATCTTCCAACCTCAAATGTGGATTTTCCACGTGCCATGTGGAGGTTCATGTAACCGTCCCTTTTAAATGTTGATTCGCCCGACCATAGAATTTTTTCGAAGAATTTCGGATCTTCTCTGAACCTCTGCATCATCGTTTGGCAAAACTGGACTCTTTCTGGATAATCTCGGGGTAGCAGACTTTGGACTCGCTGTACATGGTACGGATGGATCTGGTTTTTCCTTAGAATTTGGTGTGCTGTACTTTTGGGTACTCCTATGTTTTCTTCAATTGCACGTACTGAAGTACTAGGGTGTTGCGAGACTGCTTTTAAGACTTCGTCCTCGTAGGGCATGACGTAGGGCATATCATGGTCTTCGCTCACTAACCATTAGATTTGGAAAGCGACCCTCTGAGAATGACCGGTGCACATTTACAAACACTCGATGATCCGGATGACGCTGAGCATTTATCTCTCATGATAAAGTCTGGGTACATATTAGCATATTCCTGGGCAGTGTATCGAGATGGCATGATAGCATTCGCAATACACAATCACGGGATCAACGATCAACACTAGTCCAGAAGAAATCCAGGTGCGAAGGAAACGTCACTGTCTATCTCGCTCACACTTGGTACTCATTTTAACGTATTAAAAAGAAATAACTATGCATCGGGTTTCTTTAACAAAATATTTTGTTTGCCCTCAATTAAGCATTAGTCTAGCAAGTGTCATCTTTCAAAGTAATTTGCCAAAATTGCATAGTACATTTTTTTGTCAGTACAGTGTCAGTTTAAGTTGGATGATTAATGATTTTCAGATACATGGATGGACAAAAAAGGAATATTTTAGTTAAAACCGATATAGTTATGTTTCAATTTTGAACCGTAATTTAAAGAAGAACTACTCAGAGTTACGTGACAAAAAAAATTTAAGAAAAGTAAAGATTTGCGGTGTCAGATTTCTCGATTTTTTTTTTGAGTGCCAATAATTTTAAAAGTACATGACTTAGATTTTTTTTTTTAATTTTGTGATAACCGACACCACTTGGCCTATCACCCGTTTCCGGCTTGACGTTGGTTTTTGGGACACCCTGGTATATGTAATTGTGAATATTCCACAACTTTATAAGCTCTGAGTTTACTGTGTAAGAGGTTTATGGAAATAATAAATAAATAAACAAATAAAGAATGTCATGGTGTAAAATATACAAAGTATATTGGTGATGGAGATACTATAACATTTAAAAATTTATTAGAAAAAGATCCTTATAACGGCGACCCTGTAATTGAAAAACTTGAGTGCGTTTTACATGTGAAAAAACCTATGTATAGGCGTGTGAAAGAGGCAAAAAAATTACTTAATCAGTGCGCAAAAACTAAAAAACAACTGGAAGCTGCAGGAAATGAAAAGGCAAGAAAACAAAGTGCACCTAAAGCGATGCTGTTGACTATGTGACTTATCACATAACTTCTACCGACGAGAATCCGCAACATTATTATTGTCCAGAAGGTGAAACTTCCTGGTGAAGGTGAAACTTCCCTATGAGCAACTCCAAGCTGACAATAAAGAAGATACATTGATACATCCACCGACTTTTGATGAAGAAGTTATTAAAGTTTTAAAGCCGATCTGCGAAGTCTTGCCGCACGACAGTATTTTAAAAAGATGTTTGGGTGGAAAAATAATAATGAAAACTTTAATAAATGTGTTTGGAATTTGGCTCCCAAACACATTTTTACGCGGAAAAGAATTGGGAAATTTCAACGCTCACAGCAGCGTGTATTTTCAATAAAGGCCAAAAAAGTGTTTTGAAAATAATGGATGTAATGGGTGTGCGGGCAGGCGAAGAGGCCATGAACTTTGCACAACGAGCCGATGACACTCGCATATACAACGCAGAGAAGAGGATGTCTGACATCGCTAAAAGTAAAAGAATTGCATGCAGATCAGCGAGAGTTGCTGAAAATGATGCTTATAAAGAAACCAAAGTATACTGTACGCGCCAGGAATAGATGATTAATGTAAGTATAAATTTTCAATGAAAATTTTCTTCTCTAAACTTTAAACTCGTTTTTATCGAAACTACTCTCTATCTGTCGGCCCAGATGATTAAAAAAAAACTATTGGACCGATTCGACTGAAATTTTAACACAATATTCTACACATGAATGGTCCGGTACCAGAATTCGATTTTTTTATCCATTTTTTTGGATACCCTGGTATATGTAATTGTGAATATTCCACAACTTTATAAGCTCTGAGCTTACTGTGTAAGAGGTTTATGGAAATAATAAATAAATAAACAAATAAAGAATGTCAAGGTGTAAAATATACAAAGTATATTGGTGATGGAGATACTATAACATTTAAAAATTTATTAGAAAAAGATCCTTATAACGGCGACCCTGTAATTGAAAAACTTGAGTGCATTTTACATGTGAAAAAACCTATGTATAGGCGTGTGAAAGAGGCAAAAAAATTACTTAATCAGTGCGCAAAAACCAAAAAACAACTGGAAGCTGCAGGAAATGAAAAGGCAAGAAAACAAAGTGCACCTAAAGCGATGCTGTTGACTATGTGACTTATCACATAACTTCTACCGACGAGAATCCGCAACATTATTATTGTCCAGAAGGTGAAACTTCCTGGTGTCAGTATGAGCAACTCCAAGCTGACAATAAAGAAGATACATTGATACATCCACCGACTTTTGATGAAGAAGTTATTAAAGTTTTAAAGCCGATCTGCGAAGTCTTGCCGCACGACAGTATTTTAAAAAGATGTTTGGGTGGAAAAATAATAATGAAAATTTTAATAAATGTGTTTGGAATTTAGCTCCCAAACACATTTTTACGCGGAAAAGAATTGGGAAATTTCAACGCTCACAGCAGCGTGTATTTTCAATAAAGGCCAAAAAAGTGTTTTGAAAATAATGGATGTAATGGGTGTGCGGGCAGGCGAAGAGGCCATGAACTTTGCACAACGAGCCGATGACACTCGCATATACAACGCAGAGAAGAGGATGTCTGACATCGCTAAAAGTAAAAGAATTGCATGCAGATCAGCGAGAGTTGCTGAAAATGATGCTTATAAAGAAACCAAAGTATACTGTACGCGCCAGGAATAGATGATTAATGTAAGTATAAATTTTCAATGAAAATTTTCTTCTCTAAACTTTAAACTCGTTTTTATCGAAACTACTCTCTATCTGTCGGCCCAGATGATTAAAAAAAAACTATTGGACCGATTCGACTGAAATTTTAACACAATATTCTACACATGAATTGTCCGGTACCAGAATTCGATTTTTTTATCCATTTTTTTTATCTCGAATTTAAACCGAAAAAAGCAGTAGATTTTTTAAAAAGAAATTTACAAGGCCGCCATTTTGTTATTCTTCACTCAAATCTTTTAGATGTGCTACGGGACAGAATGACAACGCTAATGAATAATAATTTTTTTTGGAATTCTGAATTCCGATGATTACAAAAGGAGCAATCAGGGGGCCACCAAAATGACGTTAAAATATTTTTTTTATTTAACAAATTTATTTTGTAAAGGGTTTTCCAATAGGGACTTGACAACTTTGAATTTAATTTGTGAGCGAACTCTTTCACTAATCATCAAACTGTCACTGTCAGTTTATTCAGTAAACTCAACATTTTCATCATGGTAAAGCACACGAACGAGCAACGTCTGCAAATTATAAAAATTTATACCGCAATTCGGAGTCGGTGACTACAACTTTAAGAGCGATAACTCCAATTTAACAAAGCAATAACAAGTTTAGTTGCAAAAATTTGAGTCTACATATTCGTTGTGCGATATTGCCGTGTCAATGAGATAACGGGTTGGTCGAAGTGTCGAATATATCGCTGCCGAACAGGCATCCGTAGCAAACGATCCAAATCAGTCAACTCCACGGCGTTCTCAAGAACTGGGCATCGCTCAGACCACATTATGGCGTATTTTGCGTAAGGATCTTAGTTTACACCCATACAAGATCAAGCTGACCCAAGAATTGAAGCGGTTGGACCATTTGAAGCGACGTACGTTCTCCGATTGGGTTCTGGAGAAGATGCGTCAAGATGATGAATTTCTTCGCAAAATCATCTTCAGTGACGAAGCTCATTTTTGGCTCAATGGGTTCGTCAATAAGCAAAATATGCGTTATTGGTCGGGTGAAAATTCACATGTGCTTCATGAATCACCACTTCATCCACAGAAAATAACTGTTTGGTGCGGTTTGCATGCCGGCGGCGTTATTGGGCCATATTTCTTCGTCGACGATAACGATCGTCACGTTACTGTGAATGGTCGGCGTTATCGCGCCATGATCACCGATTACTTTTGGCCCGAATTGGAAGATATGGACTTGGACGATGATGCCACAAGCCACACAGCACACGCTAGAATCGATTTATTGAAGAGTAAGTATGGTGAGCGTGTTATCTCAAGAAATGGGCCAGTAGATTGGCCGCCTCCTACGTGCGATTTAACGCCGCGTGACTACTTTCTGTGGGGCTATGATAAGTCATTGGTTTATGCCAACTCGCCGAAGACGTTGGAAGAGCTCAGAGCCAACATTGAACACGAAATAGCGTCCGTTTCGACCGAAATGTGTGGCCGAGTCGTTGAAAATAGGGTCCAACGAATCGACCGCTGCAAACGTGCCCACGGTGGCCATATGAACGAAGTCGAGTTCCATTCATAAATGTTTTGATTGTACTTCAAGCCGATAATAAAGTTTTTGAAATATCTCAAATGGTTTGCGTTTTATTTAAAAAAAAGTTGTCAAGTCCTTATTGGAAAACCCTATATTGTATTTCATTTTCCGCAAGAAAAAAAATTCTTACAAACCTGCAAAATTTAACCTCGGACATGAGACTACCTCCTTAATTATTGGTTTAATTTTTCGTGGTTTTGTTGAAACTTCTTTGTGCCTGTTTACATTGCCGACGTGATGAAAGTCCTCACCATGACCGTCGTGTTCACATTTTCATGGGGTTAAAAGATTTTTTGACAAGTGGAACACTTGAATCGTAGCATTTTTAAATTTGAGCAGTTGGCCTGAAAATAACTTTTTTCCTATTCTTCACACTTCCTTGCTCATCAACGATCAAAATTAAAATGGGTAGCCGTGACTCAAATGGTAGTGGACTGGCTTCCAAATCGGAAGGTTCGCTGTTCCAATCCCAGTCTCGCCCGAAAGACATTCATTTTTTCAGTTAACGAAAATCAAGAAAGATGAGTAGTTGACTAGAAATCAACAACAAGCCAACTTCCACTAAGAATTTATTATCCCCATTGAATGTTGGATGCCACGGAGCGAAATAACCACTGAGCCCAAACATCTTTCTTTCTCTCTCTATCCCATTTTCCAAAAAACGTGCTGAGGCATTATAAGTGTATTTATACCCACTTGAGTGTTAAGTTCTTAAAAAAAAACAAAAAAGCAAAAAAAAAAAATGGAAAAATATTTCAGAAATGGAACGATATGTAAAAAAACGACGTGCTTCACTCGAATATCCACTTTAGAAATGGATTTTCGGTGGAAGTAACCCTACTTCTTCTTCCCACTTCAATAAAAAGCGTTCCCTCTCTTTCGGACAATCTTCTTGCGCGCGCCAATCTGAACAGACACTTTATATCTTTGTGTCTTCCGTGTATCACTGTATTTTTAAGGGGAGATATACACTTACCATAGTCGAAAAAATCGATTTCTTTTTCGCATTTTCTTGAAGTTGAGGTCTCAAGAATATCTGGTGAAAACGCCAAGACAATATTTTGATAAATACAGCCAAGAGAGTGAAACGAGTTTTTCGTCGTCGAACCGAGAGACAAATTTTCAAACGCGTTTTTCTCAAAACCACGTTTTCCAAATCGTTACCCAAAATTTATCGAAAACCAGTGAACCGATTGATTGAATTGTTGTGGTTATTCTATACACCACTATCTGGTACTTGTCATAGGATTTTTCGTTACTTAGTTTTTCTTTTATAGGCAAAATAATAACTAAATTTTGGTCCAAAAATCACTATATATTTTCAAATGTCCGCCATTTTGCCATAAATCAATCAGTCCTATCATAAAATCCATTCGTAGCAAATCTACGAATTGGAGTTACGGTACGAAGTACGAAAAAATGCTATCGCACAATCCGAATGGAATCGCAAAAAGCATTGCCACATAGAACTCTCTCACTATCATTTTCGAAATCAGGTGTTTAGTGTCAAATATGTAATGTGTGAAAATTACTGAAATAAATTGTGCGCTAAATATAAATTTATAAACAACTCGGTTTTATTCTAAAATTTAAATGTAAAATCATAAAAAATTAAAAGTGGATACTATTGGCTTCGCAATTATTGCTGTTCAAGCGGAATCCTTCAAGCGAAAATCCATTCTGAAAATTCAAAGGAAAATGCTTCGAGACGCTTGGTAACGATTATAAAGTTGGAATGGCACAATCCACCTTTTCCGCAACACTCAAAAATGTATTGAACACACCTGAAAGAAGGCTTTGTCCTGTCTGGATAAAAATCGAGATGAGCGAAGTGAAAAAAGCCTTGCGAAAAGAGATTTTGATTTGATTAATATAATTGCCCCTTCCAAAGAAAAAGGAAAGTTTAGCATAAACGCGATGCTGGTAAAATAATTTCTTAACTTGTAACTTACATGGGTTTAATTCAGATAAATACATTTATTTTAGATCTGTGACATCAACTTAAAAATAAGAAGTGTTGATGCACGATATCCAGGTTCGAACCACGATTCGCACATATGGAATCTAAGCAACGCGAAACAAAACTTCCAATTAAAATATCAAGAAGGCGAGAGGAATACTTTTATTCTAGGTTTGTATTACTGATGAAATGTTATGCCAACTATTTTACATTTTATGATATTGAGGTGATGCCGGTTATCCACTGGAACCTTGGAAGACGACTCCTTATCATTGTGCAGAAGCTGGAAGTCCGAAAGGCATTTACAACAGTAAGCAGAGCAAAGCAAGAAATATTAGGCGTGTTTTTTTGGTAATCTGTATTGGCTTAAAAAATATTTTCCATGTTAATTACACTAACAAATAAACCTATATAGAATTACGAAATCTGGATAACTATGCAGCCGCGATAAAAATTGTGCTACCAAACTAATTTTTTCCAATTGTTATCTAAAAATGCTATCGAATGTGTCTAAAGTGATACAAAAGTCATTTGAAAGACTTCTTATGGCGTATAAAGCGGCAAAAGACAATGCCACTCTCCCGTATATAAAAGGGATGGATTAAATTTTTGGGGACAAGTTCATAATTTCAGATGTTCACACCCTCCGTAACGGACGTGGCCCAACATCACTTTTGACGCTTTATAGTTCAACACCAGTTAAAGAAAGGAAGCCAACATCTTTCGACGAGTCTGCTCCGTTTCCTCCTCCTCCTCCCCAGGACTTTCAGCTATATCTCCACATTTGCCAAACCACTGATTAAACCTTCCATCCAGCCATTACGGAATAGTCGCAAAAGGAGTGCTGCGGAGAGTAAGCAAGAGTTTAAGGAGTGTCTCTTCGAAAGACTTGAAAAAAGCTGTCAGAAGAATTTAACGGCCCAGCAGGAGATAAATAGAAAAGCTGAATGAAAAAAAAGTAAAACTGCTGCAAGAAATTTTGGAAAAATTATAAAAAAATAAAAAACTATATATATTTGATATTGTGTGTTTGAAAATTGTGTACATATGTAGGTAAATACATCACCAAATCATGGTCATCAATGTGTAAGGATTAGCAGTTAAATTAAATTGTGTTCAAGTATCGTCATTGCAAATGCAAATGTTGTGCAGAACACAAGCGCTCACTGTGAAGATCAGTAATCTTCGAAATCTTCCTTTGAGCAGACCAAAAGCATTAACTATTCTGGTTTCAGAATTAATTTTATTAAAATTGCGTTTCGATTCAGTCAAGTTTCCATAATCTTTGAAAGGTGGTAGCAACCAGCTTGTAGGTGGATAAGCTGAATCACCAATAACAAAACAAAAGATCCATTGGGAAATGAATCTTCATAGTTAGTCTCCATTATAAGCTAAAGGTCTGATCTTCGAAGTACCCAACTATCATGAAGATACCCTGGTTATCCGCAGGTGATGTCTAAAAAATTTTTTTTCGGGTCGACGACAGTTTGTAAAATTATGCTATAAGATTACTTTCTGTTAAAATAACATTCCTCGCCAAGTTTTGTAGCTTTGATTTTTATGTGGGTTTAATCACTAGCTCCAATAATGCCGGCTATCCCTTTCTTCTGCTGGAACTTAGTTATAGTCTCTCTGCAGCAGCTCCTTGCGGGAATTTAACGAACTCATTAACAATTCTAATAAGGCATGAGGTAACTCTCCGGACAGCATTCCATGCTGATGATTTTTGGACCCCGAACAAATTTCTAAGCTGCCTAAAAGTAACGGTGTTGCTTATATACCAGACGTACATGTATACTCCATTAGAACTTATCCCTTGTGAACTCACAGATTGCGAATACCTTGCTGTAAGTTTAAATAATAGCAAAAGTAACGTCTATGTGCATTTGCAAAAATAAAAGAAAGCCTACATATGAGATATTCCATGGTTTGACGCCGCATTCATATGTGCGATTTAAAATCCTCATCATTAAATGAATCAATTGACGAAATTGACGCATTTATGATGCTTTTCCACTCCAGATTCATCCGAATCACTGCTGGATCTGGAATCCGATATTTAAATTGTATTTTTTCGAAGTGAAAAGTGATTTGTGTGTCCAGTAAAAATTTTGAAGAGTTAATCTAGAAAGGTAAAATATTGTAACGAAAATTGCCTATTGACCGAAACTACCGCCGAGTTTCAATCGGATAAAAAGAGAAAAAAAAATAGAAACTCCAAAAAAATCTGGTTCCCGTGAGGTAAACTTTTGTTTTTATTCTTTTCTTTTCTTTTTATAATTAAACGTTGTTTTTTTTTATCCCCTTAGTCTTCGGACCTCAACTGCTCACTTTGGACTTCCTCGTTCTGCCGAAAATTCTCCCTTTTATCTGGTTTTTTACGTTGCCCGCGGTTCTTTTTCTCTGTTAGGAAGTCTTCCGTTTTTTTTATCTCCGTTGCAACGTCTAAGATTCCACCGCTTGTTCGCCAACCGTTTTTGATTGGAGAAATCCTACGTCATAGGAAACGGCAAATATTTTCTTCGTTGACTTTTCATCATTTGCTCCCCTTTCTTCTGTAGTCATCTCCTTTCTTCATGTTACTCTTATGGCTTACTACTTAATCATTTGTCCTCTTCATGCGGCTGAATGCTTAGTCATGTTCGGCAAAGGGAACAAACCTCTTCAACCTGTCAAATGAAACCGACAACAAACAAGGTGATGCAGGTAGATATTTCGTCGTGGAGTAAAATGTTTATTTTTTTTTATTTTTCTGCAGTTTTCTTTTCTTCTTTAGGTTTCGTAACACTACCCCCTCCTCAAATACTCAAAGTTCCGTCTGAGTTACAGGTGAGGTCGTATACGGTGCATGTCGGTTTACGTGTACCACTCTTTGCTTCCTTTGGCCCGGCGCCTGGATTTTGTAGATGAGATCCGACAATTGTTCCACAACCTTGGCAGGGCCTTCCCAATCGCTCTGTAGTTTAGGGCACAGACCTTTCCGCCGCTTGGGGTTAAAAAACCAGACTTCATCCCCTGCAGTAAAACTTATGGCATTAGTTTTGAGATCGTACCTGTCCTTCATTGATTCGGCTGCTATTTTGAGATTTTCTCGTACCACTTCGTGTACTTTGAGAAGTCGTCTTCTTAATGCTGCTGCATACCCTTGGCTGTCGTGTTCAATTTTTGGTGGTGATCCGAACACTATATCGATCGGCAGCTTCAGTTCTCTTCCGAAGTTCAACATGGCTGGCGAGAATCCTGTCGATTCTTGTTCTGCTGCGCGATAAGCGAGTAGAGCTGGTTGTAGGAACAGATCGCAGTATATTTGATGAGGGCTGACGAATTTCGTAGCGTACGATTGAACCTTTCCACCATACCGTCGGATTGGGGCCGCAGAGGTGTGTTTCTAGTTTTGTGACTGCCCAAGACCTCCATTGATCTACGAAACACTTCCGATTCGAAATTTCTACCTTGGTCCGAATGAATAAAGTGCGGGACACCGAATCTGCAGAAGACGTTATGTATAATTTGTTCGACTATTACCTCAGCTGTTTGGTTGGGCACTGCAAAACATTCCGGCCATTTGGTGAAATAGTCCATAACGATGATTATATATAGGTTTCCTGCCTTGGTGCGCGGAAGTGGGCCAAGTATGTCAACAGCAATCCTCTCAAATGGGTGTCCTGTCCGGCTTGGCTTAAGAGGCCCCCTTGTTCGCTGAGTAGGGCCTCTGCGGGCCTGGCAAACGATGCAGTTTTTACACCATAGTTTGGAGTCTACCGTTCGACCGATCTAAAAATACCTGTCCTTTATTTTGCTTAGGGTTTTGCGCTGCCCCAGATGGCCTCCGCTCGGACTATTATGGAGTTGCTGAAGAATTTCTGGAACTAAAGTTTTTGGAACTACGGGTAAAGTCTTCTGCTCCTGGTCCTTTTCCCATGTTCGACATATTACGCCGGCATCCATTTTCAACTGCTGGAATATAGCCCAAAAGCTTTTTGTATCCTGATCCTCCTGCATAATGTCTTCTTTTTTGGTCGATGTCCTTCCTTCAGTCACTTGCTCACCTTTGCTAGTGTTGGATCCTTTTGCTGTTCGATTGCCAAAGTGGCCTCCTCGGTTTTCAAGTGCAGTATCTCGTAGCTCTCCTTTTCTTTGATGTCTGCCTTCGTGCAATGTTTGCATTCGCCACATAGTCTCCTGGAAAGCGCGTCAGCATTACCATGTCGAGGGCCAGGACGATGTTGAATCTCGTAGGTGTACTGCTGCAACCGCTCTAGCCACCGAGCCATCTGACCCTCAGGTTGCTTAAAGTTGCACAGCCAACGAATGGACGCGTGATCAGTACGTAAGAGGAATCTTCTGCCAAAGAGGTAGTGGTGAAAGTGCTGTGTTGCCAAAACCACTACTAGCAATTCTCGTCTTGTAACGCAATAGTTTCGTTCGGCCCTATTTAAAGTGCGGCTAAAATATTCAACTACCACCTCCGAGCCCCCTTGCTTCTGACTGAGAACAGCACCAATACCAACGTTCGATGCATCTGTGTCTAGTACGAAAAGGTCGTCGGTGGTTGGAAATGCCAAAATAGGTGCACTTTTGAGCCTACATTTTAGGGTATTAAATGCCATCTCACAGTCTTCGTTCCATGCAAACCAGCGTTTCTCTTCCGTAAGTTCTGAAAGCGGTTTGGCAACTGTCGAAAATTCTTCGATAAGCCGCCGGTAATAGGAACAAAGTCCAAGGAACCCTCTCACCTGCCGCTTGGTCTTGGGGTTCGGCCAGAGTTGGACCGCTTTGACTTTCTGCGTATCCGTGCTCAATCCGTCAACCGAAACAACATGGCCTTGGTACTTTACTTTGGATTTGAGAAACTGACACTTACCTGGGCTTAATTTTAAATTTGTCCTTTGTAACCGCTCAAACACCAGTCGCAAGTTGTGTATGTGCTCCTCAAATGTCCGAGAGTAAACGATGATGTCGTCTAAGTAGACGAGTGCTGTTCGCCATGAAAGTCCTCGAAGTACTTCGTCCATCACCCTTTCGAACGTCGCCGGTGCATTGCAGACGCCAAACGGCATGACGTTGAAGTGCCATAGCCCATTACCATTATGAAAGCTGTTTTCTCCTTGTCTTTAGCATCCATTTCTACCTGCCAGTAGCCACTTTGGAGGTCCATCGTAGAAAACCACTTCGTGCCGGCCATTGTGGAAAAGAATTCATCCATACGCGGCAAGGGGTAAGAATCTTTTTTAACCTCGTTCAGCTGTCGGTAATCCACGCAAAACCTCGAAGATCCATCTTTCTTCTCGACTAACACAATCGGTGCAGCCCAGGGGTTATTTGAACGTTCTATAACTCCTCTGTTGCTCATATCATTAATTAGATCCTCCATCTCTTCGCGCTTGGCCACTGGGACTCTTCTCGCCGGGAGCTTGATTGGTTTCCACTTTGCGGTATCGATTTTGTGTTTTGCCATCCCTGTTCGTCCAAAGTCCGCTGGTCCTTTTGAGAACACTGCTTGAAATTCCTCCAATAGTATCTCAAACTCCATCAGCTGCCCCTTGGACAATTCGGGGGATACTTCTTGTAAAAGGTCCTTTATGCCTGTAAATTTGCCAGCGGCCGAACTAGTTGGGACTTCGCATACCTCCACCACAGTGTTCTTGGGTAAGATTGTATCACGCGAGGAGAGATTGGTCATCCTAACGAGGAAACTTTTGCTGCAGGGGTCGATTGGGCTTCTACCGGTTGATACACCTTTTGGTAGTTCGAAACCAGGGGTAGGCTCCACTAACGCTGCTATGCCTTTTATAGCGGGCGGTCGATTAATTTCCACAAGGGTTTCTCTTCCAGCTTTCAGTATTTCTGACGTCGCTAGTTTCGCCAGTTGTGATGCTGACACGGGTGGTAGGTGCAATGGATGCTTTTTGCCGTTCATTTCTATTGTCATCTCTTCAAAATCTAAGTGACACTGATGCTTCAATAGAAAGTCAATTCCTAAGATGTTTGGCACTCCCTGCGGCACTATAGCGAAATAATGAGAAAATTTCTTGTGGTTAACAAAAAATCTCACTTCCGCCATCCCTTGACTCCAGATCTCTTCGCCGGAAATATCCACCAACTTCATCGGAGGATCTCTTGTAGTCGTCTTGTTGGAAACATGTTGCGCCAACAGAATAGACACGTTCGCACCAGAGTCTACAACACGTTTGTCCTTCGATAAACGCTTCGAGAGAGAGGCTAGCTTCGCCAGTAGTTCCTATAAATGTGTCAGTGACATTCTTTTCTTCAGGTTTACTACGTTCTTTTCTGCAGAACGCAGTTCCGTATTCGTGGTCCATTGTACAATTCCGGTTCGTCGGTGTTTGCTGTGAAGCGTTGAGGTTTTTAACGGTAGACAACTGCTCCCTGTTGTCTCCGTACTTTAGTTTTTTGGACTATTTCCGTTTTTCAGCACCGTTGATAACGATTGGTTTTCCACCACGAAAACTCTCCTTCGTTTATTTCTTGCATGGAGTTCCTGTGCCAGATTAACAGCGTCTGTCAATGTAGTAGGGCGCCCGACAGTAATTAAATCCTGGATTGACTCATCTCTTATTCCTTCAATAAACTTGCTTACCAGTACCTCCTGTACGAATTTTGTTGGGCACCCAGGAAGCGCCGAAACTACCAATCGCTGGAGACCTTGTGGGGTGGCCGTGGTGTAGTGGTAGTAGCAAACGCTTCTCACTCGGAGGGTCCAGGTTCGAATCCTGCCCATGGCAAAATCAGTTTTTCATTGTATAATGGGAACTCAGACAAAAAAATTCTGCGTGTGAAGGCATAACACTGACACGTAGATTTGGCTGTTATAAGAGTTTCAAGCAATGAAAAAAATACTGGGAATTATATCTCGAATCACTCTGAGTGAAGAAAAAACTCTCCGTCCTATTCGGACTCCCACCCCTGGAGAGCAAACATAGAAAACCAAACACACCTGAGTTTCAAACCACTACAAAAACAATTTTTCTTTCTCCTCCTTCTATCTTTCCGCCCGCGCCCTGGCAACAGTAAAAGGGTATCAACCCCTTAGGCGCGCATAAATTATAAAAAAAAAAAAAAAAAACCTAAAGCAAATTCGGAAAAATTTTCTTTGGGGCCCTGCACACGACACCGCAGCTGAGTATAGCTAGATCTACTGTTTCCGCAGAAGCGCTGATGCAGCAATTGTACCAACAATTCGTAGTCGGGTTCACAGTTCACAGGTACAGCACTTAATACAGAAAGAGCCTCTCCTCTTAACTGCATTGCTAACGCGTTCGCTTTTTCGTTAGCGTCCCAACCTGCACATCTTGCTGCAATCTCGAACTGCCGTTGATAGTCGGTCCATGAACCGCTGCCATCAAACGGGTGTACAGCCACTGGAATAGGTGCCCGTTTCAGCACAGAATGTGCCCGCGGTTCTTTTTCTCTGTTAGGAAGTCTTCCGTTTTTTTATCTCCGTTGCAACGTCTAAGATTCCACCGCTTGTTCGCCAACCGTTTTTGATTGGAGAAATCCTACGTCACAGGAAACGGCAAATATTTTCTTCGTTGACTTTTCATCATTTGCTCCCCTTTCTTCTGTAGTCATCTCCTTTCTTCATGTTACTCTTATGGCTTACTACTTAATCATTTGTCCTCTTCATGCGGCTGAATGCTCAGTCATGTTCGGCAAAGGGAACAAACCTCTTCAACCTGTCAAATGAAACCGACAACAAACAAGGTGATGCAGGTAGGTATTTCGTCGTGGAATAAAATGTTTTTTTTTTATTTTTCTGCAGTTTTCTTTTCTTCTTTAGGTTTCGTAACAATATATTATTCAAGCTTATTTCAGGTTGATTAGGTACCTTGGTACTTACAAATACAAAAAAGTTGCGAAAAAAATCGACTTAGAGGAATTGTCGTGGCGAATAAAGTGCGCTATTGTATGCTGCAATTCAACAACTGCCCAATTTCCAGAAATGAAAATGCTTAAATTTCCTAAAAAGGGAACTAAGAAATATAATGACTGACTAGCAGAAGCAGAACAATTCCGTGATAATGTTGAAAATCGTAAACGGCCATATATTTGTAGTAAACATTTCGGTTTTGGAAACTTGATTTTGATCCTAAGAAAGCCAGAATAAACTACTCGATTCGCAAAAGATTAAACGTGCAAACAAGTACCGATATATCCATTGATGAACTAAGTGAAGTTTCAACACTTTTAGACTGCAACAGATCTATAGATTCCATAGAATCTGTATGCAAGAAATTCGAAGCAAACACAAAAAAGAAATTTTTTTATATTCAACAAATAATTAGACTGAAAAAAATTAACAAAATCATCAACAACAAAAAAGTCTAAAATTCAGAAATATAATGGAAATTAAAGTCCACAGGCTAGGAAAGATAAAGCAAAGCTTAGAGAATATCAAAAGCAAACAATCGAAGAAAAAATTGATTTCTTACATGATATAAGTAAAAATTCGAAAACATTTAACAAACTCATTGGGCCTTACTAACAACCAAATTAAGTATACAGCTTAAGTACTCGTATAATCTCCACATTTTTAAAAAATGTTTGTACCAACAACGAATTTAATAGTCGCTTTAGTGTTAGTATGAAGTTTAATTTTAATGTAGAGAAAGTCATGTTTAAGTTTTTAAATATGACATTAAAGAACAGAGTGATGCCAATGTACTCGTACTAATTTAATACTAAGAAAAATACTGAAAAGGATTCGATTTGGTATCTAAAATACTAAAATTATGCGTAAACTGCTAATTGAATTTAGTTGAAATTGTATGTCTTATTTAACTTTCATGAAATCAAAATTGCCTTTGTCTTTGTTATAATTTATTGAAATATATTGCAGTAAAAACTGGCTAAAATGTGTTTTACGTAAATGTTATATTGGAGCAATAAACTAAAATGCAGAGAATAAAGCGCCTAAATTGCGTACACTCTCCGTTCTTGTTTTTGAATACAGGACAATGAAAAAAATGTAATAACAAGTATAATTCGTAGCTAAACCTCGAAAATGTGAAAAAAATTAAAAGTGAATAGGCAATGGAAAAAAACCAACGTACGATTTTTGCGTAAAAATTTCGTTATTTAAACATTAATAAACGCATATTTCTTACCAAATTTTGTAGACTCACCGACAAACCCAAAGAAGCACGCAATATTTTAACGCGATTTATCCAGTCGTTTTCTAATTATCTTGTGCTCAGATTCCAAAAACGTTGTTTCGAGAAAAACATATTTGAATTTATTTTGTATACGAGTATATACAGTATAGTATGTGGACGTTGTGGGTTACATATCATCACTATCAGCGTTAAATAGTTTTTTTTTTTTTCAAAATCGCATTAGTAATCGCATATGTTTCTATATTTTCTTAGGTTTGTTGGATGCCATAAAAATATTTCTTTTATGGCCTACCTGTACGCTGTTATCTTTCTCTATCATATCTTGATGGTATAACTCGGAAAATATTTTAAATACGTATTAATTCTACATAACCTTTAGGACATTTTAAAGCAATAAAAAAAAAACTATTCAAAATTTTAGGATTTACTCAGCAATGTCCTCTTAATTTCATATTTCGTTATACAAAGTTATTGATTGACGAAAATAATGTTGAATTAGAGTTTTAAAAAGAACACTTATATAATCCAATTGCTATTTAGGAAGGAAAAACGGAGCCAACAAAGAGTATTAACTTCAGTACATTGGCATCACATTTTTATATGCACAAACGAAGAAAACAATCTCAGCTGATTTTGTTGATTTCAACTTTCTGGTGTACTGATGTACATATCTATGATGTACTCGTATGTAAAATAACGTTCGTGCTGCATCAAATGGACAAAAGAGATGAAAGGTTTGCTAGTTAATTTTGCGCTTCGCGAAAAAACTGATTCCGCAATTAATTGGTTATCAATATATTATGCATTTCCTCATCAGAAATCCAAATCATTTTAATTTAATACAAACCAATGTAATGTAGTAAATAGATGCAATGAAAATATAGTAGTTTCTTTGAAAGTGTGAAGTTTAAGTAAAAGCTGAATATTAAATCATTATTGGTACACTTTAGACTGAAGTCTGTATTAATATTTAAGTCGACACCTTTTTTAAATCGTAACTAACGATTTTGTAGATTCACCGATATATTAAAAGAAGCACGCAATATTTTAACGCGATTTATCCAGTCGTTTTCTAATTATCGTGTGCTCAGATTTCAAGGTTTCGAGAAAAACCTATTTAAAGTTCCTATATATACGAGTTTATATAGTATAGTATAACTCTATAAAACGATATGCATGTTGTGGGTTACATATCACTACATATCATCACTATCAGCGTTAAACAGTTTTTTCAAAATCGCATTAGTATTCGCATCTGTTTCTATATTTTCTTAGGTCTGTTGGATGCAATAAAAACATTTTTTTATATGGCCTACCTGTACGTTGCTACCCTTCTCTATCATCTCTTAATGCTATAACTCGGAAAAAATTTTAAATACGTATTAATTCTACATAACCTTTAGAACATTTTAAAGCAATAAGCAAATCTTTTTAGGATTTACACACCAATGTCCTCTTAAAAAGAACACTTATGGAATCCAATTTCCATTTAGGAAAAACGGAGCCAACAAAGAATATTAACTTCAGTACATTGGCAGCACCTTTTTATATGAACAAGCGAAAAAACAATCTCAGCTTGTTCTGCTGATTTCGACTTTCGAGTGACCGGAGTATTGGCGTTTGCTGATGTACATACATATGATGTGTGTATGTAAAATAACGTCCGTGCTGCAACAATTGGACAAAAGAGATGAAGGATTTGCTAGTTAATTTTACCTTTCGCGAAGGAACTGATTCCGCAATTAATAGGTTATCCATATATTATATATTTCCTCATCGGTAATCCAAATCATTTTAAATTAATACAAACGTCAAACCAATGTTATTTAGTAGATGCAATGAAAATGTAGTAGTTTCATTGAAAGAGTGAAGTTTAAGTAAAATCTGACTATTAAAACATTATTGGTACACTTTAGATTTAAGTCTGTATTAGTATTTAAGTCGACACCTTTTTTTAAGTCGCAACAAACGATTCGTTGTTAGTAGGACCCATTGAAACAATCGAGCAAAATGCGAGCTTATAAAAGAACCTGCCAAAATATCGGAGATGTAAAGTTTGATGTATCATCCTTTTGCCCTACCACTTTTTAATGTATAGTCATTAAAGTTCAAGTTAAAAGAATTTATATATTAATGTTAAGCCGAATTGATCAAAAACTTCGGAGTAAGGGAACTACACCACAAAGCAATTACATACAAAAATACTTTCGTAAGCTTATATTATCGTAACTTAAGAGACTTTCTAGATAAATTAAACACTAAATAAGAATTTTATAATTCAAAACCCTGTGAATTTTCTCCAAATTCGAATGAATCAATTATTTGGAAATTAGTAAAAAATGTTCAAAAAAAACGACGGGTTTCAATTCATTACAATTCTTTATTAGACCGATCACGACGACAATGTAGAAAGAACTAAATTCATGAAAATATATGATACATATTAAAAGGTAGTTGTGATAGTAGTAGTAAAGCGATGCAACTTATGTTATTAAGATGTGTGTGCGCTTCTGCTCTCTGCTCTCTTCCGTTTCAACAATTTTCAACACCCTGCGCCGGCGACGAAGACGACAACTCCAATGGATACAAAAGTTGAACTGGTCGCCTTGTACGCTTATGATCTGCATACCGAATCTCGCACGCTCTTACCTTACCATCTCTGCCGGTGTATGTGTCTTCGATTACAGCTAACTTCCAGTGAATTCTGGGACAGGAAGAGTCGAATACTAACACCATATCACCCTATTGAAGCGCAACGGAGGGTTTGCAGTGGTTGTAGTGGAAAGATCGAAGAAGCTGCATATATTCATTTCACCACCTTTTCCAAAGCTTCGTAGTGAATTTCATTCGTTGCTTCCACATATTCTGCAGTTAGTAGAGGTAGATACATCAAAGCGATTTGAGAATTGTCCATTTCCCAACAAGAAATGCGCAGGTGATAAAGGCGCTTCATCTAAAGGATCACTGGAGACATACGTCAGTGGACGCGCGTTGACCATGCCCTCAGCTTCGACGATAACAGTACGCAATTGCTCAAAAGTAAGCTTCGACTTACCTATAACAACTTTCAGAGTATTCTTGATAGTGCGAATCAATCGTTCCCAAAACCCGCCCCACCATGGAGCGCGTTCCACTACTTCCATCTGATTTTGCGCTGTGAACAAAAATTTTGAAAGGGTTCAGAATCGAACACTTTACCGGCTTCATCAAATTCCAATGCGGCTCGTCTAAACGTCTTTGCATTGTCCGAGAATATAACGGATGGTACGCCCCTACGTGCCATGAAACGGCGCAGCGCCATCATACAGCTTTCGATTGATAAGCTGATCACCAATTCAAGATGTACGGCGCGAACAGCGGCACACGTTATGACCATCATATAAGTTTTCGACCTGTCGCCCTTGTTGTTATCGAAGCAATAAAAAGGGCTTGCAAAATCCACTCCTACGTTCTCAAATGGCTTTGACAAACTGATCCTTTCCAATGGAAGCGGACCAAAGGGTTGTGATCCTGCCTTACCCCACAGTTTCCTGCATGTCATACATCTGGCAATTCATTTCTTGACAAGCTGACGTCTCTTTAATATCCAAAAAAGCTCTCTTAACTTTGCCAAGACAACATTAACTCCTCCATGAAGGGTGCTTTGGTGAAAATCATCGATAATGAGCTCGGTTATGCGTGAGCTATACGGGAGGATAACCGGATGTTTGAAACTCGATGACTCCTCCAGGGATTGTAAACGGCCACCTAGCTGGATTAGACCATCCTCGTGCAGAAACGGGGCCATTCTTGCAAGTTTGAATGACGGCAAAACTAAAACGCCTTTCTGCAAGACACAAATTTCGTTATAAAATGAAGAATACTGAACATACCTAAGCCAATGTAATTCGGCTAGTCCAAGCTCAACTGCCGATAGATAATTGGAATCAAATTTATCTCCTTTGCATCTCTTTATGAAACGCAATACATATCCCGTAACTCGCAGCATTCGTAACCATGTACTGAAGTCCTCATATGGTAGAAGAGGAACCATCGGACTGCAAGACTTGCTTTCCTCTGCTGTGGAAGTAAACTGAACTACGCTTTCGAGACTAATTTCAGTGTCGTGATGAACTTCGTTACTCAGCCAACTATGCCCGTTCGCCCACAAGGGTGATGCCTTTAAGACTTCACCGGATATCCCTCTTGTCAAGAGGTCCGCAGGATTTTGATTGCCCTTGCAATGATGCCAATCTTTTATTGGTGTAAGACGACGTATTTCTGTGACTCGGCTTTGAACGTATAGTTTCCATCGTGTATTTTCTCCTTGTATCCATCCCAGAGCAATTTTCGAGTCAGTCCAAAGCGAGGTTTTACAGATATTTATCTTCAAAGACTGACGAAGATACGAACACAGACGAGCACCAATAAGAGCTGCCGTAAGCTCTAACTTAGGTAGTGTCAATTCGTTCAATCCATTGTCTTTCAGTGGTGCGACTCTGCTTTTGGCACACAGAAAAAAACTCTCACCTTTGCATGAAGATTTTGCGCTCGAAAAATGTAAAAATGCTACCGCGCCATAAGTTCTTAAGCTGGCGTCTGAGAATATGTGGATACACCCTGTACTTAAGTCTTTTTCTGAAGCTATCCATAGAAATCTGGGAATAGCCATATCCTTTAACTGTAGCAAGCCCTTTATACTCTCATTCCATTCGTCAAAAAGGTCTGGGGGCAAAATATCCTCCCACCCAAGTTTATGCTTCCAAATAGTCTGGAACAGGATCTTTAGCCTCACGATCGTTGGTCCTAGCATACCCAGAGGGTCAAACACTCCAGCTATCGTTTGAGCACAGTCATCTTTGTACCTCTAGCTCTAACAGAGGCGACGAATTCTTCAACGGTTTTCAATGAAACAGCCAGTTCATCGGAATAAACATACCAGACGATTCCAAGAACCTTTTGAATCGGTGGACCCACCTCTGTGCCCACGATATTCCGTATGTTAGAGTTGTTGGAATTCCATTTCCGTAGCTTCATTGAGGCATCTTCTATCAAAACGGCTGCTTCCTTGCATAGCTTCTCACCCTCTTCTTCAGTGTTCACGCTCATTACAAAATCATCCACAAACTTACCAGCTAACATATTTTTCGATGTAAATGGAAACTGTGTGTGTTCTTTATTAAGATGTAAAAGTAGAACTGCAGAAAGCAGGAAAGGACTGCAATTAACCCCAAATGTAACTCTAGCCATTCTGTAGTCTTCAAGGACGTCAGACTGTGGAGAAGCGAACCATTTAATAATATCTGGAGAAATGCCTTTTCTATATCCGCAACGACACCATAGCGCCCAAGACGAACATCTAAAAGTACTGTAAGGAGTTCTGACAGTAAGTTAGGGCCAGCATCGAGATTATCATTTAATGAACTACAGTTCACCCAGAGAAAGAGGCATCAAATACAATCCGGAGCTTTGTTGTTGAGCTATCTTCTTTGTAAACCGGACGATGAGGTAAGTAGAATATTCGATCCATACGCTTGTCGATATGATTTCGTCCCGGAATGACTTTCTCAGTGATGCCATCGCTAATCATTTGACGAATGGCCGCTTCATACTCTGCGAGCTTTCCAGGAACTCTTAACAACCGCTTTGCCAAACAGTGCAACCTTTTTAATTGCACCCTCTCTATTGCTAGTTAGTGTACAAGCTGCTTCTTTCCAGGGTAATGACGCTATATAGCGAGAACCAAGCTTGGTGATACATTGGTCGATAAGACGCTGGGTAGTAAAGCCGTCTTCAGCCTCCTCGCTCCGTATGCCTATCGATTCAATGTCCCAGAATTGTTTTACTTCATTGTCGCTTACCGACAGGCAGTTCAGACTGATAGTTGAAAGAGAAAAACATGCATTAGTATTCGATGTCACAGAATTACCTGCCGCTAACTGGGGTCCTTGCAATGTCCATCCAAAAACGGTTTCCACTGCTCTTAATCGCTCTGTCAATCGTCGCTGTTTTCCTGTTACAGTGCTCCAGTAATAATCTGAACCGATTAATATGCTAAGTCCTTTTGCTGCCTCGACGTCTTCGCTGTGCACTACATCTGCTAGTTGCAGTCCAGGAAGGGACGTAATTATATATAAAGCGGAGCGCCCAGTACGTCAACACAAATCTCTGGAACTACAATTACTTCCAAACACACACTGCCGGAATCATACTGGCTATTAAGCACTACTTTCATTTTTCTCATGGTATGAACTGGTGAGGTTTCCTTGCTACCGAAGGGAATCACTGAGAGCTTAACGCTACCAATCGTCGGTAGCTCTAACTTTTCTGCTACCTTTGCTCGAATAAATGAATGTTGGCTCCCTCCATCAATAACAACACGCACAAGCAAGTTCTGAATCCTCCCTGGGGCTATAGCCACGCAACGTGCTGTCTTTGAAAAGACATTTGAAAATGAATGAGATTCTTTACCACAAGCGCAGAGATTAAGTACTTCATGTGAATCACAAAGCGAAGCGGAATTTTGTGTACTTGTTGCTCCCGATAACATAGATAGAGTTGGTGTTTGTTTAAAGGACGGATCGCACATTGATGTTAAATGCTTTCCTTTGCATCTTTTGCCTGAAATCCATTTAATGCTGCGACACTTTTTAGACGAGTGGCCACCCTTTGTACATCGAAAACAACGTCCAGTTTTCCGCAAAATTTCTCTTTTTTCGTTTATAGTTTGTGTACTGTCGCACTCTTTTGTCTCATGGTCTTTGGAACCACAGAAAAAGCAAACTTCTCCCTCTTTTAAATGAAACAGACTCGCGGCTGTGGAACATGAATTGATTTTGACGTTTTGAGAAAAGGAAACAACTATACTCTTTTCTAAGGATTCGACTTCTCGTTTCAGGAAATCAATTATGCAGTGTACTTGTTTGTCACCCATTTGTGATACTGCGGCACTACTCGTGGATTGATTGTGTTGTGGATCCGCGCCTTTTCCGTCCCGCTCCCCGCGATAGTAGTCTATCCTCAGTTCCGTTGGCAAGCATTTGAGTAGGATAGACTTCAACATCACATAATAGTGGCTGGTGGGAACTTCTAAAGCTGAAAGAGAGCGACTGTATGTCATTACGGAGTTATAGAGATTTCGCAATCCATGAATGTCTGTCCGGGATTGTATTGGACGAAGAGAAACTAGTTGTTGCATGTGCTTGTCTATAAGATGTTCTGTGTCGCCGTATTGTTCCTGAAGACTTGAGACAGCTGCATCATAACAACCCTCTGAAGCAGTGAAACCAGATATGATTTTTCTTGCATTGCCCACCAACACAGATTCCAGATAGCTGAATTTTTCCGATTGTAGTAGATTGGAATTTTCATGTACAGCATTTTTAAACTGCTCCCAGAATGGAAGCCAGTCTTGAAAATTCCCATCAAATTTTTTCAGGGGAAGCCGAGGGAGTTTAGCGGATCCGTTATTAATATCTACCGATGTGTTGGTGAAAGAAACGCCTGACTTTGAACAAACGGTACTACGCTTTTTATTCAACTGAAATAGACGCGAATTTAACCGCGAAAGCATTTCAGTCGCTGTGTTCTGATAGTCGATGACTTTTTCCACATCCCTCTCGATGTCGTCCTTCACCAGCCCCTTACTTCTTACCTCGTGGTTAATAGTTGATAGACTATCGTGGGCTACCTGAATTCGCTGAAGGAGTGATTTGAGTTTTTCTTCGATTTTGTCTAGTTCGTCTTCGGTTCTGCCACTAATTACCGATTCCTCAGTGCGCAAAAATTCAGAAGCCAGCTTTACGAGCTTCGTCACCTGACCTCAAAAGGCTGGCCGAACCGATAATTCCATCACTTTACTTTTTAGCGCTTAAAATTTTATTATTGTTCTTAATTAAAATGAATTTCTTTAAGGGACCCGCGTTTCCCGTGTTTCGGCACCAAATGTAAAAAATGTTCAAAAAACGACGGGTTTCAATTCATTACAATTCTTTATTAGACCGATCACGACGACAATGTAGAAAGAACTAAATTCATGAAAATATATGATACATATTAAAAGGTAGTTGTGATAATTTTCATTTTTCAGTTTAAATGCATTTTTATTTTTTCAACTTAAATTACTCCTAAATGCTAGACAAAAAAATGCTTAAAAATTAGCTTAAATAACTTACAAATAATCTTATTCTAACTTACTGGCCCCATGCGGGCACTCTAAGTTAAACCTAACACTTAAACTATGTCTTTCGATGAATCTTACAGTCTAATTTTATTTTATTTTTTATATTTATTAATACTAAAACTTAGAAAATAAATTTTAATCAAAAAAACTTAGTATCTGGACTTTTTTTTAATTTTTTATAAAACTTAAAACTAAAAGCCTACAATCTACCTAAAAATAAATCTTAACCTACTTAACCTACTTACATCTAATGCATACATAAATACATATATGTACACACATAATATATAAGTATATGTATGTATATATATTTTTTTTTAATTTTTTTATTTTTATTTTTTTTTTCTTAAAATCTAACTTAAACCTACCTAAAACTATGTAAGCCGGCTATGGCTAAAAAAAAAAAAAATAGGCTGGCCCACCTTGCTCCACATGAAGCTAACTATCACTGGAGGAGTTCGACGACGAAGCATCCTCCCCTTCAAAAAGCCACCAAAATTGTTGGTGCTGCTGAGCAACATCCCTCCTGTCGCGACTCCCTACCACCCTACTGAACCAGAGACGCTCCGCACCGCCGTGTGCGACGTCTCTGTCGTAATTGAGTCGCCTGTCCGCAGCTGTTCGAGCGACGTGGAAGATTAGCGGCACCGCTAATCTGTCCTGGATCAGACGTTTGCTATCTAGATAGAGGAACGTTTCTGGAGGAATAAAGGCGTCAAAGCGAACTCTATCATGATACATATAATTGGGGTAGTAAGCCCCGGAGATCAGGTTGTTCGATGAGGTCATTGCTCTTGCAATGTGCCTTCGAGTCAACTTAATGACGAAATTGTCCACTCTTATTAGATTCGCCCTATTGTATAAGCCCTCATTGGGATAGAATTTTATGTACTGAGACTCTGGTGTTCTGTATAAGCGAAGACAAGTCCTAAGACAAGCCCTCTGAAACACCCGAATCTTTTCCAATAAGCTTGCTCTCACGTTGAACCACACGGGACATCCACATACAAGCATGGGCCTGATAAGGGCCATGTAGCAGATTACCTTCACCCTCGCATCGAGTTGGCTGTTATAAAGCAGTCTCTTTGTAAGGGCAAAAGCACCTTTAGCTCTGGCCAGAGCAACATCTATATGTTTGTTAAAATATAGAAATTGATCTAGCCAGATCCCAAGGTATCTGACTACATTACAACAAGCAAGTGCCCTTGCTGTCCCACGATTGAGAACTTTCGCCAATTCTTTCTGGTGTCCCTAGAGGCCCCAGACAAAGGCGTCCTAAACAGAATGGTTTCCGACTTCTGAAAGTTGATTTTCAACTTAAAGTCATCGCAATATCGCATAATTTTGTCGAAGTCGCGTTGCAAAAGTATATTAATGACCTCAATCTTTGGACCTGATCTGTACGCGATTATGTCGTCTGCGTACGCTATGGCATGGTGAAGTGAACCTATCAGATCACTTGTGTAAATGTTGAATAGGATCGGCGAATTTACCGCACCTTGTTGCAGACCGTTTTTAATGTTAAATGTTCCAGCAGAAGTCACATCGCCATTCTTCACGATGAACTGTCTACTGGAGAGCATATCGAAAAGAATATACAGCAGTGGTTTACTAATGCCCAACCTGTCCAGCTTGAAACCAGCTTCTAACCATACGGTATCGAAGGCTTTCTCAAAGTCAATCAGGCATGCACCAGTGCACTGGTTGTTGGCTTTGTTCCATTGGATATCAGAAACCAGTTTCGACGCAGCATGAATGATATTATGCCCCGCTTTGAAACCGAATTGATTATCCGGAACTATCTTAGTCGGGACTTTATTGATCACCTTCTCGAACACCTTACTGATGTTTGGAAGAAGACTGATCGAGCGGAGATTCGCCGGATTGGAAGTGTCTTTCTCCCTTTTAGGGACGGGATGTACCACCGCAGTTTTCCAATGCGCTGGATAATGTGCATTATTCATTGCATTATTAAACAGGGTGGTATAAATGTTCACCGCTTCTAGAGGGAGATGTCGAAGCACAATGTTCGGTATTTCATCGGTTCCCACTGATTTCTTACTTCTAAGTAATTCGAAGATCGTTTGAAGCTCTTCCTTCGAAATGAACGCTGGTAGTACCCTGTCGTTGGTGATGACATTATTTGCCATATTCTCGACACTGAACTGGGTGAAACCCGAGCTCTCGAATCGCCAATTCACGATTTCATTTCGAAGATAGAAATTGTGCACAAGGACTCGATTCTCCAGATCGTGGTTCGAGCCAATGATAACATTCGCCTTGTACACTTCCTGGAAAGTCACTCCTATAGCCTCTACCTGCTCCTGTGGATCCTCGATCACAAAGAAGTTGTCATCATCAACAGCCTCATTTGGATCTATGCCCGCTGCTACCAGTATTTGTTCGTTGTTCGTCGTTCGGGCGATTTTAAGACATGGAAGGTCGTTCTGATTATTTCTCCGAAATATTTTATTTATTTGCGGGAACATATTCGGGTTGCTGGTGTTTACAGCCCGAATTTTATTGTTCCAATACAAACTTACAGCTGCTCTGTAATTTTCTTTTATTAATGTTTGGAGGTTTTTAATCGACGACTTCAGTGTCATGATCTCCGGGTTATGTCTGTCAGTAAACTGTCTGTACAAGGCTTTTAATCTTGACAGCAGTCTACTTTTCAGTCGGTGCAGTGCGTCAATAGTTTCGTTGCGGAATAAGTCTTCTTCGTCAGTGTGTTGGTACCGAGGTATCGTTTTGTCCATTGTTCGTTGGATTGTCTCATCCATTAGTCTTAGATACCTGTCAATCTCCTCGTTTGACAGATTTATGTTGGACGGTGGGTAGAGCGAATTCGAGGAGAGTGCTCTAGTCAATGTTCTGGTGAAGTGTGTCCAACGCACCCTACTATAATTGTAGGAATGCCTTTGAACAAACTCATCCAATTCCGCAATTTCGTTAGGAACAGTTATTTCGGTGCTGAGACCGCAATGGTCACTGTCATACACGAAAGTGCGTAGACAGTTTGTAGTTTGTTGGTTAGTGGATGTCAGTTGTATTCGTGAGTCGAACAGCAGAAGATCCAAATAGGACCCGTGTCTGGGAAACGACGGGCTATCCGTCGCCTTAAGCCCGAGCCGATACATCACACTGTGCTGACCCCACCAATTGAATAGTAGGTTCCCTCTAGTATTTGGTGTATTATTTCCCCAATCATTATGTTTGGCGTTGAAATCTCCACCGATAATAAAATAGTTGTCTTCCAATTCCAGCCTCAGAAATTGGAAAAATGTCTCGAGCTCTGAGATAAATAAGGTGGATTGAGTAGCCTTAGGTGCATAGACAGACACCATGTACAAGCGCTTTCCACTAGGGAGGGGGATATACACGATGCATGCTTGCAGCACCTGGAACCTACGTACTACACGACTGTATACTCTTTTAAAACGTGTACCTTTTCGTACGAAAATCGCAACGCCTCCTCCCAGAATGGAGGATGATGTGCTAACCAAAAGCACATCAGGGGCTTGGTCTTCAAGCTACTTAAATAGTGCGGCTCGTCGTTCGAGCCTAATCAGTGAATTCACATTCACAGCAAGGACCTGAAGAGTTTGCTCCGCCACGTACGTACCCATTCCGGCAAAAAGTGCGTTAAGCCAGGCAGCAGCGCGTATACTTGATCCACCCGCGCGTTTAAATGACGTTGTAGCTGAGCCATCTGCCCCTGGATAGAGAGCAAGATAGCTAGCATGCCAGGTACTGGTTCAGGTGCTCTGGGCGCTGGGGCCTGAGAAGCAACCTTCGCTTGCTGTACCGTATTTCCCCTACCTGCTGCCATTTGGGCGTAGGTAACTTGGGGAGTAACGGCTGGTGTTTGCAAATGCACAGGTGGATGTTTCACTTCCACTTTCTGCTGCCGGGCCAGATTTATTCTTTTGATGTACTGGGATTTGGGACAACCCCGATAATTTGCGGTTTGTCCCGAGTTCCTACACAAAGCACAAGAGAGTTGGCTTTTTTCAGATGCTCCTTCCTTACCCAGGGCGCATTCCTCAGACTTGTGGTTCTTTCCGCACTTCACGCATCGAGGCTGCATTTCGCAGTTCGACGCAGCGTGCCCGAACCTCTGGCAGCGAACACATTGTAAAATGTTTTCGCTCCTCTTTAATTTCTCCCAATGTACAACCTGGCAGTCTAGGACTTTAATACTCCTTAGACTATCCAGATTGCTGGTGGGACTTAGCTGGACCAGGAAAAGCGGCAGTTACCGCTTCTCCCGTTTGGCTCTAGCCGTGACAAACGGCTTGACCCCCACGAATTTCGCACTCTTTCTCTTTCAGCAGTGCAAGGAGCTCCTCCGGATCAGTCGAGGGGGTTCTAACCCCCTCAGCAGCATTGTTTGCAGCTTCTCCTCTTTCGGGGTGTATGAGAAGAACTCCGTCGTCGAATCCCTCAATAGACTTTTAATTTTTTGGTAGCGCTCCACTGTGTTACAATGGATCGCATGCCTATCTACACTTAATCTTTTTATAAAAAAATTACAGCCTATGGCCGACTTACACAGTTCTATGGTGTCTTTTAATTCCAATTTGTAAGTATTAATTGGAGGTACTTTGTGTCTGTTGATTTTCTGCTGTTGTTGTTGTTTCTGGTGTTGCTGCTGTTGTTGTTGCTGGTTTTGCTGCTGCTGATGCTGCTGCTGCTGTTTTTGGGACTTGTGCTGTTCATGCTGTTGTTGTTGTTGTTGCGCTTGTGATTTTTGTTGCTGCATATTTTGCCTTTGTTTTATCTGTACTTGTTTTTGCTTTGGCACTTGTGCTGGTTTTTGTTGTTGTAGAGGATTCTGTTCGCTATTTGTGGGCTGTTGCTGAGAGCTCAGGAGTTGTTGTTGCTCCATCTGCTTTCTCGTCGACATTCCAAAGATTAATCAATTCCGTTTGCAGAGAATATATAAATAAAATATCAAACATATTGTGCTCCAGTTACATTTTGATTTTCAGCACACACTACAAATATACAAAAAATATTTGACAGACTTAAAAATGATTCAAATTGGTAAATGCAACTTCTTCAGTAGAATATCTCGAACATATATATATTAACAACAGATAGTATTAAGTTTGATATGTTTGAAAATAATATAAAATTGAAAATATTTAGAAGCTTAAATTAACTGGGTCCCAAAAATAAATAAAATCATTCTTGGGAATGACTGGCTACTATCGAAAGTTCGTAATGGACTACGCAAATTTAGATTATGGTATGACTAAGTATTTAAGGAAGAATACACAAATTAACAAAAGCGATCTTCAATACATATGTAGATTCGTTTCAAAATTCATATAAAATATAAAGACAGTAAAATAAAACAAACACTCTAATTTATAACATATCAGACATAGTCGTTTTTTTATTCAATCCGTATTTTTAAACATTACAGTTTTCGGGTAATTAAAATTAAATTACTTTTCTTAACGGACAAAAAGCCAAATCAAAGGCAAACATTTGTCCATTCGCGCCAGATTCGATTAGTGAATTTTAATATTGGGTTTTCCAATAGGGACTTGACAACTTTGAATTTAATTTTTGAATGTACTCTTTCACTAAAAATAATGGTAGAGTACACGAACGAGCAATGTCTGCAAATTATAAAAATTTACCGAGATTCGGAGTCGATGACTGCAACTTTAAGAGCGTTAACTCCAATTCTCGGTCGTAATTCTCTCCCTAGTAGACAGGCAATAACAAGTTTAGTGCAAAAATTTGAGTCTACATATTCGTTGTGTGATGTCGCCGGGTCAGTGAGACAACGGGTTGGTCGAAGTGTCGAAAATAAAGCTGCCGTTCAGGCGTCCGTAGCAAACGATCCAAATCAGTCAATTCCACGGTGTTCTGAAGAATTGGGCATCGCTTAGACCACATTATGGCGTATTTTGCATAAGGATCTTGGTTTACACCCATACAAGATCAAGCCGACTCAAGAATTGAAGCCGATGGACCATTTGAAGCGACGTACGTTCTCCAATTGGGTTCTGGAGAAGATGCGCCAAGATGATAAATTTCATCGCAAAATCATTGTTGCCAAACCTGGCATCACTCAACAATGCAATGGCCCATGTAACCATCAACTTAAGGGTCGCCACTGAGCTTGCGGCTTTCCCACATTTTGTTCTTTTGAATGGCGGCATCGGAGAAGAAAAGACACAATTTTTTTTTAGCTTCTCTTGTTAATTTTGAAAAATAATAACTAATAAATAAACTTTGAATTGCTAAATTATTAAACTTTTTTTCGTTTATCACATTCCCTTCCGTCACATGCCAACAACGAAAGTTCCAATTGTAATCTATGTGAAAACCAAATAGCGCCGATAATATGGATCTCTGTGACCATTGGTACCACTGGAGCTGCGTAGGAGTAACAGCGGACATCGAGTTCAGGGATCACACATGCGAAAAATGTAAGAGTATCAACTCATCTAACCTCGCGCACACTCAACCAAGCCCTACTACCCTACAAAGCGCCCCTCAACCAAAAACCTCAATGCCATTTCTTCAAAGCATCTGGGAAGCACCAATTTTAGCGAACAAAACAGTCTCTTCAACCACCATCACATGGGAAGATGTAGCTAAAATAAGAACTCCAGAGCATCAAGAAAAACTACAATGTGAACTAAACCTCAAAAAAGCTTCGTCAGGTAAGTCCTCAGTACACGCCTCCACTTCGAAAAAGATTTCACTTAAATTAAAGCAATTGGAGGAAGAGTATACTCTGCGTGAGAGACGAGAGAAGGACTATCTCGATAGAAAATATCGGATATACAAAGAAATGGCAGACAGTGCTAGTGAAAATTCAGATGATCAATCTGTTATGTCAGTTGAAAAAATTAATAGATGGTTGCAGTCCGTTGATCTTGGTCAGCAGGAATGTCTAAACACACCGAATGGAAACAAAACAACAGATCTTACTGAAAAGAAGAACAGGAACTTTTCAACAAATGCGAGCCATGACAGCTTCATCGGTCCACCCAACGGAGTCATTACCACAGATAAAGTTGGTAACAAGAGTTTATCCACAATTAAAAATACTCTTAGCGCAGAACAAATTGCGGCACGGCAAGTTATGCCGAAAGACTTACCTGTGTTTTCCGGCAAACCAGAAGAATGGCCTTTATTTTTCAACGCATTTTTCAACTCGTCACGAATTTGCGGTTTCAGTAATGACGAAAATCTTATTCGCCTGCAGAAATCTCTAAAGGGTCCAGCCCTGGAAGCTGTGCGTTTCCGATTAATGTACCCCCAACAGGTTCCTAAGGTCGTCGATACATTGCAGATGCTCTTTGGAAAGCCGGATAAAATTATAGGTTCCCTGTTAGCGCAAGTTCGTAGTGAGCCTTCACCAAAAGCCGAGAAGTTGGAAACGTTGGTAACCTTTGCCCTTGCTGTGCAGAATATTTGTGCCATAATGGAGGCAAACTACCTTCAAAACCATATAAATAATCCATGTCTGCTTCAGGAACTCGTTGGGAAGCTTCCACCGATGTTAAAGCTAAATTGGAGTATTCACAAACAAGGTTTGGACAACGTTAATTTAATACACTTTAGTTCTTGGCTGTTTAATCTTGCTCAAGCTGCATCGGACCTGTCAGACCCCGCCAATACCGACAGAAAATCACTATCAAATTCCAAGCAACGGGCCTTTCTAAACATCCACGAGCAACACGGTCCTACTGAAGCAAGTTGTAAGATATGTAGTGGGAGTTGCCAAACCTTCGAGGAATGCAAACGATTCCTTGAGATGACACTGAACCAAAGATGGAAGTTTGTCAAGGAGCTCTATGTTTGCCGCACGTGTTTACGTTCTCACAAAAACCAACGATGCTCTGTGGAAAAAAGATGTGGTGAAAGTGGCTGCACGTACAAGCATCATCGTTTATTGCACAAGCAGGACGACAAAAAACTAAATCTGTTACATGACAATAACGCGACAGCTGATGGAAATTTACACAATTTTAATAATGTTTCTACGCTTTTCGGAGTTGTTCCTGTTACAATAGCTGGAAAAGAAATATACTGTGACACATTCGCACTGCTAGACGACGGGTCCTCGGTAACCCTGATGGATGCTGACTTAGCAGATTATCTTCAACTTGAAGGCGAGGTGGATCCACTGTGCTTGAAGTGGACATCGAACGTGCATAGATCCGAGAATACATCAAGACGCGTAAGTGCAAGAATATCAGCCGTGGGAAAAAGTAAACAGTACGAAGTATGCAACATCCGTACAATTAAGTCTTTAAATCTCCCCGCGCAAACACTCGATGTTGATAATATGCAGAAAAAGTACTCGCACCTGAAAGGAATTCCTTTACAATCGTTTAAAGATGTTAAACCGAAAATACTTATTGGTTTGGAACATTGGAATTTGGCCGTCCCACGTCGTGTAAGAGAGGGTTCATCGTTCCAACCTATTGCAACCAAAACACTTTTAGGTTGGTCAGTGTGTGGACCACATTCTGCTGCAAAGAATTACACCTTACACAATTTTCACGTTTGTAAATGTCATCAAGATCTTGAAAGCAAACTCAATGAGTTAGTGGAAGAATATTTTTCCGTTGAAGCGATAAACACAAAATCCAAAATTGCATTACTATCCAATGAAGATGAAGAAGCACTAAAAATGTTAGAAAAATTCACCACGTGCGAAAACAATCGATATACAGTGCCGCTGTTATGGAAATTTGATCAAATATACATGCCCAATAACCGATCAACAGCTGAACGAAGATTACAATTACTGGAAAAAAGTTGAGTAAAGAACCTTTGTTAAGAGAAAACCTAAATCAACAAATCAGAGAATATGAGAGAAAAGGTTACGCTCGCAAATTATCCAAAGCGGAGGCATCGGACATAAATGAGCGAACATGGTATTTGCCAATCTTCCCAGTTTTTAACGCAAATAAACCACATAAAATACGCATAGTGTGGGACGCAGCGGCAAAGACAGATGGCATCTCTTTAAATACAATGTTGCTGAGAGGACCTGATACCCTTCCTTCATTGATCTCAGTTTTGTATGTATTCAGGGAGCGAAGAGTTGCTTTATGTGGAGGCATAAAAGAAATGTTCCATCAAGTTCGAATCCGCACATCTGATCAATGCTCGCAAAGATTTCTATGGAGAAATGCTCCCACGGAACAGATGGAGGTGTTTGTGATGCAGGTTTTAATTTTTGGAGCAGCATGTGCACCTAGTTGTGCTCAATACGCAAAAAACAGTAATGCTCTGCGGTTTATCAATGATTATTCCAAAGCTGCCAATGCGATAATTCATAATCATTACGTTGACGATTTTTTATTTAGCTTTGACACGGAGGAAGAAGCGGTGGAACTGGCAAACGAGGTAAAATATATACACACTAAAGGAGGTTTTCAAATTGGCAAGTTTTTAAGCAACAGTGATAATGTGATAAAGGCACTTCAAGCGGAGCCAGATGGATGCGACAAAGAATTAACAAACTGTGGCAATTTAATTTTTGTTGAAAGAATCCTGGGATTGCTATGGTCGCCAGCCTATGACAGATTCTCGTTTTCATTTGAAGGAAGAAACTTCACCGAAACTATGCTTAGTGGCCATGTTTATCCAACAAAAAGGGAATTACTTAAGATACTGATGTCGATTTTTGACCCTTTAGGTTTAATTACTAATTTTACGATTCTTTTAAAAATACTTATGCAAGAAGTATGGCGCTCTGGAATCGCGTGGGACCAGAAGATAATCGAGGAACATTACGCCCAATGGCAAAAATGGTTAGGGTTTCTACCAGCAGTAAAGAATATTTCGGTGCCGAGATGTTATTTGAAGAAATATTATTTTAATGAAGATGCGGATGTTCAGCTGCACACATTTGTAGATGCTGGAAAGGATGCTTACGCTGCTGTTATGTATTTCCGTGTACGCAATAACGATTGCATAGAAGTAGCTCTTGTTGGAGCAAAGGCGAAAGTAGCTCCCCTAAAAGGAATCTCGATTCCTCGACTAGAACTCGAGGCAGTGCTATTGGGTGTTAGATTGGCGAAAGCCGCTGTAGATGGACATTCGATAAAAATTTCTAGCAAAACCTTTTGGACGGACTCAAAGACAGTCTTATCTTGGATCAGCGGTGACTACAGAAAATACAAACAATTTGTCGTATCGCGAGTCTGTGAAATATTGGAGGAAACTAATAAAAAGGACTGAGATGGGTTCCAAGTAAAGAAAATGCGGCAGACGACGCAACAAAATGGAAAGCGAATACCAACTTTCAATCGGCATCTCGCTGGGTTTGTGGTCCAACCTTTCTAACCCTCCCAGAATTTGATTGGCCAGTACTGAGCGAAGCTATTCTTTCAACACCGGAAGAGGCTAAAGCTAGCTTGCTTCACCATACTGTAACAACTGAGTGTATCATAAAATAGGATCGAATTTCAAGATGGAACAAGTTAGTCCGAGTTATAGCCTAAGTTTTACGGTTCATTGAAAAGGCACGCAAACTGCAAAATAATTCCTCGGTTATTCTAAATCCTTCAGAGCTGTCAAAGGCACAAATTTATCTGTATAGACAATGTCAACAGGTATCATTTCCAACTGAATCAGTTCTTTTAAGATCCACAAAGCAAAACCAGTTTGAAACATCCTTGGACAAGAACAGCATCCTGTTTAAACTTACACCCTATATGGACGAAGATAATGTCATTCGCATACGAGGACGAATAGATGCGGCGGATGGAGTTTCAGTGGATACAAAGAGACCAATAGTTCTTCCAAAAAATCATGCTGTTACTGCGCTAATAATAAACGAATACCACTTACAATATCATCACCAATACAATGAAACAGTGGTCAATGAATTGCGTCAAAAATATTATATCCCTTCATTGAGAGTCCTGCTAAAAAAAGTAAAGGCGAAATGTCAATTTTGTAAGAACCTAAAGGCGAAACCGATCTGTCCAATAATGGGTGAACTTCCAGCTATAAGACTCAAGTCATTTATAAAACCATTCTCATATATTGACATGGACTATTTTGGGCCTATGAACGTCGCTATTGGTCGTCGTATTGAAAAACGTTGGGGAGTCATAATAACATGCATGAGTATACGGGCAATTCACGTTGAAATAGCTCACAGCCTTAGCAGTGATTCGTGTATATTAGCGTTGAAAAGGTTTATAGCGAGGCGTGGAATACCACTAGAAATATTGACGGACAATGGGACGAACTTCAAAGGAGCGTCAGAAGAGCTGCGAACGGCAATAAGAAATATTAATAACGAAGAGTTGGCCAAAGAATTTATGGATTTGAAAATCAAATGGTCGTTTATACCCCCATTGTCACCGCATATGGGAGGAGTATGGGAGCGCATGGTGCGCTCCGTTAAGAAATCGCTAGCCGTAATTAAAGTGACAAAAACTCCATCCGTTGAACTACTTTTAACGATGATGGCGGAAGTGGAATATGTGATCAATTCGAGACAGCTAACTTACATACCTCTAGACAGTGACAGTGATGACGCGCTGACACCGAACCATTTTTTGCTGGGTTCGTCAAATGGTGGAAAACCACTTGGGCAATTTTCTGATTGTGCTGTTATATTCAAGAAAAATTGGATGATTGCCGAACAGTTTTCAAATCAATTCTGGAAAAAATGGATCCAGGATTACCTACCGTCACTTACCAGGCGAACAAAATGGTTTACGCCTACGAAAAGTTTGGAAGAGGGTGATGTGGTAATCGTAGTGGATGAAAATCAGCCCAGAAACGTGTGGCCAAAAGCGAAAATTATTAAACTCATCCATGGAAGAGATGGGCGTTGCAGAAGTGCTATCATCAAGACCTCAAATGCAATTTATACAAGGCCAATGTCGAAACTAGCGCTCCTGGACGTTCGACGGTTTGGCGAAGATGGTAACCCGAACTAAAGCTCCGCTTACCAGGGGGGAGTGTTGCCAAACCTGGCATCACTCAACAATGCAATGGCCCATGTAACCATCAACTTAAGGGTCGCCACTGAGCTTGCGGAGTGAATAAGCAAAATAAGCGTTATTGGTCGGGTGAAAATCCACATGTGCTTCATGAACCAGCACTTCATCCACAAAAAATAACTGTTTGGTGCGGTTTGCATGCCGGCGGCGTTATTGGGCCATATTTTTTCGTCGACGATAACGATCGTCACGTTACTGGGAATTCTCAGCGTTATCGCGCCATGATCACCGATTATTTTTGGCCCGAATTGGAAGATATGGTCGTCCAATGACATGTGGTTTCAACAGGATGATGCCACATGCCACACAGCACACGCTACAATCGATTTATTGAAGAGTAAGTATGGTGAGCGTGTTATCTCAAGAAATGGGCCAGTCGATTGGGCGCCTCGTTCATTCGATTTAACGCCGCTTGACTATTTTCTGTGGGGCTACGTTAAGTCATTGGTTTATGCCAACACGCCGACGACGTTGGAAGAGCTCAGAGCCAACATTGAACACGAAATAGCGTCCGTTTCGGCCGAAATGTGTGGCCGAGTCGTTGAAAATTGGGTCCAACGAATCGACCGCTGCAAACGTGCCCGCGGTGGCCATATGAACGAAGTCGAGTTTCATTCATAAATGTTTTGATTGTATTTCAAGCCGATAATAAAGTTGTTGAAATATCTCAAATGGTTTGCGTTTTATTTAAAAAAAAAGTTGTCAAGTCCTTATTGGAAAACCCTATATAAGGTTCAATTGTGTAAATACTGATATTCATCAGTAGACATACCTATACATCGAAATATACAGTATATATACCGTATACAGATGAAGAGTTTGTATCAAATCTAACTTAAATTATGAATTAAACTAAATTACTTAATCCTTCATTGTAATATAGCATACATAATACATATATATAAAGGGTCCGCCATCTAACGTTTTTTTTTCAACTAATGCTTATTTCGTGAATGGTAACACTCATGTCTGATTTGACAGATAACTAGTTTTATCCTTCCGGTTAATAATGGAAAATAATTTCATTCAAATGGCTGCTTCGGCTGGCCATGCAGTAGCCTACACGATCGGTTCAATTTTTAAGCACATTATCGATTGTGTGCAGCTGTATTTCACCAATGGCTTCACGAATATTGTCCTTTAAAGCGTCAATTGTCTCTGACTTGTCGGCGTAACACTTATCTTTTACGGCACCCCACAAATAATAGTCCAACGGTGTCAAATCGCAGCTCCGAGGTGGCCAAACGACATCAGCTCTGCGGCTGATAATGCGATCTTCAAAACCAGGCCGCAAAACATCGAGTGTAGCTTCGGCTGTGTGGCATGTAGCGCCGTCCTGTTGAAACCAAATGTTGCCAATATCCTCCTCTTCAATTTTTGTGAACAAAAATTCGTTCAACATGGCCCGATAACGATCGCCATTGACTGTAACGGCCACTCCTTGCTCGTTTTCGAAGAAAAATGGCCCAATTATGCCTCTGGACCAAAATCCGCACCAAACAGTGACTCGTTTGGGGTATATCGACTTTTCAATGTATGCGTGCGGGTTTTCTGTGCCCCAAATGCGACAATTTTGCTTTTTTACATACCCGCCAAGATCAAAATGAGTTTCACCTGAAAAGATGATTTCTTTGGCAAAATCGGCATCTCCTCTATGTCGATCGCAGGCCCACTTAGCGAAGCGAAAACGCATTGGATGGTCAGTTGGCTTCAACTCCTGAACCAATTGGACTTTGTATGGCGACATACCAAGGTCTTTATGCAAAATTCGTCTGAATGATGTCTCCGAAATGTTCAATTGTTGAGAACGACGGTGAATTGATGTTGATGGCGCTTCACGCACACTTTCTGCCACAGCAGCAATATTCTCAAGTGTACGCACTGTTTTTGGCTTTTCACGCTTTGGTTTATCGATGAGGATGCCGGTTTCTTTCACTTCTTTCACAAGATAACGAACATAAGGAGCTGACGGTGCTTCTCTTCTTCCAAAATCCGTACGCAATTTTCGCACACATTCTGCAACATTACCATGATTTTCAAAGTAATGTCGCAATATTTCCCAGCGTTGTTCAAGCATATACACAACCATATTCGTTCAGTGGAAGGATAAAACTAATTATCTGTCAAATCAGAAATGAGCTAAGTGTTACCATTCACGAAATAAGCACTAGTTGAAAAAAAAACGTTAGATGGCGGACCCATTACATTAGCATTACATTACATTAGCATATGGCTAATATACATTCTATATATTTTATTATAATATACATCCAATAAGAATTACATGTAATACATATTTATTTAATTACCTCAATCCATATTCATACTCCACGTCGTTTGCAGAGCTGCAAAAAGCACTATTTGCTCAGATTGTTCGCGATTTTTAAAATTTTAGGAAGACAGGTGAATCGCGCTGTATATCAAATTATTTATCCCCCCGTCTATCCATCCTTGATTATAATTTGGCAACAACAAGGCGATGTAATGAGGAAATTATGGGATCTAATAAGGGAAGAATTAATGAAGGTCTATGAACAACTCTTAGAAACTCGACTTGAATATCGCTGCGAGCTTTTAGACACCATCGACGTCTAACGTGCTCCGGATGCTATGCGAAATGGCGTTCATTGTATGATATATTTATATCATTAATTCATACAAATACTTACCTGATCGACATTCAGAAACTACATGATTTAAAATTCTCAATTAGTGGTGGCAGAACGTGTCTTACAGCATTTAGGTCTCGAAGCAGAAAATTATGTCAAATCATGGGACTCGTTGAAGGCGAGATATGACCATAAGCGGGTCCTAGTCAATGAAAAGTTAAACCTTTTTTTCAGCCAACCATCATTAACGAAATAGTCCACCAATGGGTTAAGGTCTATGATTGATAGTTGGGCAATTCTACGGAACGTCCCACTAGAAAAGACTTCATCGGATTTCTGTAAGCACGTTTTAGGACGCTTAAAGCAGTTGACCAGAAGCCTCTTTTGTGGTCGAATTCAAATACGAAGTCATCTGCGAGGTCTAGTCAACAAGAAAAGGTATTTCAAGGAAGGCACGCCTTAAGGAAATGCAGCAAATTTCTTCGGCGTGAAAACTACCTCGCGTACATCCATCCAACTCAAGATTGTCCAAGCTCGAAGAACTGCTATTTTTGCCAACAGCGACACCACTCATTACTGCATTTAAAACAAAACATACAACAAAATCAAAAAAGTAAAGTATGTTCGCAAATACTTACCGAAACTTGCAATCCAACGGGCACCACAAGTAAGCAAACACAGCTGAATTCAGGCGCCTCAGAGTTCGTTTGTAGATCCATCGACCCGTCGTACACATCGCATTCGGGGAGCACATTTTTGTGCAGTACAGCATCGGGTGAGCCAAGTCTTACTAGCAACAGCCATAATCAAGGTAGTCTCAGCTGATGGCAGGTGCCATGATCTCCGTGCACTTGTTGATCGAGGTTATGAGGCAATTTTTATAACTGAATCAGAGGCGCAGTTGCTACGACTACCAAGGCGTAGATCGTCCATCCAGATCTCCGAGTTAGAAAAGGTCAGCAGTGTTACAAGCAAATATTATGTTGACGTAAAAAAGCCTTTATTTTTCAGTCACTGACTGGCCTTATCCCGGCCCATCGAGTGATGGTTAAGGGCTTTATTTATATACTCCGACATTGTTCTACCGGATATCAGAAAAAGTGATAAAAGCAACGCTGCTGTTGCTCAAAAAACCCAATTTGGATGGATTGTGTTTGGGAAAATTCCAGATAGGACCACACAACTACTTCAAAGTTTCGCTCTACAGCTTGATTTGGACAAAGAGATGCGAGAATTCTGTGAGGTTGAATAAACTCCGTTTAAAATGATGGTTTTGGAAGAATATAATGCTTGTGAACAGCACTTCCAGCGATAGGTTCAATCAGGGAAGACGCTTTACCCAATTAGAACGTCCTTTCCAGAAGGATCAGAAGCTAAAGGCAGGATATAAAAGGTTCATGTTAGAATATAGATCACATGGAGATAGATGTTTTTTTTTTCAACTAGTGCTTATTTCGTGAATGGTAACACATAGCTCATGTCTGATTTGACAGATAAGACGCTTGAACAACGCTGGGAAACATTGCCTGCGATCGACTTAGAGAAGATGCCGATTTTGCCAAAAAAAAATCATCTTTTCAGATGAAGCTCATTTTGATCGTGGCGGGTATGTAAACAAGCAAAATTGTCGCATTTGGGGCACAGAAAACCCGCACGCATTCATTGAAAAGCCGATACACTCAAAACGAGTCACTGTTTGGTGCGGATTTTGGTCCAGAGGCATAATTGGGCCATTTTTCTTCGAAAATGAGCAAGGAGTGGCCGTAACAGTCAATGGCGATCGTTATCGGGCCATTGAAGAGGAGGATATTGGCAACATTTGATTTCAACAGGACGGCGCTACGTGCCACACAGCCGAAGCTACACTCGATGTTTTGCGCCCTATTTTTGAAGATCGCATTATCAGCCGCAGAGCTGATGTCGTTTGGCCACCTCGGAGCTGCGATTTGATACCGCTGGTCTATTATTTGTGGGGTGCCGTAAAAGATAAGTGTTACGCCGACAAGCCAGAGACAATTGATGCTTTAAAGGATAATATTCGTGAAGCCATTCGTGAAATACAGCTGCACACAATCAATAATGTGCTTAAAAATTGGACCGATCGTGTAGGCTACTGTATGGCCAGCCGAGGCAGCCATTTGAATGAAATTATTTTCCATTATTAACCGGAAGGATAAAACTAGTTATCTGTCAAGTCAGACATGAGCTAAGTGTTACCATTCACGAAATAAGCATTATATGCTTGAACAACGCTGGGAAATATTGCGACATTACTTTGAAAATCATGGTAATGTTGCAGAATGTGTGCGCAAATTGCGTACGGATTTTGGAAGAAGAGAAGCACCGTCAGCTCCTTATGTTCGTTATCTTGTGAAAGAAGTGAAAGAAACCGGCATCCTCATCGATAAACCAAAGCGTGAAAAGCCAAAAACAGTGCGTACACTTGAGAATATTGCCGCTGTGGCAGAAAGTGTGCGTGAAGCGCCATCAACATCAATTCACCGTCGTTCTCAACAATTGAACATTTCGGAGACATCATTCAGACGAATTTTGCATAAAGACCTTGGTATGTCGCCATACAAAGTCCAATTGGTTCAGGAGTTGAAGCCAACTGACCATCCAATGCGTTTTCGCTTCGCTAAGTGGGCCTGCGATCGACATAGAGGAGATGCCGATTTTGCCAAAGAAATCATCTTTTCAGGTGAAACTCATTTTGATCTTGGCGGGTATGTAAAAAAGCAAAATTGTCGCATTTGGGGCACAGAAAACCCGCACGCATACATTGAAAAGTCGATATACCCCAAACGAGTCACTGTTTGGTGCGGATTTTGGTCCAGAGGCATAATTGGGCCATTTTTCTTCGAAAACGAGCAAGGAGTGGCCGTTACAGTCAATGGCGATCGTTATCGGGCCATGTTGAACGAATTTTTGTTCACAAAAATTGAAGAGGAGGATATTGGCAACATTTGGTTTCAACAGGACGGCGCTACATGCCACACAGCCGAAGCTACACTCGATGTTTTGCGGCCTGGTTTTGAAGATCGCATTATCAGCCGCAGAGCTGATGTCGTTTGGCCACCTCGGAGCTGCGATTTGACACCGTTGGACTATTATTTGTGGGGTGCCGTAAAAGATAAGTGTTACGCCGACAAGCCAGAGACAACTGATGCTTTAAAGGATAATATTCGTGAAGCCATTGGTGAAATTCAGCTGCACACAATCGATAATGTGCTTAAAAATTGGACCGATCGTGTAGGCTACTGTATGGCCAGCCGAGGCAGCCATTTGAATGCAATTATTTTCCATTATTAACCGGAAGGATTGTACTTTCAAATAAAAAAAGAAATTTGAGAAAATATTCAGTAGTTTTTTTTTATATCATTTTCAAAAAAAAAAAATTTTTTGGCGGACCCTATATTTAACGACACTTACTTTACAACTCCTTTTAATTTTTTTTCTTTTCTTTTTAATTATATTTTAATTTTGCTGTTACTTTAGGAACAGCAATTACTCGTTATTGTACTAAAAAAAATCTGTCTGTTGGTTAATTTGTTTAAAAAGTACAATCTTATGGCTACCTGAGCTGCACATCGTGCATCCGCCCCTATTTGCTGGGACCACGGTCGCTGGTTTTTTTTCTCATCTTCGGTAGTCTCCAGTATCAAAACCCGAATTTTAAGGGACTGCTCCTGGTGCCGTTCAATGATTGATAAAATATTGTAAAATACCGTTGTATGGGTACAAATGATAGAATTTATTCCTTTTAACACATCAATACAATTACATTTCACAATTTAATCGCTTATCTCAATCACTTTTACTTTTTTTTATATTTTACTTAAACCGCTTTATCACTACTCCTAATACACATTCCAAATTCCACTTTAGAAATGACTTCCATATTCTGGAATATATATATATTGTAGAATGTTTGTGTGGGTACAAATAATAGAACTTATTATTTTCAATACAAATCCCTTTATTCAGTACAGTTACAATTCACTATTTAATTCTTTCTCTCAGTACAATTCAATTTCTCAACCACTTATACTTTTCTTATCTTTTACTTAAACCACTTAATCACTTCTTCTAATTAACACTTCAAATTCAACTTTGGAACTCATTTGCATACCTTTGGGATGCTGGTATTTATACTCGAATGACATACTTCGAGAACAATCCTCGCCATCCAGCGTCCCATACAATTTCCAATTTGCTAGAAAATTCGATTCTACTCTCCAGTTGCTAATCCAGTATCGAAACCTTCTAGTCTTCGAGTTTCCTGCTAGATGTCGCTGCTCACATTTGAGTGGTTATCACATTGCTCCTTCCCTACAGTTGTTCGTCCCGAACAACTTCGTCATTCAGCATCCCGTTGAAATGACACATTCTATCCAAATGGACCACTTTCATTTTTCCTCGATCCCCACGCTGGATCCGGTAGACAACGTCATTAATGCGGGTTATCACCTTGTATGGACCTTCCCAGTCCTGTTGCAATTTTGGTGATTTGCCTTTCTTACGCTGAGGATTATACAGCCAAACCAGATCTCCTTCGTTGAAACCGGAAGATTTCGCCTTGATATCGTACCTAGTTTTCATGCGGCTGCTTGCTAGCTTCATCTTTTCTCTGGTGTCTTCATGCAATTTACGAATCCTGCTGCGTAAGTCATTCACGTACTCGTTCACCTCTTTGGGCTCCGTCGGTGGGGATCCGAATTTTGCTTCACTTGGCAACCGAATTGTTTGACCAAATAAGATCTCGGATGGTGTGTGCCCTGTTGAGCTATGGACCGCGTTTCGGTAGGCCATTAAGAAGAGGGGTATGTGTCGATCCCAATCCCGCTGGCAGTTGCTGACAACCTTAGATAGATGCTCATTCAAGGTCCGATTGAATCGCTCGACCATTCCGTCAGATTGAGGGTGTAGTGGCGTTGTCCTTGTCTTTCTTATTCCCAAATATTGGCATATTTCCTGGAAGACTTTTGATTCAAAGTTTCGCCCTTGATCAGAGTGCAGCTCCATTGGTACCCCAAATCTGCTCACCCAGTTGTTGACTATCTGTTCGGCTACGGTCTTAGCCTCTTGATTTGGGATGGCAAACACTTCCGGCCACTTACTGAAGTAATTCATGACTACGAGAGTATATCGATTTCCATTAAAGGTTTCGGGAAACGGCCCAGCGATGTCGATTGCTATTCGTTCGAAAGGTGCTCCGACATTGTATTGTTTCATTTGTCCATGTGGCTTTACTTTTGGGCCCTTGGTAGCCGCACATCTTATGCACTTTTTGCACCAATTCTCGACATCTTGTTTAGCGCTTAGCCAATAGAAACGTTCCCTTACCTTTTCCAACGTCTTGTTTATTCCCAAATGGCCTCCTGAGATTCCGTCATGTATTTCATGGAGCACTTGGTTGACTCTGGACCGTGGCACAATTAGCTGCATACGAGATGTTGTCCCATCTGCACTTTCCCATTTTCTCTTCAGCAATCCATCTTGCACAAAAAGCGAGTCCCACTGTGCCCAGTATGCCTTCAGAGTTTGGCTCCGATCTGATATCTGCTGCCAGCTTGGTCTTTCCTCGTGTTCTTTCCAGGCCAATATTGGTTCGATGTCATTGTCTGCCTGTTGGGAGGAACGGATTTCGTCTATACTCCAACCCTCTATTGGCTCAGTCCTGATCATTTGGATAGTTGCCTGTTCTTTTGCTTCTTTACGATTGCAGTGTTCGCATTTTACTCCGCACGGTCGACGAGAGAGAGCATCAGCATTTGAGTGGAGTGTTCCCTTGCGGTGTTGCACTTCAAAGTCGTAGCCCTGCAACTGCTCGATCCATCTTGCAACTTGGCCTTCAGGGTTCTTAAATTGGAGTAGCCATTTCAGAGCTGCGTGGTCTGTCCGGAGAATGAACTTTTGTCCGTAGAGGTACTTATGGAAATGCTTCGTAGCCAGAATTAAAGCCAGAAGCTCGCGCCGGGTTACACAGTAGTTCCGTTCAGGTCTGGAGAGTACTTTGCTGTAATATGCGACCACTTTCTCTTGACCGTCATGAACTTGAGAGATCACAGCTCCGACCCCAACATTGCTAGCGTCTGCGTCCACGATGAACATTTTTCCGGGCGTGGGGTAACCCAAGATGGGGGCATTGCACAGCTGTCGCTTCAGTTCTTGAAATGCTTTTTCGCATTCTCCAGACCACCTGAACTGTCGGCCTTTCTCCGTAAGTTGATGCAGGCTCTTTGCAATGCCAGCAAAATCCTTTACGAACCTTCTGTAATACGTGGCGAGGCCCAAGAAGCTTCTCAGTTGGTGTTTATCTTTTGGAGAAGGCCAATTTTTCACGGCTTCGATTTTGTCAGGATCCGTTCTTACACCTTCCGCTGATATAATGTGACCCAGATATTTTACTTCCGGACGAAACAAGGCACACTTTTCTGGGTTGAGCTTTAAATGAGCACTTCGTAGCCTCTCAAACACTTCTTTTAGATTTTCGCGGTGCTCCTCGTACGTCTTACCTATGACGATAACGTCGTCCAAATATACTAGGCAGGTTTTCCAGGTGAGTCCTTGCAATGTTCGTTCCATTAGTCGCTCGAAGGTGGCCGGAGCGTTGCACAGTCCAAACGGCATCAATGCAAACTGCCAAAGACCGCTTCCTGTAGTGAAGGCAGTTTTCTCACGATCCGCACGATTTATCTCTACCTGCCAGTAACCGCTCTTCAAGTCAAGCGTTGAAAACCATTTCGCTCCAGAAAGCATATCCAAAGTGTCATCGATTCTCGGAAGTGGGTAGCTGTCCTTTTTAGTGACATCATTGAGACGTCGGTAGTCTACACAAAATCTCGTGCTGCCATCTTTCTTCTTCACGAGGACCACTGGAGATGCCCACGGACTTTGCGATTCTTCAATCACTCCCTCAGCTTTCATCTTCGACATCATTTCGGCAACTTCTGTTTGCTTTGCCAATGGAAGACGCCTTGCAGGTTGACGGATTGGTCGAGCGTCTCTGGTGTCAATGTGGTGTTGAACAATATGCGTACGTCCATATTCTCCGTCTTGTGTAGCAAATATATCAGCGTACTCACCGATTAGTTTTTCTGCCAGGATTCGCTGATCTTCGTCCAGATTACAGAGGCTGAGAATTTTGTTCTTGATTTTTATGCTCTGAACTGTTGTGACCGGTTTTGCACACTTTTTTTCCGTTGTGGTCGATATAGCCTCAACAGGTACGCATTTTCCCACTATCTCCCCCTTTTTCACCTTTACACTGAATGTCTTTGGATTTAGAATCCTTACAGGGACCATGTTGTTCTTTGGCTCCACTAAGGTCTTTCCCAACATGAAGTCTCTTTTCTTTTCCGGCTCCATCAAATAGAATCGGTGGCTACCAGGACCACCTTCCACTTTTGCCCACAAAATTGCTTCTGACGAAGGCTCTAGACTCTGATTGCTGCAGATGACGACATTTGAGACTGTGGTATTGGCGTTTCCGTATATCATTGGTATCTCCATGTTTCCGTATTTCAGGGTTTGTGCCCCCAAGTCGACTACAAGTCCATGTTCTCTCATGAAGTCTGTACCAATGATGCACTCGTCACATATGTCAGCTACCAGAAACGCGTGAGTGAATGTTATTCCGGCCAGTTGGATTTTTACGCGGACTTCACCATATACCTTAATCGTTGCTCCTGTAGCTGTTCGCAAGCTGCAACTGCTAGTGTTATGCAGCCAAAACTTCTGCACAAGATTCCTCCTGATGATTGAGGCCGTGGCACCGGTGTCTATTGTTGCCATCCATTTTTCTTTTCCACTGACTACTTCTACTAGAAGGCTTTCGTTGCATCGTTTTGCCAGCGAGACTTGGATGATGGTCCTGGGGCCGTCGACTCCTGCTACCAACTTCCGCCCCGCGATGTTGGTGCTTAAGCATTTCCCGACTGATGGCTTCGGGAAGGTTGACCGGCTTCTTGATAGCTGTTTCTGCGGGTTTCTTCCTCTATTTGCTTGTCACCACAGTGAGGGCAGTCTTTTCGTCGCACCGGTTCTTTACACTGCCTTTGAAGGTGTCCTATTTTATTGCAATTCCAGCAGCGCATTATCCGTCTATCCCGTCGAGTATCTCGTTCCTCGGAACTAATTCTTGTGCAGGAGCATTCGATAGATGTTACTTCCCTGACGAAATGTGTTCCCCTGGAAGCCTGATTGGCTGCTTCCATCGCCAGAGCGAAGGCAAGTGCTTCAGCAAGGGTTCTTTTCCCGGCCATCCTTACTGCTGACTGTAGCTTCGAATCTGCAATTCCCCTGATAAATGCATCTTTTGCCATTTCGTCGATAATTTCCTGGCCTGCGGTGGGGTATGACAGATGTGCAAGTCTACTCACGTCTGCTTGGAGCTGCTGCAGTGTTGCAATTGGACCTTGTAGACCTCCTGCATGTGGCTATCCCCAAACCGTTTCTCTATAGCCTGTACTAAAGTCACGTAATCTTTATGCTTTTCGATGTCTACTGTTTGCAACAATTCTGCTGCAGGACCGTGCAAGGCCATTGTTAGGGCAAAGCACTTTTCCTCATTGTCCCAGTCGTTTGCATAGGCAGCCATTTCAAACTGCTTCTTATAAGTAGACCATGAGGTCTGGTCATCGAATGAGCGAGGCTTCAACTCTTTTCTCCTTGGACCGCTTAAAGAACATTCTCGCTGTTTCTGTTTTCGCACTGTGTCGAGCTCTTTTGCCAGTTGCTCAACTTTGTTGTCCATTTGTTCCAATTTTTCGCCAACATTCTTCTCTATTCTTTCAAATTTGTTATCTATTTCTTCGAACTTTTGGTGTAGAACGTTATTTTGTTCTTCCAGTTTTTGTTGTAGACTATTCTTTTGGTCGTCGAATTTTTGTTCAATGCTGCTCTTCTGTTCGTCCATTTTTTGTTCCAGACTGTTCTTCTGTTCTTCCAGATTTTTCTTTTGTTGGTCGAGACTGTTCTTCTGTTCGTCCATTTTTTGTTCCAGACTGTTCTTCTGTTCGTCCATTTTTTGTTCCAGACTGTTCTTCTGTTCTTCCAGATTTTTCTTTTGTTGGTCGAGACTGTTCTTCTGTTCGTCCATTTTTTTGTTTTGTTCGTCCATTTTTAATAAGAGGAGTTGCATCATTGCAGCCATGTCATTGCCGGTACTTGTCTGTTCATCCTCGTCAACATCAAAGGAGTATACATCAGGATCATGTCCCTCGTTGTTCAAAGCCTCCTGAAGTCGGAGCACCAGGTCACTTTTTCCTCCACTGGCGCTGAGGCTTCTCTTGTTCAACTCGGATTTGAGTTGGACGAGGGTCAACTGCAATAGTTTTCGACCCATTCTAGCTTTTTCAAATAGTCAGAAAACACAGTTTTTTTTTTTTTTTTTTTTTTTTTTTTTTTTTTTTACACACAATAAGTCCTATCCCACTTCTGACACCAATGTAGAATGTTTGTGTGGGTACAAATAATAGAACTTATTATTTTCAATACAAATCCCTTTATTCAGTACAGTTACAATTCACTATTTAATTCTTTCTCTCAGTACAATTCAATTTCTCAACCACTTATACTTTTCTTATCTTTTACTTAAACCACTTAATCACTTCTTCTAATTAACACTTCAAATTCAACTTTGGAACTCATTTGCATACCTTTGGGATGCTGGTATTTATACTCGAATGACATACTTCGAGAACAATCCTCGCCATCCAGCGTCCCATACAATTTCCAATTTGCTAGAAAATTCGATTCTACTCTCCAGTTGCTAATCCAGTATCGAAACCTTCTAGTCTTCGAGTTTCCTGCTAGATGTCGCTGCTCACATTTGAGTGGTTATCACAATATATATATTATACTCTCCTGACATCTTTCGCAAATATTCTGTACTATCCAGCGTTCCATACATATTTCCACTTTGCTAGAATATTCAATTCCAGCTTTCATTTTCCAATGGTTGAGTCTTATGCTATTCAAATATGGAAATCTTCTGCTATTCAATTGTAGATGATGCTGTTCACATTCAAACGGATATTATACTGCTCACTCCATAAAGTTTTTCGTCTCGTTGAAATGGTCAATTCTATAGAAATGGACCACTTTGATTTTTCGCGTCATTCACGAGGGTTACCACCTTGTATGGGCCTTCCCAATCTTCTTGAAATTTTGGTGATTAATCTTTCTTACGCAGAAGAATATACAGCCATACTAGATCTCTTTCGTTGATTCCAGAAGATTTCGCCTTTATATCGTACCTAGTGTTCAAGCGGTTGCTCACAAGCTTTAACTTTTCTCGTGTGTTTTCAACTTACAAATCTTGCTGCGCAAGAATGAAGAGTATTATAAAGAAAAGGTATGGTACGACTTGACCTGTAAAGAGGCTCTGAGGGTTAGAGAAATGTTTTTCCGGTCGTTCAAAACCAACTCGAAAGTGGAAAACTACAAAAAGGTTAAACGAACCAGGAATAACTGCAACGTTTTTCTTAAGCGTGTGAAATTTCAATAGGACCAGAAGTTGGGGCGAAAAATACCACAATGTCCCAAAGGTAGTAAAAGCTCTTAGTCGTTTATCAAAAACATTAGAAATTCTGCCTCATCCTCCATCCTAACGCTCATTTGCAATGACATTCCAGCTGTCAGCTCTTTAGACAAGGCCAATCGTTTTGCTGCCAGCTCTGCACTTCCTGATTGTGCTTTGTCTCCGCCTACACTTGAGTGCGTCGAATCTTCAATGGGACGAATCCACTTTCGCACTCGTGTAGTAGCAAGAGTACGTAAAGATCTCAACATACATAAATCCGCTGGTCCAGATGGTATTACTCCCTTTCTTCTGAAGAGGTGTTGTTCTACTCGTACCCTTCCGAAACCACTGCGTAAGCTTTTTCATCAATCTTACTCTTCTAGACTCTTTCCGAGCAGATGGAAAACAGCATTTGTCCAGTCCGTCCCTAAAAAAGACGAGTCTTTTTGTCTCTCCTACTACAGGCCCATTGCACTTATGACCCTTCTTTCCATGGTCATGAAAACGCTGATAAATCATCAGCTCACGAAATATCTCGAAACACGAAAACTTCTCAATGACTGGCAGTACGGTTTTCGTAGCAACAGGTCCACTAGAGATTGGATGGCAAGTCTCACCGGAAAGTGAGACCAAAGCGTACATCAATCTGGCGGAATGTAATTTTAAGCTAGCATTTAAGCATTTTTTGTTAGTATGTAAGAGTTAGTGATTAAGAAAATAAAATGCATTGAAAACTGAGCAAGATAGTTGTACTTGATATTTCTAAGGCATTTGACAGAGTATGACATCAGGCTCTTTTGTCGAAAATGCGTGCATTTGGAATCGACGACTCTCTTTTTCAGTGGATTAGAAACTACTTTTCGGAACATTCAATTCAAGTTCTCTTGGACGGTTTCCAGACCGATATTCACAAAATAAATGCTGGTGTGCCCCAAGGCTCCGTTTAGTCTTCAACACTCGTTTTAATTTTTATCAATGATCTCTTGTCTGTCACTTCTAATCTAATATATTCTCTTGCTGACGACAGTACTCTCTGCTTTTCATATTGGTTTCCGGACTCACGTCCCTGCTCTTCGTCTGTAGAACGCAAACATCATCAGTAAAATCAGATATTAACAGCATAACCAATTGGAGAACTATCAACAGAGTGGAATTAATGCTTCCAAAACGCAATGCTGTTTTCTGTCGTTAAAGCGAAATTTAAACACCCAGCCACGATCCATGAATGGCACTTGCATGGTCGAAACCGAAAAACTTTCCATTCTCGGTATGTGTGTCAACGACAACTTACGTTTGAATGACCACATATTCGATGTCGCCAAAAATTCTGCGAAATGCCTAGGTTTCCTCAAGCGATGTAAGTAATATTTCACTTCAATATAAATATAAGGCGTTTATCCGCCCAAAACTGGAGTACAACGCCCACATCTGGTCAGGTGCCCCTAAGATCACTTTGCATTTACTAGATAGGATCCAAAATCGTGCAATAAAACTCACAGGTGATGCTAGTATTACATAGTCATTCCACACCCTCGAACACCGGCGTAATGTCCACAGTCTCACCTTGTTGTATCGCTATTTTTACCACCATTGCTCTACTGAAATTGTTAGTATCACTCCGCCTTTTCAAATTTTTAACCGTAACACCCGTTTCGCTATGAATGCTCATCAGTTCACCCTCAAGTCCATCTTTGGACGTACTCTGAAATATCGTGGTCCTTTCCTAAGCCATAAAACTCGCTTATGGAATGCCCTGCCGGGCTCTCTGTTTCATTCCAAACATTGAAAACCAACGCACATCGGTATCTTTCTTTTTTATATCCCCAACTTCCTTTCGCCCGCGCTATATGCAAACTTCTTAAGGGTTATCCGTGCGACAATTAAAAAAAAAAAGTTTGGTCTTCCAGGTCAATATTGGTTCGATGTCACTATCTGGCTGTTGGGTGGAACGGATTTCATTTCCATAGTGGACTGTTCGTTCCCTTTTTTACGGTTGCTCTGTTTTTGACCCCACACGGTCGACGAGAGAGAGCATCAGCGTTTGAGTGAAGATTTCCTTTGCGGTGTTGCACTTCCAACTCGTAACCCTGGATCTGCTCGATCCATGTCTTAGTCTTTAGGTTTCTTAAATTGTAGGATCCATTTCAGAGCTGCGTGGTCTGTGCGAAGAATGAACTTTTGTTTCGGACAGCTTTTTACCGCTTAAATTTTTTCAGGATCTTCCGCTGATATAGTATGACCCAGATATTTCACTTCCGGACGGAATAGGGCACACTTTTCTGGGCTCAGCTTAAAATGAGCACTTCGCAGCCTCTCAAACACTTATTTTCGGCTTTCTCGATGCTCCTCGAACGTCTTAAGATAACGATGACGATGACGTCGTCCGGATACACTAGTCAGGTTTTCCATGTGAGCCCTTGCAATGTTCGTTCATTAGTCGCTCGAACGTTGGACAGTCCAAACGATATCACTTTAAACTGTTAAAGACAACTTTTGTAGTTAAGGCACTTTTGTCACGATCCTTACGATTAATATCTATCTGCCAGTAACCGCTCTTCAAGTCAAGAGTTGAAAACCATTTCGCTCCAGACAGTGTGTCTTAACTGTTATCGTGTTATGTTTGTCTCCCGGCACCGATATACGCCGATGCCCCGAACCAAACGATAACAAGTTCTCTCTGGGATCCCGCTATCCCAGCTGCGGGTTCCACCAAGTAGCGCTTTGACGGCAGCTAGACCTGGGTGGGTTAAAAAAAATGGGCGCCACGTGATTTTTCCCCCGGAATCACGAAACCTTCACAAAAAAGAAAAGAAGGAAAAAAAAACTTCCACGAAGAAAAAAAACAAAATTACAAAAAAAAAACAGATTTCCTCAACGTTATAAAGCTCCGTTGGAGCTCGACGATTTATTATTTTTTTTTAGGAAGCGGTACACTCGTCGATAGAGTGACCCGCTATTCTTGAAGTCCCGAACAAAAAAAAACGTTACCTAACGTGTCGCGTGTCCCGTCTCAGGTTGAAAACGAAAAAAAACGAATTTAATTTTTTTATATTTTTTTTTCTCTACACTATCACTACACTACACTATACTTAGCTTTTGTTGTGTCGGTGAAGTCCCCCTTTCTGGCACCGTTCCTTAATCCCTTTGTCCCGCTACTCCCGATACTAAAATCTTCGTTCCTGTCCTTTCTCCTTGTCCGTATCCTTTCTCCGGTTTCCCTTTAGTTCCTTTTTTATTTTTATTTATTATTAATTTTTTTGTTGTAACTCGCGCTTCTACCAAAAAAAGAACCAAGCTACTCTAATTTTTTTTTTGTAACTCCAAGAAAAAAGAAAAAAAATTTCGCACAAACTACCAAATAAAAAAATGACCCTCTTAATCGCTGGTCGTCACCAAAGTGAGTTCCAGATCTTTTACGATCCACAGCTCCCGCCAGACACACACACACACATTCACACGCACATTCTCTCTCACATCCATTCAGCCGTAGTGGACCCAACGACGGGATTTCTAGCTACCACACTAGCAAGCTTTGCTAGTGTGTGCACCCGTGACCGACTAGGCCTCTCACACATACCATTTTCCACATTCATACTAAACTCCTCAGTCTCGGAGTTCGCTCCCACTTCCAGTAATAACTGGGAACTCCACTGAGCGAGTTTGTGGAAGCTGTGGATACTAGCTATTGCCTACACTTAGGTTCTACACCAAGAAATTGCGCAAAGCAGAGTTTCTTTCTTTTCTGTTAACCGGGTAATTTTCTCACATCGCATTACACTAAAAAAAATTTTTTTGTTAAAATTAAACGTTCGCGAAGGAGAAGGGAAATGCGGTGGAATGGTAGCTGGAGTGTTGGGACGAAAGGAATAGAATGTAGATACAATCCAGAAGGTACTGACAAATAGCGAGTCACTCCTTACAATTATTTATTTATTTTTTCGTAATTGGGCCCTTCTGCCCCCTGGCCTCTCTGCCCGTTTGTACTTTTTTGTTTTGGTACCATCGTTGTTTGTTGGTTGTTGTTGGTTGGTGATGGTTTTTGCCTGTTTGTTGCATGTTTGTTTCTTGTATTTATGTTTTCCTGTTCCCTCGGTGGAGGCGGTCTTATTACTTGGCCGTCCGCCTATACTCCTCTGCTGCTCCTTCGGTGCTCCATCGGTGGGGTGCTGGCTTAAAAAGGGGTCGTCATCCCTTCACCCATAGAACCTAACTTTTAAAGCTGGTGCGTCGTTGGGGTGTGCCCTATTGTATTGGCCGTCCGCCTGCACGCCACTGTTGCTCCTTTGTTGCTCCCTCGTTGGGGTGTTGCTATAAAAGAGATCGTCGTCTCTTCACCCATCGATCAGGTGGCTTGGTTCGTACACCCCTCGGTAGCATAATGGGGTGTACACTTCGCCTTCTGTTGTTTGGCTTTCGTTGGGGTGTAGGTTCCAGGGATCGTCTTCCCCCATCCGTCATCATCCTGTTGGGGTATCTGGATTGAAAGGACCGTCCATACCCACCCGTCGGCAATTTTCAGACGTCCTGTCTGATGCTGCCCGTTGCGTGTCTCACGTCTATTTATGGACTCCGACAACGGTGTTCCTGGTGGACCTCCTGTCGCACCCTGGGGTTCCTCCCGTGAACCTATGCGGGTTGTTTTCCGAGGTCTGGGATTGGTGGGCCACTGGCTGATGGGACCATGGCTGCCCTCCACCTCCGCCAGAGCTCGGTGTTCCCACTCAAAGAAAAGAGGGACCGAAAGGACTTACAAGGGAAAAGAGAGCCAAACTTGTTGCGGGAAAATTTACCGCAACAAACCCCACCCTCTCCTCCTAGGAAATGGGCTTGCATTCCTAAGAAGCGCAAACCATTTCCCGAGGCTAAAGGTTTCTTAGGAGAGACATTTCCATCAAGGCCAATACCGCCAGTCTATGCAAAAACAAACTAAAATTATGACCCAAACGGTCTTTTAAGCTACTCTACTCTACTGGGACTTAAGACTCTTCTGGCTATAGGGCTTAAGGTTCTTAGCATGCCAAGTACCTTTATTTTGACCATTCGAATCCACCAAACTGTATGTCCACGCTGACACACGTTTGAGGATTCTGAATGGTCCTACGAATTTCGGCGCAAGCATGGCCGCGTAGTAGTTAGCTGCGTCAGACAACACGAAGTTTCGTCGCCATACTAACTCGTTCGGGAGATATTGCACATCTCTTCATCGGAGGTTGTAGGCTTTCGCCGACTTCTTCGCTGCCGCCGCTAATTTCCTACGTATATCCTGCCTCAACATCTCGAATCTCCTACCTAACTCCAGTGAATCTGAGTCCCTAAATTCCCTATCCCTTTCCCTACTTTCGAGATCTAAGTCCCTACCTATAGTACCTGTGGTCTCACTACCTGGTACTATGTCCCTACTACCTAGCCTATCCTCGCTACTTATCCTGTTCTGGAGATAATCCCTCGAGGCATCAAATTCTATGCAGCGAGTTACCATCTCCCTCCCGAAATTTACGAAATATGGGGATACCCCCAGCACCTCGTGTTGGGACGTGCGAATCGCGCACGCTACTTTCGTCAACTGCGAATCCCAACCTCGGTGATTCTCCGACACATACGCTCTAAGCGTTTTCTTAATTATTTGATTGATCCTCTCGTAAGAGTCGTAAGAGTCACAGAGAGCTTTCAGCTCCCTTCCGCGGAACTGGGGACCGTTGTCACACACGGCAACCTTGGGTACGCTGAACAACAAGAAGACATTTTCCTCTAGTTCCTTGCACACTGCCCTGACAGTTGCGGAACGTAGGGGAAAGAGCAAGGGGAATTTTGAAAAATAATCGACCACGATAAGAATGTAATTGTAACTCCGAGTGGACTTGGGAAGTGGGCCTACCAGATCTACACAAACCATTTCCCAACACCTTGACACACCTACCCTCTCAACCATCAGACCAGCGGGTCGCTCGTTCACAGGTTTCACCTGTTGGCAAATCGTATAATTTTTCACGTATTTTGTTACTTCTGACCGCATTTTCGGCCATTAGTAAATAGCTCCTACTCTCGCAAATGTTTTGCGGACGCCCATGTGACCCGCTAATGGGTTATCATGGCACGCCTGTAAAATCCCTAATCTACCTAGCTTTCCTACTACTAATTTCCACTCGTTACTGTTATCTTCATAGACTACTACCTGCCTATTCTTCACAAGCTTGAAGAGTTTGCCCCCCTCTACTCTCCACAAGGGGTAGGCTAACGGGTTAGCTTCTACTGCCGCAATCATTTTCCTAATCTAAGGGTCTTGATCCGCTTCTGAGATGCCAGCCAACTCCGGAACTCCTCGCGAAAGCATGTCGGGAACTACATGCTCTCTCCCTTTCTGTGGACAATCTGAAAATCAAATTGCTGCAGCCTCACTGCCCATCGAAATAGTCTCCCTTGAGGTTCCTTAAGGTTACTCAGCCACACTAGCGAATAATGATCAGTTACGACAGTAAACCGAACCCCTTCGATGTATGGTCGCAACTTCTCAATCGCCCAGAGCACAGCCAAGCACTCATTCTCTGTGGTAGAGTAGTTCCTCTCACTTTTCTGCAGGGACCTACTGAGATAACAGATAAACTTCTCTCCATCTTCAAACTCCTGAGATAATACGGCCCCTATTCCATAATTCGAGGCGTGCGTCTGAACTACGAACGGCCTATCGAAGTCTGAACATGTTAGGATGGGTGCCGTCATTAGACATTGTTTCGCCTTCCTAAAGCTTTCCTCACATTCGTCCGTCCATATAAATTTCCTATCTTTCTTTAACAAATCTGTTAAAGGCCTAACTAAAGCGGCGAAGTTTGGTACAAAACTTCTGTACCAAGAAATTGTCCCTACAAAACTCCTAATTTCCTTCACACTCTTCGGTGCGGAAATCCTAACCATGCTATCTACTTTCTCTGGATCTACATGTAGTCCATTCCTATCTACTACTACTATCTAACCTAAATATTTCAAAGACGGCCTACAAAAGTTACATTTTTCCCGACTAACTTTTAACCGTGCCTCACACAATCGCTTAAAGACCTCCTCCAGTATTTTAAGGTGTTGGTCGAATGTATTTGTGACGATGATAATATCGTCCAGGTACACAAATACGTGTGGCTCTAAAACAGCACCTAAGATGCTGTCTATAAATCTCTGCCACGTAGCAGGCGCATTGTGTAGCCCGAAAGGCATTCTCTTAAACTGGAACAGGCCTCTATTCGGAACCGTGAAGGCTGTGAGTGGGCGCGATCTCTCCTCCATGGGGATCTGCCAGTAGGCTGACTTAATATCTAATGACGTCAAATATTTGGCGTCCCTAAGCTTATCCAATTTCGATGAGATAAATGGCAATGGATAAGCATCCCTATCTGTAACCCTATTGACTTTCCTATAGTCGACGCAGAACCTAAAAGACCCATCTTTTTTCTTTATAAGGACTATTGGAGATGCCCACGGACTGTTCGATTTCTTGATAACTCCCGCCTCTAGCATCTCGTTTAGCTCCTTATCAATATGTTTTTGCATCGCAGGCGACACAGGGTAATACCGTTGTTTAATAGGTTCTGCCGACGTCCTAATCTTGTGTTCTACCAAATGAGTGCACCCCAACCTCTCGGGCATCGACTTAAAAATACCGTCGACCAAAGCTTCCAATTGCCCTGCTTCGGCGACGTCCAGCTCGGAGATCTCGCGAATTGCGGTAATCGAGGCAACCGACTGTTGGCTCGAAGAGTTCCACACCCGTGATCTTAAATCCGGGACTATTCCCGCCAGTGCCCAAAAATCTGTACCAAGGATCACAGTGTGGGGTATCACTGGTATAACGAGACATTCTATGTAAACGGACCGACTTTGCACTTCAATTGGTAGAGACACCACCCCCACGACATCTACGCTTTTTCCGTCCGCTAACGCGACGGACCTAACTTGGTTTTTTCCTAATCTAAGCCTTAAATTCTTAACTATTCTCCATCCCACACCCCCTATTATAGTGCGAGAAGCGCCACTATCTAAAAGACTTAACAACCCTATACCATAAATGCTAACTCCTACATATGGACGCCTATCTTTGCCGTTTGCCTCCAAGCTAGACCCTAAATGAACCACCGAGTTCCCCGACTGATTTCCAGCAGGCGACCTACCCCCTACTTGCGCCGGCGCTCCCGTCCTGCTGGCCCGGAGGTCCGTTGCGCGTTTCTCGACGTGCCGCTGCAACATCGACATTGACGCCGTGTCACTCCTGTCGCTCCACAACCGTAGCAGTGTCTAGGAGCTGAACACGCACTCGCAAAATGGCCCTCGCCATTACAATTGAAGCACCGGATGGGTGCACGCGGAGGTATGTCTTCTCGGACAACCGAAACTCTGGGCTCCTCCTAGTTCACGAACGCCAAATCTGGCTCTAGCAGCCGACGCGACCACGGATTGGGTGGCGGAGCAAACGTTTCAACGTTATCCCGCGCCGTCTCCAACCTGCGACCCAATTTAACCAAGTCTGCAACAGTCTTGGGGTCTGCTAGCCCAAGCTGTTGCTGGTAAAAGGGGGCCAGGTTTCTTTGAACTATGGCAAGCTTCCGCCGCTCCGTTAGCGGTTCCGAAAGCCTGCCAAACATATTTTCCACGACCGCGACGTATACTCCAATGGACTCGCTGCTTCCCTGGGTACGATGCCTGATTTCTTCCAGTAGGAGGTCATCATAGTTGGGGGGAAGAAACTCCAGTTTCAGTTCCGCCACCAACTCTTGCCAAGAAGAGACCGACAACTTAAGCGCCCTATACCAAATGAGCGCCTTCCCTGAAAAAAGTTCAACAGCTGCCCTAAACAAGTGAGCTTCAGTCACCCGCGCGCTTGACTTAGCTCTTCCACCCGCTCCAAAAAAGAATTGACCGGCGCACCACAACGTTCCCCCGTGAACTTGATATCCCACTTGGCCAGGTTTTCCCCCCTCGCATACGGCCAGCGCTCGCTGTGGTCACCCGTAGCTGCGTAGAGACCGGTCTCTTCCGCAACTGCAGGCGTCACCGGTGACCTCACAGCGCGGACTGGTGTTCTGTCCACTGCTTGATGCTTCTGGAGGGAAAACCTTTTTTGCCGGATTTGCTGCTGCTGTTGTTCGTTGAGTTCACCCCTCGTTGGCTGTGATGGTCGGTTCTTGACGAGCCTCGAGCACGATGGCTCTCCCTCGTCCTCGTAGCCTACCACGCCCTCATCGTCCAACTCCTCTTCCGTACCTCCGGCTAACTCTCCGGCCAGTACGATCAACCTGTGTTTGAGATCACACTTCTCCTCGGTTTGCTCAGGAGAGCCCATTCGATTTTTGTAAGAATCTTCAAGTATTCCTATGACTTAGGATTACTTGGAGGTTCTTCCAAGAGCTCTTCAATTTGTTCTCTTTTCGCGAGTATGGCATCTGGGTCCTCTACAAACGTGAATTTGTAGGCCGAGTCAAAATTTAGAGACCCCCTGCGTTCGAGCATACGAGCGGATCTCACCGACTTCCGCATGGCTTCTACGGTGCCAATGGGAAGGCCGCGAGCCTCCATCTCATATGCCACCTCGTCCACAGCGAGCCTATTTATTCCCATTTTCAAAAATTGTAAAAAAACGAGAACAAGAAAGAAATTGTGTCGCAGAAAAGTTTTGCAAGAGAGAAAAAAAGGAAAATTCACCGAATGAAAACAAAACAAAAGTCAAAAAACCAAAACCATCGATGAAACCGATGAAACCTTAAAAAAGTAAAAAAAAGGAAAACGCACCAGTGAATAAAACTACAAACACAAATGGTCACTCTGACGTGGAACGAAAAACCCACAAAAGGGTGGCTGGTCACACTGAAATTCGATTCGCAAGAGAAAAAAAAACCCACAAGAAAATTCAAAAAAAAATTAAATGTGAATATATATATATAAATGTATGTATATATGTAAATGTAAGTATGGCTTATATATGTATAAGGATGTATATATATGAATATATTTATTTGTAATATAAATGTAAAATATATAAGTATTTACTATTGTGTACGGGCGTGTATTGATTTGGGAATCAAAGACAAAAGTGAGGGTAATTGTTTAAATAGAATAAAAAAAATAAATAAAATGTATTGATATGTCAATATTTGTGTATATATGTTCAAAAAATATATATGTAGGTGCGTACGTATGTATTTTTTTTATTTTTTTTTTACGAACGCAAAACAAGATGCACCAGTCCACCAGTCCACTAGGAAGTGGATTCAAAAAAAAAGGAAAAACTCCAAGAAAAAAAGGAAAAACAAAGACACCTACTTGGGGACCTGGTACTTGCCCAGGTTTAAGGATCCTATCTCTATCTCTTACTGCTGTCCACAGGTACTTGTTGTTTTCCTGCCCTTTTCCTTTCTTTCTTCTTGCTATCTTGAGGTTTGTTGCACTCGATGCCCCGTTGCACCTCCAATTGAAGTTTCCTAGGAAAAATCGGAAGAGTATCAAAAATTCTTTTGCAAGGAAAACAAACACACAACTACTTCCCTAACTGCAAAAAAAAACTCCGCGAAATTCGACCGAAAAACGAAAAAAACCACGAAAAAAAAATAATTGAAAACAAAAAAACAAAATGCCGGCGAATGAACTTAAAAAGAAAGCCCCACGTGGGGCCACAATTGTTATGTTTGATTCCCGGCACCGATATACGGCGATGCCCCGAACCAAACGATAACAAGTTCTCTCTGGGATCCCGCTATCCCAGCTGTGGGTTCCACTAGGTAGCGCTTTGACGGCAGCTAGATCTGGGTGGGTTAAAAAAAAATGGGCGCCACGTGATTTTTCCCCCGGAATCACGAAACCTTCACAAAATAAAAAGAAGGAAAAAAACAAAAAAAAACTTCCCCGAAGACAAAAAACGAACGAAAAGAAAAAAAAAACAAAATTACAAAAAAAAAACAGATTTCCTCAACGTTATAAAGCTCTGTAGGAGCTCGACGATTAATTTTTTTTTTTTTGCGTAGCGGTACACTCGTCGACAGAGTGACCCGCTATTCTTGAAGTCCCAAACAAAAAAAACGTTACCTAACGGGTCGCGTGTCCCGTCTTTTCTCGGGATTTTTCGCGCAAATAACATAAACGGGGTTTGAGCGGATTATAAAAAAAACAACAAAATCACTGGTAACTAGGAACGTTTATTATCAAAAAAACTTATTGTAAGACTTAACACGGGATACTACACACATTTCGTGTAGTTCGCCTCTATTTATTACATTCAATTTTCTGGGTTGTTAATCGGCAGACGTAATGTCAGCGATTTTGCAATTGCACATATTTTCTGGGAATACACCGACCGAATTGAGGTGTTTCCAGGAAATTGTGAAATAATTAATTATTTTTTGTAATCGACCGGATAAACGTGTCAAATTCATCGCCTGGTGCTGGCAATGGTGCTGGTGTTTGCACATATGTAACTTCTCCCTCCTTAAGAGTGAAATTCTCCTGAATTTTATTACTAAAGTTCATTTGTATCCTTTTTTGTTGTATACATAAACATGATAATATTAAAAACATAATTAGTATTGTTACAATGCAAGTTACATTTATTTTATAGGATACATCTTTCTTAAATTCTATTTCTTCTATTGCTTTGATATTTTCAAAGTTTTTTAAGATAATTTTGTCAAACTTTATTGTTTCAGTAAAATTAAATTTTTCTTTATAATTCGGATAATAAAATCGTTGCTTTTGTATATGTTTTACATTAGAATATTTTAGATCTAAGAAATACAAGGTGCAATTGACGAAATTGATTAAATAATTTCCTGTGAGTTTTATATCTCTATCATCACATGTTTGGTTTATCTTTAAGTTTACATTTTTAATGAATAGTGTTTCGTCATCTAAAGATTCAATTTCGGTTTGATCATTTTTGATTAGTTTACAATTTTGTTTTATTACACAATGTTTACTTTCGATTAATTCGTTTAGATTTTTGTCTTCTTCATATTTGTACGTTTTATTTCTATACTCTATAATGAATTCTTTTTCGGCATCAATTTCTAGAAAATTTGTATTAGGAACTGGAGTTAAAAGTTTAAGGGGCATAGTTACATAATTTTTTGGAATTTTAATGGCGAACATTAACATGTTTTCTTTGTATTTTGCAACTCCAAGTCTTATTTGTTTTAATTTGAAAAAATCTATTTTATATGCTTCGATTTCATCATTTGTAAGGATATTGGGGTGTAAAATGTTACTTCTTGCTGATACAATATTATCCTGAATATGTTCTATTTTTGACTCGATATACTTAAGTTTAAATAATTGATCAAAATAAATTTGCTTCATTACTAATTCTCTTTCTACTCTCTGTATAGTGTTATGGAAACGTTCAATGTCTGCATTGCCGGTATGACTATTTGGCTTTGTTAAATGTAGAGAAATTCCCTCTTCTTCTAAGAATTCCTTTATCTGAACAGCTTTGAATTCGTTATCTGCTATTATTTTATTTGGTTTTCCTATTTTTGTAAAATGCTCTTCTAGTTGCTCAATTATTGTAGAGTGGTTTCTGTCTGTTAAATGGTACGCTGAACCGAATTTAGAAAATTTATCTATTATGGTTAGAAAACTTATTTTTCTTATTACGTATGTATCAATATGGATTATTTGATTGATATCTGTAGGTGTTTCCGTTTTCTTAAATTTAGCTTTTATGGGATTGCGGTCATATTTGACTGCTTGGCATACGTCGCATTGGTTTATAACAATATGGATAAATTCCATTAGCTTGGGATAGTATATTTTATACTTAATTTGGTTATATGTTTCCTGTATACCAGAATGTTGGCTTTCCTTAATATGGTACAGAGCTATTTGCTTCACAACTTCTACCTCTGTTTCGATGTCTTGTGCCCTAAATGAACACTTGACGAATCTTACCGAGTTGTCATTCGAATACATCTCTCTTATTTTTTCTTGGAGAATATTGTATACGTTATCCGCTAGTTCTGAGAATATGCCTACTTTTCCTTTTTTTATAAATCTCCTTAGTATGTCTCCTAACCTGTCAAAGTCATACTCTGCTATGTAGATAATTCTTTTACTGTGCAGGATCTCAATTTCCCTAATTTTGTTATTTGTTAGTATTAGCTGAGTTTTGAACTTATTGACGATGTCTTCGACAATTGGAATGTGATCCATTAGTTCTTCCTCTGCCGAATGTACAGTTTCATTGTCCTCGTCTTCTTCTACATTAAATACAAGTTCTGAATCACTTTGATTACCTTTAAGCGAAAAATTTTCTGTTAGTGTGGGATTCTCTCCCTCCTTAGATTTAACGTCCTCGTTAACCTCTATTCTGCTAAGAAAATCTGCTACCCTGTTTTCTTTACCTTTAAGGTACTCTATTTCAAACTGATATTCTCCTAGTTTAAGAAGCCATCGTTGATGTCTAGGTGAAAGATCTTTTCCTCTATATTTTGCATGAAGATACTTAATTGGCTGGTGATCTGTAAAGATCTTAAACTTATTACCGTAAAGGTAAGGTCTAAAATAATTTATTGACCACATTATCGCTAGGAATTCTTTGTCTGTAGCGGAGTAATTAAGTTCGTGCTTGTTGAGAGTACGTGATGCATAGCATATCGGGTGTCCTTCTTGAGAGATTACCGCTCCAATCGCATAATTGGATGCGTCAGTTGTCAGTGTAAATTGTTTTTTAAAGTTGGGGTATCTTAATATTGGGTGACTACTTATTAGTCCTTTCAATTTTTCAAATGCTTCTATGTAGTTTGGATCGTTTGCATTTATTTTGGCATTTTTCTTCAAGTATTTGGTAATAGGTTGTGCTACTTTAGCATAATCTCGGATAAATTTCCTATAGTATCCGGTTATTCCTAAAAAGCTCTTTATTTGTTTCTGGGACTTTGGAAGTTCTAATTTTTCAATACAAGCTATCTTATCCGGATTAGGTTTTAAACCGTCTTTAGTGAGAATATGACCTAAGAATTCGGTCTCTCGCTTCATAAAATTACACTTATCTACCTGTATCTTAAGTCGTTTAGATTCTAATATTTTAAAAATGTTTGTTATAGCTCTGACGTGTTCTTTCAATGACGCACTAAAGATAAGTATGTTATCCAGATAAACTACGCACGTCTTATTTATATGGTCTCTAAGAATATCATTCATCAGCCTTTGGAATGTCGCAGGTGCATTCTTCAAACCGAATGGCATTCTTATAAACTCATATAATCCGTGGGGGGTGACAAAAGCTGTCTTTTTGCGATCTTCTTCTTTGATTAATATCTGGTGATATCCTTTGGCAAGATCTATTGTGGTGAAGTATTGTGATTTCCCAAGTTTGTCTAATATTGAATCAATATTTGGCAAAGGGAATTTGTCGTCAACTGTGATTTCGTTCAACTTTCGATAATCGATTACGATACGAAATTTCTTTTTCCCTGAGTTGTCCATTTTCTTTGGAACAACTATAAGTGGACTCGAGTATTTAGAATTACTCTTTCGAATAATTCCCTGAGATTCCATTTCTGTAATTTGACGTTTTACTTCTTCGTCATGCATAGGGGGGTATCTGTATAATTTAGCGTTCACTTGTTGATCAGTGGTTGTAACAATTTCATGCTCAATTTCTGGGGTACTTGATAATTTGTCACCTTCTTTGAAGAATAGATTACCAAATCTGTTTAACAGGTTATCTACTTCTTGGCGTTCTTCTTTGTTAAGATGATCTAATTTTATATGATTGATGCTAGTATCAGTAGTTTCTAGGGAACATATTTGATTTAATACATATGGGGGGTTAGTGAACTTTAAGCACTGATTGTTTAGATAAATATTTCCTTCTTCGAAGTTTATTAAAGTGTTTAATTTGTTTAGTAAATCCATACCAATTATAAACTGATATCCTCTATTGCAAAGTCTTTTGACTTTCCATCTAATAAGGGTGTTGGGTGACGCTTTGAATTCTTCTGGTACAGGTGTATGTATTTCATACGATATTGTGTCCCTACCTGTCACTGTAGTAAAGTGAATTGGCTCAATACGGAATTTTTCAAATTCATTCCACCTATCGTCTGCTATACTTAGGGTTGAGCCCGTATCTACTAATGCTATAAAGTTTTTTGAGCAAATAGTTATCCTAATTTGTGGTAATCCGTCCGAGGCTAGTTCATAAAAAACGCGGGACATTGTTCGTTTTGATTTCTTACATTTTCGTTACTTATTTCCTGAGGCATTACCATTCTTTGTCCAGATCTCTCCTGTTGATGGCTATTTTGGCCCGGAGATGATCTGAAGTGTCCTGAATTTGGGTTTTGACCTTGGGAGTTATTTATCTGTCTCCTATCGTTGTTTCCCTGAATATTATCAACCTCCATGTTTTCTGCTGGTGGATTTTGTCTATCAGGCTGCCTATGCTGCCCTGACAAGTTCCTTTGTTGTCCCTGATAATTATTTTGCCTATACTGACCCGAGTGGTTTCGTTGCTGTCCCTGATAGTTATTCTGCCTGAACTGTCCTGAAAAATGTCTTTGTTGGCCCTGATTATTTTGTCGATGCTGTCCTGATCTATTATGATACTCATCAGCATAATTTGGTCTTCTTTGCTTTTCTGGTGGAACAATTGTCTTTGGCCTAACTACTCTTCTAAATTCCGGCCTAATGCAGGAATCCTCGAATCTTCTCTTTCTCATTACTGAGATTATTTTGCTTAAATCATTTTCTTCATATATCCTGTCTAATAATGTGCCTTGCGCTATTTCTTTAGCGGTATTTATTAATATTACACCAATATTGCTTAAGTCTATATAGTTTTCTTCTTTATAATATACAATAAGTTCGTCAGTTTTATATTTAATACTTTGCAATTCTACTGCTAATTCGCTTACCGTATTGACCTTTAAATTTGTAATTCTTTTGTATATTTCGTGCGGCTCTGTGTCCGGTTTGTATCTAAGCTTCAATGTTTCCTTGATGGTAGTCCAATTGTCAGTCTCTGGTGTGTTGATCACGGCGTTCTTCGCTTCACCTTGAATCTTCTCGTGGAAAACAGCTCTCACTACAATCTTCCTTAGTTCTGGATCTTCTACTTGATTGAGGTAGTATTCTACGCAACTGAAGAATGAGTTGATCGTAACATCTCCTTGTCCGGTGAATATTGACATGTAACGGACATCTTTTAAAATCCTTTCCCTTTCCTCTCGGTTTTCTCGTTGTTGGAGTTGTACGTACGCTGACCTTACTTGTTCTAGCTGCTGAGTTCTTAGCTCTAATTCAGCAATAAGTTGATTTTGATTTTCCATGTTCCTGTTGTTATCGTGTATTTGATGTCTTTTCATAGACTTCTGTTTTTGCACTTCACTTGTAATTTTTCTTTTGCTTTTAGGTACACACACTAATCTTTGTCGATTTTATGGTATGTATTGCAAATTTTAATTCGAATTTTCACTGGGTAACGTGTTTATTAATTGAAATGTTTCATTTAGGAACACTTATATTTAATTAATTTCACACGACGTAAATTCGTTTCGCTGGACTCTTATTTTATAAGAATCCTACCGACTGCGCCAATAACATAAACGGGGTTTGAGCGGATTATAAAAAAAAACAACAAAATCACTGGTAACTAGGAACGTTTATTATCAAAAAAACTTATTGTAAGACTTAACACGGGATACTACACACATTTCGTGTAGTTCGCCTCTATTTATTACATTCAATTTTCTGGGTTGTTAATCGGCAGACGTAATGTCAGCGATTTTGCAATTGCACATATTTTCTGGGAATACACCGACCGAATTGAGGTGTTTCCAGGAAATTGTGAAATAATTAATTATTTTTTGTAATCGACCGGATAAACGTGTCAAATTCATCGCCTGGTGCTGGCAATGGTGCTGGTGTTTGCACATATGTAACTCGCACGCGCGGCCCACCGAAGTCTCAGGTTGAAAACGAATTTAATTTTTTTATATTTTTTTTTCTCTACACTATCACTGCACTACACTACACTACACTATACTTAGCTTTTGTTGTGGCGGTGAAGTGCCCCTTTGTGGCACCGTTCCTTAATCCCTTTGTCCCGCTACTAAAATCCTCGTTCCTGTCCTTTCTCCTTGCCCGTATCCCTTCTCCGGTTTCCCTTTAGTTCCTTTTTTATTTTTATTTATTATTTTTTTTTTTTTGTAACTCGCGCTTCTACCAAAAAAAAAACCAAGCTACTCTAAATTTTTTTTTTTTTGTAACTCCAAGAAAAAAGAAAAATTGCCTCTCGCAATTTCCAAAGAAAAAAAATTTCGCACAAACTGTTGTTGATAAATATATAAATTAAAATAAAATTGTCAAATGTAAAAGAAATAAAAAAAAACATAGAAAATTTGTATATTTAAAATATTTAAACAAAAACACTCACGATAAATCTCTCATGAGATAAAATTCCTTATGTCAAAAATTAATATAAAAGGAAGACATTTTTACACAAAATAAATCTTCAATTTTATAACGTTCAAGCAAACAGTTTGTTTTATTTAAAATATTTTTCCTACACAGTTTTTCTACACAGTTTTTGTACGCAGTTTCCAATGACACACAGTCCAACTAAATATAACACGGTAAAACATAATAACCAGTGCCGAACATTTTGGCCCTTCTGAGCCATAGAAAATATATAATCAGCAAACATTTTTGTGTATGGTGTTAAATTTACAAACAATTTCAAATTTTAAATTAAATCAGTGCGTGGCCCCTTAATCTAAAAAAAAACAAATTTAATAAACACAAGTTGCAAGTGAGGAATCAGAGGAATCAGAGCTGGAAAGGAAGAAATTCACTCAACAAAAGGATTCTAAAGGAGAGCTTTTAAGGAGGGATACAATACAATAATTTAGAAGATATAAATCAAAGTGAGTACAATTTGCTCGTTACTTATTTGCACATAAGCATACAATATATACAATAGTATTTTTAAATTTATTAAAATAAATGGGTGTATCAAAATTATTTGTAAAAACCTGCAACCAAGTCTCAAAAGACTTTGAAAATTTTAAAAAGACCGTAAGCCCTACTCGTCGTACGAAAAATTACATTAGCACGCGCCTCGATCTCTTAGAAATTAATTTATCGAATATTGAAAAAAGATATGAGATAATTTATGATAATAAGGAGATTGAGAAGGAAGTTTTGGAACAATTAGATGTTACATATGATGAGGCAAAAGAAGTATACGTTCTGTACAAGTCACAACTTTTAGATGAGCTGCAGAAACTTGAAACATCCACTCAAACAAAACCTGAAGAGTGTTCACATCCGTCGGAGTCTAAGAGGTCCCATGAGGTTCACCTTCCGAAAATCCATCCGCCTTCATTTACAGGTGAATATGAGAACTGGCGTTCATTCCACGACCAATTCGTTTCACTCATACACAGCAACACATCTTTCTCTAAAATAGAAAAATTACATTATTTAAAATCATGCTGTAAAGAAAGTGCTGGTACACTACTTGATCACGTCAATGTGGACGACGTTAATTACGACCAAGCGTGGGAACTTTTAAAATCCCGCTATGATTTCAAACCGATTTTAGTGAACCAGGAATTAAAGTTGTTTTATGACTTGCCAGTCGTCCGAGAAGAATCTGCCATCGGAATCCGTGAACTTTTGGATAACTCGACGAAAATTTTACATTCACTGAAGAATCTTGACTTGCCAGTGCCTCATTGGGATGTAATTATCATATTCTTGCTGTTAAAGAAACTTCCGAAATCAACTCAGTCATGGCTCGTGGCAGTCTTTTCTGGGGACAAAAAAGGAAATTCCTACTTTCAAAGAATTTTCTGAGTTTTTAGAGACAAAATTCCGAACACTAGAGATAGTGGATCAGCAACAAAATACAAAGCCCCCAACACAAAAAAGATCTCACAAGAATGTCTTCCATGCCAATACGGTGGGAAAGGAAAATTTCAGTCGCAAGGTTTGCCACGAAGGTATTCATTCATTGCGAGCCTGTAACAAATTTTCAAATATGGATGTAAGAACGTGTGTTATTAAACAATTATGTAATTGTTTTAATTGCTTGGCTTATAGCCACAAAACAAATAGTTGTCCGAGCAACAAAACCATTTTTGTAAAAAGCGTCACAATTCCATGCTTCATTCTGACACAAACAACAATTCAAATCTGTATAAGCGTCACCCACAATCAGCTTTCCCTTCTAATCAGTTACAACCAAATTACAACACACAACAATCATTTTCTCACTCTAATCAAATACACAACACTAACCAATTCTCCCCTGCTCAAGCATCGTCGCAACCATCCACTCATATCTACCCAAATAATAGTAATAATAATACATTTATGCCCCAAAACCCAAACACACAGAATAAATATCAATACCAAACATACCATATATCAACCCAAATCAATCCAAATGCAGCTTCATTTCATCCTTCTGATTAACAACAGTTATCGGCAAACTGCTTCCACACTAACGACCATACCAACACACAAATTTTATTGGCAACAGCTATCGTCAAGGTGAAATCTGCTAATGGCGACTATATTAGCTTGCGAGCTTTGCTTGATCCCGGATCATAAGCAACTTTTATCACAGAATCAGCGGTACAACTTTTAAGGCTGAAAAAACATAAAACGTGTTTTGATGTCCAAGTTTTAGGACAAGATAAAAATGGTTCCTATCAAAACTTTGTTGAACTCAACCTGGGTTCCAAATATTCAGACTTTAGAACTTCGACGCGAGGTTACGTTTATAAAACCTTAACAGGGTTTTTGCCGAGTAGCGAGGTGTATCCAAATAGATGGGCACACCTACAAGGTCTGAAATTAGCAGACCCTACCTTTAACCGAACCGACAGTATCGACTTACTGTTGGGAAATGATATATTTTGTGAGGCGGTTTTACCTTTTTCTTTTTTTTTTATAATGAGCGCGCGCTCAAGGGGTTTGAGTACCCTTAAGGTGATTGTACACAGCGCGGGCAAAGGAAATTTAGGGAGGAAGAAAAGAGAGGTACCGATGTACATTGTTTTTAAACGTTTGCAAGTTATAACGACCAGGAAATACAGAGATCGGCAGGGCATTCCATAAGCGAGTTGTACGGCTTAGGAACGAATCACGATATTTTAGAGTACGTCCGAAAATGGGCTTGAGGGTATACTGATGAGCATTCATAGCGAAACGGGTGTTACGGTTGAAAGTTTGAATGGGCGGAATGCTACTGGCGATTTCAGTGGAGCACTGGTGGTGGAAGTAGCGATAAAACAAAGTGAGACACGAGACATTTCGTCGGTGTTCGAGGGTGTCCATTGATTGACTGATATTAGTATCGTCAATAAGTTTTATCGCACGGTTTTGAATCCTATCTAGCAGGTGCAGAGATGTTTTAGGAGCACCTGACCAGATGTGGGAGTTGTACTCCAATTTTGGGCGGATGAATGCCTTATATATTGAGGCCAGATCAGAGGGGTAAAATATTTCTTACATCGCTTGAGGAAACCTAGACATTTCGCAGCATTTTTGGCGACATCAAATATGTGGTAATTCCAACGTAAGTTGTCATTGACACACATACCGAGAATGGAAAGTTTTTCGGTTTCGACGATGCAAGTGCCATTCATAGATAATGGCTGGGTGTTTAAATTTCGCTTTTAAGACAGCAGACAGCATTGTGTTTTGGAAGCATTAAATTCCACTCTATTGATAGTTCCCCAATTGGTTATGCTGTTGATATCGGAATTTAATGAGCTTAGCATACGCTGCCGTTCTCGTACTACAGCCGAAGAGCAGGGCCGTGAGTCCGGGAACGAATATGAAAAGCAGAGAGTACTGTCATCAGCAAAGGAATTTATTGGATGGATTAGAAGTAGGAGACAAGAGATCGTTAATGAAAATTAAAAAGAGTGTCGGTGACAGAACAGAGCCCTGGGGCACACCAGCATTTATTTTGTGAATATCAGACTTGAAACCGTCCAAGACAACTTGAATTGAACGTCCCGAAAGGTAATTTCTATTCCATTGAAGAAGAGAGTCGTCGATCCCAAATGCACGCATTTTCGACAAAAGAGCCTGATGCCAAACTCTGTCAAATGCCTTAGAAATATCAAGTGCAACTATCTTGCTTTCGCCAGATTGATGTACGCTTTGGTTCCACTTTTCGGTGAGACATGCCATCAAATCACCAGTGGACCTGTTGCTACGAAAACCGTACTGCCGGTCATTGAGAAGTTTTCGTGTTTCGAGATATTTCATGAGCTGACGATTTATCAGTGTTTCCATGACCTTGGAAAGAAGGGACGTAAGTGCAATGGGTCTGTAGGAAAAGAGAGAAGATGATTCGCCTTTTTTAGGGACGGGCTGGACAAATGCTGTTTTCCATCTGCTCGGGAAGAGTCCTAAAGTGTAGGATTGATGAAAAAGCTTACGCAGTGGTTTTGCCAGCGAGGAAGAACACCTCTTCAGAAGAAGGGGAGATATACCATCTGGACCAGTGGATTTATGTATGTTGAGATCTTTAAGTACTCTTGCTACTACACGAGTGCGAAGGTAGATTCGTCCCATTGAAGATTCGACGCACTCAAGTGTAGGCGGAGACAAAGCAAAATCTGGGGGTGTTGAGCTGGCCGCTAAGTGTGCAGCAAGCAGATTGGCCTTATCCAAAGAGCTGACAGCTGGAATGTCATTGTAAATGAGCGTTGGGATGGAGGATGAGGCGGAATTTCTAATGTTTTTGACGAACGACCAAAAATTTTTACTGCCTTTGGAAATTGCAGTATTTTTTGCCTCAGTTTTTGGTCGTATAGGAATTTCACACGCTTAAGAAAGGCGTTGCAGTCATTTCTGGCTCGTTTGAACTTTTTTCGGTTTTCCTCTGTCGGGTTGGTCTTGTAGGACCGAAAAAACATTTCTCTAACCCTGACGGCCTCTTTACAGCTCGAGTCGTACCATGACTTTTCTTTTGGTTTGATACTCTTCATCCGATGAGGAATAAAGGAGAGATCCTTCCAAAGAGAATGGTGTCTGTAATCATATCAGCAGCGGCATCCACGTCGTTATCGAGGAAGCATAACGACCAGTTAAAATTCCTAAAGAAGCTGTTAAGCCCGCTCCAGTTGGCTTTCTCGTATTGCCATATGGTTCTTTTAGGAATTTTTTCTCTAACTGTGTGGTCGGTGTACGAGAAATTAGCTGATATGACACAATGGTCCGACGAGCCTAGAGGGGAGAGCACATCAATGGTGTACTTATCAGGGTGAGAAGTTAAAAACAAGTCCAGGGTGTTGGCGGTATGACTATCAACGTCTGGTATTCGCGTGGGCTCATTTACAAGCTGCGTTAGGTTGTTTTCCGCAGCGAAGATCTCAACACACCGTCCTTCGGGTGTTGTCTGTCCAGAATGTCGAAGCCACCCAGAATTGTGTATATTGAAGTCGCCCGTAATAACGATTTCAGTATGAGGATACAGGGATAGAATTCTTTGAATGGAGTCAGACAGCGCATCAAACTCGTTAAAGGTTGAATTGCTGTCCAGTTTGGGGCTTCTATAAATAAAGCAGTAGTGTATAATTTGCTTACGGAGATGGAATTTTAACCACATGAAGTTGAATTCCGGATTGGAACATGGATCACATTGTGGTTGAGTTTGGTAAGCTACATCACTACGCACATAAATGGCGATACCGCGGTGAGAGAAGAATAATGGCACTAGTTCGTAGCCAGGTAGCTTCAGATCAGAATGATCTGAGAGGTGTGGGCGGGGATCTACCTGTGTTTCACTAAGTGTCAAAACAGCTGGTCTGTACTTACAGACGTGGACGTACGCAGAAAAGTGATTACTTCTTAGCCCGCGTATATTGGCTACGTCTACCCTGAATTCCTTAGTCATAATCACAGACAAACACAGAAAACACAAACACCGACGATACTAAGCAAGGCTGCGAAGTGGAAATTCTGACGTTGGTTTACCGAATCAAATTGTTATAGGTGTTATGCCCTTACAACAATATGAAACAGTGCACCAACAAAATTTTCACTCACAACCCCGCTATCCATCAGTTGTTACATACACTCAGCCACTGCCCGTACCGTATGGTAAATACAGTAACGGCAGTATTTACCATACGGTACGGGCAGTGGCTGAGTGCAAGCAACAGTACTTCGACTAGGAGCGGGTGAGGTGGGATACCCGCACTGTGTGATATTCACTGTCACTGCACTGCACTTCTTTTTGTTTTTGTATATATATTTTTTTTTTTTGCACGCGCGCTTTTTTTTTCTTTTTTTGCTGCACAGCACATAACAATATTGCGAGTGCACTGGTGGAGCTGTGCACTCGACGGTGGTCGACTCGGTATGACATCATAAGAGGAGCAGAGTTAATTGCACCGATCACCCAAAAAACCCAGTTTGGCTGGGTAATACTAGGTAAAGTTCCCCTCGAAACACCACCCTCAATTCAGTTATTCACCCAATTTTCCGACATAGACACACAATTAAGGAAATTTTGGGAAATTGGGGAATCACCATTCGAAAAGGCCCTAACTAAAGAAGAAAATGCTTGCGAAGAACATTTTTTACAAAATGTCAAGCGGTTGCCGGGAGGGCGTTTAGAAGTTGCACTCCCTTTCAAAGGAGGTCAGCGTCCAACACTTATTTCAACCCAAAAGAATAGTCTAAGTATGTTCTATAGGCAGGAAAAAGGACTGCTTACCAACCCAACACTTTACAAGGACTACAATAAATGTATACAGGAATACTTACAGCTCAACCATATGGAGGAAGTGAACATCACCCAGGACCCCACACTTAAATCGCCTTTCCATTATGTTGTGCCACATCATGCCGTCTTCAAGGAATCGAGCACAACCACTAAACTGCGAGTGGTCTTCAACGCTGCATTCGAGACTGCGGAGGGCAGTTCTTTAAATGATCATCTGATGACGGGACCTAAAACACAGATGGATTTTATATCAATTGTTTTAAGATGGAGAACAAACAAAATTACCTTTACAGTAGACATCGAGAAGATGTATCGCCAGATCCAGATTCATCCAGATGATGCATACTACCAACTCCTATATTGGCGAGAGGATCCAACAACTCCTATCAAACTTTTCAAGGTAAAGGTCTTAATGTTTGGCACATCTCCTGCTCCATATCTGGCAAATCGTACGCTGCAGAAACTCGCTGATGACGAAAAGGCAACATACCCACTAGCAGCTCAAATGATATGGAAAGATATGTACATTGATGATCTCGTGTCTGGGGCAGATTCCATCCAAGCAGCTAAAGAAAAATTTGAACAAATTTCGAACCTACTCTTTCCGCTGGGTTTCATCTTAGAAAATGGATGAGCAACAGTCAACAGTTCCTGAATTTAATACCGAAGGAAGACCGGGATACCAATGTTTCTCTTAGCCTTGGAACAACACAACACACGAAAACGTTGGGAATCAATTGGCATCATAGTTCAGATATGTTTTCATTTCAGAAGCTCGCCGTCAAGGAAGTGGTTTCAAAACCGACCATCCTATCAACGATTGCTCGTCTCTTTGACCCCCTAGGATGGATTTCGCCTTGCATTGTTAAGGCGAAAATTATCATGCAACAATTGTGGCTACATGGTCTATCGTGGGATGACCCTATTCCGGTGGAAGTACGTCGAGAGTGGTTGTCTCTTCAACAGGAATTGGCCATGATTGAAGACATCCAGATTCCCAGGTGGGTAAACACGCAAGGACAAAATGAGCAGTTGGAACTCCACGGATTCAGTGATGCATCCATCAAGGCGTATGGAGCTGTGGTATATATCCGAGTTTTGGACTGCAACAACATCACACACACACATTTACTCATCTCCAAAACTAGAGTAGCGCCACTCAATACGGTTTCACTGCCAAGATTGGAGCTTTGTGGTGCAGTAGTGGTGGCAAAGCTTCTGAGATACACCATATCTGTTGTCCCAGTGCAAAACATCAAAACATATGCGTGGACTGACTCCACAATCACCCTCAGTTGGATATCTGCACCACCGACTCGATGGAAAACATTTATCGCAAATCGAGTAGCTGAAATTCAGAGACTGACGAATGTCAGCATTTGGCGACACATCCCCACTAAATTCAATCCAGCGGACTTTGTATCGCGTGGTGTATTGCCCTCAATACTTAAAAATAACACACTCTGGTGGAAGGGACCAGCCTTTCTTCAAGAACGATGGGAATTTCCCATTCCAACACAGCCCACGCAACGCGACACAGAAGAAGAGAAAAGAGAAATCAAAACTCTTCTCGCTATAAATAATGAAAATGACATTTTAAAATTAATCCAAACTCACTCGAAGCTCACAAACTTTTTTTTTTTTTTTTTTTTTTTTTATAATGAGCGCGCGCTCAAGGGGTTTGAGTACCCTTAAGGTGATTGTACACAGCGCGGGCAAGGGAAATTTAGGGAGGAAGAAAAGAGAGGTACCGATGTACATTGTTTTTAAATGTTTGCAAGTTATAACGACCAGGAAATACAGAGATCGGCAGGGCATTCCATAAGCGAGATGTACGGCTTAGGAACGAATCACGATATTTTAGAGTACGTCCGAAAATGGGCTTGAGGGTATACTGATGAGCATTCATAGCGAGACGGGTGTTACGGTTGAAAGTTTGAATGGGCGGAATGCTACTGGCGATTTCAGTGGAGCACTTGTGGTGGAAGTAGCGATAAAACAAAGTGAGACACGAGACATTTCGTCGGTGTTCGAGGGTGTCCATTGATTGACTGATATTAGTATCGTCAATAAGTTTTATCGCACGGTTTTGAATCCTATCTAGCAGGTGCAGAGATGTTTTAGGAGCACCTGACCAGATGTGGGAGTTGTACTCCAATTTTGGGCGGATGAATGCCTTATATATTGAGGCCAGATCAGAGGGGGTAAAATATTTCTTACATCGCTTGAGGAAACCTAGACATTTCGCAGCATTTTTGGCGACATCAAATATGTGGTCATTCCAACGTAAGTTGTCATTAACACACATACCGAGAATGGAAAGTTTTTCGGTTTCGACGATGCAAGTGCCATTCATAGATAATGGCTGGGTGTTTAAATTTCGCTTTAAAGACAGCAGACAGCATTGTGTTTTGGAAGCATTAAATTCCACTCTATTGATAGTTCCCCAATTGGTTATGCTGTTGATATCGGAATTTAATGAGCTTAGCATACGCTGCCGTTCTCGTACTACAGCCAAAGAGCAGGGCCGTGAGTCCGGGAACGAATATGAAAAGCAGAGAGTACTGTCATCAGCAAAGGAATATATTGGATTAGAAGTAGCAGACAAGAGATCGTTAATGAAAATTAAAAAGAGTGTCGGTGACAGAACAGAGCCCTGGGGCACACCAGCATTTATTTTGTGAATATCAGACTTGAAACCGTCCAAGACAACTTGAATTGAACGTTCCGAAAGGTAATTTCTAATCCATTGAAGAAGAGAGTCGTCGATCCCAAATGCACGCATTTTCGACAAAAGAGCCTGATGCCAAACTCTGTCAAATGCCTTAGAAATATCAAGTGCAACTATCTTGCTTTCGCCAGATTGATGTACGCTTTGGTTCCACTTTTCGGTGAGACATGCCATCAAATCACCAGTGGACCTGTTGCTACGAAAACCGTACTGCCGGTCATTGAGAAGTTTTCGTGTTTCGAGATATTTCATGAGCTGACGATTTATCAGTGTTTCCATGACCTTGGAAAGAAGGGACGTAAGTGCAATGGGTCTGTAGGAGGAGAGAGAAGATGATTCGCCTTTTTTAGGGACGGGCTGGACAAATGCTGTTTTCCATCTGCTCGGGAAGAGTCCTAAAGTGTAGGATTGATGAAAAAGCTTACGCAGTGGTTTTGCCAGCGAGGAAGAACACCTCTTCAGAAGAAGGGGAGATATACCATCTGGACCAGCGGATTTATGTATGTTGAGATTCTTAAGTACTCTTGCTACTACACGAGTGCGAAAGTAGATTCGTCCCATTGAAGATTCGACGCACTCAAGTGTAGGCGGAGACAAAGCACAATCTGGGAGTGTTGAGCTGGCCGCAAAGTGTGCAGCAAGCAGATTGGCCTTATCCAAAGAGCTGACAGCTGGAATGTCATTGTAAATGAGCGTTGGGATGGAGGATGAGGCGGAATTTCTAATGTTTTTGACGAACGACCAAAAATTTTTACTGCCTTTGGGACATTGCAGTATTTTTTGCCTCAGTTTTTGGTCGTATAGGAATTTCACACGCTTAAGAAAGGCGTTGCAGTCATTTCTGGCTCGTTTGAACTTTTTTCGGTTTTCCTCTGTCGGGTTGGTCTTGTAGGACCGAAAAAACATTTCTCTAACCCTGACGGCCTCTTTACAGCTCGAGTCGTACCATGCCTTTTCTTTTGGCTTGATACTCTTCATCCGATGAGGAATAAAGGATCTCATTCCAAAGAGAATGGTGTCTGTAATCATATCAGCAGCGGCATCCACGTCGTTATCGAGGAAGCATAACGACCAGTTAAAATTCCTAAAGAAGCTGTTAAGACCGCTCCAGTTGGCTTTCTCGTATTGCCATACGGTTCTTTTAGGAATTTTTTCTCTAACTGTGTGGTCGGTGTACGAGAAATTAGCTGATATGACACAATGGTCCGACGAGCCTAGAGGGGAGAGCACATCAATGGTGTGCTTATCAGGGTGAGAAGTTAAAAACAAGTCCAGGGTGTTGGCGGTATGACTATCAACGTCTGGTATTCGCGTGGGCTCATTTACAAGCTGCGTTAGGTTGTTTTCCGCAGCGAAGATCTCAACACACCGTCCTTCGGGTGTTGTCTGTCCAGAATGTCGAAGCCATCCAGAATTGTGTATATTGAAGTCGCCCGTAATAACGATTTCAGTATGAGGATACAGGGATACAATTCTTTGAATGGAATCAGACAGCGCATCAAACTCGTTAAAGGTTGAATTGCTGTCCAGTTTGGGGCTTCTATAAATAAAGCAGTAGTGTATAATTTGCTTACGGAGATGGAATTTTAACCACATGAAGTTGAATTCCGGATTGGAACATGGATCACATTGTGGTGGAGTTTGGTAAGCTACATCACTACGCACATAAATGGCGAGACCGCGGTGAGAGAAGAATAATGGCATTAGTTCGTAGCCAGGTAGCTTCAGATCAGAATGATCTGAGAGGTGTGGGCGGGGATCTACCTGTGTTTCACTAAGTGCCAAAACAGCTGGTCTGTACTTACAGACGTGGACGTACGCAGAAAAGTGATTACTTTTTAGCCCGCGTATATTGGCTACGTCTACCCTGAATTCCCTAGTCATAATCACAGACAAACACAGAAAACACAAACACCGACGATACTAAGCAAGGCTGCGAAGTGGAAATTCTGACGTTGGTTTACCGAATCAAATTGTTGTAGGTGTTATGCCCTTACAACAATATGAAACAGTGCACCAACAAAATTTTCACTCACAACCCCGCTATCCATCAGTTGTTACATACACTCAGCCACTGCCCGTACCGTATGGTAAATACAGTAACGGCAGTGACTGAGTGCAAGCAACAGTACTTCGACAAGGAGCGGGTGAGGTGGGATACCCGCACTGTGTGATATTCACTGTCACTGCACTTTTTTTTTGTTTTTGTATATATTTTTTTTTTTTGCACGCGCGCGCTTTTTTTTTTTTTTTTTTTTTTTTATGCTGCACAGCACACAACAATATTGCGAGTGCACTGGTGGAGCTGTGCACTCGACGGTGGTCGACTCGGTACTCAAACTGTTTACGCATTTTGGCTTATGTGAAAAGATTTACCACCAACACACAAAAAACAGAAAATTCAAGGTTAAAATCAGTTTTGTCACCAAGTGAAATCAACTCTAGCTTGCACACAGCTCTACGACTGGTGCAGCAGGAAATGTTTCCTGATATCTTCAACGAGTTGCGTAAAAGTAAGTCAACCAAGGTGTACAAAACTCTCAACCTTTATATTGATGGAGAACAAATCATAAGAATAAGCGGCAGATTAAAGAATTCTGCTCTAACTTATGACCAAATGCACCCCAGGATTTTAAAACCAGACCACCACTTCACGAAACTCATCGTCAACAATGCACATGAACAAACGCTTCATGGTGGCCTACAACAAATGACCGCTTACTTGCGAAACCAATTTTGGATTTTTAATGTGAAGAGAATGGTGAAAAATCACATCCACCAATGCACCATATGCTTTCGATACAAACCCAAGCATATGCAAAAGCTAATGGGTAATCTACCAACTCCAAGGGTAACCATATCAAGGCCATTTACGCATACAGGTGTTGACTATGCTGGACCCATCGAAGTAAAGGCCTGGAAGGGAAGAGGAGCGACAATGCTGAAGAAATATTTTGCAATATTCATTTGTTTAGCAACAAAAGTCATTCATCTCGAAGCCGTAACAGACATGACTACACAGGCCTTCCTTGCGGCATTCCGCCGATTCACAGCACGACGCGGAATTTGTTCCAACCTGTATAGCGACTGCGGTAGCAATTTCAAAGGAGCTAATACGGAGCTACTGAAAATGCTTAAGTCTGCCCAGCACAACTACAATGAGATCGCCGATTCAATTAGCAAATTAGGAACTAAATGGAATTTCAATCCTCCTGCTTCTCCTCATTTCGGGGGACTATGGGAAGCAGGAGTGAAATCGGTCAAATTCCATTTAAAACGAGTTGCCCGGAACGAAGCGTTAACCTTCGAGGAGCTCAGCATGCTTCTATCTCAAATAGAAGCATGTCTCAACTCGAGACCCCTCTGCCCGTTAACCGACAACTTCGACGAATTTAACGCACTTACACCAGCGCACTTTTTGATCGGCACTTCATACAACGTTGTGCCAGAAGCAGACCTAGCAGCAGAAAAGATTGAATATATCGACCGATGGAAACGATTACAAGCCTCACTACAATCGTTTTGGAAGGAATGGAGCCGTGAGTATTTAACACGTCGTCAAAATCGCCCAAAGTGGTTGAAAACGGAGAAGCAACCCAAGGTTTTAGACTTAGTCCTGCTAAAGGACGAACGGCTACCACCATCGAAATGGCTTTTAGCTCGTATCACGGAGACTTATCCAGGAGCTGACCAACTAATCCGAGTAGTGAAGCTAAAAACTGAAACAGGAGAATTCAAAAGGCCAATAACTAAGATATGTCCACTACCATGTAACACGACCAATACAGACTATTCCATAGTATAATGCAAAAAAAAAATGCACGCAATACGAAAAACCTATATATTACACTTAAACTAAAAAACAAATAATATATTCAATATAACAATAAAAAATGAATAATAAATAAAAAAAAAAAAAAAATATTATCAACTCAAAATATACTCACTGTGAAATACAGTCCACTTCAATAAAATTAAAATTACCGGCAGTAGCCGCCCATCAACTTATGTACGAGTACATCCATAATATTCAAACCCCTGGTCCATGAAAGTAATTGGGGCAATATACGCTTCAGTTTTCAAATCCCAAATTCTCCAATGCGTTTTCCGTGCTGCTTTCACGATTAGCTGCAAATATTCAAGAAAACGAAACTTGTTAAATAAGGAATAAAATTCAAAATCTAAAGACAAATATCTCAATCATTATCACAACAAAACATAATAAATCATGCAACAAATCTCACAGTTGAACTAATGTCTACACATCAGAAAACTATCACATCAATATCGCCAAATTAACGAAATCCACAACAAAACAATAGCCCATAAATAGTTAAACATTTAAATTTCTGCATCTCAAACAATAATAAAAATACCCGCTAATTCACAACTCAAATCATCATTTCATTTAGTCGAAATCTTAAAATAATAAACAATAACAAATAATTAATTCCCTATCTCATGCAATTTTCACTTTTTTGACATTTCATACACCCACACACGCAATAGAATTAAACTCTCCAACAATTAAACTAAATAAATCTTACTAAGCCCATAAAATCAAAACAAAATTACAATATATAAATTATAAATACTATACCTAAATTTACATAAAACAGTACACTAAAATTTTTAAAAATCTACACAACACTTTGCAAAACAATCATACATATATACAACATTAACTTATGATCTAAATATATGTGTGTACATACGCACAACTCAAATATAGGTCATACGTGCAATCTCTACACAAATCAAATCTGGGTCATTCATATACCCAAAGCACATACATACACACACATACACATCATATAACAATCAATAAAAACACAAGTCCCCAAAATAATAAAATTAATAAAATTTTATGTATAAAACCGAAAAATATATCTAACCACAAGCATCACACACATCACCAATAAAAATACACATTTCACACAGAATAATTATAAACTAAATAAAATAAAATAAAGAATAAAAGGAATCACAACAAAAAAACAAACATTAATCAACACAAAAACCAAATTGCAATGGTAAAGTGCGTACACAACACATAATCAATACAATAATAAACAAAAAAAGGATAAATAAACTAATAAAAATATAATAGTGAAACATCACTCACCTGAATTTAAACACATACGAAAATAAACAAACTACAAAAATTTTAAAATTCCCGCACTAAAGCACTAAAAAAAAAACCCAAATTTAAACAAAACCCGCACGGCTGCCATTGCAGTTTACGCACTAGTCAATGGACAGCCATCACACTTGAATTACGCACTCTTCTTCAACTATGCAATTAAAGAAAGTAGTGAAAAGAGGACAACACTATACAATTGAACTAATAGCCAAACATCAGCATAATCATTCAGCCATTTAAGTACGAGTATAGGGGTGCTACTTTCACTTTTGTGTCTCAATGTGTTTTGTGTTGTCTGTCCTTTTTGCAAAATTTATTAATTTGGTTTCCTTTCACGTGAGCCTTCAATAAGGTAGCAGATCTTCAAGCAAGTAGCAGGTGATCGAGAGGGTGTTCCAGTACAAAGGAGCAAATAATTGCGAACTTTGTTCACGGCGGGGAGAACGTTGTTGATAAATATATAAATTAAAATAAAATTGTCAAATGTAAAAGAAATAAAAAAAATCATAAAAAATTTGTACATTTAAAATATTTAAACAAACACACTCACGATAAATCTCTCATGAGATAAAATTCCTTATGTCAAAAATTAATATAAAAGGAAGACATTTTTACACAAAATAAATCTTCAATTTTATAACGTTCAAGCAAACAGTTAGTTTTATTTAAAATATTTTTCCTACACAGTTTTTGTACGCAGTTTCCAAGACAGTACATTTTAATTAACTACACAGTTGATACTGTTGATACACGGACTGTGTAATATAACACGGTAAAACATAATAACCAGTGCCGAACACAAACTACCAAATAAAAAAAATGACCCTCTCAATCGCTGGTCGTCACCAAAGTGAGTTCAAGATCTTTTACGATCCACAGCTCCCGCAAGACACACACGCACACATTCACACGCACATTCTCTCTCACATCCATTCAGCCGTAGTGGACTCAACGACGGGATTTCTAGCTACCATACTAGCAAGCTTTGCTAGTGTGTGCACCCGTGTCCGACTAGGCCTCTCACACATACCATTTTCCACATTCATACCAAACTGCTCGATCTCGGAGTCCGCTCCCACTTCCAGTAATGACTGGGAACTCCACTGAGCGAGTTTGTGGAAGCTGTGGATCCTAGCTATTGCCTACTCTTAGGTTCTACACCAAGAAATTGCGAAAAGCAGAGTTTCTTTCTTTTCTGTTAACCGGGTAATTTTCCCCCATCGCATTACACTAAAAAAAGGGAAATGCGATGGAATGGTAGCTGGAGCGTTTGAGACGAAAGGAAAAGAATGTAGATACAATCCAGAAGGGATTGCATGACCCACTCAAAGAAAAGAGGGACCGAAAGGACTTGCAAGGAAAAGAGAGCCAAACTTGTTGCGGGAAAATTTACCGCAACAATCGATTTTCGGAAGTGGGTAGCTGTCTTTTTTGGTAATATCGTTGAGACATCGGTAGTCTTCACAAAACATCGCACTGCCGTCTTTCTTCTTCACGAGGACCACTGAAGAAGCCCACGGGTTCTGTGATTCTTCAATCAGCCCCTAAAGTTACATCTTCGATACCGTTTGCTTTGCCAATGGAAGACACCCTGCAGATTGACGGTCGGGAGCGTCCGGTGTCAACGTGCTGTTGAACAGGTTGCGCACGTGCATATTCTCCGTCTTGTGTAAGTAGCAAATATATGAGCGTACTTACCGATTAGTTTTTCTGCCAGGATACACTGCCCTTGATCCAGATTACTGAGGCTGAGGATTTTGTTTTTGATTTTGCTACTCTGGACACTCGCGACTATTAGTTCTGTTGCACTATTAGTTCACTCTACATTGCACATTTTCACTCTACATTCCCTTTTTCACCTTTCCACTGAATGTCTTTGGATTCAGAATCCTTACAGGAAGCGTGTTGTTCTTTGGTTCTTCTAAGGCCCCTCCCACCATGAAGTCTCTCCTATTTTCGAGTTACATCAAATAGGGTCGGGGTCTATCAACACTATTTTACACTTTTGCCAAGCAATTGCTTCCGACGAGGGCTCTAGAATATGATTTCTGTAGATGACGACTTTTAAGACCGAAGTATTGGCATTTCTTTATACCACTGGTATATCCAAGTTTCCGTATATCAGGGTTTGTGTCCCCATGTCGACTGCTAGTCCATGATGTCTCGTGAAGTCTGTGCCAATGATGCACTCGTCACATATAGCAACCAGAAAGACGTGAGAGAAATCTATTCCGGCCAGGTGGATTTTTATGCGGATTTCACTATATACATTAACCGTTGCTCCCGTAGCTGTTTGCAAGTTGCCACTGCTGGTGTTATGTAAGCAAGACTTCTGCACAAGATCCCTACCACTGATCGAAGCCGTGGCACCGGTGTCTATTGTTGCCATACATTTTTCCTTACCGCTGACTACTTTTGCCTGAAGACTTTTATTACATCGTGTTGAATGACTTACAACGCAATATTAGTAACACAAAAAAAAGGGAAAAAAGGAATTGTAAGCAGTGTTAAAATACTTATATATAAAATATATATATATTAAATATCAGCGAATTTAATGTACAATACTTATGATAGTTGGTAGTTAGTCTACGGTGTGGTGCTAGCTGCGACCAAGATCCAAATGAACGAGAAATGCTTGCAGCGGCAGCCACCAACTTTCGCATTCCACATATGTATGTGATCGTTAACTAAAACTGTATTTCTCTTGCATATTAAGAGTAGATGACAAACATCTCCCACGGAAGTGCGGGTGACCGAATATATGTGTGAAAGTATTGGTTGCCGGCACGGCTGCGAACACTTACTGGGTAGAAACCGTACACGCACCGGTTTTTTTAAATCATCGCCAATAAACAAAGAACTGGTGAAGCAAGTTGAAAGGAAACGGGGGAGAAAAAAGAGTATGCATCGGCTGATAATAATGCTCTATGTGCAATTATGCAAAAAATAAAAAAATACCGGTGCGTGTGCAGTGACTCACCACAGAGTTCTTACAAAAAATGCATTACTGAACAAATTCCAAAAAAGTAAGTTCTTTCTTCTGCTGGACTATTTCAGGAAACAGACAGTAGAGCAATTTGTGTGATAGGCCAAGTGAAGTTACCCGTCGCCATTTTCGCTGATACCACCCTTACACATTCGTCTCGGCCAGAATTGACAACTACTTTGCGACCCATGGCCCACTGAGTTGGGGTTAGGTTTTGCTCCTTCAGGACCAATAGGTCACAGACCTTCAAGTCAATTGTCGATTTCTGCCACTTACTTCGCTCCTGAAGAGACATCAGATATTCGACGTTCCATCGTCGCCAAAATCCCCACGCCAAGCCTTGTAAGTGCCTGCAGTGGTCTAGTCGGTTGCTTGGGACATCGATATTGCTCGGCTCTGGCACTGCGTTTAATGGCTCACCTGTTATGAAATGTGCGGGAGTTAATGGATCTTAATCGGAATCTGACATTGAACATAGAGGACGGGAGTTTAATATAGCCTCAATTTAACATAAAATGGTACAAAGGTCTTCAAATATGAGAACAGCAAAGACATTATTGCGGCGTAAGTGAAATTTCACCGACTTTACGCTGGCTTCCCATAGCCCGCCAAAATGTGGGATTGCGACAAGGCCAGCTTCTGAATTTCGGAGAGACAGCGACGAGACCCCTGGAAATTAGTGCCGCTGTCGGAATATATGTTGCTACACTTCCCACACAATAGGTGAGAATGTCGAAGTCGACCACCAACTCGAAACATATGTTTAGATTTGTGTGGTAGGGTTATGTCCCGGTTGGGAACCCTGATTTCGTTTGCAAAATCAATATTTTGAACAAGTTTAATGATACAAAATGTTGCCCTTCGTAACTCCTGGCCTGAGAAGGTGAGACGAGAAAGGCCAAGTTTATTGAAGCGGCAATTGGTACGATCCCGAAGACATGCATCAATTACACGACACAAGCGCGACCACGACAAGAACTTACGAAAAATTTAATCGACCAATTCGAAATTTAGGGTAATCTCAGGGTCATCATCTCTTTTTTAGTTAGGATTTGTCTTCATTAATAGATCCGATCAACGAATGTTTGGGATGCAATCGCTCTACAGGATTGTCGATGTTGACCTCTTCAATGTGGAAGTTCGACTGAGGCCAGGAACTACGATCTGTGGAAAGCCATAAGGGTCCAGTCGATCAGAGACAATGTGGCGGGAGATCAGATGGAACAACACCTCGAAGCACAGTCTGCTATATTTGACTCAAACCAAATGTATTGTCAGTAATGGCGTGGAAGGTCCTCATATATGACAGATACTCGATTAGCGAGAAGGTCACCCAACGACTAGGGGATGACGACAACCAACGTAAGACGATTTCCGAGTCACACCAGCCGAATATGCGGCTGAGTTTAATGGTGAGGGACAAATTTATAAGATGGAATAGACACAGAGTTCCTAACGCGGAATGGAAATTGTTTTAAGCGGATCCAGCTTGGTTTTGGCCGCGGTGATTTAAACACGATAATTTCCTTTGCTGGTCTTGTACCTGCTATAGATAACAGGCGCGTACGCTCCCAATGATGCAACAGAGAATCCATGCAGCTCATAGCCCTCTGACGATGCGAAGTTATGTCTTACTCGTATTAACTCAAGGTGGTAGAGTTCCTCTCGATAATTTATCCAACGTTGGGCCAATGTAGAAGATAACGGATCGTCCTATCCCAAATTCAAGGCTGTGGACCAAAGTTCCTAGAACCACACTTTAAAGAAAATTATGGATGGGGCTAGCAGTCAAAGGGGATCGAATATTCTTGACACGTCCGGGAGGAAAGTACGCCGAGTTGCGGAAATAGGCGAATCCTGCACGAAAGGAGAACTCGCCACTAGAGGGGTTCTAAAACATACCAAGAACTTTGATAAGCGAGTTCGATGCTTCGAGATCAAGCGCAGCCCTAGACAGTAACGACACTAGCTCCGATTTTAGCGCGATCAACTTATCTGCGGAATCTGCGCCAGCCTTTACGTAGTCAACGTAGATATCCTCTCATAATACTTTAGACGCGTTGGGGTACTCAGCCTGACAGTCTTTTGCCAATTGCTTTAGCACACGACCTGGGAGAAATGGGGCAGAAGCGGTACCATAAGCGGATTTTCACGCCATACGAAACCTTGAAAGTCTATTGGATTCATCAACCCAAATTTGGCGAAACCTTTTAACAACGTCTGCCGTGAATACAAACGGTCTCTGCCGAAACCCAAGATATACCCCGAACAAATCACGCTGAATTGATGGACCGACTAGCAACATATTATAATTTTGGTGGGGGCGAACGCCCCCATTTATTCGGCTTAATACAAGCTATAACTTAAAAATTAAACTTAAACTAAAACTTAAAGTTAAGGTTGGTTGGAGTGGTGAAGTAAAACGGACTTGAGGTAGGAAGTGGTGCGGTGGAAGTCAAAGATGGTAGGGTTTGAGTTGATTTTTCGTAGCATACGGGAGATTAGTTCGTTCGCGCGATAGGAGGTGTGGTGGGTTGGTAGATAGAATAGTCGAGGGGTACGTAGATTACGAGGGTTAGTGTTGAGGAAAATGGAGTTGTGAAGGGACACGCATTCAACGTGACCTGAAAGGAGTCGATGAATGAAGGGAAAGTCTGCTGCATCTCTGCGATCTCCAAGGGTGTTTAAGTTGATAAGGTTGAGACAGTTTTGATACGGGGCAGATTAAAAGGATCGTCCCAGGGCATACCTCGAAGAGCAAATCGAAGAAAACGGCGCTGGATGATTTCAATTCTCGATATATGAACACGATGATATGGGGACCATACTTGACTGGCGTACTCTAACAGGGGGCGAACAAAGGTAATATAGAGGGACCTGGTCCCGTATGGGTTGGTGAATTCTTCGGACCATCGTTTTACAAAACCTAGAGCAGAGTTGGCTTTGAGGATTATCTCATCTATATGTAAACGGAAGTTGAGCTCCCTATCATACAAAATGCCGAGGTCGCGAAGAGATTGTACGGAGGAGATTGGTTCCGCTTATGTGAGAAGGTGATGGATTGGCATTTGGCGACATTAAGTTCCAAAGAATTTTTGAGGCACCAGATCGAAAAACTATCAAGATCGTGTTGACGTAGGAAAAAGTCATGGGGAGAGAAAATGGTTTTGAAAAATTTGGTATCGTCGGCGTAAAGGGAGACAGACGAGTGTTTGAAGAAGGGGACCGAGATGGCTGCCTTGTGGAACTCCAGAGGTGGCCAAAAATGGAGCCGAGTGGGCTGACCTAAAACGAACACTGTAAAAACGGTTTTCGAGGTAAGAGGATATCCATTTCAACAGTATGGGTTCAAAGCCGAGGGCAGACAATTTGAAAATTATTAATCGATGAGAGATTTTATCGAAGGCTTTGCTAAAATCGGTTGCAACTACATCGCCTTCGTTGCCATTCTCTAGGGCAGAGAGGGCAAAGGATACGAATTCAACGAGATTTGTGGTAGTTGACCTACTCTTTAGGAACCCATGTTGTCTAGGGGAAATAAGTGATTTGCATTGGAAGCTTAGAGCTTCAGACAAAATACTTTTGAACAGTTTGGGTATATGGGAGAGTTTAGCGATGGGACGATAGTTGGTTATTTCATTCTTTGATCCTTTCTTGTGGATCGGGGCTATGAAGGAGGTTTTCCAAACCTGAGGAAATTCTTCTTGTGAAAGGGATGAACGAAAGAGATTAGAAAGGGCAAGTGAAAGAGGGGAAGAACATTTTTTAAGAAATATGGCAGTGAGGTCATCTGGGCCGATATAAGACGGGTCCATCATCTGATGGAGTCCACTGTAGTTGAGGAAGATTAAAGTCGCCGCAAATAAGGATATCATCAATAGAGTCTGACAGGTCAAATAAATGGTCAATCGCATCAATAACAAATTGGTAAGATTTTATAGGTTGAGCTGGTAGGATGTAGCAACATACAACGTAAAGGGACTTGAGAGGTAGTGATATTTTTATTGCTACAAGGTCGGCTTTAGAGGCTGAAGAAATTGTAATGGGAGAAGAGTTAAGGCTGTTGTCGATCGCCAATAGGACGCCTCGACAGGGGGAATCTTTATTTGTGTGAGTAGGATCGTCGGTGCGAAAAACATTAAAAGTAGGGGGGAACAATTCCTGGTTCTTCATGTCGGGAATCAAATTAGTTTCGGTCAAGGCCTAAATATCAAAGGGAAGAGCATGCGATTGATGTAAGACAGCATTTTTTTTTTTTTTTTTTTTTTTCTTATAATTTACGCGCGCCTAAGGGGTTAGATACCCTTTTACTGTTGCCAGGGCGCGGGCGGAAAGGTAGAAGGAAGAGAAAGGAAAATTGTTTTGTAGTGGTTTGAAACTCAGGTGTGTTTGGTTTCGATTTTCGCTCTCCAGGGGTGGGAGTCCGAATAGGACGGAGAGTTGTTGCTTCACTCAGAGTGATTCGAGGTATAATTCGCAGCATTTTTTTTCTGTGCTTGAAACTCTACAACAGCCAAATCTACGTGTCAGTGTTATGCCTTCACACGCAGAATTTTTCTCTCTGAGTTCCAATTACAAATGAAAAACTGACTTGCCATGGGCAGGACTCGAACCTGGACCCTCCGAGTGAGAAGCGATTGCTAGTACCACTACACCACAGCCACCCACGGTTTTAGAGCGAAGACCTCTAACATTCTGGTAGTAAAATGTAAGATAGTTGTTGTGGGGTGGAGGTGTGTGGCAGGACGGTTTAAGGGCTGGCAAGGGAAGCATACTATTTAGTGAAACACCGAGAGAGTCTTTTGCCGAACTATTGAAGACAGCGCGAATTTTCATATAAGAATTGTCCGATTTCACAACTGCGTGGTGGGGGAGATAGAAGTGCCGACCGCGATTCGATTGGAGTACCCTCAGGTCCGTTTATTTGATCGCCTTTGATTATGCCCCATAGTTTGTCAGCACCAAGCATTATTTGGATCAGCTAAGGTCAAATTATCAAGATGGGGCCAACAAAATGCATTTAGCGACTTCGGCGGAAGGTTGGAAGTCAGTTTGTTCAGAATATATGCATCAATGATTAACGAATCAGAGTTACCGATCGAGGATAGTTTAAGGATAACATGATCACTTGTATAACCTACATCTACTGAGAGACTGAGAATTGGAATTTTAGCATGAGTACCGACTTTTTGAATAAGTGACTCACCTACGAATGAGGATTACGAACGAGAATCTAGTAATACTCTACAAACGATAAGGTTGCTCAGACAATCTCGAATTGACACAAGTATAGTTTGTAAGATGATTTGCTTTCTGCGAATCGAGTAGAGTAATAGATTATTGACGATTGGTGATGATAGTGGGGGCGAACTTGAACTCGATGTTGGAGCGAAGACGAGGATAACGAATAAGTTGAATGCATCGAAGTGAGTTTGTTGGTATTCTATTCATCGTAATGGCGAGAGGAATGTTGAACGGTAATTGCCCGACGAATGCCCATTCCGAAGGCAATTAAAACAAAGCGATTCAGTTCTAACAAAATGATGACGCGATTGAGTGTCTAGAGATAGAAATTTCGGACATCGAGATAGATAGTGGGAGTCGTACTTAGGACAACGCACTTATCACGAGAACCGATATGCTCTGCCCAAGCCTGATTGGCCTCAGGATCGAGTTTGTTTGTGAGCAAATTGATAAGCAACAGATCACTATTTGTTTTCTTTAAGGCTTTTAAATCGCACACTACCTCATATGCGCCGTCACTAATTTTTCGTCGGATTTCACAATTACTTGTGAACGATCGTATCGCGCGCCTAAGCGGGTGTATCACTAACCGCTATCTGCTTAATAAAATTGGCCGCATCATCTCTCAAAAATGATATGAGGTATTGAAATGTCTGCGTCGGCGTCAGGGTTGTCTTGTTGCCGACCGATCCGAGATAGAGATCGCGAAATGATGGCCTCTCTTTATAGTTGTCCGGAAATGAAGGGATCATTATCTTTGGAAGACTGACGTTCGAACACGTGTTCGATGAGCAGTTCAACCGCTCCAGAAAACTCACTTGGTCACTAGCAATTTGTTGTCATATGGATTTATTTGCAACCACGAGCGGGGTCGATTGGCGATTCTTGATCTCGCGAGAAAGTCCTGAATGTGCATGATAGCATGGATTCATAATCCGCGAATTCCCGTTCAGCCTCCTCGAAGGTTTCACTATTCGGAATATATCGCAAACACTCAACATGCAACGTATAAAGGTTATTCCACGTTTCATTTAGCTTCTCTAAACGGATTTCTAACTGTACGGCAGGGGTGGATTCATCGATGGCGTCGACGAAGTTGACCGCGCGAATAATCTGTCCCTTGTCATTCGACCGCATCAGTTTAATTAATTCCATCGTTTTGGTTTTTACTTACTTTTACTTCACCTTAAATTCGGCTCGAATGCCCAGTATGTTGTATTTATAACTTACGACACGATATTATTAACACAAAAAAAGAGGGAAAAAAGTAAATGTAGGCAATGTTTAAATAATTATATATATAATACTTAATTTCAGCTAATTTAATGTACAATACTTTTGATAGTTGGTGGTTAGTCCTCGGTGTGGTGCTAGCTGCGACCAAGATCCAAATGAACCCAAAATATTTGCAGCGGCAGCCATCAACTTTCGCATTCCATATACGTTTGTAATCGTTAAAAAAAGCTGTATTTCCCTTGCGTATCAAGAGTAGATAACAAACATCTCCCACGGAAGTGCTGGTGACCGATTATAAAGGGTCCGCCATCTAACGTTTTTTTTTTTCAACTAGTGGCTTATTTCGTGAATGGTAACACTTAGCTCATGTCTGATTTGACAGGTAATTAGTTTTATCCTTCCGGTTAATAATGGAAAATAATTTCATTCAAATGGCTGCCTCGGCTGGCCATTCAGTAGCCTACACGATCGGTCCAATTTTTAAGCACATCATCGATTGTGTGCAGCTGTATTTCACCAATGGCTTCACGAATAATGTCCTTTAAAGCGTTAATTGTCTCTGGCTTGTCGGCGTAACACTTATCTTTTACAGTACCCCACAAATAATAGTCCAACGGTGTCAAATCGCAACTCCGAGGTGGCCAAACGACATCAGCTCTGCGGCTGATAATGCGATCTTCAAAAACAGGGCGCAAAACATCGAGTGTAGCTTCGGCTGTGTGGCACGTAGCGCCGTCCTGTTGAAACCAAATGTTGCCAATATCCTCCTCTTCAATTTTGTAACTGTAACGGCCAATCCTTGCTCATTTTCGAAGAAAAATGGCCCAATTATGCCTCTGGACCAAAATCCGCACCAAATAGTGACTCGTTTTGGATGTATCGGCTTTTCAATGTATGCGTGCGTATGCGGGTTTTCTGTGCCCCAAATGCGACAATTTTGCTTGTTTACATACCCGCCAAGATCAAAATGAGCTTCATCTGAAAAGATGATTTTTTTGGCAAAATCGGCATCTTCTCTAAGTCGATCGCAGACCCACTTAGCGAAGCGAAAACGCATTGGATGGTCAGTTGGCTTCAACTCCTGAACCAATTGGACTTTGTATGGCGTCATATCAAGGTCTTTATGCAAAATTCGTCTCAATGATGTCTCCGAAATGTTCAATTGTTGAGAACGACGGTGAATTGATGTTGATGGCGCTTCACGCACACTTTCTGCCACAGGAGCAATATTCTCGAGTATACGGACTGTTTTTAGCTTTTCGCGCTTTGGTTTATCGATGAGGATGCCAGTTTCTTTCACTTTTTTCACAAGATAACGAACATACGGAGCTGACGGTGCTTCTCCTCTTCCAAAATCCGTACGCACACATTCTGCAACATTACCATGATTTTCAAAGTAATGTCGCAATATTTCCCAACGTTGTTCAAGCGTATACACAACCATATTCGTTCAGCGGAAGGATAAAATTAATTATCTGTCAAATCAGATATGAGCTAAGTGTTACCATTCAAGAAATAAGCACTAGGTGAAAAAAAAACGTTAGATGGCGGACCCTTTATAGTATGTATGAAAGTATTGGTTGGAGGTACCGTTGCGAACACTTGCTGGGGATAAACTGTACACGCACCGGCTTGCGTAAATCGTCAGCACTAAACAAAGGAAACGGAGAAAAAAAGAGTGTGCATGGGCTGATAATAATGCTCTATGTGCAATTAGGCAAAAAAATAACAGAATACCTGTGTGCATGCAGTAGCTCACCACAGAGCTCTTACAAAAATTTAATTACTGAACAAATTTCAAATAAGTAAGTTGTTTAAATCCGCAGCTGCTAACTTCGCGGGGCATCCCGAGTGATGGCTTCGGGAAGGTTGACTGGCTTCCTGGTACCCGTTTCCTTCCTCTATTTGCTTGTTTATGCAGTAGGGGCAGCTTTTTCATCGTAGTGGATCTTTACACTGCCTTTAAAGAGTTCTTATTTTATCGCAGTGCCAGCATCGCATTTTTCGTCTTTCCCGTAGAGTATCTCGTCCCTTAGAAGTAAGTCTTGCGCATGAGCATTCAACAGATGCTACTTCCCTGACGAAATGTGTTCCTTTGGAAGCCGGATTAGCTGCTTCCATCGCCAAAGCGAAGGCAAGTGCTTCAGCAGGTGTTCTCTTCTCGGCCATCCTCACTTCTGACTATAGCCTCGAATCTTGCAATTCTTCTGATTTGCCATTTCCTCGATAATTTGCTGGCCTGCGGAGGCAGCAACGCTTTAAAATAAGTGTGTGGCATTAATAACGATTTTTATTTTAAATTATCGATCTGCTGGTCATAAAATATCGTCAAAAAAAAGTTAATAACGATGAGCAAAAGCAAGGTCTCAAATTTTATTGATCACATGCAAAGCATTTCAGTAGATTTAGGTGCTGATCTCAGATCATCCTTAAGCTTGGACAAACTCAATAAATCCATTCAGGTGAATGAAGCGCGTTTTAGGAAGCTAGAGGCCTGCATCAAAAGATTATTGCAGCTCCTAGTGACGAAGGAAAAACTAAATATATAAAAGAATCAATCTTCCATAATTTAAAAGAATTGTACTATGAGTATTCCTCGGAATTAAAAGTGCGACTGCTCTTTACTGATGCTGATATACTGATATTCAACATCAAGTATAAGGGTCGTAAAATAGTTTAGTGGGTGGATCTAAGGTTTCGTCTGTTGATCTTAATCTTCCCCGAATTGGCCAGCATTTAAAAGTTTATTTGACACTCTTGCTAATGAGAGCAAGAGCATTGGATGTTATGGGACAAACAACATCCAGTCTCCCCCATGGAGGATCCAAAGGAACAACTACTGCCGTACGTTCGCATTTCTACGATCCAGAAATGTTCAATGTGTCAGGGTCTTCACTCAATCCCTAATTGTTTTAAATTGAAAACACTTCATTATAAAAAGCGACAGGATGTTGTAAGGAGACATAAGTTGTGTTAGCTGTCCAGTCACCTGCCTCCGTGGAGTTCTCTTCCGCGGTACCCTTTCAGATTAAATCTACAGAAGGTGAAACGACTTCAGCTAAAATAGCCTCAGCACTCAACACTTACTTTGTCTAAAACAGTAAGTTCCACTCTTTTCTTCTGGCTAGAGCGCTCCCTTGATGCTGCGAGCCCTACTAGATCTTGAATCGGAGGCCTTCTTCATAACGGGATCTGCGGTGCAAATGTTAAACCTCAAAAGAGAAAGTAATATCGTTTCCGTTCTTGGCGTTGGAGAAACAAAAATGAATGTATCAAATTACAAGGTGTCGCAAGTGATCCACTCCAATATCAACCCAAATTATAAATTACAACTTCAAACCTTGGTCTTACTCAAACTCACTGCTAATCTGCCCATGGGTTATATCCCCTGCGATGACTGGAGTCACCTCCAAAGCTAGCAGATGCTACTTACAATATGCAAAGTAAAATTGATATACTATACTGCTTGACAGCGATATATATCCGTCAATAGTTCTTGATGTAATTGTGAACTTCGTTTCATACTATGACCGAAAATCCGCAACTGGACATTCTTCAAAAGAAATTTTGGGATTTAGAGGAAATGGAAGAAAAGAAAATGTTAACCCCAGAAGAACAAAGATGCGAAACGCACTTCTGCAGAACCCATCAACGACAAGCTGACGGAAAATATATAGTTCAGCTTCCGTTCCAAGAGGGAACACCTTCTGCATTAGGTATCTCTCAGAACTCAGCGCTTTCTAGGTTCCTGCAGGTGGCAAAAGATTCAAATCCAACCCAGCATTTCGGGATAAATACAAAGCGGTGTTTGAAGAATACATGGATCTAGGGCGCATGTCAGAAGTAAAGCTCAAGTCTCTTCCAAGTTTTCACTACTTCGTTCCACACCATGCTGTGATCAAAGAAGCAAGCTCCACAACCAAGCTTCATATAGTATTTTGACTCCTGATGCAAAACTTCAGACGGGACTTCTCTAAATGATCACTTGTTAGCAGGCTCGAGGTTGCAAGACGATTTCCTTGATCACATCGCTCGTTTTCGTCCGCATAAAATAGGTTTTGCAGCTGAATTAGTAAGATGTATAGGCAAATTTGGATTGCTCCCAAAGATTCTGCCTACCAGCTTGTTTTATGGAGAGAGAAGGATGGAGAAGAAATCAGAACCTTCAGGCTAAACATAGTTACGTTTGGCACCACCTCGGTGCCATATCTAGCAATTCGCACACTCCACCAACTTGCTTCCGATGAACAAGAAACCTGTCCCATCGCATCGGCTATTGTCTAGAATCGTCATAAAATAAACATCGCGCATATTAACGGCAATCGAGCAGCCTGCAATCCAACAACAAGCAGCAGTGCGCGCAAATCCCCACGATATAGCCTCTCACCAAGGGATCTAATTAATCATAGTTGTTGAGCGATAAACGAAGATTTGCAATAGCACCAATATTGAGTAAAAAACGAGATTGAAATAATGTGCAATTACAAATTTTATTGGGGAAAATCAAACAATCAAATTCTTTATGTATGTTATTTTATAATAGTGATACTTAGCTTGTTAAGTTTAGGGTTAAGATGTGATGCCTGCAGCGGTTGTAATCCAAATGACAGAGAAAAAGCAAGATCGATCATATGACACCATCATGGTTCTATTGCCCACCCACTGCTTTGCACAACAACTAATTGTTGTTGTAAGCCATTGCGACATTGGGAGGGCAATCGAACATGTATTATGTATTAAGATGCTGTGCATGCAGACATGACATCGCTGACCACTAATCAAAAGCATTGATTACAGATTTAAGTGATTGATAAGGCATTAGCACAATAAATTAAATTCAAGCAAATATCAAACAATAGGTTAATTTTATAGGTTACGTTAAATTAGAAACAAAAATATGCAAGTACTCATACGAGTATAATGTAAACAATTTAAAGATTGATTTAATTTCAATTTACATATGAAGGTAAGTTAAGTTAAGTTGATATGATTAAGTTGATATAGATAATATGTAATTGACGATTTGTTTGGTCCCAAACATCCCGGCCCCCCTGGAACGAGTTTCAGGACATCGGTAGAAGCGCAAGTTTTGAAATAGGGCGAACCAATGTTCCGGATGAAGTTCTCAAGTTGCGACTCGTACGTGTTGATCGGCGGCAGGGTTGACAGATTCAATTCGTCCCAATACCCACTTTGTTGGCGGAAGATTAGGTTCTTTTATGACCACTAAGTCTCCAAGTTTGATGTTGGTGTTAGCTCGCTGCCATTTCGGGCGCTCCTGTAGGGTTGTGAGGTACTCGGTGTGCCATCGTTTCCAGAATCCTTGAGGCATGCTCTGAATGTGGTTCCAATGCGATCGACGATTTGGTGGAGTATCCAGATAGTTGGCTTCAGGAACTGCTGTCAGTGGTTCACCTATAAGAAAATGTGCTGGAGTTAGAGGGTTTAAATCATAATCGGACACAGAACAAAGAAGACGAGAATTTAAAATCGCTTCTACTTGACTTAGGACAGTATACAATTCTTCGAATGTTAGTAATGCATTCCCGATAACTCGACGCAAATGTAATTTCACTGACTTGACGCCAGCCTCCCATAATCCACCAAAATGTGGAGCCGAAGGAGGGATAAAATGACACGAAATGCCATCCTTAGCAAGATCGGCAGCGATGATGTCGTTGTGAGATTGTTCCATCACTAGTTTGTGCATGTCAGTTAGGCACCGACGAGCTCCTTGGAAATTAGTCCCGTTGTTACTTACTGTAGATGTTGGTGCACTTACCGCGGCGAGAAAAAAATCTACGCAAAGCTGCGAGAAAGGCATCCGTGGTGAGGTCACTCACCAGTTCCAGGTGAGTTTAAATAATATTACCAAAGTCGCGAGAAGTCCTAGAGGGTCAAAAATACGAGCTATTTCGGAAAGTAATGTTCTCCTTGTTAACATAGTACATGGCTTCATTTGAGTTACGCGATACGAAAACACATCAGTTGCAGAGTTCCAAAACAATCCCAATAATTTGATTAGAGATTCGGCATGTTCAGGATCGACGAACGAATACTCACAATCTCCACGACGATGATTTGCGAGTAAACCCCAACAATTAGAACTCCATTTACGAAGATGAAGATTGGCTTCTGAAAGCAGTGCAATGAGTTCCGATTGCAAATCTAGTAAGCCTTTAATGGAAGACGCGCCTGTTATCACGTCGTCAACGTAGACGTCATTTAGCAAAATTCGCGAAGCATTTGGGTATTTGGACTGATAATCGTCAGCGATTTGTTGCAGTACGCGGACCGATAAAAACGGAGCCGATGCTGTACCGTAAGTCACGGTTCGTAGACGATAGTGCTGAATTTGGTCATTAGGGTTTTCACGCCAGACGATGCGTTGAAAGTCCATATCGTTTTCGTGTACCCATATCTGGCGAAACATTTTTACGATATTGGCAGTAAAAACGAAACGATGTTGCCGAAATCGTAAGCATACACCTATTAGGTTACGTTGTATTGGAGGACCGATTAAGAGATGGTTATTCAATGATTGCCCGTGTTGTGAATAATCACAACAACAAGCATCAAACAACAAACGACAAACAACGCACAAATTAAAACTCTGCAATTTTTTTGAGAACTAAGCAGTGCATTCCAAAGCGCACAGCTTATTAAGTTACTTGCACATGCCACGTAACTGAACACCTCGTACGATTTGTTTCTTAGCCTGCTTAAGGTGTGTAAATAATGTAGAATAAGCAAAACTGTAGTATTTAAGGCAAAATTAATTTAAATAAAGTTCAGTTCGTTAAAATAGTTGTGTTGTTATTGACTTCCCCCCACCAGTGGTAAGGAGTCAGAATATTCTCAACTAAACATTGGTCCTTCGAAGCCATAAGAAAGGAAAGCGTTACCAGGGCTACAAACACTGGTACATCTAAGTGAAACAATTTTTTTTTTTTTTTTGTTATTTTTAACATAGCGTCACAGTCAAAACTAAAAATTAACAAAAACGAAAAAAAGCGTTACCAGGGCTAGCAACACTGGGTATTTTTTTGTGAAATAAAATTATAAAAAAAAAAGAACAAATAAAAGAGTAACAAAAATATGGAGGATGTGGATGTTTACCTTATCGTCGCAAGACAAAAATCTCTTGCAACGGAACTGGAGAAAATACAAACAAATTTCGGAAAAGACAGCACATCTAGAAAGACAACTCGCTACATACAGGAAAGACTACAGAAAATCGAAAAAATCTGGACTGAATTCCAAACCAATCACCAAAAAATTAAAGAGGTGATTAAACCGGACACACCGTACATACAAAGAGACACCGTTCAAGTGGTTAAATCTATGTACGAAAAATTGAAAAATGCCTTGGAAAATGTATCTTCGGCTAGTAGTAATGAAGAAGAACTAGCAGGAAATGAGCAACAGACACAGAGGCTCAAAAAATTGAACATTAAAATAGCGGCGATATCAAGGAGCATTGATTCTTTCGAGCAGACATTTCACAAGTATTCAAAAGAAGTTCATGAATACCAACAGAAAATATTGCTGGAACAATGGAGGAACCTAACTGAACTCCACGAAGAATTCTTGTCGAAAGCATCAGAACACGATTATACGATTCCCTACATGCAGGAAAATCGTTACGAGGGAGTTGAAGATGATGTAAACAACTGTCTCTTACAAATGGCATTGAAATCATCAGAAACAAATACGAATAATCAAAACCACTCCTCTTCCACTCCAGAAATCCGCCTTCCCCAATTGAGAATACCAATATTCAAGGGTAATTATTTAGAATGGCAATCGTTTTGCGACATTTTTACCACATTAATTCATAACAAAGTTACTCTGGGCGTAACAGAAAAAATGGAGTATCTTAAAACTCACTTAGAAGGCGAACCTCTTCAGTTAATACAACATTTCACAATATCAAGTGATAATTATCAAAATGCCTGGGAAACCCTAAAGGCACGATATGCCAATGAAAGAAAAATCATTCCATGCATCTGGACAGAATGTTTAAAGGAAATCATACTGGGAACCATCCATCATCAAATCATCTTAAGCAAATCATGGACGCAAATAAAGAAGGGATTGCGGCTCTGAAAACCATGGGCTTCGACACTTCCTCATGTGGACCAATCATTGTTCATCTTATATTGAAAACATTAGATCCAGAAAGCAGGAACTTGTTTGAGCAAAGCATTGAAAACCCAAACAAGATGCCCACTCAAGAAGCACTCTTTGAGTTTCTAACAAGACGATACCGAGCATTGGAAGTATTGTCGTCATCAAAGCAGAAGACACCAAGAGAGGAATTGAAATTTACAGCGCGCAACTGCCATATTGGAACAGCAACTGAATGCGCATTCTGCAAAGGTGAACATGCTGTTTACGTTTGCAATAAATTTTTGAGCTGGACCCCAAAAAAGCGTTATGAACAAGTGAAATCAGCAAAACTGTGTGTGAATTGCTTACGCCATGACAAACAGGGTGCATGCCTCAGCAAGAGACTGTGCAAACATTGTAATAAAAGGCATAATTCACTTTTGCACATGGAACATTTCGAAAAACGAAAACCTAATATAACTCAATCAGAGCAACCCCAAGTTAACCATGGCGATCATAACCAAAGCGTCCTCCTTGCCACAGCCATAATCATTGCTAAAAATAATAACGGGGAAAGCAGGCAAATAAGAGCCCTTATTGATCCAGGCTCACAAGCTACTTTGATCACAGAAGAAGTAGCTCAATCGCTTAGACTATCTAAAGAAAGAGTGTTTGTACCTGTTAGTGGTCTAGGAGCAACAGATGCAGGAACTGCACGTAGTAAAGTAAATTTCTCCATATCATCAAGAGTAGCATCAAAATTCAAGATACAGGTAGAAGCTCTTGTTCTACCAAAACTAACAAGATTGCTGCCAGCCGAGAAAACAATAACTTTAAAAGCCAAACAGTTTCAAGAGCTTACCCTTGCCGATATAATGGATATAATGCTCCAGGTACTATCGACATGATACTAGGTGCTGACATATATGGAGAAATAATCCTAGAAGGAGTGCGAAAGGGCACAAAGGGTTTTCCAATAGCACAAAATTCTCATTTAGGGTGGCTCATAACAGGTCGAACATCTTCCCAGAAAGGCTATGGTGTCAGGGTAACTGGGATGGTAGTACAAACCTCCTTAGAAAAGCAGCTTCAAAAATTCTGGGAACTAGAAGAATTTCAAGACCGCAACTATCTAAAAGAGGAAGACCAGGAATGTGAGCAAATATACAGTGAAACTCACTACAGAGATGATAATGGTAGATATGTGGTGAATATACCATTCAACATAAAATTGATGCAAAACCATAAACTAGGAGATTCTAAAAATAAGGCAATAGCCAGGCTACGTCAACTGGAACAGCAGTTTAGTAAAGATTTGAAATTAAAAGAAGAATACACAAAGTTTATGAAGGAGTTTTTAGACCTTGGACATATGGTCGAAGTGCCTCTAGCCAACAATACCATAAGTGATGTCTACTACATGCCGCACCACGCAGTTCATAAACCTGATAGCACGACAACAAAGCTACGGGTTGTGTTTGACGCATCGGCTAAAACTACAACAGGCGTGAGTTTAAACCAACTCATGCTGGTGGGGCCCAAGCTGCAAGAAGATCTAACAACAATCTTATTGCGATGGAGACGTCATAAGTACGTTTTCACAGCGGATATAGAGAAAATGTACCGCCAAATAAAGGTCAACAACTATCATCAGGATTATCAACGAATTTTGTGGCGAAACTCAGAAAGGGAACAGATAAAGGAATACAGACTCACCACTGTGACATATGGAACAGCATCGGCACCGTACTTAGCAGTCAAAACCCTTCAACAATTGGCCATTGATGAGCAACAAAGGTATCCAATTGGATCCTATATCCTTAAAAATGATTTTTATATAGATGATCTGATGTCTGGAAGAAGCACGTTAAGCGAATGCAAAGAAGCAAAGGCACAGCTCGTTCAACTTTTGAAAGAAGCAGGATTCAATCTCCGGAAATGGGCAACGAACAATATTAAGCTACAAGACAGAGAAGTTGATAATCAGGGGCACCGAGAAATTGAAATTAATAAAGAAGACACAATCAAGGCACTAGGTATACACTGGAGTTTTTCGTCTGATACACTTCAATTTAAAGTCAAGAAAGAACCAAATCAACAAACTTTAACGAAGCGTGCCACACTTTCGGAAATAGCTAAGTTGTACGACCCTTTGGGATGGTTGGCACCTGTCACTATTAGGGCAAAATTATTAATGCAAGAACTATGGAAGACCAACTTATCGTGGGATGAACCTTTAACTTCAGAGCTACAACAATCCTGGAATAGTCTCAGAAATAATTTGAACACTATTGAAGTTATAAAAATCCCAAGATGGATGGGAACTAATAAGAAACACAAAATTGACTTACACGGGTTTTGTGACGCTTCAGAATCCGCTTACGCTGCAGTAGTGTACTCCAGAATATCTCTTCAAGATGGTTCATACCGAATAACATTATTGATGGCAAAGACAAAGGTCGCACCTATCAAAACAAAAATTACACTTCCAAAACTAGAATTGTGCGGAGCCCATTTGCTATCAAGGTTACTCTGGGAAACGCAACAGGTATTCCGGACACAACTGGGTGATGTTTTTGCCTGGACAGATTCGACGATTACCCTAGTATGGATTAAGCGATGTCCTTCTACGTTAAAAACATTTGTAGCCGATTACCCTAGTATGGATTAAGCGATGTCCTTCTACGTTAAAAACATTTGTATCGCAAATTCATGAAAAAATTGCAACAAAGCACTGGAGACACATTACATCGTCTGAAAATCCCGCTGACTGTGCCTCTAGAGGAATTGCACCAAACCAATTGAAGGATCACTCGTTATGGTGGACTGGCCCCGAATGGCTAAAGCTCCATTCATCCCATTGGCCGGCAGAAGTAGCTGTTGACGTTACAGTTCCTGAGGTAAAGATAACTATGACACTGTCGGTGTTTGAGGCCGCATGCATGTTCACAAGATTTTCCTCATACAACAAACTTATAAGAGCTACTGCGTACTGTAAACGCTTCATTTCAAAGTGCAAAAGGACGAATACACACGTAGGACCATTGACAACAAAGGAGTTAGAAGCCAGTCGTAAGACCGTCATACGCGTCGTTCAACAAAGGGAATTCAAAGAAGAATGGGCCTGTCTGCATGGTGGGCGTTTCCTAGACAGGAAGAGTAAGCTGTTATCATTGAATCCTCTAATGAACAAGGACAACATCATAGTAGTCGGAGGTCGACTGGAAAATGCACCTCTGACAGAATCCCAGAAACATCCAATTATACTACCATACCGTAGTATTTTTACAAGGTTGTTGGTGAAACACACTCACGAAAAAACATTGCATGGAGGTATTCAACTGACCTTAGGAACTTTAAGACAGTCCTATTGGATTTTGCAATCCAAACGAGTTGTCAGGAAAGCAATTCACGAATGTGTACGATGCCATCGCTTTAGAGCAATAAATAAAGCTCAAATAATGGGAATATTACCAACACCAAGAGTAACACCTTCGAGACCCTTTACTCATTCTGGTGTAGACTATGCTGGCCCACTAAAAATTCTTTTATCCAAAGGAAGAGGTAATCGCACTACAAAGGGATACATAGCAGTTTTTGTGTGCTTAGCTACTAAGGCTATTCACATAGAACTAGTAAGCGACCTCACATCAGAGGCGTTTTTGGCTGCCGTCCGAAGATTTACATCAAGAAGAGGTGTATGTTCAGATATTAACTCTGATAGTGGCACGACATTTATAGGAGCAAACAAAGAAATACAGAGCTTAATCAAGTTGACTATAGCACAGTGGAGAGATGAAATCACTGAGAAGTTGGCAGTTGATGGTATCAAATGGCATTTTATTCCGCCTGCTGCCCCACACTTTGGCGGACTATGGGAAGCAGGTGTTAAGTCGGTGAAATATCATATGAAAAGAATAATTGGTGAAACAACGCTTACGTTTGAGGAACTTTCAACGCTACATACCCAAATAGAAGCATGCCTAAACTCTCGACCCCTTACCGTTGTAAGCAACGATATTGAAGCTGATACTCACTCCAGGTCACTTTTTAATTGGATCTGCGCTCAACGCCTTACCTGAACCAGTAATTGACCAACCACGTAGTTACGGCTCCCGGTGGATGTTAATCCAAAAAATGACTCACGACTTCTGGAAAGCTTGGTCGAATGACTATCCATCACAACTTCAGCAACGCTCCAAATGGAAACAAAAGGAAGCAAACTTAAGTGTCGGTGACGTAGTTCTCATTAAAGATGACCGACTGCCACCTACAAAATGGCTACTAGGAAGGGTGACGGAGGTACACCCAGGAAAAGATAAAAGGGTTCGAGCTGCAACAGTTCTGAGTAACGGCTCACACTACAAAAGACCGATTGCTAAACTATGCCCATTACCCAATAATGAACTAAATACAGCTGAAGAGAATGCAATACTTCAAACTCAAATTGCAACTAAAGATTTAACAAATTCCAATCAAATAAATACAGATACTCAAGGCCAGGGAAAGCGCTCTGGTAGACATAATATAACAAAAAACAATCCTCTTTTTTGGATATGCTTTATAGCAGCATTTATCACCACAGCTATGTCTGATCAGAATATGAACCAAGTCCACGTCAATCAATTCGAAACTCAGCCTGGTATATTCTTTGAAGACGTTGGCCGTGCAAACATGATCGCCAGTACATGGAAAGCTGTCGTGTTTTTTAATTTGACAAGCTACTGGTCCGAATTTTATACATACAAGGAATGCGTGAGGCGGATGCAAGACGTTTGCATTAGAAATATATCAGAAGGTTTTACAGTTCTTTGCGATAATACCTTGGCACAATTCGAACAACAATTGCAGCAGATAGAACTGAATAACGATGTGCTATTGCACGCAAACAACGTGCCATTAAGGAGTAAGCGATCACCATTCGACTTCATGGGAACTGTAGCAAATGAGCTCTTTGGAGTGCTGGATCAACGATTTGCTCAAAAATACGAGCAAACAATTGAAATGGTGCAAGGAAATGAAGAACACATATTACAGTTAATGAAGAATCAAACTACCATCATCGATTCAACAATCAATATATTCAAGAAAGAACGAATGTCCAACCAAAAACAACAAGCCTTTCTGACTTCTCTTATAAATGACTTGAATAAACAACACGATAAGTTCAACTCATTTAAAATTTTGGTATCTACCGCAATGAATGCAATGTTAATGATGATCAACTACCAGAACACTCAAAACATAATGCTGGATATTGTACTATCAACACATCAGGGCAGACTGCATCCTCTTATACTTAGTGTGAACCAGCTGCAGAATGAATTGATAAGGATACATGACAACATCCCTCGCACATTAATGATACCGGGGGAACGACAACATGAACCGATTCTCCAACTCTATAAAGACCTTCATCCAAAGGGAAGAGTAACAGATGAAAACATTATTATTGAAATCACGATTCCCTTACTGTTCAACGAGGAATTCAAGGTTTTCAATGTGTTACCAATACCAACTTGGCATAACGGGAATTTCACGTACTTAGTACCATCATCAGAGTACCTATTAGTTAGTCTACAATTGGATCGATACTACCCTATGACAAAGCAAGAAATCAATTCCTGCAAGCAGAGGTCAGCTGGCATGTACTGGTGCAATTTAGTCCATCCAATTTATACACCTGGCTCCACCATTAGTGCATGCGAGATGAGCATACTTCAACACTACAACTTACTCTCAACAGCCTGTACTACCCATACAGTTCCTGCCAGAGCATATTGGGTAGAGATGCATCATCCTAATACCTGGATATTTAGCATGCCCTTTAAAAGAAGTGTAGACGTTATCTGCGACCAAGAAACGAAGCAGATCTCATTATTTGGCAGCGGAACCATAAGTCTGCAAGAAACCTGCATGATACGTCAAGAAGGGATGATTATCATTGGGAAACGAATTCTGTCAAGTCGATTGCAAGCATCGTTTTTGCCAACAAGCAACATATCGCAGCAGCTGACGAATTTCACGCACATGAGGCAAGAAGCTCCAGTTCTACGGCCAGACATATTTAAAGATATTGGCAAGGTAGAAAATGCTCTTGAAGTCCAACAAGGTCAGGAAAAATTGCTGCTGTTACTGAGGACACACAAGATCCAACATTACACCACCATCGGCTCTGTTACGACACTGCTCTTTATAGCTGCATTTATTTTCATAGTTATAAACATATGAACGCGATTCTTCAAGAACAAACCAGGTAAAACCACAAGCACGCAGCTACATAGCATTGAACCCTCTACAACCCGAAAACTTGATGAATCAGACTTCTGCGTGACGTCCATTTAAGCCGGCCCCAGCATGTTGTGAATAATCACAACAACAAGCATCAAACAACAAACGACAAAGAACGCACAAATTAAAACTCTGCAATTTTTTTGAGAACTAAGCAGTGCATTCCAAAGCGCACAGCTTATTAAGTTACTTGCACATGCCACGTAACTGAACACCTTGTACGATTTGTTTCTTAGCCTGCTTAAGGTGTGTAAATAATGTAGAATAAGCAAAACTGTAGTATTTAAGGCAAAATTAATTTAAATAAAGTTCAGTTCGTTAAAATAGTTGTGTTGTTATTGACTTCCCCCCACCAGTGGTAAGGAGTCAGAATATTCTCAACTAAACAGCCCGTTTGAATCTTTTACCGAACCATCAAACACGACACGAGGTTTGTGGATGAACTGGAGGGTTTAAAAACTGCGTGATGTGGAAGGTAGTACTGCTGCGAAGGGTTTTTAGTTATTTCATCGCTGGGGATTTTTTCCATATGGCCAAGCTCTAGATACTCCTGCATGAATTTGGAATAAAGTTGATACAGATCGGGATTGTTTCGGAATCGCCGCTCCATCGAATATAAGCGTGAAATTGCCGACTGCAGGGTATTGGCGAATCTTGGAGAAGGCGTTTTAAATGGTAGGGAAACTACGTATTTCCCATCTGGCGCGCGAGAAACGGTCTTCTGAAAATGGTCTTCTGCTGGATCGTTGACAATATCACGAGTCTTGTGAGGGGAGATTTCTTCGATTTCCCAAAACGACTGGAGAAGAGCATCTACTAATGAAATGCTGATAATGCACAGGCACTACCAATTGGATCGAACAGTTCCCCAGAAATAACCCAACCGAAGAATATATTTTGAGCTATAGGCCAGCCATGTGGATCACGAATGTGTTCTCCTTTCAGAATAAACCAGACTTTATCAGCTCCGAGAAGAATTTCAACCGAACTGGACACGTTAAAATTAGGATCGGCTAAATCTAACTTCCCAATATGGCCCCAAGAGTTTGCGTCAAATGATTTTGCTGGTAAATTTGAAGTTAATTTAGCTAACACGAATGCATCAACCGATAAAAGGGATGCATTGTATCGAGAAGAAAGCTTGATTGAAACACACCCTTTTGTATATCCCGCTTCTTTCGACGATAATCCCATAACAGGGATACGTGCATGAGTCCGTGGAAGCCCAAGTCTTTGGACAAACGATTCAGTAACGAACGACGATTGAGACCCTGATCCAATAAAACACGACAATCGATGAGCTGTCCCCGATTATCTTGAATTCTAGCCAGAATGGTCGGCAAAATAGTTTGCTGTCGAATGCTAGATTCAAGCGAATGATTGTTAACCAATAGGTTAGCAGCGAGAGAGGTGGAAGGGATCTCCGAAGAGTAATGCTGTACCGAAACAGGCCGAAAAGATGAGGCTGGCTGGGAAAGATTTGGATTCGTAGGTGTGGGTAACGATGAAGAAAGATGTTTTGGATTATCTTGGTGAACGACCGAATGATGACGAGCTTTACAGACGCGGCACCGGAATGTAGATCGACACTTGTTCGATGTATGACCTGATCTGAGGCAATTAAAACAGACCGATTGAGTTTTCGTAAAGTTTCGACGCGAATTAATATCTAATGCAATAAACTCAGGGCACTGAAATAGATTGCGATCACTATTACACATGAGACAACGGGTATTGTTCTCTGACGATTTGGCTAAGTGAGCTTTAATCTGACCCGATTGTTTTCCGCGCGATGTAGTCGAACGATTTAACGAATGGCATGATTCCAACGCGTCACATCGGAGTTCAAGAAACTCGATTAGATCGCCTAACGTGCTATCGTCGCGAGAGCCCACTTCTTCAGCCCATGCGTATTTTGTCTCACTATCGACTTTACTTAGCAACAGATGTATTAACCACGGATCACGATTGTTCTTATCTAATGCACTTAGCCCACGAATTACTTCATCTGCACCGTCGGTAATTCGACGAAGAATTTGCACATTAGAAACACTCATAGAAGGAAGTGATAAAAAAGTTTGAATGAACGATTGAACAATAAGGTTTACTCGGTTATAGCGTTTCTCAAGTCTATCCCAAGCCTCAAGGTAGTTGCTTTCCGAATTAGTAATGTGCTTTATGACATTGGCCGCATCATCACACAAAAATGATTTCAAGTAATGAAATTTCTGAGTTGCGGTCAGATTTGGCTTATTGTCGACTGAACCCGCAAATAAATCTCGAAAAGATGGCCAATCCTTATAACTGCCAGAAAATGGAGGTAATACGATCGTAGGTAAATTAATTTTCGAACACGTGTTTTTCGACGAATCTAAATTTTTAAGAAATGTGGTCTGTTGTTCAGCTAAACGTTGAAGGGCCGAATCATCTGATTTCGGTGTTACTGCACTTAGTCTTTCGCGAATTGCCTTTTTTAAACCCGAATGAGCCTCAAAATATTTGTTCTCATATACACCGAAATCTTGCTCATACTCATCAGTCCAAGTAAAGCTTGAAGTGTGTGGTCGTATTTAATAAGTGATCTGAAGTTTTATTTGGTTTATTTTTCTTGAGAATCAAAAAGTGTCCTTTTAAATTCATAAATTACAAAGCAAGTATAAGACAGTGACTTTCTAACAAAAATCCCCTTAATAAAGAAAAGAAAAGTGTAAACCATCTGTGCCTATTTATTTTTAATTTATTTTTCTTACTCGGATTTCCACATTTCGCGGAAAAATTCCCCTCCCTTTATTTCTATTCCTATAATACATATATTCCTATAAGTCCTATAATACAGGCTTGCCATGGGTGTATGTGTTCCTTGTGGTCAAGAGCTCCCCCCCGAAGGAGACTTCGTGATTTGCCCTAAGTGCAATCGCAAAATGCACTTTCACTGCACCACAGTGACAGAAAAGTCATGGAGAACAATGGGAACGAGAAGAGAAGCTTGGAAATGTCATATGTGTAGAACTGCTCCAGCACAAATACAAACAAATGCAGCAGTTTCTGCTCCCGAGCGTTCGTTGACCTCAAAGCCCTCAACACCAACATCATTAACACCAGTGCAAGCAAAAGAGCGACGAAGAATTGAAAATACAAACAGCCCCACTGAAACGGTCAACATTATAGCTGTTTTACAAGAAATAAAACAGCTGAGAGAAGAAATCCGAGAAATGAAAAAAAGTTGTGACTTCTTCGGCAACAAATACGATGACATCAACGACAACCTAGCAAAAAACAATAAACTGATGGAAAATATGACAAATGAAATAGCTGAGCTAAAAGAAAACAACAACAAAAAGGATGAACTTATCCAAAACATGCGGGCTCAAATCAACACAATAGAACAACAATTACTTAAAAACAACATAGAAATAAAAAATATCCCTCCTAAGCAAAACGAAAATCTAGTCGATATAGTAAAAGCAATTGGGAAAACCATTAACCATGAAATAAAGGACACCGATATTGTTGATATATACAGAACAAAAACAAAAAACACTGAAAGATCCACAATCATCGCCTCATTTTCATCGAATATTTGCAAACAAGAAATTATGAAACACGCACGATCAACTCGCCCCATCACACTGAAGAAGATTATGCAAAATACCTGCTCACCAGCAGAAGCAGTCGCCGATGCCACTGTTTACATAAACAATTGACATAAAACAATTGTTTACATAAACATTGAGTAGAGAGTTATGTCAAGTGCATAGACGTGTTAGAGTTAGCTCCTGTTTGTTAGAGTATTTTCTTTTTTAACCAGCTCATCAATATTACACTGAAAGTTAAAGTTTTTATTTTTTCAATTTGTTGATTCGAAATAGTTTTGAACTCTTAAGTGATTCTTAGTTCAGCCAGTGGAACCGGTCATCAGTAAATCAAATTATTTCCTTTGTACCTGCTATTACTTGCTTTGTTCATCACTATGTCTACCACAACACGTCAGCAAGCGCTCAAAGAGAAACCTACAAATACCCCCGCATCAACTCCAGATAAATCTCCTGCAGTAAAAACAAGCAAATCAAATGCTTCTGATAAAAAAACATCTATATCCGACCAGCTCCGTGATCTTGAATCCAGCCTAATGAAAAAATTTAAATTGCTGCTTTCTGATCTTGAATCTAATTTTAATAAAAAAGTGTGCGATGCCATTGCTTCTATTGAGAACAAAGTGCAGCTCTTTGAAAGCAACTTATCCGATCTTCAAGATGAAAATCGAAAGCTAAGAGAGGAACTAGCGGACATACGACGTAAGGAGCGACTTTGTGACGTAATTGTGCGCGGCATCCCACGGACACCCAACGAAAACCTTACTGAGGTTGTAAGAAAAATTGCTGTAAAGCTGGGTCACCACATTTCCCCGCACTTTGATGCATTTCGTCTGAGCACCAAATCCACTGATGGCCACGCACCGCTGCTTGTGAGACTCTCTTCGCATATAGAGCAAAGAGCATTACTGGCAGCTTTTCGCGCCAATAAAGGCCTGTCACTACAACAACTGGACAACTCATCTCAACCACAGCTGCCTGATGATCGTTCATCTTCTGCCTCACGCGTGTATATCAACGAGAGCTTAACGCAAGAAAACAGCTCTTTATTAAGACATGCGCTTCAGTTGCGCAGAGAAGGCTTACTGTTCTCTGCAAGAACGCGCAATGGTTTGGTCTACGTGAAGAAGAGTAGAGATGACACTGAGACAAAAATTCTTTCCACGACAAAACTCTCTTAAGAACTTAACCTGTTTTTATGCCTCAACTTTAGCCGTCGTTTTGATGAACAATATTTTGGTCTGGAGCATAATTTCATATTGGAATGGATATGTATTTATTTAATCAATTTAAACATGTAAACAAACTATATTCTACTATTTTCTACTTTATTTCTACTTTCTACTTTTCCTCTTCTTTTTTCACTCCTTACTTAACATTTTTCACTTTTCATCCTTCCTTTTCTCATGTATTTGTAGTTGTTGCTACTCTTTATGTTATGATTTGCTTTTTATTTAATTATACTATGCTTCCATTGTTTGTTTATTTAATGTCATGGTGATGGTTACAAAATGTTTAAACTCATCTGGTGATATTACTGGAGTTGCAGTGCGATCAGTGATCAACATTTTATCTTCTGCATCTCAGGGTATTAAAATATGCTATCTGAACGCTCGAAGTTTAAGCCTATCTAAATTAGATTACTTGAGATATATTTTTAATGGCTCAGGGGTTGATATTATTTGTGTTACTGAGACTTGGCTGAGTCCAGATCCAAACGATAAAGATAAATTGTCCGATTTATATGACATTCCGGGTTATAAACTCATTCGAAATGATAGGGTGACCGACACTACGGGTGGAGGAGTTGCGGTGTACTGCAGCTCCTCACTTAAGTGCAACATACTAAGGAATTCTGATGGTAGCGTTGTTGAATATCTCCTACTTGAAGTTAGTGACTGCAACTCAAAATGCCTGATTGGTGTTGCGTACAATCCAAACCAATGTCACTCTCCAGAGCCACTGTTTTCGGCAATCAGTGAGTTCACTGCTCTATATGACGATATTATTATCTGTGGCGATCTCAACGCCGACCTTCTTAAAAACGATAGCAGAGCACGTCGACTCTTAGATTTTGCAGCTTCAACCGGGCTCACTATTGTTAACTCCCATGCTACCCGATTCGCTCCAGGGGTTCCTCCTAGTCTACTCGACGTTATCATGGTTTCAGATCGGTCAAACTTACTACTCCAGGATCAGCTATCTCTAGCCGGCATTTCTGATCATGATTTAATATATTGTACGTACAATGTTGACTTCTCTCGTTCCCTTAATCCATCATCTTTTCAATTTAGAGACTTTTCCTCTATCGACAACACTATGTTACAACTAAATGCAAGTCTTCTCCCTTGGAATGATTGCTATTACGACTCGAATGTCAATGAAAAAATAGTCCATTTGCAAACCCTGCTCGTGGACCTTTTTAACAGGCACGTTCCTCTAAAAACAGTTGCGATTAAAAATACAAAGTGCCCGTGGTTCACAACTGAGGTGCACAATGCCATGAAAGTTCGTAACAAGTTGTACACTAGATGGAAGCTTAGGCCCTCAAGTCTTAATTGGGAGTTTTTTCGTCGTGCTCGCAACCACTCCACTTTTGTGACCCGAAGAGCGAAAAAAAGATATTTTCTATCGAAACTAAGCACCGACCAAACCTCTAAGAAGCTATGGAGCAATCTACGATCCATTGGTGTAGGAAAAAAGGCTGTTGTCGATAATGTTCCGAATGCAAACGACCTTAACGAGGCGTTTCTTTCAAGTTCTCCGAATAGTCCGTGCTTTACTCCAGATAGCCAACTGTTTTTTAGCTCTGAATTTGACTTTGAAGTCGTCTCAGAAATTGATGTAGTAAATACCATTCGTTCTCTTAAGTCCAATGCTATAGGTGAGGATGGTATACCCATTTGTTTTGTGAAGATGATATTACCGCATATCATAATCTCTCTTACACACATAATCAATTTTTGCATTACGTGCTCTACCTTCCCTGATAGTTGGAAGTTGGCTAAGGTTATTCCGGTTCCGAAAAAACCTCAGCCATCTGTAGCTTCTGACTTTCGCCCAATAAGTATTTTGCCTTGTTTGTCAAAGGTCTTAGAGAAAATTCTCGCTCGCCAAATGTCAAGCTACCTAAACCAACACTGTTTGCTATCCCCTGTACAGTCTGGTTTTCGAGAATATCATAGCTGTTCGACAGCTATGATTAAAATCCTAGACGATATAAGAGTCAAATATGATGCAGGCGAAATAACGGTGCTTTGCTTGCTAGATTTTTCCAAGGCCTTTGACAGCGTGGATCACAAAGTACTATGTCACAAGCTCAGGCTATATTTTGGCTTTAGTGCAAGATCGGTGGGCCTGATAAGTAACTATTTAAAAAATCGCTTTCAAAGGGTTGTTATTGATGGAAAAAAATCAGAGTTTAAAATCTTAATGGCAGGAGTACCGCAGGGATCAATATTAGGACCAATACTTTTCTGTATTTATATTAATGACCTACCCAAAGTATGCCAGAATGTAAACACTCATATCTACGCTGATGATGCTCAGATATACTTGTCACGACCGATTGGGCTCATTGAGGATCTTTTTGACAGAATAAATGAAGACCTGTCAGCAGTATACAACTGGTCACTATGCAATGGTCTCAGTCTGAATCCTAACAAATCCCAGCTTATTCTTATTTCTAAGAAGCATTACGATACTGATCTGCTGCCGCCTGTAAGCTTGAACAATAAGCAACTCAAATTTGTGGATGCTGTCACAAATCTCGGCTTCAAATTAAATTGTTCTCTCTCTGCCGTTGACCATACAAACTATGTTATTGGACGAATCTATGCTGGGCTACGTAAACTTCGGTTGTCTTCTAGTTTTACTCCGGTTGACACTAAACTAAGGTTAATAAAAACGTTATTTATGCCTATTATTGATTATGCCACTGTTGTTTACTGCAAGCTCGACTCCCTTTCTCAGCACAAGTTGCTTGTGGCGTTCAATGATATGGTTAGGTACGTGTATGGTCTCCGTCGGTATGAACACATTTCACACTGTCACAAGCTGGTTCTTGGTTGTTCGTTTCAGCAGTTCCAAAAAGTTCGATGTCTTTTGTTTATGCACAAGGTCATAAACAGCAGATCCCCCAAGTATCTTTTTGATAAACTTCAATTTGCTCAGTCCTCCAGAACATTTAATATCATAACGCCCTCTTTCAACTATTTGAACTCGTCGCGTCTCTTCTTTGTGTATGTCACCAGGCTCTGGAACCAACTTACGACAACAACAAAGCAAACAATTGAAGCTATTAAATTCAAAAGTGCCGTATTGGTAGACATTGAATAAGCAACACATATCTACTCTCTTGAAATCCTCTATCTTTTATCTATTTTCTGCACTATTCTTTAAATCTTTTCACTATCCTTCTCTCCACAACTCTTTCTTTTCCAATATTTTTATTTTTAAGTAATTATTCACTAATGCTTATATTAAATTTAGTTTAATTAATAATTAATATTGTAATCTATCCGCTACTTTATGTACTATAAAAGACTAGCTCTTATTTGTACAATGTTTTTATAATAATAATAATAATTGAATTGAATCAGCTGACAAAGCAAAACAAACACCTACTTTGGATGGCAAAAGCGGAAAACTGGAGCTATGTGTGGGAGAGTGCTGGACGAGTGTTAGCAAGGAAAAATGAGAACACTCCCTCTTTGCTGATAAACACCATAAACGATGTGAGTAAAATCACTCGGACATAAGATTGACGGCGTATGTGTGATATATTAGAAAAACATAAACAATAGACAAAAATGGATAACACAAACGGAAATGATAACTTGTTAGACAACGTAGACTATAGGGTAATACGTGGTTTTAGTGATAGCAGATTATATGAATTAAAAAAACTGAACTTTAGTTGCTTATGTTTCAATATAAGGTCAATGCGGAAAAACTGGGATATTTTTTGCGCAAGCATAAACCCTCTATTGACAAGCCTTAAAATTATTGTTGTAATGGAAATAAATATTAAGAAGGAAAACAACAAACATTATACAATAGACGGCTACAAACCAGAATATATAAACAGAAGTAAAAAAAGAGGAGGAGGAATAGCCATATATATAAAAAATGATATAGAATATGATTTTCAGGAATTAAATAGTACATCTTGTGAGTCTCTCAGAATAAAAATTAGAAGCGGAGCTAAAGTGGAGTATTTGTATGCAGTTTACAGGCCACCGGCATTAAATATAAAAGACTTCGTTGAGGAATTTGGAAACCTACTCCAACAAACACCAAGGCAAAAAAATAGAGATATGGTATTAATGGGTGACATGAACATTAATATTCAAGATCATGACCAAATTCACGCGAGGAACTACTTGGAAATGTTGGCGCTCAATGGTTTAATTAATATTATAAAAGAAGATACAAGGGTTGATCTCACTCGAGGATCATCAACGCTGATTGACCATATAGCTGTTAACTTAACAGATAAGCAAATAGTTTCAGCAGTCATCGAGAGCGACGTTTCTGACCACTACCCGGTGGTTTACGGGACACTCGACCCATGCAGCAGTGAGTTCCCAGTTGATAGAGCACCTCATTTAAAAAACAGCTTGGTGGACGAAAAGATACACCAAAAAAACTGGGAGACGCTATTGGTAGACGAAAACGTTGAGGTAACATACAACAAATTATCAACGACTATGCAGAACATATACAAAAACTCCATGATCCTTGAAAAACCAAAGCGTAAAAGCCGACTAAACCCTTGGATCACGCCCTACATTCGCGAAAAATGTAAACAAAGAGATGAGCTCTACAAAAGGTGGAAGAACAACAGACTAAATAAAACTTATGAAGCAGAGTACAAGAAATTAAGAAACAATGTTAATAAAATCATTTTCTGGCAAAAGTCCAGCTTCTATAAAGAAGAATTTAACGAAGTTAGAAATGATCCCCGTAAAACATGGAGCCTTGTCAACGAAATAATGGGAAGAAAAAAACAGAGCTTGGACGAGGTACTTGCGAAAAACTTCCCATCAGAAAAATGTTTTACAGCACTTTCAAACAAATGTGCAAAACACTTCTCGGAACAAACGATTCACATTATCCATAATTGTGATAACATAACGTCAACACACATCAATAAAACCCTGCACAACTCCATCTTCATAGAGGAAACGTGCGTTGAAGAGGTATATAGAATATTAACATTACTGGATAAAAACAAATCAGCAGGGATCGATGGCATTAGAACGAGAGACATTAAAATGCATGCGGATGTATTTGCTCCAATTATCACGAGGATCATTAACCAAAGTCTAAATGAATGCAAGGTACCAAATATACTAAAAACATCTATTGTAAGACCAATCTACAAAGGCGGTGCTAAAAACACTGTACAAAATTATAGGCCGATTTCAATTTTGCCAGTGATAGAAAAATGTTTAGAGGAAGTGGTAGTCAAGCGACTCCTAAATTTTGTTAATAACCACAAGATAATCCATGAACAACAATACGGGTTCCAAAAAAGAAAAAGTACAGGGCAACTCCTTGGTGATTTTGCGAATACCATCAACACAAGCCTCAACAAAAATCATCACGTCTTTGTCATGTTTATAGACTTTAGCAAAGCATTTGATACCCTGAATCATGCGAAGGTGATAGAAGCCTTAAACCGACTTGGAATCAGAGGTATCTTAGCAGACTGGCTTCAAGACTATTTAAGTGGAAGAACTTTTAAAGTTAAAATTAAAAACGCCCTTAGTAAAGAGACTAATGCCCCATTTGGAGTCCCGCAAGGTTCAAAGCTAGGACCTCTGCTATTCATACTCTTCACAAACGAGCTAATGCGAGTCTTTACAAATGGCATTCCATTCGCGTTCGCTGATGATACAGCTATAGTCGTTAGACATAAGTGTCCTGACACTGGTTTACAAGTAATGCAGGCGGAATTCGATAAAGCTGTTAACTGGTGTCATGATAATGGTGCACATCCGGGGACCACACAACAAAGCCACTGACCGAAGAATAACACTCAAAAGGCACACATGTCAAAAAGTATCGGACCAAGAAATCGAATTGGGGTAACCATCGACAGCCATCTTCTATGGAATGTGCACATAGAGCAACTCCGCTCCAACCTCAGGCAAGCACTTTATGCAGTAGTTTACCTTGGATACTACTCCACGTTTGAAGTACAAAAACAGGTATACTATGCTCTTGTGGAGTCAAAACTGAGATACGGCATACTAGCATGGGGTAACGCATCAGCTACGCACATTAATAAGCTGCAAGACCTTCAAAACTCCATCGTGAAGAAAATGCAAACTAGACATCCCAACAACAACACAGGATATAGAAGCTTCAAGGTGTTAAGTGTCCAAAAAATATTCCAAATGACACTTGCTTTTGAATATTACGATGACACCCGCTTCAAAGACCCGATAGATCATCAGCAGAATACAGGAAGAAGAGCCCAAGGAATGTTAAAAGTCCCAATGACATACAACGCGTACGGCAAGAGACAACTGCAGCATAGCGTCCCAACGGTATTCAACCAGATACCAAACTCCCTGAAGAACATCCGAAACCCGAATTTGCGAAAAAAAAATTAAAAGAATTTTTCTGTTCATAAACAAAAAAAAAAAAAAAAAAAAAAAACCATATATATGTATCTGTAACTTATTGAATTTTTAACTTTTCTTTTTTGATTTCCAAAACCTTGAATTGTATTTATGTATGCATTGATTAATCTTTCTTTTATTTTGAATTCCAAAAACTTTATTTTTATTTTAAACCATAACACAAAAAGCTTAACTTAAAGTAAATATCTGCTCTTGAAAAATAATCTTCTGCAGATAAGCCAGAAGGCTTCGCAGGAACAAATGTAAATATGTTTAAATTTCGGAAATAATAATAAAAAAAAAAAAAAAAAAAAAATTTCATCTTCCCCGACGTACTTCTAACAGTCGTAGTGAAGCAAAGAATATTCGGACCACGCTTCCACTACTCTATTCAACCGAACTTCTAGCATCTCTAAATCGGTAGATTCTTGAATCGACGAAAGAAATTCTACCCTGCGAGTTAAACAGGCTTTAGCCTTACCGCGTTTTCGTTTTAAAGCATTCATTTCAGTCTAATGTACAAATATGATAATATAGGAAAATCCTTGGTGAAATACAGGCTAAACCGCACCGAAACTCTTACAATATTATATAAATCAGAGAAAAACAATCTCAAGGGAATCCTTATGTTCTTCAAAAAATAATGTATTTTAATATTTTCTCAGTTTAGAGCAGCTCACTTTTACACACACGAAAATTTTCTGTACATTCAAATGTCTATATATATATTTGTAAAAGCACCAAAAAAAAAATAGTACCATGCACATGCAATTCAATAAAAGTTGGATTTTGATTGTTCGATAATTATTAAATTTATTGTTTCACACGATTCAATTGTTAATTCGGCTACAGAAGGACCAGAATATGTTGAGCGATAAACGAAGATTTGCAATAGCACCAATATTGAGTAAAAAACGAGATTGAAATAATGTGCAATTACAAATTTTATTGGGGAAAATCAAACAATCAAATTCTTTATGTATGTTATTTTACAATAGTGATACTTAGCTTGTTTAGTTTAGTGTTAAGATGTTATGTCTGCAGCGATTGTAATCCAAGTGGCACAGAAAAAGCAAGATCGATCGTATGACATCATCGTGGTTCTATTGCCCACCCACTACTTTGCACAAAAACTAATTGTTGTTGTTAGCCATTGCGACATTGGGAGGGCAATCGAACATGTATTATGTATTAAGATGCTGTGCATGCAGACATGACATCGCTGACTACTAATCAAAAGCATTGATTACAGATTTAAGTGATGGATAAGGCATTAGCACAATGAATTAAATTCAAGCAAATATCAAACAATAGGTTAATTTTGTAGGTTACGTTAAATTAGAAACAAAAATATGCAAGTACTCATACGAGTATAATGTAAACAATTTAAAGATTGATTTAATTTCAATTTACATATGAAGGTAAGTTAAGTTAAGTTGATATGATTAAGTTGATATAGATAATATGTAATTGACGATTTGTTTAGTCCCAAACAATAGACATTGGCCAGACTTTTTAAAAACTTTTGATGAAAGCAATTACCAATTGACAGACATACCGATAACTGATTTGGAAAAGAAATCATTGAAAAGTTCAATGTCAAATAGTAACTAAACGCGAAATATTTTCCATTTTCAATGTCAAATAGTAACTTTATTGAAGCAAGTTACTAAATGCGAAATATTTTCCACCTCTGTGTTCAGCATTCGAAAGTAATAAAATTTTAAACAGATTTTCTACCTTGCAGCAATTGGTAAGAGTCACTGCTTATTGTCTACGATTTATTAGATATCTGAGAGTGTACATATTCGCGTCTTGTACTGGACCTCTTACGGTGGAAGAAATTGTCCTAGCATGGATAAGACTGATAGTTTTCGTTGAAAGGGAATCGTTTACCAACGTTATCAGAAAGATATCCAACAAGCATCCTGTCAACAAGGGGAGTAAATTGTCAAGACTGTCGTCTCTCTTAGACGAAAAGGGGGTTGTGCTCGTTGGAGGCCGACTAGGAACTACGAATCTGCCATATTTACATCGTCATCTTATTATTCTGCCTGGGAAAAATGCACTGACAAGTTTAATAATTCACGACATTCATATGAAAACGTTGCGCGGTGGACAGCAGCTAATGATGGCAACCATACGAAATGAATACTGGATTTTGAATTTAAAAGCGAATTCCAAGAGCTGTATTTACCACTGTCTCAAATGCTATAGGCATAAGGCAACTCAGATGTAGCAGAAGATGGGAAACTTACCAGCACTCAGAGTCAACCAAGCTCGTCAATTTCAAACAGCCGGTGTTGATTACGCTGGTCCAGTACAAATAAAGGCATGCAAAGTTAGATGCAATAAAGTCACTAAGTCACTTATTTGCCTTTGCACAAAGGCAGTTCATATAGAACTCGTAAGCGATTATAACACAAAAACGTTTCTTGCGGCATTTAAGAGATTTACTGCCCGCCGCGGCATTTGCACCGATCTCTACAGCGACTGCGGAACTAATTTCAATGGAGTAGCGAGGGTTATGGTACAGGAACAATCGCATCATACCAAACAATGGACAGAAGTCATCGCGACGATACTTCAAACAAATAGAACTACGTGGCATTTCAACTCTACGGTTGCCCCGCACTTCGGTGGACTTTGGGAAGCAGAGGCTAACTCAATGAAACATCACCTGAAGAGAATATTCTACGATTTTAATACAAGTAGAGACTTGTTTGAATTCCCGCCAGTTTGAATACTATCGTCTATCATCACAGCTGAGCTCTTGATTAATGCGTGCAAATGTACCAACACACCTACTGCTTGTCGTGAGAGATGGAGGTGGAGAATGACGAACAAAAAATAGAATTTTGTCTATGCAATTATTGTTGCTTTTTTTTACATTTGCTTTCATTTGCTGATTCCGCTTAATTTTCCGACGGCAAATGCAAATTATGTTCTCATCAATATGTGAGTGGTGAGTGCTAAAGTGATTAAAAGCTGAGTTTGCTGGACCTTATCAAATGTGTTTTGGATTGCTGATGTTATGTTCATGACCCTGTCTTGTTTGTTTTTCTGCGGTCTTCATTATGTTAGAGTAAGTTCGGGTAATGTGGAGTAGGAGGGTAATGTGGAGTCCTGCATTTCCCGTTTTACTATGAGAATAAGAGATTTGTTACCGTTATTTTACCTCTCTTCATAGGAGAGAAGAATTAAATCTATCAGCTCCACGTGTTCACGAGCTATAGATTTTGCGCAGTTCGATGATTCTTGTTTCGGTGTGAAGTGGATGTTAATTTTGGTCCTTATTAAAAAGTTTATATTTTTAAAATTAAGGGCTCAATTATTATAAGTGTTTCAGTTTTGCGTTTGTTATTTTGTGGTTTGTATATTTATAAGGTGAGTTTTGCTGTTTCGCTTGAATTTAATATAAATAAAGTAGAATTTCCAAAGATATACACATGTCGGATAATGTGGAGTACGCTCAAGCGGGTATAGTGGAGTAGTACTCCACATTTGCAATCTATTTTTGTAGAGGTCTAATTTTATAAAAACATTTAGAGATCCATCTCAAAATGCCGAAGAAAGGAGTACAAGTGAGAAAATGGGAACTAGCTTCGATAGAAAAGGCACTTGTTGCCATCAAGAACAAGGAAATGGGTGTATAGCTCGCTGCCAAGACATATAATGTTCCAAAAACAACATTGCAACGTATGGCACGATCTGGTAAACCTATTAGTGATATTTTGTCAACACCCTTGGGTCGAAGGCAAATTTTTAGTAATGCAATGGAATACGAGCTTGTAAAATATTGACATGAAATGGAAAAATGTTTCTGGGGCTTAACAAGAGGCGATATTAGAAGTCTTGCATTTCAAATGGCTAAAAAAAATTTTTCCCAACAAATTTTCCTTATGTCATAGTTTTTTGAAAAGACACACAAATGATCTCAGCTTCCGGATACCAACACATACTTCAATCGATCAAGCGAAAGGCTTTAATCAAGAAAGCGTAAACAAGTTTTTCGATATCTTGGAACAGTCGTATGAAAAATATAACTTCCCAGCATCCAGGATATGGAATGTAAATGAAACTGGTCTCACCATAGTGCAAAACAAGCAGCCACAGGTTTTAGCGAAAAAAGGAAAACGTCAAATAGGAGCCTTGAGATCGGCGGAACGTGGTTCTTAGGTTTCTGTGGTGAATTGCATGAGCGCAGGTGGAAATTTTATTCCACCATATTTTATATTTCCAAGAAAAAGATATAACCCACTTTATACGAACAACGCTCCTGCTGATTCTAAGGCCACATTCTATATTTCTGGATGGATTCAGCTGTCCATTTTTACAACTTGGTTCCGTTATTTCCTGGAGTTCTCCAACCCTTCAGAAGAGCAGCCAGTTCTTTTAATTTTGGATGGTCACTACAGCCATACAAGAAACCTGGAAGTTATTGACCTGGCGCGTCAAAATTTTGTTATAATTATTTCCCTAGCCCCTCACTGCACACATAAGATGCAACCTTTGGATAATACATTTATGGGGCCTCTTAAAAAATATTATAATGAAGAAAAAAGGCGTTTCATGAGAGAGGCTGGACGAAAAGTGACATTGGGTGATATAGCTCAATTATTTAAAAATGCCTACCTTAAAGTGCAGAGTAGACAGGTTGCTGTCAGTGGCTTTAAATGTAGCGGAATTTTCCTATTCAATAGGAATATTTTTTCCGAGGCAGATTTTCTAAGGTGTGAGCCTAAGTCAGAGCCATTAGGAGGTGAAATTGTAAACCGAAACATGAATGACAATTTGACGCAACCACGGTGTGGAAATAAACTTGGGTAATGAATCTAATATAAGTGAAATGCGGAATCTTGTGACAGAAGTAAAAAGGCAAAGCACATCCACTCCGATTTTGAACCAAACTGAAGTCCGTTTTACTGCTTGGGAAGTTTCTCCTCCTCCGAAATTGAAAAGGGTGGCCACCACAAACAGGGGAAGAAAAACTGAAGCGGCAATGTTGACTGTGTCACCTTATAAGGATAAATTAAAAGAAAGTATTAATAAAACTCGAAAGCCTGCTAAGATTAAAGCTAGTAAGAACCCAGTAAAAAATGAAAAGCCAATACAGATTAAAGAGCAAAAGGCATCCCTACCTACAACCCCGCTAAATAAGCCCTCTACTTCGAGACGACGTCATTCTTCATCATTAGATGATAGCCTTGCTTCTTATAAGATTGTAAATATTTGCTGATTCTGAAGATGATACTGGTGAATTTCCCCCTTCAAGAGATACAAAATGCAACTTCCACGATTTGTCTTGGGGTGATGAATTGATTGGCGACAATGGGTTCAGTGTCTCCAATGCGAAATTGTTTGGGCTCAAGAAAAATGCAGCCCGAAAAAGAGTGCTATTTTTGTTTGCCGTTCGTGTGACAAAGCTTTAATATAAATTTAGAAACTGTATTTTTTGTGTTTATTGTTCTTTTAATGAATTTTTAAGGAAGTTTTCTTTTTGTTTATTGTTAATTTGAATTGAAGTTCCTACAACATTAAACGTTTATGTAAGTTCGAGGTTTTTTGTTAATTTAAATACGTAAATATACATTTCTACCTTGATTAATATAAATATTTCTGGAAATGTGGAGCACTACTCCGCATTAACCGCACTATGGGCCCACATTACCCGACACTTTTGTAAAAGATCAGTTTTAGACTATTATGAAACTATTGCAAATATTTAATTCATCTGAGAAAAACTAAGCACAAGGGTAAGTAAATATTGTTGTTAACATTTCAATGAACCATAAAAACTTTTAACCGCTGAAAAAAAGGCTTTAGTATTGGAAATATTTCCAAAAACAATAAATAAACATTACCCGAACTTACTCTAAGTGTAGTTTCAATAATTGAGGTCTGATTTTGAAGAAGTTATTGGCGATATTTGTTATCTTGACGAATTTTGTGAATTTGATTTTCCATCTTGTGCACATAATCTTGGTCTAATACACCAAATAGTTGATTAGATATCTTACCAATAAAATTAAACAGGGTTAAAAAAACCTCCTTACTCTTTCGTAGAGGAATTTATTTCGTTCTTCGATGTTAGATATTTGATTTGAGAGAACTGAAAGAGTGTTATTGCAATCAGGGGGCTTGACCTCCCCCTTTTATTTGATGAATTATGATGTATACATCATAATGGACTATAGTCCATTTAGCTGACTTTTGTATCCTGCTAGGTTTTAGTAAGTGAGCAGTCGCCAAGCGATCGATTTGACACTTCCTGTGTCTTCAAAGTACAGGCCTGGGGGTGCATCAAAACGTTTGCTAACGAATTGCGCATGACCTAGTAGTGTTAGTATTTATAGCGCGGGTCCAATTGTTGTCAGTAAATATGGGATAAGCGTTTGTATTCTCCTTTTCTTGTTAACTAGTACCTCAGTGTCACTCATTCGTTTTCTGTTCTTGTGACGTGCTATTAGGTCCTCAATAGGGGGTTTTGGTGGAATATGTTGTGAATTGAACGGCAACTAATCATATTCATACACACTTATAACACATATACTTATATATAAGCAGAAATCATGGCGATCGTTGCTGCTATTCAGGAGTCGATATGGCTGGAACGTTTGGCAAAAGAGCTAATTTCCGAAGAAGTAAGAACTATTACTTTATTTTGCGACAAGAAGGGCGCAATACAAATACCGATGAACGATTCCTATTCATCACGCACCAAGCATGTGAACATTAAGGCGAAATTTATCCGCTCCAAAATAGATGTCAAAGAAATTGAACTACAATACTTATCAAGATTTATTCACGAAAGGAGTACCCAGTAGTAAGCTTCTGCAGCTTATAGTAAAATTTGGTCTAAATTGAATTTTGAATTTGAAATTTGATATTTGAATTGAATTGAATATTTGTATTTCAGAATTAAAAACTTCTGCAGCTTATAGTAAAATTTGGTCTAAATTGAATTTGAAATTTGATATTTGATATTTGAATTGAATTTAATATTTGTTTTTGAAATATATTCATATATGTACATATAAATATTTAATGTAAAAGTTGCACGACTATGAATGTATTGTTCGGGGAAGTTGTCGTGAATTGAACAACACCTAATCATATTCATACACATTTATAACACATATATAATGAAATGTCAAACTCTAATTTTAGTCAGTCTTAATAAAGCATTAAATTCAACAGGTTATGGGCTCTCTCATACGCGTGCGAAACTACTCGTAGTTGTGAAAAAAAAAATTAAATTCGGGAATTTCTGGCGCGGGATCTTTTCCCATAGAACGGTTGCGCGGTCGTGAAAACTTTGATGTGTGGAAGAGGCAAATCGTATCTTATCATCACAGTTATCTGGAGAGTCGTTGACAAAGGTGTCTTAAGCGATGCTCTTGTAAAAGCATATGAGGACACTAAGTTAACTAGAAAGGTAGACTTTTTAAAGCAATTGGTGAATATAAAGTTGGATGATCATGCATCGATCCAAGAATATATTAACAATTTGGTTATGACTGCTATTAAAGTTAATACGGCCGGTTTAAAAGTACATGACGAGTTGGTTGCATCTCTAACGCTTGCTGGACTCACCGACGATTACAAGCCGATGGTCATGGCTGTTGAAAACTCCAAAGAAAAGTTAACTGTTTATACAGTGAAAAATTTGCTTTTACAGGATGGTAAATTTGACCACACAAGTGATCGAGAAGCAGCTTTCTATACCAACAAAAAGCCAACAAAGAAATTTAAACCGTTTAAGTGTCATACATGTAAGTGTGTTGGATATTTCCCGAAAAACTGTCCAAGTAAAAACTGCTAACAACAATATGCAGTACAGAGCCAAGCGATCGGGTGATTCTGTCCTATTTGCAAAAAACGGTCAGAAGAAAGAGATCGATAACACCAAAGTATGTGCAAAAGTAATACAACAAGAATCAAGCATAACGGACGAAAATTGGTATATGGACTCTGGCGCATCATGTCATATGACGAACAATAAAAACAATTTGCACAACGATAGTGGAAACAAATAAAAACATAATGGAAAAATGAATGTGTAGGTGAAACTAACTTAGTGTTATTTGGTGAAATAGTAAACAGAAACGCAACAGTTGAAAATATTGAATACGTGCCCGAATTGTGTGCGAATCTTCTGTCGGTACGGCAAATGACAAAAAGTGGCAAAAAAGTTGTTTATGAAGGTGCTCAGTGCAAAATTTATGGCAAAAATAAACAATTAATGGCATTTGCTATATCCGAGAATGATTTGTATAAATTACAATGTGAAATAAAGCAAAACAAACAAATTACAAAACTGAAGAAAGTGGCACACTCGCATCCAAATTACTGGAATTAGTACACTCTGATGTACTTGGTCCGTTAAGTTAGAAATCATACTCTGGTGCTAAATACTTATTATCGTTCGTTGATGACCATTCGAGAAAAGTTTTCGTTTACCCAATTAAACGAAAGTCTGATGTTTTTGGGAAATTTATTGAATTCAAAAATGTATGCGAAAATATGTTCTCACCTAAAATAAAAATATTACGCAACTTCACCAAAAAACTACTCCATACACTCCGGAGCAAAACGTTGTCTCGGAGAGAATGAACCGTACGTTGATGGAGAGAGTTCGTTGCGTGCTTATTGACAGCGATTTGAATAATCGTTTTTGGGCTGAAGCGGCTGTGACATCAGCATACCTTACCAAGCAGAAAAAGTCAAATTTGTCCTGAACAAATATAGTCCGGTAAGAGACCAAATTTGAAGTTTTTACGCGTTTTTGTCTGCACTGCGTTGGTGCACACACCGAAGGAAAAACGTCAGTAGTTATCTTGGGTATAGTTATTGGGTATAGTTCTGAGAACATGACTTATCGGTTGTTCAACCCAAAGAACAATAAAATCATCATAAGTAGGGACTTTGTGTTCCTTGAAAACAATTTTTCAAATTTAGAGAATTTCACTGATAATGTTTATTTTCCAGATTCAATTTCAGCTGGAAATGCCAGTTCAGAAGAAGTTAATGCATGCGCCGTTGAATTGACACCACATGTAATTGAATCTAGTTCAAAGGAAACTTCTCAAGAAGAATTTGAGGATACTGTGGACTTCGATGCATTAAGTCCTGAGGTAACAATGTCAGACCAAGATGATCCCCAATTTCAAGAAATTACCGACGTTGAAGTTCGTCGATTTGAAAGAATCGCTAGCAAGCAGACACCTTCATATAATTTTTGTGCCATGAAGTTTATTCATAGTGACCCTGAAACTTTTGAAGAAGTTTCGGTAAAGTATGCAAACTGTTGGACTAAAACAATCCGGACGAGTGTGGAATGATACTCTTAAGTTAGAGTTACTGAACATGGTTTTAATAAGAAGGGAAGTAGATCAATGCATTTATTACAATGCCACAAGGTCAGATGGTATAAGAGTTATAGTCGCAATATATGTGGACGATTTCTTACTATTGTTCAATGATGTGAGCGAAACCAAGAAAATTAAACAGAAATTGTCGGTAAAATTTAAAATGACGGATCTGAGTGAGGTATTATCAATTTTGGGCATGCATATCACTCGCAGTGAAGGTAAAATAAAAGTCGACCAGTCGTGAACGTTTTGGAATGAGTGATTGCAATCCCGTTTCAACACCAATTGATTGCAATCAGAAACTATTTGCTGACATGTCACCAAAAGACGAAGCTGAAAGAAGACGAATGTCTAAGGTGCCCTATATGCAAGCCATAGGTTGCCTTTTGTTTGCGGCTCAAATCTCTAGGCCAAACATTTGCTATGCTGTAAATATCCTGAGCAGATATAGTTCAAATCCAGGGAAGTAGTTAAGCGTGTCATGCGTTATCTCAAAGGATCTGCTGAAAATGGCCTAACATTTGTCAACAGATATTGATATCATTACAGGATATTGCGACGCGGATTGGGCGAGTGATGTAGACAATAGGCGGTCGACGACCGGTTACCTACTCACTTTTTGTGAAGCAGTATCGTGGGCAACTAAAACGTAAAAAACAATTGCCTTGTTGTCAACAAAAGCAGAATTCATGGCGATCGTTGCTGCTATTCAGGAGTCGATATGGCTGGAACGTTTGGTAAAAGAGCTAATTCCCGAAGAAGAAAGAACTATTACTTTATATTGCGACAAGAAGGGCGCAATACAAATACTGATGAACAATTCCTATTCATCACGCACCAAGCATGTGAACATTAAGGCGAAAATTATCCGCTCCAAAATAGATGTCAAAGAAATTGAGCTACAATACTTATCAAGATTTATTCACGAAAGGAGTACCCAGTAGTAAGCTTCTGCAGCTTATAGTGAAATTTGGTCTAAATTGAATTTTGAATTTGAAATTTGATATTTGAATTGAATTGAATATTTGTTTTTGAAAATTAAAAACTTCTGCAGCTTATAGTAAAATTTGGTCTAAATTGAATTTGAAATTTGATATTTGATATTTGAATTGAATTTAATATTTGTTTTTGAAATACGAAGTCTTATTTTGAAATATATTCATATATGTACATATAAATATTTAATGTAAAAGTTGCACGACTATGAATGTATTGTTCGGGGAACATGTTGTGAATTGAACAACATCTAATCATATTCATACATATTTATAACACATACTCGTATATAATGAAATGTCAAACTCTAATTTTATTCAGTCTTAATAAAGCATTAAACTTAACAGAATATTGGTTGGCCGAATTTTATGTGGTTTGGACCTGCATAATGGGTTCGCTCTTAGTAGCTGATTGTGACACATAACTTGGTGTTTTCTAATGCTATGTGATTGGTATATGTGTGGTAATATGTGATTATCGACTGAATATTGGTTGTATTTGCATCCGGTTGCAGTTTTAATTGTGGCGATTCGTACATATCCGTCCTTTCCAAGATGTGTTTCCTGCACTCTCGCCATAGCCAAATTTGATGGGGCAATGTTTTCTTCTCTTAACAGTACCAAGTCCCCTGCTTTGATATTGTTTGTGCCTTGAGTCCACCTTGGATGACTATTTCCGCCAAATTGTTGTTGTGGTTTCTTTAGAAACTGCTATCGAGTTAATCAGTTTTGCTGGACATCTACCACATTTTCTGTTGCTCTGATGTTAGACCCGATCAGAAAATGTGCTGGTGTTAAAGATTCTAGGTCATCGAGAGTGCAACTCATGGGACATAGTGGTCGTGAATTGGGGTATACTTCTATTTTGGCTAGTTATGTTCAAAATTCTTCATAAGTAAGGTGTTCTTCATATAGTTATCCTTGTGCTATTTTAATGATATTGTTATAAGCGTGGGCTAATTTAGCCGTGCTGAGGGTGCCAACTTTCCTTCTTGTTCGTGTGCTTACTCTGATGTTGTAAATGAATCGGTGATGCTACAACTCGAGCTGGGCATGTCAGTGATGAGAATTGTATGGTTATATCGTCTGATTTTGTTTGTTCCTCCGTTGTGGTATGACGGGATAATATCTTAAGCTCTAGGTTTGTTCCTAGATGGATTTTCAGACTTGCTTGCTACTTAAACGCCTCTTGGGATTCTAACCATGCTGGACCCTTCCACCACAGTGAAAGTTCTTTCCAGGTACTTAGGGAGGTTCCTTTGGATGCTAAATCTGCCGGGTTATCTTCTGATCCCATGTGGTTCCATGTATATCCTGTGTTTAGGTTTTTTTGGAAGGGTCCATGTCAAGTTGGCCAATAGCACAGCTCCACATAGTTCGAATTTTGGTATGGTTAAGTTACTCGTCTGTGTTTCCTTCTTCTGTTTCGGTATGAGCTTGGATTTTGACATGAGTAATGTGGTTTTTACATCATTCTCCTTTACTATCCGCTCGTTGGGATGCATCGCAGAACCCATGAATTTTTATGATGGCTGCGGTGTTCGAGTATTTAGTCCATCTATGTACTAGGTGGGGTGAAAAGTAACCTCCTTGACCGCCAGAATGCGCTGCCACTTCATATTTAGGCAGACATGCCAAATTTCAGTGCGATACTGTCTTTAGTTTTGTTTTGACAGCTGATTGTTGTTGACGTTTTTGGCATCATGTTGAGTATGGACAAAAACGATTTTCGTTCTCTCATAAAACATTATTTTGAGAGGCAAAACGGTGAAGGAAACAGAAGAAAAGTTGGATAAATATTATGGGGCTAATGCTCCGTCGGATTACACCGTCAAATATTGGTGGCCGCAACTCCACTACCGATCAAGTCCGCAGCGGCAGGACCTCCAATGCGGTTACAGAAGACAATGCCAAAAAAAAATACATGAAATGGTGTTAGCTGACCGGAAAGTGAAGGTGCGCGAGCTAGCAGATACCACAAAGATTAGTACTGAGCGCACATGCCATATTTAGGGCAATGTTCTACATATGAAAAAGTTATTCTGCCGCTGGGTGCCGCGCATGCTCACTCCTGACCAAAAACACGAACGCGAGAGCACTTCGAAAGAGTGTTTGGACTTGCTGATGCGGAATCGGGCGGACTTTTGGCGTCGATTGGTAACTGTTGATGAAACTTAGATCCACTATTATACACCAGAGAACAGAATGAGTACCCGACAATGGACTGAAGCCGGCACGAGTGTTCCGAAGCGGCCGAGGGAGGCTCAATGGGTCGGAAAGTTTTCTGGGATTGTCATGGCATACTCTTCGTGGACTACCTCGAAAAAGGAGAAACCATTAACAGCGAGTATTACTGTGCATTATTGGAGCGATTGAAGGCCGAAATCGCTACAAAACGGCCTCACATGAAGCGAAAAAAATTTTTGTTTTTGCAAGACAATACGCCGGCGCACAAGATCATCGCAACCACGGCTAAAATCAATGACTTACGGCTCCAATTGCTGTCGCATCCACCGTATTCGCCCGATTTGGCTCCCTCGGACTATTATCTCTTCCCAACCCTCAAAATATGGCTCATCTCATAAAAAATTCAGCTCACGCGAGGAAACCATCGACGCCACGGGGGAGTATTTTGCAGACCTTCCGGAAAATTACTTTTCAGACGGGATGAAGAAGTTGCAAAATCGCTGGAATAAGTGAATAAAATAAAAAGTGAATAAAAATAAAAAAATAAAAAAACATTTAAAAAAAAAAACATTTCATTCCCAAGGAGGTTACTTTTCACCCCACTTAGTATTTTAGTCTGTTGTATGCTGTTGAGGTCCTTTCGAAAGTCTTCCCACCTAGTTTACAATTGGGTAGAAAGTGTGTTATCCCAATCTAGATTTTTTCCCATCCAGATGTCTTGAAGAAGCAGCTTGGCTCTTAGTACGGCCGGTGGTAACCATACTAGTGGATCGAATATACAGTCTGTGATAGAACAGTTCTTTTAGACCAGTGTGTTTTCGCTTCGTACTGTAATACCTTGAATAAAAAGTAGTCTTTTGCAGGATACCAGTGAAGTCCTAGGGATTTCACATGTTCCTAGTTATCAAATTCGTAAGTGCTAGGTTAGGTTAGGTTAGGTAAGAGTGGCTGTTGGAAATACCAACCCACTTAGGCCTATTGGCCCATTGTGATGCCACGTGGATCTATGATCTTCTTACTACTGGAACCAGTTTGAGCTTTTAATAAAGCGTAGGAGACTGTTAACGTCTATTTTTTCTAGATCGTTTAGGTCGTTGTAGAAGAAAGCTCCTAGGTGAAGCTTCCTTCTCTGAGAGAGAGCTGGGCATGTGCAGAGTAGGTGGGGGATTGTCTCCTCCTCTTCCTCGTCCATGCAGCTTCTACAAAAATCGTTAGTAAAAGCGCCAAGCCTTCTTGCGTGCTTGCCTATGAGGCAGTGTCCGGTAATGACACCTATTATGGCGCTGAGATGTTTCCTTTCTAAGAGGATCAGACACTTAGATCGACTCAGATCCAGCTTTGGCCAGATCTGTTTTGTCGCTAGACATGTTTGTCCAGCAGTCCACCTAAGGTCCGTTCTTTTATTGGCATCTAGCTTTAGTGTTAGTTTGCACGTAGCGATTGGTATACCTATACTACCTTTGTCTGGTAGGATAGGTAGAGTGGTTCCAATTTTGGCGAGTTCATCGGCTCTGCAGTTCCCTGGAATGTCTCTGTGGCCCGGCACCCAACAGAGGTGAATGTTGAACTGCTCTGCAATCTCCATGAGAGATGATCGGCATTCAAGGGCAGTTTTAGAACACAATGAGACCGAGTCCAGGGATTTGATGGCGGCCTGACTATCCGAAAATATGCGGATATCCTTTGCAGATATCACGTTTTTCTTCAGCCAGGACAGAGCTTCTTTAATCGCCAAAATTTCCGCCTGGAACACGCTACAGTGATTTGGAAGGCGGAAAGAGAGGCTTAGATTAAGCTTATCTGAGAAAACACCGCCACCAACTCCGCTGTCGGTTTTAGATCCATCTGTGTAGAGATGGATTGACTTGTCCTCCATGAAAGCATCCTCCTCCCAGAATGATCTAGAGGGGAAGCTTACATGGAAGTTTTTGTCAAACCAAAGTTCAGGTATGGTGTAATCGGTGTTCTCTGTGAGGATTCCTAATGTATTAAGAATGTTGGCGTGGCCAAATGAATTATTTGTCCACTGTTTAGTCGCTTTAAGGCGAATAGCTGCAGTCGCAGCTACTTGCTTGCTAAAAATGTCGAGGGGTGTCAAGTGAAGCAGAATATCTAATGCCGCAGAGGGGGTAGACCGCAAAGCTCCGCTTGTGCATAGACATGCTGTTCTTTAGACTCTGCTTAATTTAATGCGGTTGACTGCATTTTCCAAGGCCGTCCACCAGACAACCACCCCGTAAGTAAGTATCGGTCTTATGACCGAGATGTATAGCCAGTGGGTTATGCGAGGTTGAAGGCCCCATTTGTTCCCAATGGCTTTCTTGCAAGAGAATAAAGCTATTGTAGCTTTATTGACTCTTTCTTGAATGTTAGGTTTCCAGTTTAGTTTCCTGTCAAAAATGAGACCCAGATATTTTGCTGTATCGGAGAAAGCTAAACTGGTACCGTTTATTGAAGGAGGGTCTGTGATTGGAATTTTATATTTCCTAGAAAAGAGGACAAGATCAGTTTTATGGGGGTTTATTCCCAATCCACAGCGATCTGCCCAGCAGGTTAATCTGTTAAGATTTACTTGGAGGAGTTCTTTAATGGTATTTAAATGTTTTCCTGAGACGGCTATGGCAACGTCATCCGCATAGGCAATCACTCTGCTACCACCCGCTTCCAGGTATATCAGTAGTTCGTTAACCACTAAGTTCCAGAGAAGGGGGGAGAGGACACCGCCTTGCGGCGTACCCCTACTGACGTATCTTTTAGCAGAAGTCTCACCCAGTTTGGAGTTGATTATCCTGCTTGTTAGCATTAGATTAATCAGCTCCCCAAGTGAGCCGTCTACCTGCAGAGTTGACAGCGCAGTCGTGATTGCGGATGTGTTGACGTTGTTAAAGGCGCCCTCTATGTCTAGGAAAGCAACCATTGTGTACTCCTTATATCGTAGGGATCGTTCGATGTGGCTAGTCAGAGAGTGCAAAGCCGTTTCCACCGACTTCCCTTTACAGTAGGCATGTTGAGCCGCAGACAGAAGTCTTGGATCAACTTTAGCTCGAATATGGATATCAATCAGTCGTTCTAAAGTTTTCAGAAGGAATGATGATAGACTTATAGGTCTGAGGTCCTTTGGGACCACATGAGAACATTTTCCAGCTTTGGGAATGAATACTACATTGACTTCTCTCCATAACAGTGGAATGTGGATAAGTTCTACACAGCTCCTCATAATATTTTCCAACACTGGTAGAATAATATCTGAGGATCTCTGTAGCTCGGCAGGTATAATACCGTCCGGACCAGCAGACTTGTATGGTTTGAAGCTATGCAGCGCCCAGAGCAGTTTGTCTCTCGTAATCAGACTATGAATTTTGGTCACGGTTGCAGTAGGCTTGTATGGGCTGCTACTGGCCGCGAGATGGGAGCTACCTGGAAAGTGGGTGTCCAGAAGCAGGTTGAGTGATTCATCACTTGAGGTTGTCCAAGAGCCATCGGTTTTTTTCAAACAGCTGGGCATCATAGGATTTGTGGAGAGGATTTTTCTTAGCTGCGAAGCCTCAGAGGTTTCTGTGATTTTGTCGCAGAATGACCTCCAGGATTGTCGCTTTGCCTTCCTCAGTTCTTTTTTGTATAATTTGAGGGATTCTTTATATGAGTCCCAGTCGGTCACTTTTCTTGTGCTTTTTGCTGCGTTGAAAAGTTTTCTGCAGGTGTTTCTGAGCAGTCCTAGTGCCGATGACCACCAATGTGGCTTTTTCTTGCCTCTTGGTTGAATAAGAGGGCAGGAAGCGGCCATAGCCTTATTGAGAGTCAGAGTAAATTCCCTGACTTTCATGTCGAGCTCATTGGTGTCACGCGGGGGACTTGATAGTTTAGAGGATATCGTTTCCGACAGTATTCCTCTATATTTTGTCCAATCAGTTTTCCGGTAGTTCCGGAAAGCTGGTTGGCTGGGGGGAGCATCACTCAGACTGAATTGGATGTATCTATGGTCTGAAAAGGAGTGTTCAGACGATACCATCCAGTTTGTTAGCCTTTGGGTGATGCTGTCGGAGACAAGAGTAATATCTAAAACTTCTTGTCGGTTTTTTGTTATGAAAGTGGGCTCATTGCCAATATTGCAAATTAAGAGGTTAGTACTTAAAATGTAGTCTAAAAGTGACTCACCTCTATCACTGATGTCGGTACTGCCCCATACCGTATGATGTGCGTTGGCGTCGCATCCGATTATGAGGCCAGTTTTTTGCCTTCCCGCTTCCAGTACCACCCTTTCTAGGTTATCACCAGGGAGAGGGCCCACTTGGTCGTGGCCAAGGTAAGCCGATGCCAGCCAGTATGAGCCTTTGGCAGTTTCTAATCTGGCAACGGTTAGGTCGGGGTCACTGAGGTTGGGAAGTAGAAATACATTAAGGCTACGTTTCACTAATATACAAGTTCTAATCTTACCTTTGTCTCTTGTATAGAGCGGAACGTATGAGGGTGTCCTAAGTCCACGAACCACGCCTTCTGCAATCCATGGTTCCTGGATTAGAATAATGTCTTCTGCGCTTTTGGAAAGACGCAGAATGAGTGTGGCCGAAGCCTTTTTTGAGTGGTGGAGATTAATCTGGAGAAACCGTATCATTGCTACAGTCTTCCAGAGTCGCCTCCACCACGGTGTTGTTGAGGTCCTCCGATTCTGAAGATGTGCCCAAGAGCTCATCTTCAATCTCTGATCGTGTAGAACCTCTATTTGCTTCGCCATCGGTTTCCATTTCCGACAATGTGTCAGAATAGGAGACCGACGGCTTTGTAGTCACCTCGGACAGATTGGAGTCGTCGCTATCCAATTCTGGAAAGGATATCGATGCTCCAAGATCCACGGTTGTGATGTCAGGTGTTAAAGGAGGAGGAGGTTGCTTATCAGCATCCAACTCATCCTTTTTGTACACCCTTAAATGAATGGATTCGAATCCAAACCGAATCATGCCTTTCGTCTGCGCCAGAGGATTAAGGGATTCCTTATTGATCACAATTAACGCGCATCTATAAGAACCCCTTAGTTCCTCCAGTTTCGCGACTTTCCAGTCATGAGTCGGAAGAGTCGGGTTGCTGAGCCGGATGATTTCCAGGATATTTTCTGGAGAGGAGGGTTCGGCTGGAATCCAGGTACGAGTTCGAGGTCTACTAGGAATGTCTTCCTTAGATACGACCTCGAGTTTTGCACCTGGCCAAACCTCTCCTAAACCATCGATGGCCTTGGTGAAGAGATCGAGAGATCTCTGGTCGGAGCAAGCGATGAGTTTGGCATGGCCTTGGTGCCAGCCAGCGTCGCTTGTGATAGGAGGTGGTCCTGGGTTCTCCCGCATGATGGCCAAGAAGTTGCTAGAGAGCTTCAACTTGACCAATTGCCACCGTTCCGGTGTAATGGAACCGTCGGTATCGCTTCTATCGATCACCGCGATCACCAATGCGTCCTTTAGGACTTCATTATAAGACTTCAGAGATCTGCTGTTGGATGGCCCAGGGGTTGTGGAACTATGTATTTTGGGCCTCTTGGAAACCGGTACGGTTTCCTCCAACGATCTCTGACGCTTAGAGGAGTCTTTTGACATTTTGTGAGCAATTTTTAGCCCACTCAACCTTGCTCTTTATTTCCGCACTTCTCTCCACCTCCGGAATGGATCCGAAGGTTTTGATAATGCGTGAAGCATTTCGGCGTCTTATGTATAGCGCCTTAGATGGAGCTTGCCGATGCGGCTGAGCTCCAGATTCCTCTTTGGAGGGAGGAGTTTTGGTAGCAGCAACAAGTCCGTGGCCTGCCACAAACTTGCTGCTGCTGGGGGCGGGGGAAGTGATAGGACCATGGCTTGCCACAGTCTTAACACTCCCCGAAGGAGTTTTGGTAGCAGCGACAAGTCCGTGGCTTGCCACAAACTTGCTGCTGCTAGGGGCGGAGGAAGTGATAGGACCATGGCTTGCCACAGTCTTAACACTCCCTGAAGGAGTTTTGGTAGCCGCGACAAGTCCGTGGCCTGCCACAAACTTGCTGCTGCTAGGGGTGGAGGAGGTGATAGGACCATGGCCTGCCACAGTCTTAACACTTACTGAATTCTTTTTATTTGGCTTGTTCCTTTTGCCTTTAGAGGATGGCGCAATATGGCCTGCCACAGTTTTGCCTCCTCTCGTCAATGCAGGAGCCTTGCCGGTAGTCGGTGTAGTCACCGTTCCACCGCCCGGTAATTGAGGAGTACCGGCCTCGGTTTTTGTTGTCAGGTTATTGTCCATAATAGTCCCACGAGTAGCGGAGAAAGGGATGTCCATCTGTACAGAGATCCGCCATATACAGATAAGGCTAGCTAATCCGGAGGTCGCCAGGTATCCGGATACTCCGTTTGCGACTGAGCTATTTTTGGAGATACTGGGCCCTCAGCCAGGTTGATCTTCGGCACGGGTCGTATAACACCTTGATCCGTGAGCATCGAACTTGTCGAGTTGTAGAGGCTGAGTAGGGTCAATGACTCTCGAGAAGGAATTCTCCAGACGAGTCCTGAAACCAAAGGATGCTCCCCCCCCCCTCCCCAACTCCCAAAGCACTCCATCATTCCCCTGGGCTGGATCAAGGTGTTATACGACCGTAAGTGCTAAATGACTGAACTTCCTTTCCGAGTAACCTGTTTACGTTACTGTTCCATTTGCGTAGATTAAATTCGCCACTTTTCAGAGCATTTATTAGCTGTTTCTTTAATTCTCTGGCCTCTTCTAATGTGTCCCCGCCAGACATGACGTCGTCCACACAAAATTCGGACCTTTGCCGCTTTTCGATATTTTAGTTCTTCATCTTTTGCTAGTTTTTTTGAAGGTTCTAACAGACAAAAACTGTGGTGACATATCTTCATTGGGTGAATTTCTGCATAGGATTCGTTCGTATTTTTGATCGGCTGGATCAACTAAAATTTGCCGGTACATCTTTTCTATGTCCGCTATAAAAGGAATTTTATACTTCCACCATTGCATGATAATTGATGTTAAGTCTTCTTGTATCGTAGGCCCAGTGTACATCAGTTGGTTTAAGCTATTTTCGACTGATGATTTGGCAGATGCGTCGAATACTGCCCTTAATATTGTTTTTGTGCTCTCTGACTTACTCACTGCGTTATGTGGTAAGTAGTATGCGACTCGGTTTTCCATTTGTTGCATTTGCTCATGCGTCCTAGAGCAATATATTCCTTTATAAAATTTCGGTATTTCTCTGCTAGCTTGGGATTCGACAGCAGACGGCATTGCGTTTTGGAAGTATTAAATTCCACACTGTTGATAGCTCCCCAATTGGTTATGCTGTTAATATCGGAATTTAATGAGCTTAACAGACGCTGCATGTTGTGTTTTGCTTAGAAAATAAGAATATTTTAGCTTTCTTTCAACTTTGTGAAATTGTAATTGTAATTATTTTATTTAGAATAAAAGAAACGCACCGTTTTGTGTTGAGATTGCAAACGTTATAAAAATTCGGTTTTTATTTTCTGTATTTCTTAATGCATTGTGTATAATCTGTATTTCAGCTAAGTTACATCTTGCTAGACATTTTACATTTTATTTGACATTTGTTTGAGTTATGTTTGTGCAAACAAAAAAGTTAAAGCTGCTATAATTCCATTATAGATAGTAAAAGCAAGATCGTCATAAATATAAAATCTATTTAGCATTTAAATATGATTGAACTTTCCTTCAACATTCTCCCCCCACGGTGAACAAAGTTCTCAGTGTGTTGCTTTACTACAAGTTGCTCTTTCTCTGCTGTCATCTTATGCCTCGTGAACGCACCTTTGTGTGGCTGAATTTGTTTTCCCTTTTTATTCGGCTTATGCAAAGAGAAAGCGATTAGTAAATTTGACAAGAAGGAAACATAACAAAAACGAGAGCACAAGACAGACAATAAGATGCAGTTTTGATTGCCCTATCTTCTTCTCTTTCGGTCTGTAGTTTTCTTTGTCTTCTACTCCTATTTCCGTCTTCAATTCATTGTATTGAATGGCTGACCACGAGTGGAGATCGGTAAAAGTTTTTTTATCTTTCAGATGGTGGTGTCATTGTTTTATTGAATGAGCAACGATGAGGAATTAATTATTCAGATAAGTGTTGTGTTTTTCCTTTTATTTTACTAGCATATACTCGTAGTATGTGATCATAATAATTGTTCTTTTATCTATAGTATCTTTTGTTTTTGAATCGTGTATGCTATGTATGATCGATATGTTTTGTGTGCGTTTGAGTAACTGTATTGCATGGTTGTATTGCGTTGCATTGGTTGATCGGATGTACAAAGATTCTGTATGCATTTAATTTTTTTGAGTGGTTTATCTTATGATTTTGGTTTGACAATCTGGTGGCTTTATTTGCGTGCGATTTATTAAACTATATATTAATTTTATGGGTTGATTTAAGTAGACTGTATATTGCTTGATCATGGGTATTATTTTGTTGAGCATTGTTTGAGTTGAGTGTTGTTTTAGGTACCATTTTTGTGTTGAGGTAAAGGTTTTAAGTTGTATGTGTATATTGTTGCAGAAGCGATTGCCTCCCCGATCTCCTGCGGTACGAATGATACGAGTACTGTCGGAAAGGGGCCCTTTGGCATCACAATCGCCATTACGTTTAATTTATGCTTTTATGATTTTCATGTTGTGGTCTTGTCGTCAATGTTGTATTTTGTTCGACGTACTGTCGGCTTGCATATTATGTGGTTCTGAGTCCTCCATTCTGTTGGACGGTAGTAGACAAATTTTTTAATCGGCCTTTTGAGTTCGGTCATTGATGTTTTTAGGGTGACGACTCTCACCAAATTATCCGGTCCTGGGTGTAATTTTAGCACTCGAGCTAAGGACCATTTCAGCGACGCAAGTCGTTCATCTTTGATCAACACCAAATCGCCTTCCATGATTTTATGTTTTATTGCCTTCATCCACTTTGGCCGTTGCTGCAATCGGGAAAGATATTCGCTGCTCCAGCGTTTCCAAAATGTCTGCATAAGAGTTTGCACTCTCTTCCATCGATCGAAATGCGAGATCTTTTCAAGCTGGTGTTGCGGTTCAGGTGGTAATAAGAGTGGTTCTCCGACAAGAAAATGCGCCGGAGTAAGTAGCTGAATGTCGTTGATATCGTCGGTTTGTGGGCACAGTGGTCTCGAGTTCAAACACGCTTCCACTTGAGTTAGAAGGGTATAGAGCTCCTCGAAGGTGAGCATCTGATTACCCGCCACACGTTTGAGGTGAAACTTCACTGACTTCACCCCCGCTTCCCATAGTCCTCTAAAATGAGGGGAAGCCGGGGGAATGAAACTCCACGTCGTTCCTTCGTTGGCCAGTTTTTCTGCCACACTTTTCCAACTTAACTGCGCCTCTCGTAGTAATTTTCGCAGTTCGCCGTCGCCTCCAATAAAATTTCGTCCGCAATCGCTATGTAATTCTCGACATAGCCCCGTTGAGCAACGAATCGTCGAAACGTACCTAAGAAGTCTTGCGTTATCATGTCACTTACGACTTCAATATATATGGCCTTCGTAGCCATACAGACAAAAATGGCCAAATATCCCTTCAGCGTTTTGGCATTGCGTCCTCTCCAAGTCTTTATATCTATGGGTCCTGCATAGTCTACTCCTGAATGTTGAAACGGCCTTGTTCTTACTGCCGAAAGGTTGCCCGTTAATTGTGTTGGGTGTTTTGCCCTGAACCTAAAACAAATTACGCAGTCGTGCACTATTTTCTTCACGGCCTTTTTTAGGTTAAGTACCCAGTAGTGTTGTCGTATATATGCGACCGTCTTTTGGCTGGTACTGTGAAGCGTTTTTTCGTGTGCTTCCGGTATGAGCAGTTTTGTGAATTTGTGGTTCGACGTTAGCAGCATTGAGTGTTTTCTGTTGTAGGACAGTGCAGCATTACCAAACCTTCCCCATACTCGAAGAATGCCGTCTTCGTCCGTGAACGGATTGAGTGTTGTGTAGCCTTTTACATGATCTTTTTCTTCTTTTGGAAACATCTGTTGCTGGACAAGCGCCACTATTTTGGTTTTGGCCTGCTAGATTTCCATGCGTGATAAGTACTCTTCCCGTCGGACAAGAGTTTTGTGACGTCGTAATCTGAGACACCCTCATCATTTTGTATAACGATGAAAACTTGTTTATAAGGGTGTCGATGAAACTTTCTTTGCAATCGATACCAACATGAACTCTTATAAGTCGGGCTTCTCTTTCTGTCTCTAAGCTTGATGGCTGTTCGGGAAAAGGGGCGTTCCATTGGAACTCTGGCCCTTGCCGCCACAACGTGTTGTCAATTAATGCAGATGGTAATATGCCACGTGATGCCACGTCCGCTGGATTCATCTCCGATGGGATATGTTTCCAGACAGCTGGGTTAGCGAGTTGTTGAATCTGCGACACCCTGTTCCCGATAAAAGTTTTCCACCTTGACGGTGTTGCTCTAATCCAACATAGCGTTGTGACTGAATCTTTCCAGGCATATACCTTACTTGCGCCTAACTTCAAGACTTTGTGTGCAGTAATGCTCTGCATAATTCCAGACGAGGTAACGTGATTGTTGTTAGTGGGGCCACCTTCGTTTTGGACATTAGTAAATGCGTGTGTACTTGTTTGTCTTGGTCTTGAACCCGAAGGTACACGGCGGCTGCATAAGCACTCTCGGATGCATCACTGAATCCATGGACTTCAATAAACTTTGAGCTGGAAAGAGTGTTTTTTTGATCGTTGGCAGGTCTCGGCGAAATTTCAGTCATACTATCTGTAGCTCCGTTGATACCGGGCTATCCCAGTCAATACCTCTTCCCCACAACTGCTGCATAATGATCTTTGCCTTCACGATACATGGCGAGATCCATCTCATCGGATCGTAAAGTTTTGCAACTGCAAATAAAATTGTCCTTTTTGTTACGTCTCCCCCCCAATACTGTGTAACTTCAAAGGAAAAGACATCGGAAATGGGATTCCACTTGATCCCTAATGTTTTAACTCCGACATCTTCACCACAGGGAATCTTGAAATTTTCATCGCGTTGTTCTAGTGGAATGTGTTGTAAAATTTCTTCCGTGTTACTAACATGCTTTCGCAGGTGGAAGCCAGATGTTGCCAGTAAATTTTTGACCTCTTGGAGCTTAAGCTGGGCTTCTTTGATGGTGTCTCCTCCGCTGATGATGTCATCGACATAAGTCTCTTCTTTTATAATGGCTTTTGACCGAGAAAAGTTGTTTGTTTCATCGTCTGCCAGCTTTATCAGCACACTAATCGCTAAAAATGGAGCTGGTGCTGTCCCAAAGGTAATTGTATTTAACCGATATATCATAAGCCTCTGGGTGGAATCCTCTCTCCAGACTATCAACTGATAATTTGCATCTACATTTACATTTTTTCGACGTCACCCGTAAAGGTATGTTTATATCTACGCCATCTTAAAATTATATCCGTAACGTTGGTTTGTACTTTAGGTCCCACCATCAGCATGTTATTTAAAGAGCCAAAAGATGTTTTGAAGGTTGCGTCGTACACGACCCGCAACTTTGTAGTGGTACTGGATTCTTTAATAACAGCGTGATATGGGATAAAATAGTGGAATGGACTAAGCAGTTCATCCGAACTTTCTATTGGAGTCATATGACCAAGCTCAATGTACTCCGTCATACATTTCGAATACTCCTCGTGTTGTGTTGGGTTGGAATGGAGTCTATTTTCCAATTGTGCAAATCGCTTGACTGCGCCGTGGTATGTATCACCCATGATGGGAAGTTCTCCACCCTTGAATGGCAGTGTAACTTGATAACGCCCATCAGGTAAGCGTATTGTGTTGCGTAGAAAATGTTCTTCGCAGAGTTTGTCTTCATCCGTTGTTAATGACTTAACACCATTGAATACTTTTCAGTACTAACTTTATTTTTAAGATTTCTCCTTATATACTCTTACAAGCTAGTTTCTTATCTACATTTTCTTATCTTTACATTCTACTTGTGGCTTAAAATATATTTTTATTATCCTATCCTTATTTTATTATCGGAAAAAGGTCGCCGTGATATTAGATGCCTGTTTACGTTTGAGCTGCTTATCGTCTATCCTGGTTGCTTCGGTTGTGTTATCTCATAAACGGTTGTGTTTATATTCTAGAAAGGGTCGCCGCCACTATTAGATGATGACGCCTGTTCATGTTTGAACATTCTGCCGGCCGCGCGAAAGTGCTAATATGTTCTTTCTAATTATAGCTGCTCTTATGAAATATACTAACAATATTATTATCACTATGCAAACTAATATTAATGAGGTATGTCCACTGAGGTGATGAAAATCCAAGGCTCTTAGATGAAGGTGGGTTTGCTTGAATTCATCCAGGTTCTTCTGTACCTTAGCTAAGTCTTCATTTTTGTCGATTGTAGGGGGGCCCTGGCCCTGTTGGTTGTTGCTGTTTTGTTGTTGACCAACATCGTTTTGCATTTGCTGTTGGTGTTGTTTTCCACCCTGTTGCTGTTGTATCCATGTATTGGCATCTGTTTGTGGTCTTAAATTTACTTGTTGCACATCTCCCTCTTGTGTTGTCGTCATCGATGACGATTGCTGCTGTTGCTGCTGCTGGTGGTGGTTGTGTTGGTGTTGATGCTGTTGGTACTGGTGTTGCTTGTTGTGGTGATGGTAGTGATCTCGATCGTCTTTTCCCCCGCCAAATTGCTATTTGCTGCTCAACTAGTTTTTTATGTGCTGATGACATTTTTCTGCTGATTTCTTTTATATTTTTTGTTCTGTTCTGTTATCAATATTATCTGTTCTCTACCAGTATTGTAGCACTGGTAACGCTTTTCAGTTCACTTTTGCTCTCTCACTCTGTATGTTCAAATCCCTACCAGTATTGTAGCTCTGGTAACGCTTTTCAATTCACTTTGCTCACTCACTCTAAGATCTGATCACTACCAGTATTGTAGCTCTGGTAACGCTTTTGAATTCACTTTGCTCACTCACTCTAAGATCTAATCACTACCAGTATTGTAGCTCTGGTAACGCTTTTCAATTCACTTTTCCTCTTTTTCAATTTAGGTTCAAGATTTCTTAGAGTCTCTTACCACTGGTGGGGGAAAACTCTAAGAATTGCTCGAAGGACCAAATGTTAATGACTTAACACCATTGAATACTTTTCAGTACTAACTTTATTTTTAAGATTTCTCCTTATATACTCTTACAAGCTAGTTTCTTATCTACATTTTCTTATCTTTACATTCTACTTGTGGCTTAAAATATATTTTTATTATCCTATCCTTATTTTATTATCGGAAAAAGGTCGCCGTGATATTAGATGCCTGTTTACGTTTGAGCTGCTTATCGTCTATCCTGGTTGCTTCGGTTGTGTTATCTCATAAACGGTTGTGTTTATATTCTAGAAAGGGTCGCCGCCACTATTAGATGATGACGCCTGTTCATGTTTGAACATCCGTTTCAATTTTCTCATAAGACCCTTCTTCTATTTCGCAGAAATTTCTGAGAGTGTTGTTAATGTCGAAGCTTTGGACTGTATGCCGGTTGTTTGCATGTAATTTGCCCATCAGTATCCAGCCTAATTGAGTCCTCTGGGCTATTGGGCCTAAGCACTCACTGCTGCGAACTATCTCACTCAAAACGATCTCGCTATAGACGTCATTACCTAGGAGTAAGTCGATTCTTGCTGGCGTATGCAATGTCGGGTCTGCCAACTGCAAACCCCCAGGTAAGACCATTTGTCAAGGTCAATCCGTTGGGCCGGAAGAAGTCCAGTCAGGGTCTTTAGTACTATGGCCTGCATTTCACCTTGAAAGGTCGTGTTGAGCGATCGTATGTTAAGATCTACGATCTTACTTGATGTACTACTGACTACACTCCCCAACCCATTAACTTTGACAAATGTTCGTCGTGTTTTTAAACTTAGTCGTTGCACCGCAGCTTCGGTGATAAAAGATGCTTCTGACCCTGAGTCCGCTAAAGCTCTCAAGGACAAGTATCCACCGTATGTGGTCCGCACACTAATTAAGGCTGTGGCTAGTAGGACTCGATTTCTGGTGTTTGTATGAAAACTGCTGACCTGTGTTGCATTCGTCTGGTGACCTGTTCACTGTGGCAGAAACTCTGCTGCATTGGCGCTGATGGTTAACACTTGGTATGTGTTGACATGTGAGTAACTTTGTTGGCTGCGGTTTTGCCGTGGATGTGGCGGTACATTTCTTGGCGATGTTAACTCGGGTTGCATATGGTACGTGGTGTGTGAACTTGCATGAAGCAGTGTGTTGTGACGTTGTTTGCAATAATGGCAACTTTTTGCGCTGGGACACTCACGCTTAAAGTGGCTATATGTAAGACAATTTTCACACACTCGTACATTGGAAACGGCCTGTTTTCTTTGCGCCACATCCATTTGCAGAAATTTTTTACATACCCTTAATGAATGTTGTCCTTTGTTACATACTTTGCAACTAGTTACGCGCCTTTCTTCTCTGCGTGTGTGAAATATGTTTCTTGCTGCGCTTTTGTTTTTTGTTTCTGTGTCTCTCTGCTACGCGACTGCTTCCAATGCCCTAAATCTTGCCTGTAGGAAGTCAAAGAACGATGCTATATTTGGCAGGTCCTTACTGCTACCCAACTCTTCTTCCCATTGTTGTTGTGTCGTCGAAGGAAGCTTTTGGAGGATCACAAAAATTAAAATCGCATCCCATGACTCCACTGGCAGCTCCAGATTCTTTAGAGAATGGATTATTTCCTGGGATGTGTCGAGAACCTCCTTTATTCCAGCCGCTGACTCGCTATTTAAGGTTGACTGCCCGAAAAACAATTTCAGCTGCGTGTTTACCAGCACCCTTTTGTGGTCATATCTGTCTTTGAGGATCTCCCACGCTTTGACATAGTTTCAATTATCTATGGCCAAGTGTTGAAGGGGCCTCTTCGCCTCACCGTTGACGCTGGACTTCAAATAGTGCAGCTTCTGCACCTCTGATAACGTTGAACTGTTATGGATAAAGGAAACGAAGACGTCGTGAAACGACCTCCACGTTTCGTAACCACCCCCAAAGACTGGTATGTGTATTCACGTATCTATTCGAATATTTCGACGAGATCTGATACTTTTAGATCCTGCTCAAGTTTTTCGGCCCCGACTATCTCCCGATTATAGCCCTCAGCTTTCTCCAGGTTTGCCTTGAGCATTTGAAGGCATGTCTGCAGATAATTTGCTTTACTTAACCGAGACGAATCGGCTTTTTTGAAATTTGCAAAGTTTTTTTTCATTTGCCCCAGTAAGTATATTTGCAAATTACCGAATGCCATTTTTATTGGCTTATGTTTATAATATATTTTATTTATTGCAGGACCTATTGACAAAAATGTAAGGAAAATCTTTTTACTTGCCTTATAGTTCCACTGAATTGTTGCCCCTGTTAGAGTCTTCTTCCATTAGAGTGTTGAATTTCCTTCTTGTGCTGGGATGTGATGTGGACACACTTGTTTGTGGCAGATGCTGATTTTTTGTTTGAATTAATGTTAGCACTCGCTCTACTCTTTAGAATTAAGTTCTAACCACTGTTTTCATAAGAATAAGTTTTCGGTTTTGTCTTTATGTTTTAACTTGTAACGACATATTGTATCAAAATGTATTTGAGTCTTGTTGATTTATATGAATATTGTGTTGAAACTTGTTCGATGGCGAAATGGCTCAAAAGGATCAAAATGTTTTTTTTTTTACATTGTTTGGTACGGATACCAGAACTTTATTTTCAACTGCTTGCAAGTTGTTTCAAACCCTACAAACAGTCATGATTACCAGGTGTAGGTGTAGGCGTGTCTAGACTTTAGGCTTCAACGTGCCTTGCGCCAGGTTTGTCGGCCAAGAAGCTAGAGAACTCCTGGTAGGGAGTCATGCCGATTGGCAAGTCCTTCCATAAATCTGGGGTCAAATAGGCGTAGGTCTTGGCAATGGCAGCATAGGTAGCGTTGGCGAAGTTACCCAAGGTACCAGTTGAACCACGAGCCGAGGTGTAGCAATCTTCAATACCAGTCACCATTAATAACTTCTTAGGCACTGGAGCCGATACAATGCCAGTACCACGAGGTGCAGGAATCAAACCCACAGACACGGAATCGCACTTGCCAGTAACCTTGCATGGAATGGTGTGAGGTTTACCAATTTTGTTACCCCAACAGCCACGACGAGCTGGAATAACAGACAACTTGGCCAAGATGATAGCTCCACGGATGGCAGTAGTAACTTCCTTGCTGCACTTACCGCCCAAGCCAATGTGACTATTGTTATCACCAGACCAGCACGTGTCTGCTTCTACAGAGGCATAATCTTCAGCACTTCATCCTTAAGGGCTGTACCCAAGAAGAGGGCCCCCGCCCAATTATCAAGGCTTCGCCCTTTAATGACGTTGTCTAATAATGAACGGGGGCAGAGCAAAGTACTGGTCTTATCGTAAACATCTTCAGATGACGCTACCGAAGGTTGCTACGATTTGATCAGTCACAAGCTGCCGGTCATAGGTCTTGTTGGCGGCTGGACCACCGGTAGTCCCTACCAGGACTTAAATCACGGTACCATGGGAGTCAGGAGCCCCCCGGATCTCGGTCCGGGCCTGACTTGTTAGAGGTAGGCCCCCTTGTGGGAGCGTCATGGTGGCTGTGGTTTAAACCCAAAATCGCGGGTAAGAGTCTTCCTATGGTTTTCCTTGGTTTTCCTTTGGTTGACTCAATGTGGAGTTGCAATAAGTGCTGGGTGCTGTGACCCTAAGAACAGTAAGAGGTTTTAGGTCGGCCTCGACTCATACCAAGGGTGGAACTTGTGCCGGCAACACAGTTCCGAATTGGTATCAAATAATGATTATCATTGTGAGCGATGGCAAGGCGTATCCTTGCTCCCATGGATGTATGGGCATCCCGTAGGTTTAAGCCCACACGGCAGGTACTTACGTTAAAAAACAAGAGACATCTGTACCCAAGAAGAAATCAATGATTTCGAACTGTTTGATTGGGAGAGAGTATAGGTAGATTTCTTCGAGGCTGTGAATTTTGCCTTCACGAACCAAACAACCTAATTTGGTGACTGGGACCCATTCCTTGGAGTCTTCTTTGCCACCACGACCACGGTCTCTACCGCGACCATGTCCACGGCCACCACCACCCCGAGAACCAAATCCTTCACGGAATCCACCACGGGCTGGAGTTGCGTCCGCCATTCTGCAGTTTATGAAGTTATATCGGCAAAGGAAAAAAACCGAATTTTTATAATGTTTGAAATCTCAACACAAAATGGTGCGTTTCTTTTATTCTAAATAAAATAATTACAATTTCACAAAGTTGAAAGAAAGCTAAAATATTCTTATTTTCTAAATACAAAACATTTTGGTCCTTCAAGCCGGATAGTCGAAGAGCAGGGACGTGAGTCCGGGAACAAATATGAAAAGCTGTTGGTTCCCAACACAATCTAAAAAACAAGGCACCACATTACGCCGACACAAAAAAAATATAAACTAAAATTAACTAGTGATATTAAAATGCAATTGCCAAACCATTTGCAAAATTGACTGTTGCATTCATTGTGCATATTGGTCTAGTCACTGAGATATGGATATAATAAATACATATCCCAGATGACTAGCATATAGTACGCACAATGAAATAAACCCGATCGCGTCAAACTTTCGCGTATTTTATTAAATTAAAAAGTGTTTGAATAAAAATAAAAACCGATCGACCGCAACCAGAAAACTAACGAAATGTCAAATTTGCAACATGGTGGTAATGGCTAATAAAATAATAAAAAACAGAAAGAGAAAGGAGATCATTCACTACATGATCATCCCATTCCCACCCCCAACATCAAATATGGGGCATTAATGTAAAAAGTAGAACACTAATGTAAATGTAATACATGTAATTATTCATACAGTTCCCATAAAAGCAAATGAGAATGTAAATGTATTAATGGATCTGTAGGTATATAAGAATTTCAAGTTCCAAGTTCAATGACCATATGATGTATAATAAAATAAAATTTTTATGTAAAGCACAGTAGCGACTAAAAGCAAGGCTTCATGGGAACTAAGATGCAAATCTTACGGACACTTGTCAGTTAGCAGTAGACTAGATCGGTACTATTAAAAGATTATAACGTAATACGAGCAAGTTTGTTTCATTTTTTATCTCAAGGAAATAACACATTTTTGGTGCAAGACATCATTCTTGCAATAAAATTATTCTAAGTTCGACTCAGCTTAGAACATGGTCCTTCAATAATAAGAAACGCGTATAAAATGAACGATAGTTTAATTTAAATACAATTAAAGTACAAAGTGAAAAGTGCATAAAGTGTAAAAGTACATTATCACTAACATACAAAAGCGCACAATTAGAACGCCAATCTAAATTAGCAGCCCGATCAACGACGGACAGTCTATCGGCCCCAGTATCCAACGTGTTGACGATATCCCGTACAGCAGCAGCAGCAGCAGCAAGCCTTAAGCAACTGTAACTGATAGTTCATATACTGAAGTTGCAGTTGCAAAAGCAATCCAAGGTAGGAATTCTTTTCCTTTTTAATCCTTTGAGTGCTCCATTTAACAAACACATATTTCTATGTTCAATTGCTCAATACTCGAACATACCGAGTGGTCTACAAGCGGCACAACGGTTTTGAAGCGGTACAACGGTCTGGAAGCGGTACAACGGTATACAAGCGATACAACGGTCTGCAAGCGGAACAACTGTAGTTATTCACAGCAAGGAACTGTGCAACACAAGTCTTCTGCAACTGTAACTGTCAAGGAGACTCAAGTTACAGTTGCAAAAGCAAATTAAGGTAGGAATTTTATTCCTCTTTTCTAAAGCCTTTTTTGCAATATACACTATATACTAACATTCATATTATACATAAGTGCATGAACCCAAATCCACCTAAGATAATATATTAAACTTAAAACACAAAAGTTGAATCAATCAATGAAATAATACAAATACCTAATCATGAGTAAACTCCAAAAATCGATCGAAAAGCAAGAACGTATTCATGAGGAATTGTCTAGTGATTTCGAAGAATACCAAAAGCAAATCGAATCGCGCAAATCAAAGGGTTATGTAAACGCGTGTTTAGCTGATGTCGATGAAGAGGTTAAATGTGCTAAGGGCATACACACTTCAATAATTAACAGTGCGGCGGATCCGCAAAAAGACAAATATCTCGCATATGTATTTCAAATTCAGTGGCATGATTAACGATGACATTGATAAATTTCCGCACGACCACAGTGCCAATCTCGATATCTCACGATTATATACCACCAGATCTGGGTGTCGGATATTCGTCTGCCGCGAATTAATATAAAGCCAGTTTCAGGCAAACCCGAGGACTGGAGTGAATTCCACAACGTTTTCGAAAGTTTAATAGATCAAAACGCTGATCTGTCTGATATCCAGAAGCCACAATTTCTAAAATCTTCTTTGGGTGAAAAACGTGGAGAGTTAATCTCACAACTTGCAATCGATAGCAAAAGCTACGCATCGGGTTGGGAAATCATCACCGAAAGGTTTCAAAACAAAAGAAAACTAGTCAACACACAGTTGAAAATTTTGTTAGAGCCGATCTCTTAAGGGCCTTACATGATACCAGTAATCAGTGTATCCATGCTCTTTCAAATCTGGGAATGGAGGTGGATTCATGGGGTCGCATACTAATATACCTCATATATCACAAACTCCCAAAAATCACACAAAAAGATTGGGAAACGAAATTAGGGACTTCAAGAAGTATTCCCGATTGGAAAACCTTCTTATCTTTCATTGAGGGTAGATTCAGCTCATTTGAAAATTTCATAGAGTCGAACACACAATCGAAACACCCGGAAACAAAACGGAAGGGGTAGACAAACAGTTTCGCTGTAGGCTCTGCAAAGGCGCGTACAGTTTACGCCATTGTAAGAAATTTTTAAAAATGAGTATCAAATCCCGTATAGAGGTAACCAAACGAAATTTCGTTTGCTCTAATTGCCTTGGTTATGACCATCATATGAACAATTGCACAAGCACGAATCGATATTTCAAGTGTAATTTAAAACATCACACTCTTTTTATATGGAACGGTCTCAACAAAACAATCCACAAAATAGTCAACAACATACACAACAATATGCTCAGCAAAACGTTCAAAATCACTTTTGTCAAAAATCATTCCCCAACAATTCCACAGAGATGACAAGTACCACTAATACTATGTCAGCGAACCAAAATCAAGCCAATAGCAATCCGTTAAAACAGAATGCTAACTCATATATTCCCAATAAACCACAGGACTACATGAACTGTGGTCCTTCAACATCACAACAAGCAATAAATGCTCAAGCGTACGCGCAATCTCCAAATCAAACTTATGCGTTTTTTCACTGCATTTGTGTGAATATCAAACCAGATGATATTGAATTTCTTCAGAAATCGAAAAAGCAATTTCGCTGTACGCTATGCTCTACTGCGAGAAGAAATTCTCTTCGCTCTCCTCCTCACAACAATTCCCACAAAGAACGAGAGCAGGCACTGCAATCGGTGCCCACTGCAGACGAAATTTCACCTACGTTTCCAAGGCCGTCAAGTGAAGAACAGAGTCAACAAAACTCTCAAAATCAACAACAGGCAAAACAACAACAACATGAACCACATACATCAAATCAACAGCTACACAATAAGGAAATAACCTTAGAGCATGTCCACCAAAGAATTGAGCATGTCTTCAAAGAAATTGTGGCACTCAGATCTGAGAATGCACTTGCTCTTTCGCTGATCAGCTGTCTCCAAGAAGAAAAAAACTAACTTAAGCAACATGTCAACGACCTCAGAAGAGAATTGAATTTTATGCAACAGGAGAAGAGAGAAAAGTGCGTTGAGGTTATGGGCGTTCCTAATCTAAACAATAATAATGCTCTTGACTGTGCGCTGCAAATTTTTTCAAAGGGTATATGCGCAGATGTTTCTGAAGCGGATATTGACAATTGCTATGTAAAAAAAATTAAAGGGAAAACTGATTCAGATGGTGATATGTCTAATGTACTTGTGGTGAAATTCAATTCGTGTTTTAAAAAAAAAGCTATAATGAAAAAAAAAGTTAGTAGTAAGAATAATTTAACGGCACATATTTTTAACTGTAAACATATTTCAAAAATTTTTATCAACGAATCCTTAGATGGTACAACAAGGCGACTTTTACGTGCTGCCCAAAAGGTGCAAAAAGAGAAATTGTTTAAGTATGTGTGGGTGAAGGCAGGAAGAATATTTATGCGCAAAAGGGATAATGATAAATATATAATTATTGAGTCGGAGTCTGATCTCCAAGCTTTAAATTAAATTTTTTATGTTTGAATCACAAGATTATAATCTAAATATCCCCTCTGTGAACTGCATAAATACTGATTCCTTCGATCTTGTTTTTAACCAAAACTACTTTAACAACTTTTGCATCATTCACCAAAATATAAGGAGTATTTCATTTGGATTCGTTTGATAATAAGCCAAGTTTTATATTCTTAACAGAAACATGGATTTATGATGAGGAAGTATCCTTTTTTAATATTGATGGCTATGAATTTTTCCTATGTTGCAATAATGAATATGCTTCTGGAGGTGTTGCCGTTTTTATTAAAAATGAGTTTAATGTCGATGTTGTTTCTTTTAATTTGCAGAGTTGTGATGTTATTAAAGTATCTATCAGTGATAAAAAACTAACTGTGTTTATAGATTTAATGAGTCTTTGGTTAAAATGTTTCTGGAGGAATTGGAAGGTCTATTAACAAGTGCGCCAGGACGTAACATTATCTTATTAGGCGATATTAATATTGACATCATGCAGGATTCTGCAGAGATTGACAGTTACTTATTCCTATTAGCATCTTTCGGTTTTGAATAGTGTATTAACAAACCTACTCGTATTAATGAATCCTCAAATACCTGTATAGACCATATTATGGTGCGTTTTTGCAGACCTGAAGATCTTTTGTTTTACAGCTCTGTTTTCGATTTACAGATTTCACTGCATGACATGTCTGAGTGTTAAATACAATTGTGTTGTTATTCCAAATATACTTCCTTCGTGCTCTTCTTACTCTATCACTGATTAGTGTGAAAAAAATAAAAAGTAGTGTGAATAAAACAAAAAGACCCTGGATAACGACGGAATTGCTTAAAAAGCTTAAAGAAAAGAATAAATTGTACAAAATGAAAACCAAATTTAAAAACAATTCTAGTACTATTGAAGCTTATAAAAAAATTTGTAAAGATATTGCCAAAGATGTTAAAAATTGTAAACATAACTACTACCTAAACAAGCTTCGGGAAGTCAAAAGTGACTCGAAAAAAGAATGGAAATTGGTTAGAGAAATTCAAAATATATCTACTGTCACTAGTTTGGTTGAAAATATAAAAGATTCTCCGTCTCCGTCTAGCATTCGTTGCATTAACATCGTTTCCCTAGCCTGTGACTTTTCTCTTCAAGTGCATTATCTAACCTCTTTAACCGGTTGTTTTCGCCTTTCTCTTTTCATATAATCACTTTTTCCTACTCCCACGCGTGTGTTACTTTCTATTTAATATAGTGTTTGCCCAATCCCACAAAGCCCATCCCGAAGGGCTAAAATGAATGGGAATAGATTCAAGGGGTTATCTGCGGATACACCTCTTAACTCACCGCCCCTTCACTCTCCTCCCCACAAACGATCAAAAAGGATTGCTAACTACGAAGAGTTCCCCCAACTTCCACCCCGAACCAATTGCAAAAACCCCAAATTTGTCCTTATTTCATCTACTGATGAAAATAAACCGCTCTCTAGGGTAAGTATCTTTGTTCTGAAGAAAGCAATAGATGCTATTAGTAAAGAGTACGAAAATGTCTCCCAACTTCGCGACGGGAGCATACTTATTCTTGCAAAAAGCAAAACTGTTGCAGAAAAATTTATAAAGATGTCTAACATAGTAAACCAATGTCCTGTTAAAGTTAAATATCACGATCGCCTCAACTCTAGCAAAGGAATCGTATTTGCACCTTATCTTATCAATGTTCCGGAGTCAGATATTATCTCGGAAATGGCCATACAAGGTGTTACTGAGGTATACAAATTTACTAAAAACGTTGACGGCAAGAATCGCCCGACCGGCCTCATGATCTTTACATTCGATTTGTACCAACCCCCAACTTCGATCGAAATCGGTTTTTACAGAGAAAAAGTAAAGGAATACATTCCTAATCCTATGAGGTGTCGCAAGTGCCAGATTCTTGGGCACACTATCAAAAGGTGCACCAAAGAAGAAATTTGTGCCACATGCAACCTCCAAGCACATGAAAATGCTCCCGCCACTTGTACACGTGTCATGTGTGCAAATTGCCCACCAACTGCAGAACCACATCCGTCCTCTTCTATTCAATGCCCCAAATACATTAAAAACAAAGAAATTCTAACAATTAAGACAAGAAACAAATGCAGCATGGCTGAAGCGAGACGCCTATATAACCTTAGCAAACCAACTGAAACAAACTTTAATTACATACCCTACAATGTTAAAGCAAAAACAGGCAACAACCTTTCCACAGATAATGCCATTTCACGAGAAAACTCAAAATCAACTCCACTCTCTTTCATACTCACAAGTTTCCACCTCTCCACATTTACAAACACCCACCTCTTCTCTTTCTAACTCTAAAACAACTCCACATAATTCTCTTTCTTACTCACAAGCTTCTTCTTCTCCAAATTTACAAACACTCACCCCTTCTCTTTCTAACACATCACAACAACTTCCAATCAATAAAAAACAATCGTGTGCTACTACTCAAACTGCTACAAACCTACATCAAAACAAAGAAATCACATATCAAACTTCAAAAAAAAAATCCAAAAAATTATAATCTATTCAAAAAAATTAACTGCTCTTACTCTGAACCAGAAGATCCTAATGTCACTTCACCAATTTCAGCTATTACTAAATCTCCAATAGAAGAAAATAAATACGAGTACTATGTGCCTCAAAACCGTAAACTTGATGAAAAACAACCAAACCAATAATCAAAAACTACCTGTAACCCCTGGCCCCGCTGCCCATTGGCGGAGGCGCCCGGACAGTTATTGTTGTCCGAGCACCTCAACCACCGAACAGCAAGGTTATATTGTCAACGCCAACGTAAAATCACCTAACCCACCTTTTCTGGAACCAAACTCAACAGCTAACAAAACAATCACAAACAACAATCTTCCGCCAGTTATCCAAGACCTCGATGTCCTGGTTCAACAACAGTCTAGCTCATGTGCAAGCTTGCTTGCCCCGACTGCCAAACATCGAGATCATCACATCCTACCTCTAATCTCTCACCAAAAGAACTTCACACAGTGTTCACATCGAAACACTGTGCTGAGATTCGCCCACACTCAGGATAAAGCTCAACTTAAGATTCTCCAGTGGAATCTGAAAGGTTACGTAAACAATTACGATGAACTTAATATCCTCCTAAAAGAAATCAAACCCTCTGTTATATGCCTACAAGAGACCCACTCCCCTTTCAACGCAACGCCGATTCCGCCTAAGACATTCAAAGGCTATTTCAAAAATCTCCCCTCAAATACGTCAGCAAAACAAGGTGTTTCAATTTTAGTAAAAGATGATATACACCATAGGGTAATTCCTATCACTTCAACTATAGCTTGTTCCGCCATAGAAATAACCATTCCAATAAAAATCTGTATAGTCTCCTTTTACATTCATCCTCAAAAATTATTTTCTAAAAACGACTTTGATTTCATACTAAGCCAACTCCCTCGCCCAGTGATCTTAGCTGGAGATGTTAACTCATGGAATATCCTCTAGGGGTCACCCAACTCGAATCACAGGGGGAAAATAATTGAAAACTCTCTTCTAGACTCCAATAACTCCATCTTGAACGACGGCTCGCCAACCCATCTCTCTACGCATAACACCCTCACCCATATTGACATATCCTGCTCTTCACCCGAACTTCTTCCTAAAATACATTGGCAAACAATAGATGATCTTCACAACAGCGACCACTTTCCAATAGTCACAACTATTAAACTCAATCACTATATCAGTCACTCCACCCCTAGCCCAAAATTTAAAACTGATTCAGCAAACTGGCCAGTTTTCAAAGCTCATGCTTCACAAAACCTGTTGTATAAAACCCCTACAACAAATACAAATAAAGAAGCTGCAACTATATTAAAGGCAATTAGATCTGCTGCAAACGTTGCGATCCCGCAAACACACCCAAAACAATCCCAACGAACAACCCCTTGGTGGAACGCGAACCTAGCTGAGCTCCGAAAAATCAAAAAATAGAAACCAAACCAATCTAGTAGCCTTCCAAAAAGCGAATGCTAGGTTCCGAAGACAGCTCAAAATAGCCAAATCTAAAAGTTTTGAAGATTTTACAACTTCCATTAATCCCAACACCCCACCAAGTAAAGTTTGGAACAGTATTGGATGCCTAATAGGAAATCCAACCTCACTCACAATAAGCTCCATTAAAACTCCTTATGGTCCACTTTCAAATCCATCTGAAATAGGAAACTTTATCTCACAAAGTTGGTCAAAGTACTCAGGCGATTATACCTTCTCAAACTAGTTTAGAAATCTGAAAAAAGACTCCGTATCCTGTCCTACTCCTTCCCAAGGAACCGATTATAACGCTCTTGTCATTGAGCGTGATATCTCAATTACTGAGCTCGAATCGTGTTTAGCGAAACTTAAAGGTAAAACCCCCAGTCGGGATAGAATATCATACCCTATGATTATAAATCTTCCAGATAAAGTAAAGCTCCGAATCCTCAACCTCTATAACAATATCTTAAATACAAGTGTTATACCTCAAATCTGGAAAACAGCCTCCATACTTCCTATCCCTAAGCCCGGTAAAGACAAACAAACGCCAGAGGGCTATCGTCCGATTTCACTCTTACCATGCCTTGCAAAAGTACTTGAAAAAATAGTTGCCAAACGAATATTCTGGTATGCTGAGACTAATAATCTTCTTAGTCCAAACCAAGTAGCGTTTAAACCGAACCGAGGGTGTACGGATGCTCTTCTTTATATTGATGACCAAATCTCCAGAGCCTTGAGTTCTAAAAACCATGTGTCGATTCTCACTTTAGATTTCGAAAAAGCATTCGACAGGATAGGCATTCATGTTATATTAAATAAACTTAAGGAATGGGGTTTTGGCCCCAAAATTTTCAGCTACGTGAAATCATTCCTAAGTAATAGAACATTCTACATAAGGTGTAATGGTTCCTACTCCTCCCCACATAGACTTGACAATGGTATTCCCCAGGGTTCATCATTGTCAGTTGTATTGTTCTCAATTGCCTTTAGAAACATCTGCGAAATCCTATCCAAACACAAATTCTTAAACTACTGCGTCTACGCAGACGATGTTTATATTCTGTGTAAAAGACAACAAATAAACGATATTCAAAATATTCTTACCAACGCAATTAAAGACATTTTGGAATGGGGAATCACCTCAGGTTCCAAGCTTTCATTATCAAAATGCAAAGTGCTGCACGTATGCCGTAAGCATCTATGTACACCCCTTAACTAAAGTATAAATAATGTACAAATACAAAATGTTAACAATTTAAAAATCTTAGGACTAATATTCAATAGAAGATACAACTGGCGAGACCATTGTTTAGATCTTAAAAAGTCTCTGGCTGCAAGGGCAAACATTGTTAAATATTTATCAAGTAAAAAATGTAGCGTACACGTAAATTCACTTTGTTATATTACTAAATCACTTATTTTAAGCAAAATAGATTACGGCATTTTCATATATGGCAATTCTCCTATAACGACACTCGGAATCATAAAACCAATTTATCACCAAGCAACAAGATGTAGTGTTGGCGCCTTTAGTACCACTCCTATCAAAAATATCCTGGCAGAGGCTGGCCTACCGACTATTGAGGAACGAAGAGATAAAATAACGCACAAACTCTACGCCAAACTGATTTTCTCGTATAATTCGCCAATCGACAAAGAAGTAAACCTCACAATGGATCGTAAAAGGAGATACAAGATCCCACCAGCCCTCTTGACAATTCTACAACCTGGCAATGACGAATTTCCGAAAAAAGAGCTATTTAAAATAATAAACCCAACTTCTTTGGAACCCTCTTGGCTAATAGATTCAACCTCTTTTATAATGGACCTTGCATCGTATGGAAAACCCAATACAAGTGATTTCATATATCGAAAGCTATATCAAAGCATCTCATCCGATTTCAAGGCCAACAATTGGAATCTTATGTTTACGGACGGATCAAAGACCTGTAATAACACATCTTTTGCTATCGTTAATGATGATGGCAGTACAATTCGACTTGGGATACTTCCACAAATAGCATCCATTTTCACCGCCGAAGCTTTCGCCATTCTTCTTGCGATAAAAGAGGCCACAAAAATTGGCACAAAGCAAATCATCTGCACAGACAGCCTCTCTACTATCAAAGCTATTGCAAATATCAATAATGACACTAATGTCATCAACAACATCCGGCACTTATTAATCAAGTCAACTCACTTCATAAAGCTGATGTGGATTCCAGGACATGTGGGTATACCAGGAAATGAGCGGGCGGATGAAGCTGCCAACCTCGCACTGAAATCACCACTGTACTTCTACAACTTCTACACTAAAAATGACCTTGTTAAATATCGTATGGAAAAAGTTGCAAGTTTCGAACAAAATGATTGGCTCCTGTATCAGCACCACTACGCTAAAGTTAACCCAACAAAGACTCCACCTATCTACCCTACAAACATATCAAAAATTAAAATCACCAATTTCATCCGACTACGACTTGGCCATACCTCTGCCACCCATCTCTACATCCTTAAAAAAGAATCCCCTCCCACTTGTCCTACCTGCCACACTACTCTTAACCTTCAACACCTACTCTACAATTGCGACAAAACTAAACCATCCATCATCAATTTACTAACAGGAAACGACATCATCGAAACTTTAAAATATCCGAAAAAATCTAACATACAGAAAATCAATGCCATATTTTTTAAAACAGACATTAATATATAAGTCACTTTAGCTTTCTATATTATAATTTTTAAACTAGTTTAAGTATCTTTGAGCGTAAGGCCATTGCAGCTTCTAGCTCCTCTCTCATAGCATTAACTTGTAATTTATTACTTGTTTAATAAAGATATAATAATAATAATAATAAAAGATTCTGATACTATCATCAGTGACCCTAACGAAATTGCTGAAAAATTCAATCGCTTTTTTGTTTGTATTGGTAACAAAGTAATATCAGATAGCTGTGCTTCTGTTTCGAAATGTGAATGTACTTTTGATGATGTATCTTCTTATGTCAGTTTTTATTTTGAACCAATAACATCTTTCGAAATATACAAAATTATTTCTTCTCTTAATAGCTCACGCTCTAAGACAAGTGACGGCCTTTCGAATAGTTTTGTGAAGAAAATAGCTGTGAATATTTGTGACATTCTATGTTATATCTTCAACAGAAGTGTCTCCATGTGTGTATTTCCAGATGATCTAAAACAGGCCGAAGTGATACCTTTATTTAAAAAAGATGATAAGACATCAGTTAATAGTTATAGACCTATCTCACTTCTTCGTGTCTTTTCTAAAGTCTTTGAGAAAGCTGTAAAAAACAGAATGATAAATTTTTTAGAAAAAAATAATTTTTTTAATAAATCCGAATTCGGTTTTCGCCCGGGTTTTTCTACTGAAGGAGCACTGTTGAACTTTTGCACTGATGTTTTTAATAGTTTTAACGATAGAAAATTAACTGCAGCTCTTTTCATCGATATAACAAAAGCTTTTGACACGGTAGATCACAATATACTTTTAGATAAATTGTACAAATGTGGGTTCAGAGGCATGACACATAAATGGTTTTCATCTTATCTTTCCAATAGAAGACAAAAAGTGAAAATTAATGAGCAAATTAGCAGAAACATTACTATTGGAGTCCCGCAAGGTTCGGTGCTTGGTCCGATACTTTTCTTGATTGTCATTAACTCGCTACTTTCACAAAATTATCGAAGTAAGGTTAATGCGTTTGCTGATGATATGGCATGCACTTTTCAAAGTAACTCAGCTCTAAACTTAGCTGCCGATATAAATCATGACCTGGAGATATTAAGCCAATAGTTTCAACAACATAATTTGGTGATAAGTGATAAAACTAAAATCATGTTTTTCAATGTGTGCGGTTGGAAGTTTGACTTTGGTACTTACTCCTTTCATTGCGCTAATTGTAATAAATTCAAACACAGTAATCATATTTGTAAATCGCGCAAACATATTTTGTAACGGAATCTTGTTCTGATAAATGTTTCACCATAGAGAGAGTCGATTCATTTAAGTACCTTGGTGTTATACTTGATTGGAGGATGAATTGGTCTGCACATACTAGTGCACTTAAGAAGTACCTTATAGCTGCGACAAGGCAATTTTTCTTTTCAAAATCCTATTGCTCTCTAGATCTTCTTAAATGTATCTACTATAGATTAGTTCATTCCAAAGTTGAATACAGTATAGTTTCCTGGGGCGGCACTCATGACAATAAATTGAATCCTCTTTTAATTTCTCAGAAGCATGTTGTTCGTCTTATATGCAATAAACATCGTGGCGTTAATAGTTTACCACTTTTTAGATATCTTAAAATACTCCCGCATAAACATTTATACTTTTTTAAGGTATTAAAGATTTTTTTTACTAGATCGGGATATGAATTAAATCGCGCTCCGCAAACTATAATCTAACTACAATCTACAAATATTTTTTAATTTCTATACGGCAATTGCTCCTAGCATTAGAATTTTAAGATCTAAATATGTTTTTCTAAAGAAGGTAAAACTTTGTCTTTTAGATAAAAGTTATGAAGATATAGTAAACCTCACATCTGTTACCATCTGAATCATTTAATCAATAATTAAATGATTATTTTTTTTCCTTTGTTATTATTATTATTCTTATTATTTTTTTTTCTTTTCTTCTTTCTTGCTACACTGTGTAACTAAAAATTAATAATATACTGCGATACAATTGTAAATTGAAATAATTGTTAATGCTATCGCCTCTAGTTCCCTCTGAACTATAGATAGCTTGTTTTTTATTTTTCTTTACTAATTCTTTGTTAATGTACTCGTAATAAATATGTAATTGTTATTCTCTTAAACGAATTAATAAAGAATAATTAATAAATAAAAAAAAATAAAATAAAAATAAACCATGTAGCATAAACTCTCACCTTATTAGATACACAAATGTCCAAAATATAAACACAACAAAAATGGTATCTAACCATTAACAAACATGTCAAACAATCAAATGCATTCAAAAGCATTGATAGCGACAGCATTGGTCATAGTTTCTGCAACCAATGGAAAACAGCAGATTCTAAGGGCATTAATCGACCCCGGTTCGGAAGCAACATTTGTCACCGAAAATGTCGCTCAACTGTTCAATCTAAAAAAGAAAAAGACTTCAGCACAAGTCACAGGTTTAGGGCAGACGTCAACTGGCGTATCAAATCACCAAGTTGAGTTTACAATCCGTTCCTTGACTAAGTTATCATTTGCTCTACATATCAAGCCATTTGTCTTCGAACAACTGACGTCACTGCTACCAGCACACCAGTTGACCACAAAAGCGTGGACGCATTTCCACAATCTACCACTGGCCGATCCGTCGTACAGTTCGCCAGGAAAAATTGACTTTCTTCTAGGTGCTTTCTAAAAGGTGAAAACGGAGCCCCTGTTGCCCAATGCACGGAGTCAGGCTGATTCTAACTGGGAACACAACCAGTTCAGGTCAATCCAACACAATAACTATTCAAAACCATTTCAACTCCTTGGAGGCTCAGTTAAAAAGGTTTTGGGAGTTAGAAGAGGACCTAGATGTTAGGAAATTTACTGAGGAAGAGAAGAAATGCGAAGAACACTATAAAAGTACCTGCAAAAAAAGAGACGATGGCAGGTACGAAGTTCAGTTACCATTTAAAAACAATAGTCGCCCAAATCTTGGTGACTCTAAAAGAGCAGCTTTAGCGAGGTTTTTTCAAATTGAGAAACGACTCGAATCAAACACGAATCTAAAGGAGGCATACACAGCATGTATTGAAGAGTACATCACACTCGGGCATATGCAGGAAACAACCCCAGACAGGCAAATCTTCACAGGAGAACACTACTTTCTTCCACACCACGCAATGTTTAAAGAGTCGAGCACAACTACAAAGTTGCGAGTGGTCTTTGATGCTTCATGTAAAACATCGAACGGAGAATCCTTAAACGACAATTTAATGGTACGACCACGCATACAGTCAGATATCATCGAATTGATCGCAAAATGGAGAAAGTTTAAGGTGGCATTTGTGGCTGACATCAGTAAAATGTACAGGCAGATTTGGATGGCACCTAATGATACTCCCTACCAAATGATTTTGTGGAGAAAAAACAGCTCAGAGGCCATAAAAACATTTTCGCTCAAAACTGTCACCTTCGGCACTGCATCAGCACCTTTTCTGGCAGTGCGCACATTGCATCAGCTAGCGTCTGAAATAAAAAATTCGCATCCGCATGTCACCGAGGCACTTACCGAAGGATTCTACGTGGACGACCTTATCTATGGGTCAAATAATGAATCCGATGCAATCAAACTTCAAGGGGACATGCTGGATATCTTGAAGTCGGCAGGATTTCCGCTCAGAAAGTGGGCAAGTAATTCCTCTAAGTTTCTAAGTCGAGTACCTGAAACGGAAAGAGAGATAAATCTTCCCCTAAATTTCGACTCAGCTGATTCCATTAAAACACTTGGAATTCAATGGCATCCAGCACAAGACGTGTTTAAATTCAAAATAAACTTACCCCTAGTGAAGGGATACGTAAAACGCTCAGTCCTAGCAGACATCGCCCGTCTTTTTGACCCTCTTGGGTGGATCTCGCCCTGCATTATTAAGGCGAAACTCATCCTGCAGCAGCTATGGCTTCAAGAGCTAGCATGGGACAACCAAATTTCCAAAGAGACAGAAGATCTTTGGGTGCCGCTGCGAAATGGCTTCACAGCCCTTGAAGACATCCAAATACCGCAATGGATCCAATATGAAGATTCGGATCAGGTACAACGACATGGCTTCAGTGACGCCTTTGAGAAGGCATATGCAGCAGTAGTGTACGTTCGCATCATTAAAAACGGCAAAGAACACATACAGCTCCTAGCGTCCAAAACAAGAGTGGCGCCGGTAAGGTGCATTTTCTTACCGCGTTTGGAGTTATGTGCAGCTCTGCTCTTAGCAAAACTGTTACGTCTCATATCACGGGCAATGCAATTCCACAATCCTGAAGTCTTTGCGTGGTGTGATTATATGATCGCACTAGCTTGGATCAAAGGGAGCCCGTTAACACGAACAACCTTTGTAGCTAATAGAGTGGCTGAAATCCTGACCCTCACTAGCCCCACAATTTGGAGACACGTCGCTTCAAAAGAAAATCCTGCAGACATTGGCTCAAGAGGACTTTCACCAGAGGAGCTCATCGACAACCAATTGTGGTAGCATGGGCCCCAATTTTTAAAAAATTTTACTCTCTCGGAATCTCCAGCAGCAATCCCAATCAAGACTGATCTGGAATCAAAGGAAAAAATTAATCGAACAAATATTCATGTAGGATTCTATCAAACAAAACTATCCGACACTTGTAGAATATCCAAATTTGCACAGGTAGTAGCTCACTGCATTATTGAGCAGGGGTTCTTCGAACAATATTCAACATTACGGCGATTGGTTCGCAACGTTGCCATATGGCGAAGGTATTTCGCAAATTTAAAAAACCCACAAAACAAGAAAACACTTAACACACATCCCATTACGCCCGAAGAACTTACCTCAGCTCACAACCAGCTCATAAAAATAGTACAAGAAGAGCTATTCTTGGAAGATATCAAAAAATTGAAGGGCAGTAACACTGTTAGTAAAGGGAGTAAAATCATTAACTTAAACCCGTTCCTCGACGCGGAAGGACTACTGCGTATCGGAGGTCGACTAACAAACTCGTCACTTCCATTTAATCAACGACATCCTTTAATACTCAAGGATTCGCACCACTTCTCCAAACTAATTGTGAGAGATATCCATCAGCGGACTCTGCACGGCGGCGCGCAAATGATAATGGCAGAGATACGGAATACATATTGGATAACGAACATGAAGAGACTCATAAAAACCACAATACACAAATGCGTTAGATGCCATCGTTACAAGGCAAAAATGCAGCATCAACTAATGGGAAGCCTCCCAGCTGAGCGAGTCGTGTGCTGCAGACCCTTCACTACACCGGAGTAGATTATGCCGGGCCTATAGAAATAAAGGCGTGGAAGGGCAGATGTAACAAATTATCCAAAGGTTATATAGCGGTATTTGTATGCCTGTCAACGAAGGCATACATTGAACTGGTGAACGATTTGAGTACGGCTTCCTTCACAGCCGCTTTTCGAAGATTTGTCGCAAGAAGAGGCACAGGCGCTAACATATTTAGCGATTGTGGGACGAACTTCCAAGGAGCGCACTATGAAATAAAAAGGGACACCAAATTCATCTCATCCGAATGGTGTCAGAAGTGGCCAAAGAACTCGCGGCCATAAATACAATATGGCATTTCAACCCCCCTTCATCATCACATTTCGGAGGGCTATGGGAGGCGGGAGTTAAATCCATCAAGCACCACATCAAACGAACCATTAGAAATTCCAAATTGACATTTGAGTAGTACTCAACACTGCTCACTCAAATTGAAGCATGTCTCAATTCGAGGCCACTATGTCCAATGTCTTCGGATCCCGAGAATTTAACATTCTTGACTCCTGGACACTTCCTTATAGGACGATCAATGCATACTGTTCACGACAGGAACCTGTGCGACGTTAACATTAGCAGCCTGAAAAAATGGTGATACATTCAGCGGCTTATGCAAGACTTTTGGAAGCAATGGAGCATATCATATCTACATCTGATCCAACAACGACCAAAATGGCTCCAAAAGCAGCCTAACATCAACATTGGAGATATCGTCATAGTCAAGGAGGACAATTTACCACCCTCATCGTGGTCACTCGCGCGAATAATACAACTACATCCGGGATCGCGACAGTAAAAACCAACACATCAACACTTAAAAGGCCAATCGTAATACTATCCCCCTTACCGTTATCTGAACCTATAAACAATTTAAAATAATCGTAAACAAACGAGTTGTTTTCCCCCTGCCACAACCCATTCATTATCTAAGAACATGAACTACCTATAAAACACCCCAATGAAGTAAAAAACAAAACAAATATTAATCGCGAACATGAACTGTACCCATAATATAAACCAATGAACTTAAATAAATCAAAAAACAACTCACCCCATGCTAATACAGCCGATCATCCCTTGAAACTAATAGGGAGCCGGGTCCAAAAAAGATAATAAATATTAAACATCTCTGTAACTTTGCACATTATGTACCATTATTAATTCGCGTTTTATCTCTAGTTAAACAGAATCATAATGGCAACTGAGAAGATGATGGTGAAAATTGAGCATCGCGCTGTAATTAAATTTCTCACTAAGCAAGGAAAAAGTCAAAAAACTATTCATGAAGAGATGGTGGCTGTTTACCAGGGTTCCGCACCTTCATTATCAACTGTGCAAAAGTGGTCAAGTGAGTTCAAGAGAGGCAGAGAGAGCATTGAAGACAACCCCCGCTACGGCGCCCCGGCTAAACTTGTTCCTGAGGATGCCCGAATAAAGGTGAAAATGATGGCAGAGATCACCAAGCTTTCAATTGGTACTATTCACACCATTCTTCATGACCATCTTAACCTTTAAAAGGTCAGTGCAAGGTGGGTGCCACGAATGCTCACAGCGCCTCAGAAAAAAAGTGAGAATCGCATGCTGTAGAGAGCTTTTGGAGATGTGTAGTGAGAACGCGGATGGTATTATGGATCGAATTGTTACTGGGGACGAAACATGGGTCCACCACTATGACCCTGAAAGCAAACAAGAGTCCATGCAGTGGCATAAAAAAGAAACAGACCCCCCGAAGAAGTTCAAAGTCACTCCGTCTGCCGGGAAGCTCATGGCCACAGTTTTTTGGGACTCAAAGGGAATCTTGTTCATTGAGTACAAAAAAAAGGTGAAACCATCAACGCCACATCCTACGCTTCCACTTTGCATAATTTGCGGGAGGAAATTAAAAAGAAAAGACGGGGTAAACTCGCAGCGGGTGTGTTGCTTCTTCATGACAACGCTCCTGTTCACACGGCGCGAGTTTCCAAGGCTGCTGCGCGAGATTGTGGTTTCGAAGAAATCCAACACCCACCCTATAGTCCAGACCTTGACACTAGTGATTATTTCTTGTTTCCGGATTTGAAAAAATGTCTTCGTGGAAAAAGATTTTCGGATGATGAAGAACTCAAGTCGGCAATAAATGGGTATTTTGCAGAGAAAGAGGAAATTTATTTTTTTGAGGGTTTAAAAAAGCTTATCTCAAGATGTAACAAATGCATTGATGTTAGGGGAGATTATATTGAAACAATTTAAATTGAATTCGCATTTTCTTTCATATCGATACCGAGAATATATTGAACGCCCCTCGTATATTTACACACACAAAAAAAAATTACTAATGCTTTTGTTTGTTCTTATCATTTTGCAAACTACACGTCGTACCGAGAGCAAAACAGCCATCCGGCCAACACACAACAACAACAAATTAGCGGCAGGACTAGCCGCATGCAAAGGAGGCTATGGTGAAATGTGAGATGACCAGGATGTCTTGAACTCTGTCCCCGAAGGCCGGGAGCATGTTGGTTCCCAACACAATTTAAAAAACAAGGCACCACATTACGCCGACACAAAAAAATATAAACTAAAATTAACTAGTGATATTAAAATGCAATTGCCAAACCATTTGCAAAATTGACTGTTGCATTCATTGTGTATATTGGGCTAGTCACTGAGATATGGATACTCGTATAATAAATACATATCCCAGATGACTAGCATATAGTACGCACAATGAAATAAACCCGATCGCGGCAAACTTTCGCGTATTTTAATAAATTAAAAAGTGTTTGAATAAAAATAAAAACCGATCGACCGAAACCAGAAAACAAACGAAACGTTAAATTTGCAACATGGTGGTAATGGCTAATAAAATAATAAAAAACAGAAAGAGAAATGAGATCATTCACTACATGATCATCCCATTCCCACTCTCAACATCAAAAATGGGGCATTAATGTAAAAAGTAGAACACTAATGTAAATGTAATACATGTAATTATTCATACAGTTCCCATAAAAGCAAATGAGAATGTAAATGTATTAATGGATCTGTAGGTATATAAGAATTTCAAGTTCAAGATCAAGTTCAATGACCATATGATGTATAATAAAATAAAAATTGTATGTAAAGCACAGTAGCGACTAAAAGCAAGGCTTCATGGGAACTAAGATGAAAATCTTACGGACACATGTCAGTTAGCAGTAGACTAGATCGGTACTATTAAAAGATTATAACGTAATACGAGCAAGTTGGTTTCATTTTTTATCTCAAGGAAATAACACATTTTTGGTGCAAGACATCATTCTTGCAATAAAATTATTCTAAGTTCGACTCAGCTTAGAACATCCGGCTCGAAGGACCATGTTCATGGGATCGCATTGGTCAAACAGTTCAGTTGCCAAGTGAAACGAAATTCGGATGACTTGCGTAGCAGAATTCGTAAATTGCATGAAAACACCCGAGAAAAAATGAAGCTAGCGAGCAACCGCGTGAGGACTAATTACGACAGCAAAGAAAAACCTTCCGGCTTCAATGAAGGAGATTTGGTGTGGCTGTACAATCCTCTGCATAAGAAAGGCAAATCACCAAAATTGCAACAGGATTGGAATACAAGGTGATAACCCGCATTAATGATTGTTGTGAGTTGTAGTATAGTTGGCTTTCAAATTAAAAGGTTCGAATCCCAAATTGGCCTTTGAAAGACAGGCTCAATTCCTAAATTTCAAAAAAAATTCGTATCATTAGTAAAAGATGTTTCTTTTATGCATGACGTTTTCGATTGACCATTCAGAAGCCTTCTTTTTGCACTTCGGAGTGAAAAAGGGACATAAAACTGGTTGTCTCGCTTTTCCGGAATCAAAATCTTCCTGGGTTTTCCTTTCACAAGCAATGTACTAACACATATTTTGCTCTTACCTCTTTCAGTGTTCTATTTTTGACAGCTCACGCGTTATTCGGGATATGTCTCAAAGTCAAGCATGCTCAGTTAACATTGCCATTTCATCATGGGAAGACTTACACCCGAACAACGCTTACAAATTATTGGATTTTATTATCAAAATTCATGCTCTTACCTTACAAAAACAGCTCGTGCAAGAAATGAAGTCGAACGGCCTCCCACAGCGTCGAATTTTCGGTGTATGGGCCGTAGAAAAGCTATAGGAAGATCCCCTTTTTTATCGAAAAATTGTCTCCTGCGACGAAGCTCATTTCTGGTTTACATGGAATGCTGATAAACAAAACTGCCGTATTTGGTACAATGAGCAACCGCAGGCAACACAAGAGCTGTTTTTGGAAAAATACGCTGTCTGGGGCGGTTTATGGTCCGATGGAATCATTGGCCCGCATTTTTTCAAAGATGGCCGTGAGCACAAAGTTACCGTCAATGGCGTCCGCTATCGTTCAATAATTTCGAGCTTCTTTTTGCCTAGAATGCCCGAGCTGAACCTGGTCGACATGTGACGCCAGTAAGACGGCGCTACATGCCACACAGCACGCGAATCGATGGACCAATTGAGAAATCAGTTTAGTGAGCAATTTATCTCTTGGATTTATCAGCAGCAATTTATTATCAGCAATTTATCGACTGGATCGTGCAATTTGACACCTTTAGACTATTTTTTCTGGGGATACGTCAAATCACTCGTCTTTATTATCCTCATCGTCATCATTTACGTCAACATCAGATGATGAATTTGTTATGTAGATTTAGGCAGCAATGCTTGGGATCGGAAATTTAATAAATGTATTTCTCTCTTTATTCTATTTTTCAAAAAGCTTAACAAATGCTTAAGCATGTTAATTTGTACACACTTGAGTGTTGGCCCCGGTCGTATTTTTTTTTTATAATTTACGCGCGCCTAAGGGGTTGATACCCTTTAAATGTTGCCTGGGCGCGGGCGGAAAGGTAGAAGGAGGAGAAAGGAAAATTTTCTTTGTAATGGTTTTAAACTGGTGTGTTTGGTTACGATATTCGCTCTCCAGAGGTGGGAGTCCGAATAGGACGGAGAGTTTTTCTTCACTCAGAGTGATTCGAAGGTTATAAATTCACACTATTTTTTTGGGCTTGAAACTCTGCAATAGCCAAATCTACTTGTCGGTGTTATTCCTTCACACGCATAATTTTACTGTCTGAGTTCCAATTACACAAATGAGAAACTTGAAAAACTTGTCAATGGGTAGGATTCGAAACTTGACCCTCCGAGTGAGAAGCGATTGCGAGTACCACTACACCACGGCCACACGTTGATCATCGACAATTTATTTTTTTAACTTAATTACCTTTACTTAGACGTCGCCTTTATATATATTATACTTTGCTGAAACATGTCACGTATCGTAACAAAATATGATAGTAGTCAGATAACAACATTTTATAAAAATGTTCTTTGATATCATGGGATCATAGCAGAATGACTTTTAGTGGGAGCACACAAATATACACCAAGCCACATTTATGTTTTTTTAAAGAACTGAATACTCAAGTGCTTATTACTACACGTAAAATTCCTGAGCACGCGTTAAGTTTTTAGGAAAATGGGACAGAGAAAGATTTTATTTGAATAAAGCATAGATAAACTAACCTAGATGGCCAACTTTCTAGATATTGGAAAATCAAAACTGGGTTTCTACTGATCGTCTCTACGGTATGACCATGCCTGTGAATTGGCATCAATGTGCCTGTTTACATTGCCGACGGGTTGAAAGTCCTCACCATGAACGTCGTGTTCACATTGTCATGGGGTTGAAAGACTTTTTGACAAGTGGAACACTTGAATCGGAGCATTTTTAATTTTTAAATTTGCGCGGCTGGTCTGAAACATACGTTTCTTCCTATTCCTCACACTTCCTTTCTGATCAAAGATCAAAACTAAAATGAAAAAGTATGTCAGAAATGGAACGATATGGAAAAAAACGATGTGTTGCACCCGAGAATCCCTTCTTCTTCCCACTTATATAAAAAGCATTCCCTCTCTTTCGGACAATCAATGTGAACTGGCACAATGGCAATTTCCCTCCAATTCAACACAAAACCCGTCCATTTTACTCAAAAAACCTCATCCACATTACACACACGCGTGCAAATCGCTCTCATTCTAGCAATTTACTTGTAAATTTCACTCATTCTGGATAATTCTGACAGGTTAAAGAGATGTAAACGTGTTGGTAATTCACTTACAACTTGTCTGCGCTAAAGTTAGGGGTTTGCAAAAGGATTAATAGAGTTTGCCATCTAGCTTAGTTTATCTATTGTATAAAGGCTTTTGATATACCATATTCAAAAATTGAATCTCTAGATTTAATTTGTAAGAGGAATAAACGAGCGGAAATATTATTTATTGACATGTTTAGTAATACTCGTAAAAGGTCTTAGCAAATATTGCTAAAAAAAAAAAAAATCTGCAGACAAGAATTTTGACTCGACGACACTTACCCAGTTTATCCGACAGCTCAATGTACGTTGAAGCAATCCACATTGGTTCAATACGCTCATATAAACACCACTTCAAACCGCATTGAAATATTCCACACGCATTTATTCCTGCTTATAAAACGCATTGAAAATTTGTAACCGCTCTGAAATATCATATAAACATTTTCAAATCGCATTGAAACATTTTATTTTCTCGCGCTCTCATCATTCTTTTATCATCGGGCAGGTATTATTTGTGTATTTAAAATGTGGGATTGCAAACAAAATATTTGGAAAGACAAAGAAATAAAAAGAATGTATTCTTCCATTATCGGGCAGGTAATCAGTTGTATATTTAAAATGTGGGATTGCAAGTGAAATATTTGGAATGAGAGAAATAAGAACAATGTATCAGTGTTAAGGCTCCGGCCCATAGAATCCGTTGCGTCTGTTACGATGCCGGATAGGTTGACGTTAATGTATTTGACGGAAATGACAGTCCCATAGAATCCGTGGCATACGTTGGCAGAATAACGAACGAAACGAAACAAAAAAAATTTAAATGTCATTTAATCTCAATATTTTCTTTCAAGCTATGACAATTTCTCTTCATTCTCTCAATGTCTCCACCAATGAAAGTGCTTACTCTCAATTTGTGAATGCCTCAACATGTGAAAGAATGGTCCTCAATGTGTGAACTGCCAACGGATTGAAAAGTAGAATTAAATCTACTTTATCCGTCCGTTCCGTCATAGCCTTTGTTTATGGGCCTGCTTCCATAACAACGTGTATATTCTATCGAGCTGTCAGTCGACGCAATTCACGCAACGGATTCTATGGGCCTTGGCCTTTAGTGTCAATTCAATCAGCTGTTTGTTAAACTTCTCTCAATTTTCTCTGGCTCATTTTCATATAAACAGCAGTATTTCTACGGGTATTGAACCAATGCGGATTGTTTCAACGCACATTGAGCTGTCGGATAAACTGAGTAACTGACTGTAAAGACCATCTAACCTGATATGAATCCATCTTGCTTAAACGTTGAAACTACCGTCCTTTAATTTAAAAACATATTGGACTTAAAAAAAAATCATTTTATTTGGATATATCGGTGTCTAAACTAATCAAAGCTTCAAATAAAGAAAAAAAAGCATCAAATACCAGATCTACCACTCAGATTATTTGTTTTTTTACGGCCAACATCATCTGGTTGGTTTGGCGTATCAAGCATAAAGCGCTGATAAAAACTGCGTTCGAACTGAAATTAAGTTATTTTTTTAAATACTTAAAAAAATAGATCTATATTTCGTACTCACTGGCCTTCTTTAAAGTATTCTTTTAGAGTAGTGCTGAATTTCTTTGAATATTTCACAAACTCTTTCTTTCGCTGCTCTACCGCCTGTTTCGCCACTAAATTAGGCAAATAGACGCTGATGTCGTTAACAACGTCCAATAATTTCTTTATTGCGCTCGCGATTTCCCTTGTGGATTATAAAACACTTATTTTCAATACTTAGTCTAAAATACAATCTTACTTAATAGTTTCTAAAAAAGTTTTTCGATCACTTATCTCATCCGGAATCCTGCTTAGTATTCCTTTAAGCGCAGAAGACTTCCTATTTAATTCCTGGAACGGTTCTTCTGGCCTTTCTAAATAAAGTTCAACTCCTGTGATTTAAAAAAAAAAAACAGAAAATGGAAGAAAAATTTCAAAATTTGATTTCCATCCTTACTATCGATCTCGATGTTACATCCTTGCAATCGCAGAACTACTTCACTCAGGTTAACTTTAAGTTCCGCTCTTTCAATAACTTCTAACAACAAGCTGTAACAAAATCCTGGATGAAATTGTTCCAAATTATTAAATATTGAGGATATCGTGTGGGAAGCTGATAAGTTACGATACTCCAGCTGCATACATGTTATGTTTAATTATTATTCATATGGTGACTTCCTAATTTAAAAGACCTTACCTGGGTAAACACTGGCTTCAGTATTACTTTTAACGCCAAAGTAGACGCAACAACTTCTCCCATATCTAAATAAAGTGTATCTTGAATTTGCAAAATATTTAGATTTGGAACAACCTTCCCACTAGCCACAATTTAAAAATAAATCGAAGGCGATGTGTCAACAACATAGATGAACTAACCTAGATGGCTCACTCTACTAATCCATATGCAAACCCTTAACTTTCTCCCAGCTGAACTTCAAGTGAATTTCCAATCATTATTCATCTCTATAATCTGTCAGAATGGCTAAAATGACAGAAAATTTCACGTAATGTTCACTAGCAATGTATAATAAAGGCAAAAGTAAAATTGAAAATATTTTACGATGGAGAATATTTATTTCAACGTGGTGAAAAAGTGAAGTTAATAGAATGTATAAAAAAAAAATTTTTTTTCCAACTGCACAAAAAAAGGATGGTTTAAAAAAAAGGATCATATTTTGAACGCCTAATTTGAAGATATAAATGAATTGCAACTATAAAAATTCTGAAATCAACTTACCCAAAAGCTTAAGCTCGTATTGCAAGCCAATTGTTAAAGGCTTTTTACATATTTACGCACAAACTCAGGTTTCTGTGTATCAATAAAAAGGATTGCTAATTAAGAGCATTTTTTAAAGTCAATTTCCTTATTGTTCTTTTAGTTTGTCTAAATAATTAAATAATACTAATAAGCAATAAATTAACGTGTTTGATAATTTTTTTGTGTAACGGCAATGGGACGCAACCGGAGACATTTCTGTGAACTACTCTGGCAAGTGAAAGAAACCGCCTTTTTTGCCAAGTTGTTACAAAACCTTTATTCAATAGATAAAGTTTTTTTCAACAGTGACTTGACAACTTTGAATTTAATTTGTGAACGTACTCTTTCACTAATCATCAAACTGTCATTGTCAATTTATTCAGTAAACTCAACATTTTCATCATGGTAAAGTACACGAACGACCAACGTCTGCAAATTATAGAAATTTTCTACCGAACTACGGAGTCGGTGACTGCAACTTTAAGAGGGTTAATTCCAATTTTCGGTCGTAGTTCTCGTCCTAGTAGACAGGCAATAACAAGTTTAGTGCACAAATTTGAGTCTACATATTCGTTGTGTGATGTTGCCGTGTTAGTGAGACAACGGGTTGGTCAAAGTGTCGAAAATATCGCTGCCGCTCAGGCGTCCGTAGTAAACGATCCAAATCAGTCAATTTCACGGCGTTCTCAAGAATTGGACATCGCTCAGACCACATTATGGTGTCTTTTGCGTAACGATCTTGGTTTACACGCATACAAGATCAAGCTGACTTAAAAATTGAAGCCGATGGACGATTTGAAGCGACGTACGTTCTCTGATTGGGTTCTGGAGAAGATGCGCCAATATCGCAAAATCATCTTCAATGACATTTTTGGCTCAATGGGTTAGTCAATAAGCAAAATATGCGTTATTGGTCGGGTGAAAATACACATGTGCTTCATGCGTCACCACTTTATCCACAAAAAATAACTGTTTGGTGCGGTTTGCATGCCGGCGGCGTTATTGGGCCATATTTTGTGGTCGACGATCACGATCGTCACGTTATTGTGAATGGTCAGAGTTATCGTGCCATGATCACCGATTATTTTTGGCCCGAATTGGAGGACATGGACTTGGACGATATGTGGATTCACAAGTATGATGCCACAAGCCACACAGCACACGCTACAATCGATTTATTGAAGAGTAAGTATGGTGAGCATGTTATCTCAAGAAATGTCGGTTGGCCGCCTTATTGGTGTGATTTAAGTCCTTATTGGAAAACCCTATGTGTATATTAAATTACAAAGTTAAATTTACTTTAGACAGTAACTTACTTAGTCTCTTTTCCAGTTCAACTTACTTAAATTCACGATTACCTTAAATTGGGCCCAAGCAGAAGCTAAACTTACCACTCTAAAGTCGTCGTTGAATTTCAATAGAGGTGTAAGTCCACTAGCCGAACTCAACAAAAAATGTTTGGGCGTTAGGGTCTCTATGTTTTCCGCGTCTATGGGCAATAAGCATTCTTCGCAGTAGCTCGTCGTTTGGATTCCTAGTCGGTGTAGTCGCATAAAGGACAGCGCACTTATCGCTCCAAACTACCGTGATTGTTGTGGTTACCGCTTCCATCAACTTGTCTTTCTTGATAATTTTGGTTACTTCTCGTAGCTCCCTCCCTGCACCGCGAAAGTTGGTTCCATTGTCACTATGGAACTCGATGGGGGTCGATGGGGCAGCTCTCATGGTGAGACATGTAAAGAGAACCCCCCATCCTTTTTCCGTTCTTCGACCTACAATGACGGTAATCGTCATTGTCGATCCCAACGTATGAAAATGGTTCTCTGAACGAGGCAAGTCGCGTATGATGAAGTTGAGCCATGATTGATGAACGAAGTTGAGCACAGACTAGAAAGTGTACAAAACCGTTGTTGAGTCCGACCAAAAATACTCTTGGGTAAACCTGATGTCGTGCGACTTTGTGATGCTTTTAGCCAACCTCGCTCCGAGAAGGGCCGCTTGCAGCACAAGGCAAGGAACTGATTGTTTTAAGTGGCGCCACTCGGGTTTTCGTTCCTACAAGGCTGGTCTCTACTACCTTGCCGATGAGATTCCTTACATATGCTACCGCTGCGAACCTGTTTTCGCTCGCGTCGATGAATACGTGGAGCTGTATTTCGGAACCCCAGGTTGAATTTTAACTGTTTCCACCTTGGGTAAATGCTGCTCCCATTTTTGCCATTTCGCATTTTTTTCGTCTTTGATTTCATCGTCCCACTCGATCTTAGAACGCCAGATCTTCTGAAGGAGAATTTTAACATACGTCGGGAAGTAAGCTATCAGTCCCAATGGGTAGCAGATGTACATCAGCACTCTTAAAACTTCGCATTTAGTGGGGCATCGTGATCCGAAAAGTATTTCTTTTTGTTTTAGGTTAGCGGTAATTTTAAAAGTCACAAATAAAGTTCCTCACTAGTCGTTGCAGATCTAAATCGCTGCATTCACAAATGTGAAAGCTGTGAGGATTACCATCGCTTCTGTGAATGCGGTCACTTTCGGTGCAACTACCATGGACCACCCATCCCAGGCGAGTTTTAGTCGCAACGGGTTCGAGGCGACCACCCTCTTTAGGTCTGAGCGGGAGTCCAAGTTGAGCGTTGTTTACTCCAATGAGTAGACGTGGTACCGCCCTCTCGTACGAGTTGGGGGATATCCCCTTTAGATGCTCGAATTTCCTTTGCAGCTCAGCTGAGTTGATGGTTTGGGATGGTAGGCGCAGACGCTCGACTGTGTGGACATCTGTTAGTTGAAACCTCTCTGCATTTACATTCGTACTGGATATTTGCAAGTCGATCAATTCGGAGTGGCTCTCATATCGCGAGGTGTTCCCAATCCACTTCAGGCAGAGTGGTCGCGACTTCCCTTGAACTTTCAACTGTTTTTGCGATTTCCTTATCCATAAGCGTTACGGATGAGCCATAGTCTGGTAGTGCATGTGCTTTACTTTCGACTCCTCTATATGGATATAACGAACTGAGTTATATTGGATCAGTATAGTTGGGATCAGTATTGTTGGTTTTGTTTTCATAATGCAACCCGACCGTTCCGGTGGTAGAAGAAGAAGACGCGGCTCCTTCTCTGTCATTGTGCAGTAGCTGGTGTTTTAGAATACAATTATTTTTTCCACAAACCGCCTCCACCGCCTCGGCGCAGGAGTCGGAACAGCACTTAGTGCAAACGAAGCAGTGTTTGTTGTTGATGGTGTTCGCGATTTAGTGGGATTAGTTGGGGTCGTCGTTGCGGGAACAGAGCCCGCACCTACATCGAATATGTCGATCGTATTTGATGCAGAAAAAGGAGCAGCAGTACTTGTCTCTGATCGTGCCCTCGATGATTTGCTATGCATATCGGCGTTTATATCGACGAATCTCACAGCAGATGCAGTATAAGCTTCTGAAACGTTAGATAGACACATACTCTTACCTGTACATTTCTTGCATAAATAAAGGGTCCGCCATCTAACGTTTATCTGTCAAATCAGACATGAGCTAAGTGTTACCATTCACGAAATAAGCACTAGTTGAGAAAAAAAGTGTTAGATGGCGGACCCTTTATGATGCATCTTGAATAAAGCTGTCTACACCGGTGCAGCTGAAGTGGTCCCAGGCACTAAATTGATCGCATTGGACCATATTCCGATATATATTTGCGGTTTGGGATTATTTGCCGGTGATCGCAAAATTTTTTTCAATACACTGAAACCATTCAGTGCTAGATCGTTGGCTTTTTCGGTGGCATACTTATCGTAGTTTAGCTGACATATTCGTCAATGGTATGATTGTGGAATAATCTGCTTCCAGTACAAGCGGGATAAGTTTTGTAAAATGTTGCGGTGAGATGGCCGCAACCGGAGAACTTTCTGCGAACTACTCTGGCAAGTGAAAGAAACTGCCTTTTTTGCCAAGTTGTTACAAAACCTTTATTCAATAGATATGTATATTAAATTACAAAGTTAAATTCACTTTAGACAGTAATTTACTTAGTCTCTTTTCCAGTTCAACTTACTTAAATTCACCATTATCTTAAATTGGGTCCAAGTAGAATCTAACCTCACCAGCAGGAATCAGCGAGAAAATCAATCTGTCAGTTAGTAACTCCACCTTTCAGTCATTAGGTGAAGCTAATGCTTTATTATGCGTAGCACTTTCGCCAACATTTAGGGTTTTAGGAAAATATTGTTTTTCTAATTGAATCTAAATGTTTTTCAAAATATTTCGAAAATAAAAAAGAAAAGGAGTGGTATTTTGAATAATTTTTTGTTTAAAAAAAAATACACTCTTGATATCCCGACTTAATTTGGTTTTGTCGAATGGAATTATGTTTATAATTGTTTCAACAGACCTGTTTCTTTGCAAGTAATAAATGTTTATTTGTAATTTCTTCAAGGCTAAGACAAAAGCAATAATATTTCGTTCAGAAAAACAAATATATATAAATAAAAATGTTCTGCTACATGTACAATAAACACAGCTAAAGCGTTGACACCCTTAAGGAAAAGTGTTAGTTTATACCTTAATTTTGAAGAAAAAAGGCTTACCTAATACTTTGTTGAGTACTATTTAAGTTTCTTAACTTCATTAAGTTGGTCTGGCGGGGAATGCGTCAACTTTTTCCAATATTCACTTGATATTTGTTGTCATTCCGCTAAAAGTAAGGCTTTTAAGTGAGGCTTTGAAAACGATATGTTTCCGTAAGTTCTTCTCTAAATGATTCCAAACACATTTTGTTGGGTTAAGATCGGAGCTTTGTATTAGTGAGGGACTTTATGTATCAGCTACATCTTCACCATTTGTGTGACATGTTTGGGACGGTGTTCCTGTTGGAAGTAAAAATCTGTTGCGATAACCAATTTTCCTGCTTAATTTTTTAATATATTTCTTTTGTCATGATGTCAATGACTATGACCAAATTACCGATCCCAAAAATTAACATTTAGCCCCACATCATACACCACCTCCTCCGTGCTTTACTTTTCTCTTGTGTTTTTGGATTCAAAGCTTCATTTGGTTGTTTTCCCACTTTCGAAGGACTATCTGATCAATAAGCGTTAAATTATGACTCTCTTGAAAAAAATCCCAGAAGTCAAATCCTTTGTTTTTGTATTCATCAGAAAAGTGTTCTCTTTTTTTTTATTTGCTTTGCTGACGAAAGGTTTCCTTTTAGCGGTACAGGATTTATACTCAGTTCGTTATATCCATTTACTTGACGTAGCCTCAGAGAAAATAATCGAGTGGTGTCAAATCGCATGATCCCGGTCGTCAATTGATGAACGCTCGCGCTGAGATGACCCAGTCACCAAATTTCCGCTTCACAATTTCGAGCGTTGCGTCGCTTGTATGGCATTCAGCGGCATTTTGTTGAAACCACAGCTCGGATATATCGATGTTGTTGAGCTCTGACCCCAGAAAGTCCGTTAACAAAACTTACAATACTCTATACTTGAAACCATTGACTGTAACGGTGTCTGATTTGAGCTGAATCGAAATTTCTGTGTCTTTTTCGATATTGGCCGCTACGACGGCAATGTTTTCTTCATTTCGCACCAACCTCTGTCTTGTTGGTGGCATAAGATACAAAAGAGTGTACTCACGCTCAAACTTTTCCACTGTGCGGCGAATTGCCTGCACGCTGAAGTCATCATGGCCAACATCACGACGAAATTCGCATTGCGTATTTACAACTAAGCTCGAATTTTGATAATATTTTTTAATATTTAGTTTCCGACAGCTGAATGTCATTGGTAACTTTGACAGCTGCTGAAACTTAACTATTGGAAAAACTATAATTGCTATCTGGTCACCCGTTAGATGTGCTTTTTTTTCACACATGTTAACGATCGCTACAAATAAACGAGCCATCTCCGCCTAAAAATTCGTCATCAAACTTGCTAGCCCAGACATATATTTATCGCAAACTAAGAATTAGGATTTGAAAACACTGTTTTATAACCGTATAACAAGACTATCCACTCGGTAACAAAGAGGAAACCTGCCGATATGTTTTCTTCAATAGAAGTTCAATGATTAATTATAACAAGTTGTTAATTTCTGTGCTAAAGTCAATAACGATTTGATGGATATAATAGAGTGAAAGCAGAAAGAAGACAATAAGAGGAGAAATATTAAGAAGTCTTCACCTAGGAAATATAAAAAGGGTTGAGTAATTTACACTGCTTTAAGAAAATACAGACAAAAATAAACCATTATATAGAATAGAAATCGTAGCCAGGGATAAGAAAGTAACTAGTGCAAGTAGAAAAGTGCACCAAAGCTATAAAAAAGAATTCACACTTAATGCAAAGCAACCACAAAACTATAGTTTATAATTCGTATTACTTGTACAACTTATAAGCACAGCACGCACATTACACACATTACGCACTTTATGCATATTTTTCTATAAACTTTAACATGGGTATTGTGATAACCACTTAAATGTGAGCAGCGACATCTAGATTCACAGAGCAGAAAATGTCGATACTCGAAGGCCAGAAGATTTCGATACTGGAATAACAAAGTCTCGACTGGAGAGTGGAATCGAATTTTCTAGCAAATTGGAAATTGTATGGGACGCTGGATGGCGAGGATTATTCTCGAAGTATATCATTCGAGTATAAATACCAGCATCCCCAAGGTATGCAAATCAGTTCTAAAGTGTAATTTTTAGGAGAAGTGATTAAGTGGTTTAAGTGAAAGATAAGAAAAGTATAAGTGTTTGAGAAATTGAATTGTACTGAGAGAAACAATTAAATAGTGAATTGTAACTGTACTGAATAAAGCGATTTCTATTGAAAAGAATAAGTTCTATCATTTGTAACCACACAAACATTTTACAGTATGTTAAATTGCACATTGCATACATTCCGCACATTACACACTTTATGTATATTGTAAAATGTTTGTGTGGGTGCAAATGATAGAACTTATTCTTTTCAATACCTACAAATCGCTTCATTCAATACAGTATCAATTCACAACTTAATCGTTTACTCGTATCTCAGTGCAATCCAATTTCTCAAAAACTTACACTTTTCTTATGTTTTACTTAAACCACTTAATCACTTCTCTTAATTCTCACTTCAAATTCAACTGATGAACTGCCTTGCATACCTTCGGACGCTGATATTTATACTCGAAAGACATATTTCGAGAATTTTGCTAGAAAATTTCCATTTTGCTAGAAAATTCGAAATATCGAAATCTTCTGCTTTTCGAGTATTGAAGTCTTCTGCTATATAAATCTAGATGACGCTGCTCGCATTTAAATGCTTATCACACTGCACCCATAGCAGAAGATTTCGATACTCGAATAGCAGTAGATTTCGATCTTGGATAACAAAGACTCAAACATTGATGAATGAAATCGAATTCTCTAGCAAAATTGTATGGGACGCTGGATGGCGAGGATTGTTCTCGAAGTATGTCATTCGAGTATAAATACCAGCATACCCAAGGTATGCAAATCAGTTCTAAAGTGAAATGTGAGGTGTTAATTAGGAGGAGTGATTAAGTGGTTTAAGTAAAAGATAAGAAAAGTATAAGTGGTTGAGAAATTGAATTGTACTGAGAGAAAGAATTAAATAGTGAATTGTAACTGTATAAAGGGATTTGTATTGAAAAGAATAAGTTCCTTCATTTGTACCCACACAAACATTTTACATTGGTGTCAGAAGTGGGATAGGACTTATTGTTTGTAAAAAAAAGTGTTCTCTGACTATTTGCAAAAGCTAGAATGGACCGAAAACTATTGCATTTGACCCTCGTCCAACACCAATCCGAGTTGAACAAGAGAAGCCTCAGCGCCAGTGGAGGAAAAAGTGACCTTGTGCTCCGACTTTAGGAGGCTTTGAACAACGAGGGACATGATCCTGATGCATATTCCTTTGATGTTGACGAGGATGAACAGACAAGTACCGGCAATGACATGGCTGCGATGATGCAATGGACGAATAAAAGAATAATATGGAAGAACAGAAGAACAGTCTGGAACAAGAAATAGACGAACAGAAGAACAGTCTCGAACAAAAAGAAAAATCTAGACGAGCAGAAGAGCAGCACTGAACAAAAATTCAACGAACAAACCAACAATCTGCACGGTCTTCAACAGAAAATGGATGAGCAAAAGAATAATCTAGAAGAACAAAAGAACATTCTCCGACATAAATTCGAAGAAGTCGATGACAAATTTGAAAGAATAGAGAAGAACGTTGATGACAAATTTGATACAATAGAGAAGAATATTGGCGAAAAATTCGAAGAAATGGACAGCAAAGTTCAGCAAAAGGGCTCGACACAGTGCGAAAACAGAAACTGCGAGAATGTTCTTTAAGCGGTCCAAGGAGAAAAGATTTAAAGCCTCCCTCATTCGATGGCCAGACCTCATGGTCTACATATAAGAAGCAGTTTGAAATGGCTGCCTGTGCAAACGACTGGGACAATGAGGAAAAGAACTTTGCCCTAGCAATGGCCTTACGCGGTCCTGCGGCAGAATTGTTACAAACAATCGATATCGAAAAGAACGGAGACTATATGGCTTTAGTGCAGGCTATCGAGAAACGGTTTGGGGATAGCCACATGCGGGAAGTTTACAAGGTTCAATTGCAAGGCCGCTGCTGCATAGGAGAAACACTGCAACAGCTCCAACAGACGTGACTGGCACATTTGTCATATCCCACCGCAGGCCAAGAAATAATCGACGAAATGGCAACATTCATCAAGGGAATTGCAGATTTGAAGCTACAATCAGCAGTAAGGATGGCCGGGAAAAGAACGCTCGCTGAAGCACTTGCCTTCGCTCTCTCGATGGAAGCATCCAATCAGGCTTCCAAAGGAATGCATTTCGTCAGGAAAATAGTATCTGTTGAATGCTCCTGCTCAAGACTAACTACCGTGCACCGAAATATCCCGCGGGAGAGACGAAGGATGCGCTGCTGGAACTGCGATAAAGTAGGACATCTGCAAGGGCATTGTAAAGAACCAGTACGACGAGAAGGCTGCCTGCACTGGGATTAAAAGCAAATAGGAAGAAAAACCGACAGAAACGGCTACCAAGAAACCGGTAAATTTCCCGAAGCCGTCAGTTGGGAAATGCTTACTTCGCGGGGCAGAAGTCTGAAGCAGGAGTCGACTCCAGGGTAATTATCCCAGTCTCACAGGTAAAACAATGCAACGAAAGCCTCCCAGCAGATGTAGTCAATGGTAAGAAAGCGAAAGAACAGGCAACTATCCAAATGATCAGGACTGAGCCAATAGAGGGTTGGAGTATAGACGAAATCCGTTCCTCCCAACAGGCAGACAATGACATCGAACCAATATTGGCCTGGAAGGAACATGACGAAAGACCAAGCTGGCAGCAGATATCAGATAGGAGCCTAACTCTGAAGGCACACTGGGCACAGTGGGACTCGCTTTTTGTGCAAGATGGATTGCTGAAGAGAAAATCGGAAAGTGCAGATGGGACAACATCTCGTATGCAGCTAATAGTGCCACGGTCCAGAGTCAGCCAAGTACATGACGGAATCTCAGGAGGCCATTTGGGAATAAACAAGACGTTGTAAAAGGTACGAGAACGTTTCTATTGGCTAAGTGCAAAACAAGATGTCGACAATTGGTGCAAAAAGTACATAAGATGTGCGGCTACCAAGGGTCCAAAAGTAAAGCCACATGGACAAATGCAACAATACAATGTCGGAGCACCTTTCGAACGAATAGCCATCGACATCGCTGAGCCGTTTCCCGAAACCTTTAATGGAAACCGATATACCCTCGTAGTCATGGATTACTTCAGTAAGTGGCCGGAAGTATTTGCCATCCCAAATCAAGAGGCTAAGACCGTAGCCGAATAGATAGTCAACAACTGGGTGAGCAGATTTGGGGTCAATATACTTATTGTAAAATACTTATTGTAAAATGTTTGTGTGGGTACAAATGATATAACTTATTCTTTTCAATACAAATTCCTTTATTCAGTACAGTTACAATTCACTATTTAATTGTTTCTCTCAATACAATCCAATTTCTCAACCGCTTATACTTTTCTTATTTTTTACTTAAACCACTTAATCACTTTTCCTAATTAACACTTCAGATTTCACTTTAGAACTGATTTGCATACCTTGGGGATGCTGGTATTTATACTCGAATGATATACTTCGAGAACAATCCTCGCCATCCAGCGTCCCATACAATTTCCAATTTGCTAGAAAATTCGATTCCACTCTCCAGTCATCAATGGTCGAGACTTTGTTATTCAAGTATCGAAATCTTCTGGTCTTCGAGTATCGACATCTTCTGCTCTGTAAATCTAGATATCGCTGCTCACATTTAAGTGGTTATCACATTGCTCCCTCCCTACAGTTGTTCGTCCCGAACAACTTCGTCATTCAGCATCCCGTTGAAATGACACATTCTATACAAATGGACCACTTTCAATTTTCCTCGATTCCCACGCTGGATCCAGTAGACAACGTCATTAATGCGGGTTATCACCTTGTATGGACCTTCCCAGTCCTGTTGCAATTTTGGTGATTTGCCTTTCTTACGCTGAGGATTATACAGCCAAACCAGATCTCCTTCGTTGAAACCGGAAGATTTCGCCTTGATATCGTACCTAGTTTTCATGCGGCTGCTTGCTAGCTTCATCTTTTCTCTGGTGTTCTCATGCAATTTACGGATCCTGCTGCGTAAGTCATTCACGTACTCGTTCACCTCTCTGGGCTCCGTCCGTGGGGATCCGAATTTTGCTTCACTTGGCAACCGAATCGTTTGACCAAATAAGATCTCGGATGGTGTGTGCCCTGTTGAGCTATGGACCGCGTTTCGGTAGGCCATTAAGAAGAGGGGTATGTGTCGATCCCAATCCCGCTGGCAGTTGCTGACAACCTTAGATAGATGCTCATTCAAGGTCCGATTGAATCGCTCGACCATTCCATCAGATTGAGGGTGTAGTGGCGTTGTCCTTGTCTTTCTTATTCCCAAATATTGGCATATTTCCTGGAAAACTTTTGATTCAAAGTTTCGCCCTTGATCAGAGTGCAGCTCCATTGGGACCCAAAATCTGCTCACCCAGTTGTTGACTATCTGTTCGGCTACGGTTTTAGCCTCTTGATTTGGGATGGCAAACACTTCCGGCCACTTACTGAAGTAATCCATGACTACGAGGGTATATCGGTTTCCATTAAAGGTTTCGGGAAACGTCCCAGCGATGTCGATGGCTATTCGTTCGGAAGGTGCTCCGACAGTGTATTGTTGCATTTGTCCATGTGGCTTTACTTTTGGACCCTTGGTAGCCGCACATCTTATGCACTTTTTGCACCAATTCTCGACATCTTGTTTAGCGCTTAGCCAATAGAAACGTTCCCTTACCTTTTCCAACGCCTTATTTATTCCCAAATGGCCTCCTGAGATTCCGTCATGTATTTCATGGAGCACTTGGTTGACTCTGGACCGTGGCACAATTAGCTGCATACGAGATGTTGTCCCATCTGCACTTTCCCATTTTCTCTTCAGCAATCCATCTTGTACAAAAAGCGAGTCCCACTGTGCCCAGTATGCCTGCAGAGTTAGGCTCCGATCTGATATCTGCTGCCAGCTTGGTCTTTCCTCGTGTTTCTTCCAGGCCAATATTGGTTCGATGTCATTGTCTGCCTGTTGGGAGGAACGGATTTCGTCTATACTCCAACCCTCTATTGGCTCAGTCCTGATCATTTGGATAGTTGCCTGTTCTTTCGCTTCCTTACGGTTGCAGTGTTCGCATTTTACCCCGCACGGTCGACGAGAGAGAGCATCAGCATTTGAGTGGAGTGTTCCCTTGCGGTGTTGCACTTCAAAGTCGTAGCCCTGCAACTGCTCGATCCATCTTGCAACTTGGCCTTCAGGGTTCTTAAATTGGAGTGGCCATTTCAGAGCTGCGTGGTCTGTCCGGGGAATGAACTTTTGTCCGTAGAGGTACATATGGAAATGCTTCGTAGCCAGAATTAAAGCCAGAAGCTCGCGCCGGGTTACACAGTAGTTCCTTTCAGGTCTGGAGAGTACTTTACTGTAATATGCGACCACTTTCTCTTGACCGTCATGAACTTGGGAGATCACAGCTCCGACCCCAACATTGCTAGCGTCTGCGTCCACGATGAACATTTTTCCGGGCGTCGAGTAACCCAAGATGGGGGCATTGCACAGCTGTCGCTTCAGTTCTTGAAATGCTTTTTCGCATTCTCCAGACCACCTGAACTGTCGGCCTTTTTCTGTAAGTTTATGCAGGCTCTTTGCAATGCCAGCAAAATCCTTTACGAACCTTCTGTAATACGTGGCGAGTCCCAAGAAGCTTCTCAGTTGGTGTTTATCTTTTGGAGAGGGCCAACTTTTCACGGCTTCGATTTTGTCAGGATCCGTTCTTACTCCTTCCGCTGATATAATGTGACCCAGATATTTTACTTCCGGACGAAACAGGGACCTTACAGGGACCATGTTGTTCTTTGGCTCAACTAAGGTCTTTCCCACCATGAAGTCTCTTCTCTTTTCTGGCTCCATCAAATAGAATCGGTGGCTACCAGGACCACCTTCCACTTTTGCCCACAAAATTGCTTCTGACGAAGGCTCTAGACTCTGATTGCTGCAGATGACGACATTTGAGACTGTGGTATTGGCGTTTCCGTATATCATTGGTATCTCCATGTTTCCGTATTTCAGGGTTTGTGCCCCCAAGTCGACTACAAGTCCATGTTCTCTCATGAAGTCTGTACCAATGATGCACTCGTCACATATGTCAGCTACCAGAAACGCGTGAGTGAATGTTATTCCGGCCAGTTGGATTTTTATGCGGACTTCACCATATACCTTAATCGTTGCTCCTGTAGCTGTTCGCAAGCTGCAACTGCTAGTGTTATGCAGCCAAGACTTCTGCACAAGATTCCTCCTGATGATTGAGGCCGTGGCACCGGTGTCTATTGTTGCCATCCATTTTTCTTTTCCACTGACTACTTCTACTAGAAGGCTTTCGCTGCGTCGTTTTGCCAGCGAGACTTGGATGATGGTCCTGGGGCCGTCGACTCCTGCTACCAACTTCTGCCCCGCGAAGTTGGTGCTTAAGCATTTCCCGACTGATGGCTTCGGGAAGTTTGACCGGCTTCTTGATAGCTGTTTCTGCGGGTTTCTTCCTCTATTTGCTTGTCACCACAGTGAGGGCAGTCTTTTCGTCGCACCGGTTCTTTACACTGCCTTTGAAGGTGTCCTATTTTATTGCAATTCCAGCAGCGCATTATTCGTCTATCCCGTCGAGTATCTCGTTCCTCGGCACTAATTCTTGTGCAGGAACATTCGACAGATGCTACTTCCCTGACGAAATGTGTTCCCCTGGAAGCCTGATTGGCTGCTTCCATCGCCAGAGCGAAGGCAAGTGCTTCAGCAAGGGTTCTTTTCCCGGCCATCCTTACTTCTGACTGTAGCTTCGAATCTGCAATTCCCCTGATAAATGCATCCTTTGCCATTTCGTCGAGAATTTCCTGTCCTGCGGTGGGGTATGACAGATGTGCCAGTCTACTCACGTCTGCTTGGAGCTGCTGCAGTGTTTCTCCTCGTTGCTGCGTTCGGCTTTGCAATTGGACCTTGTAGACCTCCTGCATGTGGCTATCCCCAAACCGTTTCTCGATAGCCTGTACTAAAGTCACATAATCTTTATGCTTTTCGATGTCTACTGTTTGCAACAATTTTGCTGCAGGACCGTGCAAGGCCATTGTTAGGGCAAAGCACTTTTCCTCATTGTCCCAGTCGTTTGCACAGGCAGCCATTTCAAACTGCTTCTTATAAGTAGACCATGAGGTCTGGCCATCGAATGAGGGAGGCTTCAAATCTTTTCTCCTTGGACCGCTTAAAGAACATTCTCGCAGTTTCTGTTTTCGCACTGTGTCGAGCTCTTTTGTTAGTTGCTGAACTTTGCTGTCCATTTCTTCGAATTTTTCGCCAACATTCTTCTCTATTATATCAAAATTGTCATCAACGTTCTTCTCTATTCTATCAAATTTGTCATCAACGTTCTTTCAAATTTGTCATCGATTTCTTCGAATTTTTGCTGGAGAATGTTATTTTGTTCTTCCAGTTTTTGTTCTAGACTATTCTTTTGTTCGTCGAATTTTTGTTCAATGCTGCTCTTCTGCTCGTCTAGATTTTTCTTTTGTTCATCCAACTTTTGTTCGAGACTATTATTTTGTTCTTCCAGATTTTTCTTTTGTTCATCCAGCTTTTGCTCGAGACTATTTTTTTGTTGTTCCAGATTTTTCTTTTGTTCATCCATTTTTAACAAGAGGAGTTGCATCATCGCAGCCATATCACTGCCGGTACTTGTCTGTTCATCCTCGTCAACATCGAAGGAGTATGCATCAGGATCATGTCCCTCGTTGTTCAAAGCCTCCTGAAGTCGGAGCACCAGGTCACTTTTTCCTCCACTGGCGCTGAGGCTTCTCTTGTTCAACTCGGATTTGAGTTGGACGAGGGTCAACTGCAATAGTTTTCGACCCATTCTAGCTTTTTCAAATTGTCAGAAAACACTGTTTTTTTTTTGTTTTTTTTTTTTCAATGCACACAATAAGTCCTATCCCACTTCTGACACCAATGTAAAATGTTTGTGTGGGTACAAATGAAGGAACTTATTCTTTTCAATACAAATCCCTTTATACAGTTACAATTCACTATTTAATTCTTTCTCTCAGTACAATTCAATTTCTCAACCACTTATACTTTTCTTATCTTTTACTTAAACCACTTAATCACTTCTCCTAATTAACACTTCAAATTACACTTTAGAACTGACTTGCATACCTTTGGGATGCTGGTATTTATACTCGAATGACATACTTCGAGAACAATCCTCGCCATCCAGCGTACCATACAATTTCCAATTTGCTAGAAAATTCGATTCCACTCTCCAGTCGAGACTTTGTTATTCCAATATCGAAATCTTTTGGTATTCGACATTTTCTGCTAGATGTCGCTGCTCACATTTAAGTGGTTATCACAGTATGTTCAATTTAAATAATACGAGTAACATGAAAGAGAGAGAAACAATAAAAGTAAGTAATAAATAAAGAAAGAAAACGTATGCAGAAATATTGTGCATACGAGTTTATAATAAACAGACATATTTGTACGAACTCCAAACATACACACATGTGATACAGGATCTTTAACCAAAAAAACAAATTGTGAAATTATAATGCAAAAGGAAAAACGGCGATTTTATATTCGGCTATTTTGTGTATTTTATTTGATAAGTCTAAATTAGCTGCAATTGTAAACTACTTTATAACCTAGGAATTTAAGCTTAAATTAAGATCAAATAAGATTATCGCCTATTTTAAGCGTACCTTTTGTATACTCTTTACGTGATTGTACAACGTATTATAAATTTCCGCAATTTAAGATTTTCCTTCTTCTTTTCTTTTTAAGTCGTTTGAAACATAAATATGTGAATATAATATTAAAGACTATTCGACACTTTAAGATCACGAAACAATTTTTGTACATACATACACATCTTCTAGGTTATTTTTGGCAACCGCAAAAAGTTTCCATATCTACGTGTATCAGTCAGTGATCATATCAATTAAGGAAGGGAAAGAATGGATTATCGATGGGCATTTCAACTTCGTTCAGGTCATCAATTTGAATCAGTTCGCCGCTCTAACTGGGGAAATGACTGCAGCAGTGGAAGCTAGTTTTCATGAACGCGAAAGGAAGGCCGTTGTCAAACACTATCTTGGTCAAATAAGGGAACGCATTGCAGCACTTAATGGCAAGACGCCAAGAGCGAAACTGTCAATCAATGGGATAGGTTCTCCATGGAAATGGATAGCGGGAAATCCTTACGCAGCTGATTGGGACAAAATTCTCCAAAATGATCAGGACATTGTAGGTAATGTGATAACCATTTAAATATGAGCAGCGTCATCTAGTATACATAACATAATATTTCCATACTCGAATAGCAGAAAATGTCAGTACTTGAATAGCAAAGACTCAACCATTGGTGAATGGAGAGTGGAATCGAATTTTCTAGCGAAATGGAAATTGTATGTGACGCTGTTTTTGGATTTAGAATCCAATCGTACTCTCACTCTTCGATGCAGTTAGCAATTCCTATCTCTTGGATGTTTCGTGTTGTGTTAAAGATTTAAGATATTTGTTTAATGAGTTGTGTTGAATTTTGACCGGTGTGTGTGTTGAAATTATAATTAAAGCAATTGAAATTAGTTGATCCTTGGTTGGACTAATGTGTTGTTCCTTTCAACTATGTTTCCGCTATGTGTATTGCTTGGTAGGGCGCATATTTTTGCAATCGGTCGGGTCAATTCTGCAGTTTGTGTTTTTAACCTTACGACCCTCACTAGATTGTCCTTCCCGGGATACAAGTTTATGACTCGTGCCAGCTTCCATTTCAGTGGTGGCAATCGTTCGTCTTTGACCAAGACCAAATCACCCTCCATGATCTGCGGCCGGATGATCCTACTCCACTTTGGACGCTGTTGCAGTCTAGAGAGGTACTCATTGCTCCAGATCTTCCAAAACGATTGCGTAAGCGCCTGTACCCGTTTCCACCTTTCGATGTACGATATTTTTTCCATCTGATACGAGGGCTGAGGTGGTGCGATGAGTGGCTCCCCAATCAGAAAATGGCCGGGTGTTATTGCTTCATAAGTGGTAACATCGTCTGATACTGGGCACAAGGGTCTCGAATTGAGACATGCTTCTATTTGCACCAGAAGCGTGGTGAGCTCCTCAAATGTTTTCTGGTTTCCTGCTACTCGCTTTATATGGTATTTTACGGATTTAACACCGGCTTCCCATAGGCCACCGAAGTGAGGAGAAGCCGGGGGAATAAAATTCCACTGTGTACCTTCGTTTGCCAATATTTCTGCTACCTCCTTCCACTCTAATTTCGCCCCTCGCATCAGTCTTTTCAACTCGCCGTCGCTGCCCACGAACGTAGTCCCGCAATCACTGAAGATCTCTTTGCACAGACCCCTTCGTGCAGAGAATCGCCGGAACGCTGCTATGAACGCTTGCGTTGTCATGTCGCTGACTGCCTCTAGATGCATCGCTTTTGTTGACATGCACACAAAGATACATATATAGCCCTTGAGGGTCTTAGCATTGCGTCCTCTCCATGTTTTAGTGTCGATCGGTCCCGCATAATCAACTCCACTGAAGGTAAACGGCCTTGACATCTTCGTTCTTGCTTCCGGCAGGTTGGCCATTTGTTGCATCATTGGTTTTGCTCTGAACCGAAAACAGATTGTGCACTGGTATAAATGTTTTTTAACTGCACTTTTCAGATTGGGAATCCAGTACTTTTGCCGAACATACGCTGTTACCTTCTGATACCCCCCATGAAGTGTCTTTTCGTGGGCGTCTTTTATTATTAGCGCCACTATGCGGTGACTCGATCGTAATAAAATTGGATATTTTTTATTGAAAGGAATATTCGAAAGCGCTAACCTCCCTCCGACTCTCAATATTCCATCGGTATCCTTCACCGGGTTGAGTGTCGCATAACCCCTCTGATTTTCCTGTTCATCGGCGAACATCGTTTGTTGCACTGCCTGGATTATCTTCTTGTGGGCTGTCTCCAATTCCTCCGGTTGTAAATGCGTTGCGTCTTTCCATGGTCGCCTCGTTATTCGACTAACTCTCAAGCAGTAGGCGATGGTTCTTATTGCTTTGGCTAATGTTGAGCATCTTACCAATAACGCGTCAACGATACCTTTCTCTCCTTCCCTGCAGACATGTACCCGTGTTGCTTGCTCTTCCTCCTGTGTTTCTAACGACGTTGGTTGCTCAGGAAGGACTGCCTCCCATTTTTGTCGTAAAAATCTCGGCCCCTGCCACCACATCTCATTTGCAAGAATGGCTGACGGAGAAATTCCCCGTGACGCCACATCGGCAGGATTAGTTTCCGACGGCACGTGTCTCCATGTCACTTCTTTGGTGAGCCTTTGAATTTGTGCCACTCGGTTCGCAATGAACGTTTTCCATTTCGACGAAGGTGCTGCTATCCAGCATAGTGTAATTGCTGAATCCGTCCATGCCCACATTTGAACGTTGTCCAGCTTCATTGCGCTTGTGGTGTAATGTAGAAGCTTTGCCAGCAGTGTTGCTCCGCACAGTTCCAAGCGGGGTAGGGTGACCTTTTCCAGCGGAGCTACTTTAGTTTTTGCTATAAGTAGACGCATGTGTACTACGCCATCTGGCCCCATGACGCGAAGGTAAATTGCTGCAGCATACGCCTTCTCCGATGCATCGCAGAACCCATGGACTTCAATTTTGCATCCTCTGTTCGTGTTGATCCAGCGGGGTATCCTCAGTTTTTCGAGGCTTGGTAGATCTTCTCGGAAGGCTTTATACTCCCGCCTTACCTCAGTGGGAATTGGTGAGTCCCAATCTACACCTTTTCCCCACAAGCGTTGCATCATTATCTTGGCCTTTACTACGCATGGAGAGATCCAACCCATTGGATCGTAAAGCCGAGCAATTTCTGACAGCATGGACCTCTTCGTGTACTCTGCATCATCGCTCAACCTCACCTGAAAAGAAAAGCTGTCCGATACTGGCAACCATTTTAAACCCAGTGTTTTCGTAGTATTAGCCTCGTCAAAGGGGAGAGAGAAATCGACCGCTCGTTGTTCTGGTGGAATATGTTGTAACACGGCCATTGAGTTGCCTTGCAGTATTGATAATATTTCTGAAATTAATATTGTACGGTGTTGTGTTGCCTTCCTGTATTAAAATAATACACTGTTTGTTCTTTTACGTTATAAAATGGACTGTGTTTTATTGCTTATTTAATGTTGTATTTATATGTGTTTGTTACAATACGTGTTTACAATATGTGTTATACAAAATTCATCTGCTAGTTAGATGGGTGTTGTGGATTGTCTTCTCTGACGTTATGTAGTGTCGCTGTCTTCCGTGACGTAACGTTCTTCTGTTGTCTTCTCCAACAGTCTGGCCATCGAATGAGGGAGGATTCAACTCTTTTCTCCTTGGACCGCTTAAAGAACATTCTCGGAGCTTTACTTTACTGTCATCCATTTTTTCGAATTTTTCCAGAGAATGTTCTGTGTTCTTCCAGATTATTCTTTTGTTCATCCATTTTCTGTTGAAGGCAATGCAAGCTGTTCTTTGGGTCGTCTAGATTTTTCTTTCATTCCTAGAGACTGTTCGCCCATTTTTTGTTCGAGGCTATTCTTCTGTTCATCTAAAGGATCCGCCATCTAACGTTTTTTTTTTTTTTTAAATAGTGCTTGAACAACGCTGGGAAATATTGCCTGCGATCGACTTAGAGAAGATGCTGATTTTCCCAAAAAAATCATCTTTTCAGATGAAGCTCATTTTGATCTTGGCGGGTGTGTAAACAAGCAAAATTGTCGCATTTGGAGCACAGGAAACCCGCACGCATACATTGAAAAGCCGATACACCCAAGACGAGTCACTGTTTGGTGCGGATTTTGGTCTAGAGGCATAATTGGGCCATTTTTCTTCGAAAATGAGCAAGGATTGGCCGTTACAGTCAATGGCGATTGTTATCGGGCCATGTTGAACGAATTTTTGTTCACAAAAATTGAAGAGGAGGATATTGGCAATATTTGGTTTCAACAGCACGGCGCTATGTGCCACACAGCCGAAGCTACACTCGATATTTTGCGCCCTGTTTTTGAAGATCGCATTATCAGCCGCAGAGCTGATGTCGTTTGGCCACCTCGGAGCTGCGATTTGACACCGTTGGACTATTATTTGTAGGGTACCGTAAAAGATAAGTGTTACGCCGACAAGCCAGAGACAATTAACGCTTTAAAGGACAATATTCGTGAAGCCTTGGTGAAATACAGCTGCACACAATCGATAATGTGCTTAAAAATTGGACAGATCGTGTAGGCTACTGCATGGCCAGCCGAGGCAGCCATTTGAATGAAATTATTTTCCATTATTAACTGGAAGGATAAAACTAATTATCTGTCAAATCAGACATGAGCTAAGTGTTACCATTCACGAAATAAGCACTAGTTGAAAAAAAAAGTTAGATGGCGGACCCTTTATTTACTGCATGACCAGCCGAGGCAGCCATTTGAATGAAATTATTTTCCATTATTAACCGAAAGCATAAAACTAATTATGTGTCAAATCAGATATGAGCTAGGTGTTACCATTAACGAAATAAGCACTAGTTGAAAAAAAAACGTTAGATGGCGGATCCTTTATGCAAGAAGATGCAACTCTTCTTGTTACAAACTTCGCAGCTATATCATTGCCAGTGTTTATCTGTAATTCCACGTCATCGGTAAAGGAATATATATGAGGATCATGTCCCTCGTTGTTCAAAGCGTCCTGAACCTGAAGCACCAAGTCACGTTTTCCTCCACTGGCGGCGAGGTTGCTCTTGTTCAAGTTGGTTTTGAGTTGGACGAAGGTCCAATAGTTTTCGACCCATTACAGCTTTTTCAAACAATTACAAACCAGTTTTTTTTTATATACAATAAGTCCCATTTCACTTCTGGCGCCATAGTAATATAGTCACTTTATTTAAAACGGTTACAATTCACAATCCAATGGTTTTTCTCAACGCTTTTACTTTTTTTTATCTTTTACTTAAACCACTTTATTGCTCGCGTAATTCACACTTCAAATTCAACTGATGAACACTCCTTAGAACTGACTTGAATATTTTGCGGAATGTTGCTATTTATACTACCCTGATCTCTTTCGAGAATATTCTGTCCCATTCAGCGTTCCATACAAGTTTCCATTTTGCTACAAAATTCGATTCCATTCTCCATTCACGAATGGTTGAGTCTTTTGCTATTCAAATAAGGGAATCCTCTGCTATGGAAATATAGATGACGCTGCTCACATCGAAATCTGTATCACGGTATTGTAATAATAAAGCGAATCTGTAGTTTTTAAAAAATTGCACATGCCAAAATTACTTTGTCGGCGCTTTTACACTGAAACCCTATGCAATTCCCGAGAATGCGCACCGAGTCAATAAAATTTCAAAAGTATTGTGATCCATCTGAATATGAGGAACTTCATGTTTGTTGGATTATCATAAGATTTCGATATTTGAATAGCAGAAGACTCAACCATCGGAGAATGGAAGCATTTATCGAATTTGCTGGCAAAATTGAAATTTGTATGGAACGCTAGATGGTACAAAATATTCTCGAAAGAGGTCAGGGGAATATAAATATCAGCATCCTCCAAAATGATAGCCAGTTCTAAAGTGAAATTTGAAGAAAGTATTACGAGTAGTGACGAAGTGGTTTAATTAAAAGATAAAGAAAAGTAAGCGATTGAATTGTGATGTATAACTGTATTGATGAAAGTTATTGTATTGAAAGGAATAAGGTCTATCATTTGTACCCACACAAACATTTTAAAATATTTTCAATAACTCGTCGATCTCTTGAAAGCCATGAATTGAAAATGTCTTCTGGCTCTCAATCAGAAAACGGGGATATGGTCGCGTTATATTTTCAAGAACAGGGAAACACTATCATCAACAAAGTAGTAAGGCACAACGTTTCACTAATTAGAGTCTTTCTTTTGGCAGAAAACGAAGACTTTTGTTATTAAATTTGTATTTAATTTTCATATGCCCCAACATCGACAGAAATAAATGTGCAATTGGCATGATATAGTCCATGACAAATAATTAGGTGAAACATTTTGCGACAAATCCTGTAGGAGAAAGATTGAATTATCATACATCTGAATTTAAAATGACTAAGTAAACTCACGTAAGCACGTAAGCGTTAATAGCCTTCAGCCTGTATTCCGGATTGATTGCCTTTATAATAGTTTTGTTTCTAAATGTGTTTTCTACGAGATTTAATAATAAATTAAACTGCAGCTTGCTCATTTGGGTACTTTTCAAAACCAATTCTTCGTCATTGTCTTTTATAAATTTAAAAGTTGTTTCAAAATAACCTCGCTTATACAGCACCCACCACCTGCGTATGTTTTTTAAGTAATTTTGTTGCTAAAAAGCAAAACTTCACAACATTAATATTAAACAGAACTTTTTCACTATCCATGTTGTATGGTTGTGAAGTAAATTCGGAAATTTATTACCCAGCTGACGTTTGACAATCAATCGTGTTATGTTTGCTTCACCGCTGGACAAAGTGGTAGACAAAAAAAAAATCAATTTTTGTCTAGCTGTGCGAATTGTCCCGCTGTACAGCGAGGGACAGATAACAAAACATATTTATTTCCAAGCCGATTGCACCCCGTTTGCGAATTGCAACGCTATGCAACAAATCAATTTGTTTTTCATCAAGTCGATTGCGCCCCTTTCGGTTTCTATTTCTCTGAATCGCACCGTTGGATATCGAGTGATAGAGCAGAAGTCCTCATCGACTTGCGTATGCTGCAGTCATCAAGCAACCCGTTCAGTAAATAAGTCATTATTTTCATTCCCAAACACAAAGTATTACATACATACTCGTACATACATATAAAGTCTATATATGTATATACGTATATGTATACGAAAATCTACGAAAAACTACGAAATTCTACGAAAAACAGTCCAAAATTCTCTCGCGTGCTCACATTTTTCGCAGTTACTCGTAGAAGGGAGCGAAATGAAAGAGCATCTTCAGTTCCCGTCTTTTGTCCATTTTAGTCCAAGAAATTTCTTCGGCCAATTTTGTAAAAACTGTCAAACTGTTTTTTTTTTTATTTGAAATTGTCATTGCCTTTGTTTTTATTTTGAAATCAAAAATATTGTTGCTTTGTTTGCGAAAAATAAGCCAGATTTTAATAGAAAACTAATTAATAATTAAATTTTCACATGGGAAATTATTTTTGAAAAGTTTTTAAAGACAAAATACTCGTATACTGAAAAGCAAGGTAAGGAAATGAAAGTGCCCCCACGCGCCTTCTGGCATCTGCTAATAGCAGAAGAAGAACTTGAAGAACTCATTCAGATGTGTCTAGACTTAAAGTCTTGGCCCTGACGTTTGAGATTTTGAACGAAAAACTGCTAGATTAATAAAAAAAAGTTTTTCTAGTTCTTTTTTTTTGTAAAAAGAATTAAAATAAAGAGAGTTAACATTTGTCTGTACAAAACAGTCTCAAATACGTTCGCTTATTTTTTTTACAAATTTTCTCTCTGAGAGAGATTTTTATTCCCATTCCTCCGGATTTGACAGTTTTTACATATTACATATACTTATTTGAGAGGGTTAGAGCACAAGTGAAGTGCAAATTTTATGTAAATGGAGATAAGTGCGGAAATGACCACATGAATGACATCATTTCTTTGGTGCACAAAGTAAACAAGTGTATATCTTGATTGGTAGTGAGATCTATCGGAAAAAATGATAACTGCTCGTCATTTAGTAGTTTTCATTTGAATTTAAACATGGGTTTCTCAAAACTGTGCTACTGTTTGCTAGACCTCTTGTGCCCTGACCCCCTCATATATTATTGATATTTAAGAAATTCTTATATAAACCTTCCCACTACGCCCTATCAGTTATAGATAAACCTGAAAGCATTCTCCTTCCCTTGAAACTTGCATCAAGATAAAGCTATAACCAAAGTAAAGTATTTGATTTTCTTTCGGTAACTAGCGCGAATTACATTTATTAACGAATGGAAAATGAAACCACACTGCTTTTGGTGTCGTCTCAATTAAGATTGACTATTTTCCTTATTTGAACATATTACTTCATGTCATATCATAAACATAGATATGGTCAACGCATTCCGTTTCCGATGGCCTTCAGACAGCACCATTTACACCGGGACGTAATTGACACTTTTGTTATTAGTTGCGAAGCAACATAAATGTGCCGTCAGCAACTTTGCTGACTTGCATTTGTGTAACTTCACCCCCCTTTGACAAAGAATACTCCTGAATTCCATCTTTAATTGTTTTTATTTCTACTTTAAGTTTCTTATTATTTTTACATATTATTACAACTATAGTTACTACCACAAGTATGACAATTAAAAGAGTAGAACTTATTATATAGTGGTTATTCCTATGATACTTCAGTTGTTCTAAATGTTTTAAATTTTGAATTTGAAAAATATTTAATTTATTCGAAAGGTTCATTCTTTCATATATTGTCACATTTTGATTATCTTCGTATGCAAAATTTGGATAATCTCTATATTATAATTAGACATTATGGTATTTAGGACTTCAATGGAACAATTATTAACATTTACCATAAAGTTTCCACTTAAAGTAATATTTCTATCATCACATTCGTTAAAAATATCCTTAACTAAGTTCTTTCAAATATACAAATGTTCATCGATAGTCACAATTTCGGTTTTACTATTATTGCGGAAGTTACATTCTCCCTCAATTATACAGTTATTAATTTTCTTTAGACTCTGTATATGTAAGTTATCGGGATTATAGTCATATCTGTTGCCATTTATTTCAACATAATTTATTGGCTTAATGTCAATTTCTTTAAAATTTTTATTAGGAATAGGAATTATCATCTTTAATGTTGTCTGAGTGTAATCTTTAGGTAACTTAATTGCTAAGACAAGTTTCGTATTGTTTAATCGAATAGCTCCAATTTTGGCATGCTTAAAGTAGTCTAATTCTACAATGTCTAATAGTTCGTTTGTTAAAATACTTGGGTGTAATAATCCCTGTTTGGCAGCTGCTACATTGTCTAAAATATTATTAATTTTTTCTTCGAGAATCTTCAACTTCAAAAGCTGGTCCGTTTGTAGTAACTTCAATGTAATATTTCCTTGACTATCTATGACGACATTATAAGCATCCCTTATATGTTGCCTATCTTCTAATACCATTGTCTTGATGTTTATTTATATTATCCATGAATTTTTGATTTATATCTATTTGTTTCTATAGCAGCATTGTCATTCGCTTCGACTATTTTAAGATGTTCAGCAATATCTATCCTATCTTAGTCATCCATTGTTCCGAATAGCCATTTCTGACCAGTTCCAATGAAATTCATAAGACCTCTTTTTTCCGAATTGGTAGTGTTAACGTCTTGACTTTTGCCTTAATATTTAAAATTTCCCTAAGCAACGGACCATTCTTCATTAAATTAAGTTTTTGAAGATTCATTTCAGCAGACTCTACTACAGCTACAATTTCCAAAGTATCTATTATACGAGTATGTATAATCGTTTGGGAATTGTTTATTAATTCGACAGATCCTCGGTATAGGGTAACATAACCTTGCTCACTCTGGATCGGTGTTATTAGGAGGGATGATTGTGCTGCTGTCACGGTTATCAACATGGTTAGTAGTATCACAAGCCAATTCTGTACCTGTAAATTTATTTGGTCTTTTAACTGTGGTGGGATGAACATTTACTAATTTACTTTTTCTATAATAAGGTTCATTCTTGTGCCTTAAATGTTTGTAATTTCTAATAAAACCTTCATGCCTATTTTCTTCATAATCTTCCCTAGTTACATTCCTCTTATTTAAAATTGTATCTTTCTGTTTTGAAATTTTAGTAACTAATACTTCCGGGTCTACGTTCCTACTTGATTCGGACTCATTCCAATTGTAGAATGGTGGCGGTTATTGTAAACTAAAACGGCTTTATGCACTTTCCGCACAGTTATAAGTTCTTGGTCTTTAATTGTTCAATATCAGAGTTTCCAGTGTGAGAATTCGGTATGGTAAAATGAACTTCGATGTCATTTTCCTTGAAAAATTCTTTAATATCTTCAAATTTGAATTCATTATCGCAAATAATTTTTCTAGGTTTACCGAACTTTGTTAAATGGTTCTCAATTGCTTCTACTTTACTAACCCAATTTTTACTGTTCAAACTGTATGCATATGCTTGCTTTGTTAGCTTATCAATGAAAGTAAGGAAGGAAAGCTTATTGAAATGATAAATGTACATATGCAGAATTTCATTGGCTTTAGAAGGAGTTTCTGATCTTTTAAATTTTGGTTTGAGAGGTTTTCTATCGTACTTCCCTTCCTAATATGTTTGGCAGTTTCCAATAACTTTCGAAATTTCTCTCATAAGTCCTGGGTAATACAATCTGTTTTTAAGTGTGTGATAAGTTTCCGAAATCCCTGAGTGATTACTTTCTCTTACATGATAAAGTGAAATCTGCTTGCAAATTTCTGACTCAGTTCTGATTTCTTGAGCTCTTAACGTGTACTTAATACGAGTAAAAGAGATATTTTTATTTCCTCCAAAAAGACTTATCAGACATTGTTGAACTTTATTGTACTCGGTGTACGGCAGTTCGGTATAAATACCTACAATTCCCTTTTGTAACACTCTCTTGAAGAGGTATTCCCAATATGAGTTATTTTTAGTCATATCTAATTGAATAATTTTTCTACCATGGATTACCTCCCTCTGTCTTCTACCGCGAGCATCGAACTTGTCGAGTTGCAGAGGCTGAGTAAGGTCAATGAATCTCGAGAAGAAATTCTCCAGACGAGTCCTGAAACCAAAGGATGCCACCCCCCTCCCCAACTTCCAAAGCACTCCATCATTCCCCTGGGCTGGATCAAGGTGTTATACGACCCGTGCCGAAGATCAACCTGGCTGAGGGCCCAGTATCTCCAAAAATAGCTCAGTCGCAAACGGAGTATCCGGATACCTGGCGACCTCCGGATTAGCTAGCCTTATCTGTATACGGCGGATCTCTGTACAGATGGACACCCCTTTCTCCGCTACTCGTGGGAGTTTAATGGATACAAACCAAAAAACAAAAACCGTGGCCGGTACTCCTTCATTACCGGGCGGTGGAACGGTGACTACACCGACTACCGGCAAGGCTCCTACATTGCCGAGAGGAGGCAAAACTGTGGCAGGCCATGGTGCGCCATCCTCTAAAGGCAAAAGGAACGAGCCAAAAATTAAGAATTCAGGAAGTGTTAGGACTGTGGCAAGCCATGGTCCTATCACCTCCTCCACCCCTAGCAGCAGCAAGTTTGTGGCAGGCCACGGACTTGTCGCGGCTACCAAAATTCCTTCAGGGAGTGTTAAGACTGTGGCAAGCCATGGTCCTATCACTTCCTCCGCCCCTAGCAGCAGCAAGTTTGTGGCAGGCCACGGACTTGTCGCTGCTACCAAAACTCCTTCGGGGAGTGTTAAGACTGTGGCAAGCCATGGTCCTATCACTTCCCCCGCCCCAAAACTCCTCCCTCCAAGGAGGAATCTGGAGCTCAGCCGCATCGGCAAGCTCTATCTAAGGCGCTCTACATAAGACGCCGAAATGCTTCACGCATCATCAAAACCTTCGGATCCATTCCGGAGGTTGAGAGAAGTGCGGAAATAAAGAGCAAGGTTGAGTGGGCTAAAAACAAGCAACTAAAAGACGGATTTCCCACTGCTTCCACTGCTCCCAAAACGTCAAAAGACTCCTCTAAGCGTCAGAGATCGTTGGAGGAAACCGTACGGGTTTCCAAGAGGCCCAAAACACACAGTTCTACAACCCCTGGGCCATCCAACAGCAGATCTCTGATGTCTTATAATGAAGTCCTAAATGACGCATTGGTGATCGCGGTGACCGACAGGAGCGATACCGACGGTTCCATTACACCGGAACGGTGGCAATTGGTCAAGTTGAAGCTCTCGAGCAACTTCTTGGCCATCATGCGGGAAAACCCAGGACCACCTCCTATCACAAGCGACGCTGGCTGGCACCAAGGCCATGTCAAGCTCATCGCTTGCTCCAACCAGAGATCTCTCGATCTCTTCACCAAGGCCATCGATGGTTTAGCAGAGGTTTGGCCAGGTGCAAAACTCGAGGTCGTATCTAAGGAAGACATTCCTAGTAGACCTCGAACTCGTACCTGGATTCCAGCCGAACCCTCCTCTCCAGAAAGTATCCTGGAAATCATCCGGCTCAGCAACCCGACTCTTTCGACTCATGACTGGAAAGTCGCGAAACTGGAGGAACTAAGGGGTTCTTATAGATGCGCGTTAATTGTGATCAATAAGGAATCCCTTAATCCTCTGGCGCAGACGAAAGGCATGATTCGGTTCGGATTCGAGTCCATTCATTTAAGGGCGTACAAAAAGGATGAGCTGGATGCTGATAAGCAACCTCCTCCTCCTTTAACACCTGACATCACAACCTTGGATCTTGGAGCGTCGATATCCTTTCCAGAATTGGATAGCGACGACTCCAATCTATCCGAGGTGACTACCAAGCCGTCGGTCTCCTCTTCTGACACACTGTCGGAGATGGAAACCGATGACGAAGCAATTAGAGGTTCTACACGATCAGAGATAGAAGATGAGCTCTTGGGCACATCTTCAGAATCGGAGGACCTCAACAACACCGTGGTGGAGGTGACTCTGGAAGACTGTAGCAATGATACGGTTTCTCCAGATTAATCTCCACCACTCAAAAAAGGCTTCGGCCGCACTCATTCTGCGTCTTTCCAAAAACGCAGAAGACATAATTCTAATCCAGGAGCCATGGATTGCAGAAAGCGTGGTTCGTGGACTTAGGACACCCACATACGCTCCGCTCTATACAAGAGACAAAGGTAAGATTAGAACTTGTATATTAGTGAAACGTAGCCTTAATGTATTTCTACTTCCCAACCTCAGTAACCCCGACCTAACCGTTGCCAGATTAGAGACTGCCAAAGGCTCTTACTGGCTGGCATCGGCTTACCTTGGCCACGACCAAGTGGGCTCTCTCCCTGGTGATAACCTAGAAAGGGTGGTACTGGAAGCGGGAAGGCAAAAAACTGTCCTCATAATCGGATGCGACGCTAACGCACATCATACGGTATGGCAGTACCGACATCAATGACAGAGGTGAGTCACTTTTAGACTATATTTTAAGTACTAACCTCTTAATTTGCAATATTGGCAATGAGCCCACTTTTATAACAAAAAACCGACAAGAAGTATTAGATATTACTCTTGTCTCCAACAGCATCACCTAAAGGCTAACAAACTGGATGGTATCGTCTGAACACTCCTTTTCAGACCATAGATACATCCAATTCAGTCTGAGTGATGCTCCCCCCCGCCAACCAGCTTTCCGGAACCACCGGAAAACTGATTGGACAAAATACAGAGGAATACTGTCGGAAACGATATCCTCTAAACTATCAAGTCCCCCGCGTGACGCCAATGAGCTAGACATGAAAGTCAGGGAATTTACTCTGACTCTCAATAAGGCTATGGCCGCTTCCTGCCCTCTTATTCAACCAAGAGGCAAGAAAAAGCCACATTGGTGGACATCGGCACTGGGACTGCTCAGAAAAGCCTGCAGAAAACTTTTCAACGCAGCAAAAAGCACAAGAAAAGTGACCGACTGGGACTCATATAAAGAATCCCTCAAATTATACAAAAAAGAACTGAGGAAGGCAAAGCGACAATCCTGGAAGTCATTCTGCGACAAAATTGCAGAAACCTCTGAGGCATCGCGGCTAAGAAAAATCCTCTCCACAAATCCTATGATGCCCAGCTGTTTGAAAAAAACCGATGGCTCTTGGACAACCTCAAGTGATGAATCACTCAACCTGCTTCTGGACACCCACTTTCCAGGTAGCTCCTAACTCGCGGCCAGTAGCAGCCCAAACAAGCCTACTGCAATCGTGACCAAAATTCATGGTCTGATTACGAGAGACAAACTGATCTGGGCGCTGCATAGCTTCAAACCATACAAGTCGGCTGGTCCGGACGGTATTATACCTGCCGAGCTACAGAGATCCTCAGATATTATTCTACCAGTGTTGGAAAATATTATGAGGAGCTGTGTAGAACTTATCCACATTCCACTGTTATGGAGAGAAGTCAATGTAGTATTCATTCCCAAAGCTTGAAAATGTTCTCATGTAGTCCCAAGGGACCTCAGACCTATAAGTCTATCATCATTCCTTCTGAAAACTTTAGAACGACTGATTGATATCCATATTCGAGCTAAAGTTGATTCAAGACTTCTGTCTGTCTACGGTGGAAACGGCTTTGCACTCTCTGACTAGCCACATCGAACGATCCGTACAATATAAGGAGTACACAATGGTTGCTTTCCTAGACATAGAGGGCGCCTTTAACAACGTCAACACATCCGCAATCACGACTGCGCTGTCAACTCTGCAGGTAGACGGCTCACTTGGGGAGCTGATTAATCTAATGCTAACAAGCAGGATAATCAACTCCAAACTGGGTGAGACTTCTGCTAAAAGATATGTCAGTAGGGGTACGCCGCAAGGCGGTGTCCTCTCTCCCCTTCTCTGGAACTTAGTAGTTAACGAACTACTGATATACCTGGAAGCGGGCGGTAGCAGAGTGATTGCCTATGCGGATGACGTTGCCATAGCCGTCTCAGGAAAACATCTAAATACCATTAAAGAACTCCTCCAGGTAAATCTTAACAGATTAACCCGCTGGGCAGATCGCTGTGGATTGGGAATAAAACCCCATAAAACTGATCTTGTCCTCTTTTCTAGGAAATATAAAATTCCAATCATAGACCCTCCTTCAATAAACGGTACCAGTTTAGCTTTCTCCGATACAGCAAAATATCTGGGTCTCATTTTTGACAGGAAACTAAACTGGAAACCTAACATTCAAGAAAGAGTCAATAAAGCTACAATAGCTTTATTCTCTTGCAAGAAAGCCATTGGGAACAAATGGGGCCTTCAACCTCGCATAACCCACTGGCTATACATCTCGGTCATAAGACCGATACTTACTTACGGGGTGGTTGTCTGGTGGACGGCCTTGGAAAATGCAGTCAACCGCATTAAATTAAGCAGAGTCCAAAGAACAGCATGTCTATGCACAAGCGGAGCCTTGCGGTATACCCCCTTTGCGGCATTAGATATTCTGTTTCACTTGACACCCCTCGACATTTTTATCAAGCAAGTAGCTGCGACTGCAGCTATTCGCCTTAAAGCGACTAAACAGTGGACAAATAATTCATTTGGCCACTCCAACATTCTTAATACATTAGGAATCCTCACTGAGAACACCGATTACACCATACCTGAACTTTGGTTTGACAAAAACTTCCATGTAAGCTTCCCCTCTAGATCATTCTGGGAGGAGGATGCTTTCATGGAGGACAAGTCAATCCATCTCTACACAGATGGATCTAAAACCGACAGCGGAGTTGGTGGCGGTGTTTTCTCAGATAAGCTAAATCTAAGCCTCTCTTTCCGCCTTCCAAATCACTGTAGCGTGTTCCAGGCGGAAATTTTGGCGATTAAAGAAGCTCTGTCCTGGCTGAAGAAAAACGTGATATCTGCAAAAGGATATCGGATAGTCAGGCCGCCATCAAGTCCCTGGACTCGGTCTCATTATATTCTAAAACTGCACTTGAATGCCGATCATCTCTCATGGAGATGGCAGAGCAGTTCAACATTCACCTTTGTTGGGTGCCGGGCCACAGAGACATTCCAGGGAACTGCAGAGCCGATGAACTCGCCAAAATTGGAACCACTCTATCTATCCTACCGGACAAAGGTAGTATAGGTATACCAATCGCTACGTGCAAACTAACACTAAAGCTAGATGCCAATAAAAGAACGGACCTTAGGTGGACTGCTGGACAAACATGTCTAGCGACCAAAACAGATCTGGCCAAGGCTGGATCTGAGTCGATCTAAGTGTCTGATCCTTTTAGATAGGAAACATCTCAGCACCATAATAGGTGTCATTACCGGACACTGCCTCATAGGCAAGCACGCAAGAAGGCTTGGCGCCTTTACTAACGATTTCTGTAGAAGCTGCATGGACGAGGAAGAGGAGGAGACACTTCCCCACCTACTCTGCACATGCCCAGCTCTCTCTCAGAGAAGGAAGCTTCATCTAGGAGCTTTCTTCTACAACGACCTAAACGATCTAGAAAAAATAGACGTTAACAGTCTCCTACGCTTTATTATAAGCTCAAACTGGTTCCAGTAGTAAGAAGATCATAGATCCACGTGGCATCACAATGGGCCAATAGGCCTAAGTGGGTTGGTATTTCCAACAGCAACTCTTACCTAACCTAACCTAACCTACCTCCCCCTGTGCCGAAACAGAATTTGTTAGAATTAATTGGGTTTTGCATTTATTAACAATATCTTCCTTTATAGGAAAATGATCTACTTGTTGTTCAGAGGCAGAATGAACTGTTGCCTGGTTGGATTCGGTTTCCTCATCTATTAGGTCGACATCTTTCATACAGCTTAAAAAATCCGCTACTTTATTTTCCTTTTCCCTGAGATATTCGATATCGTAATTGAACTCAGACAACTTAAGAAGCCACCGCTGATTTCTAACGGAGAACTCTTTTCCGTTGTATTTTTTGTTCAAGTACTTTATGGGTTGATGGTCAGTAACGATTTTAAATTTATTTCCCCATAAATATGGCCTAAAATATGTTACAGACGAAACAATAGCTATCGGTAGGCGAGTAGTTCTGATCGTGATCATTTAACGACCTAGATGCATAGCAAATTGGCTGACCCTCTTGGGTAAGCACAGCACCCATTTCAAAGATCGAGGCATCTGTGAACAACGTAAATGGTTTTCCGAAATTTGGAAACCTGAGTATGGGGTAGTTGATGATGTTTTGTTTTAACGTTTCAAAGGCCTGGATCTATTCGGGATCGCTAATTTTTTATCTTTGCACCTTTTCTCAAAAACCTATTCATTGGATATTCTATTTTCGAATAATTTTTTACAAATTTTCGATAAAATCCAGTGACTCCAAGGAAAGATTTTAGCTGTTTTTCCGACGATGGCAATTTGTAATTTGCTACACATTTGAATTTTTCTGGATTCGGTTTCATGCCTTCTTCTGTTAATATATGGCCTAAAAATCCCGTGTCCTTTTGGAGTAAAGACCATTTATCAAACTGCACCTTCAGGTTATGGTTAGCAAGGATATTGAAAATCGTAGTAATGGCTTGGAGATGTTCTTCGAAACTTGTGGAAAGTATTAGAATATCGTCGAGATAGACAACACAGATCTTGTTTATATATTCCCTTAGTATTTCGTTCACCAGCCTCTGGAACGTCGCTGGAGCGTTCTTGAGGCCAAAAGGCATCCGTGTAAATTCATATAAACCATTTGGAGTTACAAATGTAGTTTTATGAATATCCTTTGGACGCATCTTTATCTGATAGTATCCTTTGGCTAAATCAAAAGTACTGAAATACTGGGCTCTCCCTAACTTATCTAATATACTGTCGATATAAGGTAGAGGGTACTTGTCGTCGAACGTTATGTCATTCAATCTTCTATAGTCTACACAAAGTCGGAAATTTTGTTCTTCTGTTTTACTTAACTTTTTTGCAACAATTACTATTGGGGAAGAATATCTACTATTCGACTTCGTAACAATGCCCTGCTTCTCCATTTCTGTAACCTATCTCCGAACTTCTTCTTCATGTTTCGGAGGCAGTCTATAAAGCCTTGCATTAATTTGTTGATCAGTGGTCGTTCTGATCTCATGCATGATTGAATCCATATTTGTAAGCTTATCCCCTTCTTTATAGATGAAACTCTCATACTGTTTCAATATTTTCGTTATTTCTTCTCTTTCTATTTGACTCAGATGTGAAGTGTCTAATTCCTGCTTTTGTTGGTAATTTAATTCATAACAGTCTATTTTCTCGTAGGCTTCTGAATATACCTTTAAACTAGCAGTGTTTACTAAATTCATTATTTTCCTGCTTATATTTAATTCAGCTACGTTTTTTCTAATAATGTCCATTCCCAAAAGAAGATCATAGTCTTTATCTCTAAGTGTCATTTTATACCATTTTGACTTACTATTAGAACTCACTGAAACTTACCGAAATTCTTTGGGAACATCAGTAATAATAATCTTAACATGTTCCTTAGTTCTATTATTTATCGTGTTTATGAACATACATTTTTCTTCAAACACAGGAAAATAGCTACAGTCTACCCTTGATGAATTTATTATACTAACCGTGGAACCCGTATCTATTAAAGCCTTATATTTAATATTACCTATCGTAAGATTACAAAATATTTTGTTCCCGAGGCTTAATTCCGAAAATCCGTCGGCTCTATACTGTGAATATCCTCGGTTGTCTTGAAGGATTAAATGTTTGGGATGAATGCTGTCTCGACTGGCTAGATCTATTATTATTACTATTACTGCCCTGCCCTGAATTGTTACTCTGATTTATATATTGCCTATCATTGTTATGGTACCTTTTAGCAATATTTTGCAACCCTCTCTGTTCTGAAACTCTATTTTGTGATGATCTATTATCACCAGCTCTCTCTGAGTCGGCACTTCTCGAATGCTTGCCAACTTGGAAATTATTTGAATTATTTTTGTTAAATTTCCTTAAATTCCAGGCACTATCTGGAATGTATGAACGCAAGATGGACAACATTGCATTCAAATCAAATTCATTCCTAATTTCTCTCGATAGCTGAACGATTATTAATTCTTTTATTTTTGCTACCATTAAGTGCTTTACAGAATTAACAATCTTGGCACTATTAGTTTCATATAACGTATACTCATGGGCTTATTTTAACAGTAAATCTAACTTATTACATAGTTCTAAGATACTATTTACCTTCAGGTTACTAATTTTAAGTAATATGCCGTTGAAATCCACGATGGGGCGAAAATTCTGTATTAGATGACCCTTGGGGTCTTCCCACGTTTTTATCGGCATCGTATAGAAAATACTCTTTGCTGTCCCCACGATCTTGATGTTTTATATCGCCCTAAACACCTCCGCCTTTCGGTTATCAGGAATGGCTGTTAGATGGGTGTCCACACAAGTAAGGAATGGGTCAGCTCGTCTTTCTCGCCGGAAAACTCCTTTATGTAAGAAATAATTTTCTCTGTGTGTTCTGGTCTCCTCTGATTAAGTTGTTGCTTTTGAACAGCGGCTATGCTGTTAAGTGCTTCCACCATGCTTTGCATCATCTGCTCCATGTTGTTATTTATAAATATCCCTCGGTTAGCAGTTAACAGTGACAATCCCTTATCTCGACTCGATGCAATTTTGGACAAAAACTGAGTTCACTGGATATATTTTCGAGTGGTTCGTGGATGGAAACGAAAAGTTGACTTTTATGTACGATCACTTTTACACAACCGATTAGTAACTCCGTATTAAACACTGATTTTAAGTGTGAATACCGTCACTTTTACACAACCGTTTAGTAACACCGTATTAAGCACTGATTTTTAGTGTGAGTACCGTCGTGATTAATTTTTCACTTAATAAATATCTTCCAATTTAGAAGAAATCCTACCGACTGCGCCAATTACATTTATTAACGAATGGAAAATGAAACTACACTCCTTTTGGTGTCGCCTCGATTAAGACTGACTATTTTCTTTATTTGAACATATTACTTCATGTCATATCATAAACATAGATATGGTCAACGAATTCCGTTTTCGATGGCCTTCAAACAGCACCATTGACACCGGAACGTAATTGACACTTTTGTTATTCGTTGCGAAGAAACATAAATGTGCCGTCAGCAAGTTTGCTGACTTGCATTCGTGTAACTCGCGCGGGAATCGTCACGAGCTGTCAAACATCCGTTACTATAGATGAGTCACAATTCCTTGAGATTTAAAAGTAATTAGCAACGTAATAAATAATGCCCAATGGACTCGTCACATTACCCTGGTCTTGTTGGGGGAGTACAGACTGGAAAGCCAGTTCACGCTGTCATGAATTTATCTTCAACGACAAAAAATTTTAAGACAGCCATTTCTTTAATAGGCACTAGCGTAGTCCAACATGTATTTGACATAATTTCGTCCCCACCTCCTCATTATAAGTCCGACGCGCTGAATACTCCGGTAGTCTGTCAAGTAATGGACTTTGAAGATGTTAGACCTTAAAAGCTCCTAGACGACTTAGATCTAGGCGATAAAAAACCTAGTCTATTGGCGCATGATATGAAGACGCTGGCAGGAGCTGAACTTTCTCCAGAAATCATAAAAAAACTATGCCTGCAGTGGTGACTTGACGTGGTACAAGTTATCCTAGTGGGAAGTATGGAGGAATCTAAGGCGATGGCACTTGCTGCCGTAAAAATAATTGAAGCCACGCAACATGTCAATATAAATAGTCTGGCAAGCCTATGGATTCTACTTCGAGCATCTCAAACTCACAGCCAAAACCTCTATCTTCTACGAGCGCCCCTTCAGTCGATGCAATAAACAGTTTAGAACAGCGCGTGGAACACTTAGCGGTATAGTTAAAAGAGTTACGATGAACAAGAAGCGCTAATTTTTCGTTTTCTGGAAGGCATTCCATGGAGAGCGCAAAAAGAGGTAAGGGTCGTTCTGGCTCTAGAATTTGCTGATATCACGGGCATTATGGAGAAAATTCCCTTCGCTGTACGCAGCAGTACATATACAACCGAACAACAGTTCAGTTAAAACCGTCGCTGTGTTCAGTCGCCCTCTTACTTTACTCCATAATTTGTGAATTTCCTACTTCGCTTTAACCCAATCTAATAACCTAATTTCTTACCCAATAATTGTTATCGCTGACTCGCTTTTTTGTTTTTTTTATTGTTGACCTAGTAGTCTGTTTATTTCGCGACAGTGCGTTTAGTGCATTTTTCATTTTTTTCTCCGCAATTTGTTTTTTGTTTTCCTGGTCTTCGTCTTGTCTTCTTGCGGACTAACCAATTGCTCCATTAACGACAATAACGCTGACTTTGTTGCGGAGATCTGCGGCAAAATATTCCATGCTATGTGTTTGCCCAAATAAAAGAAACACGGTCTACCTTAAAGAGGTCTCCGAAAATCTACTGTTCTTCTGTGATTAGTTTATCAGTATTTCTCTCTCACACGTGCTCCTTGCGATCAAGTGCCTCAGTGACTCAAATGAATCCAACCATAACTCACTCTTCAGGCTGGTAACGGTTTTAAGGAATTTACATCAATCGGAACCGTAATGATGGAATCAAACAAAAAAACATGTAATTCCATCAACTCTCTCCGGGAAGACATCGATATTCATCTCCAATCATCCACATCCAATCTCCATCTCGAACCTGCAACAAACAATCACCAACTCTCAAATCATTACGGGTCAATGCTTGATATCACATTCGATAAAATCAGTGAGCTTAATGATGAACTCACCACGAATAGAACAGTGTTGAATAATTTGGAACACCTCATTGGAACAGTATGCCGCAAAATTGATGGTCTTCTAATCCATCCCCCACCGCACAACAGTTACAATTTACTTAAATTTTGGCTGAATTGTTACAAGCTGAAGCCGAATCATTGCCAGATCCAGTGCCGACAACTAAACCTTCACCACCACCTCGCACCAGCCCTTTGACCCAAAAATCGAATGGTGATATAATTGCTCCGAAGCCAACCCCTCCTGCCGCCGCCCCACGGAAACTAGTTACACAATTTAACACGACGTGGACACCTTCAGAGTGGCAAGGCAGGCTAGACCGACTCCACACAACGAATCATATGTTCACCATCCTACTCATCAAAGGTGCTCCAAATTATGCAGATGTTGCCTGGATTTCCGAATTTTTCAAAAAGTGATATGGCATCACCATCAACCAATGCACAATATTCCCAAACCACAAAAACAAACGGAACTTCAAAATTAATATACCGGCTAAATACGAATGGTTATTTGTTAACACATCCAACACCAACCTCAAGCTAGGAAAGATGCGAGTCTCCAAATGGACAGATCAACCAACCAACAAAAACGTAGAGAAAAAACGAAGCAACCTCTCATCAAAAAATAATTATAAATCGCCCAGATGGAGACGTAAAACCAATATATTTCCATATTTTTCCCCTCCCGTTTATATCCCTAAACAACCCCTTTCACGTATCTCCACAAAAGCACCAAGTGCCTCTCTTCCATTAAAGCCCCAACGCGTTTCATTCAATTTAACCCATGCCCCTGATACCATCACTGCTCAACCACCCACACCCCCTCCCACGGATAATAACAACTGTTTTCCCAATTTCGACCTTACAACAGGAGCCAAATACTAAAACTCGCATATATTAAATCCCTAGAAGCGCCTTCTCCCTCGGTTCCAAGGGCCCCAGTCCCTATTTTTGATCCCCTTTCGCCGCCTAGCGTTAAATTGACCCAAAAGAATATAGACACCAAAGAATGCCGTTACGCTCTCTCTAGGCTAAGGGATAAAATTATATACGAAAATATACGTCTCTTTCTCGCATATCTTTACGACAAATCCGACTCTGTTTGCTTTGAGGGAAAAACCAAAATAAGTGTCATGGTCTCCATCCAACAGGAAGGCCTTCCTATCGATATAGCTAGTCTCATAAAGCTTTACAACAGGTACCACGAAATCTTCGGCACACCTCCTCAAAAGGTTGCGGATGACCTCGCTGCTTTCCGCAACTATGTACACTCTAAAAGAGTTTCCCACCTTCATCGCAGCCGAGCTGACCACGACAAATTTTTTCGTTCCTAACTTGCCTTCTTTGCCTGCATCTCATCTACACTCCCCTAGTCCTCCACGCAACAAACTACCTCTTACATTTTACTACCAAAACGTAAGAGACTTGCGCTCAAAAACTCGTGCTGCCTTGTCTAAATCACACGGTTTCTCTTTCGACGTCTATGTTCTTACAGAAAACAATCTGATCCCCGACATAAAGAGCCAGGAGCAGTTTCCATCTTCTTATAATGTTTTCCGAGATGACGATCACTCTCTCCCTATGTTTAATGATCCTGCCATCCCTAATGTTGATTCTCCATGTAGGGGTGTCCTACTTGCCATTCACAATAACCTCCGCTCTCCTCTCATCGCTATCTCTTCTTCTGTCAAACTTGACTTTGTTTCAATTAAAATAGCACTTCCCAACAGGTCCCTGTACGTTATGTGTTGCTACATTCTCCCAGCTCAACCTATTGAATCCTACATCCTTGCTATTAAAGCAATAGACCAACTAATAGAGCTAAGTAATTCCATCGACGATATCTTTGGTGACTTTAATCTGCCCCTGTTAAAGTGGATTCCATCGGATGATCACTTATTTTTTAACGCGTAAAATGTCAGTTCAATCAAGGAATGTCTTTTCATTGATAGCATAACTGACTCAAGCCTGTGCCCAGTTAGTGACGTCCATAATTCTATCGGTAGACCGTATTTTCACTAGTGATCCTATTAATTCCTCAGTAACGTTGTGTCCCTTTATCCTATCAACTGTCGACAACATTCACCCCCTCTTCTTCTCTCATTTTTCCATAACTCTCTATCCAAGCCATCACCATCTACCATCACTACCATCTCTTCTTACAACTTCCATAAAGCTAATTTTCACAAAATCAATACCTACCTTGGCAAATGTTCTTTTGATTTTACCAACCTATCCTTATCTGATGCTATCTCCATTTTCTACAGTGAAATATTTAATTCCATTTCTCTCTTCGTCCTCTTTTCACGGCATAAAATATTATCTATTTCCCCTCCATGGTACAACAGAAGACTTCGCTCTTTACGAAACGGAAGAAACAAACTATGGGCAGTTTTTTTTCGCACCAATTCTTATTATGACTACTCTAACTATCTTGGAACTTACCTGAAATTCACTCAGCTCTATAACTGCCCCTATCAGCGCTTTCTCGACACAGCGCAGACCAACCTTATCAACGATCCTAAGACATTTTATCAATTCGTCAATCAGACGGTTATCCCCCCTCTCTCACGTGCGATAATATCTCATCGACCGACCCACATATTATTGCCAACTATTTTGCAAACTTTTTTAAACAGTCATTTGCAGACAACCCGACTCCGTCTATTTCAAGTACTTTCTCAATTTCTCCATTGGCCCCTCTCTATCTAAACCTTTTGATCCCACCCTTATCGAAGAAAAGTTACAAAATTTGTATCTGGTCCAGATGGGCTCCCGGCAATATTTCTCAAAAAGTGTGCCTCCAATCTTTCGCACCCACTTTCCTCCCTCTTTCATCTGTCCCTCACAGAAGGGGAATTCCCCCAAGTTTCGAAGACCTCTTTCATAACCCCGGTTCACAAAAAGGGATCAAAGAATGAAGTAACCAACTACCGTCCCATTGCTAAGCTTTCTCACATACCTAAAATGTTTGAAAGTTTTTTATATGAAGTTCTAAGCTTCCAGTGCAAGTCACTTATATCACCCAGTCAGCACGGATTTCTAAAAGGTATATCAACTACTACAAACTTAGTTGAATTCGTATCCTTTGCGCTTTCAGCCCTAGAAAATGGCAACGAAATTGACGTTATTGCTACAGATTTTCTAAGGCCTTCGATAAAATATCACATCAACTGATCCTTTTCAAATGGTCTTCCCTCGGTTTTGACCCCCTATTGTTAAAATGGATATCTTCTTATCTGGAGAACCGTTACTATAGCGTTCGCTTTAGGTCAGCTTTCTCGACCCCGTTTTTAGCCACTTCCGGTGTCGCACAAGGCAGCCATCTAGGTCCCCTCTTTTTTATTTTAACTATAAACGATCTTGAGAAGATTATCAAACATTGCTCCGTATCCATTTACGCCGATGACACTAAGTTCTCCAAAACTATTTCTGCACCCCAAGACTCTATTCTCCTTCAAGAAGACCTCGATAGGTTTTCTACTTGGTGTCTAAAAAATTACTTTGAGCTTAATGTCTCCAAATGCCAATATATGACTTTGTCTCGTTGTTCCAATCAATCCCACTCTCGACCTTATTTTTTGCATGACCAACCTGTACCCCAGGTTCAATCCCTTCGCGACCTTGGAATTTTATACGATAGAGAGTTAAACTTCCGTTCGCATATTAATGAGGTAATCCTTAAAGCCAACTCATCGCTCGGTTTTATCAAGCGTTGGTCTAAAGAATTTTTCAACCCTTATGTGACAAGGTCACTTTACATTACCCTTGTCCGGCCACTCCTTGAATATGCCAGCCAAGTATGGTCCCCCTTTCAGCGAATTCATATATCCCGAATCGAGAACATTCAACGTCGTTTTCTTCGGTTTGCTCTTCGTGGACTAAACTGGAGTGACCCATTTATCTTACCTCCCTATCGCGACCGGCTCAAACTTCTTAACCTGAATACTATAGAAAAACGCAGAGACGTAGCTGACATTCTCTTCATTCATCGACTACTCTCCGGTTCTGTGGACTGCGCTTCCCTTTACAATTCTATTTCCTTCAACACTAACCCTCGTTATTTACGCTGTCCTCGTCTCTTCTATATCCCAACCCACCGCACCTCTTATGGCTCTAACGAACTAATCTCCCGCATGTTCCGTAAGGTCAACTCAGACCTCCCCCTTTTTGATTTTAACTTGAGCACTTCTCGTCTTAAATTTGATCTCCTCCACCATTCCCTTACTTCCTAACCCCTAACCCTTGTTAGTTCTTAAGTCCTAGGTTTTAAGTTACTTTAAGCTTGTAGTAAGCGAAATAAATGGGGGCGTTAGCCCCCACTAAATTAATTAAATTAACAAATAGATCGGAAAAGTAGATAACAAGTCAGACATAGCGGCGGTCGACCCCTGCTAATCAAAAAGTAATCTCCTATTCATTTTTGATCGCGCCAGCAAATCTCACTATTTAGTCGACACGGGTGCCGATGTCTCCGTAGTTACTGTTCCCCGACTCTGAAAACAAACTATGTGATCAGAACTTTTCACCCTTTGCAGCAATGCAAGTTAAGTGCGAACATACGGAAATTTTTTTATTAATTAGACCTTGGTTGTGGCCGAGGTTGGCAAACCTGTACCAGACCTGAGAATGCTCTTAAACAGGTTATAGTGCACAAGCTTCCGCATTACATTGTGACGAATGAACCACCCGTAGTAAAGTCCCCGAGAAATTGACTATACTTAGGAAGTAGCTGCAATTCCTGCTAGATTGCTGTTTATGCAGACCTTCAAAAAATTATTGCGCCTCTCCTCTCCGTATAATCCCTAATAAAAACGGTGAGGTCAAACCATATAGAGATCACCGGTGCGTTAATAATCGATACCCTATTCCTCACATTCAAGATTTCAGCCAGAACTTAAGGGGTTGCACAATATTTTCCACTTTAGATTTGGTGCGCGCTTACCATCAAATTCCAGTTGAGTCGAAGGGCATTCCCAAAAGCGCGACTTGCTCGCCTTTACAGCTATTTGAATTTACCCGAATGACATTCGGATTGAGAACTGTTTCGCAGTAGTTTTATCGAACGAAATTGAATTTGAATTCTGTTTTGCATACATCGATGATATTTTGGTAGCATCGTCCAACGAAAGGAAACATATCAACCACGTGGAATTAATTTTGAGCAAACCGAACCAAATTGAACTGGCGGTAAACCTCGGTGCTTTTTCGCAATCGTCGGTAGACTTTCAGGAGCACACCATCGATGCTTATGGCATCCAGCCAACGCAAGTCAATATAGAAGCCATCATCAATTGCGATCTTACAAAAACGGTTACAGCTTTAAGAAGGTTTCTCGGAATAATAAACTTCTACCGATATCCGACACTTGTCAGGGGAAGCAAAACGTCGTTGCTCATGCATTCTTAAGAATACATGAATTATCAATTTCAGGAAATCTAGAGTGGAGGTTGATGAAGAACTCAAATGCATGCAAGCGTGAAACGCATTAATCGTGATGAAGACTTTTTCCCTAAAGTCAAAGAGATGTGATATGCCAACAGAGAAAGAGAGTACAATCATTCCAAAGCGGTCTTTGAAAAGGTACACAACTTAAGTCACTCCTGCCTCCGAGCCACGGTAAACGAGATCCGACATATATGTAATTGGTCGTCTATTAACAAAGATGTGTGCTCTTGGGCAAAGAAATGTATTACATGCCAAGGCTGGAAGGTGAGAAGACATGTGGTCAGTTCTGTAGGCGCGTTCAAAGAACCCGCCGACCGCATCGAAACCATTCACCTAGATTTTGCTGGGAATGAATACCTTGTTTTGGGGTTCCCGCAGCTATCATCACGGATCAGAGAAAGCATTTTGAATCAAAGTTTTTTTAAGGAGCAAAGGTAGAAAGGAAGAAACTGGACGACAGCTTATTACACACAAGCCAGTGGGATGATCGAAAGATGGCATAGGAAGACTCTTAAATCCGCAATCAAAATCAGCAATTGTCTAAATCCTTGCCGTGGATCTTGTTAGGTCTTCGAACGGCGTTTCACGAAGAGCTGAAACTTCCGTCAGCAGAGCTGGTATATGGAAAAACTCTGAGATTGCCACATGAATACTTCCACTCAGGCAAAGTGGAATCTTAATCTGAACTTATGACCCCTTTATGGCACCATTTTGATAAAGTGCGCTCCGTTCTTGCTGTGAGTCACCCCGTCTAAAAGCCTTTCAAAGACATTGAATGTATTCAAAAAGTCAAACTAACAAAGAACTGCATTTGTTGCGATCAATAACTCAAATTTTCTGCAGAACTATAAACGCTTGTGTTTATAAACGTCAGAATATCGTCATACATGTGCAGATTAGTTAGGCATTTCAATTGTGGTTAGAACTTAGAAGGTCGTTGGAGGATTTTAGTGAGGAATAGTTTTGTGTTTTTTTGAAGAGGGAAGTTGTAAGAAGTATTAAAATAAAATGCAATAAAGATAAATAACTTTGTTTTTTAATTTAAAAAAAGAAAATCTAAAGTTTGGCTGAATATTAATTTTTGAACGTAAAATAAATGACATTCGTACTGAGATATGCCTGCGCAGTGAATGTGTTCAAAAACTCACAATAAATGATCTGCGATTGCATTAAGCTAGACATGCTGACGTTTATGAACTCAACCAATTTGTTCTGCGAGTACGAGTTTGTACACAAAGATGTCGTCCGACCATCACTGAAACAGCCATACGATGAGCCCCTCAATGTGCTGAAGCGAAAAGAAAATATTTTTCAATCTAAGTTACAGGCAGAACGGTTCATGTTAGTAAGTCAGAAGGATAAATCAAATAATCGAGTCAAACCAATACAGACCACATGATCAGGTCGAAAAATCTGCCAGCCATTAAGGTATCGTGACTCATTGCCCGAACACTAAGAAGGAGGTGTTGTGGCGTCAAAGTGAGTTAAATATATGAAATGAGTAGAAATATAGTAGCTTGATCCTTCTTAAAACTTTCCCAGTTTTCACTATCGAAAAAAATATATTTATTATAGATAACGAGTTTTTGACAACGGATGTCCGTGGCGGTGCAAAGTTGTTCTGGCTGGACTGTTTGAAACCCCGGAGAGTCTGTAATATGAACGTACCCCGGAAATAAAACTCCGAAAGTGGTTTAATGTAAGCATATGCATATGTATACGCGCTAAGTTGCTTGGTGAAATTTATTCTCTACGATTTAATACATAGGCACTAATTCACAAATATAATGGTATTTAAATGTTCTCAACAAATTCGGCCGAACATGGAGAACAACTAGGGTCAAATTACATTACCTGCATGAGTCCCTTCATCAGGAATGAATTTAGCGATACCTTGTTGATGTTAGCAGCTGTGTCAAAAACCAATTTTCGGGGCTTGTTCGGATTTTACAGCCCGAAGTGTTGCAGATATCAAGTCTTATAACTCTCCGCTTCAGCTTCAACCCTCGACAGCTTCCTGACCTATCCTTTCTTCACGTAAACTGCAATGATATCTCGATAGGCGGCTGCAAACCCGAGATCCCATACGAACCTCCTCTCTAAACCATGAAGACGTAGTTCGGCTATCTTGTAGGCCTCACGAACTTCGAATACATCTTCCTTCAGTAGTAGCAGTATCTGATACCGATCATTAATTCTCACTGTCATGTACTTCAAATTCTGCAATGCCTTTTCATCGGGTAGGTATTCTTCGACGATACTGATTCGGCTATTATGGAGAGCAAATTCTTCACCAGCAGTTGGTCCATCCGTCTTTTCGTATACAAGCCAAGCGGGTCTTATTTTGGCAAAGACCGAACCCTCGTTCGAAGATTCAGTAGTACGTAACGGAACTCCAAGTCGACCAATCAAAATGGACCAATGGACCCCAGTGTATTTGTTGTAAATAGAACAACATCACTCAGTATTTGCACACGTAACCTCCAGTCGTCTCACTTCCTTCATCTCATACCGTTCGGCTTCCTGCTTGTCTGCACTGTTTTGGACATCAACTACGAATGACTTCCTCGCCAAAGTGTCTTTCCCAAACTACTGCAATGTGAGATCCTTTCCACGACCTTTTAAACTCAGCCGATTTGTTAGACTTGTTCTCATAATAGTCACCGAAGATCACTCGTCCAACATACTCAAGAGCATACTCTTGTAGTACTATATTCTCACCATATAGCCTGACTTGTACGACTCGGAACAAATTTATTTCTTTCTTTACAGCATTACAGCTTAGTGTGAGCATTTCCGATTCCACTTTACTGCTAGGTGCGGATGCCGCTGGTATATAACTTTCGTGCAGCGATGCTTGATGGTTCTCTTCCGCAATATCGACACTTGTTAGCTGCCTTGCGTTGCTCTACGTCATGCAAAACATTTTTCGACTTAAATTTATACTCAGTGTTAAGTTCTTAAAAAAAAGTCGGTAGTAGAGCACTCGGAGTGACAAGGCTAACTAATCTCGCAACTCCACCCAGTCATTCGTTCAATACCGTTGAATCATGATGCTATCCTGAAATTGGCGACATGAAAGTTGGCACCGTAGGAATGGATGAGTACATTGACGTTGGTATTGTCGGTACGTTGTTGTTTCAGAAACATAGGTCTGGATGCGTGCAAAAACTGTGTACATTCAGCTCCGATACACATGACTGTTTCTGTCGCAGCTATATTTATACTTCGACGTCGAACTAGCATATAGTATTTTCTCTCGAACAAATGTCAGTGAATGTTGGCGAAGTTGCCAGGATTGTCGCCTTGACTTTGACTTAACAATTCCTGGGGGCACTGACGTTCTGCCCCTTTTCTTGCTGCATTGGGTTCGGCAGCCTTGAACTGTGTCCGTAGCTCCCGCAGCGGTTTGTTGACTTCTTTTGATATGATATTCTGATACTCACGGTCTCAAAAACCAAAGGCGGCGACTCTCCCCTTGGTTCTTGTCGCAATTCAGTGCACCGAATAGAAATCCTTTGTTACAGGTGACGACTAGTGCACGGTTGCAGATATTTGACCGATATGTTCCTGGTTTTTCAGTCTCATGATCACATTAGCGACATTGTTTCTGAAATTCAACTCTTTTGCATAAGCAATCAGGGCAGAATTCGCAGTTGGGAACAGTTCCAGGCACAATTTTTTTGTGGGTTTGACCGCGTTCACAACATTTTGCTTGAGAATATGAACTACAATGTTGTTTTCAATTGCCTTACATCGAAAAGCGTCCCTAAGCGAGTTATATCGGCTCTCCGTATGTAGTAGTTGTTGTGGAAGTGTGTTGCTGGTTACCAAAGCTAGTTACCAAAGCTTGTATCTTATTAGCCATCGCCTCAATGTCAGATCGCGTAGGCATATTCTTTAGACGGTGGTGCATTGTTGTTCCTTGATGGTCGTGAACGTTGCATTTAGGCTCTTGTTCGTCGATTTGTTATGCACTTACAATATGATTATTTAGTATGGGTAGTACTCATTACTCACTTCCCACATTCATACAATAAAAATTTCACTTTCTATATTTTAAAATACGTCTAAAACTTGGCTTTTCACTTTTAAATGCGAAGTCTCAATGTCAGAATGACAGAGTTTCCAGAGATCACATTAAACGACTAATATCAAAAAATCAGCGTGTATTTCTTAGTATAGGGTTGAAGGTGTGCAACGCACCTAACAATTGGAACGGATTTAAAACAATTTTTTGAGAAGTCACTATTTGTTGCCTATTTATTGGGTATAAACAGACTTACAGAAATTTTTTTCCGCGGGTTTACCGCGTAGGCGGTAATAACTAACACAATGATCCAAGGTTTGTCAAAATCCGTTGAGTAAATTGGAGATATCTCTGAATCCGTCTTGGAAAAAAAATTTTTTCGTGAAAAATGCATGTGAAGTTTTTTGTCTTCGAATTTTGCGAATATTCTGAAGATAATCAAGGATTAAACTTACTAATGGGTCAATCAGCTATCGCGTCTCCATATAAACTTTTCTTCCTTTTGCCAACTTTTTTTTATCAGTGCGAGCTTCTCTGGTCGCTGCGTCATGTCGCTACTGTTTACTGTCGCTACTTTGTACTGTACAAAGCTGCGGGCTTTGGTAGGTAGGTGGGTAGGTAAGTGTGGCTGTTAGAAAACACCAACCCACTTAGGCCTCTTGGCCCATTGTGATGTCACGTGGATCTATGATCCTCTTACTAATGGAACCAGTTTGAGCTTACGGGCGTAGGAAACTATTTAGGTCTTTATTCTTTAGATCGTTTAGGTCATTGCAGAAGAAATCTCCTAAGTGTCATCAATGCCTCACTAGAAGGATCAGACTTTTAGAGCGATTCAGATCTAGGTTTGGCCAGATCTGTTTAGTTGCTAGATCTGTTGCTCCAACAGTCCATTTAATGTCTGTTCTTTTATTGGCATCTAGCTTTAATATTAATTTGCACATACCGATTGGTATAGCTATACTACCCTTTTCGCTAGAATAGGTAGAGTGGTTCCAATTATGGCGAGTTAAACGGCCCTATAGTTCCCTGGAATATATCTGTGGATCGGCACCCAACAAAAGTGAATGTTGAATTGCTTTGCCATCTCCGTAAGAGATGATCGGTATTCAAAGGTGATTTTAGAATTTAATGGGACTGAGTCCAGGGACTTGATAGCGGCCTGACTACGCGAAGAGTTGCGGATATCCTTTGCAGATATCACGTTTTTCTTCAGCCAGGATAGAGTTTCTTTAATCGCCAAATTTCCGGACAAGATCTGTTTTATGCGGGTTACTCCCAATCCATAGCGATCTGCCAAATGGGTGTATCTGTTAAGATTTAGTTGAAGAAGTTCTTTAATGGTATTAAGATGCTTACCAGAGACCGCTATAGCAACGTCATCCGCATAGGCAATCACCTTGCTACCACCCGCTTCCAGGTATATCAGCAGTTCATTAACCACTAAGTTCCAGAGAAGGGGAGAGAGGACACCGCCTTTCGGTGTACCTCTGCCTGACACGTCCTTTAGCAGAAGCCCCACCCAGTTTTGAGTTAATTACTGTGCTATTTAGCATAAGACTAATCAACTCCCCAAGTGAGTCGTCTACATGCTGAGTTGACAGTGCAGTCGTGACTGCGGATGTGTTGACGTTATTAAATTCACGCAACCCTTGCGTACTCTTTATATTAAAGGCATCGTTCGATGTGGCTGCTCAGTGAATGCAGACCCGTTTCCATCAACTTTTCTTTACAGTAGTCATGTTGACCCATTGACGAAATTCTTGGATCAGATTTAGTTCGTATACGGATATCAGTCAGTCGTTCTAGAGTTTTCAGAAGGAAAGATGATAGACTTATATGTCTGAGGTCCTTTGGGACAACATGAGTACATTTTTGCTTTGGGAATGAAAACTACATTAACTTCTCTCCATGACAGTGGAACGTGGATCTGTTCTACACAGCTCCTCATGATATTCTCTAGCGTAGGCAGGACAATATCTGAGGATCTTTGTAGCTCGGCAGCAGAGGTTTGAAGCAGTTTGTCTTTTGTAATCAGACCATGAATTTTGTTTACAGTTGTAGTAGTCCTATTTGGGTTGCTAATGGCCGCGAATTGGGAGCTACATGGAAAGTGGGTGTCCATTAGCAGATTGACGCATTCATCACTTGAGGTTGTCCAGAAGCCATCGGTGTTTTTCAAACATTTAGGCATCATAGGATTTGTAGAGAAGATTTTTCTTAGCTGCGATACATGCCTCAGAGGTTTCTGTGATTTTGTCACAGAGTGATCTCCAGGATTGTCGTTTTGCCATGCTCAGTTCTTTTTTGTATATTTTGAGGTATTCTTTGTATGAGTCCAGTCGGTCACTCGTCTTGTGCTTTTTGTTAAGTTGAAAAGTTTTCTGCAAGTGTTTCTAAGCAGTCCCAGTGCTGATGTCCACCAGTGCGGCTTTTTCTTGTCTCTAGGTTGAATGAGAGGGCAGGAAGTAGCCATAGCCTGATTGAGAGCCAGGGTGAATTCCTTGACTTTCATGTCCAGCTCGTTGGTGTCACGCGGAGACTTAAATTCAGAGGATAGCGTTTCTAATAGTATTCCTCTGTGTTTTGGCCAATCAGTCTTCCGATAATTCCGGAATGCTGGTTGGCTCGGAGGCTGAATTGGATGTATCCGCTCATGGGCTCATTGCCAATGTTGCAAACAATGAGGTTAGTACTTACAATATAATCAAAAAGTAATTCACCCCTATCGTCGATCTCGGTACTGCCCTATACCGTGTGATGAGCGTTAGCGTCGAACCCGATGATGAGGTCAGTTTTTTGCCTTACAGCTTCCAATACCACCCTTTCTAGGTTGTCATCAGGGAGAGGGTCCACATAATCGTGGCCAAGATATGCCGATGTTAGCCAATAGGAGCCTTTGGCAGTCTTAAGTCTGGCAAAGGTTAAGTTGAAGTCGCTGTGATTAGGAAGTAAAAACATATTAAGGCTACGTTTCTTTAATATGTAAGTTCTAACCTTACCTTTGTCACTTGTATAGAGCGGAGCCTATACAGGTATCCCAAGTCCACGAACCACGCCTTCTACGATCCATGGTTCCTGGATTAGGATAATGTATTCTGCATTTTTGGGGAGACACGGAATAAGTGCGGAAGAAGCCTTTTTGAGCGATGGAGATTAATGAAACCGTATCATTGCTACAATTTATATATTAGCGTCCACCACGGTACTGTTCAAGTCCTCTGATTCTGCAGATGTGCCCAAGAGCTCATCTTCTTCCTCTGATCCCATAGGATCTCTTTTTTCTTCGTCATCGGTTTCCATTTCCGACAGGGTGTCAGAAGAGGAGACCGACGGCTTAATTGTCGCCTCGTATAGACTGAAGTCGTCGCTAACCATTTCTGGAAAGGATGTCGACGCTCCAAGATCTAAGGTTGTATTATAGTTGAAGTTTCAGTTAAAGGAGGAGGAGGTGGCTTATCAGCATCTAGCTCATGCTTTTTATAGACCCTTCGGTGAATTGACTCGAAACCGAACCGAATCATACTTTTAGTCTGCGTTAGAGGTTTAATGGAAACTTTATTGATCACTATCATCTCGCATTTATGAAATCTGCTCAGTTCCTCTAGTTTCGCGACTTTTCAGTCATGAGTCCGAAGGGTCGGGTTGCTGAGCCGGATGATCTCCAGAATGCTTTCTGGGAAGGAGGGTTCGGCTGGGATCCAGGTGCGAGTTCAAGGTCTGATAGGAATGTCCTCCTTAGACACGACCTCGAGTTTTGCACCTGGCCAAATCAAAAGATCAGGAGATCTTTGATTGGCATATGCGATAAGCTTGACGAGGCCCTGGTGCCAGTAAGCGCCGCTTGTGATGTAAGGTGGTCTGGGGTTTTACCGCATGACGGCCAAGAAGTTGCTCGAAAGGTTAGCTTGACCTAGTGCCACCATTCAGGTGTTATTGATCCGTCGGTGTCGTTCTTGTCGATTAAAGCGATCATTATTGCATCCTAAAGGACTTCGCTGAAAGACCTCAGAGATGTACTGTTGAATGGCTCAGGGCTTTTGGTGTTATAATTTTGGGCCTCTTGGGAACCGGCACAGTTTCCACTAACGATCTCTGGCGCTTGGAGGAGGCTTATAGTGTTTTTTGGGAGCAGTGGAAGCAGTGGGTAATCCGTCTGTTGGATCTCAAGAATATCAGCAAACATTGAACTACTCGTATAATTCTATTATTTTATTCTATGCGATGTCAATAAAGTAATTGAATAATCTGTTATCTACAAAAGATACATTCTGTAATTTTTATAACACTTTGTACAAATTATAACATGATTTGAATTTGGCGCTACTTGCAGTGGCAGCCACCATATTTTTTATTGTTACGAGAATTATAACGTGTTACTTGTCTTGAATATTACCGTTTACCGGTCAGTTAGTAAAAATAAAGTTTAATTGTTCACCAACTCGACAGTATCTTTTTTATTGTTCACTCCGCTCGCTAAGTTCATTTTTCATATCGAACCATCTCAAGGAAGATCCAACTACATTTTTGCAGTAGAGATCCCAAGTTGACGTTAGGAAAACGCTCTTAACGTACATTTCTATCGCCCAACGTATGTGGAAAAAACCTAAATAAATAAAAAACTTTGAAACAAATTCACGAACATTTCCAAAAGACGATAAAGTGAATCGCGTTTCGGTTATCGGTTTCGGGTGTGCAAGTGCTAATACGAGTGTAAAGACATACATACATAAATCCCCTGAAACAAAAAACGAATAAATCCCAGATCACAAATACGAAAGAAGCTCAAATTTAAGCTGCTAACCCAGGAAGACAAATATATGCGGTAGACCACCCACCCAGGTACGTCACAAATTGTGTTTCAATCGAATGTGCGCTAAATTACATAACTGCCAAAGATAAAGTGGATGAATAAACGCACCTTCGAAGGAATCGCGATATGCATACAGATAAAATTAATATACAAATAACTTTTCAGTGTTATAAAAAAAGACATATTGCGATATTTAAATGTTTGCTTGGGAGATTCTTTACGTATACGTATGGTTTGTGAGTTATCACAGTTGATGCTATTAGGGTCGCAGTCATCTTACAATCCACTTAATCGAACTATTACGTTCCACATCGCTGCAAAGCGAATTACCATAGGATTATAATACACAAAATCTTTTACCAGACGAACTCACTGACGTTCGTTGCACTTGCTCAGTTTCGCCGTTCGTTCTGTCGCTCATTCATATAGCAACACAGTTTTTTTCTGAAACAAAGTCCACAATCAACTATACATTCATTGCATAGATCTTCATTTCGTCCACATCTACATAGCTTATTATAACCTTTTTTTTCTCGTCGTCGCCGGAGTGGATGCTACATTGATCGTATGCATTGAAGTAAAGCTTTCGATTGCAGATTTTTCGTCGAGATTTCCTATCGTGTGGATTCTATTGTCGCCGTTGGACACATATGAATTTAGTGACATAATCGCTTTGCAACCTATCCAATTTAATAAGCAAGAATATTGTTCAATTACATCTTGCGGAAACTTTTCTATTCTTTACTACGTTTGAAATTTTCTAAACTTCATCGTTAGTTCAGTTAATCAGTCACACATACATTCGCGATAACTAACTCATTTTGATCGACAAGCGTTGTTAATAAATTTAACTAATAATATGGCAAATGAGCCAACTATTGAAGAATTAAAACAAATGCGTGCATCTACAAAGGGCAGCATTACCAGAATTAAGAATCTGGTAGAAACCAAAACGGATACTTTATCCGCAACAGAATTGGAATGCTTGCTAGGGATATTAGAGTCTTATTTTAAACAAGTTCTTTCATATCAAACTCAAATTGAGCTGAAGGTACCTTAGAAGATTTGTATATAGCTGTCAAAACAAAAATCCAATCGCTGTTAGGTCCCAATAGAAATATAAGCGCTGTGGAAACAAGTTTCGCAACACCGCCGGCAACACACAGTAATTTGCCAAACCTAAAGCTACCGAAGTTTGACGGAAAGCACTCGGATTATAGGAATTTTATCAATTCATTTACAAAGCTTGTGGATGATGAACCAAATTTAAGTAAAATTCAAAAATTTAATAATTTACTATCCTGTTTGAGTGAACAAGCCTTAAGCACAGTAAAGATCTTCCAAGTATCGGAAGAAAATTGCACAAAGGCTCTTGCAAGGCTCAAAGAACGATATGATAATGACTGTCTCATATTTGCCCAATACAATTCGGAGTTGTTTGAGTTACCAAACATCACAAAGGATTCGGCCATAGACGTACGATCTCTCGTCGATAATATTTCTGCTATTTTTAATTCGCTTCAATCAATTGGATAGTTCGAAAACATTTGCAATGCGATAATTATGCATATCGCAATGTTAAAAGTGGATCCGGAAACCCTAGCAAAATGGGACGAACACCAGGATTACAAAATACTTCCGCATTGGACAGACTGTTCAGATGTTCTAAGTAAGCGATGTCAATACCTCGAGACTCGCGACAGCAAGCAGCTAAGACCTGAATGTGGAATATACTGCTCATCGCCCTTAAACTTCCCTCGCAATCACTAAACGATCCTGTCTGTTTTGTGGAGACACTAATCACTCGATTTCGAATTGTTCAAATTTTGGTAGGATAAGCGTTATGCAACGGTTTTCGAATGCGAAGAAACTAGGCCTTTGCTTTAATTGCTTAGGAAAGGGTCATAATGTCGCAAAATGTCCATCGTCTTTTAAATGTAAAGTTTGTAAGCATCATCAATACAGCCTACTACATCGACCACGGAAGTGGAATGTTTCTTCGGTTGGCGAACCATCAACCTCAGCGGCTGTGCATGCCGCGTTGGAAACTGGGAGACCTCAGAAAGCCCAGTTGATTTTGGCCACAGCGTTAGTTCTCATCATGGATTCGACTGGAAGTTTTCAGATGGGAAGCGCGTTGTTAGACTCAGGTTCTCAAGTCAACATGATCAATGAACAATTTGCCAGGTCACTTAATCTGCAAAAGTCACCAACAAATGTGGACATAGTAGAGGTCGGGGTAGCTGGAACGAAAATCAGTTTCCAAACCCAAACTACAATTCGATCTAGGTACAATAATTTAGGTATTTTCCTTGAATTTTTGATCACTCCATCCATCACTGGATATCAACCAGAATCGACTTTAAGTCTGGCACAATGGAAGCTACCCAAAAATCTAGAGTTAGTAGACGAATATTTTTACCAACCCTCGCAGATTGATTTGCTGTTAGGAGCCGAGTCTTTTTTCGATTTGCTTAAAGTAGGTCAGGACTTCCGACTTTACAAAATACATCGCTGGGTTGGATTGTTTCTGGCAAATATAAAACACCGTTGAACAGGGAGATGCAACAGTGCTTCTTAAGTTTAAACGAGGACTCACTGGATCGCTATGTGGAAAGGTTTTGGGAGTTAGAAGAACTTCATGACCAGAAACCAAATTGGGCAAAAGCACAGAGTGAATGCGAAGCTCATTTCAAAGAAAATCTCGAGAGTTTAGCTGATGTTCGACTAGTTGTACAACTACCATTCAATCGGAATCCAAGCTGTTTCGGATCCTCATATAATATAGCTTTTCGTCGGTTCTTAGCACTTGAGCGTAGGTTGTCAAAAAATCAGTCCTTGAAGCAACAGTATACCGAATGCCTTGCGGAATATAAGAAATTAGGGCATATGTCACTCGTCAAGGAACCTAACTTAAACGAACCACACTATTACTTACCTCATCATTGCGTTATTATACCAGGTAGCGTATCGACAAAACTTCGGGTGGTGTTTAATGCTTCATGCTACACATCCTCTCAGATTTCGTTGAATGATATTCTTATGGTCAGACCGACAATCCAGCCTGAGTTATTCAATATCCTTCTTCGCATTCGCTTGCATAGGTTTGTGTTGACAGCTGACATAGTTAAAATGTATCGACAAGTTTTGGTACATCCTGCTCATCGAAAGTTCCAGTACCAGTTCCATTTCCAGTTCCATTTCCAGTTCCACTTCCAGTTCCATTTCCAGTTCTATTTCCAGTTCCATTTCCAGTTCAATTTCCAGTTCCATTTCCAGTTCCATGGAGGACAGACGAATGAGCCCCAATACAAACATACGAACTCAACACAGTCACATGTGGCACCGCTTCGGCGTCACTTTTAGCGATTCGTTGCCTTAAATATTTAGCGGATAAATGCAAAACATCATTGCCATTCGGTTCCTGCGCTCTAGAGGAAGATTTTTATGTAGACGATTTTATCACAGGAGATGACAAGATTGAGACGTTAGTTCGGAAACCGGAAGAAGTCACATCCATTTTAAATTCAGCTGGGTTAGAGTTGTCTAAATGGAATAGCAATCTCCCAAATATTGACAAGGCTGTATAGAACACAAACATAAACTTGAGTGAGTCAGGTCTCACTAGCACTTTGGGGATATCGTGGAACTCGGTTTGTGATCAGTTTATCTTTTCGTATGAGCCGAATAAAACATACTCCAAAAATACAAAACGATCCATCCTTTCACTTTCGTCGTCGCTCTACGATCCATTAGGCCTACTTAGTCCAATCATAATTAAAGCAAAGATAATCCTTCAACGATTATGCATCGAAAAAATTGACTGGGATGCAGCTCTTCCACAAAGCATCGAAACCGAATGGGAGCAGTTTATGGTCGATTTACACTCTGTGCAGAATCTATCGGTTCCTAGATTTGCCTTAATCGCAAGGAGGCACAGTTATCAAATCCATGGGTTCGCTGATGCATCTATGCACGCATATGGTTGCTGCATATATCTCAGAGCAGTTGATAGTGCAGGGTCTACACAAGTAAGGCTTTTGGTATCAAAGTCTCGAGTGTCACCTATAAATAGAAGACAACTTCCTCGGTTGGAGCTGTGTGCATCTCACCTATTATCAAAATTGTGGGAAAAAATTCAAGGCATTTTTAAAGGTGGCCAGTTAGAAGTTTACTTTTGGACGGATGCTGCAATTCTTCTTCATTGGATTTCTACTCACTCATCAAAATTTGTTGGTAACCGGGTTGCTGAAATTCAAGCAAAAACGCGAGGAGTCATCTGGCGCCACGTTCCTACACAGGAGAATCCGGCTGACATCGTATCAAGAGGATGCAATATTTAGGAGCTGAAAGGCTCGATCTAGTTCAATGGTCCACGGTTTTTATTGCAGAGTGAAGGAAATTGGCCGTCAAGAATAGAGATCCCGCTTTTTCGGAGGAAACCTCATTAGAAAAAAGAAAAACCGTACTCATCAGTAAAAAATCAGAACGCAATTTTGTATGCGGAATAGTCGAGCGTTATAGTTCCTATTCCAAAATCCTTCGCATATTAGCCTATGTAATAAGATTTTGTCATCGGTTAAAAAAGCAGTCATCTAAAATGGATCCATTTTTAACGGTTGCGGAGATAGACAATGCTTTATTGCAAATCATTCAAATTATACAATCAGACTCGTTTACTGAAGAAATTGATGCAATCAAAAACAATCGTTCTATTAAAGGATCTATTAAGTGGTTGAATCCCTTCTTGCAGGAGACAAATGACCTCGTTTTACTAAAAGTAGGAGGACGGCTAAAACATGCGGAGATTCCTGAGGAGTGTAAACGTCCTCTGTTGTTACAAAAAAAAAACACCCATTCACAAAAACCTTAGTCCGACATCTACACTTATCTAATTACCATGCTGGACTAAGAGCTTTGGTTGCTTTGCTGATACAACAGTTTTGGATAATCAATGCTCGAGAAGTCGCGCGACATACGGTAAGGCAGAGTATTCAATGCGTTCAATATCGACCCAAACTGCTGGACCAAATCATGGGCGATGTGCCGAAAGAGATGTTGACTCCATCGCGGCCTTTCTTGTGCTGTGGAGTAGATTTTTGCGGACCTATCTATACGTGTCTAAAGATCAGGGGCAAGTTGCCCTACAAATGCTATGTTGCAGTGTTTGTCTATTTCTCGTCAAAAGCTGTTCACTTAGAAGTTATTTCTGATTTGTCGGCAGAGGCATTTATTGCAGCTTTGAAAAGGATGATTGGTCGTAGAGGTTTACCCAGAGACATACATTGCGACAACGCGACCAATTTTGTGGGATCACAATCCAAATTGAAAGAATTTCGCAATATGTTCTTTAAAAAAAGTTCCCAAGAAATCTTGCAATTTTTTTGTACTAATGTTGGCATAAATTTTCATTTTATACCCCCCAGTGCACCTCACTTTGGCGGAATCTGGGAAGTGGCCGTTAAGGTCGCAAAGGGTCATCTGCAGCGAAGTTTAGGTGGAGCAAGGCTGACGTTTGAGAAGCTTTCTACGGCACTTGTCGAGATTGAAGCCGTGATGAACTCTAGACCTATCACCCCGATGTCATCCGACCCTAACGACCAGGAAGTTCTTACGCCCGCACATCTATTGATAGGGTCGTTTCTGAAAACCATCATATTTAGAACCAGCTATTGAAGTTCCGGAAATAACGCAGTCAAAACCCATTTCTGGCGCAGGTGGTCTGTGGAATACCTGCATGAGCAACAATGCAGAGAAAAATGGACATCGCCTAGCAGATGCTTTCAAAGGGGGCGGAATGTTGGATCTCAAGAATATCAGCAAACATTGAACTACTCGTATAATATATTATTCTATTGTATGCGATGTCAAAAAAGTAATTGAATAATCTGTTATCTACAATAGATACATTCTGTAATTTTTATAACACTTTGTACAAATTATAACAGATGTGAATTTGGCGCCACTTGCATTGGCAGCCACCATGTTTTTCATTGTTACGAGAATTATAACGTGTTACTTGACTTGAATATGACCGTTTACCGGTTAGTTAGTAAAAATAAAGTTTAATTGTTCACCAAGGTATCTTGCGAGTAGTATCTTTTTTATTTTTCGCACCGCTCGCTAAGTTCATTTTTCATATCGAACCATCCAACTACATTTTTGCAGTAGAGATCCCAAGTTGACGTTAGGAAAACGCTCTGTTTAGGATGTTGTTAGCCCACTTAATCTTGCTCTTTATAACCGCACTTCCCTCAACCTCCGGAATGGATCCGAAGGTTTTTTATGATGCGTAAAATATTTCGCCGTCTTAAGTAGAGCGCCTTAAATTGAGCTTGCTGATGCGGCTGAGCCCCAGATTCTTCCTAAGGGGGAGGAGTTTTAGTATCAGCGACAAGTCCGTGGCCTGTCACAAACTGGCTACTGCTAGGGATGGAGGAAGTGATAGGACCATGGCTTGCCACGGTCTTAACACAACTTGAAGATTTGGTTTTAGGCTCGTTGCGCTTCCCTTTAGAGGATGGCGTACCATGGCCTGCTATAATTTTACCTTCGCTAGAAAATGCAGTAGGCTTGTGGGTAGTCGGTGCAGTCACGTTCTACCACGCGGTGTTAAAGAATTCCGGGCTAGGGTTTTGGTTTTTTTTTGTTGAGATTTTGCCTATAATATGATTCCACGAATAGCGGAGAAAAGATGGTTCAGTTGTAAAGAGATCCGCTTTATACTGATAAGGTTAGCTAGTCCGGAGGATACTCCGTTCGCGAGTGTGCTATTTTTGGAGATGCTCGGCTCTCAGCCAGTTTGATCTTCGGCACGGGACGTATGATACCTTGATCCATCCCAGGGGAAAAAGGAGTGGCTGGGAAGGTGAGATGATGAGGGGGATGGGAAGCAGTCTTTAGTTTCAGGACTCTTTTGGAGGATTTCTCGAGATTCATTGACCCTACTCAGCGTCTACAACGCGACAAGTTCGATGCTCACGGTAGAGACAGCGGGATATGGGTAAGATGCAAATTCCCATGACATCCATTAATTTTAAAACGAACTTATTGAGGGAAACGTGTACTGCTAATTCGACAACATATTTTCCAACAAAGTTGTGTTTTACAATAGCCCAGAGTTTTGTTACCTCCTAGGAACCTTTGCAAGAGTTTGTTTTCAGTAAACCTTTTATACACCATTTACACGAACTCGTGAATTTGTTCACTAAGGGCCGGGTTATGTTTGAAGCGTTTGTTATCGGCTTGCGCGTTCAAATATTTACACCTTTCGGCACTACATTTTTTATGCTCTGGTAAAGAATCATATAATATGTGTGCCAAATATCTTTTCTTCATTTTTGCAATAAATCTGTGTTCCGTTGTATCGTCAAACTGTAATAAGTCGGCATTTTCTTAATCATGGTAACAGTTAATGCGGTAGTCTTATTAACTAATGGTGGAGGTAGTTCGTCAGGCTTTCTCTTCTTTCTGCGCTGCTTCACGCTTTCCTTTTCTTCTTTCGCGTGCTCCTCTTTTCCTATTTCATTTTCTATCTTTTTTCCATTTCTGTCAGAAACTCTCTTTGAGATTCCGGAATATCCTATTTCCTATGTGTGGAAAACACTCCAGCTGGTGTATATATAATAAAATTTGAGACTGTAAGTTTTCGCTTCGAAGAAGTTTTTGCGTCTCTGTCACCGATATAATAGCTGTATCTAGCATTGTGCAAAGGTAACGAGTTGAGAAATGTTATAAATTTTCGTTAAAACACAACTTTATAAGAACGCCTGAACGTGCCCGAATGTCCAACCGACGACGAAAACGAGGCGCATGATAAAAAAAAGAACGGTAGATGTGTGCTCCTGGGATATACTCAATACTCAACCATTGGAGGACGGAAACCTCTAGCGAATATTCTAGTACAATAGAAAGTTATATGGAACGCTGGATAGTATAAAACAGTCTCGAAAGATGTCAGGGGATTATAAATTTTGTGGTGTTTTCGATGTTGTAAAATGATGTGAGCATACCAACAATAAACGCTTGATAAAGAAACGGTGCAATTCTTTGAAACACTTTACTATTTTATTAATGAAAACCTGATACATATATGTGTTTGTAGCGTAATGTAATCGAGGCGTCAGACAGCAAGGACAGTCAAACTAAGAATGGTTCAATTTTGCTTCTAGATGACATGTGCTGTCTTGTGGGTGGCGATGTTCGTTATTTTAGACAAACCTTTGGTATAATCGCAACATTACTCCCCTCCCAATGACAAAGGAACGAATGAAATGGTAATTGCTGAACGAAATATTTTTGTTCTTGACATTTGTTTTGGTTTGTTGCTGCTCTTGATTAAAATCGTTGTTCAATTCCCGGCCAAGATGAGCTGGCTAAGCCTTTCTGTGGAAATATTTAATATGCGTCCTTCCACCAATACGCTGGATAATCTGTCATTGATACAATTAATGACTCGATGCGGTCCAGAGTACCGTTGTTCAAGACGTTTCTTTTTTTTGTATTTCTTATAAAAACGTGTGAACATGTTTGTAAATCCTGTGATACGAGTATTTTTGTTTTGAAGTAATGCGTTGTTGCAATTGCTCGCATCTGCCGGATGATTTCACTATGCTTCTCAACAAATCCTGTGGGAGAAATATAGTTTTCAATATCGAGAAAAAACTCACCAGGAATTCTGAGACTAATGATCTCATGTCGTCTTTGTACGAAGTTCTCAATCCCAACAGTACAGTTGGCAGCATTGATCCACAGTATTGATCCACTTCTCGGAATGATGACACATAAGCGCGGATTTACGTGTCCGATGCCAGCGTTCTACAAGTCCGTTTGATGCCGGGTGGTAAGGCGATATTCATATTCTGTGGATGCCGCACATTTTCGAAAGTGCTGTGAATAGTTCAGACTCGAACTGTGAATCTTGGTCTGTGGTCAATATATTTGGAGTTCCAAAATATATATGGAATGTAAGATCATATCACGCTTGAAGGTTAATATTCTGTGGCATTTTTATCCTGTTAACCGTGATAATGCGTCTGCGACTGTGTTGTCTTGACCAGTAAGATGAACAGTTTTTCGTGGTGTGATATCAAATCCAAATGCCTTAACCTTCTGGGAGATACCTTATCAGATATCTGAAGGAAAGAATACCTAAGTGGCTTTTTGACGGTTTGTTTTGTAAAATGTTTGTGTGGGTACAAACTTATTCCTTTGAATACAATAACTTTACTTAATATCGTTTTCCTCAAACACTTTTACTTTTCTTTATCTTTCACTTAAATCAGTACTCGTAATTCAAGTTTCATTTTAGAACTAACTTGCATTACTTTGGGGATGCAGATATTCACACTCCCCTGACATCTTTCGAGAATATTCTGTACCATCCAGAGTTCCATACAAATTCCCATTTTGCTAGGGAATTTGATTCCATTATCCATTCTCCAATGGTTTAGACTTTTGCTATAGAAATCTTCTGCATTTCAAATATACAATAAATGACATTCCAATGGATATCGCACAACGAAATCATCGAAATTCATCGTTCCGTTGAAATGACATATTCTATTCAAATGGACCACCTTCAATTTTCCTCGATTCCCACGCTGGATCAAGTAGACAAAGTCATTAATGAGGGTTATCACCTTGTATGGACCTCTCCAATCCTGTTGCAATTTTTGTGATTTGCCGTTCTTACGCAGATGATTATCCAGCCACACTATATCTCCTTCGTTGAAGCCGGAAGAACTAGCATTGATATCTTACCTAGTCTTCATGCGGTTGCTCGCTAGCTTTATCTTTTTTTAGGAGTTTTCATGCAATTTACGAATGATCCTGCTCAAGTCATCCACGTGGTAGTTCAACTCCTTGGGCTCCGTAGGTGGGATGCGAATTTTGTTTCATTTGGCAACCGAAGTGTTTGACCAAATAAGATCTCGAATGGTGTATGTCTTGTTGAACTATGGACCGCGTTTCGGCAGATCATTAAGCCTTGGGTTAGCTAAGTTTTAAAGAAAAAGAAAAAATGCTCTTAGTATATGATATGTTTTTTTTATGTTTTTTAAATACTTAATATTTTCTTAGTTTAACTAGATGTTAGTTAATAATAATTATAATTGGAAATTATAAATTAGACGTCGAAAGACGTAAAATAAAAATATAGCTTAGCTTAGAGCGCCCGCTCGGAGGGCCAGTAAGTTAAGTAAATTAATTTCGTTATGTGAAGCTGGCTTTTAGCATTTTCTTTCTGTTAGCATGTAGGTAGAGTAAATGTAGTAAGAATGAAATAGAATGCATTAAAAATGAAAAAAACAAAAAAATATGGTGTGTATCCTGTTGAACTATGGACCGTGTTTCAGTAGGTCATTAGGGTACAGGTCGATCCCAGTCTCGCTGGTAATTCCTGACGACCTTAGACACATTATCATTCAAGGTTCTGTTGAATTGATTGTGTATTGGCGTTGTCCTTGCCTTCTTTATTCCCAGATATTGGCACACTTTATGGAAGACTTTTGATTCAAAGTTTCGCCATTGATCAGAGTGCAGTTCCATTGGGATCCCAAATCTATTCACCCAGTTGTTGACTATCTCTTTTGCTACGGTCTTAGCCTCTTGAGTTCACGAGGGTGTATCGGTTGCCATTAAACGTTTCATGAAACGACTCAGCGATGTCGATGGCTATTCGTTCGAATTGTGCTTCGACATTGTTTTGTTCCATTCGTTCCTGTGGCTTTCCTTTGGGCCCTCGGTAGCCGCACACCAATGCTCTACATTTTGTTTTGCACTTATCCAATAGAAGCGTTCCCTTACCTTTTCCAACGTCTTGTTTATTCCCAAATGACCTTCTGAGATGCCGTCATGTATTTCATGGAGCACTTGGATGACTCAATTCAATTCAATTCAATTTATCAATTTAATTTATTTGAATGCATTGTACATTAAGATTAATTCTTTTATAGTACATCGAACTTAATATTACAGCGCTTGAACTTAATACAAAAATAGTGGGAGAAGAAAGAAGTATAGATACAGAAAAGTAATAATAGTAATTTTAAGTTTAGAAAATGTTATTGCTTTTGTGAATTGGTTTTGGTTGGCAATAGTTTTAATGTGAGATGGTAGCAAACTCCAAAGTTGAACTGAGTAGACAAAAAACAGACGCGATGAGTTTAATTTCGAAAGTGAGGTGTAATAATGTTTAGTATTCTGCTAGAACAAGCGAGTATCAGTTTACAATACAAATTAGATGGCATTTTCTTGATAATTAACATGTGCAAGAACATGCAGTTTATAATTTTGAGAAAATTTCGAGGTATGATCAAACCTGCGTAGACCATGGGTGTAACGCAGCACATCATTGAAGGCCACCAGCAACTTAGGTTGGGACAATCAGTCTAAGCTGCAGTAGACACTTTGAGCGTAGGTAATAAGCGGTAAAATAAGCGCTTTGACGAGTTTCTGTCTTGTGGTGGTAGGGACGTAGTCCCCGGTTAACCACAGTTTACGAAGGCTTCCATAGACACGACAAATAACAGAATTAGTATGAGAATACCCAGGCAGCTTCTGATCGGTTACGAATCCTAAAATAGCAACCGATTTGACAGTTTTTAATTTGACGTCAGGTAGCCAAATTTAAGCTAAGGGCTGGGGATCAAGTTGTTTGTAACATGTGGGCAATATTTGAGACTTTCTTGGATTCAGTAAGAGAGCATTATCCGTGGCCCAATAGCTTATACTGTCACACTCCACATTAATGCATTGAACTAGCACAGGGAGGTTATTAATGGCCCGGCATGTATGGAATTTGACGTCATCAGCATAAATGTGAACTGAACTGTGTTTGCATACGAGTATATAGGGAAGTTCGTTTACAAACTTGCAGAATAATATTTAGCCAAGCATTGACGGTTTGCATTGTGAAGAGCTTTTAACATATAGTCCTGTAGTCCGCAGCGGTTTTATCTTTCGGGATTATCTTTCTTTGCGATTAGCAAAACTTTTGTTCTTTTCCAACTTTCGGGAAATGTCGATGTAAGCAAGCAGTAGTTAAAGATAAGAGGTAAACCGGAGACGATATAGGGCAAAATAAGTTTTGTAAAACGTATGTGTTTTTACCGATTGAATTTGATTTGATTGACAATACCGACAGAGTATCATCAATCTCTGTAATTACATTGAAATGTTTATTTGACACAGACGCACAGAAGCAAAGGCTCCGTCGGCCTTTTTCCATAAGTTGATGCAGGCTCTTTGTAGTCCCAGCAAAATCCTTTACGAATCCTCTGTAACGCGTGGTAAGTCCCAATAAGCTTCTCAGTAGGCGATTGTCTTTGGAGCAGACCAACTTTTCACCGCTTCCATTTTGTGAGGCTCTGTCCTTACTCCTTCCGCGGAAAGAATTTACTTCTCGACACGGCAAGGCACACTTTTCTGCGGAGAAGATTCAAATCAACGCTTCGCAGCCTCTCAAACACTTCCTTTAGATTTTGGTGTTGCTCCTCGAACGTCTTGCCTATGACGATAACATTGTTTTCCATGAATCATGGATTTCAAATATATTACGCAGTTTTTTTACGTGAGGCCTTCCAATGTTCATCTCATTAATCGCTCGAAGGTGGCCGGAGCGTTGTACAGTCCAAACGGTGTCACCGTGAACTCAAAGTCCGCCTCCTAAAGTAAAAACCGTTTTCTCACGATCATTTCGATCGATATCCACATGCCACTAACCGGTCTAGTGTTGAGAACAATTTGGCTCCAGAAAGCATGTCCAAAGTGTCGTCAGTTCTTGTAGTGTGTGCTTGTTCTTTTTAGAGACATCGTTGAGACGTCGGTAGTCCACACAAAACCCCTTGCTGCCGTGTTTCTTCTTCACGAGGAGCACTGGAAATACCCACGGTCTGCGATTCTTCAATCAACCACTCAGCTTTTATCTTCGACACCATTTCGGCCACTTCTGTTTGCTTTTCTAATCTAAGACGCCTTGCAGGTTGACGGATTGGACGCGCGTCTACGGTGTCAATATATGTTGAACAAGTTGCGTGCGTACATATTTTCCCTCTTGTATAGCAAATATATCGGCGCACTCACCGACTGCTTGTCTGCCAGGATACGCTGCTCTTCATCCACATTACAGAGGCTGATTATTTTGCTGACAATTATTCTCCGCTGTCTTCAATATAGCCTCAATAGGTGCACATTTCCCCACTATCTCTCCCTCTTTCACCTTTACACTGAATGCCTTTGGATTTGGAATCATTCTAGGAACCATGCTGTTCTTTGGTTGGACTAAGTTCTTCCTATTTTCTGGCTCCATCAAACAGAATCGGTGGCTATCAGGACCACCATCCACTTTTTCCCAAACAATTGCTTCCGGCGAAGGCTCTAGAGTCTGATTTCTGCAGATGAGGACTTTCAAGATGGAAGTCTTGGCATTTCCGTATATCATTGGCATTTCTATGTTTCCATTTTTCAGTGTTTCTGCGACAAAGTCCGCTACTAGTCCATGCTCTTCCATGAGATCTGTACCAATGATACACTTGTCGTAAAGGGTGGTTTTTTTTAGAGGTATACAAATTCAATATGAAATAAAACACTTGAAGCTAATGTTAATGATATTAGCCTTGTTATTATATTAGCCTTATGTAACAGATAGTTTTATGCCATTAGAGCTTAAATGTATCAGCTAGCTCGAATGAAGCGCAATCGTGAACTCCAATTTTCGACAATTTTATCGAGCAACTGGGGCCGTACATTTGCAATAACACGGCGAATGTTGACTTCCAATTCGTCCAACGTCCCTGATTTATCGGCATAGAGTATTGGCTTCACATACCCCCAAATAAAGTAATCTAAAGGTGTGAGATCACAGGATCGTGGAGGCCAGTTCACAGACCCATTACGCGAAATTATACGCTCAGGAAATGTTTCCCGCAATAAATGGTTGAAATCAAAGCTCTGTCACGTCAATGCCATTCAACTGATGAATGAAGAAGTCAGCAATCGTGTTTATATAGCGCCCTCTATTGACGGTAACATTCTATCTGGTAACGTCCTTAAAGAAATATGGGCCGATGAATCCACCAGCCCACAAAGCACACCAAACAGTAAGTTTTAATGGTTGTAAAGGTGTCTCGACAAAGGCTTCTGCGTTTCTCCTCTGCAAATTCGGCAATTTTGCATATCCATTTAACCAAAAATGGGCCTCATCGGAGAACAGCCGTTTGCATTGAAAATGAGAATCAAGTTGAATCATGTTTTCGACCCATATGACCCAATGGTCACACGGTTTCAACTCTTGCACAAGCTCTTATAAGCTTTCAAGCCAAGGACTTTCCGTAAAATCTTCCACAAAGTGGATGCGTATAGCTCCAATTGTTGTGCACCATGGCGAATCGAATAATTCGGATTCTCCTCAACACTGCGCTCCATATCGGCAATAACGGGATCCGTATTATCCACAAGAGTGTACATGGTGGGAAAACGATTCATCGTGTTCCGAATAACTTGCTCAGATGGACGATTATGTTGACCGTAAAATGGACGTAGCTCACGATAAGTTTGGCGAACGGAATCATGGTTTTCAAAGTAAGTTTGCACAATTTGTACGCGTTGTTCTGGCGTTAGTGTATTCATCACCATAGCCGTTTCCCCCGTAGCTGTTCTCAAACTGTAACTGCCGGTGTTATGCAACCAGGAATGATGCAGCCATTCATTTTTCTTTTCCACTAACTACTTATACTAGAAGGATTTCATTGCATCGTTTTTCTAGCGAGACTTGGATGATGATCCTGGGGCCTTCAACTTCTGCTAACAACTCCTGTCCCGCGAAATTGGTGCGTAAGCATTTCCCCACTAATTCCTTCGGGAACATTGACCTGCTTAATTTAATTTTAATTTAATTTTGGTTGGGGCGAATGCCCCCATTTATTCGGCTTAATACAAGCTATAACTTAAAAACAAGACTTAAACTAAAACTTAAAACTAAGGTTGGTTGGAGTGGTGAAGGAGAACGGATTTGTGGTAGGAAGTGGTGCGGTGGAAGAAAAAGACGATAAGGTTTGAGTTGATTTTTCGTAGCATACGGGAGATTGGTTCGTTCGCGCGATAGGAGGTGTGGTGGGTTGGTAGATAGAAGAGTCGAGGGGTACGTAGATTACGAGGGTTAGTGTTGAGGAAAATGGAGTTGTGTAGGGACGCGCATTCAACGTGACCTGAAAGGAGTCGCATCTCTGCGATCTTCAAGAGTGTTTAAGTTGATAAGGTTGGGACGGTTTTGATAGGAGGGCAGTTAAAAGGATAGTCCCAGCGCATACCTAGAAGAGCAAATAGAAGAAAACGGCGCTGAATATGAACACGATGATATGGGGTCCATACTTGACTGGCGTACTCGTAATATAAAGGGACCTGGTCACGTATGGGTTGGTGAATTCTTTGGACCACCGTTTTACAAAACCTAGTGCAGGGTTGGCTTTGAGGATTATCTCATCCATATGTAAACGGAAGTTGAGCTCCCTATCACACAAAATGCCGAGGTCGCGAAGAGATTGTACGGAGGAGATAGGTTGGTTATGGAGAAGATAGAGTCGGGGAGGAGATTGGTTCCGCGTATATGAGGAGGTGATGAATTGGCATTTGGCGATATTAAGTTCCAATGAATTTTTGAGGCACCAGATCGAAAAACTATCAAGATCTTGTTGAAGGAGGAAGGAGTCATGGGGAGAGGTTTTGAAAAATTTGGTATCGTTGGCTTAAAGGGAGACAACGAGTGCTTGATAATCTAATATAAAAAGAAAGGGACCCATATGGCTGCCTTGTGGAACTCCAGAGGAGGCCAAAAAGGGAGCCGAGTGGGCTGACCTAAAATGAACACTGCAAAAACGGTTTTCGAGGTAACAGGATATCCATTTTAAGAGTATGGGTTCAAAGCCGAGGGCAGACAATTCAAAGATGATTAATCGATGAGAGATTTTATCGAAGGCTTTGCTAAAATCGGTTGCAACTACATCGACTTCGTTGCCATTCTCTAGGACAGAGAGGGCAAAGTATACGAATTCAACGAAATTTGTGGTGGTTGACTTACCCTTTAGGAAGCCAGGTTGTCTATGGGAAATAAGTGGTTTGCATTGGAAGCTTAGAGCTTCACACAAAATACTTTCGAATAGTTTGGGTATATGGGAGGGTTTAGCGATGGGACGATAGTTGATTATTTCATTCTTTGATCCTTTCTTGTGGATCGGAGTTATGAAGGAGGTTTTCCAAGCCTGAGGAAATTCTTCTTGTGAAAGGGATGGACGAAAGAGATTAGAAAGGGCAAGGGAAAGAGAGGAAGAAAAGTTTTTAAGAAATATGGCAGGGAGGCCATCTGGGCCGGGTGTGAATTCGTCATTGAGTTCGTGTAATTTATATTCGATCTAAGACGGGTCCAAAATGTGAGAGAGAAGTGGGCGATTGGAGAAGTTCAGTAGGTAACTAAAATAGGATTGTTCTGGTACGAAGGAGTCATTGGTGAAGGATTGTTGAAAAAAGGTGGCAAATAAGTTGGCAATGGTGAGTGGATCGTTTGATGATCTGTTGTTTAAAGAGAGGGAAGCAGGGTAACCATCGGTCTTTCCTTTGTAGTTAACAAATTGGAAAAAGGAGTTAGGGTCGTTTATAAGGTTGACTTGCGCATTGTTAAGGTAGCGCTGCTAAATGGAATCGTAAAGTTCGGTAAAATGGAGATAAGCACCAAGATAGTTGGAATAGTCGGAAAAGGATCTGGTACGCAGGACATCTCATAACTTAATTCTCTTATTTCGTAAGGAACGAAGATTGCGATTATACCAGGGAGGGCTAGTAGATGATGTTTTGAGGCGGAAAAACGGAACGTAAAGGGAAAAAGAATTAAATATTTCTTTATAAAAAATGGATAAGGCATCATTTATATTTAGGTTATGAAAGTTAAATAGGGATCTGCTGAGATATTCACTGGTTTTGTGAAAATTTGTGGGATGAGAGAGTTGTGGGGGGAGTGGACTGGAATGAAGAGTTTTGAAAAAATGAAAGTAGAAGGGGGGGGGGGAGTTATCGATTGTTGAGAGAGATAGGGAAAAAAGTGAGACTGAGAAATTAATTGGATCTGTTGTGAAAATAATATAATTGGATGTACCACTGACTTGGCATAGACTTGAGTCTATGTTAAGCGATCTAAGAAAAGACATTCCTTAGATGAGTTGGCATTTGAAGTGATGAAAAACGATTGTTCATCTGATGGAGTCCGCTGTAGCTGAGGAAGATTAAAGTGGCCGAAAATAAGGATATCATCAATGGAGTCTGACAGGTCAATTAAATGGCCGATCGCATCAATAACAAATTGGTAAGATTCGATAGGTTGAGCTGGTAGGATGTAGCAACATATAACGTAAAGGGACTTGAGAGGGAGTGATATTTTTATTGCGACAAACTCGGCTTTAGAGGATGAAGAAATTGTAATGGGAGAAGACTTAAGGCTGTTGTCGATCGCCAGTAGGACGCCTCGACAGGCGGAAAGTACAAAGTAGTGGGGAACAATTCCTGTGTCTTTATGTCGGGAAATGGGTTTCAGTCAAGGCGTAAATATCAAAGACAGCGTGACGTAAGACAGCATTGGTTTTAGAGCGAATTCCTCTTACATTCTGGTAGTAAAATGTAAGAGGGATTCTGTGGGATGGAGGTGTGAGGCAGGATGGTTTAAGGGCTGGCAACGGAGGCACGTTATGGACGAAACAATTTTTCGTGGTCGGCTCGACTTTGCTGTAGGTGCGAGACTCCTTTAGAGTGAACTTAGTTGCCGAATGCAGCAAGGTCGTCTGCTACTTTCTGAGGGGACATGTTAATTTTGGTGGATGCTAACGCCCTCATTTATTATGCTTAATACAAGCTTAAAAACTAAGAGTTAAACTAATAAAATAAGGTTTAGCTCTTAGTACTAGGGCTTAAAGCTAAGGATGGTGAAGGAGATCGAATTTGAGGGAAAGTGTGCTGCGACTAAAATCGAAAACGGAAAAGTTGAAGTTTACCTTCCGCATCATATGGGAGATTGGTTCGTTAGAGCCATATGTGGTGTGGTGGATAGGTAGATAGAAGAGACGGGTGAAACGTAGATTACGATGCTTAGTGTTAAAGAAAATGGAGTTGCAAAGAGGCATGCAATCGACGGAGAATGAGAGGAGTCGGTGAACGAACAGAATGCCTGCTGCGTCCCTTCGTTCCTCAAGGGTATTCAGGTTAATGAGTTTGAGACGGTCTCGGTAGGGAGGTGAGATTAGAGGATTGTTCCAAGGTAGACCTCGAAGAGTAAATCGAAGAAAACGACGCTGGATCCTCTCAATACGAGATACATGAACTCGTTGAAAGGGACACCACGCTTGGCTAGCGTACTCGGGAAGGGTTCGAACGTAAGTGATGTATAGTGATCTGGCCACGTACGGGTTGCAGAATTTTTTGGACCATCTTTTAACGAAGCCGAGTGATGAGTTTGCTTCAAAAATTATCTCATCAATATGCGAGCGGAAATTAAGCTGCCTGTCGCATAATATGCCAAGGTCGCGGATAGATTCAACAAGGGGTATAGGTTGGCCGTGGAGACGGTAAATTCGTTGAGGAGACTTCTTGCACTTACGTGAGAAAGTAATCGATTGACATTTGGAAATATTGAGTTCTAAGCAGTTCTTAATGCACCAGGTGAAAAGACTATTTAGATCTATTTGAAGGAGGCTGGAGTCTTGTTGTGAGGAAATGGGTTTAAAAAATTTGGTATCGTCAGCATAGAGAGAAAGTGTTGAGTGTTGAATGAGCCTTTGAAGGTCGTTAATAGTTAAGATGAAGAGGAGTGGACCTAGGTGACTACCTTGAGGAACACCTGAAGTGGCCAAGAAAGGGGCCGATAGGACAGACCTGAAACGAACACTATAAAAACGATTATCCAAGTAAGAAGATATCCATTTAAGCAAAATGGATAGCTTATGAGATATCTTGTCAAAAGCCTTACTGAAATCAGTTGTTATAACGTCAACTTCTTTACCACTTTCTAAGGCTGAGAGAACAGAGGACACGAATTGTACGAGGTTAGTGGTATTTGATCTATCCTTCAAAAAGCCGTGTTGATTGATGAAATAAAATATTTACACTGGAAGCTTAAGGATTCATGCAAAATGCTTTCGATGAGTTTGGGTATATGAGAAAGTTTAGCTATAGGGCGGTAACTAGTGACTTCGCTCTTTAATCCCTTTATGTGTTATGAAAGAGTACTTCCATATCTGTGGAAATTCACCTTGAGAGAGCGATAATCGGAAGAGATTTGCAAGGGGGTGGGAAAAAGTTGAGGAACACTTTTTAAGAAATATGGATGGAAGGCTATCTGGGCCGCGTAAGTATTCATCATTAAGTTGTTGTAATTTATTTTCTATTACTGTATGATCAAATCTTTGAGAAAAAGAGGGGCCGATAGGGAAGTTAAGTAGGTATTTGAAATAAGAGGGATCCAGTACGAATGAATTATAGACAAAAGATTGCTTTAAAAAAGCAGCAAAAAAGTTGGGTGTGGTATGCGGATCGGTTCATGATATGTTTTCGTATGAGAGGGATGGAGGGAAACCATCAGATTTCTTTTTGTAGTTAACGAATTGATAGAAAGACTTAGGATCATTTATAAGCCTTGATTGCGCCCTATCAAGGTATCGCTGATAGAGAAACTTATAGAGCTGGGCGAGTTGTAGGTATGACCCGAGATAGTTTGAATAGTCAGAGAGTTGGATCGGAGGAAAACTGCCCATAATTTGTTTCTCTTGTTACGCAAAGTGCGAAGTTTACGATTATACCACGGGGGGCTCGTAGAAGGGGTCCAATTGCGCGAAAAGGGGACATAGAGAGAAATAGAATTGAATAATTCTCTGTAGAAAATAGAGAGAGCACTTTTTAGTGGCATATTGGCGAAATCAAAAGAACAGCTACTAAGATATGCGTTAATTTTGCGGAAATTCGCTTTATGAAAGTCGTAAGAAGTGGTAGCTGCAGATGGGGTGGGGCGGCAAGGAGAGTGGTGGAAAAGAGAAAGAAGAAGTGGCGGGTGAAAGTTATCAATGGTCGATAGTGAAAGGGGACAGAGCGAGACAGAGGAGTTTATGGGGTCAGTGGTGAAAATGAGGTCTAATTGCCTACCCATATAGTTGGAGACTCCTCTAAATTGGCATAAGCTAGAGTCTGTGAGCTCATCCAAGAAGAGACATTCTTTACTCGAGATAGAGTCAGCGATAAAAAAAGATTGAGTCCAGTACAGCTGAGGTAGATTTAAATCGCCGAATACGATGATATCATCGAGAGGATCAGATAAGTTAATTATTTAATCAATTGCATCGATAGCAAGTTGGTAGCATTCGATTGGTTGGGCCGGTAGGATGTGAAAACACGTAATGTACAGGGACCTGCAGGGGAGTGTTATCTTTGTTGAAACGTAGTCAAGCTTAGAGGAAGTAGAAACAGCGATTGGTGAAGAGTTTAGGTCATTGCGGACGGCCCATGGAGCATCATCATTTGGACGGGTAAGATCGTCGTCTCGAAAAACATTGAAACAAGGGGGGAATAATTTCTGATTCTTTATATGGGAAATTAGATTAATTTCGGTCAGAGCGTAGACCTCAAATGGGAGAGCGTGAAATTGGCACAAGACGGCACGGGTCTTAGATCGCAGTCCTCTTACGTTTTGATAGTAAAAGGTAAGAGGAAGGTTATTACGAGAGGGCGTAGGAGTGGATGGTCGAAACACTGGCAATGGTAGCACGTTAGGGACGAAATTTTTTTTGTCTTTTTCAGCTCTGCTCCTTTGGAGGTGTGAGATCCTTTTTGAGTGCACATAGTTACCGAAAGCAGCAAGGTCGTCTGACGACCATGACGCTTGTTTTAGTTTTCCCCTCATAACAAACTGAGTCTGATTTGTCATGCAGATACGCTAGAAGGAGTCGTATATTCTCGTCCGTCTTTTTTTCTATAAGCCTAGAAAGTGCATAACGACATTCTGTTGTGCCAAAAGTTTGTTGGGTTATTTTAACTGTGGGAGGCAGAAGGGGGTCAAAAATGGGGCAGGTGGACGGAGATTTTGAAGGCGATGCAGGGGTGATTGAAGGGGCATTAGACACATGTGCAGGTGAGGGATTTATAATATGGGACCTAACGAAATTGGGATGTTTAGCTCCGGTTTTAAGGTCAAAACTGGGGAAAGAATTGCTAGTGGGGGCACGTGCTGAGGGGTTAGGTATTTCAGAGGGGTTATTGTGAGCGGTTTGTGCTAATTTGAAAGAGACGCGTTGACTGGTGGCTTGGGTAGAACGGAGGCTGCAGGTGCAATATAATTAGAGAACCGATGAAGTCCGTTCGGGATGTGAGTGGGAGGGGCGAAATTGGGGAATATATTAGTTTTAAATCTCCAATTAGAGTCAGATTTGGAAACGGGTTTTGGTACAAAGCCAGGTTTGCTACGGTTTGGGACGGGTTTCGGTATTTTATTAGAGTCCGGTTTGGGACGGGAGTTGGAATCGGGATTAGGTAACTTAGAATTAAGCTTCGTTTTATCCTGTTTCTTGGTAGGTGTTTCGATCCATTTACAGATGCGCATCTTTCCAACGTTGAAATTAGTACCAGCAGGGTTTTTAAATAACCATTCGTGTCCAGCAGGGAGGTCGAATTTAAAGCTTCGATTACCTTTGTGGTGAGATTTCACATTTGCTGATGGTGATGCCGTATTCGTCTGCGAAGAATTTCGTGATTCAAGTAATATCAGCGTTTATGGGTGCGCCTTTGATGAAGAATGTACTCATATCGGTTTCAATTTTTTCCAATCTACGCCTCCATTTGGAAGGTGTCCATGTAGTACCAAAATGTTTGATTAGCTTGCGTGGGGCAGCGATGGGAGGAGTTGACAGTAAAACAGTTTCGGTCTCCTGGATTGAAGTGGCAGCGGGAGAATTTGTAGATTTAATTAACCGTGGTGGACGAGGAGGTGGTGGTAAAAGTGGGTCGACTTCGGTTTCCAGTAATTCAGCCAAAATTGATGTATTGTAGTGGACATTCTGATGGCGTTGTGTGTGGAATGGTAAATCTACAATTTTGCTGCTTACCGTTCCAATATGATTCTCAATATCGAAAATAGTTGATTGTGCGGCAGCTAGATCATCACCAACACCGTTGATTCTGTCAAAGATTACTTCGAGCATTGGATAAGGCCCCATTAGAGATGGTTGTTCCTTTGAGGTAGATTGAAAATGAGTCTCAAGAACTTCACGCGGGTTATTTATGGATTCGCACAATTTAAGGTTAGAGATTTTTTGGGTGGAACAAACTGCTTTGAGATCATTGATCGCAGTTTTCATCTCGACCAGACTTGCAGATTTTTTACCGATGTTGGTGAGCTTGGACTTAATTATATCGGTTGAGGATAGAATCGAGTTGCCTAATTCATCAACATAACCTACACTACTTTCTAAATTCGACTGATTCGTCGTGATCATTTTTGTGAGATTTTTTTGGAATGAGTCATTAGAGTCACTGAGGCACTTTATAGCAAGCAACACGTGCGAAAGTGAGATTATCTTGCACCCATCACAAAAGAATAGGAGGTTGTCAGAGAAGTCTTTGATGAATACACTATTCCTTTTATTTAATCCGACACAAATTGTATGGAATTATTTTCCACAGATGCCCTTACAAGTAACAAAGTCAGCATTGACATCAAAGGTTGGGCAGTTAGTGATTCTGCAAGACATGGCAAATTTATCTAATGTAAACAGAAAGGTAAACAATGAACTTTACGCACTGTTATGCACTGCGAGTGAAATTCAGCAAAATCGGAAAATTGGGCAACACTTAATATATGCGGAACCGATATCAGAAGTGGCAAAGCGGCAGTAATTGAGTGCGAAAGATTGAGGTCAGCCAAAAAACAAAACAAACCAAAGAGACAGTCAGCACTTGGGGTAATGTAAATAATATTTAAAAGTTTAATGCGGAGCAAAACCAAAACACGTCCGAACACGATGAGAATAAGAATACAAAGAATAATCTCGTGCTACCTGACATAAAGGTTCCTGAGCCTGATAGGGTCGGTAGGGAGGCTATCCTGCTGGATGGAAACCATGACGCTGGTTTTGGTTTTTCCTTCGTAGCAGACCGAGTCCGATTTGTTATGTAGATAGTCAAGAAAGATACGAATGTTTTCATATATCTTTCTTTCTCTAAGCCTAGAGAGCGCATATCGACTTTAACAGTGGGGGAAAAAAGGGGATCAAGAATAGGAGCAGTGGAGGAGGGAGATGGAGATAAATTGTTGGATATGGAGTTGGATGAGTGATGAGATGTGGGGATTAGGGTATGGGAGTTAATAAAATTAGGGTACTTGGTTCCAGTTTTAAGGTCGAAGTTAGGAAATGAGTTTCTAGCTGGGTTTGGTGCCGTAGAAAGTTGAGAAGGGATAATATGGGTGGTTGGGGTTAAGTTGAAAGAGACGCGTTGGCGAGGGGTCTTCGGTAGAACGGGGGGAATTAGGGGATTAGAAGATTGTTGTGTAAGGGCTTTGTGTCGCATAAGTGAGGAGGGAGGACTAAAATTGGGGAATAAGTTTGTTTGGAAGCTCCAGTTAAGATCGCGATTAGAGCTTCGTTTTTTGGTAGCATGTTTTTTATTTGGCAGGGAGTTGGAGAGGGGTATTTTTTTAAGTTTATCGTTAAAACTACGTTTGTTTTTGAAACTTTCATTTCTCTCGAGATGTGCGTTCCTCAGAGCATTTGGTGATACTTATCTTCCCATGTTTAGTTGCCTTACCAGGAGGAGTAGAGAACAACCACGAATATTTGGTTGGGATGTTGACTTTGAAGCTGCAGGAACTATTGGAGTTAGCAGGTTAAATCATCTGGCACTCGCTAATGGTGATAGCATAACTTCGGTTATGCTATATTATAGAAATTCCGCACCCAAAAAACATCAGCGTGTTGAGGAGCCCCTTCAACGAAGAATGCCGTATGGTTTCCCTGTTTCAGCTTTTCGAGTCTGTTTTTCCATTCGGAAGGGGTCCACGAAATTCCGAATTGTGCAATTTGCGTGGAGCGGCGACGGGCGGGATTCTAGTTGTTAAAGGCAAACCGGTTTCGGTTTCCGTTGTTAGGGTGGCCGGAAGAGTATTTAAAAATGATGGAAAGTGAGACTCCGTGTCTACTAATTCATTATGAATTGAGACATTTTACGGGGAACTAGCCTGGAACTGAATTTGATCGGGTATTCCATCGATTTTGTGGGAAGGCAATCTCATTTTTTTACCGATTTCGGCGACGTTCAACCGAGTTGCTATGAGTTCGTCGCTGACGTCAATCATTCTTAGGGTCAGGCCATCGAGCGTAGAATCTGATGGATGCGGGGTGTGATGTGTTGTTTTGGAGGAGGATAGTAATAGCAAGTCGAGATCAGTACGGAGAAGCTTGATAGAGTCGTTTATGTGTATGAGTTCGTTGGATTTAAGGAGGTTGGCAAAATTTGTTTTGAGGAAAGCTGTTATTCCATCGACGTTATATTTGATCACTTCGCTCTCGTTGCCGTGGTTAGATTTGTTTTTGGACAGATTTTGTATCGCTGCCAGTTGCTTTTCGATCATTCTTCCTGTGGACTTCCACATTACTGTCAATGCCGTTTATTGAGTCCTCAATCCTTTCTAATCTGTCAAGAATAGTTCTGCTAATATGAACATTCGCGGTTAGCATCGCATTAATAGACTCGTTGTTACATTTAATTGCCAGCACAACGTGAGCCAATGTGATCTCTTTGCACTCGTCGCAGTAAAAATTGAAGAGACTGCAATACGCCTTGAGGTAGGTAATGGATCTCCGAGTAAGTCCGATGCATATGGCATGGAGTGATTTTCCACAGAGACCATTGCATACTACCCATTCGGCGTTGAGGTCAACAACTGAGCACAAAACACTATAGACCAAGAGCCCGCAGCAATTTTTAGGTGTGAGAGGTAACCAAAAAATAACCAGATGAGTTGAAAGCTGGTGTAAGCATTGTGTTAAAAACAAAAGTCTTGCAGGAAATGGTCGCGGCTTTAGTGAGTAATAGCTGAAAACTTTTTTTTTTTCAAAATTGAGATAATTGATATAACCACTGTATGCTAATTTCATTGTATAGGGTTTTTTTTATTTGATCGCAGAAATGTTGGTCCAAGACGTTTCGAGTGTGGCAACGCTGTTTTGGACTTTTGCTGGAAAATGTCCTTTTGTTCTTCCAGATTATTCTTTTGTTCATCCATTTTCTGTGGAAGACATGACAGCCTGCATGCTTTTTCGTTCGTCTAGATTTTACTTTGTTCGATGTTGTTTTCCTGTTCGCCCATCTTTTGTTTACGACTGTTCTGTTTGTCTATATTTTTGGTTTGCTCGTTGATTCTTGATAAGAGGAGTTGCATCATCGGAGCCATGTCGTTTCCGGTACTCATGTGTTTTTCCTCGTGTGTTGCAATTATTCCGCGATTTACAATCTTAAATAATTATTTTTAGAAGGGTGCCGGGCCACCGGCAATCAAACTAAAGGTGGTTGGTAATCGAATAAAACAGAATGCGGAAAAACCGAATATAGAAAAAAAAGAAGATCGCAAGAACTGCAACAAGCAGCTGGTTCCAATCTGCACATACCGGTTACTCATTAGGTGCAAACCAGATGAATTTTTTCCCTAATGGGGAATTTAATTTGTGTAAATTTATTGTTGTTTTTTTTTTAAGGGGGGATGACAAAGGCTGTGTATATACAAAAGAAAGAATAATAAAGTAAAGCGATTCGTGTAGCACGGAAGAGGTTGTTCATTTTAAAATCTTATCGAAAAAGAACACGTAGTCTTGTTGGTCGTCTTTGGGAGTTAATTTTCTTGTCTCGTTTTTTTCTTTATTGCTGAATGGTCCTTTGAAGCTGGTCCGGGATCTGAGGTTTTATTCTTCGTAGATACTCGTTTGTTTGGTTTTATTTTTGTTTGTTTTGTAATTTTTTCTTTGGTGGAGGTGGAATATTTCCCTTTATCCTCCTGGGTTTTTCCCATTAATTCAGCGGCCAGAGCAAAGGGACTCACTTCCAGAGCTCTGACCGCCTCCCTGTGGAATCAGCCAATCACATTAGTCGATGTTTTGTCGTGTTCGTTCTGTTTATCGAGTGGCTGCTTGTTCCTCTATTACATCATCGGACCCGGCACACTGTTGGTGTAAAATTTAAGGGAGCTCGTCTTTAACGTGCCGCGTTCCTTGGTCCTTTCCTGCGGCGTTTCAAGGCGTAAGTCCGCGGTGAGACTCTTCTACGGATGGTGAAAAGTCCGACGTATTTTGGGGCTAATTTCGCGGCCTAGTAGCTTATCACGTCGGAGATCATAAAGTTCCTACGCCATACAATCTCGTTTGGTAAATATTGAACGTCGCTTCGTTTGCGGTTGTATGACCTAGAAACCTTTATAGTCGCCGTCGCCAGCTTCCTATATATGTCTTCCCTAAGCTTTTTAAATCGTATCTCTAGCTGAGTCAGTCGCGCTATTTGGTGAAACTAACTCCCTATCTATTGACCCCATTTCCCTATCTTCTAAACCTACTTCCCTATCTCCTAAGTTCACGCCGTCTTCTGGCGGTGTTGGTTCCCTACCATTGATCTCCGTGATCATGCCCGTCCAAAGTTCAGTCTGCCTTCGCTAACTGAGGGTTCCAAGTCCTACGGTTCTCCAGCACATAGCCTCTTAGGGTCGACTTGAAAATTTAATTTATCCGCTCAGCTGAATAAGCTTGCAGATGGTAATGCGAGGTAAATACACAGATTTTTTAGTTTCTTACTTCGGAACTTAAGACCGTTGTCGCAGATAACTCTACGGGGTACACCGTACAAAATAAAAAAGTTGTCCTCGAATTCCCTACAAACTGAGGAAGCAGTAGCAGACCTAAGGGGAAACAACAGGAAGAATTTGGTAAAATAATCCATGATAGTGAGAATATAAGCGAAGCCCGTAGTCGATTATGGAAGCGGCCCAACCCAGTCAACGCAGATCATATCCCAGGGATTCGAAATCCCTTTCCTCTTCACCATGTGGTTGTCTGGGACCACGTGACCTTTGCCTTTACGATGCACAATTTCGAATTCGAACTGCTGTAACCTAACCGCCCACCTAGCTAACCTACCACACCGATCTTTGAGATTACTCAGCCAAGCCAATGAGTAATGATTATGAATGATTTAATAATTTTTCTCGTTTCTATTCAACGACCTACTCAGGTAACAAATCACATTTTCTCCTTCTTGAAATGCCTAAAGGAGCATTGCTCCGACCCAAAACTCCGATGCGTCAGTTTGCACAACAAACTGCCGCTCAAAGTCCGGACATTTCAGTATCGGGGAAGTCATCAAGCACTCTTTTGCTTTCTGGAAACTCCCATCGTACTTCTCAGACCAAATGAACCTCAGCAGGTCGGTCAACGGTTTTACCAAAACTGCGAAGTTTGGTACAATCTCCTATACCAGGAAACCGTGTCTACAAAACTCCTAACCTCCTTTACATTCCTTGGTGCAGGTATCCCAACAATAATCTCGACCTCTTCTGACTCAACATAAAGTCCATTCATATTAACGACATATCTTAAAAATTTTAACGACGATCTACAGAACTTGCACTTCTCTTCGCTAACCTTGAGGCCTGGCGCAGTTAATCTTTGAATTCTTCTTAAAAAGTTTTCAGGTGTTGACGAAAATTGTTGGTGATGATTATGGCTCCCACCACGGTGTCACCAGCGTATTATGTAAACTGAATGGCATCATTTTGAATTGGAAGAGGCCCCGATTTCGTACGGCCGTATTAGGCCGAGACTTCTACTCCACGGGAATGCCAATACGCTGACTTGATTTAATTTAATTTTTAATTTTGGTGGGGACTAACGCTCCCATTTATTTTGCTTAATACAAGTTTAAAAACTATGACTTAAACTAATAATAAAATAAGGTTTAGCTATTAGTAGAACTTATTACTAGGGCTTAAAGCTAAGGATGGTGAAGGAGATCGAATTTGAGGGAAAGTGTGCTGCGATTAAAATCGAAAACGGAAAGCTTGGAGTTTATCTTACGCAGTATACGGGAGATTGGTTCGTTAGAGCCATATGTGGTGCGGTGGATAGGTAGTTAAAAGAGATGGGGGGAACGCAGATTACGAGAGTTAGTGTTAAAGAAAATAGAGCTGCACAGAGACATGCAATCGACGGAGCCTGAGAGGTGTCGGTGAATGAACAGAACGTCTGCTGCGTCCCTTCGTTCCTCAAGGGTATTCAGGTTAATGAGTTTGAGACGGTCTCGGTAGGGAGGTAAGATTAGAGGATCGTTTCAAGGTAGACCTCGAAGAGCAATTCGAAGAATCTCAATACGAGATACATGAACTCCTTGAAAAGGACACCACGTTTGGCTAGCGTACTCGAGAAGGGGGCGAACGTAAGTGATGTATAGTGATCTGGCCACGTACGGGTTGCAGAATTTTTTGGACCATCTTTTAACGAAGCCAAGCGATGAGTTTGCTTTAGTAATTATCTCATCAATATGTGAGCGTAAATTAAGCTCCCTGTCGCATAATATGTCAAGGTCGTGGATAGACTCAACGAGGGATATAGGTTGACCGTGGAGAACGTAAATTCGGGGAGTAGACTTGTTGCACTTACGTGAAAAGGTAATCAATTGACATTTGGTGACATTGAATTCTAGGCAGTTCTTGATGCACCAGGTGGAAAAACTATTTAAATCTATTTGAAGGAGGCTGTAGTCGTGTTGTGAGGAGATGGGTTTAAAAAATTTGGTATCGTCAGCATAGACAGAAAGTGTTGAGTGTTGAATGAGCCTTTGAAGGTCGTTAATAGTTAGGATGAAGAGGAGTGGACCTAGGTGACTACCTTGAGGAACACCTGAAGCGGCCAAGAAAGGGGCCGATAGGACAGACCTGAAACGAACACTATAAAAACGATTATCCAAGCAAGAAGATATCCATTTAAGGAAAATGGATAGCTTATGAGATATCTTGTCAAAAGCTGTACTGAAATCAGTTGTATAACGTCAACTTCTTTACCACTTTCTAAGGCTGAGAGAACAGAGGACACGAATTGTAGGAGGTTAGTGGTATTTGATCTATCCTTCAGAAAGCCGTGTTGATTGATGAAATGAAATATTTACACTGGAAGCTTAAGGATTCATGCAAAATGCTTTCGATGAGTTTGGGTATATGAGAAAGTTTAGCTATAGGGCGGTAACTAGTGACTTCGCTCTTTAATCCCTTTTTGTGTATCGGTGTTATGAAAGAGCACTTCCATATCTGTGGAAATTCACCTTGAGAGAGCGATAATCGGAAGAGATTTGCAAGGGGGTGGGAAAAAGTTGAGGAACACTTTTTAAGAAATATGGATGGAAGGCTATCTGGACCGCGTAAGTATTCATCATTAAGTTGTTGTAATTTATTTTCTATTACTGTATGATCAAATCTTTGAGAAAAAGAGGGGCCGATAGGGAAGGTAAGTAGGTATTTGAAATAAGAAGGATCCAGTACGAATGAATTATAGACAAGAGATTACTTAAAGAAAGCAGCAAAAAAGTTGGGTGTGGTATGCGGATCGATTCATGATATGTTTTCGTATGAGAGGGATGGAGGGAAACCATCAGATTTCTTTTTGTAGTTAACGAATTGATAGAAAGACTTAGGATCATATATAAGCCTTGATTGCGCCCTATCAAGGTATCGCTGATAGAGAAACTTATAGAGCTGGGCGAGTTGTAGGTATGACCCGAGATAGTTTGAATAGTCAGCAAAAGAGTAGGATCGGAGGAAAACTGCCCATAATTTGTTTCTCTTGTTACGCAAAGTGCGAAGTTTACGATTATACCACGGGGGGCTCGTAGAAGGGGTCCTATTGCGCGAAAAGGGGACATAGAGAGAAATAGAATTGAATAATTCTCTGTAGAAAATAGAGAGAGCACTTTTTAGTGGCATATTGGCGAAATCAAAAGAACCCTTACTGAAATACTATGTAATAAATTGAATTTTTTATTCTTTGTGTAGAGAAGTGTATAAAAAAGGATGTTTGCTTTAATGTTACAATTTATTCCTTTTCGAATGAAAGTTTGCGATAGAGTGAGTGTTTTACATATTTTCATTTTGACAGATTGATTTTAGTACAATTGATTACTTTAGTACATGAATAATTAAGATCGTAAGATAAGATAAAGTAGTGTAATTTCATATAACAATAAGTAGATGATTAAGAAAACTAGATGATTTAATCAGTTATAACGAGTTTTCATATTTTAATAATGTTTGATCTTCGTTAACACTTGCGTTAATTTTCCGGAAATTCGCTTTATGAAAGTCGTAAGAAGAGGTGGAAAGGAGAAAGAACAAGTGGTGGGTGAAAGTTATCAATGTTCGATAGTGAAAGGGGACAGAGCAAGACAGAGGAGTTTATGGGGTTAGTGGTGAAAATGAGGTCTAATTGCCTACCCATATAGTTGGAGACTCCACTAACTTGGCATAAGCTAGAGTCTGTGAGCTTATCCAAGAAGAGACATTCTTTACTTGAGTTAGAGTTAGCGATAAAAAAAGATTCATCATCTGATTGAGTCCAGTGCAGCTGAGGTAGATTGAAATCGCGGAATACGATGATATCATCGAGAGGATCAGATAAGTTAATTATTTGATCAATTGCATCGATAGCGAATTGGTAGCATTCGATTGGTTGGGCAGGTAGGATGTAAAAACATATAACGTACATGGACCTGCAGGGGAGTGTTATCTTTATTGAATACGTTCAAGCTTAGAAGAAGTAGAAACAGCGATTGGTGAAGAGTATAGGCCATTGCGGACGGCCAATAGGACACCTCGACAGAGAGCATCATCATTTGAACTGGAAAGATCGTCGTCTCGAAAAACATTGAAACTAGGGTGGAATAATTCCTAATTCTTTATATCGGGAATTATATTAGTTTCAGTCAGGCGTAGACCTCAAATGGGAGAGCGTGAGATTGGCGCAATACGGCACGGGTCTTAGATCACAGTCCTCTTACGTTTTGATAGTAAAAGGTAAGAGGAAGGTTATTACGAGAGGGCGTAGGAGTGGATGGTCGAAGCACTGCCAATAGTAGCACGTTAAGGACGAAAAAATTTGTCGTTGTCAGCTCTGCTCCGTTGGACGTGTGAGATCCTTTTCGAGTGCATATAGTTACGGAAAGCAGCAAGGTCGTCTGAGACTTTTTGGGGAGACATATTAAAAACCTCGTGGAACTTAATATATAAGTTCCTCAGACTTGCAAGGTCAGTAGGGAGACCTTCCATGACGCTTATTTTAGTTTTTCCCTCATAACAAACTGAGTCTGATTTGTCATGCAGATACGCTAAAAGGAGACGTATATTCTCGTACGTCTTTTTTTCTCTAAGCCTAGAAAGTGCATAACGACATTCTGTTGTGCCAAAAGTTTGTTGGGTTATTTTAACTGTGGGAGGCAGAAGGGGGTCAAAAATGGGGCAGGTGGATGAAGATTTTGAAGGCGATGCAGGAGTGATTGAAGGGGCATTAGAAATATGTTCAGGTTTGGGATTTATATATTGGGACCTAACGAAATTGGGATATTAAGGTCGAAATTAGGGAAAGAAGTGCTAGTGCGGGCACGTGCTGAGGGGTTAGGTATTTCAGAGGAGTTATTGGGAGCTGTTGGTGCTAATTTGAAAGAGACACGTTGACCCGGGGGCTTGGGTGGAACGGAGACTGCAGGTGTAATATAACTAGAGGACCGATGAAGTCCGTTCGGGATGTGAGTGGGAGGGACGAAATTGGGGAATATATTAGTTTTAAATCTCCAATTAGAGTCAGATTTGTAACGGGAGTTGGAAACTGTTTTCGGTACAGAGTCAGGTTTGGCACGGTTTGGGACGGGTTTCGGTATTTTATTAGTGTCCGGTTTGGAACGGGAGTTGGAATTGGGATTAGATAACTTAGAATTAAGCTTAGTTTTATCCTGTTTCTTGGTAGGTGTTTCGATCCACTTACAGATGCGCATCTTTCCAACGTTGAAATTAGTACCAGCAGGGTTTTTAAATAACCATTCGTGTCCAGCAGGGAGGTCGAATTTAAAGCTTCGATTACCTTTGTGGTGAGATGGCAGAAACATTTTACATTTGCTGATGCCGTATTTGTCTGCGAAGAATTTTGTGATCCAAGAAATATCAGCGTTTACGGGGGTGCCTTTGATGAAAAATGTACTCATATCGGTTTCAATTTTATCCAGTCTACGCCTCCATTCGGAAGGTGTCCATGTAGTACCAAAATGTTTGATTAGCTTGCGTTGGGCGGCGACGGGAGGAGTTGACAGTAAATCAGTTTCGGTCTCCTGGATTGAAGGGGCAACGAGAGAATTTGCAGATTTAATTAGCCGCGGTGGACGAGGAGGTGGTGGTAAAAGTGGGTCGGCTTCGGTTTCCGGTAATTCAGCCAAAATTGATGTATTGTAGGGGACATTCTGATGGTGTTGTGTATGGATTGTTAAATCGTCAATTTTGCTGCTTACCGTTCCGATATGATTCTCAATATCGAAAATGGTTGATTTTGCGGCAGCTAGATCATCACCAACACCGTTGATTCTGTCAAAGATTACTTCGAGCATTGGATAAGGCTCCATTAGAGATGGTTGTTCCTTTGAGGTAGATTGAAAATGAGTCTCAAGAACTTCACGCGGGTTATTTATCGATTCGCACAATTTAGGGTTAGAGATTTTTTGGGTGGAACAAACTGCTTTGAGATCATTGATCGCAGTTTTCATCTCGACCAGACTTGCAGATTTTTTATCGATGGCCAACGGAAGGCCCGCGATTCCGTACGATCAATTGCTACTCACTCGAAGCCGACGGGGTCGCGAGCGTTTAAAAAAATGTGGCCGCTACAGGGTTATGATGTTTACGGGAAGGGCGCTTACGGGATCACGGAAATCCCTATCCCTACTAGCAAAAAAGAGAGTACTTATCTCGTTTTATTTTCCTTCCTACTTGGTGTCGCTCCTGTCTGGACGTCAGGGTTGGCTAGGGGAGGTGGATCCTTACCTCCACAGTCATTGAGAGTATCGTAGTCTTGTTGGTAGTCTTTGGGGGTTAATTTTCTTGCCTCGTCGTTTTTCTTTGTGAGGGCTTCTTCTTCGTAGATATTCGTTTGTTTGGCTTTATTTTAGTTCGTTCATTGTGTAATGTTTACTTTGTTGCTGTTGGTATATGTAGCTTTGCCAAAGAACTTTGAAAATTTGTCCAGTGTTGAAAACAAGCGAGACACCTTTTCAATAAAATGACTATGCCTTTCGGTAAATTTTTACGTTATAAATTAACGTTACTTTTTTGTTGTACAATTATGTTTTTTTATTTGAATTTTGACACTTTCAAATTATTGCATGAGAGAAGTTAACATTTTTAATATCGTTTTAATACGTTTACATAATTTATTTTGAATGGATTGAATTGATCTAAATTACAATAATTTTAATCTTTTGTTTCAATCAAAAACATTCTCCCCCGCCGTGAACAAAGTTCGCCGTACACCAAACTATAGTTACTGCATTATCGGCAATTTCTAACCTTTCTCCCAATTTGAATGCATGAAAAGAAACAAAATCATTATTTTTTTTTCAAAACAAAGGGACAGCACTTGACACATAAGTAAAAAGAGTAAGTAGAAGAAGTATTTGTTGTTGTCCTTGTTTTCCCTGCAAGATCAATGTCGGCTGCCATTTGCATTTTTGTTGTTGTTTATTTATTATTATTATTATTATCTATTTGGCCATTTATCGACACAATCCGCAAAAGGTCGAATTTTTGCTATGTCGTGTTGCGTCTTGGTGAATCTGGGTTGTAAAGTAAGTAGATAGCTTCTTGTGTCTGTGATGCCATATGCCTGTATTAAATCTGTGTTGTGCCCGCGTTTGATGTATTGTTCGGAAATGGGTATAACTTTGACTGGTCGTTCTAGTTCCACAGTCTTTGTTTTTAGTGTCACCACTCTGACGAGATCATCGGGACCAACGTGAAGCTGTTTTAACTTGGCCACGTTCCATTTGGTGACAGCCTTTCATTTTTGACGAGAACTAAGTCGGCTTCCTGGATTTGGTCGTGTGTTGCGTTCATCCACTTTGGTTTCTGGTGCAGTCGCGACAAGTACTCCGAACTCCAATACCTCCAGAACGATTGCAGTAACGCCTACACTCGTTTCCGTCGCTCTATGTGATGCATTTTCACTAGTCCCTAGTGTGGTTGTAGTGGTGAAACTAATGGTGAACCGATAAGGAAGTGGCCTGATGCTATTGGCTGTAAGTCCTTGATGTCGTCTGATTGTGCATTCCCGGCTATTCGTTGTGAAACTTCAGCGATTTCACACATGCTTCCCATAGACCACCAAAGTGCGGGAAAGCCGGTAGAATGAAATTCCATTTTATGACGTCGTTCGCCAGTGAATTCGCTATTGCCTTCCACTCAATCTTGGCTTCCTAGACACATTTGTGAAGCTCGTTGTCGACGCCGACGAAGTTCTTGCCGCAGTCGCTAAACAGTTTTCGGCAGAGTCTTCTCCTTGACATGAAACTTCGGATCGCGGCGATGTACGCTTGTATCGTCAGATCGCTCATGAGCTCGATCAGGATAGCCTTTGTCGCCATGCATACAAATAATTCAAAGTAGCCCTTGTATTGTTTCGCGTTCCTACCTCTCCACGTTTTCACCTTCATGGGTCTGGTGTAGTCCACGCCAGCGTATGTGAAAGGTCTGGATATCGTCGTCCTGGCAGTTGAAAGACTGACCATCAGCTGTTCTAATGTCTTCGCTCTAAATGTTGCATTTGAAAATGAGGTTTTTTAAGGGTGTCTTGAGCCATGGTCTTGATATTTGATATTGATATTTACTGATTAGAAAAAACGCTGTATTAAGGAAAACTTTTTAGATCTGTACAGGGTATAAACTAACAAAGAGATTACATACTATAAGCAAATTATACAAAGTAAATTACAATAAATTAAAATAATGAGAACGTACTTCTTGCTAAAGTGAGTTTATTGGTAAAACAATACGGTTATCTACGTCTAATAAACGGAATCTATTAGTATTTAATTCATTAGATGGAATGATATATGAATCAAATTCAATATTTAAAAAATCTGAGTATTCATATGATCAATATCTTTGGTGACCAATTGATTTTAAAATAATTGCTGGTTCATTAATTTCGTCTAATAGATAAAGTAATCGTAATGATGGAAAAGCAATAAATAATACAGAAATTGTTGGTAAAATTGTTCAAATTACTTCAATTGTTTGTCCATGTAGTAGGAATCGATTGACGCTCTTTTTGTTGAGTTTCCTGGACGTGCAGTTGCTCTGGAAATGGTGCTGATGTCGCAAGAATTCCGATACCTGCCACCGGAGTTCGTTGTCAACGAGATTTGTTGAATGGGTTCTTCTGGACGCTAAGTCTGCTATATTGGATTAGGGAAACCCTGTTGCATGCAAAGGTTTTCCATTTCGATGGATGAGCTCTAATCCAGCACAACGTTATAAGGGAATCCGTCCATGCACACAGTTTTCGCTTTGTCCAACTTCAAAATCCGCCATCCTTCCGTTAAATGCTTTGCCAGTAACATAGCTCCATAAAGTTCTGATCTTGGAAGAGTGATTGATGTAAGTGGTGCCACGTTTGTTTTGGACAAAAGCAACCTCATATGAACTCTGTCATCTTCACCAAGAACGCGTATATAAACCGCAGCGCATATGACTTCTCCGACGCATCGCTAAACCCGTAGATTTCTACCATCTTGATCTGCTTGCTAGTGTTGATCCAACACGGAATGTGGATATGATCGATGTTGGGTAAGTCATTAGAGAAACTCATCTATTTGTTCACTAGTTCTAGAGGTAATGGTTTGCCCCACTCCGATCCTTTCCACCATAATTGCTGCATTATCATCTTCGCCTTGATAATACAAGGTGAAACCTAACCCATCGGGTTAAAGAGCCTAGGTATGAAGGAGAGGACCGACCGTTTAGTGATGTCCTTAGTACTTGTAGTTGCGACCTGGAAGGAAAAATATCAATTTCTGGTAACCATCTTTTGCCAAATTTTTCCTGTTGGCACTCTCACGAAATGGACAAATGGAATGGAGAAGTTAATAGTTAATAGTTAAGCTGATCCATTGGAATGTGCTAAAGTACTAAATTGGAGTTGCTGACGTGCTTTCGTAAATGGAATCCTGCAGTCTCCAACAGTTCCTTAACAGCTTTCAACTTTTCCTGGGCTTCAATGGTGATGACGTCGTCGACGTAGGTTTCCTCCTTCAATACTTGTGCTGCTGACGGAAATTTGTGGGCCTCGTCGTCTGCCAACTTTTTCAAAACTCTAATAGCGAAGTAAGGTGCTGATGCTGTACCAAAATGTATTTGTCGTAGGCGAAACATTTTAATTTCTTCCTCAGGCTGCTCTCTACTGAGTAAGTGCTAATAATTGGAGTCCTGGCTGCTGAGTTAAATTGAACGGTAACTTTTTTTAACGTCTCCTGTAAATGTGTACTTGTATATGATTATGATATCAATTACGTTCTTCTGCATCTTAGGTCCGATCGTTAAGTGGTCGTTGAGTGATATCCCACCGATTGGTTTAAATGTAGCATTAAATAGTTGTGCCGATGGCTGAATAACTGCTCACTTGAACGCTGCTGTGTATCTTTCGTAATAAAATCCATCCAAGCTGGGTTTTTTGAGCGACCGGACTTTAATTTCTCGCAACCTTGATGACTTCACTGAGAAGGATGTCGCTGTAAATGTCACCACTTAATAGCATGTCTACCTTTGACGGTATATTGAATGTTGAATACGCCAAAGGTAAGCCTCGAATACCACTCCATTTACAACAGTTAATGTGTTGCACCGGAAGAAGCCCAGTTAGTTTTCTAAAAAAATTGGTTGCGCCTTGCCTATATAGCAAGGTTAACGACTCAAGTTCCAGGTCGACGGCCTTTTGTGTGGTTCCACTGTTGACCATCTCCAGTCCATTAACCTTCACAAACGTCCTCTTTGGTTTCAGACCAAGTCGTTGAACCGCTGACTCCGTGATGAACGAAGCCTTAGACCACAGATCTACTAAAGCTCTCAAAACTTTACCTCCACCTAAAGATCTAACCCTCGGAACTCGGAAGCATTTGGACTAAGGGTGGAAGTCTGGTGCGGCTGATGGTTACTTATGTGGCTGGAAGTATATGGATGAAGAGTAAATTGCGTAGTTAATGGTGCACCGTGTGTGGATCCCCCCGTGCCGCGAGTATTTTCGTGTAGCAGAAAATTGTGACACTGTTTACAGAAATGGCAGCATGTCGCACTGCGACATCTTTGTTTGAAAAGGCTATATGCCACGCAGTTTTGTACACCTTCCCTCTACGCACAGTTTGCCTCCGAAGCTCAACATCCATTTTCAAAAACCGATCACACTTTCTAAGCTAATTCTGACCCCTTTGACATACGCTACGGTTGACCTATCTTCTCGAATCATCCTGGCTATTAAAAGCGTTACTCATTCCAGATCTACACTGAGCGGTGTAAAATAATTCGTTATAAAGTCAGAGGAAAATAACAACGGCACATGTGGAAATTTCAAGGGGGTAAAGCAACTGTTTAGCTCGTCTCAATCGTGTTCCATCAGCAAACTTCAATTCACAGGCTCGAATTCTGTTGTCTCGTCCGGGATATCATGTTTCTACTATCGCTAACCGCCAATGAATTTTGGGTAGAACAGGATCATACACCATGACGACATCCCCAGGCTTAACATTCGTCGACAGAACTTGATGAGAATAATGTGCCGACCTTAAAAGATGCAAATATTCGGTTTTTCATCTCCTCCACAAAATAGAAATGTAGCTTTTCCTGGTCTTGCAACTTGTTCAAAGATTCTTCTCAGTGATTTCTGTTGAGTTTTCATTGATTGTAATTGGCATCTGGCCGATGAGAAAGCTATTGGGAGTAATTGGGGTCAAATCTAATGGATCATCGATAATGTACGTCAGCGGTCGAGAGTTGATTACTCGTTCAGTTTCGATTAAGAACTTCTCAAACTTTTCGGTGTCTATGCCTTCAAGATGTCCTTCACGCTTACAATAAGCCGCTCCCAGAAACCGCCCTACCATTGTGCTAGCTCAAAACTATTGCTGTGATTGGTCAGGAATCCTTCAAATGATTCACACTCTAGAACGTTTCCAATATTATTTAGTTCACCAGCTGCTTTCTTAAAAGTTTTAGCATTTTCAGAAAAGAAAACTTTAGGTATTCCTCTTCTTAAAATAAAATGCCTAATAGCTGGCAGGAAGTCAATCTTGAAACCAGTTATAGATGTACAGCTCTTATAACAGCACAGGTGGAGATCGTCAGATACACCTCTCTTCTTTTAGAATTATTCGTCGTGTAGAATGGCCCTGCAAAATCCACACCAACTGTTTGAAATGGTTTAGCAGCTATCATTTGTTGTCTTGGCATGGCTGCAAACGGAAGTGAGCACGATTTGTCCCGTAGCCGTTGGAACACACGGTTTTTTTTCTTTATAATTTGCCGACCACTGGGTAACAAAAATTTTTCTTTTAGCCATCCTAATACCGTGTTGACACCACTCTGCATAGCCAGGTCATGTGTATAACTGATTGACAATATCTTTAGGCTCGTTAAGTTGCTGCAACCGGGTACCAATGATCAGCAGGCTATCTTAATCCAATAAAGGATTTAGCCTTAGCAGGGTCGAGGAACGTGAAATCGGCTTACCCTGCTGTAAAGAAACAATTCCATTATTAAAATAAATGTTTTGAAAATACATAAGCTAATAACGCTCCGCATATTTTAAATCAGCTGCCTTCAAATACTTCGTCATTGAAAGCTTCTTCGGTGTAACTGCAGCTCGTTCGACTAACTCCACTTCTTGACGCAAGAACCGTAATATATTTTTGACTTCTTCGAAGTCCATCGAAGGTATATCCCCGTTTATAGTACGTACATTTTCGTTCGCGGTCGACAAACGTTTAATGTCTTCTTCGACATTTTCCAGAGTGGATATGTGCTGCCGTTCAATGAATATAACTTTACTATTATAAATAGCATGAATTATTTGATGTAAACGCCCATCAGACGAGAGTATTGCGAAAGCGCCCTCTGATCTGAATTGCTTGCTATTACTAGCCCGTCGATCCCACTGTATCAGACTCACTACCCACCAATTCAAAAGTGCCAAGAATTGCCTGTGTTCTCTGGTAAGCCAGAGGAATGGCCCATGTTCATTGTCGCATTAAAAGAGACCTCAGCGGCTCACGGCTACACCGATTTGGAAAATCTTTCGCGTTTACAACGTGCCCTAAAAGGGGATGCCAAACTTAAGGTTGAAGCGCTTTTAATTCACCCTAATATTATACGCGCGATAATTAGCACCCTCGAATTTCACTACGGTCGCCCGGAAATATTAATAAGGAGTCAACTGTCCAAGATTAGGTCATTCCCAACAATAAATGATAAATAAATAAATAAAATCAATGAGATCGTTAATTTCAGTGTTTTGGTATCCAACTTGACTGTTTTTTTTAGAAAATGTCTCTGCATCGTCTCATTTAACTAATCCCACCTTACTCGATGAGCTGGTAATGAAATGGCCATTGAATAAAAGAGAAGAATGGGCACGCCACACTGTGTCACTTTTGCCACAGTACCCTTCTAGTCGCGATTTCAATAGCTGGCTGAAACAAGTAGCAACGTATGTAGCCATTGCCACCGAAATTACATCGAACAATTCTACTGCCGAAAGAAGATTAAAAAACGTAAATACGGTATGCGCCCTTACTGAACATATACAAAAAGACTCAAATTGTGCCGTTTGTGACAAGGATCATCATCTTTACCAGTGTCCCACTTTCAGAAAGTTTTCCGTTGACGATCGGTGCAAATTAGTCAAAGCGAATCACACATGTTTTTGTTGTTTGCGTCCTGGTCATTTAGTAGCTAAATGCTCATACCGCCATGAATGCGGAATATCTGCCTCTCGTAAAAGTCACTACCGTTTGCTCCATGACCCCAATGAAAAGAAATCCATAGAAGGGAATTATTCAAAAAAACAAACTGCTGTTTCAAAAGTAGGTAGTATCACTAAGACAGATGAACATTTGCAAACAAACGAATACGTAAATACAGTAGTAAGCGCAATTGGTTGTAAAGAGACAACAAAAAAAACTCTTTTCAAATTTCTTCCTGTGAGGTTAAGCGGACCGCTAGGTTCTTGTGTCGTCATAGCATTTATAGATGAGGGGACAAAGGTATCTTTGATCGAAGAGAGGGTAGCTAGATCCATTGGAGTGAGGGTGTATCAGATTTGCTTTCGTTGAGGTGGATATCGGATAAAATGACAACGGAAATATCTCAACATGTTGACATTGAAATTTCTGGTGTGTATAATAATGGCGTTAAACACCAGATTAAAGACGTTCACACTACAAAAAATTTAATGTTACCAGCTCAGACTTTACGTTTTAGGGAATTTCAGAGGGAATATGCTGAGTTAGGCAAAATGCTTTTGGAAGATTATGTCGATGCTGTACCACAGATTCTAATTGGTATACCGCATACAAATTTAGTGAGACCTATAAGTATTTTAAATATTAGTAAAGGGTTTGCAGTTAACAACACCATACTGGGTTGGACACTGTTCGGTTCTAATCAAAATAGTCATTCAGATATTATTTTCAGCTGTGTCGTTCCAGAGAACAACGATTTAAATGATTTGCGTAGACAAGTGGCAGAGTATTTCACGTTAGAAAGTTTAGAAAGACAGCCGGAAAAAGAAGTAATTTCTGAAAGTGATAAAAGGGCAGAGTTTCTATTGAAGGCAACCACCAAGAAAGTAAAAAACTAATGTGAAACAGGTCTTTTATGGAAAAGCGATAAAAAACAATTTAGTGAGAGTTATAGTATGGCACTAAAGCGCCCCGAGTCTGTAGAAAACAAAATGTTTAAAAATGTTGAATTTGCGGATTGGTACAAATTTAAAATCGAAGAGTATGTAAAAAAGAATTACGCTAGAAAGTTATTACAAGAGGAAATCGCGATCACGGAATCTACTTGGTACCTTCCACATTTCGCGGTTTGTAATGTCAATAAAGGCAACAAGATGCGTTTGGTTTTCGATGCCGCTGCCGAAACAAACGGAATGTCAATGAACTCTGTACTTGTATCGCAAGGACACTAACAAAAAAGGATATTTTGTTGATCGAACCTTGTCCAAACCGATTCTTTGAAAAATTACGCGGCAGAACCCTTTAGACTTCAGTGCAAAAAAAAGAATACAACGACACAACCACACGAACATACAAGTACTCAAGGGGATGTTGCTCAGCAGCACCAGCAATTTTGGTGGCTAGTTGAAGGGGAGGATGCTTCGTCGTCGAATGCCTCCAGTGATAGATAGCTTCATCTGAGGCAAAGTGGGTCAGCCTAATTTTTTTTTTAGCCATGGCCGGCTTACATAGTTTTAGGTAGGATTAAGTTAGTTTTAGGAAAAAAATATATAAAAGCAAAAAAAAATTAATAAAAATAAAAAAATGAAAAAAAAAAACACAATATATATATGTACATATATTTATATATCAAGTATATATGTATTATGTATATATATATATATATGTATGTGTGTGTGTACGTATTAGATGTAAGTAGGTTTAAGTAGATTAAGATTTAGTTTTAGGTAGTCTGTAGGCTTTTAGTTTTAAGTTTTTTATAAAAAATTAAAAAATGTCCATTCACTAAGTTTTTTACTCATAATTTATTTTCTTAGTACTAGTATTATGTAATGTTAAAATAAAAATATAATGTAAGATTCGTCGAAAGACATAGTTTAAGTGTTAGGTTTAACTTAGAGTGCCCGCATGGGGCCATTAAGTTAGAATAAGATTATTGTAAGTAATTTAAGCTAATTTTTAAGCGTTTTTTGTTTAGCATATAAGAGTAACTTAAGTTAAAAAATAAAAATGCATAAAAACTGAACTGAACTGATACAAGTACTCAAAAAAAAAAAAAAAAACTCGTCCTTTTAATTTAACTTAATTCGAACTTTATTTGTTTGAGTCTTGATTGGGAATCAATCGACTCGTTGTTGTTCGCGCAAACGAAATCTCTTCGTGCAGCTGTTTTTGCTGCGAAACATCTACGGCCAGCTGTCTCGGCCGTTGGCTTCGTTGTCCTGGTCATTGACCTCTCCAATGATTTTATGTCAATGCAATAGTATTTTTTTTATATTGAGTTTTGTTTTCGTCACTCCCACTAAATGTGTGCTAGTTTTATGCTTTATTTATGTTCTCCCAATTTGGCACGGGAATGCAGTGGTGGTTTGCTGTCGGTTTGTTGCATTTTGACGTCATCTATTTTGCCGATGGAAAAGGCATTGCGCTGCCTTGAGGCCGGGATGTTTACATGTTACTTTTGCAACATCCTGCCGGGCCACAGCAAGGACATCGACGTCGGTGATTTGGTGATTTTTCTCTTCTATGACTGATGTATGTTGCATGATGAATGATGAATTCTGCTGGTCGTAAGCTCCTCGAAGTGGACAAGTAGGTGCATGAAAAGGAAAAAGTGTAGGTGTGGTGAATGGTGTGTGGCAATAATAGTTTATAATTTTAAATTAGGAAAATTTCATTAAATTCATATAAGTTAAATATATAATTTTATAAGTGTGTGGGATTGTGTGAATGTACCTTTATACGTTTAACATTGGCAAAATGCACAGTTTAGCTATAGGTCGCTTGAAGCTCGTAGTTGCAGTTTTAATTGTGACGACACGAATTTTTCCGTCAGTTCCGGGATGAGTAGTTTCTATTCGTCCAAGTCGCCATAGAGTTGGGGGCGTTTGTGCATCAGGCAGGATTACTAGCTGTTCCTCCGCGTTTGCTGTCAGCCACTTCAGACGTTGTTGAAGACGAGCCAAGTATTCTGTTTTCCATCGCTTCCAGAAGTCCTGCTGAATTTTTTGCATAAGCTGCCATCTGTGCAAGTAGTTTTCCTTTGTTTTAGTTAAATCCCTTTCGGGTGCAGTGTTTAGCGAGGCACCGATCAAGAAATGTCCTGGTGTCAGAATGGATAGGTCATCGGGATCTTCGCTTACTGGACAAAGTGGACGCGAATTGAGACATGACTCAACTGGCGCTAATACCGTCGCATACTCTTCAAAGGTGAGAGTGTAATGCCCAATGACTCGCTTTAGGTGGTGTTTCATCGACTTCACACCTGCTTCCCACAGCCCGCCAAAATGTGGAGCCGCAGGGGGATTAAAGTGCCAAATCGTGCCGTTGGTCTGCATTTCTTTCGCGATATCCTCTGTCCATTGCCTTGTTATGTGCACATTTTCTGACTCCAGGACTTTTGCAGCTCCCTTAAAATTGGTTCCACAGTCGCTGTAAAGATGTTTGCAGATTCCACCACGCGCTGTGAAACGCTTGAACGCTGCAAGAAATGCGGATGTCGTATAGTCACTTACCAGCTCGAGGTGCACGGCCGTTGTACAAAAGCATTCAAAAATCGCTGTGTAGGCCTTCGTGATTTTGCTGCATCGGCCTTTCCAAGCCTTTAATTGCACAGGTCCTGCATAGTCGACACCGGATGTGTGAAATGGTCGCGACGGGTTGACCCGTGGTGCCGGTAAATTACCCATTTGTTGCTGCATTTCTACTGCCTTAAATCGATAGCATTTTAAGCACTTATAAATGCATTTTTTTACATTATTTTTAAGTTGCAAAATCCAGTACTGCGATCGAATTGTTGCCATCATTAATTGTTGGCCGCCGTGAAGAGATTTGAGGTGAATATCATGTACTATCAATGATGTAAAAAAATTATGTGAAGGAAGAATAATTGGATGCCGCTGTGAATAGGGTAAATCGGCATTATCCAATCGGCCTCCTACCCGCAATATCCCTTGTTCATCCATGATTGGCGAAAGTCGTGATAATTTGCTTTTCTTCGAAACTATTTCACCCTTGCTTACCTTTGTTATTTCGTCTGTAAAAGCCTCTTGCTGTACGATGGAAATCAATCGCACTCGAGCTAATGAAATTTCTTCCTCTGAAAGCATCCCAGAAAGCAAGCATGATTTTTTTTTGTATTTTGTAACGAAGATTGGTGAAAAAACAAAGCCAATATGCTGTAGCTCTGAGTAAACGCTGTAATGATGAAAACCGAGTGAAAAGTGTGTTGGTTTCAAAAGCCGTAAAGTGAACGCAGAGCTGAAAAATGTTTTTGATGGGGTACCCAGATGCGATGAACTCGTTTTTGACTGTTGAAACCCTTGATGTCTTCGTCTCAAGATCCGTGGCTTTAAATTCGTATGGAGGATGAAATCGCTCATCAAAGGCCTGCAAAAACTCAGGCCCATGCCACCATTGCTGATTTTCCAGGAGAGCCGTTGGTAACAGTCCTCTAGACGCGATATCTGCCGGGTTGTCCTTAGACGGCACGTAGTTCCAGCTATGAGGCTCTATGAGTTCCTGGATTTCTGACACCCTGTTGGCCACGAAGGTGGTTCTGGTGTATGGTGCCGTTTTAATCCAAGCGAGTGCAATTTGCGAATCACTCCAAGCAAATAATTTTGCAGATTGCAGCTCCATAGTCTCCACGGTATGTACCAGTAAGTGTGCTAGCAGTTGGGCTCCACACACCTCCAATCGTGCAAGAGATTTTGGTTTTAATGGTGCAACCCTAGTTTTGGAGACAAGTAGATTTGTTGCTGATTTCGCTCCTGTAGTTGACCTAATGAACACAACTGCCGCATATGCCTTCTCGGACGCATCGCAGAGCCCGTGGATTTCGAGTTGCGAATCGTTTTCCAGATTTACCCAGCGAGGAATCTCTATTGCGTTTAGTGCAGTTAAGTCCATTTTTAACTTATGCCAAGCTGAAACAATTGTTGATGGTAATTCGGCATCCCACGTTTTCTCTTCCTTCCAGATCTCTTGCATTAAAATCTTACCCACGACGATGCAGGGAGAGATCCAGCCCATGGGATCGTATAGCCGAGCTATGTCGGACAGAACTGTTCGCTTTGTAAACTTTATTGAATCTGAAAGATTGATTTTAAAAGAGAAGTTATCCTTTGCAGGGTGCCACTGAATGCCCAGTGTTTTTATCGCCTTTCCTTCATCGAATGAGAGTGGTACCGGTACCTCTCTATGCTCCTCTGGAACGGATGACAACAACCTCTCACTATTGCTTGCCCATTTCTGTAGCGGAAAGCCTCCGCGTTTCAACATTGTTCTAAGTTGTCGCATCATTTCTATGACTTCGTCTTCCGACTCTGCCCCGTGAATAACGTCATCCATGTAAAAGTTTTCTGTGGCAATTTTAGATGCAAGAGGGTAGTCGTCACGTTCATCAGAAGCAAGTTGTTGGAGAGTACGAACAGCAAGGTATGGTGCGGCGGCCGTTCCAAACGTAACAGTATTAAGACGGTATGTCTTAATCTCTTCTTCATTATTCTCTCTCCACAGTATCAGTTGGTAGACCGAGTCTTCCGATGGGACCCAAATTTGCCTATACATCTTCCTGATGTCTGTTACAAACGCAAATTTGTATTTCCTAAATCGAGCTATGTGATCAAAGATATCGACTTGTAATCTCGGGCCTACATAAAGGTGGTCATTCAGTGACGTTCCATCCGAAGTTTTGCACGATGCGTCAAAAACAATTCGCATCTTCGTGGTGGAACTTGATTCCTTCATCACTGCGTGGTGCGGAATGAAGTAGTGAGCGCTTGTTATTGAAATGGGATCTACCTCTGTCATATGCCCTAACTCCTTATAATCATCAAAAACTCTTTTGTATTCCTCATAAAAGGACGAATTTGTTTTGAATTTCCTTTCCAAATACCAAAACCTAACAAGCGCTGATCTGTGAGACAAGCCTAGATCTGGCCGTGTTCCGCCTTTAAATGGAAGCTGAACCACATATTTACCATCATTTTGCCGCTGATGCGTTCTGCAGTAATGTGTCTCACACGCTCCCAAAATTTCTGCAACAAATTGTCTAAGGGTTGGTCTTCTGTGATGATGTGATGTGACGTTATCGTTGACTGGTTACGAGGCCAAATGCCTCCAGAGAGTACCCATCCCAATTCCGTCCTTTGTGCCATAGGGGTACCTGGTTCCCCTTTAACAATGGCATCAAGTAGAATTGATGAATAAACATCGCTGCCAAGAAGAATGTCGATCTTGCTTGGTTTGTTGAACGTTGGATCGGCAAGTTCAATGTTTTGTAAGTGACTCCATGTTGCACATGGAATTTTGTGAGTTGGTAGAACAGCTGTTAGCTTCGGTAGAACTAAAGCGTTAAACTGTAAGCTGAACTTTTCGCTCAGATTTGAAAAATTCCTGAGAGAAACCCTGTGTTTGGAGGTGGATGTGTTGGCTTCTCCCACGCCAAGTATGTTGACGAAAAACCTTTCTCTCTTCAGGCCTAACGTTTGAGTGGCAGCTTCAGAAATAAAGGACGCCTCTGATCCAGGATCTAATAGCGCTCGCATCAGTAACGGTTGGCCATCGGTTGTAAAAACCTTGATGAGGGCTGTAGCCAGAAGAACATTTTGTGTGAAATTGTTTTCGGCTATGCACGCGTTATGTGATGAAGCAGTTCGGTTCGAGTATGCTGGGGTTCCAAATTGTGCCGATTGTGAAGGTTGGCTGAGAGAGGGGATTGGGTGAGCATGTGAAGTCGATGACTCGTTCACATGGATTGCATTACCTGACTCATTTAAGTGCAGTAATGAATGATGTCGTTGATGGCACGAAGTACACGTAAAAGTGCTTCTGCAATTTTGCGTAAAGTGCGCATTTGAAAGACAGTTAAAACATAATTTTGCTTTCCTTACTATTTCCTGTCTTTTTTTCGGGTTAAGTGCCTTAAATTTAAAGCAATTCCGGATGGAATGTGCGTTGTGACAGAGTGAGCATTTCGGAATTGTCGAATTATGTGCTCGAACTGTACCTGATGTAAATTTTTTGGCTTTATTTAGATTGTTATCAGATGATTGTCCTATGACTTCCAATGTTCTTGCTCGCATAAGGAGAAAGTCTTCTAATATTGTGAACGTTGGATAATCGACATACGAAGAGATATGTGATTCCCAATGCCCTCGAGTAATGCAAGGAAGTTTTTGCACGGTGTGAAAAATGAGGACATCTTCCCATGCCTCTACAGACACTCCAAGATTTTTGAGTGACTGCCTGGCTTCGTTTGTTGTGTCTAACAGTAGTTTAAGGTCCTCCGATGATTCCTGAGTCAGTTTCGGTTGGTCAAACAGCAATTTGAACTGATTGTCTTTCAACAATCTAAGATTTTGAAATCGTTTTATTAGAACAGCCCATGCTGATTCAAAATTGGAGTCGGTGTTTCGCAGCATTCGAGCCGCTTCACCAGTTAGATTGCTCTTTAAATATTGCAATTTGTGAGCGTCAGGTATTGTTGAATTTTTATTAACTAATCCTTCAAACAATCCTTTGAATTCAGGCCACATTTGAAGAGTGCCATCGAACGTCGGTATTTTAATAGGAGGGAGCTTTAATTCTGCCGATGGTGGTTTTGATCCTGCAACCGAGTTGTTGAGACAACTTTGATTGCCCTCGAAGCTGCTTAATTTTTCTTTTAACTCAGAGGAGTATTTGAAGTAAAGCTCCTTCAAATGATGAAATGTGAGTGCTTCCATATATTTCACCTTAGCTTCTTCACTAGGAGCAGCAACTACCTTTTGATGAAGAGCTCTAGCTTCTTCAAACGACTTCTCTAAATTCCCTAAGCGGACCTCATTCATATGCACAGATTTTTTTGCTAACTCCAAACCTATATACGCTTCATAATCCGCGACCAGCTCTTGAGAAATTGACTGGATCGCATCTATAAGCGTAGAGATTTTACACTTGCTCATGATAAGGCCGACGAATTAAATTTAACCGCAGAACAACCCACACACAATTTTTTATTTTTTTTTTATTAATTTGATAAATCAATTTGAGGATGTATTATGTAATAATTGAATTGATAATTGAATTAATTAAATTGCCACACACCTGTAATTTAGCGTTGCTCCTTCGTTGCTGCAATCAGATGCAGATCGTTGCATCCTAGCTGCTGCAGTCCAATCTGGATGATCACACTAAAGTCAAACCGAATAACGAACGTATTGTTCTTCCGCGACAAACGAATTCGAATTTAAACGCACTTTTGCAATGTCTGTTTGCTGTTTTTAATTGTTTTTTGCACTGATCCTTTCTAGGATCCCAGATCCGGCTCGAAGGACCAAAATGTATCGCAAGGACACTAGCAAAAAAGGATATTTTGTTGATCGAACCTTGTCCAATCCGATTCTTTGAAAAATTGCGCGGCAGAACCCTTTAGACTTCAGTGCAAAAAAAAGAATACAACGACACAACCACACGAACATACACGACATACATGCACACACACCAACATGAACTGCGTAGAATGCAGATCAGTGGGAGGCGCTTATAAAAACAAACATAGTATTTTTTTTTATATTGAGTTTTGTTTTCGTCACTCCAACTAAATGTGTGCTAGTTTTGTGCTTTATTTATGTTCTCCCAATTTTGGCACGGGAATGCAGTGGTGGTTTGCCGTCGGTTTGTTGCATTTTGACGTCATCTATTTTGCCGACGGAAAAGGCATTGCGCTGCCTTGAGGCCGGGATGTTTACATGTTGCTTTTGCAACAGTACTGCTGAAAGGTCCTATTTATTACCAACCGAAGTCATTACTCGCAGTATTATTTGGATTTCGCAGAGGTAGAATAGGCATATGTGCTGACATTCGCGAAATGTTTCTTCGCGTGAACATAAGGAAGGAAGACCAGAATGCACAACGATTTTTATGGAGGGATGGAGATCATTCTCGGCCGCCAGATACCTATGTGATGAAGGCAATGATATTCGGATCAAAGAGCTCACCGTGTTCAGCCCAGTATATATAGAACTTAAATGCTAATCAATGCCAAGATGTCTATCCGAGGGCTGTTAAAGCGATTATCGACTGTCATTACGTAGACGATTATATAGACAGCTTTGGAACGGTTGAAGAGGCAATCGAAGTTGCAAGAACAGTCAAAATGATTCATAGCCAAGCGGGATTCGAGATAAGAGACTTTGTGTCAAACTCAAACAATTTTCTTCAAGCAATGAACAACACCTCTGCCGAGACATATCCCACAGACCTGAAAAGTGTTTGCCGAAGCGATTCAACTACAGAAAAAATCCTTGGAATGTACTGGAACTTGAGCACAGATACGTTTTGTTTTGAACTGAATTTTGCCAGAATACCTCAAGGCGTACAAGATGGATTAGTACGTCCTACCAAAAGTCAAGTGTTAAGCGTAGCTATGTCTATATTCGACCCATTTGGTTTGTTAGCAAATATTACAATATTATCAAAACTTTTATTGTAGAGGTTGTGGAAAGCAAATGTGGGATGGATCGAATTAATATCAGAAGATATTTACATAAAATGGTATAAATGGTACAAGCAGCTTGACAACGCGAAATATTTTAAGATTCCGAGGTATTATCATACGGATATAACCAACTTAGACTCGGAAATTCAACTCCATATATTTGTTGACGCTAGCAAGCTAGCCTTTTCTGCCACAGCCTATTGGCGTGTTAGTCTTAACAACGAGATAAACGTGAGTTTCATTATGGGAAAGACAAGATGCAGTCCGCATAAAGCTTTATCGATCCCCAGGTTGGAACTTCAGGCGGCTGTTCTAGGGGTACGGTTAAAGGAGGCTATAATAAGAAGTCATGACTTCAAGCCAAGTCGAGTCACGTTGTGGTCCGATTCTAAGAGGGTCATCCATTGGATCCGATCAAACAGCCGATGCTATAACCAGTTCATGGCTCACCGGATCGCGGAAATATTAGATGTTTCAAAGGTTAGCAATTGGAAATGGGTTCCAGAAAGATAACCCAGCCGATGAAGCTACAAGACCACAGACAATATCAGGGGTACTTCAGGAGTCAAAGTGGATAAAAGGCCCATCGTTTCTGAGAACTTCTGAAGAATATTGGCCAGTGTTAACAGAAGACATTTCTACCCACGAAGAAAGTGAAGAAAGGCGTCAACATTTTATACTACTGTTTGAAAACGACTTGTCAATTATACCGTTTGAACATTTTTCGAGCTACTACCGGTTGCTTAAGGTTGGATGTTGGGTCCTAAGAGCAGTTGATAAATTTAAACAGGTATTTAAAAATGTCGACGCATGCAAGGGGCAACTTCTAAAAATCTCACCGTCGAAGAAATAAAACGATCTGAAATATTCCTGTGCCGTCTAGTCCAGTGGACTATATACTCGAATGAAATACGTCTGCTCTTATCAAAACAGCTAGTCTCGAAAAAAAAGTTCAATATTTAAACTATCGCCAGTGCTCGATGAGGACAACGTTATTCGACTCGGTGGGCGTATAAACAACGCTATCTGCTTGTTTTACAATGCAAAGAGGCCTATAATTCTTCCAAATCACCACATATTTTCAAAAATACTGGTTCAATACTACTCGTACCATGAAATCTATCAACACCAAAATCAAGAAGCTATTGTTTGTTCAATTCGTTCTAAGTTTTGGATTCCAAGCATTCGTCGACTCAGCCGCCGCAAATGGGTCAACTACCCTGTGATATACTTATACCATACGTTAGACCACTCTCATATACGGGAGTAGATTATATCGGACCTCTGCAGATGGCAATCGGACGGCGACTAGAGAAGAGATGGGTAGCGATATTTACTTGCCTTTCAGGGGTGGCCGTGGTGTAGTGGTACTAGCAATCGCTTCTCACTCGGAGGGGTCTAGGTTCGAATCCTGCCCATGAACAAGTCTTTCAAGTTTTTCTGTTGTGTAATTGGAACTCAGACAGAAAAATTCTGCGTGTGAAGGCATAACACTGACACGTAGATTTGGCTGTTGTAGAGTTTCAAGCACAAATAATTACTGCGAATTATAACCCTCCACTCTGAGTGAAGAAAAAACTCTCTTTCCTATTCGCAAAAGGCAAAACCGTTTTAAAACAGCTGATGTGGAGCTTTCCTTCGACGAGTGAGAAGCAGTAGAGGGCAATCCCAGTAAGAAAGCTAGAGTGTCAAGTAACAAAAAATAATAAAGAACGTGTACACAAAACTAATTAAAGTTTGTCTTTTTTTGTCAGTTCTTTTTCCTTCTAATTTTGAGTGTCTTATCGATACATAGATATAATGAAATGAAAGAAATTTAAGAAATTAATTTAGCATTCTGTATTTTGTATACTTTAGTAATGAAAAGAGTGTTGAATGCCATTGCACTGAGCAACCATGGTAAATCAAATAAATTATGTATGTATGGGTGGGGTCACCCTCAAATAAAAAACTGATACAAATATTACTCAAATATTACACAAGCAAGCTTAAACAGACACAAAAGAGAATAAATTCGCTATAGAGCATCAAATAGTTGACTAGTATAAAACTTGTTTCATTGGTTATACCAGATAGTCAAAGAGAACAGATTCTAAGCTAGCGAAGTTGAAATTGAGAAGCCAGATTTTTACGTGTTTGAGAAACCATCCAGGCAAGGTAATCGAGCTGAACGGTAGGGGAAGTCTATTAAATAAACGAAGAGACAAAATATAATAAAAATTACGATAAGCAGTTGTATGGAAGGGTGGAAAAGATACAGAGCATGAAAAGTTTCCATGCAGGTTAAAGTTAGAAATCAGACGGAATTTCCAATTACCAGACTTCATAAAGAATATCTCCTATAGTCTAAGAGCCCGCAGCAATTTTTAGGTGTGAGAGGTAACCAAAAAATAACCAGATGAGTTGAAAGTTGGTGTAAGCATTATGTTAAAAACAAAAGTCTTGCAGGAAATGGTCGCGGCTTTAGTGAGTAATAGTGTGCTGAAAACTCATTTTTTTCCAAAATTGAGATAATTGATATAACCAGTGAATGCTAATTTCATTGTATGGTGTATTTCTGTTTGATCACAGAAATGTTGGTCCAAGACGTTTCGAGTGTGGCAACGCTGTTGCCAGATCGTTTTAAAATTAAAAAAAAATGTTTTCTTAATATATGACATAACCAAGTATTAATCGATACTAAAGGTAGGAAAGCAATGCCTCATAAAAGATATGAAGGTCCAAGACCATTTGAACGTGGCATACACTTCGCCAGACTGTTTCGAAATTCTTAAAATATCAATTTTCGAAATAGTTGTTATAACCAAAATTGGAGTATACCACAACATTAATAATACTCCCCTGATTACAAATTGGTGGGTCCAAGACCATTTGAACGTGGTATACTCTCTCCCAGACTGTTTCGAAATTCTTAAAATATCAATTTTCGAAATAATTGTTATAACCAAAATTGGAGTATACCATAACAATAATAATACTCCCCTGATTACAAATTGGTGGGTCCAAGACCATTTGAACGTGGCATACGATCTCCCAGATCATTTTAAGATTCTGAAAAAAATTGGTTTTCGAAATACGTACAACCAATCTTTATATTTCCCAACAACAGACCAGCCAGTATTGTTATCTACAATACGAAAAGTCCGTATAATAGGAAACACTAAATAATTGGGAAAATGGGCTGCTCACAGAAACTTTATCAGCAAACCGGAAGGAAATGTAACTATATCAAAACCGAGGCAGCGAAGGGAGGGTTGTATTAAAATGCATATTTATGACTACAATCGAAGACAAATATCAGCTACGGCGAATTGTGTTACTCTGTTCACTCGCTTCCGTGCTAGCAGCTGGTAATGAGCTTGCTTTGGTCGGGTTACCTGGGAAGTGATTCTCAAAAGACAGTCCTGCTTTAGACTCAGTAGACCATATTTGCCGTCAGATCTTCTAAGTGCTTGCCTCTTTTGCGAAGTCTAACGAGCCAACTGGCTTTATCCAGTATTTCGATCTTGTCGCAAAAGTATGAATAGCAGTTCTAAGATGCGGATAAGGACCTCGATTTAGTGATCTCGATAAAAGCTTTGTGTACGCCCATAGCAACCAGTCCTTGTTGCACGATTCTCCCCGTGAGAGAAGATTTTCGACTTTTCACGCGTCTGGGTATGATAAAATACTCGTTCGTCAGCAGAGTACGTACTGAATCACTTCATCTTTTCTGAGGAAGATAGAACGTAATTTTAAGCAGATTTTGGAAGTTAAGCATGATTTCCGAAAAGTGTAAAGTGTGAGTTTTATCGTAAAGCAAGAACCAGTAGTCCTTGCGTTGCAATTCAGGGCGCACACGCCATATCCATCTATATATACCTATAATTATAGGTATGTTAGTATAAGTTATCACTTTCATCAGAAGAATCACAAGATGTACAAGTAAGCAGATCTCCCTCACTTTCAACAAGGCCGTCGTCATTATTGACCAGCATTTGCTGCAGTGTATCCGGTGCTTCCTTGCCATCAAACCATTTAACTTGGAATAAATTTACTTACATGTTCCATAAGATCCTCTTACAGCCTTCGGGACAGCTGCGAAATTACTATAGCAGCCGGTATGATATCCGGTTAAAGCATCCACAGCATTTGGTAGAGCAATATCACTACATTTAAACCCACAGATTTTTCTAGTATTTATTATTTCAACACATTTTTCTAAAGTTTTTCTGTGAAACATATCACTTTACCACTGTGTTTTGGGTTACCACTATACCCAAGAATGCACTTTGCACTTAAATTTGAAGCACTCATTATTACACAGAGAAAACGAAAGTGTAACTAAGGAATCATCAGAATAAATTATGGACTTACTTACATACTTGTCTACTTGTGATTTCATTAACTCATAACGGCAAGAACAGTAAAACGTAATTTTTTTTATATTTTGTTTGTGACGTGAGCTAATGTTGTCTACGTGTTTGGGAGTTTGGATTGATAAGAAAAATCAAAGACACATTTTTCGCGAAGATGTAAATTTAAGATCAATCTCTCCCTGATAAGTTGGTCACAGTTGATTAATCTTATTATAATTATTATTATTATTTATTTCCATTCATGACTTCGTGAAAGATACGGATACTATTATACGGACTTTTCGTATTGTAGATAACAAATAGTTTTTTGTTTTTTTTTGGTTGGAAACTTTTAGGCTGGTCTGTTGTTGGGAAAGCCGGTCCGAATCATCTTTGACTTACCGATACGCATTTAGGTGTAGTTAGTCTATATTTTGGTGTATTTTTTATTTGGTAATATGGTCGCGTTATTTCAAAAATTATAATATAAAGATTGGTTGTACGTATTTCGAAAACCAATTTTTTTCAGAATCTTAAAATGATCTGGGAGAGCGTATGCCACGTTCAAATGGTCTTGGACCCACCAATTTGTAATCAGGGGAGTATTATTATTGTTATGGTATACTCCAATTTTGGTTATAACAATTATTTCGAAAATTGATATTTTAAGAATTTCGAAACAGTCTGGGAGAGAGTATGCCACGTTCAAATGGTCTTGGACCCACCAATTTGTAATCAGGGGAGTATTATTAATGTTGTTGTATACTCCAATTTTGGTTATAACAACTATTTCGAAAATTGATATTTTAAGAATTTCGAAACAGTCTGGCGGAGTGTATGCCACGTTCAAATGGTCTTGGACCTTCATATCTTTTATGAGGCATTGCTTTCCTACCTTTAGTATCGATTAATACTTGGTTATGTCATATATTAAGAAAACATTTTTTTTTTAATTTTAAAACGATCTGGCAACAGCGTTGCCACACTCGAAACGTCTTGGACCAACATTTCTGTGATCAAACAGAAATACACCATACAATGAAATTAGCATTCACTGGTTATATCAATTATCTCAATTTTGGAAAAAAATGAGTTTTCAGCACACTATTACTCACTAAAGCCGCGACCATTTCCTGCAAGACTTTTGTTTTTAACATAATGCTTACACCAGCTTTCAACTCATCTGGTTATTCTTTGGTTACCTCTCACACCTAAATATTGCTGCGGGCTCTTGGTCTACTAGGTTTGCTACATAATTTTCGTAGGATATATTTCTGGATTATCAAAAGAGGTTGTATTCTATTCCTATAAGCACCTCCCCATCTAGTAATACCATATTGTAATTTTGAATGAAAAATACTATAATAAATAAGTTTTAACAAATTAGTAGAACAGATATTTCGGAAATAGAAGAAGTGTCTAAGCGTGCAACGGAAATAGTTCCTCAAAGCTTCTATGGTTAGTCCCAAGTTTTTGAATTCAATTACGATATCGATAGGGAAACATTTATCACTACAATTCAGGCTGCCATCAAAAGAAGGAGAAGATAAGCCAGACCCACATTTACAATTTGCAAACAGGAATCCTTGACACTCTGGTGTCATTCAGATCCAGATCAAGATTAAACGACAAACTTAAAATCATAATCTTAGTCTTTGGACTTGTAAGAAAGTTATGTTTATAAAACCGTATTCCTAAAAGATTAAGGTCCCAATTTAAGTCGGAAACCAGATCCAGGCGACAATTTGAACCATATGAGAAACCTATTCCATCCGCAAAAGCCGTTGGAGCACCTTTAAAATTAAGTGTAAAGAGTCTGCGTAGATTAGAAAGTGAATCGGACCTAGAACCTTGGGGTACCCCTAAGTTGAGAATCATAAAATCACTCCTGATTTCATAAATTTTTACTCTTTGTGATCTATTTTTTAGGCATGATTTAAACCACTCTAACATAAACCCACGAAAACCTGCTTTTTCAAGTTTTTCTAGTAGAATAAGGTGATCAACCACATCAAACGCTTTGGTAATGTTAATATATAAACCAGCAGTACACTTTTTACCATCTAAGTTTGACATTATTTTGCCCTAAAGTTATGTGCTGTTATGTTCTTCTACTAATGATGTAATAAAAAAAAACAGTATTTTAATTTCTTTTCAACTACTTATTATTTAATTCTTACAACACTTAACTCTACGGAAGCTATCGAGAGAGAGCCAACCGAACTAAACTGGTCTGAATGTTTTACACGGTAAATTTTTTGACACAGCTTTTTCGATGAACACAGGTTTACTAGTGGGAAAGGAATGCGCTTTGGCGGAGGTGTCATATTTGCCACAGCGTGTAGTGCAAAAGTGAAGCGTTTGTAAAAATGATCCGCGCATTGTTGGCCATGCATTCTACGCGTAATTGGTAGTTTGGCATGCAATGCACTAAAAAAGATAAAAGCGAATGTTAATGAAGTTTGAAAGAGGAAAACGGAAGTGAAGTCTTTGACGTAACAGTGCATCCCCGGTTGATTTACCTTTTTGAAAGCCAAATTGTGTAGCATTAAAAAACTTAGCTTTTGTGAGATAGCTCACTGTCCTATTTTTCATAAGCTTTTCAAAGATTTTACTTATAATTGGGAGAAGTGAGATGGGGGTATACTTGAACAGTAGAACCTCAGCATAACATCAGTACACTTGAGGTCTTCAGGAAAAACTCCCTCAAATATGCAGCGATTAAAAATGTAAGCTAGGATATCCATTATATGACAAGTAACTCGTTTACGGAAGATATTAGAGATACCGTCACCATCACAGGATATAAGTATTTCTTAAAGTGTCGATAACTTTTGAAATTTCAAAAGGGGTAATGGGCTCAAATGCAAAACTATTACAACATATTGGTTCAGCAAGGCAATCAATAGTCGAACAGAAACGACAAGTAGGTTGATCAGGACATGGTTGCATGCTGGTGGCTATGCTCGTAAAATAAGTAGTTAAATGCATCTGCAATGAATAGTTTATCAGACACAACACAGTCATTAACACGAATAATAGTCGGTTTTTTTGCAACAGAAGATTAATAGTATCTTATATTAACAATTTGCCACTCACTTATTAAGTTACCTCTAGCAGAATTGAACTTAGAACGGTAATAGTTATCACGGAAAATTGGAATTGCCTCTTTATGTTCAGTACACAGTCTACCAGGGTACTTATAGCATTTAGTCCTAAGCTTGATTTTAGCCTTAACTTCGTTCAATATGTAACCGGAAATTCAATGTTTAAGACTACTAGAAGATCTTTTAGGACTAAAAGTATAGGAACAACTCTGAACTCTGAACAACTCTTTTTTACAATTAATAAGCATTGAAAAGGAAGCAGAAGGAAGCACAGAAGGACGTCTTCTCAAAACTCACAAGAAAGATTGTATTTGAGCTTGTTGTAGTTTATCTTCGTTACCCTGTCATGAGGTTCGGAATTCAAACTGCACATTCATCGGAAATATTAAACAAGAACCCAGTCACAATGTGATCAGTAATCACTAAATGAATAACGCATATCTCACAGTTACTGGACGAAACATTCCTTTCCTGAACGGTCCATAAATATGGTCTAAACATCTACCAGAGACGAGTCTAGTAGGTTCATTGATGAAACTTGCTGGGCCATGCGATGCTAACAATTCCATATAGCTCGAGACAATCTCACCTTTTTCCAATATGATAATATTGAAACCACACATTTCAAAGACATTATTTGATTTTTCACTTTCTGGTAAACCAGAAAATTCTTCTATTTATAAACATCGATATGAACTATTTCTAGAGGTTTAAAGGGTATTTCGGGATTTCTAAAAAAGGGCTTTGGTGGATTCCTGTCATAAATCAACCTTTTACATCTATCGCAATTGTTTAAAGTTTTGGTTATCTTTTCTTTCATGTTAGGGAAGTATAACTCTCGTCTAAGATGTAATAGGGTTTGGTTGATACCTCCGTGGTTTGATTTTTCATGGTATGGTTTTTTCTTGGTCGTCTGCTGAACGTAAATATTTTAAAATTTCTGTGCATCTTATTAACCGAAATGTGCCACTATGAGGAAAGAATTTTGAATAAGTAGTTTGTTCGTAAACAATCACATTTATTTATATATAATTATTATCTTTTGTTGAAATTGTCATATGTATTTAAAACTTAAGGTAAATATAACAACTAAATTCATATGCAAACATGGAAACGTAACGTAAGATTACGTATTGTAAATTTTTAGTACAAATGTATGACAGTTAAATGCTAAAATATGGATGTGATGTCCGGAAGAATAAACTTTCCCTTTGCTGTAACAATTGAAGAAGAAAAGACGTGTTTCATTAAACCGCATTTTTTCTACCCTATTAACTCCACACAAAGTATAAAGTAAAACCCTAAACACCCCAACATTTGGGCGTTTACGAACGGGATAACTAATAGACGCCGTGTGTAACACATTAAAAAAAAAAGAAAAAATTAATAAAAAAGAAAAAGTGCAAGTGCAAGAACAATGTGCAAGTGTGCAATATAAAATATATATATATATAGATATATATAACAATATAAATTTACGTATATTCACTCCCTCGCGGTCTGTGTCTTGCCCCTTGTCTTGCTCCTTTTAAAGTATAAAGACTCCTTCGATGGTTGTGCACATATCGGAATTCCCGCGCCGTATAAAAATTAATTTTCAACTTTAACCTCAACTGTCACCAGCTGGGCAAAGCTGACCAAAGGTCGTAAGTTGCTGTAATAAAATATTTAATAGCAACTGTATCTAATAAAATTTAATAAAAACTTGATGCTACACACATATTGGTTTATAATTAATTAATTTCAAAATAAAAACTTTAAAAATGTCGAAATTGTCCACGGGTGGAGATCAAAAAGGTGTTCTGGAGCAGATTCTTCGTGACCACGCCAACTTCAGGAAGACTGGAGCATCACGTCGTACAGCCAGCTATCTTTCAGGTCGTCTCCTTATCTTAGAAGGCAACTTCAAGAACGCGCTTGGTCGTCAAATAAAGATTCGACGAGGAGAAATGGGAGATGGTATGGAAGAAAGAAGATTTTGATGAAATTCTTGATCTGCTTCAAGAAACATATTTCTCTTACTGAGGTAAATTGGTCGATGCTATCGACAATGCCAAGTCAGCATCCAAGGAGAAGAATGGGAAAACTGAATCCACAGGTGCTTCTTGTAATGAGCTTTCATTACCCCAAATTCAAACACCACATTTTTAGGGCTCGTACACGAAGTGGCGGGCTTTCCACGATGTATTTGTGTCTTCAGTCCACACAAATAAAAAACTGGGTGAAATCCAAAAACTTCACTATTTGAAATCTTCTCTTGTTGGTGAAGCTGCTCGTTTGTTGCAGCATTTAGGTTTGTATTCTGGCAATTATGATAAAGCATGGAAACTACTTGTCGCCAGATACAACCAGAAGCGAGTGTTGGTAAACGCTCACTTCCAACTTTTCTTTGAGCAGCAGCAGTTGACAAAAGAGACTGCAAGCAACATCAAGTCTCTACTGGACACGTCCCAGGAAAGTTTCCATGCTCTGGGAAATTTAGAATTGGCGGTTAGTTCGTGGGATGACGTATTAATATATATATTAGTACAAAAATTACCTGCCTTTACTCAGCGTTTGTGGGAGGAGAAGTTTGGTAGTTCGAAGGAGTTGCCTACACTGACATAATTTACAGAGTTCTTCTGCACACAAGGCTGTTGCGGTCGAGAAGAAAACGTTGTTGCATGTCGGGAAGCAGCAGTTTGAATGCCAAGTATGTGGTAGAGGTCAGCACTCCCTTCGGACTTGTCAGAAGTTTATTGCCATGGAGACCTATGAACGATTTAAGGCAGTGGACAGAATCGGGGTGTGTCGGAACTGTTTGGCGTACAGTCACAAGAAGAACTAATGTCAAAGCAGTGTGCGCTTCTATTACTGCAAACAGAAACACCACTCTCTGCTGCATATCAACTGTGGAGGGTTGAATATCGCAGGGTTGAATGTACACTACTATAGGTACACAAACTTTCCACATAAAATCCAAGATTAACCAACCTGCCTCTCTTGCGGTAGATCAGCCAAGTGTGCTTCTTGCCACAGCCGTTGTGAAAGTAAAGTCTTCAATGGGCAACTATTATCGTCTTAGAGCGTTAGGCGATCCTGGATCGGAAGCAACAATTATTAGGGCTTCATCAGCGGCGAACGTTTATTGAGGTATCTGGATTGGGAAAAGTCAGTAGTGGTTCATGTCAGCGGTATGTAAAACTTACATTTGGGTCACTGGTAACACTATTCGAGACAAATACCCGGGCCTACGTGTTCAAATCGCTGACTGGTCTGTTGCCGTCCAAGCCTCTAGCTCTACAAAATTGGGAACACATCAAGGGCTTAAGGTTAGCTGATGCACAATTCGATAAGCCTGCAACTTCCTGGGAAGCGATTTTTATCCTAATTTTATTTTAGCATCCATTGTACGCGATAATGATGAGAGATCCCCAATTGCACAAGAATCAGAGCTAGGCTGGCTTCTCCTTGGGAAGACAATTTCGCGAGGTATAGAACGTGTCCACAGGTTTTTACAGGTTTTCGATATAGATAGTCAGCTGCGAAGGTTCTGGGAAACAAAGCATGTGAAGAGCATTACCTCAAGACGACTACAAGATTGGCTGATGGGCGATATGAGGTATCCTTGCCGTTTAAAACCCGATGTAAGCCTGGGTTTGGTGCCTCGAAGTTAGGTGCCTTACGTAGGTTTCATCAACTGGAGAGAAGATTCCAGGAGAACCCCACACTACACAAGGAGTACTCTAAGTGCTTAAATGAGTATAAGGAGCTTCAGCAGATGCCAGAGGTTCACGAAAAGAATACCATACTGGATACACCACACCATTTCTTTACTCCTCACCATGTGGTATTCAATAAACCGGAATGTAAGCCTGGGTTTGGTGCCTCGAAGTAAGGTGCTTTACGTAGGTTTCATCAACTGGAAGGAAAATTCCAGAAAAACCCCACACAGCACAAGGAGAATTTTAAGTGTTTAAAGGAATGCAAAACAAATACCATACTGGATACACCACACCATTTCCTTACTCTTCACCATGTGGTATTCAATAAGTTAACCAAAACCACGAAACTTCGTCGCAATCTTGCATACTACAAAAGTTTTGTACGAGACTGCTGGGCACAAGCCGGGAAAAGAAACAAAGGTCCACTAAAAGTAGATGCAATCGGCAAAAGAATAATCGAAATTGCTGAAGGAGACACTGCCAGGGATAAGGTAAGTTAAGTTGAGGGATGGAAGCGAGTTCAATCGGTGACCAACTACTTCTTGCGCAAGTGGAGCAAAACATATATGTACACCATGAAACAGCGCCCGAAGGGGACAAGACGGAAACCGGGATCAAAACTCGGAGACTTAGTTCTCTTCAAGGATGGAAAATTACCACCATTGCAACGGAGTCTCGGACGAGTCATTGACACACATCCCGGAAAAAAGCAGTTGCCCGAGTGGTTACGGTACGAACCAAAACCGGATAACTGAAAAGGTCATTGGGAAAAGTTTCTACTTACCGCGAAAAAGTTAGACATTTGAACGGCACAACACAACATTTAAATTTATAAGACACACACTTTAAATAAATTCATATGAAAATTAAAAGCATTTCTATTCTTTTAAAACCAATTTATTAAATTAAGTAAATACAAACTTACTTATCCTAGCTCTCGCTACACAACCCAACACACATACATACAGTCCACAACACAACACTTTAACTGGTATCAATTTGTAAAAATATTCTAAAATTTACAGTACCAACATATAATACTGTATTTTAATAATAAATACCTTAAACTAATCTTATCCTAATTTGAAAATAATAATAACAATAAATTCGTAAAATAATAAAAACAAACTTACAGCAGATGAATGTTTACGTTGTGCGAATTCCAACAACAATTCAATAGCAAGGCGGATACACGGTATTTTCCTAGGCATGTAAATACCACACACACTAAGATAGCTAATTCGGCCATAATTAAAACACAAACCGTTCGCGAAAATTTTGTCGCACATCATCACACTGCACAACGAAAATATGCGTACGCGGAGAAAAGTTATCGTACAAAATAACACCACAAATTGTACCGAGTTGCTGTTTTTTTTTAGCTTTAGTTTTAAATACATTTTATTTACTTAATCATTAACTCTTACATACTAACAAAAAATGCTTAAATGCTAGCTTAAAATTACTTAACAATCTTATACTGACTTACTGGCCCCACACGGGCACTTTAAGCTACTCTAAATTCTTATAACTATGTCTGTCTGTGAACTGTGAACGATCTAAGGCAGTGGACAGAATCGGGGTTTGTCGGAACTGTTTGGCGTACAGTCACAAGACGAACCAATGTCAAAGCAGTGTGCGCTGCTATTACTGCAAGCAGGCACACCATTTGCTGCTGCATGTTAATAATTTCAGCTCTAAACCTACAAGGGATAATAAAAATACAACTACTGGTACACAAACATTTCATATAACATCAAAATTGAACCCACCTAAAGTAGTCTCTTCTGAAGTACATCAGCTAAGTGTTCTTCTGGCAACAGCAGTTGTTCGAGTCAGGTCTTCAAAGGGCAACTATTATCATCTTGGGGCGTTAAGCGATCCTGGAACGGAAGCAACATTCATAACTGAATCCGCTGTCCAGTTATTAGGGCTTCATCAGCGACGAACGATCATTCAGGCATCTGGATTGGGAAAAGTTAGCAGTGGTTCATGTCAGCGGTGTGTAAGTCTTACCTTTGGGTCTCTGGTAACAAATTTCGAGACAAATACCCCAGCCTATGCGTTCAAGTCCCTGACTGGTCTTTTGCCGTCCAAACCTTTAGCTCTGCAAAATTGGGAACATATTCAAGGTTTGAAGTTAGCTGATCCACAATTTGATAAGCCCGCGACAGTTGATATTCTCCTGGGAGTCGACGTTTACTCTGAATTTATTCTACGATCCATTATACGCCGTGATGATGATAGATCGCCAATCGCATAGGAATCAGAGTTGGGTTGGCTTCTTCTTGGGAAGGTTATTTCACAAAATAAAGAACCTGTTCACAGCTTCTTACAGGTTCTCGAAAACGACACTCAGCTGCGAAGGTACAGAGAACTGTAAGAATCGCCTTTCAACTTCAAGAAAACAGACGAAGATAGGGCTTGTGAACTGCACTATCGCACGACAATACAAAGATTAGATGATGGACGATATGAGGTATCGTTATCATTTAAATCCGGATGTGAGCCTGGGTTGGTGCCTCGAAGTTAGGTGCCTTACGTTGGTTTCATCAACTGGAAGGAAGATTCCAGAAAAACCCCACACAACACGAGGAGCATTCCAAGTGTTTAAAGGAATGCAAGAAGCTTCCTCAGATGACAGAGGTCGACAAAAAGAATACCATACTGCATACACCACACCATTTCCTTATTCTTCACCATGCCGTATTCAATAAGCCGACCAGAACTACGAAGCTTCGTCGCAGTCCTGCGTACTACAAATGATTTGTACGAAACTGCAGGGCACAAGCTAGAAAAAGAGACATAGTAAAGTTTGATGCAATCGGCAAAAGAATAATCAAAATTTCTGAAGAAGACACTGCCATGGATAAGGTAAGTTACCTTGAGCTATGAAAGCGAGTTCAATCGGTGACCAAATATTTCATGCGCAATTGGAGCAAAGAATATATGTCCACGTTGAAACAGCGCCCGAAAGGGACAAGACGGAAACCGGGATCAAAACGCGGAGACTTAGTTCCCTTCAAGGACGAAAAACTACCACCATTGCAACGGAGTCTCGGACGAATCATAGACACACATCACGGAAAAAAGCACTCATCCGAGTGGTTACGGTACGCATCAAAACCGGATACCTGAAAAGGTCATTGGGAAAAGTTTCTTTTGCCATCAAATATCGCAAGCGAAAAAGCGAGACATTTGAACGACATAACACAACATTTGAACTACACAACATAACATTTAAACGAAACAACAGACCATTTATAAGACACACACTTTAAATTCGTTTGAAAATTAAAAGCATTTCTTTTCTTTTAAAACCAATTTATTAAATTAAATAAATATAAATAATTACAAACGTACTTATCCTAGGCTTCCCTACACAACACAACACACATAAATACAGTCCACTCTATATCACACAAAATCATTCATTCCGGACAACGCTGTGGGGTTCCGGAATTCCAAAATGCCGACGGGAATAGGAGAATCAAAACCCCGACGGCATTTGAAGCTTCTTATTGAACACTACCGACGTTGTCCATTCAAAACACAACACAACACAACACTTTAACATTTTTGTTTTTCATTTCAACAAAAAACACTCAATTGTAATAATAAATACCTTAAACTAATCTTATGGTAAATTAAGAAAATAAATAACAATAATAAATATGTAAATAATAAAAAATAAATATGTAAAAAAAAACTTACTGAAGATGCATTGCAACAACAATTCAATAGGAAGCGGATACATGGCTTTACTTGAAAATGTAAACACCACACACACTAAGCCAGCTAATTCGGCCATCATCAAAATCACAAACCGTTCGCGAAAATTTCGTCGCATATCATTGCCAATACACAACCAAAATATGCATACGCGGAGAACAGTTATCGTACAAAATAACACTACAAATTGTACCGAGTTGTTGGGAAAATAATTACAATGAACTTTTTACTTTTTCCATTATCCCATTTATTTTTTTTTCTTTTATTTTGTTTGCTCTGCACACAAATCATGTGTGTAAATCAATATGCACACACGTATTTCGATTGTGTTATCGCGCCGGTGTACACAATCTCAGACGATATAACATTTTATGGCAAGGGACAAAAATAGCAGACAACAAAAAGAATAATTTAAATAAAACACTTACCTTTTATTCACAATAAAAAAAATAAAAACTAAAAAAGGGAAAACTAACGAATAAACTAAAAAAACCAAACAACACACGCGATAGGAAATTGACCTAGTTTTGGTCAATGGTCAAAATAAACTATTGCACTAGGCGAATTACGCACATTTCATCTCCCTTTCTTGCTCGTTTGTTATATCGTCAGACTTGTCACCTACATGTAATGTTTCAAATTAGTAACTTACACGATTTTGTCTCATTTACATGTAGATAGACAACACACTCACACAACACACAAATCTTATGCCAAAAGAAGTACAACATACTCCAACTCAGTAAGGGAGTGGTAAGGTAAGGGTACAGTAAGGTACAAGATCGAGGACACTTGCGGACGAAAATCGTCCACCGAGCGGGAGCATGTTCGGAAACAATCACATTTATTTATATATAATTATTATCTATTGTTAAAATTGTCATATGTATTTAAAACTTAATGTAAATGTAACAACTAAATTCTTATGTAAACATGGAAACGTAACGTAAGATTACGTATTGTAAATTTTTAGTACAAATGTATGACAAGTTAAATGATAAAATATGGATGTGATTTCCGGAAGAATAAACTTTCTCTTTGCTGTAACAATTGAAGAAGAAAAAACGTGTTTCATTAAGCCGCATTTTTTTCTACCGTATTAACTCCACACAAAGTGTTCGGGACTAAACAAATCGTCAATTATATATTACATATATCAACTTAATCATATCAACTATATCAACTTTATCAACTATACCATTATCAACTTAACTTATCTTACCTTCATATGTAAATTTAAATGAAATCAATCCTTAAATTGTTTACATTATACTCGTATGAGTACTTGCATATTTTTTCTAATTTAACGTAACCTGCTTGAATTTAGTTCATTGTGCTAATGCCTTATCAATCACTTAAATCTGTAAGCAATGTTTTTGATTAGTGGTCAGCGATGTCATGTCTGCATGCACAGCATCTTAATACATAATACATGTTCGATTGCCCTCCCAATGTCGCAATGGCTTACAAAAACAATTAGTTGTTGTGCAAAGTAGTGGGTGGGCAATAGAACCACGATGATGTCATACGATCGATCTTGCTTTTTCTCTGCCACTTGGATTACAATCGCTGCAGACATAACATCTTAACACTAAACTAAACAAGCTAAGTATCACTATTGTGAAATACATAAAGAATTTGATTGTTTGATTTTTCCCAATAAAATTTGTAATTGCACATCTTTTTCAATCTCGTTTTTACTCAATGTTGGTGCTATGGCAAATCTTCATTTATCGCTCATCATAATCTGGTCCTTCTATAGCCGAATTAACAATTGAATCGTGTGAAACAATAAATTTAATAATTATCGAACAATCAAAATCCAACTTTTTATTGAATTGCATGTGCATACTACTATTTTTTTTGTACCTATGCAAATATATATAGACATTTGGATGTACAGAAAATCCTCGTGTGTGTAAAATTGAGCTGCTCTAAACTGAGAAAATATTAAAGCACATTATTTTTTGAAGAACACAAGGATTCCCTAGTGACTTTCTCTCTGATTTATATAATATTGTAAGAGTTTCGGTGCGATTTAGCCTGTATTTCACCAAGGGTTTTTCTATATTATCATATTTGTATATTAGACTGAAATGAATGCTTTAAAACAAAAACGCGGTAATGCTAAAGCCTGTTTAACTCGCGCGGTAGAATTTTTTTCGTCGGTTCAAGAATCTACCGATTTAGAGATGCTAGAAGTAGTGGGAGCGTGGTCCGAATATTCTTTGCTTCACTACGACTGTTTGAAGTACGTCGGGGAAGATGAAATCGTGGAGTATGAGCAAGATTTCGGTGTACATATATGAGAACAAATATTTTGAGGCTCATTCGGGTTTAAAAAAGGCAATTCGCGAAAGACTAAGTGCAGAAACACCAAAATTAGACAATTCGGCCCTTCAATGTTAGCTGAACAACCGACCACATTTCTTAAAAATTTAGATTCGTCGAAAAACACGTGTTCGAAAATTAATTTACCTACGATCGTAGTACCTCCATTTTCTGGCAATTATAAGGATTGGCCAACTTTTCGAGATTTATTTGCGGGTTCAGTCGACAACAAGCCAAATCTGACCGGAACTCAGAAATTTCATTACTTGAAATCATTTTTGCGTGACGATGCAGCCAATCTCATAAAGCACATTACTATTTCGGACAGCAACTACCTTGAGGCTTGGGATAGGCTTGAGAAACGCTATAACCGCGTAAACCTTATTGTTCAATCGTTCATTCAAACTTTTTTATCACTTCCTTCTATGAGTGTTTCTAATGTGCAAATTCTTCGTCCAATTACCGACGGTGCAGATGAAGTAATTCGTGGGCTAAGTGCATTAGATAAGAACAATCGTGATCCGTGGTTAATACATCTGTTGCTAAGTAAAGTCGATAGTGAGACAAAATACGCATGGGCTGAAGAAGTGGACTCTCGCGACGGTAGCACGATAGGCGATCTAATCGAGTTTCTTGAACTCCGATGTGACGCGTTGGAATCATGCCATTCGTTAAATAGTTCGACTACATCACGCGGAAAACAATCGGGTCAAATTAGAGCTCACTTAGCCAAAGCGGCAGAGAACAATACCCGTTGTCTCATGTGTAATAGTGATCGCAATCTATTTCAGTGCCCTGAGTTTATTGCATTAGATATTAATTCGCGTCGAAACTTTACGAAAACTCAATCGGACTGTTTTAATTGCCTCAGATCAGGTCATACATCGAACAAGTGTCGATCTACATTCCGGTGCCGCGTCTGTAAAGCTCGTCATCATTCGCTCGTTCACCAAGATAATCCAAAACATCTTTCTTCATCGTTACCCACACCTATGAATCCAAATCTTTCCCAGCCAGCCTAATCGGTTCGGCCTGCTTCGGTACAGCATTATTCTTCGGGGACAGCTCATCGATTGCCGTGTTTTATTGGAGACAGGGTCTCAATCGTCGTTCGTTACTGAATCGTTTGTCCAAAGACTTGGGCTTTCGCGGACTCATGCACATATCCCTGTTATGGGATTATCGTCGAAAGAAGCGGGAGATACAAAAGGGTGTGTTTCAGTCAAGCTTTCTTCTCGATACAATTCATCCCTTTTATCGGTTGATGCATTCGTGTTAGCTAAATTAATTTCAAATTTACCAGCAAAATCATTTGACACAAACTCTTGGGACTATATTCGGAAGTTAGATTTAGCCGATCCTAATTTTAACGTGTCCAGTTCGGTTGAAATTCTTCTCGGAGCTGATAAAGTCTGGTCTATTCTGAAAGGAGATCAAATTCGTGCTCCACATATCCGGCCTATAGCTTAAAATACATCCTTCGGTTGGGTCATTTCTGGGGAACTGTTCGATCCAATTGGTAGTGCCTGTGCATTATTAACGTTTCATTCAGCTGTCGACGTGGATGCTCTTCTCCTGCTGTTTTGGGAAATCTCCCCTCACAAGACTCGTGATGTTGTCAACGATCCAGCAGAAGACCATTTTCAGAAGACCGTTTCTCGCGCGCCAGATGGGAAATACGCAGTTTCCCTACCATTTAAAACGCCTTCTCCAAGATTCGCGAATACCCTGCAGTCGGCAGTTTCACGCTTATATTCGATGGAGCGGCGATTCCGAAACAATCCCGATCTGCATCAACTTTATTCCAAATTCATGCAGGAGTATCTCGAACTTGGCCATATGGAAAAAATCCTCAGCGATGAAATAAATAAACACCCTTTACAGCAGTATTACCTTCCACATCACGCAGTTCTTAAACCCTCCAGTTCCTCCACAAAACTTCGTGTCGTGTTTGATGGTTTCGTTTTTACTGCCGGTATCGTAAAAATGTTTCGCCAGATATGGGTATACGAAAACGATATGGACTTTCAACGCATCGTCTGGCGTGAAAACCCTAATGACCAAATTCAGCACTATCGTCTACGAACCGTGACTTACGGTACAGCATCGGCTCCATTTTTATCGGTTCGCGTACTACAGCAAATGACGATTATCAGTCCAAATACTTAAATGCTTCGCGAATTTTGCTAAATGACGTCTACGTTGATGACGTGATGACAGGCCCATCTTCCATTAAAGCCTTACTAGATTTGCAATCTGAACTCATTGCACTGCTTTCAGAAGCCAATCTTCATCTTCGTAAATGGAGTTCTAATTGTTGGGCTTTACTCGCAAATCATCGTCGTGAAGATTGTGAGTATTCGTTGGGTTATCCTGAACAGCCGAATCTCTAATCGAAGTATTGGGAATGTTTTGGAACCCTACAACTAATGTGTTTTCGTATCGCGTAATCCAAATGAAACTATGTACTATGTTAACAAGGAGAGCATTACTTTCCGAAATAGCTCGTATTTTTGACCCGCTAGGGCTTCTCGCCTCTTCGGTAATATTATTTAAACTCATGTGTCAGAAGCTTTGGTCCTCCGACTTGCAACTGGGTTGGAATGATCCCCAACCCCACGAAATCTACGAAAGATGGATGAACTATCGTAAACAGTTGTCATCGTTCGAGAAAATTTGTGTTCCGCGGAATGTGGTTTCCTCCGACGATGCAATCGAACTCCACGGTTTCTCGGATGCTTCCGATCCAGCCTACCCCGCTGTTGTCTTCGCTCGCTCTATATTTCTACTGGTGTTGTTAGAGTCAGAATCATAACCCCTAAAACAAAAGTCGCTCGTATCAAACCGGTATCATACCCCGTCTCGAACCCTGTGGTACGCTTTTGGTAGCTCGGTTACTTAACCTCATGAAATCGTCTCTAAATATCAAAATCGTAAAGACATTCGCGTGGTGCGATTCGAAAATCATGCTACATTGGCTCTCGTCACCCCCTCGTCGCTGGACAACCTTCGTTGCAAATCGCACTGCTGCCATTCTAGAAGCGGAACGTCGATACTCTTGTCGATATGTTCCGTCGGACACAAACCCTGCTGATTGTGCTTCTCGTGGTGTTCCTCCCACTGATCTTTTTAATCATAATATATGGTGGACTGGTCCTCCCTGGTTATCGATGCCAGAAGACCATTGGCCTTCATCGAAACTTGCAAACTGTCAATCTCTAAAAATAGAGGAAAAATCAAGTTCAAGGCATGCACTCGTCACGTCGCTTGATGGACATGTCTTTCGAGACCTAATCGAGAAAATATCATCGTGGTATCGCTTGCAACGAATAGTCGCGTACTGTTTCCGGTTTATCTCTAATTGTCGACTCAATATCTCTAATCGAGCTATTCACGGTTTAACTTTCGCAGAAATAAGTGTGACCAGGATTGCCATTTTGAAATTTATTCGAATTAATGCGTTTGAAAATGATATACTATGTCTGCGTACCAAAAACCAACTTCCTGCGAAGTCGAAACTCTTAAAATATTCAGCATTTTTGGACAACGAGGGATTACTTAGGGTTGGCGGTCGCATAAAACACGCAAGTGCATCCTATAACATAAAGCATCCTATAATTCTTCGCAAAAATAACTCTGTTTCGTGCCTCATTGTCTCAGAAATTCACCAACGTTATTTACTGGAGTAATCTGAGACGTTTGCATTCGTCCGACAACAATTTTGGATATTGGGAAGTCGAAACCTCATTCGTAAAATCATTCATAGATGCAAACCATGTTTCATGCACAGAAAACTCACCAGTCAACAGATCATGGGAGATCTTCCGTCTCATCGCATTCAACAAAGTCGTCGATTTTCTAACACAGGTTGCGACTACGCTGGCCCACTGACGATCAAATTGATCCGCTGTCGCAAACCAAAGATATCCAAGGCCTATATAGCATTATTCATTGTATGTGCACAAAAGCTATCCACTTGGAAGTGGTGAGTGACCTCACCACGGGTGCCTTTCTCGCAGCTTTACGCAGATTTTTTTCTCGCCGCGGCAAGTGCACCAACATCTACAGTGACAACGGGACTAATTTCCAAGGAGCTCGTCGGTGCCTAACTGACATGCACAAACTAGTGATGGAACAAACTCACAACGACGTCATCGCTGCCGATCTTGCTAAGGATGGCATTCCGTGGCATTTTATCCCTCCTTCGGCTCCACATTTTGGTGGATTATGGGAGGCTGGCGTCAAGTCAGTGAAATTACACTTGCGTCCGGTTATCGGGAATGCATTACTAAAATTCGAAGAATTGTATAGTGTCCTAAGTAAAGTAGAAGCAATTTTAAATTCTCGTCCTCTTTGTTCTGTGTCCGATTATGATTTAAAACCTATAACTCCAGCACATTTTCTTATAGATGAACCACTGACAGCAGTTCCTGAAGCCAACTATCTTGATACTCCACAAAATCGTCGATCGCATTGGAACCACATTCAGAGCATGACCCAAGGATTCTGGAAACGATGGCACACAGAGTAGCTCACACCCTACAGGAGCGCCCGAAATGGCAGCGAGCTAACACCAACATTAAACTTGGAGACTTAGAACCGAACACGAACTAAATCTCCCGCCAACAAAGTGGGTATTGGGACGAATTGAATCTGTCGACCCTGGCTCCGATCAACACGTACGAGTCGCCACTGTGAGAACTTCAACCGGAACATTGGTTCGCCCTATATCAAAACTTGCGCTTCTACCGATGTCCTGAAATTCGTTCCAGGGGGGCCGGGATGCTTGGGACTAAACAAATCGTCAATTACGAGTATATATTACCTATATCAACTTAATCATATCAACTATACCATTATCAACTTAACTTAGCTTACCTTCATATGTAAATTGAAATTAAATCAATCTTTAAATTGCTTACATTATGCTCGTATGAGTACTTGCATATTTTTTCTAATTTAACGTAACCTACAAAATCAGCCTATTGTTTGGTATTTGCTTGAATTTATTTCATTGTGCTAATGCATTACCAATCACTTAAATCTGAAATCAATGTTTTTGATAAGTGGTCAGCGATGTCATGTCTGGATGTACAGCATCTTAATACATAATACATGTTCGATTGCCCTCCCAATGTCGCAATGGCTTACAACAACAATTAGTTGTTGTGCAAAGTAGTGGGTGGGCAATAGAACCACGATGATGTCATACGATCGATCTTGCTTTTTCTCTGCCACTTGGATTACAATCGCTGCAGACATAACATCTTAACACTAAACTAAACAAGCTAAGTATCACTATTGTAAAATACATAAAGAATTTGATTGTTTGATTTTTCCCAATAAAATTTGTAATTGCACATCTTTTTCAATCTCGTTTTTACTCAATGTTGGTGCTATGGCAAATCTTCATTTATCGCTCATCATAATCTGGTCCTTCTGTAGCCGAATTAACAATTGAATCGTGTGAAACAATAAATTTAATAATTATCGAACAATCAAAATCCAACTTTTTATTGAATTGCATGTGCATACTACTATTTTTTTTTGTACTTATGCAAATATATATAGACATTTGGATGTACAGAAAATCCTCGTGTGTGTAAAATTGAGCTGCTCTAAACTGAGAAAATATTAAAGCACATTATTTTTTGAAGAACACAAGGATTCCCTAGTGACTTTCTCTCTGATTTATATAATATTGTAAGAGTTTCGGTGCGATTTAGCCTGTATTTCACCAAGGGTTTTTCTATATTATCATATTTGTATATTAGACTGAAATGAATGCTTTAAAACAAAAACGCGGTAATGCTAAAGCCTGTTTAACTCGCGCGGTAGAATTTTTTTCGTCGGTTCAAGAATCTACCGATTTAGAGATGCTAGAAGTAGTGGGAGCGTGGTCCGAATATTCTTTGCTTCACTACGACTGTTTGAAGTACGTCGGGGAAGATGAAATCGTGGAGTATGAGCAAGATTTCGGTGTACATATATGAGAACAAATATTTTGAGGCTCATTCGGGTTTAAAAAAGGCAATTCGCGAAAGACTAAGTGCAGAAACACCAAAATTAGACAATTCGGCCCTTCAATGTTAGCTGAACAACCGACCACATTTCTTAAAAATTTAGATTCGTCGAAAAACACGTGTTCGAAAATTAATTTACCTACGATCGTAGTACCTCCATTTTCTGGCAATTATAAGGATTGGCCAACTTTTCGAGATTTATTTGCGGGTTCAGTCGACAACAAGCCAAATCTGACCGCAACTCAGAAATTTCATTACTTGAAATCATTTTTGCGTGACGATGCAGCCAATCTCATAAAGCACATTACTATTTCGGACAGCAACTACCTTGAGGCTTGGGATAGACTTGAGAAACGCTATAACCGCGTAAACCTTATTGTTCAATCGTTCATTCAAACTTTTTTATCACTTCCTTCTATGAGTGTTTCTAATGTGCAAATTCTTCGTCCAATTACCGACGGTGCAGATGAAGTAATTCGTGGGCTAAGTGCATTAGATAAGAACAATCGTGATCCGTGGTTAATACATCTGTTGCTAAGTAAAGTCGATAGTGAGACAAAATACGCATGGGCTGAAGAAGTGGACTCTCGCGACGGTAGCACGATAGGCGATCTAATCGAGTTAATTGAACTCCGATGTGACGCGTTGGAATCATGCCATTCGTTAAATCGTTCGACTAAATCGCGCGGAAAAAAATCGGGTCAAATTAGAGCTCACTTAGCCAAAGCGGCAGAGAACAATACCCGTTGTCTCATGTGTAATAGTGATCACAATCTACTTCAGTGCCCTGAGGTTATTGCATTAGACATTAATTCGCGTCGAAACTTTACGAAAAGTTCATAACAAAGTCATACATCGAACAAATGTCGATCAATATTCCGGTGCCGCGTCTGTAAAGCTCGTCATCATTCGCTCGTTCACCAAGATAATCCAAAACATCTTTCTTCATCGTTACCCACATCTATGAATCCGAATCTTTCCCAGCCAGCCTAATCGGTTCGGCCTGCTTCGGTACAGCATTATTCTTCGGGGACAGCTCATCGATTGCCGTGTTTTATTGGAGACAGGGTCTCAATCGTCGTTCGTTACTGAATCGTTTGTCCAAAGACTTGGGCTTTCGCGGACTCATGCACATATCCCTGTTATGGGATTATCGTCGAAAGAAGCGGGAGATACAAAAGGGTGTGTTTCAGTCAAGCTTTCTTCTCGATACAATTCATCCCTTTTATCGGTTGATGCATTCGTGTTAGCTAATTTAACTTCAAATTTACCAGCAAAATCATTTGACACAAAATCTTGGGACTATATTCGGAAGTTAGATTTAGCCGATCCTAATTTTAACGTGTCCAGTTCGGTTGAAATTCTTCTCGGAGCTGATAAAGTCTGGTCTATTCTGAAAGGAGATCAAATTCGTGCTCCACATATCCGGCCTATAGCTTAAAATACATCCTTCGGTTGGGTCATTTCTGGGGAACTGTTCGATCCAATTGGTAGTGCCTGTGCATTATTAACGTTTCATTCAGCTGTCGACGTGGATGCTCTTCTCCTGCTGTTTTGGGAAATCTCCCCTCACAAGACTCGTGATGTTGTCAACGATCCAGCAGAAGACCATTTTCAGAAGACCGTTTCTCGCGCGCCAGATGGGAAATACGCAGTTTCCCTACCATTTAAAACGCCTTCTCCAAGATTCGCGAATACCCTGCAGTCGGCAGTTTCACGCTTATATTCGATGGAGCGGCGATTCCGAAACAATCCCGATCTGCATCAACTTTATTCCAAATTCATGCAGGAGTATCTCGAACTTGGCCATATGGAAAAAATCCTCAGCGATGAAATAAATAAACACCCTTTACAGCAGTATTACCTTCCACATCACGCAGTTCTTAAACCCTCCAGTTCCTCCACAAAACTTCGTGTCGTGTTTGATGGTTTCGTTTTTACTGCCGGTATCGTAAAAATGTTTCGCCAGATATGGGTATACGAAAACGATATGGACTTTCAACGCATCGTCTGGCGTGAAAACCCTAATGACCAAATTCAGCACTATCGTCTACGAACCGTGACTTACGGTACAGCATCGGCTCCATTTTTATCGGTTCGCGTACTACAGCAAATGACGATTATCAGTCCAAATACTTAAATGCTTCGCGAATTTTGCTAAATGACGTCTACGTTGATGACGTGATGACAGGCCCATCTTCCATTAAAGCCTTACTAGATTTGCAATCTGAACTCATTGCACTGCTTTCAGAAGCCAATCTTCATCTTCGTAAATGGAGTTCTAATTGTTGGGCTTTACTCGCAAATCATCGTCGTGAAGATTGTGAGTATTCGTTGGGTTATCCTGAACAGCCGAATCTCTAATTGAAGTATTGGGAATGTTTTGGAACCCTACAACTAATGTGTTTTCGTATCGCGTAATCCAAATGAAACTATGTACTATGTTAACAAGGAGAACATTACTTTCCGAAATAGCTCGTATTTTTGACCCGCTAGGGCTTCTCGCCTCTTCGGTAATATTATTTAAACTCATGTGTCAGAAGCTTTGGTCCTCCGACTTGCAACTGGGTTGGAATGATCCCCAACCCCACGAAATCTACGAAAGATGGATGAACTATCGTAAACAGTTGTCATCGTTCGAGAAAATTTGTGTTCAGCGGAATGTGGTTTCCTCCGACGAAGCAATCGAACTCCACGGTTTCTCGGATGCTTCCGATCCAGCCTACCCCGCTGTTGTCTTCGCTCGCTCTATATTTCTACTGGTGTTGTTAGAGTCAGAATCATAACCCCTAAAACAAAAGTCGCTCGTATCAAACCGGTATCATACCCCGTCTCGAACCCTGTGGTACGCTTTTGGTAGCTCGGTTACTTAACCTCATGAAATCGTCTCTAAATATCAAAATCGTAAAGACATTCGCGTGGTGCGATTCGAAAATCATGCTACATTGGCTCTCGTCACCCCCTCGTCGCTGGACAACCTTCGTTGCAAATCCCACTGCTGCCATTCTAGAAGCGGAACGTCGATATGTTCCGTCGGACACAAACCCTGCTGATTGTGCTTCTCGTGGTGTTCCTCCCACTGATCTTTTTAATCATAATATATGGTGGACTGGTCGTCCCTGGTTATCGATGCCAGAAGACCATTGGCCTTCATCGAAACTTGCAAACTGTCAATCTCTAAAAATAGAGGAAAAATCAAGTTCAAGGCATGCACTCGTCACGTCGCTTGATGGACATGTCTTTCGAGACCTAATCGAGAAAATATCATCGTGGTATCGCTTGCAACGAATAGTCGCGTACTGTTTCCGGTTTATCTCTAATTGTCGACTCAATATCTCTAATCGAGCTATTCACGGTTTAACTTTCGCAGAAATAAGTGTGACCAGGATTGCCATTTTGAAATTTATTCGAATTAATGCGTTTGAAAATGATATACTATGTCTGCGTACCAAAAACCAACTTCCTGCGAAGTCGAAACTCTTAAAATATTCAGCATTTTTGGACAACGAGGGATTACTTAGGGTTGGCGGTCGCATAAAACACGCAAGTACATCCTATAACATAAAGCATCCTATAATTCTTCGCAAAAATAACTCTGTTTCGTGCCTCATTGTCTCAGAAATTCACCAACGTTATTTACTGGAGTAATCTGAGACGTTTGCATTCGTCCGACAACAATTTTGGATATTAGGAAGTCGAAACCTCATTCGTAAAATCATTCATAGATGCAAACCATGTTTCATGCACAGAAAACTCACCAGTCAACAGATCATGGGAGATCTTCCGTCTCATCGCATTCTACAAAGTCGTCGATTTTCTAACACAGGTTGCGACTACGCTGGCCCACTGACGATCAAATTGATCCGCTGTCGCAAACCAAAGATATCCAAGGCCTATATAGCATTATTCATTGTATGTGCACAAAAGCTATCCACTTGGAACTGGTGAGTGACCTCACCACGGGTGCCTTTCTCGCAGCTTTACGTAGATTTTTTTCTCGCCGCGGCAAGTGCACCAACATCTACAGTGACAACGGGACTAATTTCCAAGGAGCTCGTCGGTGCCTAACTGACATGCACAAACTAGTGATGGAACAAACTCACAACGACGTCATCGCTGCCGATCTTGCTAAGGATGGCATTCCGTGGCATTTTATCCCTCCTTCGGCTCCACATTTTGGTGGATTATGGGAGGCTGGCGTCAAGTCAGTGAAATTACACTTGCGTCCGGTTATCGGGAATGCATTACTAAAATTCGAAGAATTGTATAGTGTCCTAAGTAAAGTAGAAGCAATTTTAAATTCTCGTCCTCTTTGTTCTGTGTCCGATTATGACTTAAAACCTATAACTCCAGCACATTTTCTTATAGGTAAACCACTGACAGCAGTTCCTGAAGCCAACTATCTTGATACTCCACAAAATCGTCGATCGCATTGGAACCACATTCAGAGCATGACCCAAGGATTCTGGAAACGATGGCACACAGAGTAGCTCACACCCTACAGGAGCGCCCGAAATGGCAGCGAGCTAACACCAACATTAAACTTGGAGACTTAGAACCGAATAAGAACTAAATCTCCCGCCAACAAAGTGGGTATTGGGACGAATTGAATCTGTCGACCCTGGCTCCGATCAACACGTACGAGTCGCCACTGTGAGAACTTCAACCGGAACATTGGTTCGCCCTATATCAAAACTTGCGCTTCTACCGATGTCCTGAAATTCGTTCCAGGGGGGCCGGGATGTTTGGGACTAAACAAATCGTCAATTACGAGTATATATTACCTCTATCAACTTAATCATATCAACTATACCATTATCAACTTAACTTAGCTTACCTTCATATGTAAATTGAAATTAAATCAATCTTTAAATTGCTTACATTATGCTCGTATGAGTACTTGCATATTTTTTCTAATTTAACGTAACCTACAAAATCAGCCTATTGTTTGGTATTTGCTTGGATTTATTTCATTGTGCTAATGCATTACCAATCACTTAAATCTGAAATCAATGTTTTTGATAAGTGGTCAGCGATGTCATGTCTGCATGTACAGCATCTTAATACATAATACATGTTCGATTGCCCTCCCAATGTCGCAATGGCTTACAACAACAATTAGTTGTTGTGCAAAGTAGTGGGTGGGCAATAGAACCACGATGATGTCATACGATCGATCTTGCTTTTTCTGTGCCACTTGGATTACAATCGCTGCAGACATAACATCTTAACACTAAACTAAACAAGCTAAGTATCACTATTGTAAAATACTGTAAAATGTTTGTGTGGGTACAAATAATAGAACTTATTCTTTTCAATGCAAATCCCTTTATTCAGTACAGTTACAATTCACTATTTAATTCTTTCTCTCAGTACAATTCAATTCCTCAACCACTTATACTTTTCTTATCTTTTACTTAAACCACTTAATCACTTCTTCTAATTAACACTTCAAATTCAACTTTGGAACTCATTTGCATACCTTTGGGATGCTGGTATTTATACTCGAATGACATACTTCGAGAACAATCCACGTCATCCAGCGTTCCATACAAGTTCCAATTTGCTAGAAAATTCGATTCTACTCTCCTCGACTGTCTTTGCTAATCCAGTATCGAAACCTTCTAGTCTCCGAGTTTCGACATTTTCTGCTAGATGTCGCTGCTCACATTTGAGTGGTTATCACATTGCTCCCTCCCTACAGTTGTTCGTCCCGAACAACTTCGTCATTCAGCATCCCGTTGAAATGACACATTCTATCCAAATGGACCACTTTAAATTTTCCTCGATCCCCACGCTGGATCCGGTAGACAACGTCATTAATGCGGGTTAGCACCTTGTATGGACCTTCCCAGTCCTGTTGCAATTTTGGTGATTTGCCTTTCTTACGCTGAGGATTATACAGCCAAACCAGATCTCCTTCGTTGAAACCGGAAGATTTCGCCTTGATATCGTACCTAGTTTTCATGCGGCTGCTTGCTAGCTTCATCTTTTCTCTGGTGTCTTCATGCAATTTACGAATCCTGCTGCGTAAGTCATTCACGTACTCGTTCACCTCTTTGGGCTCCGTCGGTGGGGATCCGAATTTTGCTTCACTTGGCAACCGAATTGTTTGACCAATTAAGATCTCGGATGGTGTGTGCCCTGTTGAGCTATGGGCCGCGTTTCGGTAGGCCATTAAGAAGAGGGGTATGTGTCGATCCCAATCCCGCTGGCAGTTGCTGACAACCTTAGATAGATGCTCATTCAAGGTCCGATTGAATCGCTCGACCATTCCATCAGATTGAGGGTGTAGTGGCGTTGTCCTTGTCTTTCTTATTCCCAAATATTGGCATATTTCCTGGAAGACTTTTGATTCAAAGTTTCGCCCTTGATCAGAGTGCAGCTCCATTGGGACCCCAAATCTGCTCACCCAGTTGTTGACTATCTGTTCGGCTACGGTCTTAGCCTCTTGATTTGGGATGCCAAATACTTCCGGCCACTTACTGAAGTAATCCATGACTACGAGAGTATATCGGTTTCCATTAAAGGTTTCGGGAAACGGCCCAGCGATGTCGATGGCTATTCGTTCGAAAGGTGCTCCGACATTGTATTGTTGCATTTGTCCATGTGGCTTTACTTTTGGGCCCTTGGTAGCCGCACATCTTATGCACTTTTTGCACCAATTCTCGACATCTTGTTTAGCGCTTAGCCAATAGAAACGTTCCCTTACCTTTTCCAACGCCTTATTTATTCCCAAATGGCCTCCTGAGATTCCGTCATGTATTTCATGGAGCACTTGGTTGACTCTGGACCGTGGCACAATTAGCTGCATACGAGATGTTGTCCCATCTGCACTTTCCCATTTTCTCTTCAGCAATCCATCTTGCACAAAAAGCGAGTCCCACTGTGCCCAGTATGCCTTCAGAGTTTGGCTCCGATCTGATATCTGCTGCCAGCTTGGTCTTTCCTCGTGCTCTTTCCAGGCCAATATTGGTTCGATGTCATTGTCTGCCTGTTGGGAGGAACGGATTTCGTCTATACTCCAACCCTCTATTGGCTCAGTCCTGATCATTTGGATAGCTGCCTGTTCTTTTGCTTCTTTACGATTGCAGTGTTCGCATTTTACTCCGCATGGTCGACGAGAGAGAGCATCAGCATTTGAGTGGAGTGTTCCCTTGCGGTGTTGCACTTCAAAGTCGTAACCCTGCAACTGCTCGATCCATCTTGCAACTTGGCCTTCAGGGTTCTTAAATTGGAGTAGCCATTTCAGAGCTGCGTGGTCTGTCCGGAGAATGAACTTTTGTCCGTAGAGGTACTTATGGAAATGCTTCGTAGCCAGAATTAAAGCCAGAAGCTCGCGCCGGGTTACACAGTAGTTCCGTTCAGGTCTGGAGAGTACTTTGCTGTAATATGCGACCACTTTCTCTTGACCGTCATGAACTTGGGAGATCACAGCTCCGACCCCAACATTGCTAGCGTCTGCGTCCACGATGAACATTTTTCCGGGCGTGGGGTAACCCAAGATGGGGGCTTTGCACAGCTGTCGCTTCAGTTCTTGAAATGATTTTTCGCATTCTCCAGACCACCTGAACTGTCGGCCTTTTTCTGTAAGTTGATGCAGGCTCTTTGCAATGCCAGCAAAATCCTTTACAAACCTTCTGTAATACGTGGCGAGTCCCAAGAAGCTTCTCAGTTGGTGTTTATCTTTTGGAGAAGGCCAACTTTTCACGGCTTCGATTTTGTCAGGATCCGTTCTTACTCCTTCCGCTGATATAATGTGACCCAGATATTTTACTTCCGGACGAAACAAGGCGCACTTTTCCGGGTTGAGCTTTAAATGAGCACTTCGTAGCCTCTCAAACACTTCTTTTAGATTTTCGCGGTGCTCCTCGTACGTCTTACCTATGACGATAACGTCGTCCAAATATACTAGGCAGGTTTTCCAGGTGAGTCCTTGCAATGTTCGTTCCATTAGTCGCTCGAAGGTGGCCGGAGCGTTGCACAGTCCAAACGGCATCACTGCAAACTGCCAAAGACCGCTTCCTGTAGTGAAGGCAGTTTTCTCACGATCCGCACGATTTATCTCTACCTGCCAGTAACCGCTCTTCAAGTCAAGTGTTGAAAACCATTTCGCTCCAGAAAGCATATCCAAAGTGTCATCGATTCTCGGAAGTGGGTAGCTGTCCTTTTTAGTGACATCATTGAGACGTCGGTAGTCTACACAAAATCTCGTGCTGCCATCTTTCTTCTTCACGAGGACCACTGGAGATGCCCACGGACTTTGTGATTCTTCAATCACTCCCTCAGCTTTCATCTTCGACATCATTTCGGCAACTTCTGTTTGCTTTGCCAATGGAAGACGCCTTGCAGGTTGACGGATTGGTCGAGCGTCTCCGGTGTCAATGTGGTGTTGAACAATATGCGTACGTCCATATTCTCCGTCTTGTGTAGCAAATATATCAGCGTACTCACCGATTAGTTTTTCTGCCAGGATTCGCTGATCTTCGTCCAGATTACAGAGGCTGAGAATTTTGTTCTTGATTTTTATGCTCTGAACTGTTGTGACCGGTTTTGCACCCTTTTTTTCCGTTGTGGTCGATATAGCCTCAACAGGTACACATTTTCCCACTATCTCCCCCTTTTTCACCTTTACACTGAATGTCTTTGGATTTAGAATCCTTACAGGGACCATGTTGTTCTTTGGCTCCACTAAGGTCTTTCCCACCATGAAGTCTCTTTTCTTTTCTGGCTCCATCAAATAGAATCGGTGGCTACCAGGACCACCTTCCACTTCTGCCCATAAAATTGCTTCTGACGAAGGCTCTAGACTCAGATTGCTGCAGATAACGACATTTGAGACTGTGGTATTGGAGTTTCCGTATATCATTGGTATCTCCATGTTTCCGTATTTCAGGGTTTGTGCCCCCAAGTCGACTACAAGTCCATGTTCTCTCATGAAGTCTGTACCAATGATGCACTCGTCACATATGTCAGCTACCAGAAACGCGTGAGTGAATGTTATTCCGGCCAGTTGGATTTTTATGCGGACTTCACCATATACCTTAATCGTTGCTCCTGTAGCTGTTCGCAAGCTGCAACTGCTAGTGTTATGCAGCCAAGACTTCTGCACAAGATTCCTCCTGATGATTGAGGCCGTGGCACCGGTGTCTATTGTTGCCATCCATTTTTCTTTTCCACTGACTACTTCTACTAGAAGGCTTTCGCTGCATCGTTTTGCCAGCGAGACTTGGGTGATGGTCCTGGGGCCGTCGACTCCTGCTACCAACTTCTGCCCCGCGAAGTTGGTGCTTAAGCATTTCCCGACTGATGATTTCGGGAAGGTTGACCGGCTTCTTGATAGCTGTTTCTGCGGGTTTCTTCCTCTATTTGCTTGTCACCACAGTGAGGGCAGTCTTTTCGTCGCACCGGTTCTTTACACTGCCTTTGAAGGTGTCCTATTTTATTGCAATTCCAGCAGCGCATTATTCGTCTATCCCGTCGAGTATCTCGTTCCTCGGCACTAATTCTTGTGCAGGAGCATTCGACAGATGCTACGTCCCTGACGAAATGTGTTCCCCTGGAAGCCTGATTGGCTGCTTCCATCGCCAGAGCGAAGGCAAGTGCTTCAGCAAGGGTTCTTTTCCCGGCCATCCTTACTGCTGACTGTAGCTTCGAATCTGCAATTCCCCTGATAAATGCATCTTTTGCCATTTCGTCGATAATTTCCTGGCCTGCAGTGGGGTATGACAGATGTGCCAGTCTACTCACGTCTGCTTGGAGCTGCTGAAGTGTTTCTCCTCGTTGCTGCGTTCGGCTTTGTAATTGGACCTTGTAGACCTCCTGCATGTGGCTATCCCCAAACCGTTTCTCGATAGCCTGTACTAAAGTCACATAATCTTTGTGCTTTTCGATATCTACTGTTTGCAACAATTCTGCTGCAGGACCGTGCAAGGCCATTGTTAGGGCAAAGCACTTTTCCTCATTGTCCCAGTCGTTTGCACAGGCAGCCATTTCAAACTGCTTCTTATAAGTAGACCATGAGGTCTGGCCATCGAATGAGGGAGGCTTCAAATCTTTTCTCCTTGGACCGCTTAAAGAACCTTCTCGCAGTTTCTGTTTTCGCACTGTCTCGAGCTCTTTTGCCAGTTGCTGAACTTTGCTGTCCATTTCCTCGAATTTTTCGCCAACATTCTGCTCTATTCTATCAAATTTGTCATCAACGTTCTTCTCTATTCTTTCAAATTTGTCATCGATTTGTTTGAATTTTTGCTGGAGAATGTTCTTTTGTTCTTCCAGATTATTCCTTTGTTCATCCATTTTCTGTTGAAGACCGTGCAGATTGTTGGTTTGTTCGTTGAATTTTTGTTCAATGCTGCTCTTCTGCTCGTCCAATTTTTGTTCCAGACTGTTCTGGAGAATGTTCTTCTGTTCTTCCATATTTTTCTTTTGTTCGTCCATTTTTAATAAGAGGAGTTGCATCATTGCAGCCATGTCATTGCCGGTACTTGTCTGTTCATCCTCGTCAACATCAAAGGAATATGCATCAGGATCATGTCCCTCGTTGTTCAAAGCCTCCTGAAGTCGGAGCACCAGGTCACTTTTTCCTCCACTGGCGCTGAGGCTTCTCTTGTTTAACTCGGATTTGAGTTGGACGAGGGTCAACTGCAATAGTTTTCGACCCATTCTAGCCTTTTCAAATAGTCAGCAAACACTTTTTTTTTTTTTTTTTTTTTTTTCTACACACACAATAAGTCCTATCCCACTTCTGACACCAATGTAAAATGTTTGTGTGGGTACAAATAATAGAACTTATTCTTTTCAATGCAAATCCCTTTATTCAGTACAGTTACAATTCACTATTTAATTCTTTCTCTCAGTACAATTCAATTCCTCAACCACTTATACTTTTCTTATCTTTTACTTAAACCACTTAATCACTTCTTCTAATTAACACTTCAAATTCAACTTTGGAACTCATTTGCATACCTTTGGGATGCTGGTATTTATACTCGAATGACATACTTCGAGAACAATCCACGTCATCCAGCGTTCCATACAAGTTCCAATTTGCTAGAAAATTCGATTCTACTCTCCTCGACTGTCTTTGCTAATCCAGTATCGAAACCTTCTAGTCTCCGAGTTTCGACATTTTCTGCTAGATGTCGCTGCTCACATTTGAGTGGTTATCACAATACATAAAGAATTTGATTGTTTGATTTTTCCCAATAAAATCGTTTTTACTCAATGTTGGTGCTATGGCAAATCTTCATTTATCGCTCATCATAATCTGGTCCTTCTGTAGCCGAATTAACAATTGAATCGTGTGAAACAATAAATTTAATAATTATCGAACAATCAAAATCCAACTTTTTATTGAATTGCATGTGCATACTACTATTTTTTTTTTGTGCTTATGCAAATATATATAGACATTTGGATGTACAGAAAATCCTCGTGTGTGTAAAATTGAGCTGCTCTAAACTGAGAAAATATTAAAGCACATTATTTTTTGAAGAACACAAGGATTCCCTAGTGACTTTCTCTCTGATTTATATAATATTGTAAGAGTTTCGGTGCGATTTAGCCTGTATTTCACCAAGGGTTTTTCTATATTATCATATTTGTATATTAGACTGAAATGAATGCTTTAAAACAAAAACGCGGTAATGCTAAAGCCTGTTTAACTCGCGCGGTAGAATTTTTTTCGTCGGTTCAAGAATCTACCGATTTAGAGATGCTAGAAGTTCGGTTGAATAGAGTAGTGGGAGCGTGGTCCGAATATTCTTTGCTTCACTACGACTGTTTGAAGTACGTCGGGGAAGATGAAATCGTGGAGTATGAGCAAGATTTCGGTGTACATATATGAGAACAAATATTTTGAGGCTCATTCGGGTTTAAAAAAGGCAATTCGCGAAAGACTAAGTGCAGAAACACCAAAATTAGACAATTCGGCCCTTCAATGTTAGCTGAACAACCGACCACATTTCTTAAAAATTTAGATTCGTCGAAAAACACGTGTTCGAAAATTAATTTACCTACGATCGTAGTACCTCCATTTTCTGGCAATTATAAGGATTGGCCAACTTTTCGAGATTTATTTGCGGGTTCAGTCGACAACAAGCCAAATCTGACCGCAACTCAGAAATTTCATTACTTGAAATCATTTCAGCCAATCTCATAAAGCACATTACTATTTCGGACAGCAACTACCTTGAGGCTTGGGATAGACTTGAGAAACGCTATAACCGCGTAAACCTTATTGTTCAATCGTTCATTCAAACTTTTTTATCACTTCCTTCTATGAGTGTTTCTAATGTGCAAATTCTTCGTCCAATTACCGACGGTGCAGATGAAGTAATTCGTGGGCTAAGTGCATTAGATAAGAACAATCGTGATCCGTGGTTAATACATCTGTTGCTAAGTAAAGTCGATAGTGAGACAAAATACGCATGGGCTGAAGAAGTGGACTCTCGCGACGGTAGCACGATAGGCGATCTAATCGAGTTAATTGAACTCCGATGTGACGCGTTGGAATCATGCCATTCGTTAAATCGTTCGACTACATCGCGCGGAAAAAAATCGGGTCAAATTAGAGCTCACTTAGCCAAAGCGGCAGAGAACAATACCCGTTGTCTCATGTGTAATAGTGATCACAATCTACTTCAGTGCCCTGAGGTTATTGCATTAGACATTAATTCGCGTCGAAACTTTACGAAAAGTTCATAACAAAGTCATACATCGAACAAATGTCGATCAATATTCCGGTGCCGCGTCTGTAAAGCTCGTCATCATTCGCTCGTTCACCAAGATAATCCAAAACATCTTTCTTCATCGTTACCCACATCTATGAATCCGAATCTTTCCCAGCCAGCCTAATCGGTTCGGCCTGCTTCGGTACAGCATTATTCTTCGGGGACAGCTCATCGATTGCCGTGTTTTATTGGAGACAGGGTCTCAATCGTCGTTCGTTACTGAATCGTTTGTCCAAAGACTTGGGCTTTCGCGGACTCATGCACATATCCCTGTTATGGGATTATCGTCGAAAGAAGCGGGAGATACAAAAGGGTGTGTTTCAGTCAAGCTTTCTTCTCGATACAATTCATCCCTTTTATCGGTTGATGCATTCGTGTTAGCTAATTTAACTTCAAATTTACCAGCAAAATCATTTGACACAAAATCTTGGGACTATATTCGGAAGTTAGATTTAGCCGATCCTAATTTTAACGTGTCCAGTTCGGTTGAAATTCTTCTCGGAGCTGATAAAGTCTGGTCTATTCTGAAAGGAGATCAAATTCGTGCTCCACATATCCGGCCTATAGCTTAAAATACATCCTTCGGTTGGGTCATTTCTGGGGAACTGTTCGATCCAATTGGTAGTGCCTGTGCATTATTAACGTTTCATTCAGCTGTCGACGTGGATGCTCTTCTCCTGCTGTTTTGGGAAATCTCCCCTCACAAGACTCGTGATGTTGTCAACGATCCAGCAGAAGACCATTTTCAGAAGACCGTTTCTCGCGCGCCAGATGGGAAATACGCAGTTTCCCTACCATTTAAAACGCCTTCTCCAAGATTCGCGAATACCCTGCAGTCGGCAGTTTCACGCTTATATTCGATGGAGCGGCGATTCCGAAACAATCCCGATCTGCATCAACTTTATTCCAAATTCACGCAGGAGTATCTCGAACTTGGCCATATGGAAAAAATCCCCAGCGATGAAATAAATAAACACCCTTTACAGCAGTATTACCTTCCACATCACGCAGTTCTTAAACCCTCCAGTTCCTCCACAAAACTTCGTGTCGTGTTTGATGGTTTCGTTTTTACTGCCGGTATCGTAAAAATGTTTCGCCAGATATGGGTATACGAAAACGATATGGACTTTCAACGCATCGTCTGGCGTGAAAACCCTAATGACCAAATTCAGCACTATCGTCTACGAACCGTGACTTACGGTACAGCATCGGCTCCATTTTTATCGGTTCGCGTACTACAGCAAATGACGATTATCAGTCCAAATACTTAAATGCTTCGCGAATTTTGCTAAATGACGTCTACGTTGATGACGTGATGACAGGCCCATCTTCCATTAAAGCCTTACTAGATTTGCAATCTGAACTCATTGCACTGCTTTCAGAAGCCAATCTTCATCTTCGTAAATGGAGTTCTAATTGTTGGGCTTTACTCGCAAATCATCGTCGTGAAGATTGTGAGTATTCGTTGGGTTATCCTGAACAGCCGAATCTCTAATCGAAGTATTGGGAATGTTTTGGAACCCTACAACTAATGTGTTTTCGTATCGCGTAATCCAAATGAAACTATGTACTATGTTAACAAGGAGAACATTACTTTCCGAAATAGCTCGTATTTTTGACCCGCTAGGGCTTCTCGCCTCTTCGGTAATATTATTTAAACTCATGTGTCAGAAGCTTTGGTCCTCCGACTTGCAACTGGGTTGGAATGATCCCCAACCCCACGAAATCTACGAAAGATGGATGAACTATCGTAAACAGTTGTCATCGTTCGAGAAAATTTGTGTTCAGCGGAATGTGGTTTCCTCCGACGAAGCAATCGAACTCCACGGTTTCTCGGATGCTTCCGATCCAGCCTACCCCGCTGTTGTCTTCGCTCGCTCTATATTTCTACTGGTGTTGTTAGAGTCAGAATCATAACCCCTAAAACAAAAGTCGCTCGTATCAAACCGGTATCATACCCCGTCTCGAACCCTGTGGTACGCTTTTGGTAGCTCGGTTACTTAACCTCATGAAATCGTCTCTAAATATCAAAATCGTAAAGACATTCGCGTGGTGCGATTCGAAAATCATGCTACATTGGCTCTCGTCACCCCCTCGTCGCTGGACAACCTTCGTTGCAAATCGCACTGCTGCCATTCTAGAAGCGGAACGTCGATACTCTTGTCGATATGTTCCGTCGGACACAAACCCTGCTGATTGTGCTTCTCGTGGTGTTCCTCCCACTGATCTTTTTAATCATAATATATGGTGGACTGGTCCTCCCTGGTTATCGATGCCAGAAGACCATTGGCCTTCATCGAAACTTGCAAACTGTCAATCTCTAAAAATAGAGGAAAAATCAAGTTCAAGGCATGCACTCGTCACGTCGCTTGATGGACATGTCTTTCGAGACCTAATCGAGAAAATATCATCGTGGTATCGCTTGCAACGAATAGTTGCGTACTGTTTCCGGTTTATCTCTAATTGTCGACTCAATATCTCTAATCGAGCTATTCACGGTTTAACTTTCGCAGAAATAAGTGTGACCAGGATTGCCATTTTGAAATTTATTCGAATTAATGCGTTTGAAAATGATATACTATGTCTGCGTACCAAAAACCAACTTCCTGCGAAGTCGAAACTCTTAAAATATTCAGCATTTTTGGACAACGAGGGATTACTTAGGGTTGGCGGTCGCATAAAACACGCAAGTGCATCCTATAACATAAAGCATCCTATAATTCTTCGCAAAAATAACTCTGTTTCGTGCCTCATTGTCTCAGAAATTCACCAACGTTATTTACTGGAGTAATCTGAGACGTTTGCATTCGTCCGACAACAATTTTGGATATTGGGAAGTCGAAACCTCATTCGTAAAATCATTCATAGATGCAAACCATGTTTCATGCACAGAAAACTCACCAGTCAACAGATCATGGGAGATCTTCCGTCTCATCGCATTCTACAAAGTCGTCGATTTTCTAACACAGGTTGCGACTACGCTGGCCCACTGACGATCAAATTGATCCGCTGTCGCAAACCAAAGATATCCAAGGCCTATATAGCATTATTCATTGTATGTGCACAAAAGCTATCCACTTGGAACTGGTGAGTGACCTCACCACGGGTGCCTTTCTCGCAGCTTTACGTAGATTTTTTTCTCGCCGCGGCAAGTGCACCAACATCTACAGTGACAACGGGACTAATTTCCAAGGAGCTCGTCGGTGCCTAACTGACATGCACAAACTAGTGATGGAACAAACTCACAACGACGTCATCGCTGCCGATCTTGCTAAGGATGGCATTCCGTGGCATTTTATCCCTCCTTCGGCTCCACATTTTGGTGGATTATGGGAGGCTGGCGTCAAGTCAGTGAAATTACACTTGCGTCCGGTTATCGGGAATGCATTACTAAAATTCGAAGAATTGTATAGTGTCCTAAGTAAAGTAGAAGCAATTTTAAATTCTCGTCCTCTTTGTTCTGTGTCCGATTATGACTTAAAACCTATAACTCCAGCACATTTTCTTATAGGTAAACCACTGACAGCAGTTCCTGAAGCCAACTATCTTGATACTCCACAAAATCGTCGATCGCATTGGAACCACATTCAGAGCATGACCCAAGGATTCTGGAAACGATGGCACACAGAGTAGCTCACACCCTACAGGAGCGCCCGAAATGGCAGCGAGCTAACACCAACATTAAACTTGGAGACTTAGAACCGAATAAGAACTAAATCTCCCGCCAACAAAGTGGGTATTGGGACGAATTGAATCTGTCGACCCTGGCTCCGATCAACACGTACGAGTCGCCACTGTGAGAACTTCAACCGGAACATTGGTTCGCCCTATATCAAAACTTGCGCTTCTACCGATGTCCTGAAATTCGTTCCAGGGGGGCCGGGATGCTTGGGACTAAACAAATCGTCAATTACGAGTATATATTACCTCTATCAACTTAATCATATCAACTATACCATTATCAACTTAACTTAGCTTACCTTCATATGTAAATTGAAATTAAATCAATCTTTAAATTGCTTACATTATGCTCGTATGAGTACTTGCATATTTTTTCTAATTTAACGTAACCTACAAAATCAGCCTATTGTTTGGTATTTGCTTGAATTTATTTCATTGTGCTAATGCATTACCAATCACTTAAATCTGAAATCAATGTTTTTGATAAGTGGTCAGCGATGTCATGTCTGGATGTACAGCATCTTAATACATAATACATGTTCGATTGCCCTCCCAATGTCGCAATGGCTTACAACAACAATTAGTTGTTGTGCAAAGTAGTGGGTGGGCAATAGAACCACGATGATGTCATACGATCGATCTTGCTTTTTCTCTGCCACTTGGATTACAATCGCTGCAGACATAACATCTTAACACTAAACTAAACAAGCTAAGTATCACTATTGTAAAATACATAAAGAATTTGATTGTTTGATTTTTCCCAATAAAATTTGTAATTGCACATCTTTTTCAATCTCGTTTTTACTCAATGTTGGTGCTATGGCAAATCTTCATTTATCGCTCATCATAATCTGGTCCTTCTGTAGCCGAATTAACAATTGAATCGTGTGAAACAATAAATTTAATAATTATCGAACAATCAAAATCCAACTTTTTATTGAATTGCATGTGCATACTACTATTTTTTTTTGTACTTATGCAAATATATATAGACATTTGGATGTACAGAAAATCCTCGTGTGTGTAAAATTGAGCTGCTCTAAACTGAGAAAATATTAAAGCACATTATTTTTTGAAGAACACAAGGATTCCCTAGTGACTTTCTCTCTGATTTATATAATATTGTAAGAGTTTCGGTGCGATTTAGCCTGTATTTCACCAAGGGTTTTTCTATATTATCATATTTGTATATTAGACTGAAATGAATGCTTTAAAACAAAAACGCGGTAATGCTAAAGCCTGTTTAACTCGCGCGGTAGAATTTTTTTCGTCGGTTCAAGAATCTACCGATTTAGAGATGCTAGAAGTTCGGTTGAATAGAGTAGTGGGAGCGTGGTCCGAATATTCTTTGCTTCACTACGACTGTTTGAAGTACGTCGGGGAAGATGAAATCGTGGAGTATGAGCAAGATTTCGGTGTACATATATGAGAACAAATATTTTGAGGCTCATTCGGGTTTAAAAAAGGCAATTCGCGAAAGACTAAGTGCAGAAACACCAAAATTAGACAATTCGGCCCTTCAATGTTAGCTGAACAACCGACCACATTTCTTAAAAATTTAGATTCGTCGAAAAACACGTGTTCGAAAATTAATTTACCTACGATCGTAGTACCTCCATTTTCTGGCAATTATAAGGATTGGCCAACTTTTCGAGATTTATTTGCGGGTTCAGTCGACAACAAGCCAAATCTGACCGGAACTCAGAAATTTCATTACTTGAAATCATTTTTGCGTGACGATGCAGCCAATCTCATAAAGCACATTACTATTTCGGACAGCATCTACCTTGAGGCTTGGGATAGACTTGAGAAACGCTATAACCGCGTAAACCTTATTGTTCAATCGTTCATTCAAACTTTTTTATCACTTCCTTCTATGAGTGTTTCTAATGTGCAAATTCTTCGTCCAATTACCGACGGTGCAGATGAAGTAATTCGTGGGCTAAGTGCATTAGATAAGAACAATCGTGATCCGTGGTTAATACATCTGTTGCTAAGTAAAGTCGATAGTGAGACAAAATACGCATGGGCTGAAGAAGTGGACTCTCGCGACGGTAGCACGATAGGCGATCTAATCGAGTTAATTGAACTCCGATGTGACGCGTTGGAATCATGCCATTCGTTAAATCGTTCGACTACATCGCGCGGAAAAAAATCGGGTCAAATTAGAGCTCACTTAGCCAAAGCGGCAGAGAACAATACCCGTTGTCTCATGTGTAATAGTGATCACAATCTACTTCAGTGCCCTGAGGTTATTGCATTAGACATTAATTCGAGTCGAAACTTTACGAAAAGTTCATAACAAAGTCATACATCGAACAAATGTCGATCAATATTCCGGTGCCGCGTCTGTAAAGCTCTTCATCATTCGCTCGTTCACCAAGATAATCCAAAACATCTTTCTTCATCGTTACCCACATCTATGAATCCGAATCTTTCCCAGCCAGCCTAATCGGTTCGGCCTGCTTCGGTACAGCATTATTCTTCGGGGACAGCTCATCGATTGCCGTGTTTTATTGGAGACAGGGTCTCAATCGTCGTTCGTTACTGAATCGTTTGTCCAAAGACTTGGGCTTTAGCGGACTCATGCACATATCCATGTTATGGGATTATCGTCGAAAGAAGCGGGAGATACAAAAGGGTGTGTTTCAGTCAAGCTTTCTTCTCGATACAATTCATCCCTTTTATCGGTTGATGCATTCGTGTTAGCTAAATTAACTTCAAATTTACCAGCAAAATCATTTGACACAAACTCTTGGGACTATATTCGGAAGTTAGATTTAGCCGATCCTAATTTTAACGTGTCCAGTTCGGTTGAAATTCTTCTCGGAGCTGATAAAGTCTGGTCTATTCTGAAAGGAGATCAAATTCGTGCTCCACATATCTGGCCTATAGCTTAAAATACATCCTTCGGTTGGGTCATTTCTGGGGAACTGTTCGATCCAATTGGTAGTGCCTGTGCATTATTAACGTTTCATTCAGCTGTCGACGTGGATGCTCTTCTCCTGCTGTTTTGGGAAATCTCCCCTCACAAGACTCGTGATGTTGTCAACGATCCAGCAGAAGACCATTTTCAGAAGACCGTTTCTCGCGCGCCAGATGGGAAATACGCAGTTTCCCTACCATTTAAAACGCCTTCTCCAAGATTCGCGAATACCCTGCAGTCGGCAGTTTCACGCTTATATTCGATGGAGCGGCGATTCCGAAACAATCCCGATCTGCATCAACTTTATTCCAAATTCATGCAGGAGTATCTCGAACTTGGCCATATGGAAAAAATCCCCAGCGATGAAATAAATAAACACCCTTTACAGCAGTATTACCTTCCACATCACGCAGTTCTTAAACCCTCCAGTTCCTCCACAAAACTTCGTGTCGTGTTTGATGGTTTCGTTTTTACTGCCGGTATCGTAAAAATGTTTCGCCAGATATGGGTATACGAAAACGATATGGACTTTCAACGCATCGTCTGGCGTGAAAACCCTAATGACCAAATTCAGCACTATCGTCTACGAACCGTGACTTACGGTACAGCATCGGCTCCATTTTTATCGGTTCGCGTACTACAGCAAATGACGATTATCAGTCCAAATACTTAAATGCTTCGCGAATTTTGCTAAATGACGTCTACGTTGATGACGTGATGACAGGCCCATCTTCCATTAAAGCCTTACTAGATTTGCAATCTGAACTCATTGCACTGCTTTCAGAAGCCAATCTTCATCTTCGTAAATGGAGTTCTAATTGTTGGGCTTTACTCGCAAATCATCGTCGTGAAGATTGTGAGTATTCGTTGGGTTATCCTGAACAGCCGAATCTCTAATCGAAGTATTGGGAATGTTTTGGAACCCTACAACTAATGTGTTTTCGTATCGCGTAATCCAAATGAAACTATGTACTATGTTAACAAGGAGAACATTACTTTCCGAAATAGCTCGTATTTTTGACCCGCTAGGGCTTCTCGCCTCTTCGGTAATATTATTTAAACTCATGTGTCAGAAGCTTTGGTCCTCCGACTTGCAACTGGGTTGGAATGATCCCCAACCCCACGAAATCTACGAAAGATGGATGAACTATCGTAAACAGTTGTCATCGTTCGAGAAAATTTGTGTTCAGCGGAATGTGGTTTCCTCCGACGAAGCAATCGAACTCCACCGTTTCTCGGATGCTTCCGATCCAGCCTACCCCGCTGTTGTCTTCGCTCGCTCTATATTTCTACTGGTGTTGTTAGAGTCAGAATCATAACCCCTAAAACAAAAGTCGCTCGTATCAAACCGGTATCATACCCCGTCTCGAACCCTGTGGTACGCTTTTGGTAGCTCGGTTACTTAACCTCATGAAATCGTCTCTAAATATCAAAATCGTAAAGACATTCGCGTGGTGCGATTCGAAAATCATGCTACATTGGCTCTCGTCACCCCCTCGTCGCTGGACAACCTTCGTTGCAAATCCCACTGCTGCCATTCTAGAAGCGGAACGTCGATATGTTCCGTCGGACACAAACCCTGCTGATTGTGCTTCTCGTGGTGTTCCTCCCACTGATCTTTTTAATCATAATATATGGTGGACTGGTCCTCCCTGGTTATCGATGCCAGAAGACCATTGGCCTTCATCGAAACTTGCAAACTGTCAATCTCTAAAAATAGAGGAAAAATCAAGTTCAAGGCATGCACTCGTCACGTCGCTTGATGGACATGTCTTTCGAGACCTAATCGAGAAAATATCATCGTGGTATCGCTTGCAACGAATAGTCGCGTACTGTTTCCGGTTTATCTCTAATTGTCGACTCAATATCTCTAATCGAGCTATTCACGGTTTAACTTTCGCAGAAATAAGTGTGACCAGGATTGCCATTTTGAAATTTATTCGAATTAATGCGTTTGAAAATGATATACTATGTCTGCGTACCAAAAACCAACTTCCTGCGAAGTCGAAACTCTTAAAATATTCAGCATTTTTGGACAACGAGGGATTACTTAGGGTTGGCGGTCGCATAAAACACGCAAGTACATCCTATAACATAAAGCATCCTATAATTCTTCGCAAAAATAACTCTGTTTCGTGCCTCATTGTCTCAGAAATTCACCAACGTTATTTACTGGAGTAATCTGAGACGTTTGCATTCGTCCGACAACAATTTTGGATATTGGGAAGTCGAAACCTCATTCGTAAAATCATTCATAGATGCAAACCATGTTTCATGCACAGAAAACTCACCAGTCAACAGATCATGGGAGATCTTCCGTCTCATCGCATTCTACAAAGTCGTCGATTTTCTAACACAGGTTGCGACTACGCTGGCCCACTGACGATCAAATTGATCCGCTGTCGCAAACCAAAGATATCCAAGGCCTATATAGCATTATTCATTGTATGTGCACAAAAGCTATCCACTTGGAACTGGTGAGTGACCTCACCACGGGTGCCTTTCTCGCAGCTTTACGTAGATTTTTTTCTCGCCGCGGCAAGTGCACCAACATCTACAGTGACAACGGGACTAATTTCCAAGGAGCTCGTCGGTGCCTAACTGACATGCACAAACTAGTGATGGAACAAACTCACAACGACGTCATCGCTGCCGATCTTGCTAAGGATGGCATTCCGTGGCATTTTATCCCTCCTTCGGCTCCACATTTTGGTGGATTATGGGAGGCTGGCGTCAAGTCAGTGAAATTACACTTGCGTCCGGTTATCGGGAATGCATTACTAAAATTCGAAGAATTGTATAGTGTCCTAAGTAAAGTAGAAGCAATTTTAAATTCTCGTCCTCTTTGTTCTGTGTCCGATTATGACTTAAAACCTATAACTCCAGCACATTTTCTTATAGGTAAACCACTGACAGCAGTTCCTGAAGCCAACTATCTTGATACTCCACAAAATCGTCGATCGCATTGGAACCACATTCAGAGCATGACCCAAGGATTCTGGAAACGATGGCACACAGAGTAGCTCACACCCTACAGGAGCGCCCGAAATGGCAGCGAGCTAACACCAACATTAAACTTGGAGACTTAGAACCGAATAAGAACTAAATCTCCCGCCAACAAAGTGGGTATTGGGACGAATTGAATCTGTCGACCCTGGCTCCGATCAACACGTACGAGTCGCCACTGTGAGAACTTCAACCGGAACATTGGTTCGCCCTATATCAAAACTTGCGCTTCTACCGATGTCCTGAAATTCGTTCCAGGGGGGCCGGGATGCTTGGGACTAAACAAATCGTCAATTACGAGTATATATTACCTCTATCAACTTAATCATATCAACTATACCATTATCAACTTAACTTAGCTTACCTTCATATGTAAATTGAAATTAAATCAATCTTTAAATTGCTTACATTATGCTCGTATGAGTACTTGCATATTTTTTCTAATTTAACGTAACCTACAAAATCAGCCTATTGTTTGGTATTTGCTTGAATTTATTTCATTGTGCTAATGCATTACCAATCACTTAAATCTGAAATCAATGTTTTTGATAAGTGGTCAGCGATGTCATGTCTGGATGTACAGCATCTTAATACATAATACATGTTCGATTGCCCTCCCAATGTTGCAATGGCTTACAACAACAATTAGTTGTTGTGCAAAGTAGTGGGTGGGCAATAGAACCATGATGGTGTCATACGATCGATCTTGACTTTTCTCTGCCACTTGGATTACAATCGCTGCAGACATCACATCTTAACCCTAAACTTAGCAAGTTGTTTTGTAATTGCAAATTCTTTTTCAATCACATTTTTACTCAATATTGGTGCTATTGCAAATCTTCATTTATCATGATTTTCGGAAATATTTGGCTTCTCTATTTGAATACGGAGCAAAGCGTTAGCGTTTGTGTTAACTTTGCCTTTTTTGTAGACCACTTCGTAGTCATACTCTTCAAGTTTGAGATGCCATCTCACTAACTTTGAGTTTGGTTCCTTTAGATACATAATCCATGTAAGTGGTTTATGATCGGTAACAATTTGGAATTTTCTTCCAAATAGATATGAGCGGAAGTATTTTGTAGCCTAGATGATTGCAAGTAATTCTTTGTCAATAGTTGAGTAATTTCTTTCGCAGGTGGATAAGGTTCTGCTTACATAGCAGATTGACTTATCACTCCCTATTCGACCTTGTGATAAGATAGCAGGTGTATGGTTACTTGCGTCGGTTTTAAGGATGAATGGTTTGGAAAAATCGGGGTGTTGGAGGATTGGATCATTCATAAGGAATGTTTTGCATGTTTCGCATGCGTTGGTATATTTTTGGTCTATGATAATTTTTGCATTTTCTATAACGGATCAGTTAAGGGTTTAGTGAACTTGGCCAGATCTTTCATGAACTTTCTGTAGTAGCTAATTAGGCCAATAAACGCTTTTATTTCAGTACGTGTTTTGGAAAGTTGGTAGTTTTTTATTACATCAATTTTTGCGGGATTCGGTTTGATGCCAATAGGTGTGATTATTTGCTCTTCCGGTTTCCTTTTTTAAGAATTCGCACTTATCAGTTTGGATTTTGAAATTTGCTTCCCGGAGTTTATTGAAAACTAATTGTATGCTATTAAGGTGTTCTTGTAGCGAAGTTGAGAAGATTATTCCGTCGTCGAGATAGACGAGACATATTTTACCTATTAGATCTTTTAAGACAGGGTGCATCACCCTTTGGTGGAGCATTTTTAAGGCTGAAAGGCATTCGGACGTATTCATAATGTCCACCTTTCACCGTAAATGACGTCTTTGCTATATGTTTTGGGTCCATTTCGATTTGATGGAACCTACTTGCAAGTTCTAATGTTGTGAAGTAAAGACCTTTGCCAAGTTTATCCAATATCTCGGTGATACTAGGTATTGGATATCTATCGGGAATTGTCTTGTCATTCATTTTCCTGTAGTCAATGATGAGTCTCCATTTTTGTTGTCTCTTGGCATCAAGTTTTTTTGGGACTGCCCAGACTGGCGAGCTCCAAGGAGAGAAACTGTTACGAATTAAGCCTTGGTTTAGCATTTTTGTTGTTTGAGAACTGACTTCTTCTTTGTGGAAGAAAGAAACGGGTTGTTTCTTTGCGAAACTATGTATTTTTTATTGATGCAAATGGATTGTATATATTTTTTTACTTGTTCGTAAAACCGTTTTAAATAGAAAATAACGCTAAAGCGGAAAAAGTAAAACGCACAGTTTTGTATTCTAAAACGTTATAAAAATATTTTATTCAGTTAATGGAATTTATATATTTCTAGGCGGTTATGTTTTTCTTTTTTTGTTGTTGTGCTATTTGACTTTTGTAGTGTAGACTTTTGTGGATTTTATTTCTTAAATGTTTGTTTGATGTGTGCCGTTAATCTTCCATATCGCTCGGACAGCTGGGGACAGGCGTCTCAACTACAACAGAGACGTCGCACACGGCAGTGTGGATCGCCTCAGGTTCAGTAGGGCGGTGGGGAATCGCGATAAGAGGGATGTCGTTCGGCAGCACCAGCATTTCTGGTGGTTGAATGATGGAGAAGATGCTTCGTCGTCGTTTCCGTCAATTACGGACCAGCCTCACTAATGAGGCAGAGCTGACCACTCTATTTGCCCAGTAAATAACGATGGCCAGCTTACATAGGTTTAGGTTAGCATTTAAGAAATATATACATGTATGTATGTGTGTATTGTGTATATAGGTTAAGTAGACTAAGGTTTATTTTAAGTTAGATATTAAGTTTTATAAAAAATAAAAAATTACATCCATAGGCTAAGTTTTTTGTTAACAATATTTTTTCTTAGCTTTAAGTATAGTAAATACATATCCATACAGAAAATGTTAATAAAGTCGAAAGACATAGTATAAGAATTTAGAGTAGCTTAGAGTGCCTGTGTGGGGCCAGTAAGTTAGTATAAGTTTTAAGCTAGCATTTAAGCATTTTTTGTTAGTATGTAAGAGTTATTGATTAGAAAATAAAATGCGTTTAAAACTAGAAAAACTAAACTATGTTTGTTTGATGTCATCTGTTTTCTTCTAATTATAAAATAGAGTAGAGATCGCAGTAAATAACAAGGTTTTATTTTATTTTATATAAGTAATACTGGAGTGCTCTTGGATAGAGATCGCAGTAAATTACAATGTTTTATTTTATTTTATATAAGTAATACTGGAGTGCTCTTGGGTAGAGATCGCAATAAATTACAATGTTTTATTTTATTTTGTATAAGTAAGAGATCGCAGTAAATTACAATATTTTATTTTATTGTACTGGTGTGCTCTCGGGTAGAGATCGCAGTAATTCATAACATTTTATTTTATTCGATTCGTGTTTTATATCATATGTAATACTGGAGAGCTCTTCGATAGAGATCACAGTAATTTACAAATTTCCCTCTTTATAATTTCCAATTCGACACTTTTTTTTGTTTTTCGATATTATACTGGATTATTCGCAGTACGAGTATATGTTGAGAAATTGGGTTTGTTTTATTTGACACAGCACTAAATCTAGCACTTACATGGACCCAATTGTAAAGATTTTAACCAGCATGATGTTTATGTTGATTTTGGAAGGAGTTCCAGGTTCACGGTGATGAAGAGTTGAGACTCAACGGGCTTCCCAGTGCTTTCCTTTGATGTTAGAAGTCTTTATTTTTTACAGAGATTCGCGTTGGAGCATTTATTGGTGATTTTGAATAAAACTCGTGAAAAATTGTCAAGATTTTAAAACATTAATTATATAATATAATTTCCAATTCGACACTTTTTTTGTTTTTTGATATTATACTGGATTATTCGCAGTACGAGTATATGATGAGAAATTGTGTTTATTTTATTTGACACAACACTAAATCTAGCACTTACATGAACCCAATTGTAAAGATTTTAACCAGCATGATGTTTATGTTGATTTTGGAAGGAGTTCCAGGTTCACGGTGATGAAGAGTTGAGACTCAACGGGCTTTCCAGTGTTTTCCTTTGATGTTATTTTTCACAGAGATTCGCGTTGGAGCATTTATTGGTGATTTTGAATAAAACTCGTGAAAAAGTGTCAAGATTTTAAAACATTATTTTTTTTTTTTTAATTTCAACTTGTTGGACTTTTAACACCAGTTAAGGTCTACGCGTCAAGCTTACATAAAAAAAGCAGAACTTCACTTTACAAATGACATTTATTAATTAAATTATTACAAATTTTGACTTAACACCTAACCTATGCTTTAGTGTGATCACATAAACTTGAATATCGGCCGGTAGCCCAGTAGACGTTTATTCAGCACATTCATGTTCTCACCTATACAATTTTTTAGGCACTCATTGACAATTTGATTATTTGTATATTCATTTCCTTATTTATACATCATTTGTTAACAAACTTTCTAAATTTTGAATTTTTGAAACAATTTTTAATATCTTTATACACCCTGTAGACTACTTTGCACGCACAGAGCATTTACATATAATACATAGGTTTTTGTTGCCTATTAGCAGGTGTCTACATGGTAGTCCATAGTCTTAATCTTCCCCGCAGCATTCATCAGCCACACGCATTCAACCGGTTTCTTTGCTGTTTTTTCTCATTCGATCGTATGTTATATGTAGATCAGATAAATATGTTACTAATCTCTCTGAGAACATTCGTTAAATTTCTTTCGATAGTACATACTATGTACTCATGTGGGCTGTTGAATGCTGCTGGGCTGTTATCTAGTCCACTCAAATTTTGGACACTTTGGAGGAAATACCGAAGAGCTAAGTACCAAACAAATAAATGTTTATAACCTGGTAGCAAACAGTTTGGATTATTTGTTTTTTATTGTAATTTGTTGAATGTTATTATTTTTTTGAGTTTAGGAATAAATAAATCCTATTCCTTCGTCCTTCGAGCCGGATCTATAAAGATTACTATAATTAAATCATCGTACCATCGAAATTGTGTTTTTTTTTATTAACTATGAGTGTGAAGACTAAACTTTCAATTGTAAAGGCGCACATTTCGCACGCGAAAATTTTTGTGGCCACGATCGACTCAAATACCACTATTGAACTTCTTTCCAATCGTTTAGATAAATTAGAAAAAATCGTGGACTTCATATTGTGCGCTGTATGATGAATATCTTCCTCCGGTTAATAAAAACACTCACGCGAATTTGATAGCAGACTTCGGGGATTATGAAGAGAAGTATTGTTTGGCTCATGCAGCTATATCGCGAGCAATTAATAGTCGTCAGCCACCTACGCCCCTCGTCGACACCAATGACACCGTTCTCGAGAGACTTGCAACACAGCAGGAACTAGGGACGCCTACGTACAGCTACCAAAAATTGTTATTCCGACATCTTGTGGAAACTACAAAGATGGGCCATCATTTCGAGATCTATTTAAAGGCTCCGTGGATAGCAAACCAAATCTTACTGCCACTCAGAAATTTCAATATTTAAAATCCTTTTTGTCTGAGGAGGCGGCTTCGCTTATTAAACATATGACTTTATCCGATGCAAATTATACCGAAAGCATGGGCCCGGTTGGAAGCGCGGTACAACCCGAAACATTTGATTGTGAAATCGTTTATACAATCTTTCCTTTCGCTTCCGTCTATGAATAGTGGCAATGTGCAGACTCTCCGAAAAATTACCGACGGAATTCACTGCCGATGTCATCAAGATGTTTCGCCAAATTTGGGTGGACGATCAACACACCGACTTTCAACGCATTGTCTGGCGAGAAAATCCAAATACTGAACATCAGCATTTTCGGTAGCGTACGATAACATATGGGACTGCGTCGGCCCCATTCCTGTCAGTTCGCGTCTTAAAACAGTTAGCTTAAAACAGTTAGATTTACTTAATTGAACTCAAGGCAGAATTAGTGTCTTTAAGATCGGAAGCGAAACTCCAACTTCAAAAGTGGAACTCGAACTGCCTACCATTCCTCGAAACGTTACCTAAGGACGAGTGTGATTTCTCCATCTTTGACCCAGAACGCTCAAACTGTTTTATCTAGGTACTTGGGATGTTCTGGGATCCCCTTCATTACGAGTTTTCGTATCGAATCTCAAATCTAACTCTTTCCAAGCCACCGACAAAACGATTGTTGCTTTCGGAAGTATCACGTATTTTCGACCCTCTCGGACTCCTAGCACCATCGGTCATACTATTCAAGGTATTGTTTCAGGAGTTGTGGTCCACAAACTTAAATCTTGGTTGGGATGATCATTTGCCTGATCTTCTAGCAACACGGTGGATAAACTATCATAACGAACTACATCTCTTTGAACAGCTTCGGGTTCTACGATACGCCTTCTCGACATTAGCTGAATTTGAGTTACACGGATTCTCTGACGCCTCTTCGGTAGCCTACGCCGCAGTCGTTTATAGCCGTTGCAGACTTCAGAATGGGACGTATCGCGTTAATATTATCGTCGCAAAGACAAAGGTTGCTCCTCTAAGGCCAGTCTCTATCCGCCGACACGAGCTCTGCGGAGCTGTGTTGCTGACCCGGTTGCTTTCGCTCATAACCTCTGCGTTGTTTTCGAAACCTTGTAACATCTTTGCTTGGTGCGATTCGGAAATTCCTCTTCATTGGCTATCGTCACCACCTTGCCGCTGGGCCACATTTGTGGCAAACCGCACCGCTACTATCCTTGAAACTCTTCCACGCCACTCATGGCAACACGTCGCGTCAGAACATAATCCTGCAGATTGTGCCTCAAGGGGCCTCACACCTGCGCTTCTTCCTCATCAAAATATCTGGTGGAACGGTCCGTCGTCGTTGTCTCTCGATTCGTCAAAATGGCCGACTTCAAGATTCAACCTAAAAAATCTTCGTGCTGATGGCCTTGAAGAAAGGATGCCAAGCTCTCGAGCGTTAGCTGTGGTGGTCGAAAATAACTTTTTACAACTCCTTACAGCTAATTTTTCGCCATGGCATCGAATACAGAGAGTAGTGGCATACTGTCTTCGATTCTATTTCAATTGTCGAGCTATAGCGTCCATCCGTCGAAGGTCCTATCTTCAATTCTGCGAAATACAGCAAGCAAGGCTGTCAGTTTTAAAAATGATTCAGCAACACTTATTCGACGCAGACATTCAAACGCTTGCTAAAGGTCGTAAGCTCTCGCCTCGTTCAAAGCCTCGTACACTCGCCCCGTTTATTGATAAGGATTGTGTTCTGTGCGTTGGAGGAAGGATAAAGGAAGCTTCGGTTTCATTTAACATCAAACACCCTATTCTCTTGTGTAGTAGTCAACCCCTTTCAACATTAATCAGTGCAGATCTACATCAGAAATATCTTCATCCAGGAGTTTCAGAAACTTTTGCATTGGTGCGGCAGCAGTATTGGATATTTGGCTCTCGGAATCTAATAAGGAAGATAATTTTTCGGTGCAAACCTTGTTTCTTACAATGCAAAAAAATCGGCCAGCAGATGATGGGAAACTTGCCGTCATATCGCCTCCAGCCCAGTCGTCCCTTCCTCAACAGGGGTTTTGACTACGCTGAACCGCTATTCATTAAGTTGTCTCGAACTCGAAAACCTCAGCTTTCCAAAGCATATATCGCGTTATTCGTGTGCATGTCCACCAAGGCCACGCATCTAGAGTTAGTCAGCGATCTGACCACAAATGCCTTTATTGCTGAATTGCGTCGCTTCATCTCTCGTCGGGGCCAATGCAATCACATTTTCTCTGAAAATGGAACAAACTTCAAAGGAGCTCGTCGGTGTTTAACAGAATTACAAGCTCTGGCATTATCGTCATCACACAATAACTTAGTGTCAGCGGCTCTGGCGGATGAAAGAATCGCGTGGCACTTTTCACCACCGTCTGCCCCCCACTTCGGCGGTTTTTGGGTGGCGGGCGTTAAATCTGTTAAGTCACATTTACGTCGGGTTATCGGTTCTACTGCTCTAACGTTTGAAGAGCTTAACACGGTGTTATGTCAAATTGAAGCTGTAGTCAATTCTCGTCCTTTGTGTTGGTTGTATGATTCAGATAAAAATCCACTCACTCCCTCTCATTACCTGAGCCTAACTACTTAGAAGCTCCAGCAAATCGGTTGCACCATTACCAACAACTTCAATCCATGGTCCAAGGATTTTGGAAAAGATGGCACCTCGAGAACTTGACGTCTCTCCAAGAAAGTCCTAAATGGCAGAAATCTACGCCCAATTTGAAGATAGGAGATCTAGTTGTTCTCAAGGAACCCAATCAACCCCCAACCAAATGAGTCATGGGACGCATAATCGACGTCAGCCCTGGTCGAGATAATTTGGTGAGAGTAGCTTCTGTAAAGACAACCGCTGGTATATTCACACGATCCGTGACAAAATTAGCTGTTCTGCCAATTTCCTGAACGCGTTCAGGGTGGCCGGTATGTTTAGCACTCAACGACAATTTGATTATTTGTATATTAATTTCCTTATTCATACTTCATTTGTTAACATTCATTTGCTTATTTTCTAAACACTGAATTTTTGAAACAATTTTGTTAATATCTTTTGTACACCCTGTAGACTACATTGCACGCACTGAGCATTTACATATAATACACAAGTTTTTGTTGCCTATTAGCAGGTGCCTACATGGTAGTCCATAGTGGTAATCTCCCCGCAGCATTCATAAGCCACAAGCATTCAACCGGTTTCTTTGCTGTTTTTTCTCATTCGATCGTATGTTATATGTAGATCAGATAAATCCGTTACTAATCTCTCTGAGAACAATTGTTAAATTTCTTTCGATAATACATACTATGTACTCATGTGGGCTGTAGAATGCTGCTGGTCCACTCAAATTTTGGACACATTGGAGGAAACACCCACGAGCTAAGTACCAAACAAATAAATGTTTGTAACGTGGTAGCAAACAGTTTGGATTATTTTTTTTTATTTTAATTTGTTGAACATTATTATTTTTTTGAGTTTAGGAATAATTAAATCCTATTCACAATTATTTGGGTTCAATTACATATTGGTTTATGATTGCAGTTATGCAGATTTGGCTGGTGTTATTGTTGTTGTTGTTCGTTGCTGTTGGTGGGTTGAATGGGTAGCTGACCTTGTGTGCTGATGTCGTTGCTGATTTGTTTGGTCAGCATAATATGTTCTACTGCCGTTGTTGTTGATGTTGGTTGTTTGGTAGTAAGTGGGCCTAGAGAGTGTGTGGGGTGTTGGTGGTAACCGTAAGTCGCGCGTCACACTACCTTGTAGAATGTATCTGTTCCCATGAATTATTTCTTGCGAATCATATTTGATGCATTTCCTGCAGGTACGATGTGCCCGTGGGAATCATGAAAATGCGACAGTTAAATTTGTAAGAGAATAAGTAATTTTAAGATAGAGAGAAATTGTGAGTTTGGTTGGTAAGCATCAGCCAAATGGGCAGGAAATAAAATTGCCTTCTTTTTAAAAAGTCATAAATCATAGTTAAACTCATTAGTGCAGTCGGAAAACTTAGAATCGAAAAGTAAAGTTTTCGTAACAATCAATATTTAAAATCGAAAAGTAAAGTTTTCGGTAATAAGATTCTTAAAATCGAAAAGTGAATTTTTTTTTCTCGGTATCAATAAGAAGCCATATTTTTAAAAATCGAAAAGTGGTGAAGTTTTCGGTATCACCAAGAACCCCAACAATTTTTTTCTTTTCAAAAAAAATCGTAAAAGTTTTACATAGGAAAGTTTGAGAGCGAAAAGAGAAAATAAAAGTGAAGTTTCGTTATCTCATAGTTTCATGTCAACTCAAACCACCTACATTAAGAACAAAGACAAAACATTGAAATTCTGGCCAAACATAACTGAAATGTAGCAGTGAAATCTCGACCGTTTAATACAGTTCAAGAACAGAGTCGAGCAGTTCGAATACTTAAAGAAATTTCATATATTCGTGAATTCGATGCTGACGGTGCAACATTAACACAATTTTTAAACGTAGTTGGTAACCACATCGCAGCAGTGAACGAAGCGGAAAAACCAGAACTTTGGCAGGCGATTTACAATACAAAAGTAACAGGACGTGCAAGAGAATTACTTCTTCACAATAGACCAACAACTTGGAATCAAGCCAGGGATATACTTAAGCAGCATCTCAGATCTCCAATCAGCTATAAAGACATCGCAAGAAAAATGAATTACCTCAAAGTATGTTCCATAACAGATCTTAATATTAAATTAGAAGAAATAATGCAAAATGTAAATTGATTTGCTACATACGAGAATAATCATAAATAAGCTGAAAACAGATTTTACGTTTTAAGGGCTGACCAGAATGTGAATCTGAAGATTGAATCTGTATCTGATATCGAACTGTCAAAAGTTGAATACATGTATAGTCGTAAGCGCCAACACAATACGTGTGCGTGTGAATCTATATCTCGAAGTTGAAAAGCACCCAACTTCGAGATACAGATACACGATTGACGCGTTTGACAGCGATTCAAGATTCAAGCTTCAGATTCACATTCTGGTCAGCCCTTTAATCGTGGATAGAATAAAACAGTTAGCAATAGGGAATTTGTCTAGGGATGTAAAAAATATCTATCGCCTCCATACGTACTGTACAGCTATGTAGGATATGATGAACGTAATATAAATAGGGAGTTTAGGACAAATAAACCACACATTAACTCAAACACTCATCATAACACAAATACAAACCATGGACATATTCACAGACGAAAAAATTCACAAACACAATCAACAAAATATAACAGTCAGCTCAGATAAGAAGACACAATAATTCTAGAACAGATAAATTCATTTACCAGCTGAGAAACAGCTGCTAAGCCCTCCCCAACTTTAACCAAAGCCTGCGTCATAACTTCCTGGTTTTTAAAATTTGAAGTTTAGTGACGCTCCTCCTGTGCTCCTCCTTTAGTGACATCGGCGGCTTGCAACCCGTCTATGGCGACAGCACCGAACACTTCAAGCACTCTTTCTTCGAAGGCGGTTATCTTCTCTGATGGCGGTGGACCACCACCAGTTAAATTTTTGTGCACTTTTATTTTTCGTGCACGAGAACGCAACTGGTGTTTCCAATGGCTTAAAGACTAAAAAGGAATGCATGTAACCGTATGATAACAAAATAACAGATAATAACCAAACTACTTGTTTCCACTTGGTCACAGGTCGAATTGGTCCGCGCAATGCGTTTAGCTCTTTTGCTAGCACGTTCCAGTATGCTTTCATCTTACTGGGATCAGTTGGATCATTCTTACTTGCAAGAAATCTGGATTCTCTCGCAAGAAATGTGTTCATTATTAGTACACTAAATATGAATGTTTCTTTATATCACAAAAAATATTACCTTGCCGCAATGTTCCTCCATTATTTCTTGTATTTTAGGATGTATTTTTCTTAATTTTCTATATATTTTTCTTTATTTCTGCCAAATGCAAGTGGGCGCAAAAATCACGATTGTCAAAAAAATATTTTTTTAACAGGACAATGACTTCACCACACCATGGTAACTATTTTAGGTGTTTTCTTTTAAGGGGTTGGCCAGAATAACAAAGATCTGATTCCTTACAAGAAACCTCACAAATTTCGCATCACTGACATTTGTGAGTTGTGACTACATCACAAGCAGAATAGGGGTGTAAATGTAACAACTAAATTCTTATGTAAACAAGGAAATGGAACGTAAGATTACGAATTGTAAATTTGTAGTACAAATGTATGACAGTTGATAGTTAAATATCGATGTGATTTCCAGACCAATAAAACTTCCTCTTTGCTGTAACTACGGGAGCCGAAAAGACGTGTTTTTTATTTTAACCGCATTTTTCTACCCGATTTACCCCACACATATTGCACAAAGAAAAACCATACACACCCCAACATTTGGTCCTTACGAGTCGGATAAAAATAAAATAAAAACCCTTTTGCTGAAACAAAAAAGAAATAAAAATCCGAAAGTGGAAATCTGCCAAGTGCAAACGCACAAACATACATAAACAGGGTGTCTCAAAAGTCAACGTCAACGTGGAAAGGGGTGATAGGTCAAGTCAAGTGGTGTCGGTTATCACAAAATTATAAAACAAAAATCTAAGTCATGTACGAGTACTTTTAAAATTATTGACACTCAAAAAAAACTGAGCAATCTGACACCCTGTGACGATCTTTCAAGTGCTGTGACCGCAAATCTTTACTTTTCTTCGATTTTTTTTGTAACATAACCCTGAGTAACTCTTCTGTAAATTACGGTCCAAAATTGAAACATAACTTTATCGGTTTTAACTAAAATATTGCTTTTTTGTCCATCCATGTATCTGAAAATCATTAATCACCCAATTTGCACTGACTGCACTGACAAAAAATGTACTATGCCATTTTGGCAAGTAACTTTAAAAGATGGCGTATTTAGTCTGAATTCCAAAATGGTATGACACTTGCTAGACTAACGCTTAATTGAGGACAAAAAAAAATATTTTTTTAAAGAAACCCGATTCATAGTTAATTCTTTTTAATAAGTTAAAATGAGTATAAAGCCATCCTGATAGTAAATACCAAGAGAACGTAGTGTTCTGTGTGCTCTATGATGCGAAAAATGAAATGAAATGACAAGGGTTGCATCTCTATCTGTTGCACTCACAATAGTCAAAATGGTGTGTTTATCCGTCTCAATCACGGCGTCACTGTCTATCTCGCTCACACTTGGTACTCATTTTAACTTATTAAAAAGAATTAATTATGAATCGGGATTCTTTAACAAAATATTTTTTTTGTCCTCAATTAAGCGTTAGTCTACCAAGTGTCATACCATTTTGGAATCCAGACTAAATACGCCATCTTTTAAAGTTACTTTCCAAAATAGCATAGTACATTGTTTTTGTCAGTGCAGTTAGTGCAAATTGGGTGATTAATGATTTTCAGATACATGGATGGACAAAAAAGCAATATTTTAGTTATAATAAAATAATATAATAAATATAGTTATATAAAAAGCAATATACAGTTATGTTTAAATTTTGGACCGTAATTTACGGAAGACTTACTCAGGGTTAGGTCACAAAAAAAAATCGACGAAAAGTAAAGATTTGCAGTCACAACACTTGAAAGATCGTCACAAGGTGTCAGATTTCTCAATTTTTTTTTAGTGCTGATAATTTTAAAAGAACATGACTTAGATTTTTTTTTATAATTTTGTGATAATCGACACCACTTGGCCTATCACCCATTTCCGGCTCGACATTCATTTTTGAGACACCTTGTATATAAAAAAAAAAGATAATCTATAGATTACACAAAACATTAAACATTTAAAAAAAAAAGTGAAAGTGCAAAGTGCAAGTGCCCAAAACAAAAAATATATATACTCGTAGATATATACATAAAACTCCCTCGCGGTCGGTGACTTGCCTCTTGTCTTGCTCCTTTCAAAGACTTTAACGACTCTTTCGATGGTTGTGTATAATTCGGAATTCCAGCGCTGTGTAATATAAAAATTTGTCAAATTTAACCTCAACCATCACCAGCTGGGCAAAGGTCGTAAGTTGCTGAAATAAAATATTAATTAATTAGTATTATTTTAATAAACTGTATCTAATAATTTAATAAATATTGTAGTTGGTACATACACCCATATTGCTTTGTAATTAATTTTCAAAATAAAAACTTTAAAAATGTCGAAATTATCATCGGGTGCAGATCAGAAAGGTGTTCTCAACTAGATTCTTTGTGACCACTCCAACTTCAAAAAGGATGGAGCATCACGTCGTACAGCCAGCTATCTTTCAGGTCGTCTCCTTATCCTAGAAGAGAACTTCAAGAACGTTGTTTGTCTTCAAACGAAGATTCAACGAGGAGAAGTTGAAGAAGGTCTGAAAGAGGAAGATTCTGATGAAATTTTGATCTGCTACAAGAAACATTTTTCACTTACCGAGGGGAATTGGTCGATGCTATCGTCAATGCCAAGTCAGCATCTTAAGAGAAGATTGTGGAAAGTGAATCCACAGGTGCTTCTTACAATGAGCTTTCATTACCTCAAATCCAAATTCCGCATTTCGAGGGCACGTACACAAAATGGAGGGCTTTCCATGAGGTGTTTTTATCTTTGTTCCACACAAATAAGAAGCTGGGAGAAATTCGAAAGCTTCACTATTTAAAATCTTCTCTTGTCGGTGAAACTGCTCGTTTGTTGCAGCATTTAGGGTTGTATTCTGGCAATTATGACAAAGCATGGGAACTGCTTGTCACCAGATACGACCACAAGCGAGTGTTGGTAAACGCTCATTTCCAACTTTTTTTTTGAACAGCAGCAGTTGACAAAGATATGTGGTAGAGTTCAGCACTGCCTTCGAACTTTTCAGAATTTTATTGCCATGGAGATCTGTGAACGATCTAAGGCAGTGGGCAGAATCGGAGTTTGCCCGAACTGTCTGGCATACAGTCACAGGACTTGGACAGCCATTGTCAAAGCAGTGTGCGCTGCTATTACTGCAAGCAGGCACACCATTCTCTGCTGCATGTTGATGATATCAGCTCTAAACCTACAAGGGAATATAAAAATACAACTACAGGTACACAAACATTTCACATAACATCAAAATGTAACCCACTTAAAGTAGTCTCTCCTGAAGTACATCAGCCAAGTGTTCTTCTGGCAACTGCAGTTGTTCGAGTTAGGTCGTCAAATGGTAATCATTTTAATCTGAGAGCGTTAGTCGATCCTGGATCTGAAGCAACTTTTATTTCTGAGTCAGCTGTTCAATTGCTAGGGCTTCATCAAAGGCGACCACTCATTAAGGTATCTGGATTGGGAAAAATTATTAGTGGTTATGTCAGCGGTATTTAAGTCTTACCTTTGGGTCTATGGTAACACCTTTCAAGATAAACATTCCAGCCTATGTGTTCAAGTCCCTGACTGGGCTTTTGCCGTCCAAACCTTTAGCTCTGCAAAATTGGGAACAATTTGATAAGCCTGCGACTGTTGATATTCTCCTGGGGGCCGACGTTTACTCTGAATTTATTCTAGAATCCATTATACGCGGTGATGATGAAAGATCTCCAATCGCACAGGAATCAGAGTTAGGTTCGCTTCTCTTTGGGAAGGCAATTTCGCAAAATAAAGAATCTGTTCATAGCTTCTTACAGGTTCTCGATGACGACACTCAGCTGCGAAGGTCCTGGGAACTGGAGGATTTGCCTTTCAACACTGAGGAAACTGCGGAAGACAAGACCTGTGAAAAGAATAATATCAACCCAATAGGAAGATTGACTGATGGTCGATATTAGGTATTGTTATCATTTAAAACCGAATGTAAGCCTGGGTTCGGTGCCTCGAAGTTAGGTGCCTAACGTAGGTTTCATCAACTGGAAGGAATAGCACTTGTCCGAGTCGTTACGGTACGAACCAAAACCGGATAACTGGAAAGGTCACTCGGGAAAATCTGCTACTTGCCATCAAATATTGCAAGCGAAAAAGGAGACATTTGAACGACACAACACAATATTTATAAGACACACACTTTAGGTAAATTCACAATAAAAATCAAAGATATTTCTTTTCTTTTAAAAGCAATATATTGCATTAAATAAATACAAATAATTACAAACTTACTTATCCTAGATTTCACTACACAACACAACACACATTCATACAGTCCGCTCTATATCACACAAAATCATTCATCACGGTCAACGTTACGCAGTTCCGAAATTCCAAAATGCCGACGTGAATTGGAGAATCAAAACCCCGCCGGCATTTGAAGCTTCTTAGTGAACAGTCAACGTTATCCACAGTAAACACAACACAACACTTTAACTTTTCAACAGGTATCCCTTTTTTAAAACATTTTAAAATTTAACAACACTCAAATATAATAATAAATAGTACTTAATATGTACACAAATCTTAATCTAATTTACCATATAATACTTAATATAAATTACATTTATCATAAAAGGAATGAAATAATAATAAAAAAAAAAAAACAACTTACTGTAGATGAGTTGCAACAACAATTCAATAGTAAGGCGGATTCTTGGTCTTTGCTTAAAAATGTAAACACCACACACACTAAGGCAGCTAATTCGGCCATCATCAAAATCACAAACCGTTCGCGAAAATTTCGTCGCACATCATCGCACTGCACAACCAAAAAATGCGTACGCGGAGAACAGTTATTTTACAAAATAACACCACAAATTGCAATGAATTTATTTGGAAAATGATTTCAATGAACTTTTTACTTTTTTTTCATTTTCCCATCCCTTTTTTTTATTTTATGTTTTTTGCACTGCACTGCACTGGAATATCACTTTCGCGAAACCAAAAACAATCGATGTACATCATATGTACACACGCACGTATATACGATTGTGTACTCGCGCCGGTGTACACAACTCAAAACGAAATCGAGATTCGGGAGTAAAGGGAGCAGACAAAAAAGATAAATAAATAAAAACACTTGTCTTTTTTATTATTAAAAAAACTAAAAAAAAGGGGACAATTAACAGCAAAAACCGAACTGGACACATGCGATACAAAATGACCTAGTTTTGGTCAACGATCAAAACAAACTATTGCACTGTTGTAAACAAAGCAAATGACACATATTTCATCTCCTTTGTTGCTCGTTATGTCGTCACCCTTGCCACCTACATGTAATGTTTTAAATTACTAATAGCACGATCTTGTCTCATTTACATGTAAATAGTCAACACACTCGCACAACACACAACTCTTATGTCAAAAGAAGTACAACATACTCCAACTACAATTGGGTAAAGTAAAGTACATGATTGAGGACACTCGGAAATAATTACATTTAATTTCATAATTTTGACCAATAGCGTGTCAGTCCTTACAATTATTTATTATTATTATTTTTTTTTTTTTTGTAATTGGGCCGTTCTGCCCTCTGGCCTCTCTATCATCGGGCCACGAGCGGTTTTGCGATTTGTAGTTTTGTTCTTTGTACAACGTTGTAGGTGGTCGTTATTTGTTGTGTGTTTGTTGGAAGTTGTTGGTGTTGTGGTTTGTTGTTGTGTGTTGGTTGTTGGATATTGGATGTTCGATGGTGTTTGTATGTTTTTGTGTTTGTGTGTTCCTTCTTTGGAGGCTGTCTTGTTGCTTGGCGCCTACACACCTCCGCTACATGCCTCTGCTGCTCTTTCGGCGCTCCATCGGTGCGGTGCTAGCTTAAAAGTGGTCGTCATCCCTTCACTAATCTAACCTAACATTTAAAGCTGGTACGTCGTTGGGGTGTGCCCGATTATTCTGGCCGTCCTCCTGCACACCACTAGTGCTCCTTTGTTGCACCCTCGTTAGGGTGTTGCTATAAAAGAGATCGTCGTCTCTTCACCGATCAATCAATTGTCTCGGTGCATCCACATCAATTGTAGTGATGTGATGCTTGTGCTGGTGCTCGTACCCACATCGGTAGCGGGATTGGGTGTTCTACCATGTTATAACGTTTAGAGGCTGGTTAAAAGATTTGTAGGTACACAAACTTACCGCCTGGGTTTTATTCAGTTTCTTAAAAAGGGTACCTTGGAGAACAGTGCCATCCAACCTCCTCTTTCTAAAGTGCAAATGTGAACGAAAAATGTAACTAATCGAAGTTAAAGGCTATTATGGTTGATGAACACAAATTCCTTTATTCGCACAGTTGACTTACGAAACCATTCTCCTATTATACATAGTAAGCCCTTAAGATGCTTCGATTTACATATAGGTACTCGAAAAAAACATACACGTCGAAACGAAATGAGTTAAAATTTCTGCTTTTTACCTAGGACGGTGTTAGACCACCGGTGTAAATTTTATCAATTTAAAGTCTTTGCGATTACTGCTTTTATAACTGTTGATAATTTATTTAGTAATTACTCACGAATACAAATAACATTTATAAAAATTATTACGACGCAAATTCAGATTATTTGTTATTTAATAACATAATAATAATCTAATGTTTCTTTTTTTAATGCATGCATTTGAATAACTTTTCAAGCTGTAGATCTTCTTAGTAGAAGTTACGATTTAGTAGATAAATATTAAAATTAGAAAGAATTTTACAATATAAATATCTAGCAGATTTTATTTTATATATAATTTCAATACGACAAAAATATACATATTTCTTTATTGTATTATTTAACCTATATATATGTGTGTGTGTGTGTGTGTGCGTGTGTGTACATGTCAAATGATAATTATATTTCTAATATGGCAAACTTTGTTTAATGATCATATTGGGAAAAAATTCTCTTAAAACAGAATTATACCAAAATATTTGGTGCTTTATCAAATGCTTCATCGAAAAAAAAATATATTATATGTACTTTGATGTTTTTACTCTCTTTCGTTGAGTTTTAAATACACATAGAAAGCGTGAACGAAAACAACAATTTAAATAAATGCTTCTTTTACGAGTATATACATCCATACATTTGTATAATTTGAACAATATTCTGAGAAATTTTTTTTATAATTATTCATATAATATTGACAATTTTCATATCCTTTCCGTGAATTTTGACAAAAATAGTTGTTATTTGGCTTTTAGAAAAATAAGAAATTATCGAAAAAGGAGATATGTACGTATGAAAAATTTTAATTTAAATTAAAGTGATTTAATTTCATCTGTAGTACGTATGTATTATATGTGAATGAGTTTTATTAAAAAGGTTGATAAATTTACACGTCCAGAGCCAGACCTGTGCGCGTAGAAATAGAACATCGACCACAGTATCCTCCGCAGAGCGCTCTCCTTTCCACAGTGGACTATAAAAATAAAAGTCACAATTAAATTAATACTGAAATATGTACATCATTGTAAATAAAAAGCTATTTGGAAACGAAATTAAATGATTCCGCTTTTCTTTCGGGAGGGGTAATTAGGTTGGAAATAATACATAGGAAAAACAGCAGAACATGAATAGCTCAGATCTACCACACTAAATCCTCATATCTAAACTATACAGCTTCCATTTTGTTATTAAAAAAGCAAAAAGCGACAGTATACTGGACTGAACCGATTTCCGCTCCCGCTGTTGACTAACTTAAACGCTTAACATTATGTTGGCGATATGTAATAAGAGAAAGGTAAGAGTTTTACTTTTTTTGAGAAATTGGTAATTGCAGGCCAATGAATAAAGTTGTGCAAAGATAAGCGATCATCCACATTTAAATCAGATTCATATTGACAATAGATATCAATATCGACGCGTCTGAGAATTGACACTTCCAGTAAGCTATCATTTGCGATTCCGGGAACTTATTTATTTAAAAATTGCAAGATAGCTTTGTAAACCATTTTATTTTTTTAATGAACTTAACCCTCAAGTGGGTACAATTACAATTATGATGCGAAAGCATGTGTTAATTTTTTCAGAAAATGGGACAGAAAAAGAAGGAAAGATGTGTAGGTTCAGTGGCTATTTCACTCTATGGGTGGCATCCAACATTTAAAGGGGAGACTAAATTATTAGCGTAATTGGACTTGTTGTTTTATTCTATGTAACGTGATTTTAGATGCCTGAGAAAAATAATGTCTTTCGGGCGCCTGCGCGGTTGGAGTTGAACGCCAAACTTTCCGATTTGAAAGCCAATGCACTACCACCCTAGCCAAGGCCACCTATTACTATGACAAAAACAAATTAAAATGTGTGAAAAGTTCGAACCCGGTTATAATTATTTTTCAAATAAAAAAGAAATTGTTCAATGTAAAAGTTTGAAAAGTGACTGACCGGTTTACTCAATAGCTTAAGTGAAGAAAGAAATCTGCAAACTCATAGTATTTATTGAAAAAGAAAAACTACGAAAAATAAAAGATATAAGCAAAAAAAAGAAACACATATGCTCGTTTTTTCATCAACCAGTAAATGCCACATATACAAAAACCAAAAAAGTAATAATAATTAACCGATTGATAATAAGCAAAAAGAAACAGGAATTTAACAGAACTTTGAAAAGTGTAAGGAAAATTTCTTGCTTAGAGTTGAACATGGTGGGGGATCGGTATTCATTTAAGGTGTGTTTTGTTACCGATGGTGTAGATAAACATCGTTTAATTGTAAAATACGTATTTTCTTGAACCGTCACCGTATCCGCACTTCCGTCCTACCATCCTTTGAAATAATTTCCTTCATTCATCACACTCTCTCATCGGTTCGTGGTACGCACTCGAGCCAAATACCGTCTGGTTCCTTTGAGTCGGGGTACTTATTTGCCTATTAAGATACCATATATAACCACCGCCTAAGCTTTTTCATCAAACCTACTCTTTAGGACTCTTTAGATGGAGAACAGTGTTTATCCAGCCTGTCCCTTAAAAAGGCGCATCAAAAAGCACTCTCTGCTTTTCATATTTGTTTCTGAACTTACGTCCAGATTCTACGGCTCCAGAACGGGAATGGCAGCGTATGCTAAGCTCATTAATTTCTGACAGCGTCACCAAATGGGGAATCTCCAATAGAGTGAAATTTAATGCTTTCGTTAATGTTCATCAGTATATCAGCCCACTTTCGGAAGCACTTTGAAATATCGTGATTCTTTCCTAAGTCGTAAAACTTGCTTATGGAATGGTTTGCCGAGCTCTTTGTTTCCTAGTTGCAAACATTTTAACTTGCAAACATTTAAAACCAACGCACATCGGTATCTCTCTTTTTTCCCTCCCTAACTATCTTTCGCCCGCGCTATGTGCAAATAACTTAAGGATACACAAAATCCCTTGTACGCGCGCCGATTATAAAAAAAAGAAAGTACAGCTCTGGTTTACAAAAGTCACACTTCTTTCGGCTCAATCACGTTTAAACACGTATTAGCACAATTTCCATCATATTGAAAAGCCTTTCTGAAATATCTGATACAATGAAGGACTATACACATACATCGAAAGAACAGCGCCTAAGTTTTCGAACTTTCAGTCAATGATAGTTGCCATTAGACAAACTTGATATTGATAAAACATAAGACGATTCCTCAGCTTATGAAGCATTGCCGGTATATAGGGTATATACCGTTCACCGTTGATAGACAACAAATTCAAGACCAAGCGCTCTCCAATCAAGAATCCAATCCAATACAGAGGATCCTATCCCTTTCTCTCTAGAATGAAATTGAAATCAGCCCCACTTGCTATTACAGCGGCTTCCTTACCTCGATTCAATGTCTTGCCTGATGTTGTTGTTAGTGTTACTGCTTTTGTGTTGTTCCTGCTCCTCTGTTTCCATGTGGAAGCTGCTTTTAAGTTTGCCGTTGTTGTACTTATTTTTTATTCTGCCCTGATTTGTGTTTCTTTATTTATTTTTCCGGTTGTTGCAGGTGTGGGCGACTTAAGACCTGCTTCCGCTGTTGCTGTTGCTGTTGGGAGCCCTGTTATAGCTCCCTGCCCCTTGTTGCTATTTGCTTCACCTTAACAGCAAGCCTCTTAAGTGTAGTTGCTTGATGCTACCATTGAGAGGATCAACTTCATCCTCTTCGTCATCTAACTCTGAGGTAGTCAGAGATGCGAAGCTTTTACCGCCTCCAATAATGTGGCGTTCATCATTGTCCGATACCTGATCCATTCTATTTGATGCTGCCCTTGCTAAGGTTATTGGCACCTCCACCCTCTATACACGTCTACGTTCAGTACCCTCATTGAATAGGTGGTAAGATGCTCGTATTATAACTTCTTCAGCTGGTTGTTTTGCTGGTCCAGCTTGTGGTTAAGCAGACCATTCTCTTGATCTGCTTTTTGTTGGTAATCGCTTAGCTATGTCCAATAATTGTCTAATATGTCAGAAAAAAAACACATTGTTCTTAGTGAAGAAAAAGTAATAAGTAGATATATTAATCCGTATTCAAAATATAAACCGAATAAGGAAGAATTAGTTGTATTATGCAAATTCCTGCGAATGCAAGAATTATGGACGAATTTGAAACGTACCTATATAAAATGAGGAAAATATATCAATTGTACCAAAAACCACAGACGTAACAGTGAGAAACTGATAAATGGATGGCGAGTCCAACATCATATCCTTACGATTCTTAGTTAGTATCAGCCTTCAAACACTATGTATCAAAATTTGATGACATTTCGACCATTATTCGTTGAGATATTGAAGTTTCAATGACGCACATTTTGATATTTTAAAAACCATGGAGAGAAACGAGTTTCGTACGTTGATATAACACTGTTATTTGATCGGAAAAAATACCGATAAAACTCAAGAATGGCTTCAAAAGTGATATAAGGAACCGGCTCCCTCGATAGCAACCACTTGTTACTGATTTGCTGAATTCAAAGGCAGTCTTACAGATATAAATGATGGGCGCCCAAAATGACGTTGTCTCGCCTGTTTTACTCTCTGACTGTTGATGGGGACAGACGCATAGGGATTAGCTTCTCCAAAAACAAATATAAATTACAACCGAAATTTAAATTTTAGTTTGAATGCGTGGTGATATAGTTAATACGGAAAAAAGCAGTGATGAACAAGGACCGACAGAGCAGGAAAAAAATCTCGGCTAATGTTTCTGGCTCTCAAAGTAACAACAACAAAAACAAGACCATCAATGATGACCGCGGAAACAACAACAACATCTACTACAAACGTAATAGCAAATGTAAATTTGTTTGGGTTAGGAATTCGTTTGTGCTTATTAGAAAAAAAGAAGGCCACAATTATTAAAATTAGTAGACTTGAGGATTTTGCTAAATGTTCGAGAACACAATTAGTCGAGCTTATAATAAATTGAAGGAAACACATATTTTTACGAATTGATTATTTTATTTTGAAGTGGACTGTATACGTTTACAAGGTAATGTTTTGCTTTAGGAAGCGCTAAATGACTGGTGGCTATTCTTCATTGCCCCATTGATTATATAGGCGACGGTCGCTATTACCTTCGTTGAAAGATCGTTGATGTTCTGCTCTACTTCTTGATCGCAACCACCGCTATTCAAATGATGATGTACATATTTCACTGTCACTGTTGCTGTTGATGACAAAGGGATTTGTACTACTCGGTTGCATCCACCTATTCGGACGACGGTATTTTCCATTGTCGCTATTTTTAGTTTTCTCTTTGCTCGATGATGGTGTGGCCGCTTTCTTTGGGAAGCGGTGTGACCATTTTCTTTGGGTATTGGGGGACTATTTCTTGCTTTAACTTCCTTTTTTTCAATCTTTTCTTAAACTTTGAATTATTGTACATATATTTTCCCCATCAATAGTTATTGTTCTTAAATTTTTCTCTAATAACAAAAAATACACTCGCCTCTTATCTTACATAATATTTTATAAATAGAAGCCTTAGGCTTCAGTATTTATTATTATATTTGCCTTAGTTTCAGATATGAAGTAAAGATTCTAAGAAAAAGAAAAGAAATTCACAAAATTTTTTTGAACAACCGTAAAGTGAAAATGCTGGAGATAACTGACATCGTAAAAATATCAATAAGCTATCTATACCATATTGCTGTTTAAGCGAAATAAAAATAATTTTTAATGGGATGTGTGAAAATGGATGAAACACGCAACTTTAGAGCGCTGCCGTAATGATTGTATCCGTCTAGAAGGACACAACGTTGATGAATAAATTTAAATAGTAACAACAAATTTAGTTTTCATATGTTAGCTTCTGGGTTTTTCGAATCATCTATTGTACATCAAAAATAACATCAGAGTGAAAAAAACCATTGCTCCATTAACAGATAAACGTGACATATCACGATCGACGATTTTAAGCAGGTTATGAATGTAATGACTAAAGGCACACCTCAAATGAAATAAATGCATGTATAAAGGCGTCGCCTTTATGGCAAAAATGCATTACTAAAGGCACACCTCAGATAAAATAAAAGCATGTTTAAAGGCGTCTCCTTTATGACAAACATGCGAATACAACTCCACAACGGCACGGAATCAGACGATGTGCATATGCTCTTCTGAAGATTGACGAATATTTTATTGCTACAGTTACTAACGGTATGATTATACGAGAAACAAGTCATGAATATGGCAAATATGGAGTGGTTCTGTGAAAGGGGAATTTTGGGGCCGACTGATCAATATGCAGGACAGATGAATGAAAGAATAAGCAGATTGGATATTGTAGAATACATATTTGTCTAAGGATGATATTAGGGACATTGTGGTGGCTTACACTCTTTAGAGTTTCTCAACTCGTTAGATTTGTCAGGAGCGCATTCTCATCAACTAGGGTTAAAGTTGGTTTTCCGGTCTTCTTAATGCGAAATCTTGATGCGCCCATACTACGTGACAGTAAACATTTATAGGTTACACATCTGGGCCGAAACATTTTTAGGGCTATTATAATTAGTAGCACAGCTAAAGGGGAAAGTGTTTTGATGAATCCCAATTATATCGACGGATTTGCCTTTTCAATTTAAATATTTCAATTCCCACTAAAAATTAGCTTTTGGAGTGAGTATAATACAGCCCAAGGGCAAACACTCGAAATATCCAGCGTGCATTTATAAAAACTGTGCTTTTCTCGTGGTTAACTGTATGTGACATGCTAACGTGTATCCAAGGCACGCAATATTTCTGCCCTTTCAAGAACGCAAGACCAAAAATGTTGTTTATAGAACTGTGTTGAGTTAAGATCTTGCAAAACATAATTGGTAACAAAGGATAATTTCTTATTTTTAAATGTACATATGCACGTTTTCCGCAAACATCTACACATGCACACACATATGTCTACACCACTATATGCCCTGTTACTTATAAATACTTTTAAAATTACCAGCATACTTACTCATCATCACTCATCATAACAAAAGTACTGATAAACGAGCGAAGCTGCGGGTAGCAAATAATCATTAATAAATTCCACTGCAATTTCTTTTAATTACACAGCGTGACAAGGTTTCGGTAACATGAGTGATATGTGTAACATCTTCTTTACAATTACTTAAAATAATAATGGAAAGCAAAACTGTCCTAACACGTCAACTTCTCGTATTATTCACGTATTTATGAAAGCTACCTTCATGTGTTAAGTGCACCAATAATTCAATGAAGTCGTCTTACTCGGTCGGTTGGCAATTGGAATAATTTAAAAAAGTGATTTATGTTGTGTTGAGATAGTTTTAAGTGAAAGTACAATACAATCTATAAAATAAATACGGAAACAAATCGGCCGTCGCACTTGTGAAAATTGCCCCAATAAATTTTGTTTGTGTGTGGCCAATATATTGTAAAGGCCCAAGGAAACACTGTAACTGAAAAAGTGAAGCAACCTAATCAATTTTATTTTAGCCGTTCTTTAAAACAAGATGAAAAATGGATGAAAAATGGATGAAAAATGAAAAATTGTTTTGTATCTCGTGTTATGTTACACTTATCGAATGGTTAAATGTCCAAAAGACGTGTCGATGCCGTTTGCTATTCCAATGATTTGGCGTGAGCAAGGAAATCAATATGATGACTGTTATTTTTGTTTAACTAAAGAAAAAAATTTTTGTTGAAGAAAATTATTCGCTAGAGAAGGAAATGTCCGAATATGTAACTCCTAGAAGTTCTTTTAAAAACCACATATGATTCAGCGGTACGAGTTGAATGATTTGTTCTGTGACATAAATTTATCCATCAGACAGTCTGAAATTGATAAACTGACAGAACTGAGAATTTCTAGTTGTGGTGATAACAGGTTTCCCTAGTAGGCCTATTCCTATATACATACTCGTATAAATACAAATTAAAAAAGTTCAGACAAGGTTTACTTGTTAAACATTTCATTCATTAAAAATAACCAAAAAATTAACAACAAAAAAAATTTTTAGGAACTAATAAATATAAATTAAATACATTGAATACGTTCACGCAACTATTGAATAAATAATAAACCATACACACATATTTTGGTAAAAATTATTGCCCTGTAAAAGAAAAAAGATGGAAAAGTTTAAAGCTAAAATTAAATTACGTACATTTTACAAGAATAAGGTTTCTTTAAAAAAGCCACAAAAATATAAACTAAAGAACTAAAGTTAGGTATTTCCATAGGCAAGAAAGTTTAAGATTAAAGAGAGTGTTCCCTTATGGTGCCTTGAAAAATCATCAGAAATTGATGAAATGGCTTGATCTAAAACTTTAAAATAAAATTTTACCTTAAATCTTTCTTGTGGTTCTATAATGAGCTCATCTCTTCCTTCGTAGGAACACTGAGTTGCCCTTTTTCGGGACTGCAAGATTACGATATCTGGGAAAGTGCAGGGAACGTCTAGAGCAACAGCTATGATCCTAGCTTCCTCTAAAAACAAAGAGAATTTTTCATCACTTCTCAATTCTAATAGAATTTGTTTTTTTTTAGCACAAAATCTCAACTGCCAGCTTGAGGAATATATTCCGTTGTTGAAAGAACTTACTCGTACCAGCAATATTAATTCTATCTAAAATTGTCTGCCAAATTACAACGCAGCATATAGATCAAATAGATCTAAAATCAGTCACCTTGCCGCCAAGGAACTGGGCCATATTTTTGGATTTAGTGTCGTAAGTTTGTGATAGTTCAACAAGGGCTTCATAAACTTCTCCTAAGTATAGGTATAATGGCCTGGTCGCATCTATTCTGCTCTCCCATCTGGTCGTACATAGGGGTTTTAGTGTCAAACTTATAAGATGTTTTTTTCAGAACCGACCATCTGTTTACAGAGCTAGAGAAAAAAACATATAAACTCTCAACGTGTCAAAAAATTACACTGCGTCAAAAGAACATTGAACAGCATCAAGGATGAGATTCAGCGAAAGCGAGGAGCATGGGACGAACAAAGCTCTTGGTTAAAGATCTTTAATTCTAACTTGCATACCTCTATTTTCGCCTTTCATGCTTGCACCATTGTCATATCCTTGGGTCCGGAAATTTGATAAAACAAGGTTTAACATTGGAAGCTCACCAAATACTAGCTCAGTTAATGCATATCCGGTTGTCTCTTATGTTATGGTCAACTATTCTAACTACCAAAGATAGCTGTCTCTTCCTAGTAAGAACAAGCGTACAATCTACAATTATTGAAAAATATGTAGCTTGCTTTATTTTGTCTAAAATAGCTTTTTTAACTTCGCTTACCAAAAGTTCTATGAGCTCATTTTAAATGCCCTTGCTTAGGTATGTGTGCTTCGTCTCTGCGTAGGTGTTCTGCTAAAACCATGTTGAATTGACTTACAGCTTGCACGAGTTGTAGAAAATTGCCCTTTTCTTGCTCGAATAAAGCATCAGAGCTTCCTCTAAATGCTAAAGCATGTGTAGTAAGGAATTGCAAGCAAATTATAAGGCGTTTCAGGACAATTCTCCAATGCTCAATTTCCTTGGCCATCTGGTTTTGCATTCCAGTGTCTATTGTTTTGCCTTTTTACAAACCTAAATCTCTCCAAGCCCGAAAAGCTTTCATATGTAAGAGACTTGTCTCATGCTCTTGAATAGCCCTTGACAAGTGACTCCAGTCACTATAGCCTGTGCTGGACAAAGCGACACTCCTTTGTCTCATGCTCTTGAATAGCCCTTGACAAGTGACTCCAGTCACTTGACAGCACAGGCTAGCTGGACAAAGCGACACTCCTTTTCGCACGCGAAAATAAAAGACAGCAGAAGCAAAAGCCAGAGTCCGAAGATTTCAAGTAAACTAACCATGCCCTTGATGTTTTCTCACCATTTTTTAAATCTCTTTGGTAAAAACGGGTACTCAACTTCCTGCGTTTAGTTACAGGGAAATCAAAATTTTCTACTTGAACAGGACCCTGCTCCACTAATAATTGAATAACTTGATCACTTAAATTTGGCCATAATTTAGGATCTTCAAATGCTGGTAAAATTAATTGCACTACTTACATCAACATCTTTTAACACATGTAAGGCTGATACTGGCTCTGCAATATTTTCTGTAGGCAATAAATTATTGCAACTTAAACTTACCGATGTTGAAGGATACACAGCAAGGTATTTCCTGAACTGCAGTGCCTGTTTTGTATTGTCTGCCTCAATCGCCTTCCGTTTGCTCCTACACTCACTACCTGCTAGTTTTTTCTTTCCTGAATACATTTCAGAGTCGCTACCACAAGGCAACATTTTTTTTGAAAATATTTTTTAACCGACTTGACTCAGTTGTATACAGGAACCCTTTTTTACACTTTAAAAATAAACTATTAAAAAAAAGAGACAAGCTATGGTATTTACATATTATGTTAAAACTGACTGGGTTTTCTAAATTCTCAAAATTAAAGTACAATTCTAAAATTATTAAAAATCAAATCTGTGAAAAACATAACATACACATCTTAAAATAACAAGCGCGTACCTACTATGAAATATACATACATATACTCGTAATATACAACTCAATGCGCTTGACGTATGGCGCTGCATGATACAACTGATCCAGAAGCACATACAACAAAAAAGCTGTGGATATTAATATATATAGGTTCGAAGAAAGAGGGTATTTTTTGGATGACCTGCAACTGCGTTACTATGCTGTTGAAGTTGCGTACAGAGTACAGACACAGGCACTGGAAAAGGCTGTAAGCTAATGTTAGTTATCGGTGTACATTTGGTGTGTGTATTATTATTATGAGGATGTAAACTATGAAGTGTTGCCGCTCTGCGATTAGGTTAGTCGGAAAAATATTTTCTGTCAATTTTGAAATGTATTTAAAAACGATGTTTGCAAAGCACTATTTCACGAATCTATATAATTTTGCGCCCAATCCGGCCCTGAATGAATGAATTACGAATCACTTACAGAACAAATGAATGGCGTTTCGTTATTGATTGATCTAGAACGAGTTTAAAAGCAGTTCTTCTAAATAATGGTAGCGAATATCCCTCCATATCTGTAGCATATTCAATAACGATACAATGCAATTTATATTAAACTTAATAAAGTATTGAGACTCAACTTGGAAAGTTTGTGCTGACTTAAAAGTGATAGCCTTGTTACTAGGATTACAGGGTGGCTCTGCAAAGTATTGCTAATTTTTGAGTATGTTTCTTTTTTTTTACAACTTAACACCCAAATGGGTATGATTGAACTTGTGAGGCCAAAATATGTGTTAAGTTTTTCGGAAAAACGGACAGAAAGAGAAAGAAAGATGCTTGTACATCAGTCGAGCTATAGAAAAACACTACTTAGTTAAAGATTGGCCGATGAGATCGGAATTTGTTGCTGGACAATTAAATGTCAAATATTCATCTCTGATTGAGCCACAAAATGTTCTTCTTCCACATTTACACATAAAGCTGGGTTTATTGAAGAATTTGCTGAAGGCTTTCTACATTTAAAATCTGTATTCCCTAAATTAAGTGATGCCCAACATAAAGAAGGTATATTTGAGGGACCGCAAAGACGAAAACTTATGAATGATGCCAATTTTTACCTTAAACTAAATACAAGTCAACTAGCAGCTTGGACATCATTGAAATCTGTAATAACAGGGTTTTTAGGAAATCATCGAGCCGACAATTCTGAAATGTTAGTTGCAAAGTTGTTAAAAACTTATAAGGATTTAGGTTGCAGAATGTCATTGAAAATTTTGCATTCACATTTTGATTTTTGCCCAAAAAAACTTTTCACAAGGTTATGTCCATGGTGAAGATGAAGTTCGGAAAACGTTATCGAGGTCAGTGGGATACAGTTTGGTTAGGGGATTACTATTGGTCTTTAATGCGAGAAGATTCAACAAGTCACAAACGTAAAAGCTGAATCATGGAAAACATGTTTTATAATAAATAAGAATTACAAATATTCATGTTTTAGAATGAATTAAATAAGTTTACCCTTTTGCATTTTTAATATTCAATACTAATAAACGTTTTGTCACTTCTAAATTTGTATGTATTTTGAGACTAATTCTCGTATCCATTACACGGAAACGGTACGTGTTATAAGATAATCATTGCTATTGTATGATTATACGCACATGTGTACTTTTAATGTATACCTATATTATCACATTTTACTCTTTCAGAATTTCTGAATAAAGTTAGTCTACATTTGTGACTCAAAGAGTGTGTTTCATTGTACTACACAATAAACTGCATGGCGGCAGCAAGGGTTTTTTGTTCGTTCTTCTCGAAAAGTTTATAACATATCTTATTAACAATTTCGAGTTTCGGCCCAGAACGGAAACAAATAGATAAAACACCACGCCAGAATCGGGGGTACCAACAGAGTCTTCTTCGAAACGTAGTAGCAACTTCATGATTAAATCACCAGACCCCTTTACCTTTTATAATTCAGCTGAATGGCCCAAGAGGAAAAGGCGTTTTGAAAGGTTTCGTATCGCGTCGAAATTGAATAAAAGCTCTGAGGTGAAGCAGGTCAACACGCATATTTATTTAATGTAGGATCAAGCTGATAATATTTTTTGTCCTTCACTATAACAAGCACTATAACAAAGAAAAATTATAATAAAGTAATAAATGAATTTGAGAAACATTTTGTGGTAAAGACCAATGTCACTTACGAATGACCCAAATTTAACTTGCGCAGTCAGCTTGACGGTGAATTGGTAGAAGATTTCCTAACCGATCTACTCGTTTATTTGTTATCAGAAAACTGTTGTTATAGGAGGCTTAGAGATGAGATAAAACGTGATCGAATTGTTGTTGGTGTCCGTGACCGTAGGTTTTCGGAAAAGCTACAGTTAGAAAATGGCTTAACTCAAGACAAGTCAATTCAAGATGTGAGACAACATTATGTTGTACGAAAACAGTAACAAGAATTAACTACCTCGGTAGTACATAAGTTATCTACCATAACAACACTAATCCATATAAAACACAAAGTCAATAAAAGAGATATCAGAATAATGTGTACAACAACAAAATAAAATGCATGTGGTGTGGGTCGAATAATGAACATAAGAAAAAGGGAAAAAATGCAACAAATTTGGTACCTAAACTGAATCATTTTGCTAGTGTGTGTTTAACAAGCAACAGCAGATGACGTAATATAAACCAACTTGAAGCTACCAGCGATGAAGAAACCGCTTCTTCTAACAGCGAAGAATTTTTGGGAATGCTTACAATAAACAACGTCACTACTTCACCTTGTACAGTTGACGTTTTAGTAAACAACAAAAGTGTAACATTCATGATCGACACGGGCTCGCCGGTTGTACAAAAACAGTGTCATATTAAATAAAGAAAAATGAGAAATACTGATCACAACACTAAAATTCCTGCGATATGAAGTGGATCAATACGGCATCCACCCTTGCGCATCAAAGGTGAAGGCAATTGAAAATTATTCCAAGCCAACGAACATTACTGAGCTAAAAAGTTTTCTGGGAATGGTAAAGTTCTTGAGTAATTTTATCCCATATTTATCCGGTCGTTGTAAACTGTTGAACGAACTTCTACGTAGCAACATAGACTTTTAGTGGGGTGACCCACAAGACGATGCATTTGAAGAAGTGAAAAAAATGCTCTTCAATGCACTGGTTCTCAAACTATACAGCCCAGAACATAAAGCAATACTGTCATCTGATGCGTCGTCTTTTGCATTGGAATCAGTTTTGCTACAAGTAGATGATGATGGTAATCTACGCCCTGTTGCGTATGCATCAAGGACACTTTCAGAAATTGAAAAAGGATACTCTCAAATTGAAAAAGAGGCCCTCGCTTTCGCTTGGGCAGCAACAGAAAAATTTCCAGACCTATTGACCGGGATAAAATTTAGTATTGAAACCGACCATAAACCTTTAGTGTCTATCTTTTCAACTAAACATTTGGATGACTTAACACCTAGACTCAAAAAATTTGGGATGCAAATTATGAAATTCGCTTACGAAATCTACTGCACAGCAGGAAAATTGTTGGTTGCTGCGGATGCACTATCGCGAGAACCCTTACAAGAAGAAGAAAATGATGACTTAGCCAAAGGAACACGAACTTTTATTAAACACATAGTTAGATTAGATTAGATTTAGATTTTTATTTCAAATAAATTAAAATACACAATTTACATTATTTAAATCAGATTTTTAGAAATAGCTTAATGACATTTTAAGTATTTCAGCTATTCAAACAAAACTACACACAATAGCTGCTGCTCAATTCAACGACAAAACACTAGCTTCAGTAATCGAATACAGCTTAAAAGGATGCCCAGATCGATACAAAGTGAGCCCAGAACTCAGATATTACTACAACGAACGTTTCAACCTCTCTGTTAATAACAAGTTCATTATGCATGGTAGTCAGCTAGTCATACCACCTTCATTCCCAGTGGACATTTTAGAAAAAATGCATGCTGGTCACTTGGGTATTGTGAAATGTAAGGCTAGGGCCAGGCAATCCGTTTGGTGGCCGGGATACACTAAAGACATCGCAAATTATATAAAAAAGTGCTCGATTTGCATCCAGCAAGTGATTCCAAGACAAGAAAAACTAATTAGCAGCGAATCTCCAGAACGGGATAGGCAAATAGTGGGAGTAGATCTGTTTTATCCTAATTCAAAAAATTATTTACTAGTTAGACCGCTTTTACACGGCGCATGTATTGAGAGATTCAAATGAGTGAAAAAGAGAGGGATAATGAAACAAAAAATACCCATTTAACCAAATTACATTCTGCAGGTGGGTTTGATTTTCATTGCATCTTTTTGACATTTCTTTTTCTCCTCCTTTTTTTGTTTTTTGATTTTGCTTTAATACTAATTCGTCTGTTGTTGTGAGTGCAACATTTCAGTATGGCGGATGAATTTAAATTGGCCAAAGAACTAACAACCGAGCTCATTTTCAATTATGAAATGTACCCGATTTTATATCTATGCAATCAATAATCATTTCCGCAGAGTCCAATAAATTGTTTAAGTCTTGAAATGCCATTTATATTTTTACAATTAATCTCACTATAAATTTTCACAGTTTCCACGCAACAGCACGAAAGATGAAATGAAAGAGAGCTGTCAAATAACATGAAAAACCAAAGAATGGTGTGTAAAAATGCGAGCATCACAGAAGGACAGTTCAAAAGAATATAACCAAAATATGCGCATCAAACTCATGCGCTGTGTAAAAGCCATCTTCGTGATTATTTCTCTCGTTATCCTGAAATAGCACTTCTAGAACAACAAACAACCAATTGTGTTATCAATCATATGAAATCTATTTTCTACAGGCATGTTATCTCGGATGTTGTAAGGTCAGACAAGGGCCCTCAATTCCAGATGCTTAATTTCTCATCTTTCGCCAAATTTGCAAAACACTGGGGATTCCATTACAAGACCGCAATTAAATGCATTTATCGAGAGCTGTACAAAAACTATAAAATCGCTTCTAAAAAAAAATACCGATCCATACCTGGTATCGGGCAACAGCACTAGCAAAAGGGTTTACTCCGGCAGAACTTCAAATGGGAAGGAAGATTTGTACAAGAATACCCCTTCTTAAAAACCAACTTTAGCCCAGATCTGATCTACAAGAAGCTATAATAAACACGGTGGAATGATATATAGAGCAGAATTCAAAATAGGTGATGTGGTTTGGATTCGTGACATCAGCGAATGGGGGAGAGCTGAAAAATCCCGAGATCTTATACCATTAAAACACACAGGGGTATCTTTCCGACGTATTTCTTTTCATTTAGATCCAGCAAATCGCAAAGGTCTTCCGTACGTTCCAGCCGAAGTTAAACTGACAAGAGATTCAACAGATGTGATACCACCAACATCTGCTGCCACAAAATTGAGAAATGTGCAAAATAAAGACGCCAATACCGAGAATGAATTGCAACATGAAAAAGTAAGCTCCACCAAATCCCAAGCTATTCCTGACCGGTATGGGACGACAACAAGATCTGGTCGAATTGTAAGGTTTCCAAACATATATGCATTCGAATGAAATTGTAAAAACTCTATTGAATTTTTATTATCTATATTTATACAGCTATATATATTATATATATACCTTATTTTACTAATGTCACACAAAACAAATTGAAACTTGTCACGCACTTTTATCGAAGATCTCCTTTTTTAGGAAATTCGAGGTAGACATTCAGTAACCACTATAAGAACAAAAGAGATCTAGTGGACTTCTCGTACGAACATAGTCAAAATGTCGAAATCTCGTTTCTGCTAGATCCAAAAAAAATTAAAAAGCAACAACAAACTCAAACTAAATATTTTTCGATAGAAAAATCCTACCAAGGGGTATGCGGTAATGAGTGCTTCCCCGACCGCTCATAGCGCCCCGGTGCAAGTCGTACACAAGCGCCTCTCAAATTACTCGTACTATGCCTACAAATTTTCTCAGCATAGGTAACTTGAAATTTGATGTGTGTTTTTTTGAAGAGAAATTTATATTTTTTGATGAATTGAATCAGCAATTTCTTGTTCAATCGATATTGCGGCTAACCCATTTAGTCGCTCTTGTGACATCGAATTGCGTAAAAAGTTCTTAGTTATTTTTAGCTTTGAAAATGATATTTCAGCTGTTGCGACCGATACAGGACTTATTAAAAAAAAATCTGTACGCGATGACGGCGTTCGGAACTAGATTTTCCATGCCGTTGCTCTTAATTCCGTTTAGTATGCCGATGACATGCACAAAATTTATATTTTTCACCAATTCTACAGCCACTGTCATCTCTGAAAATAGTTGTCCTTTGAAATCGTAGTTTGAAGCTGTAAACAGCTTGAGCAAATTTTCATTTCGTCTATTTTGATCGAAGTCGGTAAAATTGTAGAGAAAGGAGAAAGATGCACTGTGCTTTTCTAATGCATCAAATCGCTGCTCGACTGCATCAGTTGCAACTTTCAAGACAACATCAATAAAATTGTCCTTGAAATTTTTTTACGAATTTATTTCGCTTCCAGAAGCTACACGGTTGCTACAGTTTGGAAAAACTATCTCGATTCTCATTTCCTCACAGATTTCTTTTGCATCACTAAAAACATTTTTAGGTCCAGTTGAACTGTATTCTTCCAAAAATGTTTTAGTACTTCCCAAACACAGTAGAGCGGCCTGTAAGTCCGAATCAATTTACTGCAATCCTTTCGAAGCAATTGACTTAAAATGTCGTACCACAAGCACACTGCACACACGAAATGATAATCGATTTTATCGATAATTGCTCCAGCTTCATGAAGAACTATATTCTTGAAAGCGATTGAATTCTTGATTTCGTTTAATGCAGCGATTATGTTGCCAAGATTGCAGCGATTCGACTCGACCATCGAGTTGTGAAAAGGCCTTTCGGGGCTAATGTGGAAGCTGTTGTGATGTGGCTTTTCATAACATCCCACCGGTTCGAAGAACTCTATGAAATATATAAATTTCTTCGACAAAAAAAAAAAACATTTGCACTTGATGCAGCAGCAGCTTCCTTTATAACGAGATTTTTGAGAGTGGTTTGAATACGGCACAAAAAATGTTCTTGCGAATTTTTCCCAATGAGGTTCTGTATGTTCTTCCCTCTCATGTTTGCGCCATTGTCGTAGGCTTGACCTCTTAAATCGTCAGGATTTAAACCGAATGATTTCAACTCATGAATTACCATTTCCTTAATTCTCAGACCGGTTTTCTCGTGTATTTTTAAAAATTCAATAGAACTCTCTCTAACCCCATAACTCTGAGTCGCTTGATTATCGAACACATACCGAAAAATGACAGTCATTTGTTCGTTATGGCTGATGTCAATCGGGCCGTCCAGGATAAATGAAATGTATGTACTTTGCTTAACACATTGGAAAATATGATTTTTCACTTTTGTACCAATAACCGCAATATTTTCGTTCTGAATTTTGGCTGAGAGGTAGTGATTTTTTTCACGCTCAATGTGGTCTCTCAGAACAGGATCAAATGTAGCTACAGTTTTAACTAGCTGCTGAAAATTCCCATTTTGCCTGTAAGTTTTAATGTGCAGTTTATAAAATGCATGCTCTTTAATCCGTTCGGTCAAATGTTTCCAATCTTTAATTCCATTCATTGTTGCAAGACCGGTATCAGCTTGATTTTTTTTAAACAGACGGCAACAAAAACAGTGTACAGTAAACAGTAACAGTGAAAAGCAATTATAACTTGTATCGGTCCAATAATAATGATGTGTTCGAGAAAGGTTTGAGGAATATTGGCTGGATAATTCATAATATCGCTAATATTCATTTCTTCATTCTCATCACACAAAGAATTATTTTGTTCAAATGCACTCGCCTCTGGAAATTGCAACACAGCACAAAAGACAATTAATACGAACAATTTTCACTAGCGATTTTCAACACATATCAATTCATATCTTGCAACATTGCCGATTCATTTTGCGAATCATCACGATGCACACATTAATTTTCATTTAGCACACAAACATCGGACTCGTCAAGAGGCAAAATTTCACTTGATTCTAGAGCATTAAACAAAAAATATAAAAAAAATGTTCATTGCTCACTCATTTCATTTTAAAATTATATAGTTTTACCTTTCTTTAACCACGAATCTATAATCCGTGTATTTTTCTTCACTTCGGCTTCCTTTTCAATTCTCCTTCTCTTATGTTCAGAACCCGATGGCTTCTTTTTGATTGGCTTGTCAAAGCGATTCATTTTTTCACAGATAAAAAAAAAATCAAAAAGCTCTGCAGAATACAAACAGAACTCAAAATAATAAATATTGTCGTTTAAGAACGTTTTGCATAGAAATCACAAGCGTACTAATGTAAGTGCCTGCTGTAAGTTGGCATACCATTAATTTTTTGTACTGCGATACACTGTTAGCACTCTCGAAAACACGTTATTTCACAGTTATAATACACAGTGGACACTCAGTATGCAGTAGTTTCTGGATAAGCCCTCTCTTATTAAGTAACAAAATTAGGTCACGAGAAATCTCCATAAGCAATATATAGACAAATTCCCAGTTAATGTATTTCCTGCTTAAAAAATCTACCTGCTTATTACATTGCAAAAGTGTGAACCATTTCAAGAAATTCATACAAAAATCCCCGGATAAAACAATACAAAAAATTTGTCATCATTATAATATTTTTTGGCGGTTGCCAAAGACCTTTTGTCTTGTACATGTCAAAACATATGTTTGTAGAGTTATGGCGACAAGTGGTCAACTGTAAAAATATGAAAGTGAAATAATTTGTCATGTTTTTCAAAGCTTAAACGGTATTCTTATTGTACAGCGTGGTTGGAAATAAAAGTAAAACACTCTCAATAAAGGAAAGGATCAAAATTATCAGTGAGAGCAAAACTGTTACCAAAGCTCAATTGTGTTCAAAATATGGGTGCTCCGCAAGTGCACTAAACAAAATTTTAAGAAATGCAACTGAAATTACTGCCAAATCATTCACATGCAAGTCGTCTATCAAACGGATGAAGCACAGTAAGGAAGTTGAGGTAGAACAGGCGTTAATGATGTGGTTCAATCAAGTGAGATCATCTGGAGTAGCAATTTTTATCAAATTGATGCTTGAGAAAGCCAAGCAATTGGGTGCATGACCGGTTAACGCTTCTATTTGTTTGCAATTCTACAGGAGATTTTAAAGAAATTACTACCATTGGAAAGTCAAAAAGTCCACGATGCTTTAAAAATAAGGTTTTGTCCTTAAAGTAATACTTTAACAAGAAATCTTGGATGACCCAGGACATATGGAGTAAAGTTATAACTAAGTTGGATGCACAAATGAGAGAACAGAATCGGAAAATTGTTTTACTAGTAGACAATCCGTCATGCCATAAGATTTTAGATACTTTGACAAAAATCAATCTCCAGTTTTTACCGCCGAATACAACAGCGATAACTCAGCTCCTGGATTAGGGAATCATCCATTGTTTTAAGGCGTACTATTAGCAAAGTATTATGTGGAAGCAGGTTGCAGTAGTTGAACGTGGACAAACAATGAATTAATCTCTCAATATATTCCAAGCGATGCATATGGTTAAGCATAGCTTTTGAATGGTAACGCCAACATCATTCCAAAATTGTTTTACAAAAGCATGTTCATTACAATACATTATTTTTTACTTATTTTATTGTATTTATTTTATTTCCTTAGGAAAAATTCATAAATACACGTACCGATCAGCAACTTGAAAATACATGCATTGTAATAGCGGGAATCGCACAGAACCTAAATGACGAAAGTACGAGAAATACATTCGATGCATTCGAAGAATATCTTGTGTGTGATGACGACATTGCGTGCTTTGGAGATGTGGTGGATTCAGAAATTGTCAGTACAATTGCCGATGCGGCAGGCGACCTCGCTGAAAGTGACAGGGTCCGGAGAAGAAGAAAAGATTAAGGAAATACCAAAACCACCATCGATTCCAGGGGTTCTCTATTGCATTCAGAGCCTCGGAGCCCACTTTGTACCCAAAAATAAATACGCTGATGAATTGGAGAGAATGGAAGGCGATATTCTTGAGAATGAGATGGCATTCCAATCAAAAATAACAAGCTTTTTTAAAAAATGTGATTTTAACAATCTGCTCATGTAAATACATTACACAGATGTACTTGTATGTACAATCAAATGTGTTCATGTAAAATACATATGTAAGCAATCTTTATTTTGTTTTGTTTTTTTTTTTATATGAATTTATTTATATATAAATAAATATAATTTTTAAGTTTTTTTTGCATATACATATAGTTTTTTCAAATACAAATACATAATTGGTTTTAATAACAATAATGCAGACTTGTTCTATAAAAATGGTTGTTTCGTAAGGCGGGGTTTTTATATAAGCCCCAAGAGGTTCTTTAAACGGGTTTTTCGTATAAGCCTCGAAACTGCTATTAACCAGGATTTTCATAAAAGACTTCCCCGGATAAAGTATTTGAATTTTGAGCATTTTGCTCGGCTCTTATATCCGGAAATTACTGTATTTGAATACGCAATGCAATACAACACACCACTTCTCTTTCTGTGCATTCTACTTTATTTCATTTGCCTAAACAATGATTGATGGTATTTACTCGTTTTTTTTTTTGTGAGTAGACACAAAATTTTGAGTGTGCCAAGGGCGCATGCTCGAGCCCGAGTGCAGCGCACCCGCTGAACCGGCGGTTGGACAGGCGCTGACGGTAACTAAACAGTAAAATATAATAGTTATGCAAATAATTACGAATACAAACAACGAAGAAACAAATGTGTTTGTTTGTGGTTATGACTCGGAAATTCAGGATTGAAGTAGCTAATATGCTACAGGACAGCTGTTTTGGCACTCAGTGAAACACAGGTAAATCTCCGACCACACCTCTCAGATCACTCTGATTTGAAGCTATCTGCCTACGAAATAGTCCCATTATTCTTCTCTCACCGCAGTCTCGCGATGTACGTGCATAGTGATCTATCTTACCAAACTCCACCACAATGTAAGGCCTGTTCCAATCCGAAATACAATTTCATGTGGTTAAAATTCCATCTTCGTAAGCGAATTATCCACTACTGTTTTACGGGCGATTTTAATACATACAATTCTGGGTGGCTCCGACATTCGGAAGACGCCCGTAAGACGGTGTGTTGAGGCAAAAATATTACAATGTTCCAAAGATAGTAAACTTTTTTGATCGATCGTCAAAATCATTAGACATTTTTTCTGATCGTCCATCCCAACGCTCATTTGCAGTGATATTCCAGCTGTTAGCTCTTTGGATACCGCGAATTTGCTTGCTGCACACTTTGGGGCCAGCTCAACACTTACAGATTGTGCTTTGTCCCCGCCTACACTCGAATGGGTTGAATCTTCAATGGAGCTAATACACTTTCTCACTCATGTGCTTCTTCGGGGCTTTTTAATCCATCTCTCATGTGTATCATGAGAGAGTAAGCTTTGACGGCTTTGTTCCTCCAGAAACGTTCGTCTACCTCGACAAGAAAAGTCTGATCCACGTCGCTCGAACAGCTGAGGCGACTCAATTACGACAGAGACGTCGCACACGACGTTGCGGAGCATCTCCGGTTCAGTAGGGCAGTAGTAGTAGTAGCACAAACAATTTTGGTGGCTCATTGAAGGAGAGTAAGCTTCTTCGTCGAATTGCTCCAATACAGGGTAGCTTCATTAGGGAGCAAAGTTGGTCAGTTTAATTTTTTTGCCGTGACCGCTTACATAGATTTAAGTAGGATTAGGTTAGATTTAAGAAGAAAACATTACAAAAATTAAAAAAAAAAAATATATATATATATAAAATAAAAAAATACTATAAAAGAACATAAAAAATGGAAATTTAGAATAACTATCCTCCATACATTTGAGTTCAAAACGCTATAGCTCTTTTTCGGTACATGAATCACACGAGTTATTGCTAATGTTGTTGCTTGCTGGCTATAATAGTTCAGATTTTATATTACCTTAAGTACTCGTAGATAACCCTTCAAATCGAGATATACCACATAACTTGAAAGGCGGCAACAATATATTGCTACTGGCATTCGATTTTTTGTTCGCCGCAGCTTCTCCACCTTCTTTTGTTTTGTGGGCATATATATGTAGGGATATTGGAGAGGCAGAAACTAATTAAAAAATAATTATTCCTTTTGAATTCAATATAGTATAGTTTTTAATTATGTTAAAGATACGATACAATATAGCGATATTTTGTTAAAGGGGAAATTAATTTAATGTTGAAATCTCGCGCACGTCTTTAATTTCGTCTTTACATCGTTTCTCTTTCATCTGTCTCAACTTCTCTCGTTCCGTCTTCTTCTTCGTCGTCGTTGTCCTCATTGTCGTTGTCTTCAATCTCGCATGTTCCACTTCCAGTTGGTGATGGTGTGGCGTTGCCAATAGTTACCATCCTACACTCGGCCATCCTGCGCTATGAGAATCGGTTTTTCGTCTAATTTGTTTGCGTTCTTAATGTTCGTCTTAGCTGTTTATTGTTACATCTGATGTTCTGTCTTATCTGGTATCTTGCTAATTTTGATAAAGCAGGTTTGTATGCATCTTATTCTTTATTGTTTTCGGTGCCTGCAGGGTCTCCTCTGTTTGTGACTGGTTGATCACAGCGCGCAACTTCTTCAGCATCTTTTCCATGTTCTTCTTCCGAGGGTGGTGAGCCCAATGACTTCATGTAGTCTGCACTTGTAGATGTAGTGCGTGGTTCTTCCTGGTTTCCTTCCTTCCTTACGTCATACCGGTCATGAGGTGACACTTTTGTGATCTTGTAAGGTCCCAGGAACTTAAGATAAAACTTTGTATTGGCGCCAAATTGAGTTCGTTTTATGGCCACCAAATCCCCTACATCATACTTCTTCGGTGGTTTTCGTCGTTGTCGTATGTAGATCTGTTCTCATCCTGCACTTTCTTGATGCTTTTTCTCGCATCCTCTCTCGTGTCTTCTCGCTCTACTGTGAAAGCACTGAGCAACTCCTCCTTAACTACTTCCGCTAGCTCCACATCGTTGTTCGTCCGCATCCTTGTGCCCACTAGGAGCTGAAATGGAGTCCTGTTGATGCTTCGGTGCCATGTTGAGTTGAGACACTGCTGAAGCTTTGACGTGTGCCGATACCACTTCGTGGGATCATCAGTACTGAGTTTGCTGAGGACTGATATTATCACCCGATTCACTCCCTCCACCTGTTCGTTGCCTCTCGGTACGCCTGTTGCTATGGTCAGAAGCTGTATTTTCTCCATTTCGCAATACTTCTTAAAAGTATTGAATGTGAACGCTGCGCCTTTGTCTGAAATTATTTGTTCAGAGTTCACGGGATAAATCCAGGTAAACTTGGAAAAGGCATCTATCACACAAAGGATATATGCGTATCCTTTTCCAGTCGGAGAGAGTGGACCTAAGTGGTCGATGTGATAGGTCCTCAATGCGCATCTTCCTTGTCTATCGGATTGAGGAATCCTACCTGACGTCCGGCTTTTCGCTCCGAAAGTATGAGAGTAATGCAGTTCTTCCTGCAATTTTCTAACTTGTCTCGCAGCTTCTTTATTAAGTAGTCCCTGCTGATAACCTCCTCCATCTTCTTAATACCAAAGTGACCATCGTTGTGTACCTGTTTTATGATTTCACCCTGCATTCGCCTGGGTACACAGAGCAACGTTCTTCCTTCTTTATCGGCCTTTTAAAAAATGTTGTGTTCTATTATGAAATCGTCGTAGCTTTCTCCTGTCGCTAGTAGCTTCTTAATCGGCATAAATGTTTCATCCTTCCCTTGGACGTCTTCGATCCTCGCCAAGAACTCTGTCGGAAACTTATGGAAACAGCGTGGATTTCGACTTAAAGCGTACGCGTGTTTAAGTCTTGTTCCGGCTCGATGCTCCAACTGATAGTCGTACTCCTGTAAGACGAGAGCCCATCCTGCAATCCTTGCCGGTAATTCCATACGTTCTATCGTCCCCTTGAATGCAGCACAATCAGTCACGATTTTGAATTGAATTCCGAGTAGGTAGTGATGCAGTTTCTTAATTGTGGAAACTATGGCCAACACTTTTAACTCATAGCTGCTGTAATTCTGCTCCGCCGATGACGTCTTCCTGCTGTAGTAATAGACAGGATGGAACTCAGCATCATGTTTTTGAAGCAGCACCGCCCCGTGACCCCACTTGCATGAATCTGTATGTACTTGCGTTTCCAAATCTCGCCGATAGAGTCGCAGAACCGGTTTCATCGCAAGAATATCCTTCAGTTCTTGGAAAGCTGCTTTCTGATTCGCCCTCCATTCGAATGCGGCGTCCTTCTTTGGTAGGTCCGTCAATGATCTTGCCAATAGCGAATATCCCGGCACAAACTTCCTGAAGTATCCGCTAAGTCCTAGGAAAATCTGCACCTTCTGCTTTGTTTTTGATTAAGGAAACTTCCACACTGCCTTCGTCTTCTCCTCTGCTGGAGCTACACATCCGTCCTCGATTGTCAGTCCCAAGTAGTTAATGCATCGGCAGAGGAACTGACACTACTTCCACTTGAACTCGACGCCATAGACGCTCCCAATTTTGAATACCTCCTCTAGGTTCCTGAGGGCTTCTTCTTCGTCTTTAGCCAACACCACTAAATCGTTCATATACTGGGTGAGTTTTTTAACTTGAGACATCCAAATTACTCGAAAAATACGCGATATCGCGAAAAATGTTTCAGACAAAAGTCACAAAGTTCTGAAGGGGACGTAATATGGTGACCACGAGTTTGACCTTGAGCCTCATTTTCAAGGTCAAACGAAGGTCACTTTTCATTTCTTAATGGAAACCCCTAATTTTTTTTGTACAGATTCGTAATCTGCGTGAAAAATTACAATTCTTTTATATGAAACACTTTTTTCAAAAATGAGTTCTTTACCCGTCAAAGGGCGACATAAAACTTAAGACATCAAAATTACTCGAGAAGTACGAGATATCGTAAAAATGTTTCAGACAAAAGTCACAAGGTTCTGAAGGGGACATAAGATAATGACCACGAGTTTGACCTTGAGACCCACTTTCAAGGTCAAACGAAGGTCACTTTTGATTTTTCAAATGATAATTCCTCATTTTCATTGTTCAGTCATATTCCTCTGACGGGAAAAGAACGCATTTTTGAAAAAAGTGTTTCATTTAAAAGAATTGTAATTTTTCACGAAGATTACGAATCTGTCAAAAAAATAGGGGTTCCCATTCAAAAATCAAAAGTGACTTTCGTTTGACCTTGAAAATGGGGCTCAAGGTCAAACTCATTGTCACCATCTTATGTCCCCTTCAGAACCTTGTGACTTTTGTCTGAAACATTCTTCGCGATATCGCGTATTTTTCGAGTAATTTGGATGTCTCAAGTTAAAAAACTCACCCAGTAGAGCATCACTTTCTTTTTCTCTAACAGAGGCCTGAAAACTAGGTTGATGTGAAGCTGAAGCACTGCTGGGGATGTGCATAATCTGAACGGGGCTTTATTGAATTCGTACTGCCCGGAAGGTGTAACGAATGACGTGTATTTTTTGCTTTCTTCGACGACTGCGACGTCATTTTCCAGGTCCAATGTCGAAAATACTTTGGCTTCTCCCAAGGCATCGATTTGATCCTCGATCAGTGGCATTGGGTAATGATCCCTTATCATCTGGCAGTTAATTTTCCGGTAGTCCACACAAAGCCGCTTAGTGCCATCCTTCTTGTTGGCTAGTACAATCAGACTTGCAAACTCCGTACAACTCGGCCAGATCACACCATCTTCCAGCCACTTCTCACCTGCTCGTCCACGATATCCTTTTCTAGTGGTGCCAGTCTTCTAGGACGTTGGACAATTGGTGTTTCGTTTTGGAGCACGATCCTCATCTTCACGTTCGTGTGTTTCTCCAGTATAGGATCGTAACTCTCAACCAACCGTGTGATCTCTTCCTCGTAGTGTGGTCGCGTGGATAGGTTAAAGCACCCGGGAAAAATTTCGCCCTGGGACACAATAACATCGTTTTCTAGAATCCTGATTGTCGTCCCCTTCAGAATGTCCTTTCCTATGATCATAGGCTGCTTCATGTAGGTCCTCGATAAGACGAAAATGCGGGCCTTGTAGTACCGTCCATCGATCCTCACTATTCCATCAAAGTACCCTGGGGATTCTGCTGGTTCCTTTGCTACGGCGTCGAAATTCGATGGGCAGTCCTGTAGGTCCGGCAGGTTCATGGCGACGTATTCGTCGTATCGTATCGCCGTGATAGAGCTACCAGTATCGATATCGGCGAAGATCGGTTGACCTATTGTGACCTTCTTCCAATTCCTCGTTGTCTCTTGTTGTCCCACAAAATTAGTTTTTGGCCGTTCGCTGTAGTTGCTACCCTTGGTTGGACAGCTGTTTGACTTATGGGCAAACTTGTTGCACGCAAAACACTTTGGGCGTTGGTCCTTGCAATCCCTGCTTTTATGGTTCATTTTTCCGCAGTTGAAGCATCGTGGTGCTGTTTTAGTTTGCACTTCGTGGTTTCTGGTTAGACCCAACCTGTTTTCTCTAGGGAGACTCTACGTGTAACGCCTGTAGTCGTTCAACTTTTCTTTGAACTCCTTTATGGTGTTCCCTCCATACAGAAGTACCTTATTTCTAGGCTCATCCTCTGTTCCGTCGATGACGTATTGGATCACTCTCTTGTCGTCGATTTGACCCCTTGCCCCCAGTTCGCGCATTGCCAGCAAATACTCCTGCAACGGTTCATCCTTTTTCTGCTTGCGGTCAATCATCTGCCGATGAATATCTGCAGACGAAATGCTGTCGCCGAACTCCTCCAGCAAAAACCCCTTTAACTCTTCCCATTTAACCAACCCCGCCCTACATCGCACCGCCAACTTTCCTGCTCCCATCAGCAACCGTTTGGCATAAAGAACTCTCTGTATATCACCCAATAAGAACACGTCCGCTGCGGCCTCAAAGTCCTTGAGCCACATTTCTACACGATAGTCGTCCTTGCCTGCAAACGTTGGGACTGCATTCAGCACGTCCTCGAAATTTGTGGAATTAGCGTTAGGTCCATGTTCTCCCCTAGTTTCCTCCTTTCTCCGTCTTCTTAACGAGCGTTTGATCTATCGCCCTCTATTCTACAATTACCGATATCGCTCCTTCCTGCAACCCTACTCATTCGGGTTGTACCTGCTTGCGCCCCTTGAGGTTCGATACGTGGCGGTTCCACCTCCCCACGGTGTACTTCTTGTCGTCCAATGAAGCCTCCCTTCTCGTTAACTCTGTCTCCCTGCGCGTTAAATCTGATTCCCTGCTCATGAACTCCCGCATGAGATCGGAGAAATTCTGCATGCTGCCCAACAATTCAGTGCTATTCATCGCCTTTGCTTTCCTTCCTTTACCCATAGTGAAATAAAATATCCCAAAAAAGTCATATATACTTTTTCTTCAGTGTGCTAAACTAAATTACTTGGTTATTGTCCTTGTCTTTCTTTTATGTAAGACATCAACCCACAAAATAGCAAATGTTCCTTTGTCGGCAATGTAGGTAGAATGTGTTTGTGTCCTTGTGTAGAAACGTGTAGACGTTTTAAAAGTTATAGAAAATCTGCGTTTGACTGTTCCCAATACAAACAACGTCACACCAAGCACGATCTCACCGCTTCTCCGAATTGCAGACCTTTTGTCTTAATGCAGTTATGCTATTGGACTTGGTATTTAATTATTTTTTGTTCTCACTTTCAACAGAGATTGTATTGGGCGATGTTTTACAATGGAAGGATTTTAATGGCACTTTGCCTTATTACGGCGGATTTTTTATTTTTTTTATATAACACAGTTCGCGCGGATCCCGGTTGAGCCCCCAATTTGTAGGGATCCTGGAGAGGCAGAAACTAATTAAAAAAGAATTATTCCTTTTGAATTCAATATAGTATAGTTTTTAATTATGTTAAAGATACGATACAATATAAAGATATTTTGTTAAAGGGGAAATTAATTTAATGTTGAAAACTCGTGCCCGTCGTTAATGCCGTCTTTAAGTCGTTTCTCTTTCATCTGTCTCAACTTCTCTTGTTCCGTCTTCTTCTTCGTCGTCGTTGTCCTCATTGTCGTCGTCTTCGATTTCGCATGTTCCACTTCCAGTTGATGATGGTGTGTCGTTGCCAATAGTTACCATCCTACATATATGTATGTACATACTCGTTTTGTTTTGTATTGTCTGCCTTTTTTTGGAAATAATATTTACAAATAATAATAATTACAAGCCTTCCAGTAACACAAATGAGAAGATAAAAAAATGCGTGAGCTACGTGGTACCGTGAAGAAAGGCCAACATTTAACGTTTGGCTTTATTTCACTTTTTGAAAGTAAATTCCAGTTGTGGAATTTTATTGCTTCATTTTATTTAAGCAGCTCATAATACACAGATTCCTGCCGTCGCATCAATATCACAGCATTAACGCTTCCGATGCTCACCAGCTTTTGATGCTGATACCTGAGTTTTCCTTTATTTTAATTACTGCAGCATTTCTTAATATTCGAAGAACAGTGTTTTACAATTGCCAATTGCTATCGGAAAATTGTGTTGAATATTTACGATAGCATTGTTAACATTTTCATTTGTTAGCTGAGATTAGGTTGACATAAGAATAAACAGACGAACATAGTACAATCGAGCAGTTTTTCCAAAGTAATTGAAATATGTGAACAAATAACAAAAAAATACTACATACGGAAACGAAAAAAAAAATATTACGGTTTAAACACCTAAAGCAATAAAATAATTTTGAAAATTTTATTATAAGGTTCGAAAGTGAAATACATAATATTTTTTTCATACCGGTAGATATTATAACTTTTCAAACTAACTGGGCGAACGGGAAAAGTAATTAAAAGGAAAAAACAAAATGCTGAAAAACAAATAGGAATGTTAGGGCCATAAAATAAAGTTCTGACAAAAGACTTGAAAAAGAAAAAAAACATTGTTATGTATTCACAACATCTAAGGTTGTATTCGGTAAAGGTAAGCTTTTGTCAATGGTAATAACACCTGTGATGCAACATCTGCTAGGTTCATCTCTGATGAAAGTGCTTCACTGCTGGTGAATCCAAAATAAGACAAATAACAGAAGGCGTAAATTTCAATGGCATCCAACATTTATGTGACCATGCATTTAATACGACCATGATTACCATACCTATTAGTGAGAGAGGATCACATTTTTTTCGGTAGTTCTTCTCTTATGGATATCATATTTCTATGCGATGGCAACCTACAGAATAAGCAGGTTCATAAAGTGCAAGAATCCGGTTTTAACAGACGGTAGCATCATCGTACAAACCCAGTTACTGAAGATGTATCAATGCTCGTATATAAGCTGTATGTATGTATCATATAATTTCTACAACCGGTTAATTTTGCTGTAAGTTAATCATTCTTTGATATAGGTAGTCATAAGTTGCCATTTGTAATAATTTATGTTTATTTGATGTAGGTAGTCACAAGTTACTCTTAAGGAATATTTGACTACACAATGTAGACACTTTAGTTTGTGCCAATTGTAGATGAGACAAAAAAAAAGTGAAGAAGAAACTCTCAGATGAATATGTAACTCAACGTTACAAATTTATTTTGCTTCATAGCTGTTACAAGCAAGGAGTCCTTCGTCAAGTATGTCCGATATCCAACTGGACGAGCAATTCACTGAGTAGCAGCCACCGAACCATGTTATCACATTTTATTGCATTAATAAAGAGATAAGAGAGATGATGAGATGATGCTGGGGTGAACTGTCCTTCTAGCTCAACTGTGCAAGCATCAGCCGATCGAGAACACAAAGGATATGTACATAACGTAATAAGCACACAACTGAGTGTCCGTATGTATGCTCACATGAAAGAAAATCAATTAAATATTTAAATATCGGCTGATGCGTGTACAGTGAGTTAAAAGATTACAATACGAAGGTTTTTGTCTTACTGTTTTTACAATTCAATTCAATATTTTTATAATTTGGTTTTGAGTTTAATTTCCAAAAATCCTGGCCCGCCCGAACGAGTTCAAGAAACCAGACGGACAGCTAATTTTGTGATGGAGCAAATAAAAATCCCAGCGGTTGTCTTCACAGCTTACATGAAAGAAAATCAATTAAATATTTAAATATCGGCTGATGCGTGTACAGTGAATTAAAAGATTACAATAGGAAGGTTTTTATCTTACTTTTTTTACAATTCAATTCAATTTGGTATTGAGTTTAATTTCCAAAAATCCCGGCCCGCCCGAACGAGTTCAGGAAACCGGACGGACAGCTAATTTTGTGATGGGGCAAATAAAAATGCCAGCTGTTGTCTTCACAGCAGCTACCCTTACCAAGTTATCTCTACCGTAGTGGACGTCAATAATGCGTCCCATGGCTCATTTGGTAGAAGGTTAATTGGGCTCTTTTAGGACAACTACATCACCGATTTTTAGGTTTAGCGTTAATTTCTGCCACTTGGGCCTTTCCTGGAGAGCACTCAATGTGCCATATTTTCCAAAAACCTTGGACCATTGCTTGAAGTTTTTGGTAGTGGTCTTGCCGATTTGTTGGAGCTTCTAGTTGGTTGGGTTCAGGCACCGCTGTCAGGGGCTGACCTATAAGAAAGTGAGATGGTGTGAGTGGATTTTCATCTGAATCGGACAGCCAACACAAAGCACGTGAATTCACAATTGCTTCAATTTGACATAAAACAGTGGAAAGAGCTTCAAACGTGAAAATACTAGAGCCGATCTTCACTGGCTTAACACCGGCCTCCCGTAGCCCGCCGAAGTGTGGGGCTGTAGGGTATTCACAGCAAAAGCAGCTGATACAAAGTTGTTGTGAGATGATGAGAGCGCGAGCTTTCGCAATTCTGGCAGGCACCGATGAGCTCCTTTGAAGTTTGTACCATTGTCAGAATAAATGTTAGTGCACTTTCCTCGACGAGAGATGAAGCGACGCAACGCTTCAACGCAAAAAAAGGATGGTTTGCACCGAAAGATGATTTTTCGTATATTGTAACGAGCTCCGAATATCAAATATTGCTGTCTCACCAGAGCAAATGTTTCTGACACTCCCGAATGTAGGTACCTTTGGTGAAGATCTGCAATGATTAAAGTTGAAAGCTAATGACTGCTAGATAAAATAATGGGATGCTTTATATTGAGTTAAACTGAAGCCTCCTGAATTCTTCGTCCTATTCGAAGGAATTCCTCCTCATCGATAAACGGAGCAAGTGAGCGAAGTTTTGAATGAGATGAAAGCTTGCGACCTTGGGCCAGCGTTTGAATATCTGCATCAAACAGTGTTTGTTGAACCATTTTGAGTGGAGAACAACTTCAGAATTGCACCAGCCAAAAATGTTGGTAGGTTTCGAAGACAACGCGGTAGTTACAAGTTTCAGTAAGCAGGCAAGTAGCATGGCTCCATAAAGCTCAAGTCGTTGGATGGAGACGTATTTACCTCGTATTTTCCCTCTTGAAGTTTGCAACGGCTACAAATGACAGCGGCGTAGGCTACGGAAGAAGCGTCTGAAAATCCGTGCAGCTCAAACTCTCCCAGCGATGAAAGCGCGTAACGTGGAATTCGAAGTTGTTCAAACAGATGCAGTTCTTGGTGATAGTTTGTCCACCGAAAAGACAGGTAATGAGAAAGAGGATCGTCCCAATCTAGATTTAAGTCAGCAGACTAGAACTCTTGAAACAATACCTTGAACAATAAGACGGACGGAGCGAGGAAACCAAGAGGAACAAAATTACGCGACACTTCCGAAAGCAAAGATCGTCGGGTGGATAGATCAACGAAGCTCGGGTTCGAAATTTTATGAGAAAACTCATCTTTAAGCGGATCCCAAAATATCCCGAGAACCTTAACAAAACAACTTATACATTCAGGGTCAAACATCGAGGCATTACGATCTCCTTCAACCGGGAATAGTTCGAGTTCCATTTTCGAAGTTGGAGTTTGGCTTCCGATAGTAACGATACTAGTTCTGACTTTAGTCGGATCAATCCGTTTGAAGAGTTTGAAGAGTTGGACGTAGACGTCTTCGAGAAGAACCTTTGAAGCAGAAGGGTATTTTATCTGGTAGTTTTCAGCCAACTATTTTGATACGCGAACCCGATAGAAACGGGGCAGAAAATGCATAATTCCATCATTAGAGTTTTCCCGCCACACAATACGTTGAAAGTCACAGTGTTCATCGTCTACTCAGATTTGTCGGAACATCTTAACGACATCTGCAGTAAAAACAACGCGATGTCGACGGAAACATAGGCACAGGCCTATCAAATCCCGCTGGATTGGCGGACCGACTAATAGTGAATTATTCAATGACAGTCTATGCGAATCCTTTGTAGAACCGTCGAAAACGACTCCTAGTTTTATTGTCGAAAGTTCTTGTTTCACGACCGCGTGATATGGGAGATAAAAAAGCTTCCCAGGAACTGCACTGCTCTGATCGACAGTGATGCGCGACATATGGCCCAATTCGGTTTATTCAGCCATGAAGTTTATATAAATTTACTTCCGACGAAGTTCTGGCTTTGACCGAAACCAACGTTTCATTGAGTATAATCTAGAGATTGCAGCTCCTAGTGTATCATCAAAAATTGGATCAGGGGTTTTAAGCGGTAACGACAGCACATATTTCCCATCCAAAGCATGACTGAAGTTATCTTTGAAATGTTGCTCGGCTGGATGTTCAAGTGCTGAATCGCGGCCTGGTGGAGAGACGTCTTCAACCTCCTATAAACGTCTAAGCAGATGATCAATATCTATTGTTAAGTGAAAGGATTCGACCGAACGATTATCCGAGTATATATTGTTGAAAAACTCCCCCGTAATTACCCATCCAAATGAAGTGTTTTGGGCAACAGGCGAACCCTCTTCTCCTCTTATTTGTCCCACCTGTATAATGCACCATAGTTTATCGGCATCGAGCAGAATAACTATTGGAGACGAAATATTAAAAGTAGGGTCCGCGAGCTGCAGTCCAGTAAGGTGTGACCAAACAGAATTGTCAAAATCCTGACCCGGAAGATTTGAAGTCAGTTTTGCAAGAACAAATGCACCTACCCTTATGGCAGCTGAATTTACTAGGGACGAAAGCTTAAGTGAAACGCGACTTTTGCGTCTAAAGACGAAATTCCACGAATGAGAATATGCGCATGCGAGCGAGGATAGCCTAATCGTTTAGCGAACGACTCCACGACAAATGATGACTTCGACCCGGAATATAACATGACTCCGCACACGATAGGTTTACCTTGAATATCCTTAACCGTTGCCGAAATAGTAAGAAGAATTGTATGTTTACAACGATTAGGTTCAAGCGAGAGGTTATTGACGAGTGGCGAAGGTTGTGCAGGCGAATAAGGCACTTTAGATTGATTGACCAAAGATGAAGTGGGCGATGAGTGCGAGGAAGAGCGAGGTTGGACGACGAAGATTGTTTCGATGGAACCATTTTCCAAATGTACCAATGTGACATTTATTAGATGAGGGCCCAACCAACAGAGCGAAGAATGTCTAACGAAACGAACTTTGGACACTGAGGTAACGAATGAAAATCAGCGCAGTTAGGACATTTAGGTTTCAATTCCTTGATTTCCGACACATATGATCGGCGCGGTGTTGTAGGTTTTATGCGCAAAGCGACTGAGCGAGAGTTGGATTGGCGCGATTTAAGCGCATTGCATCGTTTCTGGAGAAAGTTCAAAAGTAAATCAATGGTTATATTGTCTCCCACGCTAGGAAAGAATCATGATCTAGTATTCGCACTAGTAGGTAAACCAACCAGGATCGCAAGCAGTTTGTTTGAGTGCATTAAGTCCCCGCACGACTTCGTCAGCACCGTCAGTAATTTTACGGAGATTCTTTATGTTGCCAGTATGCATCGACGGAAGTGACAAGTAGCATTTTATGAAAGAGTTAACAATCAAATGTTCTTGATTATACCGCGCTTCCAACCCGGAACCAAGCTTCGGCGTAGTTCACGTCGGAAAATGGGATGAGCTATAAGAAAGACTTCAGATATCGAAATTTCTGCGTGGCTGTGAGGTTTAGCTTACTGTCCCATAAAAAGGTCTCTAAATGACTGCCACTCTTTATAGTCCCCGGAAAAACGCGGAATTGTGATTTTAGGGAGTTGCACATTCGCGTCCCTAACCCTGGGCCCCGATTCATTTAACTCCTTAAGAAACATACACCGTTGCGGAAAAGACAGGTTGATGGCAGTGGATGGCTCCTGATATTTCAGCATGGGTGAAAAAGTATTTTTCCTCGTATCTCGCGAAGGCTACAATTAATTCCGCGTGAGAATTCTGCCCAACTGAAGCAAGATATTCGTCGTGAAGTGTACAAAACGAATGCCGCGATTCTTCAAATTTGTCGAAATAATTGGTTAAAGGTTCAATGGAACTATTATCGTCAACCGACCGTAAGAAGATCTCCGCGCGCGTAATGTGTCCCTCAGCACTGGCGAGTTTCGCTTTTACACTCATCGTAGACAGTTTACAGAGTTATTAAAAAAGTCAATGTCAATAAATCAAATTTAGAATTAAAAGAGTATTATTTAATTCGGTTGCGTATGATCAATATGTTTAGGAATATTTGACGACACAATGCAGACACTTTAGTTTGTGCCAATTGCCAATGAGACAAAAAAAGGAAAGAAAAACTCTCAGATGTATGTAATTCAAGGTTATAAATTTATTTTGCTTCTTAGCTGTTACAATTAAGGAGTCCTCCATCAAGTATGTCCGATATCCAACTGGACGAGCAATTTGCTAAGCAATATGCTTAATAATATTTGACGACACAATGCAGACATTTTAGTTTGTGCCAATTGCCGATGAGACAAAAAAAGGGAGGAAAAGCTCTCAGATGAATATGTAATTCAACGTTATAAATTTATTTTGCTACTTGGCTGTTACAATCAAGGAGTCCTCTGTCAAGTATGTCCGATATCCAACTGGACGAGCACTTCACTCAGCAGTAGCCACGAACCATGCTATCACATTTATTTGCAATACGAAGAGATAAGAGAGATGATGAGTATCAGATAGTGCACACATGTACACACATATTTACATGTTTACATGTTCAGGTTTCCTGAAAAAAACAAAAATAATAAACACGCTTCCATTCATTTTAATTCATTTATTAAAAATGCGCTTGTGGTCTTAACGAAAACTAGCTTAAAACGAACAAATTAGAACTAACTAGATAGTGGCGTCATGTCAATCAAGTTCTCTCCATCGTCTTCTTTTGAAGACGAGAGCCAGAGGGTGTAAGACAAGTTTGATGACCAAACGATAAGTGTAGCAAAGAAAACACTGAGTGGCTGGAGGTATTGGAAGGGCATACGATATTGGCGCGAGATCGTATACTCGTATATGATTTCCAACGGTGATAGTATTTTACGTATGTTGCTCATTATTAGCGAAAATTGGATCGCACATAACATACGCTTTCAAGGATCGAATATTTAGATTAGGTACATATTAGCGCAAAATTAAAAATTCATGGTCAGTCGTTCATAGACCTCGACAGAGGATAGACGTGTGATTTTTTCGTGTTCGGCTTCACAGTGTGAAAGACAAAAAACAAAAAAAAGCAAAAAAAAAGGAGTATACTTTTATTCAGTAATTGCTCGAGTGTTCGGTAGCCTAAGTGCCAAAAACGCGGACGACAAATCTCGGGGTTGTGGGTTCGCTTCCCAGCCTCTGCGAACGTCTTTTTCTCTTCATTATTTAATTTATTTAAAAAGACCTAAGAAAAATTAAAGTGTTTACAACAAAACAAAATAACGAGATGGATGGTGGAGAGCACTCCGCTCTTCCCATAACGGAAGTGGAAAAAGGCAAAAATAGTGTTGCCGGTACCGTGGCGAAAGCCGTTAAAAGAAGGAGGAGTTTGAAAACTCCTCCTATTCTCACAAAAAAGAGAATAAATGACGTGTTAACGGCTGATGAGGTCAATTACGAGGGGGGCAATAACAACTTTGCCTCTCTAGCGGCATCCGAATCGGAGGATGAGGATGAGCAAATATTAAACAATATCACCAGCAGCATACAAAGGCTGGAAAAGGAAATGCTTGCTATTAAGCAACGGCAAATAGCACGCAGGCAGAGGGAGCAATTGGAAGTATCGAGCTCCCAAAAACAAATCCAGCAGCAGCAGAAACAACAACTGCAGCAAAAAAAACAGCAGCAGCAGAAACAACAGCAGCAGCAGACACAGCAACAGCTGCAAAAACAAAAGCTGAAACCACAGCAGCAGAAAAAAAAGCAACAGCAGCACCAACAAGAACAACAACAGCAACAACAACAGCAGCATCAGAAGAAGAAGGAGAAGGTACCTCCTATTAATACCTATAAATTAGAGGTGAGTGCAACCAAGGACCTGTGTAAGTTGGTCATTGGTAACAATTTTAACATTAAAAGATTGGGGAACGATCGTCATGCCATCCACTGTAATACAGTGGAGGGCTATGCGAAAGTGAAAGAGCTCCTGAAGGAAACGACGACGGAGCACTTCTCATTCACACCGAAGTGTGAAAAGCGGCAATCGATGCTGTTGAAGGGGTTGGAACCGTCTTCTGATCCTGAGGAGATCCTAGCACTGCTCAAAGAGAAGGAGTGCGAAGGACTCAAGTTTGTGGGGGTAAAGCCGTTTACCACAGCCAGAGCTAGGCGGGAGAAACGGAGTCTGCCGTTCTTCTTGGTGCAGCTCAGTCCCGAAAGCCGTCTGGATAGTCTAAGGAGTATCAATGTCCTAGACTACCAGGTGGTTCACTGGGAAAAATTAAAAAGGAGCGACGGCGTTATACAATGCGTTCGCTGCCAGAGGTTCGGGCACGCCGCGTCGAACTGCCAAATGCAGCCTCGATGCGTGAAGTGCGCAAAGAACCACAGTTCCGAGGAGTGTGCTCTGGGTGTTGACGGAGCATCCGATAGGTCGCAGCTCTCGTGCGTATTATGTGGGAACGTGGGACACACCGCAAACTATCGGGGTTGTCCTAAGTTCACCGAAATTAAAAAAGCAAAATTGGCTCGGCAGCAGAAGGTGGAGGTCAAACGTTCACCTGTGAGGTTTCAAACACCAGCCGTCACGCCCCAAATTTCCTACGCCCAAATGGCGTCAGGTAGGGGGGCTACGGTACAGCAAGCGACTGTTGCTTCTCCGGCTCCGATGCCGAGAACAACGGAAGCTGCACCCAACATGCTAGCCATCTTGCTCGCAATCCAAGGGCAGATGGCTCAGCTGCAAAAGCAGGTTCAAGAACAGGCCAAGCGGGTGGACCAGATCTACGCGTTGCTGCCGGGCCTAACGCAACACATGCCGTAATGGGTACGCACATGGTGGAGCAAACTTTGAAGGTCCTTGCGATGAATGTGAATTCATTGATTAGGATCGAACGAAGAGCCGCGATGTTTAAATTGCTACAAGACCAAACTCCTGATGTGCTTTTCGCTAGCGAAACCAAGCTAACCGATAATCACAAACTGGAGTACAATAATTATATTGTTAGAAGAAGAAACCGGCCCAGATCCAAACGTGGAGGCGGTGTCGCGATCTTCATTAAAGAGGGTATAAAATTTCACAGAGTGTACAAGGGGGTGTTGCGCAGGTTCCGGGTGTTGGAGGCAGTCGTCGTTTACATCCCGCTCCGCAGTGGAAAGCGGCTGTACTTGGCCTCTGTTTATGCACCTGAGGCTTCGCAATCCACCCTATTCATTACAGAGCTCGACACGCTTTTTCGACTTCTGAGGCTGGAATCGGGGGAGAATTCTTTTATAATCGGCGGGGATTTCAACGCTAGACATAGAGATTGGGGAAATAATTTGCCAAATACTAGAGGGAACCTACTACTCGATTGGTGGGGTCAGCACGATGTCATGTACAGACTCGGTCTTAAAGCGACGGATAACCCGTCGTTTCCCAGAGGCGGGTCTTATTTGGATCTACTGCTGTACGACGAACGTATACGACTGACAGGTACGAATTTACAAACGCTAAACTGTCTGCGCACATTCGTGTATGACAGCGACCATTGCGGTTTTAGCACCGAAATTACAGTTCCCAACGAAATTGCGGAATTGGAGGAGTTTGTCCAAAGATATTCTTACAACTACAGTAAGACTCGATGGACACGCTTCTCCGCAACTTTGACAAGAGCGCTCTCCTCGAACACGCTCCACCCACCGTCCAATAGGAATTTGTCAAACGAGGAGATCGACAATTACTTAAAACAAATGGACGAGACAATTAAACAAACTATGGACACTACAATACCGCGGTATCGACGTACGACTAACGAAGACCTGTTCCGCAATCCTACTATTGACGCACTGCACCGACAGAAAAGTAGACTTCTGACAAGACTCAAAAACTTGTACAGACAGTTAACTGACAGACAAGACCCGGAGATTAGGACACTGAAGTCGTCGATTAAAAATATTCAAACGCTAATAAAAGAGAATTACAGAATTTCTGTAAGTTTGTATTGGAACAACAAGGTTCGGGCTGTAAACACCAGCAACCCGAATATGTTCCCGCAAATAAATAAACTATTTCGGAGAAAAAATCAAAACGACCTTCAGTGTCTTAAAATAGCCCGGACAACAGACAACGAACGGTTACTGACAATAGCAGGCATTGATCCAAATGAGGCCGCTGATGACGACTTTTTGTGATCGAAGATCCACAGGAGAAGGTTGAGGCCATAGGGGCGACTTTCCAGGAAGTATACAAGGCCATTGATAACATTGGCCCTAATTACGACCTGGACAGTCGCGTCTTGGTGCACGACTTCTGCATTCGAAATGAAATAGGGAACTGGCGATCCGAGGGCTCTGGTTTCACCCGGTTTAGCGACGAAAATATGGCAAATAATGTCATTGCCAGAGAGGGTGACCTACCCCCGTTCATTTCGAAGGAAGAACTCCATGAGATCTTCGACACAATCAGGGCTAAGAAATCGGTCGGGACCGATGGTGTTCCGAACATCGTGCTTCGACATCTTCCTCTAGAAGCGGTGGACATTTACACCACCGTGTTTAATAATGCAATGAATAATGCACATTATCCAGCGCATTGGAAAACGGCGGTGGTTCAACCTATCCCCAAAAAGGGGAAGGATATATCCAATCCGGCGAATCTCCGGTCGATAAGTCTCCTTCCGAATATCAGTAAGGTTTTTGAAAAGGTAATCAATAGAGCTCTGTCTAGGTGGGTTGAAGACAAACATATAGTTCCGGATAATCAATTCGGTTTTAAGGCGGGACATGATATCCCACATGCCGCGTCTAAACTGGTGTCCGATATACAATGGAACAAAGGCAAGAAACAGTGCACTGGTGCCTGCCTTGTTGACTTGGAGAAGGCCTTCGACACCGTATGGTTAGAGGGTCTTTTCTATAAGCTGACTAGGCTGGGGATCAGTAAACCACTCTTGTACATTCTCTATAATATGCTAACCAACAGGCAGTTCATCGTGAAAAATGGCGATGTGACTTCTGTTGGAATATTTCAAATTAAAAATGGTCTTCAGCAAGGCGCGGTCAATTCGCCGATCCTATTTAACATTTATACAAGCGACTTGATAGGTTCACTTTCCCATACTATTGCGTACGCAGACGATGTGGTAGCGTACAGAACAGGTCCAAAAATCGAGGTCATTAATACTCTCTTGCAGCGTGACTTCGATAAGATAAGACGATTTTGCGATGACTGGAAGTTGAAAATCAACTTTCAGAAGTCGGAAACCATTCTCTTTAGGACGCCGTTGTCTGGAGCCTCTAGGGATACCAGAAAAAATTGGCGAAAGTTCTCAATCATTGGACAGCACGGACAGCCTCTTGCCTGTCGAAATGTAGTCAGATACCTTGGGATCTGGCTAGATCAGTTTCTGTATTTTGGCAAAAATGTAGATGCTGCTCTGGCCAGAGCCAAAGGTGCGTTTGCCCTTACAAAGAGACTGTTTTATAGCAGCCAACTCGATGCGAGGGTAAAGGTAATCTGCTACATGGCCCTTATTAGGCCCATGCTGGTATTTGGTTGTCCCGTGTGGTTCAACGTGAGAGCAAGCTTAATGGAAAAGATTCGGGTGTTTGAGAGGGCTTGTCTTAGGGCTTGTCTTCGCTTGTACAGAACACCAGAGTCGGAGAACAAGAAATTTTATCCTAATGAGGTCCTTTACAACAGGGCGAACCTAATACGAGTGGACAACTTCGTAATTAAGCTGACTCGAAGGCACATTGCAAGTGCAATGACCTCGACGAATAACCTGATATCTGGGGCTTACTAGCCCAATTACCTTTACCACGAGAGTGTACGCTCTGACGGCTTCGTTCCACCGGAAGCATTCCTCTACATGGATCAGATAGGGTTGATCCAGGATAGATCAGCGGTGCCGTTAATCTTCCATGTCGCTCGGACAGCTGGGGACAGGCGACTCAACTACAACAGAGACGTCGCACACGGCAGTGTGGATCGCCTCAGGTTCAGTAGGGCGGTGGGGAATCGCGATAAGAGGGATGTCGTTCGGCAGCACCAGCATTTTTGGTGGTTGAATGATGGAGAAGATGCTTCGCCGTCGTTTCCGTCAATTACGGACCAGCCTTACTAATGAGGCAGAGCTGACCAATCTGTTTTCTCTTGTAAATAGCGATGGCCAGCTTACGTAGGTTTAGGTTAGCATCTAAGAAACATATACATATGTCAGTATATACAAAGGTGTATACTGACATATGTATATGATTGTGTATACTGTCTATGTGTGTTTATGTGTGTTTTGTGTATTTAGGTTAAGTAGAGTAAGGTTTATTTTAAGTTAGATATTAAGTTTTTATAAAAAAATAAAAAAAGTCCATATGCTAAGTTTTTTCTTAACGAATATTTTTTCTTAGCCTTGAGTATACAATATAAATAATTCTAAATAAAATGTAAGTAAAGTCGAAAGACATAGATATAAGTATTTAGAGTAGCTTAGAGTGCCTGTGTGGGGCCAGTAAGTTAGTATAAGACTGTTAAGTAATTGTAAGCTAGCATTTAAGCATTTTTTGTTAGTATGTAAGAGTTAATTAGTAAGAAAATAAAATGCATTGAAAACTAAACTAAACTAACTTAAAAATTCATGGGAACAGTTTCTTCCACCTGAACCATTTTAATTCTACGAAGGCCTTAGCAGTAGGCTTGCAAATAAACAAATATTGATTGTAGAATAAAAAGTTCAATAGCATTTAAAATAAAAACATTGGAGAGATGATATTTATAGGTTACATATGCATATAGTGAAGTTCGAGGCTCTTGTGGTAAACTTTAAGAAGTAAACAACTGCAATTGAATCTTGTTAAAACTTGCTGAGGCAACAGCAACATTTGATGCAGTATCAGATGAGCGTTTGAGGAGAATTTCCAACCAAGAAACTCAAAATAAGTATCTAAACAAAAATATTCAGCACAATATTATAAGTCTCATTTATCTATAATTCAGGCAGACAAAATATATTTATGTATTTTTGAATAATGGTAGACTCCACTCTTGAAAAAAATCACGTATAATAATTTCCTTAATTGTAAAATGTGTACATAATAAAGACATGACACAAGCCGATGTACAGAATAGAATAACAGCTCTTGAACCACAATATTTTTTTATATCATGTTCTTCATATTCTCTTTACTTTGTTTAGTTTTAAATGCATTTTATTATATTTATCACTGACTATTACACACTAACAAAAAATGATTAAATGCTAGCTTAAAATTACTTAACAATCTTATACCAACTTACTGGCCCCACACAGGCACTTTAAGCTACTCTAAATTCTTATAACTATGTCTTTCGGCTTTATTTACATTTTACTTAGAACTATTTATTTTGAATACTTAAGGCTAAGAAAAAATATTTGTTAACAAAAAACTTAGCATATGGGCATTTTTTTATTTTTTATAAAAACTTAATATCCAACTTAAGGCCATCGCTATTTACAGAGAAAACAATTGACAGAAACGACAACGAAACATCTTCTCCATCATTCAACCACCAAAAATGCTGGTGCTGCCGAAAGACATCCCTCTTATCGCGATTCCCCACCGCCCTACTGAACCTGGGGCGATCCATACTGCCGTGTGCGACGTCTCTGTTGTATTTGAGTCGCCTGTCCCCAGCTGTCCGAGCGAGATGGAAGATTAACGGCACCGCTGATCTATCCTGGATCAACCCTATCTGATCTAGGTAGAGGAATGATTCCGGTGGAACGAAGCCGTCAGAGCGCTCACTCTCGTGGTAAAGGTAATTGGGGTAGTAAGCCCCAGATATCAGGTTATTCGTCGAGGTCATTGCTCTTGCAATGTGCCTTCGAGTCAGCTTAATTACGAAGTTGTCCACTCGTATTAGGTTCGCCCTATTGTAAAGGACCTCATTAGGATACAATTTTTTGTACTCGTGTGCATACGCAATAGTATGGGGAAGTGAGTTTCACTTCAAGTCGCTTGTACAAACGATAAATAGAATCGGCGAATTGACCGCGCCTTGCTGAAGACCATTTTTAATTTGAAATACTCTAACAGAAGTCACATCACCATTTTTCACGATGAACTGTCTATTGGTTAGCATATTATAAAGAATGTACGAGAGTGGTTTACTGATCCCTAGCCTAGTCAGCTTATAGAAAAGATCTTCTAACCATACGGTGTCGAAGGCGTTCTCCAAGTCAACAAGGCAGGCAACAGTACATTGGTTTTTGCCTTTATTCCATTGAATATCGAACACCAGTTTAGAAGCGGCATGTGAGATATCATGTCCCGCCTTAAAACCGAATTGATTATCCGTAACTATATGTTTGTCCACAACCCACCTAGACAGAGCTCTATTGATTACTTTTTCAAAATCCTTACTGATATTCGGAAGTAGACTTGTCGACCGAAGATTCGCCGGATTGGATATATCCTTTCCCTTTTTGGGGACAGGTTGAACCACCGCCGTTTTCCAATGCTCTGCAAAATGTGACAGTTCGGTTCAGACTGAGAGCCCAATTGGAAGTTTATAATTCTATAGACCAATTTGAAACACAAACTTTAAGGATTTACAAAATGTTCTCAAAATTGACCTTTGTAGCCCTCTTCGCTATTGCTGTGGCAGCTCCTCAGCATCCACCTGCAGCTCAGTTCCCAGCTGTAGTTGATCCTTCAAAGTGCCCAGGTTTCCCGATCTGTGACAATGCTCTTCTGCATAATCCACAACCAAGTTGGGGTGCACCAGCTCCATCCTGGAATGCACAACCACAATGGAATCCACAACCCCAATGGAAGCCACAACCACAATGGAACCCACAATCTCAACCATCATGGAATCCAGCACTATGCCAAGCTCCATCCAACCATTTGACAGGTGCCGGCGGTGATAAATACCCAGCCGGAGTGAATCCACAAAGCTGCCCCAACTAGCCATTCTGTGATGGTACTGCTGGTCATGGTAGCGCTGCTGCTCCACCACTCCCAGGCTGGAGCGAAAGACAATACCCAGCTGGAGTGTCACCACACACTTGTCCACACTTCCCATACTGCAACTAAGGACTACAACCAACAATCAACCCAATCAGTAATCATATGTATATTCCTGTAAAGCACCTCACCTCAGCCGATGCACTGCCGAGCTCCTAAACATTTAGTTCGACTATCTCATCTCATTCTACAATTCCAGATTTTTGCTTCCTTCAAAAGATTTACAATTTTTTTTTACTTTTCTCGATTTCTCTCTTTTTCTCTATCCTCCGCCTTTATTCTTCCTCCATGTTGACGAATTCCTCTCTCCGTTTTATCGTACATAAGCTTCTGGCCAACAAATTAATAATAACTGGAAAAAGAAAATGACAAAATAAAAGTGCATTATTCATTGCATTATTAAACAGGGTGGTGTAAATGTACACCGATTCTAGGGGAAGATGTCGAAGCATGATGTTCGGAATACCATCGGTCCCACTGATTTCTTAGCCCTGATTGTGTCGAAGATCTCACGGAGTTCTTCCTTCGAAATGAACGGGGGTAGGTCACCCTCTCGGATAATGATATTACTTGCCATATTCTCGTCGCTAAACCGGGTGAAACCAGAGCCGTCGGATCGCCAATTCTCTGCTTCATTTCGAATGTAGAAGTTGTGCACCAAGATGCGACTGTCCAGGTCATTATTAGGGCTAATGATATCAGTGGCTTTGTATACTTCCTGGAAAGTCGCCTCTCTGGCCTCCACCTTCCCCTGTGGATCCTCGATCACAAAGAAGTCGTCATCGTCAGCGGCTTCATTTGGATCAATACCTGCTATTGTCAGTAACCGTTCATTGTCTGTTGTCCGGGCTATTTTAAGACAATGAAGGTCGTTTTGATTTTTTCTCCGAAATAGTTTATTTATTTGCGGAAACACATTCGGGTTGCTGGTGTTTACAGCCCGAACCTTGTTGTTTCAATATGAACTTACAGACATTCTGTAATTCTCTTTTATTAACGTTTGAAGATTTTTAATTGACGACTTCAGTGTCCTAATTTCCGAGTTTTGTCTATCAGTTAACTGTCTATACAAGTTTTTGAGTCTTGTCAGAAGTCTACTTTTCTGTCTGTGTAGTGCGTCAATTGCGGAACAGATCTTCGTTAGTCGTACGTCGATACCGCGGTATTGTGGCGTCCATAGTTTGTTTAATTTTCTCGTCCATTCGTTTTAGGTACTTGTCGATCTCCTCGTTTGACAAATTCCTATTGGACGGTGGGTGGAGTGTGTTCGAGGAGAGTGCTCTTTTCAAGTTTGCGGAGAAGCGTGTCCATCGAGTCTTACTCTAGTCGTAAGAATATCTTTGGACAAACTCCTTCAGTTCCGCAATTTCGTTGGGATCTGTAATTTCGGTGCTAAAACCGCAATGGTCATACACGAATGTGCGTAGACTGTGTAGCGTTTTTAAGTTCATACCTGTCAGTCGTATACGTTCGTCGTACAGCAGTAGATCCAAATAAGACACGCCTCTGGGAAACGACGGGTTATCGCTTTAAGACCGAGTCTGTACATGACATCATGCTGATCCCACCAATCGAGTAGTATGTTCCCTCTAGTATTTGGCAAATTAATTCCCCAATCTCTGTGTTTGGCGTTGAAATACCCGACGATTATAAAATAATTCTCCCCGATTCCAGCCTCAGAAGTCGAAGAAGCGCGTCGAGCTCTGTAATGAATAAAGTGGATTGTGAAGCCTCAGGTGCATACACAGAGGCCACATACAGCCGCTTTCCACTGCGCAACAATCCCTTGTACACTCTGTGAAATTTTATACCTTCTTTAATAAAGATCGCGTTACCGCCTCCACGTTTGGATCTGGGCCGGTTTCTTCTTCTAACAATATAGCTATTGTACTCCGGTTTGTGCTTATCGGTTAGCTTGGTTTCGCTAGCGAAAAGCACGTCAGGAGTTTGGTCTTGTAGCAATTTAAACATCGCGGCTCTTCGTTCGATCTTAATTAGTGGATTAACATTCACCGCAAGGACCTTCAAAGTTTGCTCCACCATGTGCGTACCCATTACGACATGTATTGCGTTAGGCCCGGTAGCAGAGCGTAGATCTGGTCCACCCGCTTGGCCTGTTCTTGTACCTGCTGTGTCAGCTGAGCTATCTGTACTTGGATTGCGAGCAAGATAGCCAGCATGTTAGGTGCAGCTTCCGTTGCTCTCGGCATTGGCGCCGGAGAAGCAACAATCGCTTGCTGTACCGTAGCCCCCCTACCTGACGCCATTTGAGCGTAGGAAATTTGAGACGTGACGGCTGGTATTTGAAACCTAACAGGTGAACGTTTGACCTCCACCTTCTGCTACCGAGGCAGTTTTGCTTTTTTAATGTCAGCGAACTTAGGACAACCCCGATAGTTTGCGGTGTGTTCCACGTTCCCACATAATATGCACGAGAGCTGCATACTATCGGATGCTCCGTCCCTACAAAGAGCACATTCCTCGGAGCTGTGGTTCTTTGCGCACTTCACGCATCGAGGCTGCATTTGGCAGTTCGACGCGGCGTGCCCGAACCTCTGGCAGGGAACGCATTGTATAACGCCTTCGCTCCTTTTTAATTCTTCCCAGTGAACCATCTGGCAGGCCAGGACATTGATACTCCTTAGACTATCCAGACGGCTTTCGGGACTGAGCTGCACCAAGAAGAACGGCAGACTCCGTTTCTCCCGCCCGGCTCTAGCTGTGGTAAATGGCTTTACCGCCACAACTCTATAAACTTGAGTCCTTCGCACTCCTTCTCTTTGAGTAGTGCCAGGATCAGTAGACGATTCCAACCTCTTCAGCAGCACCGATTGCCGCTTTTCAAACTTCGGTTTAAATGAGCAGTGCTCCGTCGTCGTTTCCTTTAGGAGCTCTTTCACTTTCGCGTAGCCTTCCACTGTATTACAGTGGATGGCATGGCGATGGTTCCCCAATCTCATAATTTTAAAGTTATTACCAATGACCAACTTACACAGGTCCTTGGTTGCATTTACCTCTAATTTATAAGTGTTGATAGGAGGCACCTTCTCCTTCTTTTTCTGCTGCTGCTGCTGCTGTTGTTGTGGTTGCCGTTTTTGTGGCTGCTGTTGTTTTTGTTGATACTGTTGTTGTGGTTGCTCTTGTTGTTGTTGCTGGTGCTTCCTAAGCTTTTGTTGGTGTTCTTGTTGGGTCTGCTTTTGAGCAAGCTGCGTCTGCCGTTGTTGCTGGGCTTGCTCTTCCTCTTCCCTCTTCCATCTTCCTTCTTACCATTTGCCTTTTTTTATGGCCAGTACTCTTTGTTGGAGTAATTTGATGCTGCTACTTATGGCCATAATTTCGTCTTCTTCATCTTCCGATTCGGTAGGTGCCAATGAAGCGAAGATTTTCCCTTCCCTCACTCCACCAAGCAGTTTTACAGTTGAAGTTGGTAGGGCGGGATTTTGTAACAAGTTAGAAGCTGGCCTTGGTGTTTGGCTGGAACCGCTTGATACCTCGCCTGTTTTGTCAGCTGATCCCGCTATTAGCATAGCGGACCGCTCTCCACAATCCATCACGTGCTGTTTACTACAACACTTAGTAATACTTTAAATTATTTTTATCTTAAATAAAAATTAAAGAAAAAAAAAACTTTTTTTTACACGACCTGGAATCGAACCCACAACCTTTGCTGTCTCAAGCGAATTGCTTAAAATACTGGAGCTTTTGAACGCTTACAGCTAGAGAAACGATTGTGTACATTTTGAAAGCCAATTTGATAATGCACAACACGTAACTTAATGTATTTCTAAAACAAGTTATGGCTCTTTAAAATTTGTTTTACAAAAAATCGTTGCTCAAATGTTCCCAATAAAATTAATTTCCCTATAATTAAAAAGCATTGTTGTTATCCACGTTATCTCCGATAAATATCTTGCATTACGTTATTGCGTACAGGTGAAGTTGTTAGCGTAATTTACACATAGATTCGAATTAAGCGCTCATACCGATGCCAAAAAACACACCTATTGTATGATAACTCTTAGACAAGATTTTTGGTTTCTTTATTTATTTCAGTACATTTTATTTGTTTTGGAACACCTGAATAAAACGGGCTTTTACTAGAACTTCTATTGTAGGTTAAAAAACTTAACATGTAAATCATAGAAAATAGGACAAAGAAAGTTTTAGTAAAAAAGAAAATTAAAAGTAAAATACCTTTTTCCGGACAATTTGCCTGCCCCTTATTCAACTTTATAACCTTAGGACTAAATGCAAATAATCACTTCACATATAACATAGTTACTTTTCCAATTTTGATTATTAAGCTTTTGCATATCTGAGTCGAACTTTAAAATATTTCGTAGAATTATTTGCATAAATGCAATGCACTGCCGGGGGCATGAACTTCATGTGTACGAGTAGGTGTATGGTATCAAGTTGATTTTAATTGATTCTTGCAACTCATTCAATGTGAAGTGAAGTATTCCCTCCTTAGATTCGATTGTCTTCAATCGTTTAGAAATATGGAAGATCGTATAGTTTTGCTTGGGGGATGATAAATTTTCCCGGCATGTTGTCTAGTTTAATTTTTGGGAGATCTTCTACCGGCATTGCCTCTGAACTTTTGATTATTTGTGTGTTATTTTTTTGACTGTAATATGATCAGAATGAGTCCGAAAATTAATATAATTTTTTTATTCTTTTTCTATCGGGGAAGGTTCTGGATGTCTGGTAGAATTTGATGAGCTGATGCATCATGTGAGAAGAAAATTTTGTTGATGGTGGTTATGTTGGTGTTATTTTATTATACTTCACAAAAAATAATCCGGTGAGGTTTTGCGTAGTTAAATCCGCTTCTATGGTTCCATTAAAATCGTCTAGAAGTTTTATTGCAGGTATGATATCTTCAACAATCGGCAGATGTTGGTTGCTCATGATGTCGCAAGTAGCTTAGAGGCTTTTGAGTGAATTTAGTGTACATGTGTGGTTTGATATGTTTCTAGTTTTACATATTGAAATATAATTATGTCTTTTTTTTATAATTTACACTCGCCTAAGGGGTTAGATACCCTTTTACTGTTGCCAGGGTGCGGACGGAAAGTTAGAAGGAGGAGAAAGGAAAATTGTTTTTTTTTTGTAGTGGTTTGAAACTCAGGTGTATTTGGTTTCGATATTCACTCTCCAGGAGTGGTAGTCCGAATAGAACGGAGAGCTTTTTCTTCACTCAGAGTGAATCGAAGGCTATAATTCACGCTACCTTTTTGTGCTGAAACTCTACAACAGTCAAATATACGTGTCAGTGTTATGCCTTCACACGCAGAATTTTTCTGTGTGAGTTCCAATTACACAAATGTGAAACTTGAAAAACTTGTCAGTGGGTAGGATTCGAATCTTGACCCTCCGAGTGAGAAGCGATTGCTAGTACCACTACACCACGGCCACCCCAATTTTTTATTACGTCTTCAAACTGTAAATTAGTTACAATCGATTTCTTTTAATAGGTTTTAATAATATCTTATAGTAGATTTTATTGCTAGTAATGGGTAAACTGATAATATAGAAAATACGAGTAGAAGTAAAATTACTAAATATCTGTATTTCGGAGAAATTTAGTGTTTCTTCAATGGTAACGAATGGTATTTTTTCTTTCTGTAATGTACTAATTATCATATTAATTACATCTTTTGACAATTCTATTGAGTTAATTACACCTAATTTCGCTAGTGAATGACCAAATTAATATTCTGAAGTTCATATTTTATAATCTTTAATTTGTTGTAATAGCGTTTTTCGATTACTATTTCCTTTATCTTTCAAGAACTGTTTCATTTCCGTTTTGAACTTTTGCTTGTCCTACTTGAAGTGACAAAAATTGTGAGTTATAGAAGTCCAAGATTTGTATTTCTCCTTTGGTAAGGTAGAGCAAGTGTAAAATATGGAGCAGAGATTGCTAGTTCCTGATTTGGCTTTTATGGATTGTTTTTTCCGGATCCGCCAAAAAAATTTTTTTTTTGAAAATGCTATAAAAAAAAACTACTGAATATTTTCTCAAATTTCTTTTTTTATTTGAAAGTACAGTCCTTCCGGTTAATAATGGAAAATAATTTCATTCAAATGGCTGACTCGGCTGGCCATGCAGTAGCCTACACGATCGGTCCAATTTTTAAGCACATTATCGATTGTGTGCAGCTGTATTTCACCAATGGCTTCACGAATATTGTCCTTTAAAGCGTCAATTGTCTCTGGCTTGTCGGCGTAATACTTATCTTTTACGGCACCCCACAAATAATAGTCCAACGGTGTCAAATCGTAGCTCCGAGGTGGCCAAACGACATCAGCTCTGCGGCTGATAATGCGATTTTCAAAAACAGGGCACAAAACATCGAGTGTAGCTTCGGCTGTGTGGCATGTAGCGCCGTCCTGTTGAAACCGAATGTTGCCAATATCCTCCTCTTCAATTTTTGTGAACAAAAATTCGTTCAACATGGCCCGATAACGATCGCCATTGACTGTAACGGCCACTCCTTGCTCATTTTCGAAGAAAAATGGCCCAATTATGCCTCTGGACCAAAATCCGCACCAAACAGTGACTCGTTTTGGGTGTATCGGCTTTTCAATGTATGCGTGCGGGTTTTCGATGCCCCAAATGCGACAATTGCTTGTTTACCTACCCGCCAAGATCAAAATGAGCTTCATCTGAAAAGATGATTTTTTTGGCAAAATCGGCATCTTCTCTAAGTCGATCGCTGGCCCACGTCCCCAGCGTTGTTGAAGCGCATATACAACCAGATTCGTTCAGCGGAAGGATAAAACTATATATATCTTAAATCAGACATGAGCTAAGTGTTACCATTCACGAAATAAGCACTAGTTGAAAAAAAAAACGTTAGATAGCGGACCCTATACTTGTTTCCTTTAACAATTTTTGGCTTTTAATTTTAAAACTATTCTCTTATTGCGCTTTACAAAAATTATGTCTCCTGGGAACTAGCATTTTAGTAGTTTCCGTTTTTTATTATGATACCGGATGTCTTTTTCTTGTTTTATTTTAAGCTTTTGAATATTACCTTCTCTTGTCCGAAATGTACTGGGTCTATTTCAGGAGCTCGACCGAAATATAGTTCTACAGGTTTTTTATTTGTGGTGGAATGCATCGAGAAATTGTATTCATTGATTGCACGTTCTAATAATTCTTGAAAAGCCGAGAAGGTGCTTCTGCTTTGAGACATGTCATTTTTTCAGAGTGGGTAGAATGTCAGGTGGTGTAATATAGACTTTAATGTTGAGCTCGTTTACTAACATGGAAGTTATAAAGGCTGAATTGAGCGATTTTTCATTGTCATTTTCTGGGACTCAAAAGTAAAACAAAATGTCCTGTAGGGGTCTTTTAATATGTTCTATAGAACGGTATTCGATTAGTTTTGTTTGAGACAACTTTGTGTATTTGTCAAGTGCTGTCAATACTAATAAATTCTCTGTTGAAAATGTATCTGTATGTAACGTATGCCCTGGATACTTTGGAATGGGAGTCGGATTAATAACAGGATTGTTTGGATGGCGTTCTTATTTATTTTTTTTGCCATATCTAACAAAAGTTTTGATTTTTGAATTTATTCGGGGAAAGTAATTTTTTTTAAGTATTTGTTTGGGATCGGTTGTAGTGTAACAATGCAAGCACGAGACAATTATGCTGAAAATGAATTGCCCCAGTTACTGGTTGTGTTTGGAAATGTAATGCGTTTTCGCCATTTATGCAAACAACAAGATGCCTTCTCTCTTATCATTGTATCATAATCTCGTTGAATTATAATTTGTGTGCTCTCTTATCACTATAACGTAACTTGAATTCTATGCTTTCGTTTCTTCCTGGCGCGGGAAGTTTAGTACTTCAAGAAAATCGAAGAATTTAGATAAAACGGGGCATGGAAAACAGGAACTCTTAAGGTTTCATTAACCTAAAAAAATTATTTCTTTAAATTAGATAGAGTACAAAGGCAAAATTAGCTTGCATTTGTGGTAATCGAGGTCATATAAAGGGCTCACTAGCCAAATTTACATTATATACGGAAAAAAAAGTATATGAGATTTCGTTAGTGGCATTGGAAGTGCGCTTGGAAGGGTTGAGTGAATTTTGGATTGATTTCAAAGACTCTCAGGATTCGATGTACGAGTAGGTCTTGTCCCTGAATACGGCGAATTTGAATCCAAATATCTTTTAGTTAAATCCATTTTACTGCCGGCTATTAGGGACAGGAAATCATCTGTTCAGCTGCAACTTAGGGGTGGCCGTGGTGTAGTGGTAGTAGCAAACGCTTCTCACTCGGAGGGTCCAGGTTCGAATCCTGCCCATGGCAAAAATCAGTTTTTCATTGTATAATTGGAACTCAGACAAAAAAATTCTGCGTGTGAAGGCATAACACTGACACGTAGATTTGGCTGTTATAAGAGTTTCAAGCAATGAAAAAAATACTGGGAATTATATCTCGAATCACTCTGAGTGAAGAAAAACTCTCCGTCCTATTCGGACTCCCACCCCTGGAGGGCAAACATAGAAACCAAACACACCTGAGTTTCAAACAATACAAAAACAATTTTCCTTTCTCCTCCTTCTATCTTTCCGCCCGCGCCCTGGCAACAGTAAAAGGGTATCAACCCCTTAGGCGCGCGTAAATTATAAAAAAAAAAAAAAAAAAAAACAACAAGCTCTTTTGGTAGATCGTGCGAACGGGTCCACCACGACATTCCCAGCAGGGTGATTCACTTTTTTTTTTTTTTAAAGAGCTTAACGCTTGAGTGTTAAGTATGATAGAAGTGGGAAAACAGTTTTTCATCTCATAACTGCGTAACCGTTCTTTTTTTTCATAAACAAACAGTTTATATAGTAACTACATTTATCTATTTGCGCATTTAAAACCAAAAGAAAACGAGCCCAGCAGACAAAAAAAATAACAAAACAAAGAATACAAAATTCAACTCAAACATGCGAACGGATCGTTCTGTTCCGCAAACATGAACAACGCATGAAGGAGAAAAACGAATAACATAGATGATATCAAAACTCTTTTTTCTCTCGTTTGTAGTTATGTAGTTACTGTTAAAATTAAAACGTTTTTTTTGTAACTAGTTTTTTAACTAGTTATATTTCTTTAAATAACTGTATCGTTTCGTTAACACAAAAAACGAAAAGGACCAACCTCTAGATGAGTACACTTATAATTCCTCAGCATGTGTTAAATTTGTTGGAAAATGGGATAGAGAGAGAAAGAAAGTTGTTTGGGATGAGTGGTTATTTCACTCCATGGATGGAATCCAACATATAATGGGGGACTAAATTCTTAGTGGAAGTTGGTTTGTTGCTGATTTCTAGTCAACTACTCATCTTACTTGATTTTCGTTAAATGAAAAAATGAATGTTTTTCGGGCGAATCTGAGATTCGAACACCAAACATTCCGATTTGGAAGCCAGTCCACTACCACTTGAGCCACAACCTTTCGCACGAAGCTATCGCGAAGTTTTAAAATCTAATAAATACCTCACACGTATTTAATTTTGATTCTTTTAGTTCAATTGCAATAAACCTTACGCAACCTAGTAATGAAGTTGATCCTGGTCTAAGCACAAGTTCTTATTTTCTTCATCAGTCATCGCATCTCTTTACCCGAATCAACCCAGATTTTTTTATTTTGGTTTTTTGCAAAAATATTTTATAAGTATGTTCTAGAGACTGTAAGGAAGTCAAATATAATTGTTGTTTTTTCTCACAACCCACCTAATCCAAGATAATGGGTGTGATCATATGGTCACGCTGGGCACTGTTTACCCACGTAAATGTGATATCCTCATTCGAGGAACGAAGGTTTATTTTGGACGTAGTTGCTATTAGTTTTCGTAAAGAACTGTGCTTAGCTACAGAAGTCGATGGTTCAGTTGTTGACAATGATTGACTCAGTAAATCGACTTCCAAATTTGAACTTGAGTTTGTTAGAATATCTGCAAAATAGAATCGCTGCATCCTATTGTATCGATTTCGTCATTATCGTCGTAATCCGTCACAGTACCATGCAAAGTAGTAATGCGTCTCCCATTTTGCATTAAAATTTCGCACAATGATTTCAATTGACCAGCACATGCATCGTCTAGTACACCAACATCATCCCCATCAGCACCATCCTCTCCACTAAGTACGCCACTTTCGATTTCTGGAGGTAAAAGGTACAAGGCTTGAACTGTTTCACTCTCGTCGTTATTGCACAGTTCATTTATGAAATCAAGCGCCTCTTGACTTTTTTTTAGACTTATTGGTCTAAAATTTATAAGAACATAGATATAACCACATAAGCAAATAGACAACAATTATTGAACCTAAAATAAAAAGATCCATTTCATTTATCTACACATATAAATAGAAAATTTAAGTATCTATCTACTGAAGGGTCATCCAACAAGAGGTGTCATTTTACATTTCGCGGCATTATTAAACTGTAAACATTCAACTATCAGTCTGATAATTTTTAATAAGTAAAGACTAGGAGGTGATTAAATATGGATTCATACATATTCGCACAACGTGTTGAAGTAACAAAAATTGACTACAAAAACGGTGAAAATATCGCGGAAATGTTTAGTGAGGTTCGTGCTTTTGGTCATTATCAAATTCTTTCTCTCACAGCTATAGTGAATATAGTGAATTTTATCGATAAATTTAAACATCTCGGACAGGTTGGTGATGCAAAGACTCCAATCCGTGTTCGTTCGGCAAGATCAGCTTAAAATATCGCCACCGTAGCTGAGAGAGTGACTTAACCCAGATATGTCCATTTCGATACGTTCGCAGGAATTGAGCTTATCCGCAACCACTTTACACCGCATTTTCAATAAAGATCTTGGCTTACGTGCTTATAAGATCCAGTTGATACAGTTATAAGGTCCATATATAAGCTGCAACCAGCAGATCACGTACAACGCCTTTGTTTTGTTGGATTACCGTATATCTAACCCAGAGTAACCATACGGTCACGCCTATAGTTACAGTTAGTAAAATTGACTAATATGTTTAAAATCGCAGAAACTAAATTCAATATATAAAACTACAGTTTGTTAGCTAATAAAATATGAACAACTACAAATTTATGAAAAATATTTAACTATAATAAATGTATACTTACTTTTTGTAGTCATCAATTTTCACATTTTGTTCCATTTCTTTTTTCTTTTTTTTTAATTATTTTGCAAAATACCAATTTCACAAATAGAGAATGACAATAGCATAGGTCAGAACAATAAATGCAAACATACATTAAGAACCGGGAATTGAGAAAAATTTTAAAAATCCGTTGCCCGGAGACCGTTTAAAAAATAGAAAACCATGCATACGTCGTATGTGACCATATGGTCACTTTGGGCAGATTTGGGTTAATAAGCAATCATTCGCTTACTGCTGACTTACTGTCTACCGCAAACCTTACTGCCCACCGCTATTGAGAGATTGGAATCATCTTACAAAACTGGATTTAGTAGACAACTCCTTTAACAAGTACAATTCCATAGATATGCTATTACGCGCCGGTAAGGTTTGGGAAATTTTGCAAGGTGAATTCAAATTTAGTAATCAGGGCCACCCTATTGCCCAAAAAACGCTTTTCGGTTGGGTACTGTTTTACAAAACTACCACGCAAAATCGTTATTACCCGAAAGGAAAGGGATATCGAAGCACATTTTCTCCAAACTCATAAAGGGACAACAAAGGCAGTTACATCGTAGACCTTCCTTTCAAAGAACCACATTAGAGCATGGAAAGGAAGCTTCAGAGAGACGAAGCACTCCACCGTTCTTATTCCCATTCTTATTCTCGAAGACTTCGGCGTAATACATATGTTTTACTTCCCATATCATGCGGCTCAAGCCCGACAGCAGCTCTCCGAAATTTCGTGTTGTGTTCGACGGGTCGATTAAGAACATACGAGTAAATGGAAGGCTACTTATTGAACGTCCGATGATAGGCCCCCGTATTCAGAGAAACTTGTTTTTTTGTAACATTGAGATTTAGGGAACACAAATTGGTTCTTACTTCTGATATCGTATCAGAACAACATCGGGACTATCTTCGAATTGTTTGGTGAAGATCACCTGCAGACCGTATAGAACAGTATCAACTACGTACAGTGACCTATGGTATGTCTGGTGCACCTTTTTAATCCGTTCGCGCTTTGGAAGAGCTAGTAACTGATCATCAAAAGGAATTCCCAATCACAGCCGAAACCATAAACAACGATTTTTATGTGGACGGCGTTATATTAGGGGAAAATTCGTTGGACGGAGCGATACTTACAAGGGACTCCTTAATCCAACTTCTTTCGAAAGGAAGGTTCACATTAGATAAATGGCAAAGTAATGATCTTCTGCAGACTGATGATCGAATGTCGGACAGAGCTGTTTCAATGGACAGCGAGGTTGATCTTTGGGTTGGCTTTAGAATTGTACTGGAATTCCCAAACAGATGTTTTTAGTTTTCGCTTGAACCTTACTCTTTGTAATCGTGTTAAAAACGATAAATTCTCCGAGTTGTGTATGTAGATGAAGCATTTTTGTTCCACTTGGGTTTCTTTCACCTTCTGTTATCCTTCTAAAAATCATTTTTCAAGGTTTATGTCATCTAAAAGTCGAATGTTCCGGACTCTATCGCAACATAATGTCATACATATCGAGAAGAATTTAAGATTCTGGCGAAGGTTTCCGTTCCTCACCCAATTGGTAACTGATTCCATGAAACCGATGGTTCCACGTTCGATCGGAGTGCAATCCTGAAGATTGTGCATCGCATGGCATTTCACCAGCAAAGCTGTTGACGCATAGTATGGGCCACATTCCACAAGAACTTGGAAAATAACCTGTCGAAAGTAAGTTTGAGAAACACCCGGGCTGCATAACGGGAAGAAAAGAAACCAATGTAACAATCACTGCTTGCAATACCGCTTGATCATCCCTACGAAACTCTTAAGTAAGTAGAGTTCTATGACTTTGGGAGTGTACGGGCGTGTTAACTTTGAGTTTTTTGGGGTGCGCACTTTTTGTTTCCTCAAGTCTATTGAATTTAATTCGACATCATAACTTTTTTTTTTAAATGCATTGTCTTGTCTGCAAAAAGAAAATTGAACTTAGTTGCGATTTTAAAATTTAGTACGGGAACTGCAATCTGTTTTTCCACTGCCAGTGTGTTAACATTAATACAGCTTATTTTGACTATATGTGCAATAACGGTGTACAATATCGGTGTGATAAATGCAGCGCTCTACGCTCAAAGTCTTAATATATACAAAGTGATTCAGTTCCAACAATATCAACATCAAAATCACAGCAGCAGCCACAAGCACAAACAAAAACGGGAGCTGCATCGGCGCTCACACATCGTCTAAAGCGTAATGCATAAACCCGAGTTGAAGACGAGCATGCTGACAAACAGCTAACCAAATCAGACACTGTCTCAGACGGTCAACTTGTGCAAAACAAAAGTTCACTCACCTTGGAATTGCTCTATGACGAAATTCTCTGCATAAAAATGAATTGTGACAACAGCTGAAAGATGAAAATAAAATATCACTTCTTTGGAGGGAAAATTAAACTAGAGAGAACAAAAACACGTACAAAATATTATCGAGATAACTGGAATCCCTGGAGTCAAGAGCAGTAACGCGGAAGAATGTTCCCAAAAAATATTCCGTAGAGCATGGGATGTTTCTGTCACTGCCGCTGATATACAGCATTGTTTTGTCAAGCGGATATGGAGAAGAAACTAAAATATTGAGTCAACTGGGCAAAACTCTAACAACAACAAGAAATCCAGTGATATTCTCTGCGTTCAACTATATTTACAAGATATAAAACAAAAGATACGAGTAATGAAGGGCAAAAGGAATGCAGTGAAGAAGTTAAGCTCATCTTTATTTGATCCGGCTAGTAAAAGTACTATTTTTATCAATGATTGTTTTACGAGCTACACACGAGCATTGTTTATGGAAGCCAAAAAAGTTAAAATTGAGAAGAATGATAAGTGTTTGTATTACCAAAACTCTAAGGTCTTGTTGAGGAAGGTAGATAAGGGTAGGGTTGATGCTGTAAGGTCGTTTGATGATTTGATTGCTCTGAAAGACTAATTAGTCTTTTGATCACGTAAGCAGCAACCCAACCACTACTACTATAAGAAGCATAAGCGATGGTGATTTTAAATGTAATTCTGATGGAAGTAATTCTTCTTTTGTTGTACACCAAAATATACGTAGCTTGAGGCAAACATTTGAGTTATTGGTGTGCAATCTACGAGTAGAAGCACTTAAGTATTCACCGGATTTAATTTTTGTGTCCCAAATATGGGTATTTGCGTGTGAACGTGATGTTTTCTCAATTCCGTGTTATATATTTTATCCTAATACAAATGAATCGTATTCTGCAGTGGGAGTTGGAGTTTTCGTGCGCGATTCTTTGGGAGATAATGTTATTTGTCACTGCTTGTCGTCCGCAGATACTATCCAGTTTTCATGCAAAATTTGTAACAAAATATTTAATTTTGTATGCATCTATAGACCACATTCGCTTGATCCGCAATGTTTTTTAAACGAATTTTCATCTTTGTTAAATAGTCTTAAATCACCACATCTTGTTATTATAGGTGATATGAATATAGACATTTTAACTTCCAGCATAGCTACAGAATCTTATTTCGCCTTAACATCTGATCATAGGCTTTTTTCCTTCATAAACGGGAGGAATAGGCCAATTTCTAATTCCTGCCGGTATTTGGTCGTTTTAATGAAATACCTATTAGTCAATGTGCAGGTGTTAACTTGGATCTCCATGTTACAGATCATTGTATGACAGGTATTTTGTTCTACACCTTAAATGACAAGCCTAGAAGAAATAACTCTTCTCCGACCGTTACTAAAATTATATTTGATCTACTGAATGTTAAGCTACGTTTTGAAAACTGGGAGACAGTTTAAGCTGAAAGTAATTCCTCCAAGCTTATGATTTATTTCTAGAAGCCTTACAATCGCATATAAGAACTTACAACTACAGCTATATAATAAGAAAATCGGAAATATGGCTAAAGCCCTGAATGAATAGCGGTATTCACCATAAAATAAAACTTAAAAATAAGCTTTGTAAAAAATGTCGTAAGCATCCACTCAATAGAAAATTAAAAAATTGCTTCAAAAAAATGTGTCAGAAGGTTAATAGCGATTCTATCATGCGTAGATCGCAAGGCAACTAAAAAAAAGAGTGCAAAACTATTAATAGTATAATTAATTCCAATGTATCGGAAGGTAATAATTCTATCATACTGGATAGTGATGGTATTTTAATTGAAGATCCCACTACAACTGCAAATAAATTTAACAACTTTTTCGCTTCTACTGAACAAATGTCTTCCTCAAATGATTTCTGTGAGCAGTGTACCGGGGGCAGTTTAGTAGAGGATACAGCAAGTAGTGGAAGCTTCTTTTTTTAGTTCAATCACTGGGTCTGAAGTTTACGGTTTAATCAACCTGCTCGAAAACTCACACGCTTGCGATGAGGATGGTATCTCCAAACTTACATTAAAGAACATTGCCTTGAATATTGCTGCTTAGTATTTGCACGTCTTATTTCCCCACCAAACTTAAATCTGCTAATTTCATACCTATATTCAAAAACGGAATTCGAAAAGAGGTTAACCACTACAAGCCGATGTCCTTGTTATCTACTGTGTCTAAAATTTTTGAAAAAGCTGTGAAAATAGGGGGGAATATAATAACTTTAAATACTTGGGTATTTCATTTGATTAAAATATGAGTTGGTCCAAACACATTTCGACATTGAAACTATATCTGCGCTCCTCTATTCGCATCTTTCATCATCTTAAGAAGATTTGTGATAGTAAAACTTTAAGCACAGCCTACACTGGAATTTTCCATTCTAAACTCCAATATGGTATAAGTTGATAAATAGTCGCTTTACAAAAGTGTGCTATTAGAAAAATCTACGGTGCAAACAGTTTAACTCGCTCTATGCCCCTCTTCAGATCCTTAAATATTCTACCGGTCAGACATTTATACTATTTTAAAGTTTCCAAACTATTTTTTGTGAGAAGTGGCTAAATTAATCTGCAAAATTATGTTACTGTTCTCTCTTTCCGTACCACGCATTTAAGAAACTTCTACTCTACTGTGTCTTCAAACTGTTTAATACCTGCGGCTTTTCGATGTATTATATCCTTATCAATGTTTTTAAAGAAAGTCAAACTCTAGCTTCTGATTTCGATCACAATCAAATTGAAGTCTTAATGTTTGTTTTCCAAAATATTTTTCATCTTTTCTTTTTTCGTTTTGTGTACTATAATATTTAGCTAAGTTTCAAAAAAAACATCTAAATCTAAATATTACGAGCCCCACATAATTCTTAAATTTTATTTTATTTATGAAATAGCACTATTTGAATTTTCAAAAAAAAAAAAACGTTACTAACTGTTCTTATTATAGCTATACATTAACTTGTAATGATAGATTAAGCAAATTATATTTTTTGTTACAATAAGAATAATGATAATAAGAAAAAAATAAAAAGTTTCACCGTAGAACAAATATAATCAAGTGGTTGCCTGTAGTTTACTTTCTCAACTCAATTTTGTACAAATGTAATATTTAATACAAAATGTAATATTTAATACTAAATGTAATATTTTAAGTCTAACTCCATATTTCGAAGAAGATGGAATACTTCGAGTAGGAGGAAGAATTGAAGATGCCAATATATCATTTACTGCAAAACATCTAATTATAATACCGAATCAATATCGTATCAAGAAACTCATTCTACTCTACATACACCACAAATATCTTCATCCATGAGTATCGACAGTATCGGCAACATTTGCACTCATTCGTCAGGATTACTAGTATATCAGCTGCAGAAACCTACTCAGGAAAATATAGCACGAGTGCATTCCATGTTTTAGGTAGAGAAAAACTGCGGCAAGCCAACTAATGGAAAACCCATCTCGGGAAAGAATACGTGAGTTTGAGCTTTTCGGCCATTCAGGATGTGATTATGCAGGTCCAAATGCAATAAAAACTGAAGTCCCGCCTGCCCGGTGTCAAAGGGCGGCGAAATGTTTCGAAATGTAATGCATTTTCGCCATTTATGCAAACAAGATACCCTATAATTGAATTAAATTTGCTTGCTCTCTTATCATTGTATCATAATTTCATTGAATTACAGTAAGTGTGCTCTCTTATCACTGTAACGTAACTTGAATTCTAGGTTTTGCATCTCTTCTTCCACTTTCTTCGTTTAACACTTTGTCTTGACAATTTCATTTGGCTCGTTTCTTGTCTTTTCCCGTAACTTCTGTTAATTGTTTACCTACGGTTTCTTTACTCTACGGTAATGACTAAGTGCGGAAGCTGTAACAAAGTTTTGCATTGCTTGCAATATCTTTATTTTGAATGCACTAACATCACCGAAAAATCATGACGGAATAGGGGTTGGATTTGTCAAATGTGTAGGAGCATGTGTGATCAACCAGCTCCTATGGGTCAAATCATTCAACAAAGTCCACCAATCCAACCTGCTTCTAAGAAAATGCGTAACATCTTGTCGCCAGGAAAAGAGAGTGAGGTAACAGTAATGCAAGAGATGCTAAAAAAGTTACGGCAAATGCGCAGGGAAATAAAAGAGATGACGGCTTCTTGTTTAACAAAAACATGTCAAAAAATAATGAAATCTTTGGATCCCTCATGACACAAATAAACGAACTAAAATTGACCAATGCGGAAAAGGATAAAACAATAACAAATATGCAAATGCAAATAAATTCACTGGAACAGCAAATCCTAAGAAACAACATTGAAGTTAAAAACATACCACCGACACAAAATAAAAACCTTACGGAAATCATAAAGAACATAGGAATGAAGTACATCTGCTGCAGTTACTAAAATTCGAATTTGTGAATTTATTGGTAAAATAATTCGATTATCTGCGTCTAATAAACGGAATCTATTATTAATTCATTAGATGGGATTATGTATGAATCAAATTCAATATTTAAAAAATCTGAATATTCATATGATCAATATCATTGGTGACCAATTGATTTTAAAGTAATTGTTGGTTCATTAATTTCGTCTAATAGATAAAGTAATCGTAATGATGGAAAAGCAATAAATAATAAAATAGAAGAACTGACCTAAGCGACGTGTACAGAACAAAACCAAAAACAATAGAAAAATCCACAATCATTGCATCTTTCTCAAGAAACTCATGCAAATCCACACTTATGACTAAAGCGCGTGAAGTTAAGCTTAAACTGGGGAAGGTCATGAATTTGCCAAATCCAGCAACGAGTGATATTAATGTCTTCACCAACAACCAGCTGACACCAATAAACAAACTGTTGCTCTGGACAGCGAAGCAACAAGCAAAAAAGAAGGGTGGTCATTTGTATGGGAGAACTACGGGAGAGTTCTGGAAAGAAAAAGCGGGAACACCACTGCTTTGCAAACAAGCACAATAGAAGATGTATATAAAATTAAGCGTATGTAATAATTCCAATTTGTCAGAGTGAGATAGTCAACAATTATTTTTGTAACAATGGATGACGCAGAAAAAAACAACAAGGTAATATTAGTAATCGAATATTGGGTATGGAGTGGATTTAACAGCATAGAAATTAATGAATTTAAAAAACTGGATTTTAGCTGTATATGACTAAACATAAGATCACTTCGCAAAAACTGGAATAATTTTGTCGGCAATATTATGTGTGTTTTTTTTTGGTATTCTATATAGGCTTAAAAAAGTACTTGCCAATAAAACTTCTATCCAGAATAAGCAATTTCAGCACATTAGTTTGGCAGCACCGTGAAATGACATTTCTGTTTACCTATTTGGTTTTGTTTTGTGATTTGTAAATTTTTCTGTTGGCTTTTAAATATACAGTGGGGAGCAAAACTGGATACATAATTGGTCATTTCATAATTGTTAACGAATAAAACATTTTCTTCTAAATCAAATACGAGGGGCGTTCAACATATTCTCGGTATCGGGGTGAAACTCTGGTTATATATATAAATTGACTTATTTATCAAGTAATACTATTATTTTAGTGCATTCATGTAAAATTTCATATAAATGTGATTATGAATTCGCGTTTTATCTCTAGTTAAACAGAATCATAATGGCAACTGAGACGATGATGGTGAAAATTGAGCATCGCGCTGTAATTAAATTTCTCACTAAGCAAGGAAAAAGTCAAAAAACTATTCATGAAGAGATGGTGGCTGTTTACCAGGGTTCCGCACCTTCATTATCAACTGTGCAAAAGTGGTCAAGTGAGTTCAGGAGAGGCAGAGAGAGCATTGAAGGCGACCCCCGCTCCGGCGCCCCGGCTACTGCTTGTACGGGAGAAAGCATCAAAGAAGTCGAAAAACTTGTTCTTGAGGATGCCCGAATAAAGGTGAAAATGATGGCAGAGATCACCAAGCTTTCAATTGGTACCATTCACACCATTCTTCATGACCATCTTAACCTTTCAAAGGTCAGTGCAAGGTGGGTGCCACGAATGCTCACAGCGCCTCAGAAAAAAGTGAGAATCGCATGCTGTAGGGAGCTTTTGGAGATGTGTAGTGAGAACGCGGACGGTGTTATGGATCGAATTGTTACTGGGGACGAAACATGGGTCCACCACTATGACCCTGAAAGCAAACAAGAGTCCATGCAGTGGCATAAAAAAGGAACAGACCCCCCGAAGAAGTTCAAAGTCACTCCGTCTGCCGGGAAGCTCATGGCCACAGTTTTTTGGGACTCAAAGGGAATCTTGCTCATTGAGTACAAAAAAAATGGTGAAACCATCAACGCCACATCCTATGCTTCCACTTTGCATAATTTGCGGGAGGAAATTAGAAAGAAAAGACGGGGTAAACTGGCAGCGGGTGTGTTGCTTCTTCATGACAACGCTCCTGTTCACACGGCGCGAGTTTCCAAGGCTGCTGCGCGAGATTGTGGTTTCGAAGAAATCCAACACCCACCCTATAGTCCAGACCTTGCCCCTAGTGATTATTTCCTGTTTCCGGATTTGAAAAAATGTCTTCGTGGAAAAAGATTTTCGGATGATGAAGAACTCAAGTCGGCAATAAATGGGTATTTTGCAGAGAAAGGGGAAATTTATTTTTTTGAGGGTTTAAAAAAGCTTATCTCAAGATGTAACAAATGCATTGATGTTAGGGGAGATTATATTGAAAAATAAAAACAATTTAAATTGAATTTGCATTTTCCTTCATATCGATACCGAGAATATATTGAACGCCCCTCGTACTTTAAGAGTTTGAAATTCAGTTTTCTTATTATTATTTAAAAAATTAACAAATAATAATTAACATAAGACTTAATTCTTCCACAATGTTATATACTCGTAACTCCATGTATCCACTTTTGTACGTTTTGGTAATAGTCCATTTTTATTCATTTTAATATTTGGTCCACAAACCTTTATTCTTGATGACACTTTTTGTTCGCTTTGGCATACCTTCAACCAATTTTTCAATATCATTAGGAGTATTTGCCCATTCGGACCCACAGCTAAGAAAAGTTTAATATTAACGGTAAACTAGAAGAAAGACAAACTTAAGTACAAACGGGCAAAAGTGGATACATGGAATTATACAACATTTTGGAAGAATTAAGACTTATGTTAATTATTATTTGTTAATTTTTTTGTAGTAATTTTTTTTAAATAATATGAACAAAACTGAATTTCAAACTCTTAATGTATTTGATTTAGAAGAAAATATTTTATTCGTTAAAAATTATGAAATGACCAATTATGTATCCAGTTTTGCTCGCCACTGTAAATAGCAAAATAATTTTTCTTATGACTGACGTCTCTCAGTTGTGTCACTTTTGACATTTTCGATAACAATCGGGGAAAAATGGTTTGTTAGCACAGTTTTTACCGCGGCTAAGGAAATAAGGCTGGATAGTTATCCAGATTTCGTTATTCTATATAGACTAAGTTGTTAGTGTAATTTACATGGAAAATATTTGTTAAGCCTATATAGATTACCAAAAAAATACGCCTATTAATAAATTAGTTAATTATTTAAGTGTCATTGTTTTGGTTGATACAAATGTTGAGGATGAAGAAAACGAATTTTTTAAGATCGAAGGTTTTCATAAACCGGAATTCATAAACCGAAAACAATCAAGGGGCGGAGATGTTGCTTAAAAGTGATATAACTTAAAAATGATATAACCTTTAATGAGTTATGCATATGAAAGTATATCTGTGAATGTAACAGATTCATTTAGAAAAAAACAAATAACTACAATCTACAGACCACCAGGTTTTAGTATAAATTCATTTGTCACTGAACTTGAGATAAATGTTGCATGTGGCGAAGAGGTAATACTGATGGGTGATATAAATATAAACATTCGTGATGAAACAAACTACTATGTCAAGAATTATTTGGAAGCACTCGCGTCCAAGGGGCTTACAAATACTATAAATAGCAATATTCGAGTGGATTTGCAAAAAGAACCTCTACTCTAATAGACCACGTCATAGTCAAAATGCATAAAAGTATGCATTAGTAGTGGAGACTGATATATTGGATCATTATGCTGTAGTATTTGGGACCTTTAAAAACAAACCTCCAGTAGGAAACTCCAAGGAACGTGTGGATATTCTAAAAAGTGCAATTGTTAACAATCTGATCTGGGACCTTTAAAAACAAACCTCCAGTAGGAAACTTCAACGAACGTGTGGATAGTCTAAAAAGTGCAATTGTTAACAATCTGATCTCCTCAACTGGTTGGTCAATTATTGAAAGCTGTGCGGATGTAGAAGGATCTTATGAGAAATTTGTAGAAAAAATGAAAGAGATCTATGCAAGGGCAACCTTAAAAACAAATAAGAGAAGACGTAAAAACCATAAGCCATGGATATTAAATGGACTTGAAGTGAAATGCAAAGAAAGAGACAGACTGTGCCGGAGATGGAAAAATAATAGACTGAACAAATCTTATGAAGCAGAATACAAGTTACTGCGAAACCAAATAAATAAAGAAATCTTTATACAAAAGTCGTCGTTTTACAAGAATCGTTTTGATCAAGCGAATAATAACCCAAAAGAAACTTGGGAAATAATAAATGAATTGTTGGGAAGAAGAAACCCAATTTGGACGACTTCATTATACAACATTGTGTCACAAATAGAAATGTCAATACATTAGGTAATGAATGTGCTAACGGGTTTAGCAAACAAGCTTCTAAAATTATTCATTATTCAGCATTAAAACTTCGAATCACATATGTATGACTACTCCCAACTCGATATTTGTGGAGGAAACCAATGAAGCCGAAATGTAAATGATCCTGCAATCTATCAAAACCAAAAAGTCTCCAGGTGCAGATGGCATAAGGGCATGCGACCTAAAAAATAATGCAAACATTTTCGCCCAAGTTTTAAGCAAAATCGTTAATAGGTGTCTATATGAGCAACAAATTCCGAGTATTCTTAAGACGGCAATTGTAAGACCAATATACAAAGGTGGTGAAAAGAAGGCTTTAGAGAACTACAGGCCTATCTCTATATTACCAATAGCTGAAAAATGTCTGACGAGAAGACTTTGGAGGTTTCTAGACAAGGAGAAAACCATAGCGAAGAACCAGTTCGGGTTTCAAAAGAATAAAAGCACAGGAAAACTACTTGGTGAACTTGCAAATTTAGTCAATCAAAGTCTGAATTTAAATCATCACGTAATGGTAATGTTCATCAACTTTAGCAAGGCATTCGATACTTTGAATCACTGTAAACTAATGGACATCCTGAATCGTGCTGGAATAAGAGGGGTCTTAGAATTACTTAAATAAAAGAGGTTTTAAAGTTAAAATAGCAGGCGAATTGAGTGAGTGGAAGGAAGTCAAATATGGGGTTCCACAAGGTTCGAAACTATAGCCCGTATTATTTATCCTGTACACAAGCGAATTTCTTAAAATCTTCAAGAGTAGTATTTCATTCGCATATGCCGATGATATGGCAATTGTAGTTCAGCATGCATGTTTTGAAACAGCTATGAGGATAATGCAGGAGGATTTCGGAGAAGCTATGAAGCAGTGTCATGACATGGGACTTGTAATAAACGCAAAGAAAACTAAGCTCATGCACATTATGGAAACACGCTGTAGACCAACAAAGCCTACTATTCATTTTCGGAACCCCGAGTGTCCGTATGCGAAAACTGAGCAAGTAGAAGTTGTGGAAGAATACAAATATCTTCGAATTGTAATCGACAGTCACTTTCGTTGGGATAACCATATTCAGAGGCTTAGGTCAGATATGAAAAAAGAACTTTTCGCGATGGTATATCTGAAGAAATGTTCAACTATTACAGTTCTTCAAAAAGTATATTACGCATCAGTGTAATCCAAACTAAGCTATGGAATATTGGACTGGGGAAGTGCAGCAAAAGCTGCAAGCGAATATACTAAAAGTATTGCAGCGAGGTGTGAGGCGGGACGAGGATGATTTCAAAGTTATTACTATAGAGCAAATCTTCAAGATGGTGACCGTAATGGAGTATGGCAGAGATGAAAGATTCCTGAAACCAATGTCACATCAAATAAACACTAGACGAAGGGATAGAGGTATGAAGCAAACACCTAGGTTCAAGAATGTTTATGGCAAACGACAACTCAACTACATGATCCCAGACGTTTTAAATAATTTTCCTTTGAGACTGATAAGCATTATTAATTTCAAAAAAAGAGATTAGGAAATTTTTCTTGTTCAACTCGTATTTGAGTTGGACGAGGGTCAACTGCAATAGTTTTCGACCCATTCTAGCTTTTTCAAATAGTCAGAAAACACAGTTATTGTTTGTTACACACAATAAGTCCTATCCCACTTCTGACACCAATGTGAAATGTTTGTGTGGGTACAAATAATAATAATAGAACTTATTCTTTTCAATACAAATCCTTTCTTCAGTACAGTTACAATTCACTATTTAATTCTTTCTCTCAGTACAATCCAATTTCTCAACCACTTATACTTTTCTTATCTCTTACTTAAACCACTTAATCACTTCTCCTAATTAACACTTCAAATTTCACTTTAGAACTGATTTGCATACCTTTGGGATGCTGGTATTTATACTCGAATGACATACTTCGAGAACAATCCTCGCCATCCAGCGTCCCATACAATTTCCAATTTGCTAGAAAATTCGATTCCACTCTCCAGTCGAGACTTTGTTATACCAGTATTGAAATCTTCTGGTCTTCGACATTTTCTGCTAGATGTCGCTGCTCACATTTAAGTGGTTATCACAATATACTGATGGTCCGTAAAGCATTTTTTATATATATAGAAATTTTAATTATTATAATAACACGAAAATGATTTTTTTTTTTTTGTATTAAATTTTGTAAGTAATATAGTAGTTGTAATATAATTCGCCAAAAATGTCGGCATAACCTGAAACAACAAGACTTCTAGTATCGTATTAAAAAAAATTGGGTGCCTATTTTTGCCTTTTTGGATTTACAAAAAGTTTGTATGTGTAGATAATGGATTGTTTGGTAATTTCTTTCTTTTGGCAATCGTGCATCCGTTAGATATGTGTTCTCTGTTGTAAACGCATAGCAGTACCTTACAGTAAAAATTTCATCCGGCTTTTTTGATAAAAAAAAACATTTATATCATGTAATACGAGATATAATGCGAAAGACTTTGATGCGAAATTGGAACATCTTGAAATAGAAAATATGTATTTTTTTAAGCAAAGCTTCTTGTACGAAAGATAGACTTAAAGATTTTACGATTAAAAGTACACGTATATTACGCGTATGGATGGAAATACAGTGCAACCTCGATATAACGAAACTGAAGGGAACTATGAGGTTCGTTATATAGAAGTTATTAAGATAAGTTTAAATGAGGCAAAAAAAAATGTTTAATAATCTCAAATTTACATATGTAGGTACTAATCTGCTTACCCGGTTATAGCAAACGACTTTCACTAATACAAACACACTAATGAAAACACATTTTAATTACATGTATGTATATATAACTAATAACAGTGACAAAATGCATGACTTAATATCAAACAGCAATGATTGTCTTACGACATAGGTACTGGTTATGTCTGAACATGTCGAGACATGAATTATTGTGAAATTGAGTGTGTATGACTTATAGGTATATTTTGCATTAGCTCTTACGGACAGTACTAGGGGATTTCGAAAATTCGTTAAATCGAGGAAATCATTATATTGAGGTTCGTTATATTAAGGTTACACTTTATAGATGCTTCGAAAGTATTTAAGGAAATGGTCCAATCGCTTGAGAGGGCCAAAAAATATAAGGAAGCATTTTTCGACAGTTTATCTTCCGGAGCTAAAAACTTATCTACTTCCAAAGAACTATTCATTTTTGTTGAAGCTGGTTTATCGCGCAGGCAGTATCAGGTCCAGCGACATACAATTTCTTTCTTTCTACAGTATATTCCAAAAAGAAAAGAAACAATGCTACTCTGACCCGGAGGCATTCACTGTTACAGGAACATGACTGCAGTTAACTTCCAGGACTTATTAAATCATACGGCTGAACGATTAATTCTGTTTTGGAGGAAGTGCTAAAAAATGTAAGTGCAAGTGATTGTAGTTCCTTGGAACTTATATCTAAATAGGGATGTGGCGGTTCCCAAGAAACACAATATAAACAAAATGTTGAAAATAGGACTGATTCGGATGCACATATATTCTAAGTTTTACTCATACCATTAAAATTACTTTGCAGTTCAACAAAAACAATTAATTGGCAAAACAAAACATCTTCTTCGCCACGGTATTGCCGACCAATAAAAAGAAGTTTTGCAAAGAAATTTATAGATTATATGCAAAACTAAATAATCTATTATATATTGAATCCAAGATCAATTCACTTACAAAAACGCGAATAGAAGGCATATGGTTGAGGCATAGTTTGTAGTGCAGCTATAATATTAATACAATGTCAACTCTAAAATGTTACATCTGTGGAGCTACATCAAAAAATGTAAATGATTTATCCAAATTGAAGAAATTAGTAGGGATACATTAAGATTTGATCTATCAATTTTACGTACAAGGATACTTTTATTTGAAAGCATTCTTCACCTTGCAGCTTCGAACACAGGAAGATGAAGATTTTGTAAAACAAAAGAAAGCTGAAATACAGGAGAAGTTCCGAGCTAAACTAGACCTCATTGTGGATGTCCCAAATCCTGATTTCGGCAATTCGAATGCTGGCAATACTAGCCGAAGATTTTTTATGAATCAGAAGAAGTTGCCGAAATAACAGCTGTTGACGTGAAATTAATATTCGTGTTGCGAATTAAAATCATACTGGAGGTCATATCATGTGGACTTAAAATAAATACTTCGCAGTTCGCTGTGTTTGCATACGATACCGCTAAGCACTATATTGAGCTATACCCATGGCATCCAATGACTCCGACCATGCACAAAATTCTTTTGCACGGATCTGAAGTTATCGATACTTGTAGCCTTCCAATTGGCCAGTTATCTGAAGAAGCAGCAGAAGCGCGCAATAAGCATCTTCGGCTATACTGGTTAAATTTTGCGATAAAATGTTCAAGAAAGGTCTGCAACATGGATGTTTTAAACAGGTAAATTAAAAATAAATGTCAGATTACTATTGTCATCCTCTTTTATCAGGTTTAAGACATTTCTATAAGGAGAAAGCAATTTATCAAGGAGGCAATTGAAATGCTCATTTCCGAGCCTCCTGGGCATGATATCAGCAGGAATTTTCCCTCAGATGACTAAGCAGAATCGGTTGAAGAATCATTTCAATAATTTAAATTCGTAGCGAATTATGTATTTTCAGTATATGTAAAGAAAAACAGAAAAATATAACCAAAACCACTTTATATGCTTTTAACCAAGGTCAAATAGCGTCTAAATTTTAAAAATAGTTATTTCAAATATACAAGTATTTCATTAAACCAAAAAAATCATTTTGTCCGGGTTTTCGTTACAAATACCCCAATGAGCGACGGTCATTATCATTTCAAAAAACTACCTTTTGGTTTTAAAATCTCAAAAACAGCTTCTAAACCATCTATGTAGATGATATAATATTATTTGAGCATAATTTGTGAGAACATAACAATAACTTAATTAAAGTTTTGATCAGACTATGACAAGACAGTCTAAAATTGAATCCAGGTAAATGTAACCTTTTAAAACCAGAATCAGTATACCTAGGCCACTTGATTACTTCAAAAGGGATATGCACTGATCCGTCAAAATATAAAGTGACTAAATCCTACCTCATACCAAAAGATGCTGATGTAGTACGAAGATTTGTAGCGTTTTGTAAATGTTATAGGAGGTTTATCAAAGATTTCGCAGACATAGCGAGATCATTAAATCAATTACTGAAAAACAAACAGCCATTAACCTGGACAGACGAATGTGGTAGAGCACTTAACACACTAAAATGAAAATTGATAACAACACCAGTACTAGCATATTCAGATTTTTCGAAATCCTTTATATTAACTACTTTCGCCTCAAATCTTGCTTTAGGAGCAGTATTGTCAAAATTTGAAATTGGGACAGACAAGTCTATAGCTTACACAACCAAATTGCTGTTGCTGGTAATCCCTTTAGACCTAATTTGTTATGTAAGAAATTTGCAGCTTATTCTGACCACATATCATTAGTAAGCCTGTTCACCCATAGGAACCCTTAAACCGTTAGACTTAATGGACTACGATTTTGACATTACATGCAAAGAGAAAGCGTTTTCGAGATTACAAATAATGTTGATGTTTTTACCAGAGCAATGAAGAAAAGTGGTGGAATACCAAGCATAAATACGAGTAAGCACTGTGCAAAAGCCTTAGACTCAAATGTGGGAACTGATCGCCTTCACATATGGGGCTGCTCGTCATTATCTGACGTAAGGCGGATGAAGAAAATTTAATTTAAAGAAATAAAAAGTTTATGAAAACGGGCCCAATGAAATAGAGTTAATATGACAGCAAGCACGTTAATTGTGGTGGTCAGCCATAATTCTCTATCATATTTCATTTATTTCATATTTATTTACCAAAATAATTGTTTCACATTAAGATAGTATCTCATAGTTTGTGAAGGCTTTACAAATATAGTTCTAAGATCTTTGAGATTTAAGCTAGGAGCTAATTACATACATTAAATTTAAAGCATACATCTCTTTGATATTCATATGTCACTGGCCAAGTGTTGAAACAGTTTATTTTTAAATGTGCTTGTGTTTGTGGTTCTCTTTAGTGCAATGGGTAATGACTGGGACTTATCAATACAGCTGTTCTTTGTGAGCTGGGAAAACCTAATATGTTGTACAAGTACCCTGGCTGTTGGGTCTGCAAAATACGGTGCAAGGGGATAATTTAATTTAATTTAAGTAAGGCCCATTATCTGCTGAGAGTAACTAGATATATGGTCGATAAAATATTTCTTAAAGATATATCTTTCTAGGCTATTGTAGATGACATTTAATTTGCGCCTTGTGTTGTGTCAATATGACAAAAAAACTTGCAACCATAGATAGGTAATAATACGGATCTTACAAATTGCATTTTAGTTTTAGGAGGTAAAGAACTTTGTGTGGACCACTGTGGTATACGTGTCGGATACGTGTGTTATATGTTTAAGGATGAAAGTAATGAGAAGCTTAAACATTTAGGATTTACATATATCATCCAAACTTATCGCACTCGATTTAACTGAAAACAGTGCTTCGACAACATCTTCGTCCGTTAAACGAGTAAAATTTAAAGTGGCATTAATAAATATGAAAAATAATATTTTAAAGGCCAATAATAAATAACAAATATGGTAATTGTTGTAAATTGAATGCATATTAGTGTTGTTTAGATTTAGTTGCATTGTCTTGTTGTTCTTCATCACTTATTTGGCATCGCTCGGCAACGGCATTTAAACAATCAAAGTCGGCAACAGTTACACTCTTTCCGACTACGGTAGATCTCAATATCACAGTCCGATTTCGTGGAGTCAAGCTTTCGTTTACAAACATATGATTGATTGAATCAAGTCATTCGCTTTGTATATCTTCCGGAGAGTCGCTCCTATAGCCTCTACCTTCTCCTGCGGATCCTCAATCACAAAGAATTTGTCATCATCAACGCTCTCATTTGATCTATGCCTGCTTCTAAAAGTTTGTGTTCGTTATCCGTCATTCTAGCATAAAAGAATTTGTGAGAATTCAATATTTATACAATGTGGATTAAAACAATTAAAATCACCACTAAAATTAATGGACTGATTCAATGTTGCAGGTACTTCTGTAAAATATTCATTAAATTTGTTGGATATACTCTTTAAATCTGTAAGAGTAGCATTATCAACTACAATGGTTACTATTATATTAGGCTTAGAAGTTTTCCCTAAAATACTGTCGATTGCTTTCCATTCTTCTTTAATGCTTCCCTCTAATTTTTCAAATAAGTTAAAATAATACCTTTCTCGAGTCAATTCAACATTTGCGCTTACAGCTTTACAAAGTTTAAGGTAGTACTTTTTTAATTTTTCGTTGTTGGGATGTTTTTTTAGCTTTATACTTATTTTACTCTTTTTTTTAATCTGCTTAAGGAGAGACCAATTCATCCAAGGCTTGAGAAACTTATTTCTATTAGATTTTTTTAGAGATATAGAAGTGCATGACTCTATATGTTTTTGCAGAATTGTAATAAAAAAAGCGTATGAAGTAGATGGGTCCTTTTCTGAATAAACCTGATCCCAAAATTCATGTTCCGTCACGTTGGCGATGACACTATTTGCACTTCTCGTCACTGAACTGGGTGAAACTCAAGTCCTTGAATGGCCAGTTCACTATTTCATTTCGAAGGTAGAAATTGTAGACAAGCACTCGATTTTCCAGGTCGTGGTTCGGGCCAATGATGTCATTCGCTTTGTATATCTTCCGGAGAGCCCCTCCTATAGCCTCTACCTTCTCCTGCGGATCCTCGATCACAAAGAATTTGTCATCATCAACGCTCTCATTTGATCTATGCCTGCTTCTAAAAGTTTGTGTTCGTTATCCGTCATTCTAGCATAAAAGATTCTTTTGATCTTTCCTCTGAAAAATTTTATTTACTTGCGGAAACATAGTTGGGTTGCTGGTGTTTACAGATCGATTTTTATTGTTCAAATACAAACTATAGAAAAGGGAATTACAGGGCATTCCCTTTTACTATCATTTGGAGGTGTTTAATCGATGACTTCTATGTCATGATCTCCGGATTATGTCTGTCTGTAAACTCTCCATAAAAAAATTTTAGTCTTGACAGCAGTCTATTTTATGTCGGTATAGTGCGTCAATAGTTCCATCGCTGGATAAGTCTTCATTGTCGAAGTGATGACACCGAGGTATAGTTGTGTCCATTATTCGTTTAATTGTCTCGTCCAATAGTTTCTCCTCCTCCTGGTCCTCGTGCCCTTGTCAGCGTTCAGGAGAAGTGTATCCAATGTAACCTACTATACTATAGATGAACAAACTCATCCAATTCCACGGTTTCGTTCGGAATGGTTACTGAGACTGCAATGGTCACTGTCATACAGGAAAGTGTGTAGACAATTTGTAGTCTTTTGGTTAGTGCCTCTCAGTTCTATTCAATCAATTGATTAGTAGGTTTCCTATAGTATATTGTTACTCGTATGCTGATGTAATGCTGATTCAGTAAAACGTGCCAGACAATGGTGTCAAAGTGGTAAAATGGTGGTGAAGTAAAACGTACCTAAAGGAAAATACTTTCCCACAAAAAATTTATGGTTTTTTTCTTTTTATCCTCTCTTCGTTAGTTGTTTCACAATTGCTGTTTCGCCGGTTTTGCATATACAACATCCAATTGTTAACTCGCCGGTTCATAGGTACTCAACGGTAATACTAGAGTTAAAAGCCCAACAAGAATTCAGCCCGTGTGTGTGAGTTTTTTTGATTTACAATTTTATGTCTCAGGCATTACATAAAAACTGGTGGCAGCGGTGGGATACCGAGATAGCCGTGAAAAAAAAAAAGAAAAAAGAAAACAAAACAAAAACATTTGTGTGAACTAAATACGAGTATACTATCGTGAAGATTCTTATTGTTGTGTTGCTGTGTAAAAGTTGCAGAATTATACAAATGGAGCTGAGTGATATGAAGTTAGTAATAATTTTTACCATGTAGGTTAGTAAAATAAGCTTAGTTTAGTTTTAGTTTATTTAGTATATTTATTCAGTGTTCATTTTCAACTTAAAATAAGAACAATTACAATTTTTAATGGAATAAATAATAGCTATCATTCTGTAACTGGGAAGTTAGTATTGAATGGTACATTTATAAATTAAAATTTTGCAGTAATAATAAACTATAAACTGTTGTGGGGTGACAATCAGTAATATATAGTAGTATACCAATATTTGAGAGAAAAAAAGGACAGCAAGAAAATGATAAATATATTTATTTATTGATTTTTTTAATAATACATTTTCAAAAATAGTTATCAATACAATTTAAGTCAATCGTGAATAGCCAGTCTTTTACCATTTTTGAGAAGGATTTAAAATTTACAGTATGCCCTATAGATAGAGGTAATTTATTAAAAGATTTAGGGGCTGCGACAGTATAAAAGTTAGAGAAATGAGTTTTGTGAGCAGTGGGTACAGTGACCAGGTGCATGTTGTTTATTCTCAGGTTATATAATTGCGAGTTTCTGCTGGGAATATTGCCACTTCGTTTAAAAAATTCTTTAAGTACTTTAAAAATATAAAGATGTCTCATAGGTAGAATTTGCAATTCCTTGTATAAAGGCCAACTTTCGGTATAACGATTTTTGTTGCAGATAATTCGAATAAGATGCTTTTGAGCAATTATTAAAGGTCTAAAAGTATTTGCATAGGAACCACCCCAACTAGATAACCCATACTGTAGTTTAGAGTGCGCAAGGCTATAATATATTGTTTTGAGAATCTTTTTAGAGCAAAATCGCTTTAAGAGATACATTTTTCGTATTATAAGCATCAAATGATTTTTAATATTTTTACTATGGTCTTTCCAATTAAGGTTAGAATCAATTGTAACACTTAAATATTTGAAATTGTTCACTAAATTACCTACAATTCGTAGCATGCAAAATCAGGCAGTAATTAAAAACTGGATGACTAGAGGTTTTAAAAGTCATGAATTTAGTTTTTTCATTAATTATTAGTTTATGGTAAGAAAACCAAGTTCTTAGAATTTCTAGGTCCTCTTCAATTGGTAAAATACAATTAAAATCAGAATTTAACTGATAGGTAAATGATATATCATCTGCAAATGCCGTCGAAAGACCATTTAACGGGAGTTTAAAGATTGAGTTAATATATACTAAAAAAAACAAAGGGCCGAGTATAGATCCCTGTGGCACTCCATTTTTTAAAATCCTAGATTCACTTTGTGTGCCGTTTATAATAACTTTTTGCACTCTTTCTTTTAAATAAGATTTCAACCATTGAAAAATCACCCCTCTAAATCCTGCACTATATAATTTGCCTATAATGATCAACCAAGTCAAACGGCTTTGTCATATCAATGAAGAGGGCCATAGTAGATTTATTATCATTTAAGCTGCCATAAAGCTGGCTGCATAGCCTAAGAATTGCATCTTCGGTTGACTTCCCTGAGCGGAAACTAAATTGATTATCGCTAAAAAGTCTTATTTTATTTAGAAAAGAAATAATTTTATTGACCATAAGTTTTTCAAATATTTTTCAAAAAGTAAGAAGGATTGAAATAGGTCTATAGTTAGCCATATTTGTTTTATCTCCTTTTTTAAAGAGTGGACTAACCTCAGCACATTTCAATTGATTTGGGAAATAGCCCTGTTCCACACTTAAGTTAAATATATGACTCAAAACATCTGAAATATAAAAGGCAATTTTTTTAAGAAGATTACTAGATATTCCATCTGACGTGCAAGAGTTTTTATTTTTTAAAGATAAAATAGCTTTGTATGTATCAAAAGAGGTGATAGGATTAAAAGAAAAACTATTTGGATGTGAGAATTCAATATTTATACAATGTGGATTAAAACAATTACAATCAGCACTAAAATTAATGGACTGATTCAATGTTGCAGGTACTTCTGTAAAATATTCATTAAATTTGTTGGATATATTCTTAAAATCTGTAAGAGTAGCATTATCAACTACAATGGTTTCTATTATATTAGGCTTAGAAGTTTTCCCTAAAATACTGTCGATTGCTTTCCATTCTTCTTTAATGCCTCTCTCTAATTTTTCAAATAAGTTAAAATAATACCTTTCTCGAGTCAATTCAACATTTGCGCTTACAGCTTTACAAAGTTTAAGGTAGTACTTTTTTAATCTTTCGTTGTTGGGATGTTTTTTTAGCTTTATACTTATTTTACTCTTTTTTTTAATCTGCTTAAGGAGGACCAATTCATCCAAGGCTTGAGAAACTTATTTCTATTAGATTGATTTTTTTAGAGATATAGAAGTGCATGACTCTATATGTTTTTGCAGAATTGTAATAAAAAAAGCGTATGAAGTAGATGGGTCCTTTTCTGAATAAACCTGATCCCAAAATTCATGTTTCAAAATATTTTGTAAAGAAATATAATCTACTGTATACTGCTCTTTTGTTTGAATTGCTGAAGTAGGTTTCGATATATTTTCTGACTCATGAATTAAAACGATCATTTTTGATCAGTAATCTTTAAATCGAGAACACTTCCAGAAAGTTTTGGTTTATTACAGATTTTTAACCGGGTGAAAATGTGGTCAATGCAAGTACTTGAAGATTCTGTTATACGGGTAGGTTCGTAATATAAATATATGAATTTGAGACCATGCGAAGCCATAAGGAACAAATACTTATCAGTGTTAATATTGGACTCGTTAGAAATATCAATGTTAATATCACCAATTAAAATTAAATTACAAGTTTTGTTCATTAAAAATGTTTGCTAAGTTCCTCTATGAACAAACTTTTACTAAAGGCGTGCAATCTATACAAGCACAACATTATATAGTTCTGGTTTTGATAACAAAACGACTACTTTACAACATCCGCACGTATGACAAGTTTGGAGAACTTGTGATCAATACTCTCATCAATATAAACTGCAACACCACCTAACGAATAAGATTCATTGCAACAACTGTAAGGAGCATAACCCGGTATATTATACAATTTCATTTCTTTCTCATAAACCCAAATCTCTTTTAGAACTATAATGGCTGGCAATTTATTAAGTGACTCAATATGAGCCAAGAAAACAGAAAAATGTTGCCTTAGGCTGCGGATGTTTTGGTGCACACAAAAGCAATTATCAATAAAACTACGAAAAACTGGCATGCCACATACATTTTGAACTGAAGAAGGAATAGGATTAACAATATTCATATTTTATCAAAATCAGAGATATAATTAATTCTTACTGAATTGTCACCCTCGTTCTACCTTATAAAAATATTCCCATTTCTAGTCCAAACGTATTTGACTCCTTTTGTATTTTTTAGTGCTAGAGCAGTATTAAGAAGTTGACTCTTCTGTTGTGTTAAACAATCGTTGATATATACATTCTCTGGTTTACCTTGTGCCCCAAACATTTTTGTTGTTAGATGCTCTCTTTTCTCTCGTTTTATTTTCATTATTTTCTCTTTAAGGTGATGAGAAACGAATTTAATATGCAGAACATTTGTACTCTTAAAAATGCCATTGCTTAGAGATTTCCCTTTATCAATTTTTTTAACAAAACATTGATCAATGTCAGTCTCTTTTACGTCAATGTTTAATTCATTACGAAGAGTATTTACTGCAAGATCGATGTATGGGATGTCTTTGTTTACGATCGGAACATTATACAATTCAATGCTGTTTGAGAGAAGTTGTTGTTCTAGGTTATCTACCTTTCTCTCCAGTGTTAGAATTTTTTGTTCCTTTTCATTTATTTTGGCATTCATTTCATCAATCTGAGCTTTGTGATAGTTCTTAAGCTGAATAATTTCAGCGTATACCATCTCCAATGTGACAGCTGGAAGTAGCTCTTCAATAGGTAGAGTTGTCTTGCTTAAATTTTGCGGTAGCGGTGGGAAAAGCAGTGGTGGTGAAAGGTGAGGTTAATGCAACTTTGGTGGTATTGAAAGAAGAAGCATTAGTGATGGATGGTTTGATGTAGGTGGAAGCAGTGGTCGTGGTGGCAGCGATGGTATAGGTGGTAGCGGTCTGGTTTTTACTTGAGTTAGTTGTTGAAGATGATGGGAGAGAGTCTGTTGCAATAGATGATGGTGGTGGCGGCGTGAGTTCCAATAAAGATGTACTAGAAGAGTATTTTATTGGCGTGACACCGGAAATAGATCCTCTCCTCTCAGCCATACAGCTAGGGCATCTCCAACTTGCTTTGTTATTTCTCATATATTCAAGTTCATTGGGCGTAATCTTAGCACATTTTCCATGGAAAAAATTGTTACAGTCTATGCACTTGACTTTAATCTCGGCTCTTTCGACCTTTTTTTTACAAATATCGCACGACATTTTATGGGTGATATGGAATGAAGAATTTGAATTTTTATTAAAAACGACTTTAGCTATTTTAACTAAAATTAGCTCCCGATATGAGTGTACTCCACAACAACTATCATCGAATGATGAATGCTAAGCATAACATAAGTCTATTTGCATAGAGTGTTCCTAATACTATTGTAAAAAAAAAAAACAGTGCATAAGAAAAGAGAGAGTTATTCAGGTGGCAAGGTGGAATTTTCAAAGTTAAAACATATTAAAATTCAACATCACCTGGTAGATGTACCAAGTTCGATTTCCTTCAGGAGAGATCAAATTGAAGTATTATAAATGGGTAGAAGAAAAGAAGGGAAAATATAGGATATTATTATCATTTTTGTTTTAAAGAACTTAACACCCAAGAGGGTATGAGTACACTTAAAATGCCGGAGCACGTGTTAAGTTTTTCGGAAAATTGGATAGAGAGACAGAGAAAGATATTTGGGCTCAGTAATTATTTTGCTCCATGGGTGGCATCCAACTTTTAATGGGGAGACTAAATTATTAGAGTAAATTGACTTGGTGTTGTATTTAGGCAACCATTCACCTCACGAGATTTCAGTTGCCTGAAAAAAAAGTCTTTCGGTCACGGCTGGTATTGAACCCCGAACCGCCCGAATGAGCCACGGCCACCCAGAACTAGTTGGTAGTTGTTAGTAGTAGTTGGATCAGTAGATAAGCTTTTATGTCCCCTAGCGGCAGTGATAGTGAATCAGAAGAGGCAGGAAGCGCAAGTAACCAAGAAGTTGAAGATTCAAGAAATTTAGACTCAAAATGTCTGAAATACCAATCAGTGTTCTAACATCCTCTATCGCTACTTTCATGGGACGAGGTTTTTAGTTTCATTGACGTATGTAATGATGCTATGGAATTAGCATCGCCGTGTTTGAAACCAGTACTTTTTAAAACAAGAATTCGTGGTAATGCCACAAAGCGTTGAAAGAAGAATTGCACGGTGTTTTGGTGCCTTTAGGGAACCCCATAGCAGACTTCACTTACATAGAGAGTTGATTTGCATTAAGCAAGATTGGAATGAATCTGTGACATTGTATACACAGAGAGTAGAAACATTAGAAAGAAGATTGGTGCAAAGTAAACTACATAATATAAAATAAGAAGATTCTAAAGGGCATATAGATTATATAGTGTTTTCCAATAAGGACTTGACAACTTTTTTTTTAAATAAAACGCAAATCATTTGAGATATTTAAAAAATTTTACTATCGGCTGGAAGTACAATCAAAACATTTATGAATGGAACTGGACTTCGTTCATATGGCCACAGCGGGCACGTTTGCAGCGGTCGATTCGTTGGACCCAATTTTCAACGACTCGGCCACACATTTCGGCCCAAACAGCCGCTATTTCGCGTTCAATGTTGGCTCTGAGCTCTTCCAACGTCGTCGGCGTGTTGGCATAAACCAATGACTTAACGTCGCCTCACAGAAAATAGTCAAGTGGTGTTAAATCGCACAAACGAGGCGGCCAATCGATGGCCCATATCTTGAGATACCACGCTCACCAAACTTGCTCTTCAATAAATCGATTGTAGCGTGTGCTGTGTGGCTCGTGGCATCATCCTGTTGAAACCACATGTCGCCCAAGTCCATATCTTCCAATTCAGGCCAAAAATAATCGGCGATCATGGCGCGATAACGCTGACCATTCACAGTAACATGACGATCTTTATCGTCGACGAAAAAATATGGCCCAATAACGCCGCCGGCAGCAAACCGCACCAAACAGTTATTTTTTATGGATGAAGTGAAGTGAACCCATTAAGCCAAAAATGTCACTGAAGATGATTTTGGGATGAAATTCATCATCTTGGGGCATCTTCTCCAGAACCCAATCGGAGAACGTACGTCGCTTCAAATGGTCCATCTGCTTCAATTCTTAAGTCAGCTTGATCTTGTATGGGTGTAAACCAAGATCCTTACGCAAAATACGACCAGACCACATTATGAGCGATGCCCAATTCTTGAGAACGCCGTGGAATTGACTGATTTGGATCGTTTGCTACGGACGCCTGAACGGCAGCGATATTTTCGACACTTCGACCAACCCGTTGTCTCACTGACACGGCAACATCACACAACGAATATGTAGACTCAAATTTTTGCACTAAACTTGTTATTGCCTGTCTACTAGGGCGAGAATTACGACCGAAAATTGGAGTTAACACTCTTAAAGTTGCGACTCCGAATTTCGGTAGAAAATTTTTATAATTTTAATTAATTTTATAGAACACAAATGTTTAAAGTGTGGCCAGCTAGGCCATATTGCCAGAAATTGCAAATTATTAGGAGAAATAGGGAAAAAGCAAGTTATTGAAAATGATCTACTTGTCGACTATGACTTCCCTTTGGGTAGCCGCTTTCTTAAAAATGGAGGTTACTCCATACATTATAAAGAAGGCATGATTAGAAGTAGAAATGAGGAGATACCTTTAAAATATTTGAGCTAAGAAAAGTTTCAAACCTTTGAAGCGTTCAGAGTTTTATAAATATATAAATAAAATAGAAAAATAGCAAAGAATTAAAAAAAGACATAGTTGTGCCAAAACAGACAACAGAGGAGGGAATAGTTATATCGGAATGTATAACTAAAAACAATAATGGTTAATGTGTAGCCACTGTACGCAATACGACTGAATAAGATTTTAACATTAGTGAAATGCGAATTGTCGGGAAAAATTTGGAAAACTTTGAAGTAAGAAAACAGAGATTATCAGAGGTAACAGGAAATATTAGGACAGAACATATGAATAAAGAAGAGTTAGAGAGTATATTAGGTATTATTATAAATTACAGGGACATTTTTATTATAAAATATAAAAAGCTCAGTCATACGAATATAACAAAATATCAGATTAAGACTACGGAAGGTGGTTCTCCCATGTTTACCAAAACGTACAGGTACCCAAAGGTACACGAAGAAGAAGTACATAGTCAGGTTAAAAAATTGAAGAATGACGGTATAATAAGAAACAGTAATTCGCTATGGAACTCCTCTCTTTGGATCGTTCTAAAGAAGGTGGATGCAAGCGGCATAAAAGAGTGGATGATGGTGATGGATTATCGCAAATTCAACGAGTTAATGACTGCAGATAACTACCATCCCCTTCCAAATACTAACGAAATTTTTGACCAGCTAGGGAAGGCTAGACACTTCCCAACTTTGGATTTGATATCCGTGTTTCATCAAATCACGGTTTTAGTCGGGTTACAAGGCATCAAATGCTTTCCTTACCTTGACGATGTGGTAGTATACAGACAGAGTCTTGCGGAACATAATGAAAAACTAATGGAAGTTCTGGATCAAATTAAGGGTGCTAATTTGAAGCTGCAACCGAACAAATGCGAATTTCTTCGCAAAGAAGTCCAGTATCTGAGCCATGTAATAACTGACTAAGGAGTTAAACCAGATCCCAACACCCGGGTGGCCGTGGTGTAGTGGTAGTAGCAAACGCTTCTCACTCGGTGGGTCCAGGTTCGAATTCTGCCCATGGCAAGTCAGTTTTTCATTGTGTAATTGGAACTCAGACAGAAAAATTCTGCGTGTGAAGGCATAACACTGACACGTAGATTTGACTGTTGTAGAGTTTCAAGCACAGAAACGAAAAATACTGTGATATACCTCGAATCACTTTGAGTGAAGAAAAACTCTCCGTCCTCTTCGGACTCCCACCCCTGGAGAGCAAACATAGAAACCAAACACACCTGAGTTTCAAACCACTACAAAAACAATTTTCCTTTCTTCTCCTTCTATCTTTCCGCCCGCGCCCTGGCAACAGTAAAAGGGTATCTAACCCCTTAGGCGCGCGTAAATTATAAAAAAAAAGATAGAAAGTATAAATAAAATGCATGCTCCTGAAAACCAAAAAGGAATTAAATCATTCCTAGTTATGGCAGATTATTACCGGAAGTTCATTAAGAACTTAGCAAAATTGCAAAGCCTTTGAACGCGTTATTAAAAAAAGATTTTGTACTGGGATGGGGTAATGAGCAACAGCAGTCTTTTGATAATCTAAAAAGGGCAAAAACAACCTTTCCAGTTTTGCAGTATCACAATTATAGTAAAACCTCCATAATAACAACATATGCCTCAAATAAAGGCATCGGTGCTATTCTCAGCCAACAGCATGATACAAAGGATTTGCACATCAGTTGGATACTGAACAAAGCCGAGTAAAATTACAGCACTACTGAGAAAGAGTGCTCGGCCGTAGTATAGGCCACGAAGCGGTTTAGGCCGTACATATACTGAAGAAAATTTATAGACCAGACAGACCATAGGCCATTGACTTGGTTGTTCAATGGAAAAAATCCCGGATCTAGAATCGTCAGGTGGAGGCTAAAGTTGGAAGAGTTTGAGTACGAGATCCGTTATAAAAAAGGATGCGAAAACGTTGCGGCAGATGAATTGTCTCGAAATGTAAGAATCACGCAAGAGGAAGACGTAGGTAATGATAATAGAAAAGAAAATAGACAGGAAATAGAAAGCTTCGAAGAAGTAGATCAAATAATAGATGACATAGTTAAAGTATGAGGGAGGATATCACTGTCGTTCCAAGTAATGAGGTTGAATTTGGGGAAGAACAAATAGAAGGAGCTAGAAGAAGAAGAGTGTAATAGAAACAATACATGTAGAGAAATAATTGATTTAGAAGAAAGGAAACGTATAATAAAAGAAAGGAGGCCATACAGGATAGAAAGCAACCTATGAGAAACTTAAAATAAAATACTACTGGAAAGGGATGCAAAAAGACATTGAATAATACATAAAAATTTGCAAACATTTTGTCATGAGCAAACGCCATATGCCAGCTTTAGTTATAACACTACTGTACATAGTACGACAGGATACACTCCATATGAACTTGTTTATGGAAATCCAGCAAACAAACCTAGCGAGGTAGATGATAATAGCGAAGGTGTATTTGATTATTTGGACGAACTAAAGGAGAATCTTTAAAATAAGTCGTTGGCAGCCAAAAACAGAACCTTAAAGACAAAAAGGAAAGGCAAAAGTACGATATGATAAAAGAGTGGGAAAACCTGTAGAATATAAAGTAGGATAGAAAATTTCATTTAAAAACTTAATGAAAGGAAAATTAGAGAGTATATTTAAATTACCATATAAAATATTAGAGGTACATGATGATTATGTATTTGTTAGGCTAGAAAATAAAACGCAAAAACATAATAAAGCTAATATTCGACCGTACTTTACAGAATCACCGGGTTCTTCAAGTCCAAGCCCGGGAACATCGAAGTCATGAAACTAAATGACAATAGTGGAGTACATTTTAACCACAAAGGCAAAGTCAGAGAGGTAGGAAGTAAGTTAACTTTAGTTAGGAGAATTAAATGATTAGATAGATAATATTAGGAATATAATAAATACGATAAATGAAGCATGTGTAAGCCATATAGACAATTGTAAGAAATATCAACAGGGAGTTCGAAATAATTTGCTTAAAATTGAACACAAAGTTCATACAATCTAATGGTTAAACGGTTAGAATACGTAGAGGACTACGTAAACCTAATAGGTACTGGACTCAAAATGTCATTTGGGGCAATGGATAACCAGGATGCTGAGTATTATTCATAAATTATAAACATAATTGAGCGAAATGAAATTAGAATTAAAAATGGTATGGAAGAAACTGTGAAGCTTATGTCAAAACTAGGCAAGAGGTTATCGATGTAGGTACACTTCAAAACATAACAGTTAATAAAATAAATGGCCTAGTCCATTCTATTAATTTGATCAAAGTTGAAGAAAGAACACTCAAGCAAAGCATTCAATTCAGTGTTATTTCAATGAAATAGTAAATAAAATTAATTTTAAAATTATCCAATTGGATTTAGAAATGGAACACATTATTGACAGTCTATTGTTTATACAAAATAGCGTTCTCCATCCGAGAATCAGAGAGCCAATAAAGCTTTTAGGAAAATTAAATAAACTACACCTAGAAAACTATCTTAATTTCGAACCAACTGTCGAAAATAATGCTTATATTATGAAAGAAATAGAAATACATGGCTATGCTAAAGATAATGCCATTATTGTGATATTGCAAATACCCCTTGTGGCCGAAGAGCTATACGATTTATATGAAATCATTTCTCTACCAATCAATTTATGACAATTAGTAAGGATAAGGAATTTTATAATTTAAAAAATAATATCGAAGATTGTAAAGAAATAAATAAAACTTATGTTTGTAAGTCTCAGTTATTTAAGAGCACATTATATTATAAGATTATAACAATTGCGAAATAAATGTATTCATGCGAAACAAAGCAAATAATTGTATTTTAAAAACGATTAACTCAAAAATTTAAATGTTCTATAAAAACAAGGAAAATATATTTTTATTTACTGTTACGGAAGAAACAGAAACGAAATACTATTGCAATTTTAATAAAGAAAAAGAGGAAGGCACTCTGGCAAATGTAGGAGTATTAGTTTCAAGTGAAAATTGTAAGTTCGAGATGGTGGAAACTAGTATTATAACATTGGTTAAAACAAAAGAAATTAATCTTAAGGACAGATATGCATTAAATGAAGTAGAGTATTATTGTATAAATGTAAAATTAAATAAATTTCAATTAGATGTAAAACCAATTAATAAAGTTAAAGTACGAAATATTGATGAGCTGAATGAGCTATCCATTGACATACAAAATTAAAAGCATTTCTGGGAAAACGTTTCTGGACACAATTCCGGAACGATCAAGGAGTATACTTTCTATCATAGGATCTATTTTCGCATACAAATGTGTCTGTAGTTCTAGTGGTCAAACTACATTAACAATCTTTAACATGTCTTTGGTAAGGTATCCAAAAGCTTCTTAAGCATGGAGGTGTTATGCTAATGCTACGCTGATGTAATGCTGATGCAATGCTGATGCAATGCTGATGCAATGCTGATGCAATGCTGATGCAGTAAAACGTGCCAGAGAAAGGTGTCAAAGAGGTAAAATGATGATGAAGTAAAACGTGCCGAACGGAAAATACTTTCCCACAAAAAACTGAGGGGTAATATTTCATCGACGACGATGAATGCCATTGATGCCGATCGTCTTAGATTTTAGATCTCACATCTTACATCTTTATTACTGTCTGCGATTCAAGGGCATTTCTCTTCATCGACCGACATACCTGCAGACATATCAATTAGTCAGTGTATTTAGCATCAGCCACCGACTGTCATGCGAACGCTTTCCTTCGCCGCGAATTGTGCATGCTTCATTCGTGTTCTCAGCTGGCGCCAGTTTATCCTCTCGTCCATTGACTCGTCATACAGTGAGTGACGTTCACTTGATACATAGCCGCCAACGTCATTATCAACGTACATACATAATACGGGGCATGGGATGTTGGTAATGCCATTGGTAGCTGAATCGCCATGTGGGGTGATGCACTGGTGCCACTGCTGTATACTTAAGTAGTCATCGATTTTAGTAACCTGTCTAAGCTGTTACTTCCTCAAAGGCGAACCAAACTTTTTATCTCTTGAGCTTATCTATTGACAATAAAGAAATTTTGTTACTTTGCTTGGTCGGTGGTTCCTTCATCTTACTTATCTTTTACTTATCTTACTATAATTCCATTTCCACATAAAAACAAAACAAAGGGACAAACAATTTCGTTTAATATATCACATTTGTACTATAATCGCACAATTTACATTATACAGGGATTTAATATTATTAGTTTTCCTCTGAAATATTATTTACTGTATTTTCTAAGTATAATAAATAATAATAGGAAAGTGTTAGGAGGAAAACACGAAAGTAAAAACCTCCAATTACTATTACCTTCATAGAGATAGTAACTATTTATATTATATAAATTGACTAGAGTATAATAAAAATTAATTATAATTTGAATACAGAAATAATAAATTATTAATTCTAACGAATAAATAGAAAAAAAAGTAGAAACATAAATAAATAAAGATACAAACAAATACGTAAATTTAATATTTTTTTTTAACTAAGATAAATAAATAAAAATAAACAATAAGGTTGGGCATCATTTTTAATATTCTGTTTTGACATATTTGTAGTTTTTTTAAGGTGACATTTAGCAGAAGTACCCCACACCTGACGCCAATATAATAAGATTGCTTGAAAGATGATTTTATGAGTTATCATTTTGTTATGAGAAGAGGTAATGACTTCCTGTTTATAAATGGGTAAGGCATTTTAATTCCAATTCCTACCTTCTTTGTTGATTGTTTTATCTGTTCGTTAAAAGTAAGTTTGGTATCGAGATATGTAAGTGCCAAAATATCTCACCGAGGATTCCCATGGAATGTGTACTCCATTAAATTGCAGCTAGGAACTAGGCAAAAAGAGAGTCTTTATTTTTCTCGTGAAAAAAATAGCTTGCGTTTTAGTTCCGTTAATTTTTATTTTCCACTTTGAATAATATTTTTCTAAAATTTTAAATTTCCATCCCATTTCTCAAGTTACTCTAGAGCAAATTCATGTGATGAAAATATAGCGGCAAAAATAGTACCACCACAGTTAGGTAGCTCTGGAAAGTCTGAAGTATACAGATTAAACAGTATTGGGCCAATAACAGACCCCTGCGGTACACCTGCATTAAATAATTTTAGACAAGATTGGCTGCTATTTACGAACACTTTAAAAGAGCGACCGTAATGTGTCGTAAGTCGTTAATGTGTTTAACTATTCTTTAAGTACTTTTTCAAAAATCTTGCAAAGTCTACTAAGCAAACTTATAGGCCTGTAGCTTTCCATGTTTTCAAAAGGCTTTCCAGCTTTTAGTATAGCTTTTAGTATACAAAGTGAATTAATTTCTTCAGCCATAAACTACGTATTGGAAAAGTTGCTGGAGTCATTGCTAGAAATATTGATGGTCATGTTACTGGAAGTACTAGTGTCCAAATTGTTGTGGTAATTATTCCTCCAAATATTAAGTAATGGAGAGCGAGAGTCCGCACATGTATTAATTTGTCTATTGCGCGAAGGTAATACGGGAAAGTCTATGTAAGAATCAAGCGAAACTACTCTCTGTGCGGATTGTGCAGGAACATGTGAATTGGGAGCTTTTCGTTGAGAGCCAGATCTCAGATTTGCAGATTTGGCTCTTAGTTCCAAGTATTGAGTTCTATTCTCACATATAGGATGGAATGATTTGTGAGCGCCGTTACAATTAGCACATTTTACTTTATCATCACTGTCACACTCGTCAGTCTTATGAGAACCGGAGCAGATGGCGCAGTATGATTTTATGTTACATGGCTGTTTGTTGTGGTGAATCTAATTTTAAGATATTTCCTTTTTTTGAACCTTTTAATAAATTTTGTGTTTGAAATAAAAAAACGACTTTTCACTTCTGTGTTGTAAAACGTTATAAAATATATTTCAGTTAAAAATAACAGTTTCAAATTACTGTATGGTTTTCCGTATAAAATGTTGCTTTTGTTTCTATTCAATGTTGCTAAACATTACAATATATTTTGACAATTGTGTAGGCTTGTTTGTTTTAGAATATAAGTTAGTTACTTACTCTTACTCTTGAGTTTTGGTTTTATCTTGTGTCTAGTAAACATCCGTCCCATTTTGCTTCCATAAATTTCCGTCTTAAACTTGTAACCTTATATGATCGCAACCGAGTTGGTTTTATTTTGGATTCAATTGTTTTAAGAAATTAATTGTTTATAATGTTAAGATAAGTTTAGTTTGTATTTGGTTATGAGTGTGGGGAGTGAATTTAGGTAATATTTCTAAGATTCGGATATATTTTATGTGCAATATTTTTTTTTGAATTCATTTTGTGGAATCCATAATTCCATACATGGTGTTGCAAATATGTTGTCGACTGTATAGATTTTGTATCATGAGAGTTGTTGCTAGGGTTGTTCTCGGGGAATTATTGTTTTTATTTTTGCAACTACCTTGATTGAAGTTTATTCAATATATGCTCTTGATTTATGAATGTTGTATGAAAGTGCTTTATGTTTGAATGTAGAAAAGGATTTGCTGGACGTTTTAGATTTAAAATGGGAGTGATATTTGCTGAGTGATATTCTGTGTTGCATTGATCCTGTTGTGGAATTGTTGCGGAAATGATTGCCTCCTCGAGCTCCTGCGATGCCTATGGCACGAGTACTGTCGAGGAGGGGCCATTTGGCTACACAATCAAAATTCCGCTTTATGTTTTTATTGTTAAATAATTTCTGAAAGTGTTTATAAGATGTGTTGAGTCAGTTTGTTTTGTGTTGCATTTGAGAGTGTGTTGATGTTTAATGAAGATTAATTTTGTTCTTTACATTTATATCTCAAGATGAGATATTCTCTCCATCTGGGAACATCTTCTGACTGTGGACATAATGGTCTAGAGTTCAGGCACGCTTCTATTTGTGTTAGAAGCGTAGTGAGCTCTTCGAAGGTCAGTACCTGGCAGCGAGACACACGTTTGAGGTGAAATTTTACAGATTTCACATCCGCTTCCCATAGACCACCAAAGTGGGAGAAGCCGGGGGAATAAATTTCCACTTGGTGCCCTCGTTTGGTAATACCTCTGCCACATTTTTCCAATCTAATTTTGCTTGTTTGAATTGGCGTTGAAGTTCGCTGTTACCACCTACAAAATTTTTCCCGCAGTCGCTATACAGTTCCCTCCATATACCCCTTCGGGCAACCAATCTTCTATACGCTCCTAAAAACGCCTGGGTAGTCATGTCGCTGACTAGTTCAATGTGCACAGCTTTTGTTGCCATACATAGAAATATTGCGAAGTAGCCCTTTAGTGTCTTCGCATTACGTCCTCTCCAAGTTTTGACATCGATGGGTCCTGCGTAGTCTACACCGGTGAATGTGAACGGCCTTGAGATGATTGCTCTAGCTGTTGGAAGATTACCCATTAATTGCACCAACGGTTTGGCTCTGAACTTAAAACAAATATTGCAGTTGTGGATTTGTGTTTTAACTGCATTTTTCAGATTAAAAATCCGAAACCGTTGGCGTATATAAGCAATCATCTTTTGATTACCACCGTGTAGGGTATTTTCGTGGGCGTCGTCAATAATGCGTTTTGAAAAAATGTGATTCGATTTTAGGAGTATTGGGTGCTTTATATTGTATGTTAGAGTGGAATTAGAAAGTCTCCCTCCGACTCTTAAGATGCCTTCTTCATCTTTAAACGGGTTGAGTGATTTATACCCCTTCGTTTTATTCTCTTCTTCTTCCGCAGTAAACATCTCCTCTTGAGTCAAACGAACAATTCTCATCAGTGCTTGCTCCACTTCCTGAGGCGATAAAATAGCAAGAGCTGCTGACAATAATTGCTCTTTTGTCGAAATCGTAAGCAGTATGCAACTGTTCTCAATGCCTTCCGTAGTGTCGAAAATTTCGACAAAATCTCGTTAATTAATGTGCTATTTTTGTTTCCAACGCAGTGATGCACGATTGTAGAACGAGCCTCTTGAAACGTTTCCAAACAAGATGGTTGTGCTGGGTGAATTGCGTCCCACTGATGCCGTATAAATTCCGGCCCTTCCCACCAGAGGTTGTTTCCGATGATCATCGAAGGGAGAGTTCCTCGCGATGCTGTCTGCAGGGTTCAGCTCCGATGGAATATGTTTCTATATGATGTTATTGGTGCATTTTTGGATACGGGACACCCGGTTACCGATGAAAGTTTTCCATTTTGATGGAGGAGCTTTAATCCAGCATAATGTGATGAGTGAATCGGTCCACGCATAATTATCAGCTGCTTCTAGCTTCAGAATTCTTGAAGTAGTTTGGCCAACAGTACGGCTCCACACAATTCCAACCTTGGTAGTGTAATTATTTTTAATGGTGCCACCTTTGTTTTTGACATAAGCAGGTGAGTATGTATTTCGCCATTTCCATCGAGGGTACGTAAGTAGATGGCTGCTGCGTATGCTTTTTCCGAAGCGTCACTGAATCCGTGGACCTCTAGCTTCTTAATGTTTTTATCAGTGCTGATCCATCGACGGATTTGAACTCGCTCTAGCATTGGTAATTCGTCACGAAAAGTTGTCCATTCTCCTTCTAAGTTAGATGGAATTGGCTTATCCTATTCCAACCTCTTGATCCATAGCTGGTGCATAATTATCTTTGCCTTGATAGTGCACGGTGAGATCCAGCCCATTGGGTCATAAAGCTTTGCTATGGAGGATAATATGGACCGTTTAGTGATTTCATTTTTATTGAGCTGCGAGACTTGAAAGGAGAATACATCTGGGATTGGCATTTAATGCCAAGCGTCTTAATGTCACTGGTAGCGGGAAATGCATTGCTTGCTGTTCTTTTGGAACGTTCTTTAAAACCTCTTCTGCGTTGCTCACTTGTTTGCGTAGATGGAAACCTGCGGTTTGTAGAAGTTCCCGTACAGCTTGAAGTTTGTGTTGGGCCTCAGCAACTGTGTCGGCTCCACTTATAACATCATCAACATAGGTCTCCTCTCTGATGACAGTAGTGGCGATGGGATATTTCGATGCTTCGTCTTCTGCTAGCTGCAAAAGTACCCGGATTGCGAGAAATGGAGCTGATGCAGTACCAAAGGTTACCGTATCTAATCGATAAATCCTTAGATCCTGGTTGGGATCTTCTCTCCATAGAATCAACTGGTAGTTTGCATCAGCCGTGTTGACTCTGATTTGACGGTACATCTTTTCAACATCGCCAGTGAAGGTAAATCTATATTTCCGCCATCTCAAAATAATGTCTATAACATTTGTTTGGATTTTAGGCCCTACCATCAACATGTCATTCAAGGAAGAGCCAAAAAATGGTTTAAAGGTTGCGTCGAACACGACCCGCAGCCTTGTAGTGGTACTGGATTCCTTGATGACGGAGTGATGTGGAATGAAATAATGGAAAGTTGACGTAAGAACCTCATTGGAATCCTCGTTTGGAGTCATATGTCCGAGCTCGAGGTACTCGGTCATACTTTTGACATATTCCTGATGTTGAGTTGTGTTGGCTTGCAGTCTTTTCTCCAACTGCAGAAAACGTCTGACCGCACCTTGCCGTGTGGGGCCCATACTTGGATATTCACCATTCTTGAAAGGTAAACGGACTTGGTAGCGGCCATCAGGTAATCGTGTTGTGTGTTGTTTGAAATGTTTTTCGCACTTATCGTCTTCCTCTGTTTTACAGACTTCAAAATGCTCTTCTTCGATTTCCCAGAACTTCTTCATCGTTGTGTTGAGATCGACTTGGTTGGAAAAAGTTCGGATGGTTTTTGGTGTCGTAGATGACACCTTACCCAGCAAGATCTATCCTAACTGTGTTCGCTGTGCAATTGGACCTGGGCACTCGTTACTCCTCACAATTTCGCCGAGAACGATTTCTGCATAGACATCACTTCCAAGCAGCATGTCAACTCTTGCCGGTACGTGGAATGTTGGATCAGCCAGCTGCAACCCGTCCAGGTAAGTCCACTTTACTATATTAGTATATTGGGCCGGAAGGAGCCCAGTCAGCGTTTTCAGTACAAGTGCCTGCACCCTACCTGTAAAGTTTGATGTTAGTGACGCTATGTAAAGATCGACGATCTTATTGGTTTCTCCACTGCTGACCTCCCCCAACCCACTAATTTGGCTAAGTGCCCATTTTGTCTTTAGGCCTAACCGCTGGACAGCTGCTGCTGTTATGAAAGAGGCCTCTGAACCAGTATCCACCAGGGCTCTTAATGTAATAAAATTCCCATTAGCTGTTTTCACATTAATCAATGCCGTGGAAAGCAGAACTTGCGAGTTAGTGTGTATGTGATGGACCCGATAGTTTTCGCTTGTTGTTTTCGCATTATCACCCGTTTGTAGGTGACCCGACGCCTGATTCGCATCGTAGTTTTGGTTTTGGGGTAACATTTCATTGTTTTGTGGTGTTTTGTTTTGAATATGGAAATTTGTTGGGGCTGTAGATATGTTATGTGTGTTTTGCTGTTGGTATTGTGCTAAATTAGGATTGTGTGGTATGAATTTATGTGTGTTAGGATTGAAAGGTGGATAAGTGTGGTTTGAATTAGGTTGTGGGATTGGATGTAATAACGAGTTGTGACGTTGTTTGCAGTGGTAGCAACATTTCGAGCTGGGACATTTGTTCTTGAAATGGCTGTAGGCAAGACAATTTTCACAAACCTTGATGTTGAAAACGGTTTGTTTTCGTTCGCCTACATCCATCTCGAAAAATCTTCTACATTCTCTTAATGAATGTTGCCCCTTATGACAAACTTTGCAACTTAGTTGTCGCTTTTGTACCTGGCTTGTATGAAACACCTGAGTTGTCGTTTTTTGTTTCGTTACTTTCGAGGGTAACTATGGTTCAACGGCTTCCAACGTTCTAAACCTACACTGCAAAAATTCAGAAAATTCTTTCATATTTGGTAATTCTTTATTGCTACCCAATCTTTTTTCCCATTGTTGTTGTGTTGTTAAATGCAGCTTGTGAAGAATCACAAAGATTAATATTGTGTCCCAGTGCTCCACTGGTAACTCCAGATTCTTAAGAAAATGTATTACCTCCTGTGATGTGTCGAGTATCTTTTTTATACCAGCCGATGACTCACAATTTAAAGCTGACTGCCCGAACAAAAGCTTCAGCTGAGTGTTCACCAACACCCTCTTATGATCATACCTATCTTTAAGGATCTCCCATGCTCTCTCATAGTTTCCCTTATCAATTGCCAAGTGTTGAAGAAGCCTCTCCGCCCCACCGTTTATGCTGGACTTCATATAATGAAGCTTCTGCATCTCCAACAACGACGAATTGCTGTGAATAAGGGAAACAAACATGTCATGGAATGACCTCCACGTCTCGTAACCTCCCTCAAACATAGGTATATTGATTTTTGGCAGTCGCAGCTCGTTTTGCCTATGGTCTTTTGCTTCGCTTTCTATAATGTTGTTGCTTTTGGTACTCGGCACATCTCCTGGGGGCAACTTATCCAAAGCATCCAGTATCTCAATCCGATAATCTGAATATATTTCTTGAATTTTCTCGAACACCGCTATTAATTCTGGCACCTGCAAGTCTGGCTCTAACTTTCCGCCACCAACGATTTCCTTATTGTATCCGTCGGCCTTTTCCAGATTCGCCTCGAGCATTTGCAGGCGAGTTTGAAGGTAATTTACCTTGCTGTGCCTGGACGAATCTGCTTTTTTTAAATTAGCAAAATCTTTTTTTATTTGCCCCAAAATGTAGAGTTGCAAATTTCCGAAAGACATTTTTTATTTTTTTTTTATTTACAGTATATATGTACAAGGTGTATATGTTATACAAAAATAGTAAAGGAAATAAAATCCACTTACTTGGTTTGCAGTTCCACTTGCTGGTATTAGATGATGGCTGTTGTTCTTCGTTGAACAGGTTTCTTGTACTCCGTATGTGTTTCGATGGAGATCTATAGTATGCAGAATGGACTGTAAAAAATATCTGTAAACAAAATAAAGACACGACCGTTTGATCCTTAAACTTGAATTGCCGCTTTATTTCTTCTGTAAAAAATTACATGCATTTAACCTTTAGATGTAAAGTCACAGCTGTCAAAATTCCTTGAGTGGGGCGTTGTTGCATAGGCGGTGTTGACTAGGTGCATGTGCATGGCAATGTTCGCTAATGCAGCCTATGTTGTGGTGACGACGCAACAGCTGTAATAGGCTGCTGTAGATGATGGATATGTGTTGCAGATTAGCTGAGTTGCTATATTTATTTCTTATATATTTTATTTTTTGCTGAAATACAGCAGTGGTAGTTCTGTGGAACTATTGTAATTTAACCACACACACTCAGTTTTTAAACGTTGTTCATTTATATTGTAATTTGTTTAGAATGCCTTTAAACTTTTTTTTTTCTTTTTGCAAAAATGTGCACTTGGGTAGTGTTGATAAACTATGAAACTATGTTGAGTATTAAGATAGCTCGAATGGACCAAAATGTTTGTTGTGGTGAATCTAATTTTAAGATATTTCCTTTTTTTGAACCTTTTAATAAATTTTGTGTTTGAAATAAAATTTCAGTTAAAAATAGCAGTTTCAAATTACTGTATGGTTTTCTGTATAAAATGTTGCTTTTGTTTCTATTCAATGTTGCTAAACATTACAATATATTTTGACAATTGTGTAGGCTTGTTTGTTTTTGAATATAAGTTAGTTATGATTTTTATATAAGTATCAAAATCTTTCAATCTCGAACAATGGCCATTTCGCTCCCCATGGCCAGACATTTGGCAATTTTGACACTGCGTAAGCTTACCTTTGAGTTTTCTCTGGTAACTCCACTGAACTTGAGTGTGAAAAATAGCAAGATAATGTTTATTTAGTTCTGAAAGCTTTATGGAATATTTTCCAAAGATATTAAATATATTGTGTCAGTGTAGTGTTCATCATTTTTGATGATTTTTAATATCAATGCACTTTTGCCCGGCTTTCACTATTTCGACTTTAAGTTCATTACGACCCATGTCTCTCATACCATAAAGCACAACTTTAAACACTCGCGGTCATGTGAAAAAAATTGACAATTTTCTTCTGTCAATTTGGTAATTAGGGTTTTATACGATTCCATGGATTCGCATACAATTTTAATTGCAATTAAAAATTTTTTGATATAATAATGTTTAATATTTAATGATTTCAACAAATTGTGCACATATTCACTAGATTTCTGAAGCAATTTAACAGGTGGAACATAAATTTTTTTTAACTTTAACAATAGTATCTTCCATACCGCCATTGTCACTGTCTGGCAGGCATTAAATAGGACTCCAGTAGTTTCTTCTGGAGGTTTTCTTATTGACGCTCATAACGCTTCGAAATTGTTTATCCACGGACAAACGATTGTCCTCGGTTACAGGCGACGGATCGCGCTTGGGTATTTTGACTGCTTTTTTTTTCTTTTTTCTTACTTGATTTAAATGAAAGGTAGTGTCATACGTAAGAGAAAACTCCGGATCGACCGATGCTGATCGTCGGCACAAATTAGTTTATAAGTAAATGTAAGTGACAGAAAATTGTTAGAGTTTAGTTCTGACCTCTACCGAATACATTAGAATAAAGATACTAAAACTTAATCTGTGTTTTCATTTTTATCCTCTCTTCGTCAGTTGTTTCACAATTGCTGTTTCGCCGGTTTTGCATATACAACATCCAATTGTTGTCTCGCCAGTTCATAGGTACACAACAGTAATACTGGAGGTAAAAGCACAACCAGAATCCAGCCCGCGTGTGTTTTTTATTTACACTTTTATGTTCCAGGCATAACAATATATTTGGTGTATTATTTCCCCAATCTCTATATATGGCGTTGAAATCTCCGCTGATAATAGGAATCAAAAAAGTATCTCGAGCTCTGAGGTGAATAAGTTGGATTGAGTAAAGCATAGACAGACACCCTGTACAGCCACTTTCCCCTATGGAGAGGGATATACACGATGCGTGCCCCCAGGACCTGTAACCTACGTGCTATATGACTGTGTTCTCTCTTAAAACGCAGTCCTTTCCTTACAAATATCACAACGACTCATCATTGAATGGAGTTGTATCTTATGTCTTCTGTGCTTCACTCTCCGTCTTTTGTTATGCTTAATTACGCTAGCCAGGAGCACTCCAGCGCGCGGCTTGGTATTTATGCAATTTAAATAGTGCGGCTCTTCGTTCGATCCCAATTAGTGAATTAACATACACTGCAAGGACTTTTAGGTTTTGCTCGTATGCTCTCATGTGGAAGTGGGCAGTAAAAGGTAAGGGAAGAATGCGTAATTCCACGTTAACTAACACTAGTGATGAACTCATGCTTGAGATAGGCGTAAAATCATAGAACAACAGGGCGCGAAACTGATGAATCGCCAAAGGGTACGATTAGAATGTCTTTATTATTTTTCAAAATTAAAATTGTTCACACAGTTTTTGCTAAGTGCGCCTCTCGCCTCAGGTACTTACAATTAAGAATCTGGGTATCTGGGTATCTACAGTATTGTGAATTTTGTTCACACATTTTTAGCCTCAGATGGACATAAGAATATGAATCCGTGATCTAGTTACGTCATTAGCCAAATTTTAAGTTATGTGCAAAACAAGCACACTTTTGATTTAGATTTCAAACAAAACGGACTTTCTTTTTCTTTAATAAATTAAACTCCTCGTCTTCTGAGGAAGAGAATGATCGACGTCCATGAGCACTGGACTACTTTGCTAAATCCTCCTCTATCTAAGTTGCAACGTGCTTACCAACAACGAAAATCCTGCGAGAGCGCGCTTCAAGATTTGGCAGGCAGAACTGAAGGGGCACTCGACAAGAAGGAAGACACTCTAGGTACATATTTCTGTCGACATTGAGGGTGCTTTCGATAACGCAACTTTTGACGGCATACGCAACTCGGGCAGACAACATGGCGTAGACGAATCACTAGTTTTGTGGACAAAAGCAATGCTGGTGAATAGGACAATATATGGCGGCGGCGGTCAACAGGAGTAGCCCGCAAGGTGGCGTTCTGTCTTTGACTGAGCTTTTAATTCGGTAAAAGTTAAATTTTGTGTTGAATTAAAATGATGTCCAAAATGCAATATAAAGTGGTATAACATAAGTAATATAAAGCAAGTGCCTTTTGCAACGTTATGAAAATAAGTATGCTTTTATTGCGTTTAAAGTTTTCTTTCTATACTTTAATTTACATTTCAATGTTTACGATATTTGTTGCATGAAAGTCAACAATGCTGAAATACAATTTAATTTAATTCAATTTTAGTTAGTTGAATTTAATTTCCAACAGTCTCCACTGCTATTGTGCATGTTGGCTTGCTCGCTGTTTGACACTGTTTGACTCTCAATAGTTCTGACGTCTATTCAGAGGCATACGTGGATGATATAGCTGTTGATCTGTTGGATAATCTCTAGCGACTGTCTGCTCTAAACCACAGGCAGCCACAGACTGATAAACATAGACTGATTAGTGGACTAGAAAAGGGCGACTGAACGCCCTTGACAATCTATAAATTGACATTGGTCTCTTTAGGAAAAGGAGGAAGCTGACTGGTTTAACTTACATAGCGCTTAAAGGAATTACCATCCAATTCTCCAAAGAAGTTAAGTATTTGGGTGCCATATTAGGTAAACAAACTTCTCTGACCTAAACATGGTACATCGAAAGCCTCTAACGCGCTGTCGTCCTTCTGGCAAGACAAAAGACCTATCACCGAGAAGGTCCTTTGTATCTACGCGACTATGAAAAGGAAAATTATATCCTATGCGTTGCCTGGTGAAAAATTCTCTCACGACAATGCGCCACTGCTGCTTTTACCAGATTCCAAAAACCAATCCGCCTTGGCTGCATGCTCTAGATGTATTGATGAATCTCCCTCCTCTCTGCTGCATTCTCAAGGCATCTTCCGTTTAAAAAGAAGTGGTCTTTGCTATAACATGCATGGGAGCTTTGATGAAATTTCGCGCCGACTGTTTTTTGGCCCTCGTCTTATGCTTTATTAAGAGTTCATTGGCGTTCCTGCTGTCCCACGGTAGGAGAGGCTACAAGATGCTTACTGGCGCCGTAATGGAGCACTACGTTTTTGCTCACCTCTTAAATATACTGACATAAGTGACAACATTTTGCAATACCTACTGTAAAAGTGATGACGAACCACGGAGCACTACCACTATGAGTGTTTGGCCTAAGTTCGAATCGGGCTGCAGTTACTCGCTATTGCTTTGGTGGGTGCCTGTGCTGTAGTAACTTTATTCCTGAAGCACTGATTCCTCTTTTATTGAAAGACTGATAAATTAGGTCCCACATAAGGAGTACGATGGAGTTTTGAGTACTCTGTTCGGACACTAAGACAAAACAACTTGCCTTACTCTTTAAAATGATTTAGAATTTTTATTTAATTTTATACTTGCTCTTTTCATGATATTTTCTTTAACCTATTTAATTTCCTATACATATTAGTCGGCTTTTCAGGATTATGAATATGTCATATTTCATATTTTAATACGGCATGCACAGTTCCATAAATAGACATAGCATGGAAATTCTTCCAATTTTAGAGCTTTATCTTTGATTCTTTGATCACATTCGACTAAATAAGAAATACAAGGTGGCGCAAAAGTTGTCACCCGATGTTTTTTGGCTGTGATTTTGTTTATGAATGAACAACTTTGGTTATGCTTTTGGCTTATGTTTTTTTGACGTTATAAAAATTGATGACAATTCGGGCCCGATTTGTAGCATTTTCTATCACTTTTGCCAGAACTGCATGTTCTCCAGCCGAAATTTATCCAACTGAGGAAGGAGAAAGTCATTGAATATGGCTCTGTGTCGCGCCCCGTCACCACTTTGGCCCGCGGCGTTTTCTAAAAATTACCCACCATGATGCTTCCAGCGTAAATAGCACACCATGCACTAAAATTGCATTGTCTCCCTCGTGGTCGAGATTCAGCAACAGCTGATGCACTGCTTGTACTTTGAACGCGAAAATCTTACAGTCTTTCACCAAAATTCTCTATAAAGACCGCTGCTTGATGCTCAATTGAGTGGTACGTCTCCTGGTCGATATTCCGGGGTCCTCTGCGACATCTTCAACCAGAGCTGCGATATTCTCAGCAAAATGGCTGCTTCGGGGCCGGCCAGACCTGGCAGCATCTTGTGTTGTTTAGTAGTGTTTCCCCAGTTAGTGTCGGACGACCGGTAAATCTGCAACTAAGTTCACGCTGTGCCAATACTACCGACGAATTATTTCGCAAAACAATCGCAAAAAGTTATTCCGCGTTCTTTAGGATTATAGCGATTCATGTCTTATTGAGATGTATTTTGTATTTGTTTACTTCACAAATGTTAAAGTAGAATTGACATTTGCTGCCATTTGCAAAAATTATAGCATCTTCCGGTAGGGTGATCACTTTTGCGCCACCTTGCGATGGATTTAAGTTTCGTCCGTTTCTTCTTATTGAACTCAATATTTTTACTTGCTTCTTTTTAATTGAAATGCTACACTTTCCTTCCTCTTCCATTTGTATGTCTTTGATGTATCTGCTCTCATGGAGTTTATTTTCCACTTGTGTTATAGCCAAGTAGCATAGAACTCGATTTATATACGCAAGGATTGAATTGGAAATTCTCGCTTAATATCTGATGGCGGACGATCTTTACCAGCAATTCTTGTTCGATAAAGCCTGCCAATAGAATTTCGTTAGGAGATGAATTATTTGATGTGTGCATAGACACTTTAAATACTACATAACATTTTTACATTATAACATGATGAAGAATGTATTACATTACGACTGTAATTGGATCCATGCCTGCCTGATCCATCCCCCCATATAAATATAGGGTGTATAGTGGCAGAATTAGAATTCCAACTATACATAAGAACTACAGGGTAACTATATTAATTTAATCAAACCATTACTTGCGGATTTTTTTTTTTTAATTACTACATGCAAATGTTGTCCGTGGCGTCGTATACACTCCTTTTTTTTTAAGAACTTATCACCCAAAAAAGTATTGCTACTCTTAATATGCCGGAGAACGTGTTAAGTTTTTTTAAAAATTGTAGAGAGGGAGAGAAAGATGTTTGGGCTCAGTGGTTATTTCGCTCAATGAGTAAAATACAAAATTTATTGGGGAGACTAAATCATTCGTGTAAATTTCTTTGTTATTTTGTATTAAGCAACCATTCATCTCTGAATATTTAAGTTGCCTGAAAAAAATAATGTCTTTCGAGCACGGCTGGTATTGAACCCGAAACCGTCCGATTGTGAAGACAATAGACTACCACTTGAGCCACGGCCACCCTGAAATATGTCGACAATATTCTGCGCAACGGGCTGGAGAAATAATAGCAGAATGTTGTTTATTTCTAAAACAAAATTCTCTTTCAGATCAGAAATGTTTGCTGGATTTGATAAATTACTCTTGAGGCGCCCCACCAGAAGACAGAGTATTGGAGTGAGATCTGGCCATAATGTCGCTAGCAGCTTGAGGCGTGGTGTCTACTCGGTGAAATCATGTGCATGAAATGAAGGAAGAATGTTTTGTTAATCTTGGAAGAAAGCAATCATTGATAAGAATTACCGCCTACGTGAGTTCTAACCCTTAGGTAACTAATAATGGCAATTTTGCTTGATAAAGTATCCATTTAAATGAAAATAGGCTTCACAACTGCATAGGATTGTGCTTACTGTACGAAATCGCTGTAACATTGTGTCATAGATGCAATTGTGTCATTGTGTCATCATGCTTACCAGTTTGCTCTATTCACTTAAGAGGAAAGGTTGTGTTCTTCAGTCTAACCAAAAAGAGTTTCTTATTCAAAGTTTTTCGCGGTGAAGTGTGTTGCGTATGCATATTGCTCTTTAAAAAAGTATGCTTAGGTTTTCTACATTAGGTTACTTACCTAGTCTCAAAAATGGAACGTGCAAGAAAAATGCTGTCCATGGCATTAAAAAAGCAATTCGATAGATATTAGGAAAAGTCTAAATCTAGAGGCAATGAAAACAATTTAGATAACTCAGCTGGTAAGTTCATATTATAAGATTTTAGGTAAAATAGCAAATACAACCATACATTTCTTAAGCACAAAAAATAAAGTGCGAGACATATCGGTTAATCAAGATTTCCAGAACGGAGGCACTGCTGGCGAAACCCAAAATAATAGTTTAGATACCTAATTCAAAAGATTTTGATAATTACGATTGATTGGCGATCCTGATTTTGTCCCGTCTGATCCTTCGGAAACTTCCTTCGATACAAGAAATACTGGGAGCCAAATAGAACGACATCTTTTATTTGGAGATTGCGGTTCATTATGTTCTGAAAACGACAAAGAAAATACCGACAAAAACAACCAAACAAAGAAAGAAGATGCAAAAAGAAAAAAGAAACTCAGGCAAAAGCTACATATCTACAACTGGAAAAGTTGTAAGAAAACGAACCGTACGGAGATTGGATGATTGTCGCAACCAATGTAGAGAATAAATAACGTTTGCAAATCAACAGCTTATTTTTAAATCGTACTGAGAACTTGGTTCCTATGAGTTGAGAAAAGCTTTTGTTGCCGGATTGATTTTGGTTGGCGATACCAAATTTGTAAGAAAAGAAAAGAGCCTTACCAATCCGAGAAAAAGGAAATACACAAAAAAATATTTCTTAGAGATATGGGGAGACTAAATCATTCGTGTAAATTTCTTTGTTATTTTGTATTAAGCAACCATTCATCTCTGAATATTTAAGTTGCCTGAAAAAGGCAAAGGAAATACACAAAAAAATATTTCTTAGAGATATGTGGAGAAAGTGTATCTGTTTGCCAGAAATGTTTTAGATACACCCTAAAACATTGATAGAGTGAAAACACCCTAAGGTGGATAGAGTGAAAACAGAAAAACTTCGCATCAGACAACATCAGCTATAAAACTCAATAAAACTCAATAGAATAGGATGAAGTGTCAACAAAAAGTCATCAGACAGGAATACGATATTCACAACTACTGGATCGTGGATCTACATATTTTCAATTACCACGAAAAACACACATGTATTAATGTATAAAAATTATGATGAATTTTGTTTTAAATAGGTAATAATATATCCGCTATCATCAAAACAGTTACACGAAGTAATCAGAGACCATCAGTCTATAAAATTAGTGACATTCGAAATGTAAAAACATTTGAAAACGATAAACCTAATGATAGTGTAAGTATTATTGTATATGAACTCTCATTGAGTAATTCTAAATGCAATATTATTGAACTATAAAATGTATGGTAAGAATGGATGCGAAGAAAAGAGTGAACATATAAACGTATTTTATTGTAAAATTAATGTTGATATAAGAAAACACTATGTATTATAACATATAACAAAAATAAAATATTTGTCGGTTCTTGCGTAGCCAAGTAACTAAGAAGAAAACCCAAATGCATCTCTATAATGGATGCTTATAGCGCTTTCTGAATGACACATGCTTAAAGAAACATAAGAGCGAGTGCAGTAAAATGATAAAAGATCAAAAATGTATTCAGTTAAGGCAGAAAATAAGGAAAAAACTTAAATAAAAATTTAATAAAACAAAAAAAAATAAGCTATTACACAAAAAAATTAGCTTATTATCACATAAATTTGTTCACCAAGCAATGTGTTTAAATAAGATAAAGTATGACACAAGATCATATTATGGTATGCAATTCGTTCTTCTGGAGTAAGGAATATCCTGAAAGCAAATGAATAATATGTTCCTTTATATTGAGAATATGGACGAAATTGTTTCACCTGTACAAAAGAAATTGTATGTTCCACCCATAAAATTGATACAAACGTCGAATGAATATGTGCACTTATTAATGCAATAACTTAAAATAAGTGACTATTTTATCAAAAAAATCTCAATCGGAATTAAGATAGTCTATGAATCAATCGAATCGTACACGAGTGTGCTCGGTAAGCTAAAAGACAATGATTGCCAATTTTTTTCATATAAAGGCAATATGAGGCATTTAAAGTTATTCTCTACGGCAAGAATGACGTTGATGTTGCTCTACTTAAAAGTGAACTAATTGCAATTGGTTTAAAGTGCATCGGCATAAAAAAAAGTAACAAAAAAATACGAACTAAACAAAGCTATGTTCACGGACTACATCTATTTGATACGAGTATCTCTTGAAACTGGTTCAATTGCTCTAAGAGATCTGCGAAAAACCTATCGTTCCATCTTTCATTGTTGGAGCTTTCACCGAGAACTTAAAGGCAGAGTAACTCAATGTCGCAACTGTCAAATGTTCGTCCATAGTCAGTGTAATTTCCGCGTAAAAACTTATTGTACGATCTGCGCTGGTTTCCATATGACTTCCAGTTGTAATAATTCATCTCCATATAAATGTGTCAACTGCAATGAGAGCCACAAAGCTACCGATATTGCATGCTACTTGGAAATGAAAGCGAGCGTAAAACGAAAGAGGAATCCTAATTCTCGCGCAGCTCCTTCAAATCCAATTCCTGCGCCCACTGCTGACAAACAAGTTTCGTTTGCTTCTATGACGGATTTTCCCCCGCTTCCATTGCGTCATCATGCTGTAACGGCTATGCAAAGTAACAATGCATGCACAACTACGCAACCATCAAATGCCTGGGTAAGCCAGACTCAAACAAGTTCGGTCGTAACTAATACCAACGAGATGCAAGCAGGTAGCAACTCCACACTTTTCACTATTGAAGAGCTTAATTCATTAGCTACTCGTATGAAAATGATAACAAAATTATCTGTATTAGAACAAGAGTTGAACAATTTGAAGTTATCACACATTCAGCTACTAAGTTTTTGTCTTTTAATTGTAAATAATATGGTAGATAGTAATATAAAAATAATAACGTGGAATGCTAGAAGTATACGTAGCGAAAAGATTGAATTCCTAAACTTTTTAAACAATAACAATATTAATATAGCTCTAGTAACTGAAACTTAGATTAAGCATGATGATAATCTGTCCACTTTTAAATTTAAGTGCTATCGAGTAGATAGAATCGATAGAAGGGGTGGAGGTGTTGCAATACTTATACGAAGAACAATTCAACATTCGCTCTTACCAATTATTCAAACACGTTTAGTAGAAAATGTGGACACATAATAGAGGTAGAACTAGAAAGTCATCAAACAATTAAAATCTACTGTGTCTATTTCGCTAGTATTCGTAAGTCTGTCGAAAATAAAAATTTGCTTAAAAACGATTTAAAGAACTTTTTCTGTGCAAATGGTAACTTTCTGGTTAGCTGTGATCTCAACAGTAGACACAAGGGATGGGGCTGTACAACAAGAGCCAATGTTTGGAGGAATTTACTCTCGGACCTTTCTGAATCACTTCCAATATCAATGCTCTGACCACAATCCAGTCCTGTGCCAACTTCTTTGTTCAGGCAAGGCAAATTTACAGTATTTCGAATACCTACAAAATGCAAATTGGAAACGATACAGTGCGATTATTACAAGAAGAGTTTAGGAAAACTATGCGAACGCTGAAAATATATCTACTAAAGAAGAAGTAGATGCTGTTATAACTGACTTCAGTGATTTAATCCTTGAAGCCGTAGCTGACTCTACACCAAAAGTTAAAATAATTAAATTTTACAAAAAGTTGTTCCCCTCATTTAGCAAAATTAATTAAACTGAGAAATATGCAAAGAAGAAATTGGCAAAGATATCGGCAGATGTTTTATCGAGATAATGTGCAGCACCTAAACCTGTTGATCTCAAAACATTTAGATCAACAACGCCACGAGGAATGGAATAAAAAACTTGATTGTCTAGATAAGAACACTAAAACATTTATGAATGTAAACTATGCCGCAAAAAAAAAAATCAATAATGTGTCAAAACGGTTTGTTTACCAAATATCTAAGCTTTTTCTACACTGACTCTACACCAAAAGTTAAAATAATTAAATTTTACAAAAAGTTTTTCCCCTCATTTAGCAAAATTAATTAAACTGAGAAATATGCAAAGATATCGGCAAATGTTTTATCGAGATAATGTGCAGCACCTAAACCTGTTGATCTCAAAACATTTAGATCAACAACGCCACGAGGAATGGAATAAAAAACTTGATTGTCTAGATAAGAACACTAAAACATTTATGAATGTAAACTATGCCGCAAAAAAAATCAATAATGTGTCAAAACGGTTTGTTTACCAAATGTCTAAGCTTTTTAGTTAAAATAATTAAAAATAAAAACAAACAACTATTTGTACTTCAAAATGGATCTAATTTCTATTACACAGATGATAAAAAAGCAGACGCCATTGCGATTACTTTTATAAGAAATCACTGTGTTTCAGCAAGCCTAGGAGAACCAGCAACAAATGCATTGGTTAGTGAGACAATCCAGGATTTCAACACCTTATTCCTGTCAGCCCTTTAAATGAACTTCTTACAGAAGACGACGTAAAATTTCATGTCGATAATTTAAATACAAGAAAGTCCGGCGGGTTTGATCTTATAAAAAAATTGTATCTCAAGAATTTGCCTAAAGCTGGACTGATTTTTTAACAGACATTCTAAATGCATTTGTACGCCGCTGGTTATTTTGTTTAATCGTGTTGTATTTAGTTGAACTATGAGTCGTACAGTATCAACGGGTTTCTTATGTTAAAAAATGTACTGTCTTGAAAACTATGTACAAAAACTATGTAGAGAAAAAATAGCTTTAAATAAAACCAACTGTTTGTTTCAACGTTATAAAATTGATGATTTATTTTGTGTAAAAATGTCTTCATTTTATGTTAATTTTTGACATATGCAATTTTATCGCATGAAAGACTTATCATAAGTGTGTTTGTTTAAATATTTAAGTGTACAAATTTTCTATGTTTTTTATCTCTTTTACATTTGAAATATTTTATTTTAATTTAAATCTTTATCAGCAACAGCATGTCTGAAAATCCAATACTTCCCCTATACTTGGAAAATAGCAAAGGTGGTTCCAATTCTGGGAGTTGGAAAACACCCTGTGAATCCCGAAAGTTATAGGCCGATAAGTTTGCTTAGCAGTGTAAGTAAAATATAAGAAAAAGTTCTCAAGGAAAAAATATCAAATATAGGTACAGAATGTAACATATATCTTGACGTGCAGTTCGGTTTTAGACCTCAGCATAGTACCCCCCACCAGGCTCTTCGAATTTGTAATTTTGTCAAAAAAACCGCCAACAAGGACATCGAAAAACATTCGATTCCGTTTGGAAAGATGGTCTTTTATATAAAATGATTATTTACAACTTTCCTTTGTTTCTGTGTAAGATAGTCCAAAGTTTTTTGTCAGGTCGTTCTTTTAAAGTCCAAATCAATGATTGCGCTTCAAGTCTGATATGTTTTGAGTCAGGTGTGCCGCAAGGTTCTGTTCTTGGTCCAATTTTGTACAATTTGTTTACGTCTGATTTTCCCAAGTTAACCAACTGTGAAGTTGCAATGTTTGCAGATGATACTGCATTACTCTCATCAGACGAATTTGCTCTCACTATTGTGACTAATCTTCGCAATGCGATGGTAGTAATAGAACACTATTACAATAGATGGAAAATTAAGCTAAACGGTGAAAAACACAAGCTATCTTTTTTACCCGAAAAAGAAAACCTTGATATATTCCGAACAGCCAACTGCAATTGCATGGATCGACTATAAGCTGGTCAAATTGTGTAAAATACTTAGGTATACATCTTGACAGCAAACTTACATTTCATGAGTATATTGCGAGAACCCTACAAAAGGTCAATATAGCAATAAGGATATTATATCCTTTTGTACAGAGAAAATTAGCTCTGTCTAAGGAAAACAAAAAGTGATCATACACAAAGTAATTTTCCAATCCAATTTTTTTAGCTTACGCTAAAAATCAGCTACTTAGAACTATTTTAGTTTATGCATATATCTATTCATTTATATGTCAGTTTATATGTTGTATACATGTAGATTTATATTTATTTATTTATTATTTTATATACATATATTTTTGTAATTATCTATTTATTGATTAATTCTTTATGTTATTTATTTATTTATGTTATTTTTTTTCTTTGTTCAATTAATTTATTTATTTACTATTTACTCATTTGTTGAGTCAATATTTATTATTGTTAACATATTTTTATTTACTTAAATACCTGTATAATTATTTATTTATTTATATACTAATATACTTATTTATTAATTTACTATTATTATAATTATTATTATTTTTTTGTTTATTTAAACACTTATTTATTTATTCGCTTATTTATTTTGTATTTGTTTGTATTTAGATTGGAGGTTTTTATCGTATTTTCCTCTAAATTTAATTTAATTTAACAAATACTTTACAAAACAAAAAAAGAACAATGTTTCAGTGAAGAGATATAAGTAATATCATATCTCTGTAATGTAAAATGTGTGGTAACTACCCTTTGTAAAAATTTGTATACGAAATAAAAATCTACGAGTATCTATTTACTTATATTGAAACTCCAATATGTAGTGTGTTCTCTTAACATAAACGTCTAACATTTTAGGTAGAAATAAAGGGTTTTCCAATAGGGACTGGACAATTTTGAATTTAATTTGTGAACGCACTCTTTTACTAATCATTAAACAGTCACTGTCAATTTATTCAGTAAACTCAACATTTTCATCATGGTGAAGTACACGAACGAGCAAGGTCTGCAAATTATGAAAATTTTCTACCGAAATTTCGAGTCGCAACTTTAAGAGCGTTAACTCCAATTTTCGGTCGTAATTCTCGCCTTAGTAGACAGGCAATAACAAGTTTAGTGCAAAAATTTGAGTCTACATATTCGTTGTGTGATGTTGCCGTGTCAGTGAGACAACGGGTGTTGGTCGAAGTGTCGAAAATATCGCTGCCGTTCAGGCGTCCGTAGCAAACGATCCAATTCAGTCAATTCCACGGCGTTCTCAAGAATTGGGCATAGCTCATAATGTGGTCTGGTCGTATTTTGCGTAAGAATCTTGGCTTACACCCATACAAGATCAAGCTGACTTAAGAATTGAAGCCGATGGACCATTTGAAGCGACGTACGTTCTCCGATTGGGTTCTGGAGAAGATGCGCCAAGATGATGAATTTCATCCCAAAATCATCTTCAGTGACATTACTTGACTGGCGTACTCTAGGAGGGGGCGAACAAAGGTAATATAGAGGACCTTGTCACGTATGTGTTTGTGAATTCTTTGGACCCTCGTTTTACAAAACCTAGTACAGAGTTGGCTTTAAGGATTATAATATCCCCATATGTAAACTGAAGTTGAGCTCCTTAGCAAACAAAATGCCGAGGTCGAGAAGCGATTGAATGGAGGAGATAGGCTGATTATGGAGAAGGTAGATTCGGGAGGAGATTGGTTCCGCTTATGTGAAAAGGTGATGGATTGGCATTTGGGAATATTAAGTTTCAAACAAGTTTTGAGGCACCAGATTCAAAAACTATCAAGGTCTTGTTGATGGAGGACGGAGTCATGGGGATTGGAAATGCTTTTGAAAAATTTCATATCGTCGTCGTAAAGGGAGACAGATGAGTGTTTGGTGATCCTCTCCAGATCATTTATGGTTAATATGAAAAGAAGGGGACCGAGATGACTGCCTTGTGGAACACCAGAGGAGGCCAAAAATGGTGCCTAGTGGGCTGACCTAAAACGAAAAAACTGTTTTTGAGGTAAAAGGAAATCCACTTTAACAGTATTCATTCAAACCCGAGGGCAGACATTTTGAAGAGTATTAATCGATAAAAGATTTTATCGAAGGCATTGCTAACATCGGTTGCAACTACATCGACTTCGTTGCCATTCTCTAGGGCAGAGAGGGCAAAGGATACGAATTCAACGAGATTTGTGGTGGTTGACCTACCCTTTAGGAAGCCATGTTGTCTAGGGGAAATAAGTGATTTGCTTAGGGCTTCATACAAAATACTTTCGAAGAGTTTGGGTATATGGGAGAGTTTAGCGATGGGACGATAGTTGGTTATTTCATTCTTTGATCCTTTCTTGTGGATCGGGGTTATGAAGGAGGTTTTCCAAGCCTGAGGAAATTCTCCTTGTGAAAGGGATAGACGAAAGAGATTAGAAACGGCAAGGGAAAGAGAGGAAGAACATTTTTTAAGAAATATGGAAGGGAGGCCATCTGCGCAGGGTGTGAATTCGTCATTGAGTTGGTATAATTTATATTCGATATAAGACGGGTCCAAAATATGACAGAGAAATGCGCCATTGGAGAAGTTCAGTAGGTAACTAAAATAGGATGGATCTGGTACAATGGAGTCGTTGGTGAAGGATTGTTTAAAAAATGTGCCAAATAGATTGGCAATGGTGAGTGGATCGGTTGATGACCTGTTGTTGAAAGAGAGGGAAGGAGGGTAACCATCGGACTTTCTTTTGTAGTTAATAAATTGGAAAAAGGACTTAGGGTCGTTTATAAGGTTGACTTGCGCATTGTGAAGGTAGCGCTGGTAAAGGGAATCGTAAAGTTCGGTGAAATGAAGATAAGCACCAAGATAGTTGGAATAGTCGGAAATGGATCTGGTACAGGAAAACAGCCCATAATTTATTTCTCTTATTTCGTAAGGATCGAAGCTTGCGATTATATCAGGGAGGACTAGTAGATGATGTCTTAAGGCTGGAAAACGGAACGTAAAAGGAAAAATAATTAAATATTTCGTTATAAAAAATGCCTGGCATCATTTATACCTAGGTTCTAAAAGTTAAAGAGGGATCTACGATAGTCACTGATTTTGTGAAAGTGTGCTTTACGGAAGTGACTTATGAAAAAATTAAATTAGATGGCCGGTGAGGGGGGGGGGGTGTAGTTATAGATTGCTGAGAGAGTTTATTAAATCTGTTGTGAAAATGAGGTCTAATTGCCTGTCCATATAGTTAGATATGAGACTGACTTGGCATAGACTTGAGTCTGTTAAGCGATCTAAGAAGAGACATTCGTTAGCTGAGTTGAAGCGATTAAAAACGATTGATCATCTGATGGAGTCTACTGTAGCAGAGGACGATATTTGAAGACTTTCTAAATTCACAATGGCATATTTAATTAGAAATTAATTAGAAATTATGATGTACTAAATATAAAGAATTGGCATTGACATTCACCCCCGCCGTGAACTTGATCGCAATAACCTTTGGAACATCTTCATCGCTCCAAACAAAACCGTAAAGTGGCATCACTGATTCTCCAGTTTCGAATTAGTTTTATTCTCTCTGCAACTCTTCTTCTTGATTTGCTCTGTTGAAGAAAAATTAGTGGAACAGAGGAGGAATATTAAAAAAAAAACAAAATAAACACCCTGCGTAGAAACAGTGAAGTATATATATATATTGCACATTGCACTTGCCATTTACGCCGCTCTTTTTTCGCCTGCACCGCCGTGTCTATGTGCTGACTGATGTTGTTGTCAGTTTCAGTGGCGTCGGTTTCGTTGATTTGGTTTAGAGCGTAATTTTTTTATTATTATTAAACGGTTCTGGTTTTGATCAATTACGTGTTTGGGAGTGTGTTCACAATTTGTGCAGAACGATATATATGTGATTATAGTATATTACCCTGAAAAAAATATTTCACTCACGTAAGCTGGTGCCGCAAAATCTACTTACCTCACTTTATTACGCGTTGGTCAGTTCTCGTTTGGAATATGGTATTTCATGCTGGGTCAATGCTTATGTTAGCAATCTGCAGCCTCTCATCACAGCTCAAAAAAGATGATTAGAGTAGTACTGTTCAAATTAAGATGCCGGCCATCTTTTACACTATTTAAAATATAAATATATTGTCACATAGGCATTTAGACGCCTATAAAGTATTGAAACGGTTCTATTTGCGAGGTGGTTATATTAAGTTAAAGTTAAAGGAACTATAGAAGCCATTCACTTAGATCAATAAATAATGTTCGAACTCCAAGAACACATAGGTTTAAAAAACTTGCTGCAGATATGTCACTATTTCCATAAGTCATGCAAAAATCAATGATATCTGCGTAGGATGCAGACTACGAAGAGCGCAATGGTATTTCGTGTAAAATGGTTAAAGAGATTTATTTAGTTATTGTACCTGAAAATATGAAAGACTTCATCAAGGAAGTTCATAAAAAAAGCCATTTTCACTTCAAAAGGGGTGGAAATTATTATTTCCTTCACTAATATTAAACAAATAATCTACTAGTGTATAAGTAGCTGCATAAAGTATATTATATTGAGAAGATAATGGCTGAAGAATTAGATTAGCATAAGGCATTAACATAGAAGCTCCAAAAGTAAATTTCAACCATACTAGAAAACTATACCAAATTAACTCGAATCCACAAAATAAAGACATTTGTAGAATTGTTTGGAAGACTGAGGCAATATAGCCAAACTGTATCAATAGCACGTATCAACGATTAGTCAAGATGTTGTCCTTCGAACTCAAGAAGGAAGCAAATCTTTATGCTTTCCAAGAAGCAACAGAAGCGGTTCGAAGAAGAAAATACAGCTAATTATATCAAAAGATAGAAAAACCCACTCAGTTAAAAAATCTTTTTGCGTGGAGAGCACCAAAAGCGTTATTATTGTGACTTGAAGGAACAGGATATTCAACATTTAAATCAAGACCAGTTTCAATAAAGAAAAGTTGTGAAAACATGAAATTCCGTAGTGATCTAAGCTGGGCACTTTAATATCTACGACATGTTGAAAGCTTTAATAAAAACTCTGTTTTCCTACGCAGAACACATGGCGACTGTAATCAAACACAAAGGCATTGAAATTGTCAAACGACCAAAAACATCAGAAATTCTGTCTTATCCCTTATCCCAACGCTCTTTTATAGTGAGATTCCAACTGCCAGTTCTTTGGGCAAAGCCAATTTGATTGCTGCACACTTTGCGATAAGCTAAATATTTCCATTTGTCTCCTCCTACACTTGAGTACGCCAAATCTGCAATGTGACGAGTCCATTTTCGCACTCGTGTACTAACAGGAGTCCACAAAGAACGTAACATACACAAATCCGCAGTTCCATATAGTAAAGGGTGACCAGCTAAGAACGATAGGAAAAAAAAATTCAAATAAAACAACAACGTTGCGAGATATAAAATTGATTCTGGCTTTATTTTGAAGATACGTTTATGCCATTATGTGTGGAATAGCACATCGTTCAAATAGCAGCCTCGGCTTCTCTGGAATTACTTCAAGTGATCGGAGCGTTGCGTCGCATATATGGCATGTAGCACTGTTTTTTTTTGGGACTATAGCTCGGATATATCGATGTTGTCGAGCATTGACCTGAGACCATTAACGGTAACAGTGTCTCCTTCCTCATTTCGAAAGAAATAAGATTCGATGATGCCACAATGTCATAAACTACACCAAACAGTCAAACTTTTTGGATGCATTGATGCTTGTTCGAACACTTGTGGATTGTGTTTGCTCCAGTAATGGCAATTTTGCTCGTTGACATAGCCGTTGAGCCAAAAATGGGTCTCGTCCGAGAAAATGATTTTTTGGCCAAAATCCGGATCTTAGTCCCACATTTCTTTGCAAAACAAATACATATCTGGTCTCTAGATACTGGAAAGGAGAAAAGGGTGTCCTGAAATTCAGGGAAGAAATAATTTTAATAGAAATCGTAGGTTCTGAATTAAAAATTTAGATTTTTTTATTGATTCATAGAGTATATGGTATATGGTTATGGTTTATGGAATTGCATATGGGGTAAATGGACGGCTTTGCTGATACATACGCACTTTTTGTGGAAATTTTCCATGACAGTTTTGTATAAATGTGGCTGAGTTTCGTTGATATAGCCGAAATTTTCTCCTTCAAGGCATGGGTGCTAGTGGTCTTATTGGCACAAACCTTAGAGTTAAAAAAAATCAGACGGCGTTAAATCGCATGATCTGGACCGCCAATTTTGATCACCAAAGCGGAATATTACACGATCACGACCACGGCTCAGGCAGTAATTGAATTGTTTCTATTACGCGTGATAACGTCTTGCTAAAACCACATGTTATCCACATCCATATTTTGCAATTTAGGCTCAAAAAAATGGATTATCATGTCGCGATAGCAAGCACCATTAACAGTTGTTGCCAGCCGCATTTTCAAAGAATGATGTCACGATGATGCCTCCAGTCCAAAATCTGTACCAAACAGTGGAACGTTGTTTATACATTCCTTTCTCAACAATTACTCGTGATTTTCAGAACGGCAAAGTCACCAAGATGAATTTTGTTTGTCAAAACTTCACCTATTTTTAAAATATTGGTCAAAAATTCAAACTCTTCATTCTTTCGTGTAGCGCTCTATTTTTAATAACCATGAACTGCCAGCTGTTTGGCTGTCTTTTTTTTTATTGGCAATACTTTATCGCACACACGGGGCAAAATTCAAACCTTTTGTTCCATTTACATTTAAGAAATTTCCACCACACGTGCCTCAACTACGAAAATCCATGTTTGAAAATTTTTCTTCGGAGTCTCTGGTATGCGGGTATATATTTCAATTTTATAGAAGGTAGGAAGGCAACTACTGTATGCGCATCTGAACAAACAGTGGTAAATTAAGGTGAAATTCCGCTGGTTATTTAGAGTAACAGTTTAAAAGTTTGGCCTACCAGTTTGGCGGCTGTGGCGCCGGGTTATCTGCTCGGCAATGGGGAAAAAAATCCGGTTACAAAGCAACAGCAAGCCTCGGATATGGGCGAATCTACTGCTGACAATAGCTGCAAACGGAATAAGACCAACATTAGCCTTATAAGCGCCCACGACCCACGACCCACTGAGAAGAAAGACGGCGACGCTAAAAATAGTTTTTACGAGCTCTTGGACAAAACTTACGAGCAGTGCCTTGGCTATGGTATTAGGATTGTCTTCGGCAACTTGAATTCAACGCTAGGAATAGAGGGCATCTTTGATAGTATAGCCTGCACGATACCACCTCCGATAAGGGAATCAGACTATTCGAATTTCTGGTTGAGCGAAACGTTATCGTAGCTAGCAAGCGGTTCCCGCATCTTGATATTCATAAGGGGACTTAGAGAACTCCTCATGAAATAACCGGCAACTAGTTTGACCACATTGCGATCGACGCAAGGTATTCTTTAAGTATTATAGGCGTCCGAAAATTTCGAAGGGCCATTACCTTGTTGTAGCCAAGATAACGCCAAGATTGACGTCGGAAAATCGCAAGAGATAGAAAAATCCCTTTGAACATCGAGTCTCTCTTAATCTCTTAAAAGGTCCTATGCTATCAGCATTAACTATCGAAGTCCAGAGATGTCACCTCTGATACATGTTGCTAAGCAATATGCTTAAAATACAGCGCTGCGTAGATGGACTAGAGCTGCTCACCAGCTCTACGAGCAGAAGAAGGGAGACGAATACCGGCTTCTCAGGAAGAAAGGAAAGAGTATGAGAAGCTCGTGGTCGAGGGAATTGAGAGATTCTACTCAATGAATGAGATTCGGAAGTTTTACCAAAAGCTAACAAAAATGTCACTAAGTCGCTATACATCATCTATTTATCGATTTTATGTCCGCGTATGACAGCATCTATAGAGACGAGCTATAAATCTAGTTTTGGAATCCATGACAAACTCGTCCATTTGGGCGGCATGGAGAACGCACGCTGCTCCATCAAGGTCGGTAAAGAGTTCACCGATACATTTGATGTCAAATAAGGATTAATATAAGTCAATGCGCAGTCATGCGATTGCTGTATCATGATTCCTGAAAGAATACTGGGAAACTCACGCGCTAAGACAAGGCAACCAATCTTCCAAAATTCCGTCCAATTACTCGCATACGCCGATTATACTGACATAATCGGAAGAAGGCAGCGTGATAACGGTGGTGTTTTCGTTGGTGTTCAGGCGGAAGAGGCGAAGAAGGGTTTAACGGTTAATGAGGGTAGGACCAAGTAGAAGCTGTCAACCAGAAGGGACACCCAACAATGACGTCTTGGACAGAACGTCGCTCTCGACAGATAAGACTTTGAGGTAATTGAAGAACTTGTCTACCTAGGCCCTCTCCCGAGCAACAAAAGTGATCCTTTATAAGACCTTAATAATTCAACTCCTTCTCTATGGTGCAGATGCATGTACTCTATCAAAAATAGATGAGGGTGCTCTTGAGAGGAAAATTCTTCCGGTGATTTTCGGTCCCGTCGGTACAGACGGTGAGTGGAGGAGAAGATAGATACAACGACGAACTGTACGGGCTATATAGTGACATCGGCTTAATTTAGTGGGGGCTGACGCCCCCATTTATTTCGCTTAATACAAGCTTAAAGTAACTTAAAAAACTAGTACTTAAGAACTAACAAGAGTTAGGGGTTAGGAAGTAAGGGAATGGTGGAGGAGATCAAATTTAAGACGAGAAGTGCTCAGGTTAAAATCAAAAAGAGGGAGGTTTGAGTTGACCTTACGGAGCATGCGGGAGGTTGGTTCGTTAGAGCCATAAGAGGTACGGTGGGTTCGGATATAGAAGAGACGAGGACAGCGCAAATTACGAGGGTTAGTGTTGAAGGAAATAGAATTGTAAAGGGAAGTGCAGTCCACAGAACGGGAGACTAGTCGATAAATGAAGAGAATGTCAGCTACGTCTCTACGTATTTCTAGGGTATTCAGGTTAAGAAGTTTGAGCCGGTCGCGATAGGGAGGTAAGATAAATGGGTCACTCCAGTATAGTCCACGAAGAGCAAACCGAAGAAAAGGACGTTGAATGTTCTCGATTCGGGATATATGAACTCGCTGAAAGGGGTACCATACTTGGCTGGCATATTCAAGGAGGGGCCGGACAAGGGTAATGTAGAGTGACCTTTTCACATTAGGGTTGCAAAATTCTTTAAACCAACGTTTGATAAAACCGAGCGATGAGTTGGCTTTAAGGATTATCTCATCAATATGCGAACGGAAGTTTAACTCTCTATCGTATAAAATTCCAAGGTCGTGAAGGGATTGAACCCGGGGTACAGGTTGGTCATGCAGAAAATAAGGTCGAGAGGGGGATTGATTGGACTTACGAGACAAAGTCATAAATTGGCATTTGGAGACATTAAGCTCAAAGCAATTTTTTAGACACCAAGTAGAAAACCTATCGAGGTCTTCTTGAAGGAGAATAGAGTTTTGGGGTGAAGAAATAGTTTTCGAGAGCTTAGTGTCATCAGCGTAAATGGATACGGAGCAGTGTTTGATAATCTTTTCAAGATCGTTTATAGTTAAAATAAAAAAGAGAGGACCTAGATGGCTGCCTTGTGGGACACCAGAAGTGGCTAAAAACGGGGTTGAGAAGGCTGACCGAAAGCGAACGCTATAGTAACAATTCTCCAGATAAGAAGATATCCATTTTAACAATATGGGGTCAAACCGAGGGAAGATAACTTAAAAAGGATCAGTTGATGTGATATATTATCGAAGGCCTTAGAGAAATCTATAGCAATAACGTCAAATTCGTTGCCATTTTCTAGGGCTGAAAGCGCAAAGGATACGAAATCAACTAAGTTTGTAGTAGTTGATCTACCTTTTAGAAATCCGTCCTGACTGGGAGATATAAGTGATTTGCACTGAAAGCTTAGAGCTTCATATAAAAAACTTTCGAACATTTTAGGTATGTGAGAAAGCTTAGCAATTGGGGTGGCCGTGGTGTAGTGGTACTAGCAATCGCTTCTCACTCGGAGGGTCCAGGTTCGAGTCCTGCCCATGGCAAGTCAGTTTGTCATTTGTAATTGGAACTCAGACAGAAAAATTCTGCGGGTGAAGGCATAACACTGACACGTAGATTTGGCTGTTGTAGAGTTTCAAGCACAGAAAAAAATACTGTGAATTATACCTCGAATCACTCTGAGTGAAGCAAAATCTCTCCGTCCTATTCGGACTCTCACTCCTGGAGAGCGAATATCGAAACACACCTGAGTTTCAAACCACTACAAAACAATTTTCCTTTCTCTTATTTCTACCTTTCCGTCCGCGCCTTGGCAATAGTAAAAGGGTATCTAACTACTTAGGAGCGCGTAAATTATAAAAAAAAAAAATAAATTCCATCATTGAGATTTTGTAACTTTTCTTCGATGAGGGTGGGATCAAAAGGTTGAGATAGAGAGGGGCCAATGGAGAAATTGAGAAGGTACTTGAAATAGATGGAGTCGGGTACAAAGAGGTTGTCTTCAAATGACTGTTTAAAAAAGTTTGCAAAATAGTTGGCAATAATATGTGGGTCGGTCGATGATATATTGTCGAACGAGAGAGAGGGAGGATAACCGTTTGATTTTCTTTTGTAGTTGACGAATCGATAAAATGTCTTATGTCGTTGATAAGGTTGGTCTGCGCTGTGTCGAGAAAGCGCTGATAGAGGCAGTTATAGAGCAGGTAAGTTTCAAAATAGTTAGAGTAGTCATAATAAGAATTGGTGCGAAGAAAAACTACCCATAATTTGTTTCTTTTGTTTCGTAAAGAGCGAAGTCTTCTGTTGTACCATGGAGGTGAAATAGATGATGTTTTATGCCGTGAAAATGGGACTTAGAGAGAAATGGAATTAAATGTTTCACTGTAGAAAATGGAGATAGCATCAGATAAGGATAGGTTGGTAAAATCAAAAGAACATTTGCTAAGATAGGTATTGATTTTGCGAAAATTAGCTTTATGGAAGTTGAAAGAAAAGATGGTAGTTGAAGAAGTGGGCCGGGATGGAGAGTTATGGAAAAATGAGAGAAGAAGAGGGAGGTGAAAGTTGTCGACAGTTGATAGGATGAAGGAACACAACGTTACTGTGGAGCTAATAGGATCACTAGTGAAAATAAGGTCTAGTTGTCGTGGTCAGCTCGGCTGCGCTGAAGGTTGAAAACTCTTTTAGGGTGTACATAGTTGCGGAATGCAGCGAGGTCATCCGCAATCTTTTGAGGAGGTGTGTCGTCAAGCTTTCTGAAACTAGTTATATCCGTAGGAAGGCCTTCCTGTTGAATGGAGACCATGACACTTGTTTTGGTTTTTCCCTCAAAGCAAACAGATTCGGATTTGACGTATATTTTCGTATATCGTTTTATCCCTTAGCCTAGAGAGAGCTTAACGGCATTCTATGCTGTCTATATTCTTTTGGGTCAATTTAACGTTAGGCGGAGAAAGGGGATAAAAAATAGGGACTGTGGCCCTTGAAACCGAGGGAGAAGACGAGCTAGAAGCGGGATTTAATATATGCGAGCTGATAAAGTTTGGGTATTTGGCTCCTGTTGTAAGGTCGAAATTGGGAAAACAGCTGTTATTATCCGTGGGAGGGGGTGTGGGTGGTTGAGCAGAGATAGTTAAATTGAATGAAACGCGTTGGGGCTTTAATGGAAGAGAGAAACTTGGTGGTTTTGTGGGGATATGTGAGGGGGGTTGTTTAGGGATATAAACGGCAGGGGAAAAATTGGGAAATATATTGGTTTTAAGACTCCAGTTGTGGTCAGGTTTAGGATGTGGATGGGAAATGGATCTGGGCGATTTATAATTATCTTTTGATGAGAGGTTGCTTCGTTTTTATTCTACGTTTTTGTTGGTTGGTTGATCCGTCCATTTGGAGACCCGCATTTTTCCTAGCTTGAGGTTGGTGTTGGATGAGTTAACAAATAACCATTCGTATTTAGCCGGTATATTTATAATTTTGAAGTTCCGTTTGTTTTTGTGGTGGGATGTTGGGAATATTGTGCATTGGTTGGTGGTGATGCCATACCTCTTTTTGAAGAATTCGGAAATCCAAACAACATCTGCATAATTTGGAGCACTTTTGATGAGTAGGGTGGTGAACATCTGTTTCGTTGTGCGGAGTCGGTCTAGCCTGGCTTGCCACTCTGAAGGTGTCCACGTCGTATTAAATTGTGTTTCCGTTGGGCGGCGGCAGGAGGGGTTGGCTTCGGAGCAATTATATCACCATTCGATTTTTGGATCAAGGGGCTGGTGCGAAGTGGTGGTGAAAGTTGAGTTGTCGTCACTGGATCTGGCAATGATTCGGCTTCAGTTTGTAACAATTCAGCCAAAATTTAGGTATTGTAACTGTTGTGTGGTGGGGGATAGGTTGGAAGACTATCAATTTTGTGGCATACTGTTCCAATGAGGTGTTCCAAATCATTCAACACTGTTCTATTCGTTGTGAGTTCATCATTAAGCTCACTAATTTTATAGAATATGATATCAAGCATTGACCCGTAATGATTTGATGTTTGAGAGTTGGTGATTGTTTGTTGCAGGTTCGAGATGGAGATAGGATGTGGATGATTGGAGATGAATATCGATGTCTTCCCGGAGAGAGTTGATGGAATTACATGTTTTTTTGTTTGATTCCATCATTGCGGTTCCGATTGATGTAAATTCACTTAAAACTGTATCAATGTGGCGCTTGTATGTTTCTTAATTTCTGGATCTTGCACTTTCTAGCTCAATTAAACGCGCAACTTATTTTTCAATGCTATGACCATAGTCTTCCGCACATCTTACACTTTGTTCAAAGATTGATAATTTGTCCGTTATCAGCCTGACGAGTGAGTTATGGTTGGATTCATTTGAGTCACTGAGGCACTTGATCGCAAGGAGCACATGTGAGAGAGAAATACTTATACACTCATCACAGAAGAACAGTAGATTTTCCGAGAACTCTTTAAGGTAGACCGTGTTTCTTTTACTTAGGCCAACACAAATATCATGGAATATTTTGCCGCAGAACCCCTTCCAGGCAACGAAGTCAGCATTATTGTCGTTAATGGAGCAATTGGTTAATCCACATGAAGACATGACGAATACCAGGAAAACAAAAAACAAATTGCGGAGAAAAAAATTAAAAATGCACTAAACGCATTGTCGCGAAATAAACAGACTAGTAGGTCAACAATAAAAAAAAAACAAAAAGGCGAGTCAGCGATGACAATTATTGGCTAAGAAATTAGGTTATTAGTTTGGGTTAAAGCAAAATAGGAAATTCACAAATTATGGAGTAAAGTAAGAGGGCGACTGAATACAGCGACGGGTTTAACTGAACTGCAAGAATAGTGAAGGTCCAACGACGGAGGTAACTGGGTCATGTAGAGCGGATGGACACCAATGCTCCGATCCGAATGTCTTCAAATCCGCCCCCGAAGGGCAGCGCAGTAGACGAAGACCGCGACTCAGGTGACGTACGCAAGTAAAAGGGGACCTCAACCAACTTAGCGTACGAAACTTCAGGAACCTAGTTAAAGATCGAGCTGACTGGAGATGCTTCTTGATTGAGGTGCAGGTATACCCTTAACCTTAAGTAAGTAAGTTTAGTAGAAAGCCCAGCGAATGAATTAAGTCTCAGATTTTTAAGTTTTTGTATAAGTGGATACAGCAAGAAGGGGGTAAGATCCTTCTTGCAACGTGGTAGGAATACCCGAAATCGAAACAACCAGCGAAAAATATTATACTTTGCCTTTTTTGATAAGTTCCTAAATTTGGGCATATAAAAAATGTGCTAATATGTATGTTTTAAGAAGTAAATGGTTGGGTTGTAAGTGATTTCTCGGAGGTAGTCTATGTTTAGTGAAAATGGTCCACATATTAGGTGTTGAGGTTAACTATACTGTGGTAAACATTGGCCCCGGAGTTAAGCAGGTATCCTAAGGACGAAGCAAGTCTAGAGACTTGTACGAGTATGTTGACTGCTTATTGATATTATTTGTTCAGTTTCAGTGCAGACGTCACATCATTCCGTCTTATTTTAAACGTTCTAGATACACGCCCTTACCAAATACCCTATTGAGACGGTGCCATACTTTATTTGATTTGGCTGTGCACCTTGAAAATTAAATAAGAAAATAAATTACATATGAATACTTCTCACAGAAGTACCATTATATATACTTTTCAAACTGTAAATACTCGTATAGCTATTAATAAAATATTGATCCCAAATTTTTTTTTAATTAACTTACCTCATTAGACAATTTCATAATAACATTATTGCCAACAGTTTCCCATCTGGTTTTGGAATTAATGGAAAAGCCCGTGAACTTGAAATTTATGGAAAAATCTCCTTGCGGGCATTTCCTATTCTTATTATAGCAGTCACCTGCGGATCCAAAAGGTTGTGGAAATCCCACGGTATCAGCGAAAGTGAAATCATTTTCAATAATATGCAGACTTGTAATGTTAATATTAATTTTGTGAAAATGCGTTCGTCCGTTTCGTATACTGTTATCATTATATTCCATACTTCTTGCTTCTGGTGGACACATTTCTGGCAATTTTGTCTTCTTATCATAATAAATTGAATAGTTTTCTAATGGATTCAAAGTTATATATTCCTTTGGTTTACTGTTCATATTATGACAATAAATTTTTTTCGGCTTTTCTCTTATAAAAATCGTGTAGTCTTTATCAACAAATAATTTATGGAATCGCTTTATATCAGTGCACGACTTTGGTAAGCACTCCTCTGGAATTTGGCATTTGTCTTTAACGATCTTCTGCTTATTGGGACATGATATTCGTTTTCCATTTGCGTCAGTACATATTACGCGACGCCGTCTATATCCTTCACAGTTACACTAATGATAAAAAAAAATATGAGTTTATTATAAGAAACAAACAAAAAAAGTTTTATAGATATTATACATATATCAAAATTGTAATATACGAGTACGATTATGTATTTACGATGACTATTTTTCTAAGGAAATAAATTCTTCGAATAAGGTCTACCTCATATATCTACTAAGATATGTTTGCAATGTTATCCTTCTCCTCTTCTATTGGCAACTTTTACTACGAATCAGAACATACTCGTAAATGATGATTGGTACCAAAAATGTGTCAAAGTTATTAAGCAATAATAACTTCAATGAAACAATGTATGATGCCGCCGACCAAAATGGTACAACATATAGTGACTTAGCGAAATACAATGCACCCTGTATCAACTTCAAATTAAAAACGGTGTATTATTTTAGCAGTGCATGGGATGAGGTTGGCGAAGAGCAAGGAATTTCCGCAAAAAATAATTCACATTATTAACATTCATAAGCCCTCCCTTATGACGCTGACAACTTTGGCACCTCCGTAACGCTTCAACGAATAGAAATACAAACATATTTTGTGATGGGAGCCCTTAATGCGAAGGCCGGGATCAAGCTCAAATATGTGATAATTACATGAAGCCTGGATGGAAGAACAATTGCAAACCAAACAAGTCCGTAAAAGCCAATCAACGAATTTATCTAAATATCCCTGACCCATAGAAGAAAACCAGATAAATTGTTTGGCAATAAGTAGCAGTTTTAGAATCTGGTTTATTAGCTCCTGAAAGAAAAGAGAATTTTCTAATAAGTGTCCATAAGTTTGCTCAGCATTTCATTTGTTCAACTTTAAGTTCTTTCTACAATAAATGTTTATTTTTATTCCTTAAACTTAATTAAATCCGCCAAGCACATGAAATTATCGATAGCGATGGTGATGTAAATGCGCATAAACCAGTACACCAAAGTATATTGAATGATAAGACCGCCTCTTATGCTTATCTTTTACCATCTGAATTTTAGTCTACAAATTCTAAGTACAGGGTGTCCCCTAATTCGTCAACGATAATTTCAGAAATGATTCCTGGGTATATTCTATGAAAAAAATCGTTATACAGTCAGAAAAGGCTTACAACTTCGTGTAGGACTTTATTTTTAGAAGTACTAGTCTTTATAACGGCGCTTAAATAAAGTTTATATCTTATTTTAATCTTTAAATATCCAATTTCTAAGCCAATTCCATTTTCATTGCCCATGCTAATTTTTCACTTTGTGGTCACTTTTCTCCAGAAAATGGATAATTAGCATAATGTTCTACTATTTTTTTTTCTAATGAAAGTAACAATAATGAAAAAAAATCATCATCAAGTTGGCCAAAAACTTATAGATTTTATGATACTTGGGAAAACATGCAGCAGGTAAAAACGTAATTTATGATTTTTTACCAACGTTTCTAACAACGGATGACAATACTCGTAAGAGTCGTTTTCCAAGAATTAATAATTTCCCAATATTTTTTTAAAATTACATAGCTGTTATAGAGTTTTAAAGCGTGCTGTTTTATTTTCCTACCTGGCAAAACACTCATTTCCTTTTAAATTTTTTACGCTAAGGTTAAAGTTGCTTAGAAATGCTATTTAAAATGTCTGCATTTACAAACCAAGCATTTATTTATGTTTATGGGCTGTGCTATGGAAGTTCAACTAGTGCACGGTAAAGATACCGAGAAACGGGATCAGTTTCAACTACACGACCGAATGCGAGAGCTCCACAAATAAGAAGGATATCGGCTGATGAAAGAATACTGGAAGCTGTTGCAACTGATCCATCAATCAGCATCAGACGCTTAGCTTTGCAATTCAATGTGTCCACACATAAAATTTCTAATGTACTGCAAGGGGAAAAATCTTTATCCATACCACCATACACCTATACAAGAACTTGTAAGGAGCCAGTTAGCCACGGAGGCATCCATGATGCAGGAGTAGTTGGCAGTGGCAGGCTCGCGGTTGCTCGGCTCTAGCTCGTTGGATTGGGTGGGTTCTTGCCACTACCCCGTACGTCGCAACTCAACTTACCTTTTTGTTTCGTGCCGAATTATAAAAAAAAGGAAAACAAGGATAGCCTGGAGAAATTATTACGTTATTTTACGGACGGACTTAGAAGATAGGAGGAGATAAAGATGATAGAAAAAAAAAGAAGAAAAGAAACAGCACCATCACCACTGTGCAAGACCGGGACTAGCGCGATGTAGCTAACTAAACCTACACTAAACTAATCCCTAACTACCGAACTTAAATAACGACTTACAACTAAACCTAAAACTAACTTAACCCTACGTACCTTACACCGAATAATATGTCCCAGGGTCACACAGCGATGTCAGCTCGTCACAACCTGAAATAAGCCGGGTGTTGTTGGCTGAGGATGGCCAACCCACCCTTATCGCACTTAAGCGTGACCAATTGCTACCATTCTGGCCAAATTGTGAGGTGTAGCCCCTAAATGAATTTCCTCCCAGTCACCACGTGTAAAAAAAATCAGCGGAAGTCAGTCACGTCATTGCCTGTCATGTCGTCATCGTTTTGCGTCATGTCTAGTCACAGACGCCCCATCGAAGGACGGTCGGTCCGCCCCTCCACACACCACTTGCGACAACGGTTTTACTCCATCATTATAAAAAACTTAATTCAATTCATGACGATAACAAATGATTTATTAAAAAAATAAATTCATAAAAGAGAAAAACTTAGTAAGTATTATTATTATTATTAATATTTATTGACATGAAATAAATTACATGTAAATACAAGAATTTGAGCACGAGCTGCAAAGGCTTTCAGCTCGATTTAATGTACATTTATATACTATAATCTGATATTGAATAATGTTACAAGCTTATTTATTATATTTAAGTTTTCTAGGGATGGATTGTCTAATATTTTAAAAATGTTGTCTTTAAGGTGACTAAGGTGTTTGAAGAGAAGAAGCAGGAACCAAGGATGTGTTCCATGTTTAGGATGTGGATATTACATGAGGAGCAGATTGGGGGCGACTCTTTTCTTAGTAGGTATTGGTGAGTGGCTACAGAGTGTCCAAGGCGAAGACGAAGGAAATTAGTGGTGGCTGACTTAAAGACAGAGGGCGGTGTTTTGCAGGGATTGATTTTGCCCGAGTAAAAGTGAAGATATAGTTTCCAATCGTTCATTTGTGCCTGTTTTATTTTGCTTTTTATTGTGCGTTGTGGGTCATGTTTGCTATATTTGTCACATAGATAGGTTGGACTAACACCAGCTAAATTGGCAGCGTGGTCGGCGACTTCATTCCCCCGTATACCTGCATGTCCTGGTACCCACATTAATTCGATCTTGTCCGGTCTTTTCAAGAGGATGTCTCGGATACGGCAGACTATTTAAGAATCATACTTTGGGTTTGCAGTTGCCTGTAGTACTGAAAGGCTGTCTGAACAGATGACGTACTTGCCATGCGTATTATCTGCTAACACCAGCGCCTCTAAAATGGCCTGTGCTTCTGTAGTAAAGATAGAGGCAGTCTCCGTCATAATACCTTGTTTGAGGAGTGTACCATTTTCTAGGGTGACGGCGAATGCAGTATTGTTTATTGTCTTGGAACCATCCGTGTAAAAAAATGCCCATCCTTTAGAAGTCAGGTCCGAGGATATACATAGGAACATTGACTGATATATACGATTGTTTGAGTGTGTTTTTCGGTACTTGCAGAGATTCAATAAAATAGAATCCGTCTTGATGGAACACGGTGGCTGCGAGACTGTGTGTTTGGGGAAAAATTTGTATGGAATACTTAAAACTTTGCCGAGTTTTAACGAGTTTCCTATCGCTGACGAAATTCTTTGCTTAGTTTTCCGATTGAAGCATAGAAGCACATCTGTGTCTAGGATAGAACCGGTTGGGAAACAGATTTTGGAGAGCAGTTTCGCCGATACTTCCATGCAGCGTTCTTCGATGGAGGGGAATCCAGCTTCTGCAAGTATATTTTTTGTTGGCGTAGTGGGGAATGCATTTAAACTTCTGCGGATGGCGTGATGACAGGGCGCCTTGATGATGCTCAATGTAGACTTTGGGGCATTGCCGTAGATACATAATGAGAGGTCGATTTTACTTAATATTAGCATTCTTGTTACGTAACAAAGAGTATTGATATTAGCATTACTTTTTTTTGAGGCTAAATACTTAATTGTATTGCTCCTTGCAGCTAGTGATTTCTTAATTTCTAAACAATGACTTTTCCATTTATATTTACAGTTAAACAACAAACCAAGTATACTTAAATTAGGTACTGATTTTATTATAACATTATTTACATATAAGTCTGGGACTGCGCAAGATCATTACATAGGGATGAATGTAACAAATTTTTGCCCACAAAGTATGTAAACATCGTCAGCGTAAGCACAGTGTTACAAATATTTATGTCTGGTTATGATTTTGTTTATTTCATCAAATGCGATTGAAAATAATAACACAGATAGTGGTGATCCTTGAGGGATGCCATTAAAAAGCTGAACGGTATTAGAAAAGACGTTACCGATTTTTACGCAAAACTTTCTGTTGCTCAAAAAAGCAGTAATGTAACCGAGTATTTTTGGGCCAATTCCCCATTCTTTGAGTTTACTCAATACCAAGTGAATGCCTATCCGGTCGAAAGCCTTCTCGAAATCCAGGGTTAGGATCGAAACGTGATTCCGAGCGGACAGAGCATTGGTTACTACAAAGTCGATGTGTAGAAGGGCGTCGATACACCCTTGTTTTGGTTTAAATCCCACTTGGTTTTTACTAATTAAGTTTTTGGTTTCGGTAAACCAGCGATGTCGATTTGCGACAATTTTTTCGAGGATTTTGGATAAGCAGGGAATAAGGGAAATGTGACGATAGTCATCAACCTTAGTTAAATCTTTTTTTGGCTTGGGGATGGGGATGATCGACGCCGTTTTCCAGCTTTGTGGTATAACGCTGCTATCGAAAATTGTATTGTACAAACTTACAATTCGTGCTTTAGCCGTGAGCGGTAGATTTTTTAACATCGGGTACGAGATGCGATCGCGACCAGGAGTTTTACCTTTGACACATTGCAAGCAGTAATCGAATTCTGAGAGTGATAAAGTCTCTTCTAAACATAGGGCCTCTGAATTGGTAGTTGTGTGAGAGATCGCGTTTAAAACTTCCCGTTTTCTTAAGTTGAAGGTGGTTGGAAAATTTTTATCTTCCGATGCATCAGACCAACTTTGTGCGAAGCAGTTACAGATTTCCTGAGGAAGGAAGATCGACCCTGCTGGTGTATTGATAAATTTTATTGGTTGCTTGATATTGTCACCGGTCAAAGTCTGAATGTTGTGCCAAATTTGTTTGATGGGAGAATTTGGATTAATGGCAGAGGTGAACTTATTAAAGGATTTAAGCTTGCTCGATTTGAGTAACCTGCGGAAGGCGGCGTTTGACTTTTTATAAACAATTAGGTGGATTTGGCTAGGGTTTTTCTTAAAGGCTTTCCACGCAGTAACTTAGTTATCTCTCAGGATGGATAATTCTAAATTCCACCATGGAACAGAGTGTTTACGCTTCTTTTGCGAAGGCTGCGGGATGGATTGGTTAGCAGCACTACGAATAAACTTAAGTATGTTAGCAGCTTCCTTGTTTACAGAAGAAGCAGGCTTACGGTTATTAAGATGGTAGTCAACGAGTGTTTAAAATTTGTCCCAGTCAGCTGAGTCTGTTTTAAATATTGGAGTGCAAACATTTGTTGGAGCAGCTTGATTTTGTTTCAGTTTGATTGTCGTGATGACGGGAAAATGGTCACTGTTATGTAGATCGGAAAGTGTTTGCCAGGTGATTTTGGGTAAAAGTTCAGGGGAGCAACATGTTATGTCTATGTGGGTTAAGGTGTTGTGTGTGGAGAAATGGGTTGGGGAACCGTCGTTAAGGATTGATAAATTGGAACTGGCTATGAAGTTTTCCAGAACAGATCCACGACTGTTCGTGAACGGGGATCCCCATAGTACGCTCCATGCATTAACATCACCTGCTAATATAAGGGGGGGTTTGACCTGCTGCAGCAGGTTGTCGAGATCGTACTTGGAAAAGTGTTGTTTAGGTAAGATGTAAATAGATAAAATGGTGATTTTAGTCGAGAGTTTTAGCTCAACTGCAAAGACTAGTAAATTTGAAGTTAAGGGCACGATATCAAATGGGATATTGCTTTTGACTAGAATTGCAATGCCTTGTTTTGCAGTTGTGTTGTTTGAAAAATTTGAGAAGTGCCTTATGTAACCTTTTGGAAGATGAGGAGAGAATCCGTATGGGCAATGCGTTTCCTGCAGTAAAAGGATGTCAGGATTGTGATCTTTTAAAAGAATATTTAGCTCGTCATAGTTGTTTATATATCCTTTTACATTCCATTGTAGAAGTTTGAGAGCCATTATATTTTTACTATTAACAGAGGTGGAAGGGGAAGGACAAGCAAACTGACTAGGCCTTGCCGATATACAAGGCCTGAGCTGCTGTGTTGATCCCCCATGGGTTGAAGAGACGATAAAGGCGTGATCGTGATGAGGGTTATTGGGTTGATAGGCGCGTCTCTGCTGACCAGAGGTCGAGCCAACGAGATTACTTATGGAAACCGGTTGACTCGACCAATGAATAGCAGAGTCGGGTCTGGGGTTATTGATTAGATTATTATTGCATGATGTCGTCGTCATTGTTTTCATGGGGTATAAAATACTGATTAGTTGAGATTAGGTGTTTGGTAACTCTAGAGATAGGAGATGAGGTGAGTGTAGGGGTATGAACAGTATTATTTACTGGAGAAGGTAGTATTTGTATGTTGCTATCGATATGTTTAGTGTATGGTGTGTTGAAATATTTGTCTGAGTTTAATTTGCTGGAGGTTTGCGGATCTGTTGAGTTGGATTGGGTGATTGGAGAAATATTGGTTGGCTGTTTTGAGATGTGAGTGAGTGAATTGATTATTGATTTGTTGCTGATGCGTTTGAGGCGAATTTGAGGGTTTTGTGTTGTTAGATGTGTTGTATGAGAATTGGATGGTTGGTTCTGAGTAAGCGAAGAGGTAGGCGTAATTAATGGGGTATTAATGTTATCGTCGTTTGAGTCATTCCTAGTTTGAATTGCCTTTCTTGCAGCTGCAGCATAAGATGGGTTGGTAGAGAGGGTTGGATTTTGTACTCTATAGATTGCTACATTTGCGAGTGGATGTTACTTTTAAAATTTCTTTTGGCTGCTGAAAGCGTTTGCAATCTTGAGAGGAAGATGGGTGTTCTTCACTGCAGTTAGCGCAGGAGACCCGTGTGCATTTGTTAGGATCGTGAGGAGGAAGGTTGCACGTTACACAAGACGGATTCCCTTTGAAACTTTTGGCAGTGTGATCAAGTAACTGGCAGTTGCGACACCGCATGGGGTTGGGGAAAATTCTTTAACTTTGAGGTTATACCACGCGGCATCGATTGAGGTTGGGGGACGGAAGCGGTCGAATGCAAATAGCATTAGGCCTGTCTCGCGTTACTTACCTGCTTCAGTTTTCTTGAATTTGTACACGTCCGTGACTGCTTGGGATTGCAAATTCTGCACTATTTCTTTTTCTGAGAGGTTTAGAAGGATAGGTGCATATACAATGCCCTTAGACGAGTTAAGTTGTTGGTGAAGAGTAACTGAGATGGGACAGATATCAGCAAGTGTCTTTTTGGCCATGAAAAGGTCGCTATTTTTTTTGACTTGACCAAAATCAATAAGTTGCCGTCGCGTAACTGCGAGATCTGCTCGTAAGCAGTACTTATTCCGTCGATCGCTTTTTTAAGCAGGAAAACGCTATATGAAGAGAGTGGTTTACCGTCTTTAACTGGCGAGATCACAATAAATTTCGGGTTGTTGGTATCGGATTGCACTGGAAGGGGTGTATTGAAATCAAAAGCTGTGGGAGAATTAGCTTTTTTTTTTCTTTTATGTTTGGGCTCGACAGCGAATCAAAATCTAATGCACTGAACCGATTGCCCGAAAGCACGTGTGGCCCAGGGGCCATGAGACTTATTGTTTGTACTGGATTTACTTTTTTTTGTTTCACTCAGTTGTGACGATCTACGAATATAGTGGAATGTACGTATATACGTTGAAGAGGTAGCGGGATTTTACCTATACAGAGATAGGGACGATCAGAACACAGAGGAAGACAACTTGTCAGCTCGGCGGTCAGTCGATGACTGTAGTAAGTATTACGAGCCTTTTGAATTCTATTTTTTTTTAAACTACTACTCGTATAAGGCTACTCTTATTCTACCCACTAAACTTATATATATACATAGGACATACCGGATTTCAGGTCCCTCGTAGTTCTGGCGCCAGCACTTGAAGAACCGCTTGATTGAATTCATAAAGAAAATATGTTTTTTTTTTGTTTCCGCGCACACAAAAATAAAAAAAAAAAAAATTCAAAAGAAACATAAACCTACAGCCTATCCTTACTCTAAACAATTTAATTCAAATAGAAAACAAATCTACAACTTAATCTAAATTGTTTATTGGATATCCATATATGTATGTGTGTGTATGTATCTACTATTCTAATTCACAGACCTTTTTCGTTTTTTTTTGTTTACTTGGCTGTCTGTATTTTGTGTATTTTATTTTCCTTTTTATTTTTATTTTTTTTGTTCTATTCACTTTTTATTTTCTTCTTTTTATTTATTTTTTATTTTTCTGTTGTTGTTATTGTGGTCCCGCGGAGCACCTCTTGCAGGCGATGTAGCTTGCATGGATCGTAAGATTTCGACGTTGTAGCTACATATGTAGCTAAACTGCACCGTAGACAACAAAAAAAGAAAAACACAGCACTTCTCATCCACCAGGCTTTTAAGCCTCCCGTGTGCTTAGTACACACCGGGGAATTAATGCGTAGTTGAAATGGTGGATGGGGTGGTTCTACCGGTCTAATGCCAAGCAGAAGGTTTTTTTTTTTTTGTGCGATGTGTCGCCTGAAGTTTCCGATTTTTTTTTAATTGTTTTTTTCTTTACTGTTAACTTCAGCGGCACATAATACGTCCGCGGTCCTCGTATGATTAACGTGCGAAAACTGTCGCGAACAGAGTTACTTCGTTTTTTTTTTCTTTTTTTGTGGGAGGGGGGACTTTGTCGCAACGTCTCGCAAAACAAAACTCTAACAAAAACTGCCACGACCGACAATGATCTATCTCGATCCGAAGTCTCGAACCAAAAAAAATATATGCCACGGCCTTGCACGCCGATTGTTTCGAATCTAACTCCTCGCAAAAACAAATCCACTTCCTACTGCCCGACTATCACGAATCTCCCCACTACAATTGAAAATCGCACGACTCGACAACGGCTGGTCGGCATCGAAAGATGATCAGCTGATTTTCTACTAATTGTCATTGACCTTCCTAACTAGTTCTCTTCTTAAAATCTCATTTCCTTTATTTCTTATTTGTCTATCTTTATTCCCCATTCTAATTTCTGCCTCTCAACTGTGGGTTCATGTCTAAACTTATACCTATAATAATTACGTCCCACACGATCTATCTCCTTAGCTAAGCTTTCCACCACCTCCTCCTGGATTTACATTGGTCAACACAACTCTCTAAGACAAAAGAGACATACCATATACACTATAGTAACAAGAACACTGGGAGAGAGTGAGCCTACGAAGAAAGTGGAATGAGGGAATTCAAAAATAGTGGGACGTTTGATTGTAAATTCGGAAAGAGAGATTAGTAGGTCCAATTGATAGATTGGGAGGGGAAAAGGTCTGTTTTTAAAGGGGTAAGTTTTTTTTACCGATATCATTTAATTTTATTGATTGATTGATTTACATCTTTTACATATAGACTCAAAGCCTTTCAGTTTGTAAAAGTTTACATATTTTACATATTTTGGTTCAAGCATAATTCATATTAGAATAGACATTTAAACTAAAATGTTATTTGATGAAACACGTTTTAAAAAATGAAAGAGAAGCTTTCTTATTTAAAGGGGACCTATTTAAATATTATTATCAGCAAAAACCTAAATACCACCCCCTCGAATTGCCTGGTTCCTCTCAGTTTTCTAATGAAGAGTGGTAGGGAGTTCCATTGCCTTATGACGTAAACAAAAAATTGGCGCTCAGGGCTGTTACAATTAAATCTCGGTTGAATAAACATATAAGAGCGATTGGAGATACAAAATTCTATTTTTTCATAGAGGTACAGCGGCTCTTTATTGATCAGCAAATTATTTAATGTCTTAAGGGGACAGTATTTCATGTATGCATATAGGTTGCATCCCAGGATGTTTTTTGAGTAGGCCGATATGTGGTCAAACCGTTTAAGATTGTACACGTACCGGACTATGTTGTTAAAGGCTACAATTAGGTTTCGTCTAGTTGAGTATTATGACAACAGAAAATCTGACACCCGTATGTGATGATGGGCATAAAAAGGGTTTTCGCTAAGCTGAGCCTAATATGTTGGGGTGAAAAGTTTTTTGATAGCGATAGAGTTCGTAAGCAACCATATATCTTGCCACTTACTGACCGAATGTGAAGGTTCCAGCTAAGGGTAGTGTTAAACCAGACGCCCAAGTTCTTAACTTTCTCCACATATTGTAGAACAGCATTGCCGAGATACAAGACAGGAAAATAACTCATTTCAAGTTTGGTTTTATAAATAATCATGCATTGAGATTTTTTTGAGTTTAAAAAGAGCTTATTCTTTTTGGACCAGTGAGCAATGGCTTTAAGGTCATTGTTGAGTTGTTGGGCCCCGTCCTCGATCATTCCAAACTTGCAGCTTAGGCGGATTTGTGCATCGTCGGCATACATGTAAATTGCTGAATTAGTGACTGCAAGCGGAAGATCGTTTATGAATACACTGAACAATAGAGGGCCGAGAATAGATCCTTGAGGCACTCCTGACAATAAATTTAGAAAACGGGACGAGTTTTTACCAGCAATAACAGCTTGTCCCCGGTCAGAAAGGTACGACAACATCAGTCTAGCAGCACTTTTTGTGCAACGAAATTGATTTCTCAATTTTGAGATCAAAATTTTGTGAATGACCGTATCGAATACTTTTGAAAAATCAAGAAGGCAAAGAAAGGACACCTGGTCACTGTCCATTGAATGTCTGATATCATCGGCTAAGTTTAAGATGGATGATGTGCAGCTATGATATTCTCTAAAACCAGACTGATGCGGATTCAGAAGCTTGTTATTTTTAATAAAAAGGGGTAAGTTTATTGGATTTGGTACAGTGAGGGGCACAATTAAACATATTTATTTTTTCGTAAACAGGCTGACGCTACAAACTGCTTTCCTATGATTTGGAAAAGAGACTTGAGTTTTCTAACTGGTTGCTTGAGCGAAGCTTGGATGACAACGAGTTTATTAGCAGAATTCTTTGGCCGGACGAATCTCAATTTACAAGAGATGGGATTACAAATTTAAACTTATCATTTCAACACAAAATTCAGCGTCAATATGTGGACAAACTACCTCCAAACTACCACCTATGCTGAATTCTAAAAACTATTTGGAGTTTTTGCGAAATGATTTACCAGAACTATTGAAGGGCATTTCACTGATTCAACTAGCTTCATCATATTTTCAATAGGACGGGGCTCCAGCCCACTGTGGTCTTGAGATTAAAAATTGGCTAGATAAAGAGTACCGTAACCGTTGGAAACTGGCCTGAAAGATTACAGTATTGCATTTTTTTGTATGGGCAAGAATGAAAAAACTTGTTTGTTCAACCGAAATAGCAACTTTAATTGAATTGGAAGAGCGTATTTTCGAAGCGTCATCAAAAGTGAGGCAGAAGTTAGCATCAATAAACATTTGCAGAGAAATCCTCTAGCATGCATAAAGAACCAAGGAGGACACTTTGAGCACTTGTTAGTACACACATAAAATACGAATTAGTCTTTTTTTTTTCATAGCCTTTGGAGCTTAAAGCAAAAATACTCTTCTTTTTAATTTTATCTGATGCAGATTTTCCCAACTATCATAAAATCTATGGGTTTTTTTGCAAACTTGTTGATGGCTTTCCTTTTTATTATTGTTACTTTCATAAGAAAAGGCATTTAGTGGAGAACAGTGACCTCAAAATCAAAAATTAGCATAGGCCGTTACAAAGGCTAGTATTTCTTCTAAATATATAATAAAGCCCAACACGAAGTTTCCACCATTAGCAGTAAAAGGGCAATTTCCGTTAACATGGGCTAGAGTATATACAAATGATGTCAATATTGGAGATAGACCCTTACTATAGAACGATTTTGCCCAGGAATCATTAACCAAATTATCGTTAATGAACAACTGGAGTTAGAATGAATGTTAATCATAAAATCGTCTATCAATTTGTCTTCTTGAGCTAGGTCCTTAGGCATGTTGATTAGATGATTGTGTGTTGAAGGATTTTGAGCGGCTTTAACGGTACCACAAGGTTTCTTTGTAATTGATCGCCATCCCTTCCATACATGGTGACATAAATATAATGACAATTGCTATAAAGAAACTATAAAATATTGGCTTAGTGTATTTGACATCTCATTTTCTACGTGAAATAGTTTGCTTTTGATGTTGTTTAATTCTTCCGTGTACATTTGGTAATGCGACGCCAAATGTATTGTTGATATTGTGGTGTTAGAAGCAAATGCGTCTGTTATATTGTTAGATGGAAGATATTCTTCCGTCTGATGATAATAAATTGCGCGCTTCTATAGTGAATAGATATTGTTTAATAACACATCCGGATTTCATTTGTAGTAGCGCTGATCGGTGAAGACTAACAGGTGTAATATTTGTTCCGCAAACTAGAATCAGTGTAGTTCTTCAATAGATTTGGGGCATGCAGTTGAATCCAATCATGGCTCTTTCAACTTTTGACATACGACAAGAAGATGATTGTTTGGCTTGGTTCACATGCGTTAATTAGGAACCCATTTCTGTACACGGGCTGCTAGTGTTTACATATGGCCTTTTCTTCTCTGAGTGAATTGCAGGAATCGGTTCGGTTAGTGGAAAATATTGATCGTGGAATAAATTTACTAACAGGTAAGGAAAAGATGGTTTGATTGCGATGAATGCATTGTTAACTTTTACTGCCATGGGTATGGTCTGGAAAAGAGTTCCACGCTTTCGTCCTGAATTGTAGCGCGGGAAACTCACCATATACCCGCTTCATTTCGCAATCTCGGAAGAGGTTCCCAGATGGCGCCACGTTGAGGCGTGAAGTGGGTTTTATTAGTAGAGCTACAGAAGCTCTGTTTCGTTATTTAGCGAACCAGTATCTGTTGGAAGTTGCAACTTCTACGAAGCCTAATACAAATCAGTAATCGTTGCCATCCCGTGAGTGGTTGTGTGCGTGTGTCTGTTTTTTTTCTTGGTTACGCCAATGGATTTGGTAATCTTTTAACGATGCGGTAGCCCGTGTCGCCAACATACGCGATTCGCAACACCCGAATATTCTATGCCTACGTACTAATCCACACCACTACGTCCTTCAACCACTCTCCCCGCGTGACTGTTGTTAGGTATTACTTCGAGGGCTGCTTAGAAATTATGCTCTGTTCTCTGAAGCCGCCTCTTGAGTTCTGCTTTTCGCAGCGCGAACTATCGTGTCCAAATCTATGGAGGTATTTCCGGTAGCCGCCATGCCCAGACCGGAACTGTGTGATATGGTACTTACAGTTCCCCCATGGTCTCTTTGTCCATGTTTCTATGATAGGAATGAGCTTGTGGGTCGACATGCGTTTTGTGGAGCGGTTCCACCTGGTTTGACACAGCATTGCGGATGCTGCCTTTTCGTCTTCCTTAACCCTCTTTGCCTCTTACCGGTTCGAGGGTCGCCTAAGATACACCAGCTAAAACGCAGGCTGCATCATCGGAGATTTTACGGAATCCGCTAATCACCCTGATTGCACAGAGCTTGTAAGCTGATGATAACTCTCTCCTACACTCATTTGTCGCCAGTGCACTCGCCCATATAGGAGCAGCGCATAGAAGTACCGAGCTGACAACTCTGGTCAGCAAAATACTTCGGGCTTATCCAGGTCCGTCGATGTTCGGTAGCATTCCGCAGAGTGCCGTATGCATCAGCGATCCTTTATTGCTAGCGTACTCGACGTGGGTTTTGAAGAGCAGCCGATTATCGATCATGACCTTAAGGATTTCTTGGATCATTATGTCTGGTCTCCGACGCAGAAGTTCAATTCAACCACCTTGCAGCTGGTTATTATGACAGCTTCAGTCTTGTGTGCACCTAGTTCCAGACCCGTAGACTCCAGACATTCCTTTATCTTTACAACAGCCCCATCTATGGTGACTCCACCTCGTGAATGTGCTTGGCTACTGTAACCACTGCTATGTCGTCAGCGAAGCCGATAACCTTGAGTCCCTCAGGCAGGGTTAGTCGCAGGACTCCGTCATACATAATGTTCCATAGGACAGGTTCTAGGACCGACCCTTGCGGGACTCCCGCGGAAACACTGTAGTGCTTATCACCATCGTCCGTATGATACCTTAACCTCCTATTACTGAAGTAGTCCGTGACTATCCTCAGAAGATAGTATGATGTATCCATCCTGGCCAAGGATCTCTTAATAAACGGCCAGGTCGCCGAGTTGAACGCGGTTTTTATGTCGAGCGTTACTACGCGGTATCTTTTTGTCCCCCATTTCAATATTTTCCCTTGTATTGCTTCAGTTGCTGTATCTACTACCGCCTTTATTGCATCGACGGTAGAATGAGATTTTCTGAAGCCATACTGGTGATCTGAAAGCGCTCTGTTTTCCTCGTCCACCAAAATCAGTCTGTTGTATATAATGCGCTCTAGAATCTTACCTAGAGTATCAAGCAGACATATTAGGCGATACGATTATGGTTCTACGGGTGGCTTATTGCTCTCTTTGGAAGCAGCACTAAGTGTTGCAGTTTCCATGGCGCAGGGAATATCCCCTCCACTAGACACCTTTGCATCGTCGCTAAGAAGATGTCCGGTCTCATCTTAATAGCCATCTTTATTGCCTTATTCGGGATGCCATCCGGTGCAGGTGCTTTGGTGTCTCAAATTTTTTTGCATGCAGCAAAAAGTTCTTCCGACGTGATGGCCGGATATCTTCCATATTGATCTCCCTTGTGATGGTGACCATAGTAGTTGGTCTATGCGGCAATAGATGCTCAACATTGCATCATAGTCCTTAACATTGCATGTCAGGTTAGTTGTAGGGACCTGTTGCCTTTAAGCTTCTTCATCACCACTCGTCTCGTGCTGTCGCAGACTCGTCGCAGAGCTGTCTAAAACTCCTTGACTCCTTGACTCCTTGACTACAACAGCAACAGTGATGGACTGGGGGGCGCATAGCAACTATAAAAATGTACACCAATCATCTTAGCAGATACGAAGTGGTCTCCCGGATGGCAGAATGACTGCCAGGCATGCTTCCCACAGGTCCATATCGCAGCCTTTTTAGTGTTGTAATCTGTTCAGCTGCTTCCGTCTATGAGTTTACACGGTTCGCTTATTAGGCCTACGTCGATTATTTTCTCACAGTGGTTTAGATTTATCTGGACAATATTCACCATATTTATTTGACCAGTGCCTTCTTGGGTACCGGGCACTTGCTGCTACCAGCCACATGTCCAGGGTTTTCTGGCGTAACCATCTTTCACCAGAAGCATAATGCGTCCTCTTTGCATTCTTTGGCTATATATGACCTTCTTCTCCACAATATCTTCACTTCTTGGATCGGTCATGCTCGATCTTGCATTGGCGCACCATATGCCAAACTCCAGACACCTGAAGCATTTGATGAGGGTGTTTCGAACACGAATACGGCAATTTACCTGGCCTAGTTTAATTCTACCGGATTCCAGCAATTTGTTCGCCATCTCTACCGGTAGGCCCACTGTCGCGATCTGGGTGCCACCGAAGCCCTTCCTAAGACGGAGCACATTTCCTTCAGCAAATATTGTACCGCGCTTTGATTGCATCGCAGATGACTCCCCTGGTGGTGACTTCGTCAAGGTCTTTGATTTCTATAGTGGATCTCTGGACTAAAGTGCGGATTTCCGCCTCTGCGCCTTGATTTTCACCGATTCTACCTGAATTCTTCGGTTCTGTCACCAGATTCACGCAGCTGGAACAACAGGTCTCCTTTGTGGGTTTTCCTACTCTATGTAACCGATTCACCCAGGTTATCGAGTTTGGGGTCCCCTTTGACCCTGCGAAGTATTTCGGCGTATGAAAGTTCGAAAGGCGCTACTGTCGTGCTTGGCCCGTTCTTTGCTCGCCATCCTAGCGGTTATTTGACCATTTGTGGCCTGCTTATTCACTGTCGATTTGGCGGGCTTCTTGGGATGAGCCTACTTGCTCTGTCCGACATTGCTTTGTTTTTGGGGCACCACTTCGCCACGTGATACCTTCTTCGCTTAGATTATGGGCGGCGACCTCGGCCGGCTTTTCGAGTTCGGCGACTCTATAGACTCTAGCCTTCGTTTGGGCCCCGAAATCACCTTCAGCCATGGGGAAGTTTGGGAGGTGTTGATTTTGCTGATAACTTTCATGGGCTTGTTATCACGCATCTCATTCGCCAAGAGCTCATAGAGCGTTTTGATGCTTTCTATTACATCCCGCATTGGTTGGTGAATTTTACCATCCTCCAACATTTCCAATAGGGCAAGCACCATCCACATAGAACTTTAAGGCGCCGCTTCTCCATCAGGACTACCATGCAGTGAGGCCATGCAAGGGTTGACACAGACCCTTATGGGTTATGTGTCAGAGCCGGATCGGTGCTAATCAGGAATGTTACATCTGGACCTACACCACCAACTTAATGACGACGAAACATTGAACGTACTTTGAGGCCAGCCAGGGTTTTAACGGGACGGGGGCAATCACAGCATTAGCCTGAAAGCCATTTCAACAGAATTTTACTCCTGCTTACTCAGGTAACAGAAACTGCAAACTTTTGCCCATATATCAGTCATTCTAAGAACTTCATTTCCAGTATACTATAATTACAACCTTACTGGGCTCAGTCGTAATGTCTAAATGGTAGTAATGGAAGAAAAATGTCCAAATGTATGGTAGGTACCAATGGAGCTATGGTTTCCCACGGTACCACCGCTTTACCCGAGAGCTGGGAGATGATGATGTATGTGTGTGTCCGTATGTGTGTGTCCCTATGTGTGCTCGTATATGTCAATTTAATTGGCCTAGGATAAACTCACGAACGAATAGTGCTATCGATTTGAATTTTTGTCGCGGTCATTAGATTTTGACCAAACTCCGCCGAAGACTCCGCTAGAATTTGGAATATCAATGACGCGGATAAGCCCACGGTCTCCAGGATATGCCTTTATGATCCGACCCAACTTTCATCATGAGGGAGGAACGTTATCTTTTTTCCTGACAACAACAGCTCCCAAAATTATGTTCTGAATGCGTTGTTTCGATTTTGAGCGAAATTGCAGCTGGTTTCGATAATCCAATTCCCTCCGCCTCCAAAATTTATTCTTCAAGTGCGTTACATGTTTCTATTGCATACTACAGTTGACATTTAGTGGTTCTGCGTGGAAGTTAAGAGATGAATTAAGTGGTTCGCCAATGAGTGACCTGGAGTTAATACCATTAAATCATTGGGATCAGTTGGCATCGGTATTGTGGCTCTCCAGTTCAATATAGCTTCAACTTCTATAACGAATGCTTCCATTTCTCCCTACGTTAAGGATGCAGTTTCCAGTGTTGATCGGAGAGGGTGTTTGTCGGCTTTGACAGCGGCTTCCGTAAGCCGCCAAAATGGGATGCTCGTGGGGGAATTAGATTAAGATCTGCCGCTTCAGAAATGCATGCTCTTGTAACTTTGTTGATTGCGTACTGAGATGTTATAATTTCTTTCACTTCATGTATCTGATTCTTGGCGATGACGAAGTTCATTCCGTTGTCGCAAAAAAGATTTCTGCGATTCTCACGCCGTGCGGTAAGTCGTTTTAAAGATCCAAAAAAGCCTTCGGTGGGGAAGTCAGTGACTAGCTTTAAATGTATCGCTTTTGTAGAAAAATAGCAACATTCTGCCATGTACGATTTCTGAGGTTATTCCCCTTCTGATGTTGAATTGAGTCCAAACTTGGCCACAGAAATTTACAAATGGTCTTGCAGTTTGAACTCGTATTGATGGAAGTTTTCCCGTCAAATGGGTGAACATCTTAAGTCTGATGTTTGAAAAAAAAAAAAACAAAAAAAAACACGATGTAGCACGACCAATATTTTTCCTTTGACAGGCCAATAAGTTTGTCTGGCGATTGCAAATAAAGCCTGTGGACTAACGTGACGGTTGTTCAAGTGTGCTTCAATTAATATCCTTTTAGTGTCCAATAAGTCTAATATTAATGTCATTTTAGTGACTGGATGTCCGTAAGGAATGAGCATCGGATGTCTTGAGCGTATTGCAAATAATGACGTAACGCGCGCTTTCGGTTGCCTGGAATTCAGCTGAAGTTGAGTTTATCCATGCTAAACCTATTTCTGAATCAGTGCAAAAGTAAATTGGCTTGTTTTCCATTCGAAGGCATCACTTTACTCTATCAGGAAGCTTAGCTGCTAATTCCGCTGCACATACTTCTAATCTTGCCATTTTCTTTTGAGGGCTACTCTAGATTTAGAGCACAAGAGCTTTAAAAAGTTATTACCTTTCCATGAACATCCGTACAGCGTGTGCCTTTTCGGATGCGTCAGCAAATGCATGTAACTGAGATGAGTTTGAAGCAATCTCTCAAAGACATGTCAAGGAACTTGAATCGGTTCCAGTGAGAGAAAACTATTTCGGAATACAGCTCGAGTGAAAAAGTAACATACCAATCCTGCTTTAGTGCCCACAATTCTCGAAGGTATAATTTGGCTGTGACTACCATTGGAGCAATTAGGTCAAATAGCAGCACTATGTCAGATGCCACAGTTCTTTCAGTGATTTAGTTGGCCTTTGCGAACCATATTAATCCAAGTGTTTTAAATGAAGAATCTTCTTCGTTGGAGAAGTTTTATTGCTTCTGGTGTGATACCGTTAAGTAATTAGCGATGACTAGTGCACCATTGTCGTAATTTGAAGCCTGCCGTGGTAAGCAATGAGACAAGTTGTGACTGCATATCACGAGCTGTGATCATGCTGTCTACTCCTGTCATGACTTCGTCGACGTAGAAGTCATGTTGTACAACATCTGCTAATAGGGGATATCTGGCACCTTCATCCTGTGCCGACCGCTGCAGGCATTTGATTATGAAGTATAGGGTGACCGACGTTCCATATATAATAATATTTAGTCGATAGCACCTGAGATGTTGTTCTTGATTATTTCGACATCAGATAAGTTCATAATTTCTATTTTTAATTTGCTGGTATATCTTTTAAATGTCAGTAGTAAAAATGGGGCGGGGTAGCCGGAATCGGAGGAGTATCTGAAAAAGCTCATCTTGTTATACTTATCCCGTATAAATAATGCTGTTGAGTGAAATAATAGTTGTTGTTGTATTCGTAGAGCGGAAGGAAACAGTGACTTGCTGGTATGGAGTTGCTACTGACTTCCTCTATCTGTCCAATTTTCTGATATCCTTCTTGTGATTGATAGGAATATGCTTAGATTGGCCTAAGGCTTTTGGATCATTTGAACAAGGTTAACTTACTACAAACCGGCCATTACTGTCTCTTCTGTACGTTTGCTTAAAAGATGTTTCACATTGCCGCTATGCTATTGCTTGTTTTTTTGCTTGAACTTCTGGTTGTGCGATGTGCCAGAATCGACTCATTGTTGTGTTTTTATCTTCTTCTTCTTCTCCTGAGCACATGTAGCCAGTTTTGGGAATGTTGCTCTACTCCTCGTGTTACAATCAAACCAAAAGCTGTGTTCTCTAACGTGGGTATGTTAATGTGCCCAATAGAGAAGAGTTGGAAAAATAGCTCAATTCTCAGATGAACGTCAATACAATCTGGTTCGAAGGATCTAGCAGAATATTGTGCGATTTTCTCCAGGAAGAGATATCCAATGTTTTGCTTGGCTGTGGTGATACACTCGTAATGTTACTAAGTACGAATACTTCTAGTCTGGTTGAGAGCGCATTCCGTTTAAAACTCAATGTTACATCAACTCTTCTTTGTTGGCTTTGACCGATGCCTTAAATGCGCATGTTGGTAGATGGTGATGTTAAACCAAGCCTCTTAACAGCACGATCGCTGATTATGTTATTCTGAGATCCAGAATCCAGAAGTGCATGGCATTCGATTTCTATTCCAATGCTGTCAATGAGTAGTACTCTCGCAGTACCGCGAATGATGAATTTTCCCTTCGTATGATTTGTTGGCGTGAGTACAGACGATACGGTAGCTGGGTTGGATTGCATTGCCTTTGAAGTGTCTTGGTATTAGCGTTGGCTGTTGAACAAGCTAATTGAATATCAACATTATGGGGTAATGTGTTGTGTTTATTATAGCATTTCTTGCATCTGTGCACTCGGAGGCGAAATGTCCTTTGTTGAGACAGTTCTTGCAGAGTTTTTCTTGAGATACGAACTTTTTACGATTAGCTAGGTTCGATTGCAAGAACTTGGTGCAATGGTACAAAAATAGTTTTCGTTACATGCCATACATTCCAATACACTAAAAGCCTATTTCAGGAAAGGTAAAGAATTCCTTTACAGACTGCAACTCCCTCGGGCTGTTCAAACTTTGTTCATAAAGGGCATGTACACGTTGATCCAATTTCTTGTAGAGGATGTGTAGACTTGTGCAATTTGTGCACAAGCGAAGCAACAAGATTTTTGGCAACTGTAGCATGAACGAACTGCGGGGATTGTTGATCCACCAAAAGTAATACTTGTTGAACGTTTTCATCTAGCTCAATGTATTCCGTCATGCTGCAGAGCTGCTGGGGTCTTGAGTGAGTTCTCCTAGGTCTTGATGAAGCTTCTCTAACTGGGTCCAATATTTATTGATCCCCTGAATTTGCTGCTCGAAGGATTTCGATTGGTTTTTTGTATCTACCGCATTAACCTCTTTACAGTGGAATTGCCATAGGAACGTTAGTTTTAAAGTTTTGTGTTACGTACATCGTGCAAGTTGCTGGAATGCACATACTATTACATATGTATGTCTGGCATTCGCGTACGTGCCATTCGGCTGCCAAATAGATATACAATGGGAATGGTGATGGGGATATGAGTATTAAATTAGGCATCGGATTACCTTTGACAGTCTGGTCGGAAAGATAGTAAAGGGGTTCTGCTGATTATTATAATAGGGCGTACAAGTATGGTATGTAAAGGAATGTACGGTAATGGGTCTATAAATCTTAATGAGTTATAATAGTGGAAATAATGACTAATGAACTTAATAATGAAAAGTGATTGAATCGAAATTATTTGTTTTCGAAACAGATATATTACAATTAATTTTTTTTAATTACAAGCAATGCTATCAAACACAAAATAACATACAGGTTATATAAATCATGCATTTTTAAGCGAAGCTGTATTAGATAGATGGATATTCGATTCAAAGTTTTAGGTTGCCATGATTTATGTATTTGTGTATTTTATTTATTTATCAGGGTAAGTGAACTAACTTGTCTACAACTAGGAATGTAAAAGATTTACATCTTCTAAAGCACATTAGCTTTGCATAATACACATAACCAAAATATACTTCTGTATTGTATGTAAATCATTACTTACTTTTGTTATTTTAAAAGTGCGACGAATACACTGCGAGCACATCTTTCTAGCTACAGGTTTTTTATTTGGTTCACAGTATTTGCTTGATATTTGTCGATAATTGGATGTGGCGCATGTAATAGTTCTAGTTTGAAATTCTGTCCGACAGTCCCTTGAACAAGTAGACCACTTATCAGCTATCCACTTACAACTTATTTTACAGCTCTTTTTTGACCTCTTAGGTATTGGTACCTTTAGTTTACTGCAAAATTTTGAATCGGTTTGAACTTTAATGCGCCGGGAAGATTTTATCGCAGATTTATAAACTCTTGCACAATAAAACTCCTTTTTCCTCGTTCCATTGCCACACTCAACAGAGCACTTTAAATTAAAAAATAATATGTTTATATAAAAAATCAACCACTAAAAGTCTACATATGTACATAATATAAATACTAACAAAATACATGAGTGGATTCAACATGAGGTGCACCCCACACTGACGAGTGGAATAACATAAGGTGCACCTCACATTAATGAGTAGAATAACTTTTAAGTTTTAATAGTCAAATTGATTTGGTATAACTTTAATTTTTCAGAACTCGAACGTAAACTGCAGGCTAATACATACAAAAAGAAGTCAATATGAGTTTGCATTTCTTTTTCCCTTTTTTTTATCGAAAACAAACTACGGTCAAAAGCGGGTACAATGACTATGTGCATAGGTCCCGGCTGAGCTCCATTATAGTCCCATTGAATAACACATATGTAGGTTACAACGACAGATTTTTCTCTTTTTGTTTATATAAAATATAAAATATATACTATATAAAATATAAAAATATAAAAATGATTAATTACAACATTTTAAATTGACAAACTTGTTGGTGTAACTGATTTTTGTCCAAAAAGGTAAACTTTTCACCTGGAGATGCGATGTATCTGTGATACAGCTTCGCTTGTTGACTTTTTATTTAATTTGTTTCGCCTTTATTTTTTTCGTTGAGTTTGTTCGACAGTTATTAGGAAAATTTCTTACTGCGTTTCCTGTGTTGAGGGTGGTCGTAGCAGTTAATTTTTTCAATAAATTTGCATTAAGTTCAGTTGAAAAATGTCTCACAAGGGAACAATTTTTACATTTGAGGAGTAAACAAATATCATTTTCAGATTGGATGCTGGCAAAGAACGGCGCAATGTGTTCATCAGCATGGATACAGCGTTTTATTCAGTAGCCAGTGTTCTTCAGGGTGGAGTACACAAATGGTTCCAAGTTGTTTGGTCCCAACCTTATACAAACTACAAAATGCGAAAATATCTTTAGTATTGATGAAGACAATCTATTTGTCATAATTATATCCACCAATACGCTTAAAGCTGAAAATTGTATTGGAGGTAAAATAGTCAAGTATCAGATGACTGTACTGGTGGAAGTAAATATGACTAGCACAATAGAGAAAAATCTTCTAGTTATGGTTAAATCGAGAAATCCAATATGTTTTAGGAATGACGGCAATATCCTATAAGAGGAAAATGACCTGGAGTTAGCGGATCTTTGAATATTGGAGAAATCGGCCTAGAACTCAGGCGTACCTTGATGTTGTCGAGAAGAGTGGAGAACCCACCTACGTGGTGCACCAGGGGAAATACTTTCCATTCTAGGTTTTGGTCTTTTTGTCTTTATGGTACATCCATGGAAAAGGTTTTCAGAAATTGTTTAGAGCCATTAGATAGTACCTTACCAGCTCTGACCAAATTTGTGCCATTATCGAAACACGTAGTTCTAAACACATCCAGTCGGGCGGTGAATCTACTAAAAGCTGCTAAAAAGCATTGGGTTGGAAAATTATTTGTAGCTTCCAGGTGACTCGCCTTTGTTGCAATGCATACACATAAGCAGACATACCCGTACAATATAGTAATTCGGCAATTTCACCCTGCAAAACTTTTTATTGTATTACAAATCGACCGGCAAAATCTAAAATGACATGATTGCTTGGAAGGATAAAACTATTTGATAGTTTTCATTGTAAGAACACATAGATGAAGTGAGATTTCCGCAAGAACGCAGGATTTGGTTGGGGTTGTTTAATGAATTAAGGCTATTCATATAACTTTTCCTGGAGTCAAACGAATGATACGAGTTTTCTTTATTAGTAAATTCCTTTGATGAACAAGAAAATTGTTGTTTAAAACGTGAATTGGTTCTATAGCATATACGCAAGTTCATGCATTAGACCATGAACGAAATCTCTCCATAGAAAACTCAACATTTAGTTATTTTGTTGTATGATTCGCTTTAATTGACTTGCTTTCAATGGCGTAAAAGTCAGTTCGCTGTAAAATGGATTGATGCCATGAGGACTTAGTTTGACAGAGCCACGTAGAACCATTCCACCATAATTTAGTTGCCTTTAAATCTGCTGGCCTCTCGCTCCTAGTTCAGTTGGGATATCCACTGATCGGGCATGGTTAGACTTAGTATTAGAAAAAGTTGTTTGTAATTAAAAAAACAGTTTCAAACTTTTTTAAGATACATCCAGCCTTATTTAATCAGGCCAGAACAATGTTGCTATTCATCCCCAGATACAATTCATGGCTTAGGCATTTCCGCTCCTTTATGACCTTCTGTAATAGCTTTGCCAATAAAGCAGCACCACATAATTCCAATATCGGTAATCTGTTTCACTGTTTACAGAATTCACTGAGGACCTTGAACATATTAAATTATACATAGGAAAGTGCAGCAAAATATGATCTACAGTACTGATAACTTAGGGGCACAAGAAGTGTGTCCCAAGACGTCCCATCACACCAATTTGGTGTATTATGATCTTTATAGTTATGTTATCTGACGCTGGCAAAAGTGAGGATCGAAAAGTCTCACAGTAACTGAGCGTACTGCTGCTTTTGTTATAAACAGAGATCCTCCTCCAATATTTTGAAGAAGAAATGAAAGAAATCCAACTTAGCATTTCATTGTACTCCAAAAGTTTTCGAGATACTTTTATCGTCGAACCGAAGAAATTCCTGATCATAGAAATGCGAACGAGGAAAATCTTTTATTTCTTACCAAATCGACGCGATGCTTTTTTATGTAGCTTCTTGCTGCTTTGAGGATGTAGAGGATGGAACAATACCCATTATTCTAGCGGTACGATCCAAATTTTTTATGACTGAAGTGTACGATTCGAATATATCGCGCGACAATATATAACTGGCTCGGTTGGACCAAATGTTGGGCCATGCAATATCACCTGCTGGATGCTCGTTGTTGTCGACGATGACAAAGAGAAAAATATGTTCAGAGTTGTACTTGATGCTATTAAGCTGCTCTTACCTCATTGAAGTCTGATTCAAGAAGAAGTTTGCTAGAAAAAGAGTAGCTTCCGATTAGCAGAAAAAATTGTATTATATATCATTCTATTTTGGTAACATCTTAGTGTTAGAGAGCCTTAAGCATAAATAGTACTCGCACATGTTTTCGTCGGGAGCTAGTAAAATATAAATACCACTTTATGGTATTTTGAAGAATTGGAGTTTCTGTGGGACCAAGATTTACAAATACCCGACATACCAACAATGGACTTAGAACACGAGCGCACTGAACAAGTGCATATGAATTATATATTTGTTAGGCTAATGATTTCCTTTATATCTCATACTTAGCTCTAAATACTTGCAGCAATATTTAGTAATATAATTTTGTATATTAATCGAAATTGATTCCATTATTTCTGCAAGCAACTGAAACTGTGGACCACATGACTTAGCGGAATAAAACGGTTCGCTATCATTTTACAGAAAAAAACCAACTACTGAAGAACATGCTGGATCACATTAAAAATCAAAGACAGGAAAAAAGAGATGAAGCGAGTATTTAATAATGCAGAGGGTTGGGCAATTTCATACAGAAAACTGACCGAACCGAAAAGATTTTTGTCAAAAAAGCAATCGACAAAATATTTGTTTTATGACAGCTAAAGCAATTAACACTCAATCCGGTACAAACGCCTTCTTCGTCTTATTTCCAATCGTGAGTCCCATTTCGCGTCATTTAATTAGACATAAAGGGTCCGCCATCAAAATTTTTTTTTCAACTAGTGCTGATTTCATGAATGATAATACATAGCTCATGTCTGATTCTACAGATAATTAGTTTTATCCTTCCGGTTAATAACGGAAAATAATTTCATTCAAATGGCTGCCTCGGCTGGCCATGCAGTAGCCTACACGATCGGTCCAATTTTTAAGCACATTATCGATTGTGTTCAGTTGTATTTCACCAATGGCTTCACGAATATTGTCTTTTAAAGCGTCAATTGTCTCTGGCTTGTCGGCGTAACACTTAATCTATTACGGCACCTAACTAAACTAATTAAATTAATGGTCCTTCTTGATGGCTGCATGGCAGATTTTTATAAAATATGAAAACCCAACAATTGATATCACTAATCGAAAGATCAAAAGCACCGTAAGTACGGAATCAAATATAAAGGGTTTTCCAATAGGGGCTTGACAACTTTGAATTTAATTTGTGAATGCACTCTGAAATCATCAAACTGTCACTGTTGATTTATTCAGTACACGAACGAGCAAGTTCTGCAAATTATAAAAATTTTCTACCGAAATTCGAAGTCGGTGACTGCAACTTTAAGAGCGTTAACTAGTAGACAGGCAATAACAAGTTTAATGCAAAAATTCGAGTCTACATGTTCGTTGTGTGATGTTGCCGTGTTAGTGAGACAACGGGTTGGTCGAAGTGTCAAAAATTTCGCTGCCGTTCAGGCGTCCGTAGCAAACGATCCAAATTAGTCAATTCCACGGCGTTCACAAGAATTGGGCATCGCTCATAATGTGGTCTGGTCGTATTTTGCGTAAGGATCTTGGTTTACACCCACACAAGATCAAGCTGACTCAAGAATTGAAGCCGATGGAACATTTGAAGCGACGTACGTTCTCCGATTGGGTTCTGGAGAAGATGCGCTAAGAAGATGAATTTCATCGCAAAATCATCTTCAGTGACATTTTTGGCTCAATGGGTTAGTCAATAAGCAAAATATGTGTTATTGGTCAGGTGAAAATCCACATGTGCTTCATGGATCACCACTTCATCCACAAAAAATAACTGTGTGGTGCGGTTTGCATGCCGGCGGCGTTATTGGGCCATATTTTTTCGTCGACGATAACGATCGTCATGTTACGTCACGTTACTAATCAGCGTTATCGCGCCATGATCACCGATTATTTTTGGCCCGAATTGGAAGATATGGACTTGGACGGCATGTAGTTTCAACAGGATGATGCCAAAATCCACACAGAACACGCTACAATCGGTTTATTGAAGAGTAAGTATGGTGAGCGTGTTATCTCAAGAAATGGGCCAGTCAATTGGCCGCTTCGTTCGTGCGGTTTAACGCCGCTTGACTATTTTCTGTGGGGCTACGTTAAGTCATTGGTTTATGCCAACACGCCGACGAGGTTGGAAGAGCACAGAGCCAACATTGAACGCGAAATAGCGGCCGTTTTGGCCGAAATGTGTGGGTGTGGAAAATTGGGTCCAACGAATCGACCGCTGCAAACGTGCCCGCGGTGGTCATATGAACGAAGTCGAGTTCCATTCATAAATGTTTTGATTGTACTTCAAGCCGATAAAAAAGTTTTTGAAATATCTCAAATGGTTTGCGTTTAATTTAAAAAAAAAAAAATTCAAATCCTTATTGGAAAATCCTATATTACTATACACATATTTTTTCAATGTGATATACCTACACTTCGATTAAACTGTATCATCGCGCGTCATAATACCGGTGCAACGGGAGTGCTTGCATACTTAATAAGTTTTAATTGACAGTTATATCGGCTTTGCGAATATTTTTTATAAACTTTCAATAGACATTCAACTTCGGTTTTTCTATTTTTCCCTTTCACATAAAATGAGTATTGTTGTTGCAAAACGTGGTCGTGCTAAGTGTTGCCTTACCCGTACGTTAGAATTTGCGGAATCCATTAATGATACAACACCTCTTTCTTCGTTAGACATTCGTCTGCTTAAATTAGACGAAACGTGGTCTGAGTTTAAGTGCTTAGAACACAAATATTATGTATTCGCCGAAGAAAATGAATACGAAGATTCTGAACCACAATTTGCCGAATATGAGGCCAAATATTTTAAAGTTCATTCTGCAATTTCAAACGCGATTCGCTTAAGAGATGCTACACAACCGTCTATAGTTATCGCTGAAGAATCACCGATAAGTGTTTTCTCTGTGGCACATGCTGTGTCCCTATATGGCAGCCAATCGGTACTTCTTCCGAAAATCTCTATTTCCACTTTCTCGGGAGATTATAAGAACTGGACGGGGTTCCGAGATTTATTTACGGGAACAATTTATTCAAATGTCACACTCACGTGTATGCAAAAATTCCATTATTTGAACTCCTATAAATTTGTATAACCCCCTACCACCACAAGGGGGAACTAAGGGGTTCTTATAGATGCGCGTTAATTGTGATCAATAAGGAATCCCTTAATCCTCTGGCGCAGACGAAAGGCATGATTCGGTTCATTCATTTAAGGGTGTACAAAAAGGATGAGCTGGATGCTGATAAGCAACCTCCTCCTCCTTTAATACCTGACATCACAACCTCGGATCTTGGAGCGTCGATATCCTTTCCAGAATTGGATAGCGACGACTCTAATCTGCCCGAGGTGACTACCAAGCCGTCGGTCTCCTCTTCTGACACACTGTCGGAAATGGAAACCGATGACGAAGCAATTAGAGGTACTACATGATTGTAGTAATCCGCTACACTTACTATATTCCCACCCCATAAGCACTACTCGCATCTTCCAATAGCTACAAGTACATTATAATTCACACTCATAATCAAGATACAAAGTCCAGAATAAGTGATTCCCATACCAACGTCATAACAGAGTGTAGAACCCACTTTACGCTGCCACAAGCGATTGTAAACAATCCAATGCATACAATCCAATGCATACAATCCAATGCATTCACCCCGAAGTGTGATGTATGGGTCAAAGGCAAAATGCTGACTCAACAATAACAACACAGTGCAGGCATTTAAGTGATGAAGTACTTCAATGCATTCTTCACGAAGTGTGTTATATGGGTCAAAGCCAAAACGCCGACTCAACTATAACAACACAGGGCAGGCAGCAAGCCGTTGTAAGTCAAATGGATCAAATTACCGACCGATCGTACGAACGATCATGGGCGCTGACACAAAAGGGTAATAACTGGGACACTTGGAACAATTAAAAGGAAATCTTATCAATAAAGGGAAAATGCATCGTGAGAATTATTTTGTACTGAAGCTATTGCGTAAGTAGATAAAATTTGAATAAAATTTAGTATAAAAGGCAGTGGTTGGGAAGGACAAGACAGAGAGAGTGATTAAGACACACAAACAGTAAAGGTCGCAGCCCTTGGTTTACACAGCGGGCCTTTATTGTATTTTAAAATAGTCAATAATCAAAGAATCAAAAATAGTAAAGGTCGCAGCCCTGGTTTACACAGCGGGCCTTTGACTATATCTATAAATTTAAATAAAAGAAATTATTATAACGATTAACAAAAAGTTTTTCCTTTCTCTCCGCTCGTGTACTCTTCTCCACACGGGCACGGTACTACTGGGCGTAATACAACATTTGGTGGCAGCGGTGGGATACCCGTAACGAACGGATCCTGCTACCAAAGACGAGTCATAACTGAACTCGATGCGTACTGGGGCTACACACCAGGAGTAACATTTTTTTTTGTAAAATAGTGCAAAAAAGTCCCATAAAAGTAAGACCTGGCGAATCCCACATCGGACGCCGGAGGCAAAAATTTGGGCAGTGTCAAAGACCGGGTCATAATCACCAACTCTAGGGCGTGAAGCTTACCCGACACACCTTCAAAAGGGACCAAAATAAAACAAACAGGACAAATTAGCTGCAAACAGGACCTCACCATTCAACAAGGAAAAATTAGAAAAGTAAATATTAGTAATAAGAAAATTTTTTAACTTTAACATTCATAAGAAAATTTTTTCAAAAAAAAAAAAAAATTTGAACCTACCAAAGCTGTTCCTCCTTCCCCTTACAAAAATTACTACCCGTAAGCAGGCTGCTATCCTGCGGCTTTTTGAAAATTTGCCTTTTCCCAACGACAAATATTCAGACCCTGACACCAACATGTCAGAATATATAATCAGTCTAAACGACATATATAATTTAATCCCGGCATTCAGCGGAGATCCGGAAGAGTTAAACAAATTCATCGCGTGCGGCAATATACTGTTTACATCAATAAAGACAGAGCCAGAACACAAGCTCTTCCTAGAAATTGTGAAAACCAGACTTCAAGGACCGGCATTCGAACTAGTCCAACTAAAGTCATTTAACAAATGGAATGACTTAGTAACTGAATTGGAGAAACAATTCAGGGAAGAGAAGTCACGGTCATCGGTACAGAATGAGTTGCTGAGGGTTCAACAAAGGGCAGACGAAACAATCAGAGCGTACGGTGATCGCATCAGCCGATTACTGACCTCCTTGAACTCTGCTACTTTCGCCACCACCAACGACGAAGCTGTCCGACGGTTCCTAGCCGACGAAAACGATCGTCTGGCCATCCAAGTTTTCGAGGATGGATTAAAGAACCAGAACCTCAAATTTATGGTTCAAGCCCACGGCGAAAAGGACCTGAAACGAGCAGTCTCCTACGCGGAGGAGCATTCGGTTCGGCTCGAACGGACCACTCAAACAGGTACCAACAGGTCCACTAAAACTGAAAATTCTTCTTCCAGGCCCGTTTGTCTGACATGTAATAGAGTCGGACATACATCGGCGACCTGCTACAGCAACCCAAACTTTTCCAGTTCTTAGAATAAAATTATTTGTCAAACCTGCAATAAGGTAGGGCACACATCCCCTTCATGTTTTAGGAACCCAAATGTCGTTCACAAAAAACCCGTCTGCCAAACCTGCAACAAGGTGGGGCACACTTCTGCCACATGTTTACAAAACACAAATTATCCAATTTTCGCTCCACAGAACATCAAGAAAGAGGTACAACTCCTAAAATGTAGCTATTGCAAAAAACCTAAACATCGCGAAGTTTAATTAAATCAACAAGAACAAAGACCAACATTTCAAGCTCTAATAAATGTATTTTAGCCACAATAGCGGGTGATTCGGTTCAAACTATAGGGGAAATAGTTGGAACTATAGAACTAAGGACTGACGAATACTCGATCCCGCTAGAGCATTCGTTTCAGGTGGTACCTAGCCACCTAAACCTATCATTCGATGGCATACTTGGAAACGATTTCCTAACCAAGTTTCAATGTCACATCGATTTTCCCAAACGACAAGTAAAATTAAGAACCCGAGGTATACCTAATACCAGCGATTTGATCAACACTAGAAGCAACGGTGCAGAGCCTGGCCGTACGAACTTTGTTGATTCCACAATTAACCCCGACTGCCAACCAGGCATCGGTGTGGAACACATGCAGTCTCGATGGGAATCGATACCCGATACCGACTGTCTACGGACCGGATCTGGTGATTCACGGAATTCGTGCCTGGACCGAGCCACTGTTAAATCAACCGCTTGTAATGGAACAAACACCGAGGGAAATAAGAAGAAACTCCCGGCCAACACCAAGTCAAGAGAGAACTTAGCAGTTAGGACCGAGGAGTATAAGAAGAAACTCCCGGCCAACAGTAAGACTAAGGAGAACTTAGCAGTTAGGACCGAGGAAGATAAGAAGAAACTCCCGGCCAACAGTAAGTCAAAAGAGAACTTAGCAGTTAGGACCGAGGAGAACAAGAGGAAACTCCCGACCAACAATAAGACTAAGAAGAACTTAGCAGTTAGGACCGAGGAAAATAATAAAAATCTCCCAGCAAACAACAGTAAGACTAAGTCAAGAGAGAGCTTAGCAGTTAAGACTGAGGCAGATGATAGTACTAGCAAAAAAGAAATATTAAACAATAAAATAGGAGAAAAGAGAGTCACCAGCCGAACAATAAGACTGAAACCCCGATCTCAACATATAATAAAAATTCCATTTGATGAAATAAATCATAGAGACATATTAGTTCATAAAAAGCAAATTCTTCCAGGCATTTATCTCGGCGAGAGCCTGACCCGGGCCCACAATGCGAACATCAAAGTTCTAATGATGAACACCCTAGACAAGGAACAAGTCCTAAAGACAGAGGACATCAATATCGAGTGGGACACTCTGGACAATTTTAGTTTGGTAACTGATAAACCCAACAACAAGATCAAAGGTAGACTAGACAAACTCAAATCAGTCATATACCTGGATCATTGCAACCGGGACGAAAAAGAAACGGTGTTTAAAATTTGCAGAGAATTCAATGACTTATTCTTTCTTGAAGGCGACAAACTCTCGTGTACAGAAGCTTTAAGTCATAGAATCATAACTGACCAATACAAGCCTCCATTATACGTGAAACCTTACCGACTTCCTGATGCACACAGGAACGAGATCCACAGACAGGTGAACGAAATGCTAGAGGAAGGAATAATCCTGCCTAGTGCAAGCCCGTGGAACTCCCCTTTGCTTCTGGTTCCCAAGAAACCAGACAAGGAAGGCAACAAGCGTTGGAGAGTAGTGGTAGATTTTCGTCGGTTAAACGAATTGACGATTGCTGATGTATACCCACTACCCAACATCACGGATATACTAGACCAACTTGGCAGGGCAAAATATTTTAGCACCCTCGATTTGGCAAACGGATTTCATCAAATCCGTATGAACAAAGAAGATAGATGCAAAACGGCATTCAGTACCCCTTATGGACATTACGAGTACAATCGTATGCCATTTGGCTGAGAAACGCCCCAGCAACTTTTCAACGTCTGATGAATACAGTACTGACGGGTCTACAAGGATTCGACTGTTTCGTATATGTCGACGACATCGTTTTGTACGGTTACGATTTGAAAAGATCACAACGCCAAACTAATTCGAGTTTTAATCGGTTACGTCAAAATAACCTAAAACTCCAGCCCAACAAATGCAATTTTCTAAAGAAAGAATTGATGTATTTAGGACATATCATTTCAGAACACGGCCTCAAACCAGATACCGAGAAAATTAAAGCAGCTAAAACATTCCCCATACCTAGGTCAGTAAAGGGAATAAAATCGTTTTTAAGATTTGTAGGTGGTTACTACAGGAGATTTATCCAAAATTTTTCTACAATAGCAAAACCTTTAATTAAACTATTAAAAAAGGATGAAGATTTTAAATGGGATGCATTCTGTGACGAAGCATTCCAATCCCTAAAAAATAAATTAATAGAACCTCCCATCCTATCTTATCCAGATTTCAAGGAAGACTTCATAGTAACCACGGATGCCAGTGATATTGGATTAGGTGCTATCCTATCCCAAGGAATAGTCGGCCAAGACAAACCAATTTGCTTCGCCAGCCGCACTCTGAACGATGCCGAAACTCGGTACAGTACTACGGAGAAAGAATTATTGGCTATAATATACGCCGTCAAACAATTCCGTACGTATATATATGGTCGCAAATTTAAAATATGTACAGACCACAAGCCCTTGCAGTGGCTTATGAATCTTAAAGATCCAACGTCAAGATTGGCACGATGGAGAATTCTACTCGACGAATATGAGTATGAAATTATTTACAAAGCGGGAAAAACCAATTCAAACGCAGACGCATAAAGTCGCTTACCGATCGAGAAAGAAAGTGTAAAGCAACACACTGTACGTATAACCACCCGTAGTCAAAACAAAAGCAGGGAATCTTCACAAGTAATATGTCTTAACCCTCCAGAAATTCAAGTTCTTTCCAGTCTCGTCCTTCAAGAACAAACGGGTTCAAACGGATAGTGGTAACGGACCCTAAAAATATACGTGAAGTACTCTTTGAATATCACGACTCACCATTCGGGGGACATCAAGGAACCACCCGAACATTAAAAAGGATCAAATCCAAGTACTACTGGCCCACAATGGCATCAGACATAGCTGAGTACATCCGAAAATGTTCTTCATGTCAAATAAACAAAATCAGGAAAAACCCACCATTACCCATGAACCACGTCTAGTAAATGAGGAAAATATCATGTCACTCTATAATGTATGTAACGCCAACGTCGCCATTAAACAAGATAAAGTAATTTACGAATTCAAGATACCCCTGTCTCTAATAGACAATTTCCAAATCTTCAAAGTTATTCCTTTCCCAATGAAACACCAAGGCAATTTCATATACCTACAACCTACAAACAAGTACATCATTGTAGATTACAAAAGGGAACATTTTTCACCGTTGAGCCTAAACGAACTCAATACCTGTAAAAACCAGAACGACAACTTTCTATGCTCCATAACACACCCTTTATTCGACACCGACACATCTAATCCTCAATGTGAAATCCAAGTCTTAATTGGAAATCCCAATTTTCACAAGTCTTGTATAGTCAAGCAAGCTAATTTAACCACCGTATGGATACAAATGCATCAGCCACAATGTCAAAATAGTATGACCGTTCACATCCTTCAAGAACCGGCAATAATAACATTGTCGGGACGTTGTTACTTGAAAACCAAGGACTTAACCTTGCACACCTACGATGAAAACTCGTCAATTATAAACAACTCCTTCATTTCTCCCCTGAACATCTCAAAATTCCTATCTAACTCCTCCATTAACACCCTGAACTTCACGAAAACAGCAATAGTAAGGTACTCAAGTCAGAATGAACTAGAGCTCGTCTCCAGATCAATAAACGATCTAAAAATAGAAGAATCGAAAAATTTTCCAATAGACAAAAATAATGCTCACCACTACATTCTAATCTATGCAATAATTATAATATTATTAATAATGGCCTTCCGCAAACAATATAGATCGTACAAACTAAAACATGAGTCAATCCTCAAATTAAAAAAAAAAAAAAAAAAAAAAAAAAAAATTAAAAATAAAAATATATCGCAAATGTAATATCATAATTAGAAAAACCAATCGTATAACTAATGTATTAGAAAAAAAAGAGATCAAATCAAATGAATAAGGAAAAAAAAGACAACCTTATTAGGTACTATAATTAAGATATCGAATGAAATGTATATAAAACAAACCACCCAAAACAACTTATCATGTAATTAAAATATGTAAAATGTCAAAAAAAAAAAAAAACCATATTGTAATTAAAGTATATAATATCAAATAACTAGAAGATCAAATCAAATTAGAAAAAAAAAACCAACAAAAAAACAATCTTACTGTAATTAAAGTATATAAAGTATCAAATAAGAAAAAAAATCTTATCAGGTATTATAATTAAAGTACGGAATCTAATGAATTGTATAAAATAAAAAAAAAATAAAAAAAAAATAAAAAAAGTTGTCACGTAATTATATAAAATATCGCATAATGTAAATACTAGAAATTAAGAGAAACTTTTGTAACGTAAAACCTTCACACCCACTGCCACTTTTTCAGAAAATTAACCTCTTCAAGGTAGTAATTTTCTTCTTAATAGGGGGATGGGGTGTAGTACTCCCCTACACTTACTATATTCCCACCCCATAAGCACTACTCGCATCTTCCAATAGCTACAAGTACATTATAATTCACACTCATAATCAAGATACAAAGTCCAGAATAAGTGATTCCCATACCAACGTCATAACCCAGTGTAGAACCCCCTTTACGCTGCCACAAGCGATTGTAAACAATCCAATGCATACAATCCAATGCATTCACCCCGAAGTGTGATATATGGGTCAAAGGCAAAATGCTGACTCAACTATAACAACACAGGGCAGGCAGCAAGCCGTTGTAAGTCAAACGGATCAAATTACCGACCGATCGTACGAACGATCATGGGCGCTGACACAAAAGGGTAATAACTGGGACACTTGGAACAATTAAAAGGAAATCTTATCAATAAAGGGAAAATGCATCGTGAGAATTATTTTGTACTGAAGCTATTGCGTAAGTAGATAAAATTTGAATAAAATTTAGTATAAAAGGCAGTGGTTGGGAAGGACAAGACAGAGAGAGTGATTAAGACACACAAACAGTAAAGGTCGCAGGCCTTGGTTTACACAGCGGGCCTTTATTGTATTATAAAATAGTCAATAATCAAAGAATCAAAAATAGTAAAGGTCGCAGCCCTGGTTTACACAGCGGGCCTTTGACTATATCTATAAATTTAAATAAAAGAAATTATTATAACGATTAACAAAAAGTTTTTCCTTTCTCTCCGCTCGTGTACTCTTCTCCACATTGATACGTGGAAGGCACGGTACTACTGGGCGTAATACAACATGATCAGAGATAGAAGATGAGCTCTTGGGCACATCTTCAGAATCGGAGGACCTCAACAACACCGTGGTGGAGGCGACTCTGGAAGACTGTAGCAATGATACGGTTTCTCCAGATTAATCTCCACCACTCAAAAAAGGCTTCGACCGCACTCATTCTGTGTCTTTCCAAAAACGCAGAAGACATAATCCCAATCCAGGAACCATAGATTGCAGAAGGCGTGGTTCGTGGACTTAGGACACCCACATACGCTCCGCTCTATACAAGAGGCAAAGGTAAGATTAGAACTTGTATATTAGTGAAACGTAGCCTTAATGTATTTCTACTTCCCAACCTCAGTGACCCCGACCTAACCGTTGCCAGACTAGAGACTGCCAAAGGCTCTTACTGGCTGGCATCGGCTTACCTTGGCCAAGACCAAGTGGGCCCTCTCCCTGGTGATAACCTAGAAAGGGTGGTATTGGAAGCGGGATGGCAAAAAACTGAATAAAAAAACATCATACGGTATGGGCCAGTACCGACATCAATGATAGAGGTGAGTCACTTTTAGACTATATTTTAAGTACTAACCTCTTAATTTGCAATATTGGCAATGAGCCCACTTTTATAACAAAAAACCGACAAGAAGTGTTAGATAATACTCTTGTCTCCGACAGCATCACCCAAAGGCTAACAAACTGGATGGTATCGTCTGAACACCCCTTTTCAGACCACAGATACATCCAATTCAGTCTGAGTGATGCTCCCCCCAGCCAACCAACTTTCCGGAATTACCGGAATTACGTTGGATCTTTAAGATTCATAAGCCACTGCAAGGGCTTGTGGTCTGTACATATTTTAAATTTGCGACCATATATATACGGACGGAATTGTTTGACGGCGTATATTATAGCCAATAATTCTTTCTCCGTAGTACTGTACCGAGTTTCGGCATCGTTCAGAGTGCGGCTGGCGAAGCAAATTGGTTTGTCTTGGCCGACTATTCCTTGGGATAGGATAGCACCTTAACAAATATCACTGGCATCCGTGGTTACTATGAAGTCTTCCTTGAAATCTGGATAAGATAGTATGGGAGGTTCTATTAATTTATTTTTTAGGGATTGGAATGCTTCGTCACAGAATGCATCCCATTTAAAATCTACATCCTTTTTTAATCTCCACCACTCAAAAAAGGCTTCGACCGCACTCATTCTGCGTCTTTCAAAAAACGCAGAAGACATAATCCTAATCCAGGAATCGTGGATTGCAGAAGGCGTGGTTCGTGGACTTAGGACACCCACATACGCTCCGCTCTATACAAGAGGGAAAGGTAAGTTTAGAACTTGTATATTAGTGAAACTTAGCCTTAATGTATTTCTACTTCCCAACCTCAGTGACCCCGACCTAACCGTTGCCAGACTAGAGACTGCCAAAGGCTCTTACTGGCTGGCATCGGCTTACCTTGGCCAAGACCAAGTGGGCCCTCTCCCTGGTGATAACCTAGAAAGGGTGGTATTGGAAGCGGGATGGCAAAAATCTGAATAAAAAAACATCATACGGTATGGGCCAGTACCGACATCAATGAGAGAGGTGAGTCACTTTTAGACTATATTTTAAGTACTAACCTCTTAATTTGCAATATTGGCAATGAGCCCACTTTTATAACAAAAAACCGACAAGAAGTGTTAGATATTACTCTTGTCTCCGACAGCATCACCCAAAGGCTATCAAACTGGATGGTATCGTCTGAAAACTCCTTTTCAGCCCACAGATACATCCAATTCAGTCTGAGTGATGCTCCTCCCAGCCAACCAGCTTTCCGGAATTACCGGAAAACTGATTGGCCAAAGTACAGAGGAATACTGTCAAAAACGTTATCCTCTGAACTATCAAGCCCCCGCGTGACACCAATGAGCTTGACATGAAAATCAGGGAATTTACTCTGGCTCTCAATCAGGCTATGGCCGCTTTCTGCCCCCTTATTCAACCAAGAGACAAGAAAAAGCCACATTGGTGGACATCGGCACTCGGACTGCTCAGAAACGCCTGTAGAAAACTTTTCAACGCAGCAAAAACACAAGAAAAGTGACCAACTGGGACTCATATAAAGAATCCCTCAAATTATACAAAAAAGAACTGAGGAAGGCAAAGCGACAATCCTGGAGGTCATTCTGTGACAAAATTACAGAAACCTCTGAGGCATCGCGGCTAAGAAAAATCCTCTCTACAAATCCTATGATGCTTAGCTGTTTGAAAAAAACCGATGGCTCTTGGACAACCTCAAGTGATGAATCACTCAACATGCTTCTGCACACCCACTGTCCAGGTAGCTCCCAACTCGCGGCCAGTAGCAGCCCTAACAGGCCTACTCCAACCGTGACCAAAATTCATGGTCTGATTACGAGAGACAAACTGCTTTGGGCGCTGCATGGCTTCAAACCATACAAGTCTGCTGGTCCGGACGGTATTATACCTACCGAGCTACAGAGGTCCTCAGATATTATTCTACCCGTGTTGGAAAATATTATGAGGTGCTGTGTAGAACTTATCTACATTCCACTGTTATGGAGACAAGTGAATGTAGTTTTCATTCCCGAAGTTGGAAAATTTTCTCATGTAGTCTCAAAGGACCTCAGACCTATAAGTCTATCATTATTCCTTCTGAAAACTTTAGAACGACTGATTGATATCCATATTCGAGCTAAAGTTGATCCAAGACTTCTGTCTACGGCTCAACATGCCTACTGTAAAGGAAAGTCGGCGGAAACGGCTTTGCACTCTCTGAGTAGCCACATCGAACGATCCCTACAATATAAGGAGTACACAATGGTTACTTTCCTAGACATAGAGGGCGCCTTTAACAACGTCAACACATCCGCAATGTGTCATGTTGACACTGCGTTGTCAACTCTGCAGGTAGACGGCTCACTTGGGGAGCTGATTAGTCTAATGCTAAAAAGCAGGATAATCAACTCCAAACTTGGTGAGACTTCTGCTAAAAGATATGTCAGTAGGGGTACGCCGCAAGGCGGTGTCCTCTCTCCCCTTCTCTGGAACTTAGTAGTTAACGAACTACTGACATACCTGGAAGCGGGTGGTAGCAGAGTGATTGGAAAACATCTAAATACCATTAAAGAACTCCTCCAAGTAAATCTCAACAGATTAACCCGCTGGGCAGATCGCTGTGGATTGGGAATAAACCCCCATAAAACTGATATTGTCCTCTTTTCTAGGAAATATAAAATTCACTCCTTCAATAAACGGTACCAGTTTAGTTTTCTCCGATACAGCAAAATATCTGGGTCTCATTTTTGATAGGAAACTAAACTGGAAACCTAACACTCAAGAAAGAGTCAATAAACCTACAATAGCTTTATTCTCTTGCAAAAAAGCCATTGGGAACAAATGGGGCCTTCAACCTCGCATAACCCACTGGCTATACATCTCGGTCATAAGACCGATACTTACTTATTTTTATTTCATATTTCATATTTATTTAAAAATTTATCTCTGTACAGGTAAGCTTACAGCTAATATTAATTATGCACAGGTTGAAGATGTATTTAACAATTATTTTTTGGTAAAATAAGAACTATAAATGATAGGAAAAGGTGAAAGAAAGAAAACAATAGGGAAGGAAGAGAAAGATAGAGAAAGATGAAAATAGAAAAGAAGAATTCTAAGATAATGAAGTCTAGTCATCTTTAGTATCGGAAACTTCAGTTTGCATCCAGGTAGTATTGAAAAGCCAGTTTTTTAAATTGATTCGCATTAGCACGTTTAATGTCTATCGGAAGTTGGTTCCATAGGCGAATTGAATGGACGAAAAACTGTCTAGAACTAACTAAATATTTATGGCGAGGTGGTTTAATTTGCAAAGATCTTTGAGATCGTGTAAAATCTAAAATGCAAGATAGATAATTTGGCGCCTTATTCTCTTACGAGGTGGTTGTCTGGTGGACGGCCTTGGAGAATGCAGTCAACCGCATTAAACTAGGCAGAGTCCAAAGAACAGCATGTCTATGCACAGAGAGGGTCCACCCCCTCTGCGGCATTAGATATTCTGCTTCACTTGACACCCCTTGACATTTTTAGCAAGCAAGTAGCTGCGACTGCAGCTATTCGCCTTAAAGCGACTAAACAGTGGACAAATAATTCATCTGGCCACGCCAATATTCTTAATACATTAGGAATCCTCACAGAGAACAGAGAACCGATTACACCATACCTGAACTTTGGTTTGACAAAAACTTCTATGTAAGCTTCCCCTCTAGATCATTCTGGGAGGAGGATGCTTTCATGGAGGACAAGTCAATCTATCTCTACACAGATGGATCTAAAACCGATAGCGGAGTTGGTGGCGGTGTTTTCTCAGATAAGCTAAATCTAAGCCTCTCTTTCCGCCTTCCAAATCACTGTAGCGTGTTCCAGGCGGAAATTTTGGCGATTAAAGAAGCTCTGTCCTGGCTGAAGAAAAACGTGATATCTGCAAAGTATATCCGCATATTTTTGGATAGTCAGGCCGCCATCAAGTCCCTGGACTCGGTCTCATTATATTCTAAAACCGCCCTTGAATGCCGATCATCTCTCATGGAGATGGCAGAGCAGTTCAACATTCACCTTTGTTGGATGCCGGGCCACAGAGACATTCCAGGGAACTGCAGAGCCAATGAACTCGCCAAAATTGGAACCACTCTACCTATCCTACAGGACAAAGGTAGTATAGGTATACCAATCGCTACGTGCAAACTAACACTAAAGCTAGATGCCAATAAAAGAACAGACCTTAGGTGGACTGCTCGACAAACATGTCTAGCGACCAAACAGATCTGGCCAAGGCTGGATCTGAGTCGATCTAAGTGTCTGATCCTTTTAGATAGGAAACATCTCGGCGCCATAATAGGTGTCATTACCGGACACTGCCTCATAGGCAAGCACGCAAGAAGGCTTGGCGCTTTTACTAACGATTTCTGTAGAAGCTGCATGGACGAGGAGGAGGAGGAGACAATCCCCCACCTACTCTGCACATGCCCAGCTCTCTCTCATAGAAGGAAGCTTCATCTAGGAGCTTTATTCTACAACGACCTAAACGATCTAGAAAAAATAGACGTTAACAGTCTCCTACGCTTTATTGTAAGCTCAAACTGGTTCCAGTAGTAAGAAGATCATAGATCCACATGGCATCACAATGGGCCAATAGGCTTAAGTGGGTTGGTATTTCCAACAGCCACTCTTACCTAACCTAACCTAACCTACCCCCACAAAAGTTAAAAATTGTAAAGGAAAGCCCACAACTCCCCGCGGTCGTTCTACTGCTCCATATGTCTGCAAGAAGGTTTACTGACTCCCCATTGTACCCCAGTAAGTTAAGTTTTCCTCCCTATCCGGCGGTCTCAATGGAAGCTCTCAACCATAGTTTCGGTTTCGGGTCAGAGGGCTGGCTTCGAACCAAAGCAATCACTTGGACGACAAAACAAACAGAACGAACAAACATGACCCACAAACATAGAACATCGACGTGTGTGATTGGCTGGGGATTCGTGAGAAGCTGTTGGAGCTCTGGATGTGATTCCCTTTGCTCTAACAGCTGAATTGACGGAACCCTATGTGTGTGCAGGTGTGTGTGTGTGTGGACGAATGGCGGCGAAGCTTATTCGATAGCTTATCGTCTTGCTGGCAAGAGCCTCAAAAAAAAATAAAGAAAAACAAAAAAAAGAAACGAAGACCAAACAACAAACCCAACGACAAAGAGAACAAAGAAAACGAAAAAGAAAACAATAAAAATAACGAGAACAAGAACGAGAACGAGAACAAGAAAAGAACGAGAACAAGAACAGGAACAACAAAATCTAAGCGAACCGAGGACGAGAAACACAACAAAGAATAAGCTGGAAAGGACATTACAACATCCAACGGACACAACCGGACGAAAGTCGGTGATTGTGGCGGTTTACCCTCCTCCACCAGCAGAAACTCAGCTAGGGAGCGACCCCGCGTAGGCAGGAAAACCCCATAAAACAGTTAAGTACCCCCTCTTTTTAAATAACACATATTTGTGCAGTAAAACCGCGTCCGTAGGCCTTCTTACCGTTTTAGATTTCTCTAATTGCGCGACCCGCTAGCTTTAACGGTACGACCACGCGGAGCTCTGGATCTTCCGTTAGCCGACTACTTAAATTAAAAACAAATTTTAAATTTTAAGCCACTTGTTTCACAAAACATTCGGCATACCCTGTAATCCCCTCAAAAGAAACGAAAAAATCAAATAGACAATCATAAATTCCCCTTCAGGGAAAAGATAATTCGTATTTTTTTCTCATCTGTTTTCCCAATTTTGCCTTAAAAATTGGGTGGCGCCTACCTATTGTGTTTGTTTCCAGCCTTTGCGTTGAGCGAACTTAACGAACCCCCCCTTGTTGAGCAGCCGGTGTGTGCAGCTAAAACCAAATTCCCACTGCATGTGGGTAGCAATTTCATTGCAAGTTTTTGACATTTCTTTTTCTCCTTCTTCTTTCTTTTTCGCATTTGCTTCATTACTTCTTTCCCTGTGTTACGAGCACAACATTTCAGTATGGCGGATGAACTAAAATGGACCAAAGAATTAACAAGGGGGCTCATTTTCAATTATGAAAGACTGAGCGCCAAAGATGAAATGAAAGAGAACTATCAAATAACATGCAAACTCAAAGAAGGGGAAAGTCTTCATGTAGAGTTGCTCGCATCACTGAATGACAATTCAAAAGAAAATAACTAGAACATGCGCATTACACACTTGCGACGTGTGAAAGCGGTCAAACCAACAGCTGCTTGTTGCAATTCCCTTTTTAGACGCACATTCGCTTTTGTGTAGTCCTCTTCATTCGCTCATCAACCACCACCTGTGTGGTTGCGGTTTGTTCGTCTCCTTTTTTTCAAAGTTTGTTGTTTTGCCGGCAGTCCGACATTTAACCATTTAATAAACTTAATTTTTTTCCCGGGTTTTGCAACAAATTAACACCCAGACGTGGGGCTCAAAAAAAAAATTATTATAAAAAAAAATTGTACCAAAGAGGTGCATAGTGACTTAAGGGAAGTGTCTGTGCAAATAATCTTTGTTGTTGTTTTTTAGAGTTAACCTAGTGGCAAGTGATTTCAATTAGAAGTTTCATCGCTATAGTTTTGGAGTCAACGTGGGATTCAAGAACCATCGAATGAAGTTACAGCCGTTCACATATACTGTACCTATATACAGATTTACATCGTTGGAAGCGAAACCCTCAGGTCGTTTTTACCCTGAGTCCCAAGTAGGTTTTGATTTCGTTTTTTTTCATTGCCAGTTTGCTTTTTTTGTTTTCTTTTAAGTAAACATATGATACAGGTAAATACTATACTATATAGTAGATCCCTCCAGCCAAAAAGTGTCGGAGTACTGCAAGGTACTCACCAAAATCGAATGGGTCACCTCAGCCCACCACAGACGAAGAAGTGAATCGGAAGAAGAACCTGAAGACGGATCTGATGCTTCTAATGGCCTCACTAGTAGATTAAGACGATGAGGAAGTCGACGAACAAACAGACGAAGAGGAGCGTAACTTAGTTGGGGAATTCAGAACACCCATTCCCTCCCCTAGGTCATCGGTTAGGATTCCACCCTTTCCCCAACCAAGGCAGTCACCATCGGCACCGGAACGCAATGTGTCGGAAGACCACCTATTTCGCTCAGCTGTTGAACTTTTTAATGGGAAGGCGCTTCTTTGGTATAGGGCGGTTAGGAGGATTGTTTCTTCTTGGCAGGGTTTAGTTAGGGAGTTGAAGCTGGAGTTCCTGCCTCCAAATTATGAGGACGCACTATTGGAAGAAATTCGTCGTAGTACCCAAGGGAAGGAAGAGTCGATTGGAGTCTATGTAGCGATCATGGAAGACATGTTCGGTAGGTTAACGGAGCCGCTCACGAAGCGACGGAAGCTGGGAATAGTGCAAAGAAACTTGGCACCTTCCTACCAAACCCAATTGGGGTTGGCAGATCCCAAGTCCATCCCAGATTTGGCCGCTCTGGGACGGAAACTAGAGATGGTCCGAGCGAATGTGGAGACATTTGCGCCACCTCATACTCGGTCACGTCACCTCTTGGAACCCGATTTGGCATACGTGGCAGTCAAGGAACCGAAGGTGGCAGAGCGCAGGGTGGTCGAGCCCAGGCCGGCTCCAAGAGTATCAGTCGTGAGTAGGGAACCTCAGCCTAATAGGCGGTTGAGGTGTTTCAACTATAATCAGGAGGGTCATATTTCCGCTCGTTGTTCCGCTCCTAGGCGTTGTATAGGGTGTGGTTAGCTAGGGGTTTTAAGAAGGGATTGTTCCCAATGTTCGGGAAATGGTCGTCGCAGGGCAAGATCGCCGGTGAACGTAGATAGGTTGCCTGCTGGTAACCATCTGGGAGGATTGACGGAAGAAGTTTATTTGGGTTTCACACTTGAGGATATAGAAGATGATGGTCGCCCTTAATTAGGTGTTAGTGTTTACGGCAAAAGTTTAGTAGGTTTATTAGATTCAGGAGCTTCGCGTACCATCATCGGTAGTGACGGGTGGAAAATTTTAAAAGAGCTAGGGCTTAGGTTAGGAACAGCTAGGATTAGTAGGGTTTCATTGGCAGTGGTGCTGAAGTGCCTGGTGATTCCAACGCTTCCACACGTCCTGATATTAGGGGCCGACTTTTGGGTCCGCGCGGGCATTGTCCCGGATTTGAGATCAGGCGAATGGAGGTTTTCGAGCCAAAAGCAGGTGGCTTCGATTTCGGCTGTTAAGGAGAGAACCGAGTTGGAAGGCGGAGAAAGCCAGCAACTAACTGAGGTGCTGGAAAGAGTTTTCCAAGGTATACCAAACGGCATTGGGTGCACACATCTGGTAGAACACAAAATTAGGACGGCTTCTGAACCAATAAATCAGCTATACTACCAGGTATCCCCTGCAGTCCAGAGCCACATAGATAGGGAACTAGAAGAGATGATTAGGGCTGACATAGTTGAGAAGTCCAGTAGTCCTTGGGCCTCACCTATCGTCATGATTAAGAAGAAGGCCGGATCGTTTAGGTTTTGTGTAAACTACAGGCAGTTGAATAAGGTCACAGAGCGTGATGCTTACCCACTTCCTTACATTTCAGCGACCTTGGACGAACTCCGGGATGCAAAATATCTGTCATCTTCGGAGATTAAGTCCGCATACTGGCAGATCCCCGTCGAGGAAAAGTCCCGCCAATACACAGCATTTACCGTGCCTAATCGGGGACTCTTTCCATTCAAGAGGATGCCTTTTGGGCTACACAACGCTCCAGCAACATGGCAGAGGTTTATTGACACAGTCCTTGGTGCCGATTTAGAACAGCACGTGTTCGTATACCTCGACGATATTGTGATCGTCACAAATAATTTCCAACAACACCTGGAAATTATGGAGGAAGTCTTCAAACGATTGAGTACGGCAGGGTTGAAGGTCAGTAAGGGGAAGTGTAACTTCTGTAGGTCTACATTGAAATTTTTAGGATACGTAGTGGATAGGAATGGGTTGCACGTAGAACCGGAAAAAGTAGAAAGCATGCTTAGGATTCCTGCACCGAGGAATGTTAGGGAAGTTAGGAGCTTTGTAGCAACGGTATCCTGGTACAGGAGATTTATACCGAATTTTTCAATTCTGGTAAAACCGTTGACAGACCTTTTGAAGAAGAGTAGGAAGTTTGTCTGGTTTGAGGAGTGAGAGGGGAGCTTCCAGAGGGCAAAGAAGTGCCTGGTAACCGCCCCGATTCTAATCTGTCCGGATTTTGAGCGTCCGTTCGTAGTTCAGACGGATGCATCGGACTATGGGGTTGGAGCAGTGCTTACCCAAGCTTTCGGCGAAGGAGAAAAGGTAATTTGCTATCTAAGTAGGTTGTTGAATAGGAATGAAAGGAACTATTCAACCACGGAGAAGGAGTGCTTGGTGGTCCTATGGCCAGTAGAGAAGTTACGACCATATATCGAAGGGGTTCGGTTTACGGTCGTGACGGATCACTATTTCCTGGTATGGCTGAGAAACCTCAAAGATCCGTGTGGTAGTCCGGGAGGCGACCGTAGGATTACCTACCTCATCGGGTCAATGGAAAATTCTTTCACTACCTGGTAGTAAATTGTGAAACATTTACAGAACTGCTGGTCGGACAAAGGTTTTCCGGGCCGTTTGCCCAAAAAAGGGTTACTTCCGGTACCGTTTTTGATGTTGAGTTATACCATGGAGTCAATGAAAAGTTGAAAAGTACTTTAATAGAGATTTTCTTGTAGATCTCAGAATAGTTGGTCGGACAAACGAAATCCGGGCCCTTCTCCTTGTCCGACCGCTTTCAAGAACGGTATTTTTGATGTTAACCTACCTCATCAGGTCAATAGATGAATGGGGTATGAAATTAAAGCTTAGACTGTCCTCTTTACGATTCCAGTGGTCGGACAAACATTACCTGGGCCAAATCCTGTGTCCGACCACTTTTATCAAAAAAACTTATACGTCACTATGTTGATTTTTTGAAGCTGAAAATCGGTTTTTTGATGTTAAAACACTATGAAAGTAGTACTAAATCATAGCCTTGAGTTTCTACTATACAAAATATATAAGTTGGGTGTAAAAAAGCCCCTCAAAATAGTATGCCTGACCATTTGCTTGATTTTTTTCACAGAAAAATCAAGTTTTCTGTAACACAAATTCTTACCGACAAACCAACCGAATTAAAAAAAAACTTTTAATAATACTCTAAACTGTGCTTTAACATTTCTTTTAAAATCTTGATAATTAATCTCAAAAAAAAACTTACAACAGGCAAAAATCACTGCTATTGATGAATGAAAATGGGTTAAGATAAATTAATCTGAACTAAACTCTTTTAACATATTTGTCTTGTGTTGATCATGTACTTGCCCTTTATACTTATAGTTTTACAGTTAACTCAAAATATATTACTCCACTACTGATAAGCAAATCTATTTATCGTGAGAGATCTTATGACAAATTACTGAGAGTCCAACCTTCAATAATGTCTTCATAAATTTGGGAGCGTTTCATATACAAATGACTTTTTTCAAAGCCCTTGGAAAATTCATTGATGGTTCTGGGATAGTTAATATTTTAGTTCAATCTGAACTCTTTGCCGGAGGTTAAGTGAACGGATTTATTGACGGTAAACATTTCAATAGATGTAAGAGAATCCATCCCTTACTTTCTGGTGCCATTCAGACTTTGCATTTTGAACGGTTCTGTTTAGAAAATGATGTTGATATCTCAGAAGGTTTAATTGAAGACTTAAAATGTGTATTTCATAATCCATTAGAACAAAATGAATCCCTTATTTTAAGTCCATTGATACATTACAGAAATATCAAAGCTATATCGATCTTACCCTTAAAGGACATCATGGAAAAACCCCCCAGTTCTTTATGCAGTACGTCGAGTTCATGAACGTGTTTTTCAGGTTTTCAAGAAGCATAAGAATGAGAATCAATTTTCGACCTTTCCAATTTATTTTTTGTCTTCAATCAACCAAACTACGCAAGGTGGATATTGAAATATCACTCTAATTCGGATTTAGTAAACGAATTTAAGCGTGGTGCCTTTGGTATAAAACGTACGAAAAAAAGTGTTGCAAGAGCTCCTGTTGATCTTACTCTTGAGCAGACTATAAATGCGGATGCTGCTAACTCTTTGACTGGGGTAACCCATTTCTCGAATTCAATTTCAGCAAGACAGCGCTGGACACTTAGTCATAATATGCGTACAAAAATTATTTCCAAAATGCTGGCTGAAATAAAAATTGGACAAACAGATGATATATGTTATGAGCTTGCAAAGAACCGAATTGAAAAAGACAAAAAATCGTTAGTTGAAATTATGAATGCTTTTAAACAAAACATCAATCCTTTCGAATCAAAAGAAAAAATATCTCCTTAACATAACAACGGGGAGGGCTGCATCTCAACAAACAACTGACTTTCTTTTAAATGCTAATAAGCTAGGTCACAAACAAAAAATAACATTCATGCTCCACAAATTCTGACCGATTTGAGAAGCCTTTAAAACGAAATAATATTTTAAATTTCTCATCGGAATGCTAAAAAAAAATATCAGAAAAGCAAGGTTGGTGAGAAGCAGGCCTTAATAAAAATGGAGCGAGATACCTTTGGAAGACTTTTAGCCATAGCTTTAGAAAAAAAAATTTACATGGAAGAATGTTTGTCTTATCCACTATCGCCTGCTCCTGCAGCTCTTTGCCACTACACTGGTGAAATGCACAAAACCGACAAATCTGTTTTGGCAAAAAAACTCAAGTCTCGAATTCCTTTATCTGAACCAATCGATAATGATATAGATTTTATAGATGGGTTCTATTTGCTCCATCTCTTGGGACCTTTAGTGCCCCAAACTTTTAATAAGATTTCGGAAATGGTTTTGAAAAGAATATGCTCAACGGAAGCTTCGGAAGTGCACATAATTTAGATATTTGGTTAGCAGGTGGAACTTCCAAAAGAAAAGATCTAAATTGCATTAATTGTACGCAACTGGCATCTACACTGGGAATGAATTTATGTGCTGCTTTACCAGCATTTCACGCCCTTACAGGTTGCGACTACACGCCATGTTTCTTTAGAAAGGGTAAATCAAAACCACTTGAAATTTTAGAAAAAAGCGTGCATTTTCAAACAGTCTTTGCAGCGTTAAGTAACCAAACTGGATATTTAAATGATAACGATACTGAAGCCATTCAATACTTTACTTCGCAATTGTATGGTGTGAAAAACTGAAACAGTGTAAATTCAGCCCGATATAAAATTTTTCAAAATATTTACGCTACCAAGAACAATGCTCCAGGCAATTTTTTTAAACACATAAAGAACTTTGATTCCAGCTTGATACCTCCTTGCTTTAAATCACTTTATGAGAAAATTAAAAAAACTATTTTTGTGAGTTCTATGTGGGAAAATGCAACAGATGCAGATTGCATAAAACTTAGAGCAGAAGATTTTGGCTGGGTGTTGAAAAACGAAAGGTTATCTCCTCTCTGGTTTCAAGGAGAACCAACACCACTAAATGTTGATGACATTGTGTTAGAAGGATGTGATGAAGATTCTTTAAGTGAAGAAGGCTCTGATGAAGATGATATGTAACATAAGACCTCACTAAAAAAAATTTCTTAAATAGTTTTTATTTTGAATCACTAGATGTATGCAATAATTTATTTATCTTTTAAGAATTGTTTTGAAATATACTTATGTTATAATGTTTTGTTGGAAAAAATATGATTAAATGGATTTACGTTTACAAAATAAAAAGCGAAAAAGTTAAAACACATATATATTTTGTTTTTTATTTTGACTACGACTGATGTATGCCTGTTGTAAGTTTTTTTTTGAGGTTAATTATCAAGATTTTAAAAGAAATGTTAAAGCACAGTTTAGAGTATTATTAAAAGTTTTTTTTTAATTCGGTTGGTTTGTCGGTAAGAATTTGGGTTACAGAAAACTTGATTTTTCTGTGAAAAAAATCAAGCAAATGGTCAGGCATACTATTTTGAGGGGCTTTTTTACACCCAACTTATATATTTTGTATAGTAGAAACTCAAGGCTATGATTTAGTACTACTTTCACAGTGTTTTAACATCAAAAAACCGATTTTCAGCTTCAAAAAATCAACATAGTGACGTATAAGTTTTTTTGATAAAAGTGGTCGGACACAGGATTTGGCCCAGGTAATGTTTGTCCGACCACTGGAATCGTAAAGAGGACAGTCTAAGCTTTAATTTCATACCCCATTCATCTATTGACCTGAAGAGGTAGGTTAACATCAAAAATACCGTTCTTGAAAGCGGTCGGACAAGGAGAAGGGCCCGGATTTTGTTTGTCCGACCAACTATTCTGAGATCTACAAGAAAATCTCTATTAAAGTACTTTTCAACTTTTCATTGACTCCATGGTATAACTCAACATAAAAAAACGGTACCGGAAGTAACCCTTTTTTGGGCAAACGGCCCGGAAAACCTTTGTCCGACCAGCAGTTCTGTAAATGTTTCACAATTTACTACCAGGTAGTGAAAGAATTTTCCATTGACCCGATGAGGTAGGTAATCCTACGGTCGCCTCCCTTACTATGGTAGGTTAGCTCGGTGGGCGGTTAGGTTACAGCAATTCGATTTCAAATCGTACATCGAAAAGGAAAAGATCACGTGGTTGATCACGGATATGCTCTCTAGAAATGTTGCAGAAGTAGCAGAACTAGCAAAGCAAAGCACGGACCCATGGATCACCAAGATGATGGCGAAAACCGAGTCCGATCCTTTACCTTATCCATGCTGGAGAGTAGAGGATGGAAGATTATTTAAGTTTGTTAGAGCTAGACACGTAGTTGTTCATGACAATAGTTTAGAATGGAAAGAAGTAGTGCCGAAAATAGATAGTGGTAGAGTTTTGAGGGAATGTCATGACAACGAGTTAGCAGGATACATGGGGGTTAGGAAAACGTTAGCTAGAGTAGGAGCGAGGTACTACTGGCCGAAGATGAGGTCAGATGTAACCAAGCATGTTAGGAATTGCAAAGTGTGTCAAAGTGTGAAACCGGTAAACGATAAACCAGCTGGTTTGATGGTCGAAAGAAGAGCAATTTCGGTGCAATGGGAAATGATTTGTGTCGATTTAGTTGGTCTGCTCCCAAAATCGAGTAGGGGTTTTGTGTACATCTTAACGGTCGTAGATTACTTCACCAAAGTTTTCCCCCTTACGACAGCGACTGCTAGGACTCTTTGTAAGGAGTTGGAAGAGAACGTCTTCCTTCTGTTCGACGTACCGCGATGGATCGTCTGTGATAACGGTCCCTAGTTCCGCAGTAAGGAACTGGCTGCGCTTGCCAAGGCGTACGGGTCACAAATGAAATTCACTGCCCATTATCACCTACAGGCTAATCCTGCAGAAAGGATTAACCAATTTGGGGGTGGACGTGATGTAGTGGTACTAGCAATCGCTTCTCACTCGGAGGGTCTAGGTTCGAGTCCTGCCCATGGCAAGTCTGTTTTTCATTTGTAAATGGAATTCAGACAGAAACAGCAAAAACTCTCCGTCCTATTCGGACTCCCACCCCTGGAGAGCGAATATCGAAACCAAACGCACCTGAGTTTCAAAACCACTACAACACAATTTTCCTTTCTATTTCTTCTACCTTTCCGCCCACGCCCTGGCAACAGTAAAAGGGTATCTAATCCCTTAGGCGCGCGTAAATTATAAAAAAAAAGAAAAAGTAAACCTTCTTGCAGACATATGGAGCAGTAGAACAACCGCGGGGAATGGTGGGCTTTCCTTTACAATTTTCAACTTCGGTTTCGGGACAGAGGGCTGGCTTCGAACCAAAGCAATCACTTGGCCGAAAAAACAAACAGAACGAACAAACATGACCCACAAACATAGAACATCGACGTGTGTGATTGGCTGGGGATTCGTGAGAAGCTTTTGGAGCTCTGGATGTGATTCCCTTTGCTCTAACAGCTGAATTGACGGAACCCCATGTGTGTGCATGCGTGTGTGTGTGGACGAATGGCGGCGATGGCCAAAAAGCGTGGTAAGCTTATTCGATAGCTTATCGTCTTTCTGGCAAGAGCCTCAAGAAAAAAATTAAAGAAATACAAAAAAAAAGAAACGAAGACCAAACAACAAACCCAACGACAAAGAGAACAAAGGAAACGAAAAGGAAAACAATAAAAATAACTAGATCAAGAACGAAAACAAGAACAAGACCGTAAACTAGAATAGAAACAACAAAATTTAAGCGAACCGAGGACGAGAAACACACCAAACGACAAGCTGGAAGAACATTACAACATCCAACGGACACAACCGGACGAAAGTCGGTGATTGTGGCGGTTTACCCTCCTCCACCAGCAGAAACTCAGCTAGGGAGCGACCCCGCGTAGGCAGGAAAACCCCATAAAACAACTAAGTACCCCCTCTTTTCAAATAACACATATTTGTGCAGTAAAACCGAGTCCGCAGGCCTTCTTACCGTTTTACATTGAAACCGTTCGTAAGACAGTTAGATTTCTCTAATTGCGCCACCCGTTAGCTTTAACAGTACGACAACGCGGAACTGTTGGCCTTCCGTTAGCCGCCCATTTAAATTAAAAACAAATTTAAAATTGTAAGCCACTTGTTTCACAAAACATTCGGCTTACCCTGTAATCCCCCTCAAAAGAAACGAAAAAATCAAATAGACAATCATAGATTCCCCACCAGGGAAAAGATAATTCGTGTTTTTTTCTCATCTGTTTTCCCAATTTTGCCTTAAAAATTGGGTGGCGCCTATCTGTTGTGTTTGTTTCCAGCAGCTTTTGCGTTGAGCGATCTTCCCGACCACCCTCCCCCCCCCACCTTTTGCTGAGCAGCCCTAGTGTGCAGCTAACCAACAGCTGCTTGTTGCAATTCCTTTTTTAGACTCACATTCGCTTTTGTGTAGTGCTCTTCATTCGCTCATCACCCACCACCTGTGTGGTTGCGGTTTGTTCGTCTCCTTTTTTTCAAAGTTTGTTGTTTAACATTTAACCATTTAATAAATTTAATTTTTTTTCCCTTGTTTTGCAACAACTTTAAATATTCAATTTCTTCGAAAGATTGTGGACGTTGCGGACGAAGCAATTAGAGGCATTATTGCATTAGGATCTATAGATAATTACCTGTGGCTTGTCTTCGTGTTGATTCAGAAACTAGACCAAGAGACGCGTCAAATGTGGACAAACGAAGTAGGATCAAGGGATGACGTTACCTTCATAGAATTTTTGGAATTTCTACAAACCCGGTGTAACTGTTAGGAGTCATGCTATTTATACTCACGACCTAATCAAATACGTCCAAAGGCTGCAAGCGCAGTATGGGCCCATCTAGTTGAATCTAAACAAAGTTGCACAAAATGCAAACAGGATCACAATTTATCAAAATGTAAGAAATTCATCGACCTCTCTGTTGAAGACAGTCGTAATTTCATTAAAAATAATTCGCTATGTTTCAACAGCCTTCGGCATGGCCATCTCTCCAGTAAGTGTCGCTCAAATTTTCATTGTCAATCATGAAACGGTTAGCATCACTCGCTGTTCCTTACTTGCAAAATTAAACATCTTCTCAATCAGTTGAACCTATTTCATATCCGAATTGAAATCTTAGTACTTTCCTGTCGCTGCAAAACCCTGAACCGCAAATACTGACAAACCATTCGCTTGAATCCAATCGTCGTTGTTCGTCTGTTCTTCCCACCGCTGCAGCTGTTCCTAGGATTCAAGATAGACAGTGAAATTTTCATGATTTTCGTTTATTACTCTGTTGAGGGTCTCAAGTTTCATTCGTTACCGAAAGAAACTTCTCGTAAACATTCTCGAATCCCAATCATCGGAATTGCCTCAATATGTGCAGGTGTTACAAACGGACTTGCTAACATAAATCTATTTTCTCGTTATAACTCGAACTCATTTAACATCAATTGCTTTGTTCTGCCGAACATTACTTCGTCGTTTCCAGTATTCACAATAAGGCAAATACAAATTAAATACAGATATTGAAACGAATCTTACCGTGACTCCCACCGTTTTCGGATGGGTTATTTCTGGAGAAGACTCTCGGTTTTCAAATCATAGTAAAAGGTTAAATACCTTTTGCACCCATTTGGACTACAGCCCAGAATTTGATCTTGAACGGTTTTGGAAGCTTGAAGAGATTTCAAGTGACTGTCGTTATGTCTTGAAGAGCAGCGTGCAGAAGAAAGCTTTGCTAAAACTCACATCCGACGCTTAGATGGTAGATATGAAGTTGAGTTACCATTCCAACCTTCGAAAAACCTTGAATTTGGAGACTCATTTAACACTGCGATGCAACGCTTTTACTCGATTGAAATTCAGTAACGATCTTAAGTCCCAATACTCTGCCTTTTTGAACGAATATCTTGTTCTTGGTCATAAGGAAGAAATTCCAAAGGAAGAAACTTTTAACTCAGTGCCTAGGTACTACTTGCCACACCATGCAATCTTTAAAAATGAAAGTAGCACAACTAAGATCAGGATTGTTTTTGACGCATCTGCAAAATCAAATCACTCATTGTCCTTAAATGAACTACTTCTCGTTTTGCCTACCATACAACGCGATATCTTTTCAATACGTCTTCGTTATCGTTGTTGTTTGTATGTCATGTTAGGGGACAGTGAAAAAATTTATAGGCAGATATAATAATATATAATAATACCTTAAATACCTTAAAATACGCCGATTTTCAAAGGATAGTTTGGCGCCAAAATCAAGAGGATCCTATAAAAAATTACAGACTGCTAACAGTGACTTATGGGATGTCTGCAGCACCTTTCTTAGCTGTCCGTTCTCTTAAACAATTAGCTATGGATATATCATCAACACATCCTCTGGCATCAAGAGTTTTATTAAATGATTTCTATGTGGATGATGTGGTAACGGGTGCCAACAATGTAGATGAGCTTATCACCCTTCAGAAAGAGTTAGTAGAAGTCTTAAAATCCGCAGGCCTGCATCTACGGAAATGGGCCGCTAACTGCTGGCCTCTTTTAATATCCATATCAGAGGATCAAAGATAAGTTTCTCCTATCGATTTCGGAGAATTTAAAACACTAAGGATAATAGGCCTGAAACGGAATCCATCTGCCGATAGTTTCTCCTTTAAAGGCAACTTGAGCACATTAAAGGCTTTTACAAAACGTCACATACTTTCGGACGCGTCATGCATTGACCCTTTAGGATTCCTATCGGCGGTCATAATTGGAGTCAACATTTTGTTTCAGGAACTGTGGAGAAGGAAATTAAAGTGAGATGAGGAAATCCCCTTTGAATTAGTTCATCGGTGGGGTATTATTACAGATGTGCTCCATATCTTGGAATCAGTATCAGTGCCAATACTACTGATTACAAACATTTACAACTGGGAGCTTTATGGGTTCTCTGATATATCCTTAGATGCCTATGCTGCAGTGGTATACTGTCGCAGCGTTAACAAGGATATAAGCATTTCAGTTCGGCTTATTGCAGCGAAGACCAGAGTCGCATCCATTAAAGTTTTGTCTCTTCCAAAACATGAGTTGTGTGGAGCCGTCTTATTAACACGCCTTATAAATATAATTAAGTTTTGATTAAAGGGGACAAAGGTCAAAATATTCGCATGGACGGACTCTGCAATAGTTTTGCACTGGCTCTCAGTTCCGCCAAAACAATGTCGGTATTCATAGTGAACAGAACTTCGAAAATCTTGAATACAATCCCATTTAAATCTTGGAACCAATTACGCTCCGCTTTAAATCCGGCTGCTGTTGCTTCGCGTGGGATTTCGCCTTCAAAATTGTCATCATTGGATCTGTCGTGGAAAGGACCTCATTGGCATTGCGAGGAGAGAAGCGAATGGTTCATATCAGCCTATAACACAGAGGATCAACATGATCAACTTGAAGAACCAACTCAGGTATTCGTCTCTAATGTGTGTTCGTATGGTGTGTTAGAAGTGGTAATACATAATTCATCGTCTTGAATAAAATCTATTCGGGTATTACGAAACATACTACGGTTTATATCGAATTGTCAGTCGGTTGCAAATTCTCGTAACTATCATCCCCTATCCCTTGAAGAAATAAATAATTCAAAATTAAAACTTATCGCTTGTGGTTAAAGGTCCTTGTTTTCTTAATCCTTTCATCGATTCATTTGGTTTGCTTCGGATTGGCGGTCGTATACAACAGTTAGAATTGTCGTATTGAGAAAAACGGCCTATTATTTTGTGTAAGTCGCATCCGATACCTCACCTTATGGCGCAGTATGTGCACAAGGAACACATGCACCCAGGAATACCGCTTACATTTGCTCTAATAAGACAACAATACTATATACTTGGATGCAAAATTCTTTTGTGAAAAATTGTACATAGCTGCGTGAAGTGTTTTCAACAACGGTCCACAACCACACAACAACTAATGGCAAACGTTCCTACGAAACGTATTATATACTCGCGACCATTTAGCAAGGTCGGTTGCGATTATGCAGGTTCTTTTATATTACGTTTAAATCGCGGTAGGAATCCTCGCTTTGTTAAATCATATATCGCGCTCTTCGTATGATTCGTGACTAAGACTATCCACAGCGAATTAGTTGGAGACTTATCATTTATAACCTTTTTACATGCACTGGATAGTTTTGTCTCACGTTAAGGCAAACCAAATGAAATATGGAGCGACAACGGTATAAATTTTCACGGTGCTAAGCATTTGCTCAACGAGATGCATAAACTCTTATGCAATCAGCAACATAATTCCATCATCATAGATCATCTTTCCAAGGATAATATTCAGTGGAAATTTATACCACCTTCCGCACCTCATTTTGTAGGCTTGTGGGAGGCTGGTGTAAAGTCAGTCAAGCTCCACTTGAAGCGCGTCATGGGAGACACAAAACTCAGTTACTAATGTACACCCTATTAGTGAAAATCGAGTCTCTTCTGAATTCTCGTCCTTTGTTGCAAACATCAGATTTGGATGAAATTGCTCTTAGTACATCGCATTTTTTAATAGGAGAGCCGTACACAGTTGTTCCACAACCTTCTGTTTCTAATAATAATGTTTCGATAAATACTAACTGGTCTCAATTATAGGCTATGTTACAAAGGTTTTGGAATCGTTGGCATAGAAAATATCTAACATCATTGCAACAATGACCAAAATGGAAGACACCGCCAAAATGGCAGACACCGCAAGAGCGAAATCTGCATCCATACAAGTGGGTCTTATTGCGTATCAAAGGTATACATATTGGAAACGATAAAAGATGTAGAGTTGTAACCGTAAGCACGAAAGTTGGAGAGTTTTTTCGACCAGCAGTGGAAGCAGTTCCACACAGTAACACATTGGCACACAGTAAGGGTTAAATTTAGAACACTAAACATTTTTCATTACAAATCAAATAAACTTTTGTCACATATACACATTTGTCATTTCATATTAAACACCCAATTAAACAAACATTAAACAACATACACACACCTTACACACATCTATTCATATACAAAAATCATATATTACAATAATATTACGAAAACTGATTTTATTGTTTAAAGCTTACAAATAATCTCCTTTATGAACTCCGGAAAGATTTTTTAATTGAAAATGATGCTTCTACATTCCATTTGATATTCGTAAAGACATTGAATAACAATATAGAAAGCTGCTCCTACATTCAATTTCATGAAAGAAAGAAATAACTAAGATGATGTGCTAAGCGCTAAAAAAAGAAATTCTTGTTTGTCGATATAACTATTATCGTACGCCCCTCAATTTAGCAAATGGGAATTTGAAGAGTGAACCGCAAGTTGTAACTAACATCTTCAATAAACCCTCGTGTTAAAAATACACTATTGTTATTCGTTCTGATGTTAATAATTATGAAGTTTCTAACAGCTTAGCGATTCCAGAAGAATTCAATAAGTACTTTGCAACAATTACTACTAATTTATAACCAATTTCTGTGCAGTAAACTTTTACTGTATGCTGATCTTATTTTAACTCTGCTGAAACCTTGGAAGGGAATAGTTTTACATTTGAGTCCATTACTGCTTTAGAAATTTTAAAAGCTATTGGCAACCTTAAGAACTTTAATGCCTGTCGAGTTGATGGCGTTCCAAATCGTATGATCAAAAAATGTATGCCTTTCTGTCGATGGCTTGGTACATATTCTTAGCAGCAGGATACTTTCAAGAGCTTTTCCAGATGAACTCAAATGTACCTACAAAAATATATCCCCTCTTCCAGTGGTTAGTTAAGTTTACGAAAAAGTTATTAAGGGCGGAATACTCGTAGTTTACTTTTGAAATATATAGTACAAAGTTTTTTACCTCTGGTCAATATGGTTTTTAAAAAAGGAAGTCCACCGAAGATGCCGCTTACAAATTTAAATGTTTACGTGCGGTTTGTTTATTGATATAACCAAAGTTTCAAACTTAATTTAGGTCTTATCTGTAAAATAGGCATCAAATACTTAAAGTAAACTATTCCAAGTAGAAGTAGGATTAAATTTTCTAGTTTAGTAGTTCTTTAGGAAAGCATATAGGTTTTTAATCCACATTAAGACTTTTGTTGAATTAAGATTTGAAAGCAAAATTACTGCATTTGATGATGACAGTATGAATAGTATGTTCATTTCGTTGCAGACGAATTAGGATCTAGATAGATTTGTTGAGACTGTGGTTTGCCGAACAAAAATTGATTATTAGTCCGAAAACAAAAACTATTCCTTATAATTTGGCATCCCTAAATATCATGGTCCTGGCTGTCAAAGATTTAAAATTAGAATTAAAATCTATTATTTAATATTAAAATAAAAAACTAAAAAACTTTTTTATGAGACGATATCTCTGTACTGAAAACTCACTTAACTCTAACATGACATTGTTCTTACCATCTATTGGGTTGTACCACATGAAATGTCCGATTTTCGCTCAGTCGGAAATACGAAGTTCTCGAATGAACATCTGTGCCAGAACGTTAAATTTTTTTTATTTTTATAAAATAAAGTGATACTTGTGCTTGACGTGTGAGAATTTTAGGGTTCGTTACAAGTACCTTTATTTCTTTTCCAGGAATTATCTACCATGCTGTCGGCAGTTCATATTCGAACCCTCTTCCTTTACGAATTTAAAATGGGATATAATGCGTTATTGTCAATGAAAAACGTTAATGACGCATTTGAGGATATAGCGGTAAACAAACCCACTATATGACGTTGGTTTGGAAAATTCCGTTCGGGTGATTTCAGGAGATTTCGAAAATGAACCAAGCCGGAAACGTTAGTAACAGTGGATGCGGACCCAATGAAATCGGTGCGGGAGATTGCACAAAGCATATGAATATCCCCAATGACAATAAATCGACAAATTTCTCCCATAGAAAAGGTAAAGAAACTCGATAAGTGGGTACCCCATGAACTGAACGAATCCCAAAAAACTACGGCGGCGCCCGGAAATCTTCGCATCGCTTACATTAAGAAACCAAACTGAAACGTTTTTTCACCGGATAGTAGCCTGTGATGAAACGTGGACACTGTATAATAATCGTAAAATATCTGGGTATTGATTGGATGCAGATGAAAAACCAAAACACACCCAAGCCCGATCTTCACCCAATATGGTTATGGTGACAATTTAGTGGACATCGAAAGAACCAATCCACTTTTCATTTCCTTAACCATGAGAACCGAAAAACGCTATCAAATATTGCGAGGAAATCGACATATTGCATGCCAAATTGGCTGAAAAGCAATTTGTTGGTCAATAGGCACGGACCGTTCCTTTCGCATGATAATGCTAGACCCCATACCTCACGAATAACGGTGCAAAAATTGTTGCAGTTGGGATTTGAAATTCTTCCGCATCCACCGTACTCTCCTGATATTTCCCCAACGGCTTACCATCTTTTCCGCAATCTGGATTCATTTTGCCGGCAGAAGGTCTTCCGGCGAAGAAAAAGGAATATTTGACCTTGTATCAAGTTGGAAGAATGTAATAGATGTCAACGGATCCTATTTTGTAAATTGGCTTGTAAATTTTTACTATAAAATCGGAATGGTACAGCCCAATATTTGTAACATAAAGTTTATGGGAATATAATCGTAACATGGTAAATATGTGCCCTTGCATTATTTAAAGTTCTGTAGAGCAGATTCAAGATTTAGTTAGATAGGTTGCGGAAAGGATTTAACGGACAATGGAATTATTGTTGGAATTGAAATGCCTTTTTACGAGTATATTCCTTACGCAAATTTTGAGTACAACGTAACGATTTGAATAAATAAACGATAAAGGTTGGAAAATATATGACCACATCTGAGATAATTGTCATTTATAGTAATTAAATAGAGGATTTTTTTCTAATTTTTTATATTGTAGTTATTTTCCAAATGTAAGTTATACAAATACTCTAAGTCCAGGTTCAAATCTTTTATAGTTAAATTACCTTAAATTAATGGAAGCAAAATTTGGAAGGATGCCTATTATTTGTTAGTATACTACTTGTCGTTAATTTCACTGTACTATAAAAGTTCCTTCTAGGAACCTAGTTTGGTTATTATGTCTCAGATTTCCAAAAATATTTGTAACAAATATTGTGCTATGCAACCGAGTTACAGTGGCAGGTGTCCGTAAAAATTGATACTTCCACCCGGCATTTATTCATTAATGTTTTTAATTTCCGTATAATGAATCCGTTTTTTTCCATTTTCGGGGTTATGGTAACTTGATTTAAAATTGGCAATTATTTCCTTACTGTACAATGGTTTTTGTTTGACGTCTCGTCGTTTTATTGCAGCAAAGATTAGTTCTCCGAGCTTATATGTCCTTGATTTGTATCGATTAAAATTTTCTTAGTCGATATTGTTCTTTTGATTCTTCTTGATCAAATCTGTTAAGTTTTCATTGATTTTGGCTTAAAATTCCACTAGGTTTGGCAATTAATCCTTTGAATTTTGCCTAGGAACTCGTCACTCGCTTTTGTACTGAATTGTTGTAACGGTCAATGGCTATATTACTTAGTTCCAAAATTTGTTCTTTACGTACTTTGTGATTTCTATGGCCACTTGAGTGTTCGCTTTGAATTATGTTAAATTTATTTTTTCGCATTTTGTAATTCGGATTTTGAACACTTAAAATTTTCTTTATTTCTCTCATGTAGTTGTTGTATATATTGCTCTGGGATCTTTATTTCATTGATGATGTTCGGATTTTTTTTCTTTAGTGCCTGTGTGGAGTTTTCCTTATAAAATTTTTGAACTCTGATGCAATGTCGATGACACGAGTAGTTCGGATGCGGTTCTTCACAGACACTTACCTTGAGATAGCTGAAATTTAGCTGATTCCTAATACATTTGAATTAGAACATTAGAATGTGGGATAAGATTCTGACTATCTTCTTCTGCATCGTTCCCGAGCTGGGTGAGATTGAACTATATGCTTCTAGTTTTAGTCTTCAAAGGCATTTACCACCACACTTACTCCACCGGTTTGCAACATAAGCTCATAATTACGAGGGCGGGTCAATAAGTCCGTGACTTTTTGAATTTCTGACCTCTTTACTGAAACAGCAACACTGCTCCTGTCAACAGGCATCTGTCAGTTGACTCCTGTCAAAATTTAAACTTGCTGCGTCAGTTAGTTTGTGTTTGACAGCTATTTTTATCAGACTACTCACTAATTTGAGGAGAAAATTTGAGGAGAAAAAAGACAATGCAAGGGTGCACACATGTGCAGTTTCCATGGCAAAAATCCATGAATTGGGCTATGAATTGCTCCCTCAACCACCCTATTCTCCAGATTTGGCTCCGAGCGACTACTTCTTGTTCCCAAACCTGAAGAAATGGCTTGGTGGAAAAAGATTTGACTCCAATGATGAAGTCATCTCGCAAACAAAGGCCTATTTTGAGGACCTCGACAAATCATTTTTTTTGGAAGGGATAAAAAAATTGGAGAAGCGTTGGACAAAGTGTATAGAGCTCAAGGGAGACTACGTTGAAAAATAAAATTATTTTTTTATCAAAAAATCTGTGTTTTATTCCAAAAGTCACGGACTTATTGACCCGCCCTCGTATATTATATTCTACCTTTCTATCTTTTGAGTTTAGTGTTGGTATTTCTATTATTCTTGCAAATGTTAATGGCTGATGCATGACTCTCACCTCCACGATCCGGTGCCCCTGGAAACCCGAGCAACCGTTACGAATCAACCTGTTTGGATCGTGGGTCGGGGCCAACGAGAGGGGGAGACCTCATTGGAATAAAAATCTGTTGAGTGTTACGACACTGATGATGACTTGGAAAACGGAACGGGTACATGGATTAAATGAAATATTTGCAATAGATTGCCGAGAGTTGGTAACCGCAGTATTCTGCCACCTAAGTAACCAAGAGTGACATCTTGGTGAAATTGCTTTCAGGCTAATGCCGCGTCTGCCTCCGTCCCATAAAAAATGTCTCTAGGCTTGAAGTATGTTCTGAACACGTCGCCGTTAAGTTGATAGTACAGGTCAAGTTGTGTATGACTCCTAGTTTTTGTGCTTATATGCCGGCTTTGAAAATATAATGACCTATATCAACCCACGCATAACCTCCCTGCAAGCAAAACCAATAATGGGAAATCGCAGATGTGACTGTACATCGACCCGGGCGCCCGCCCAATTATCAAGGCTTCGCCCTTTAATGACGTTGTCTAATAATGAACGGGGGCAGAGCAAAGTACTGGTCTTATCGTAAACATCTTCAGATGACGCTACCGAAGGTTGCTACGATTTGATCAGTCACAAGCTGCCGGTCGTAGGTCTTGTTGGCGGCTGGACCACCGGTAGTCCCTACCAGGACTTAAATCACGGTACCATGGGAGTCAGGAGCCCCCCGGATCTCGGTCCGGGCCTGACTTGTTAGAGGTAGGCCCCCTTGTGGGAGCGTCATGGTGGCTGTGGTTTAAACCCAAAATCGCGGGTAAGAGTCTTCCTATGGTTTTCCTTGGTTTTCCTTTTGGTTTTCCTTGGTTTTCCTTTGGTTGACTCAATGTGGAGTTGCAATAAGTGCTGGGTGCTGTGACCCTAAGAACAGTAAGAGGTTTTAGGTCGGCCTCGACTCATACCAAGGGTGGAACTTGTGCCGGCAACACAGTTCCGAATTGGTATCAATGGATTGACGGTGAGCGATGGCAAGGCGTATCCTTGCTCCCATGGATGTATGGGCATCCCGTAGGTTTAAGCCCACACGGCAGGTACTTACGTTAAAAAACAAGAGACATCAGTACATCGACCCAGGGTGGTGGAAATTGCAAAGACCGGCAGCAAAATGTTATTAAAAAACTAAAAAACTATCTTCCTTGGAAGCTGAACTTACACCTGCATCGAAAAGACGTCCGCACGATCAAACAGTCTCAGGTTACTCTCCCCGCGTTGACCAAATAAATAGAATGGCTGCCCTGGAGTAGGAATCCTTAACAAAATGTAAATCTATCTTGTCTTAAATGACACAAACCTTGCAAAGACAGAGCAATATAAGCATGGATATTAAAGATGGAACCTCCGAGTTGAGTGAGCTGTTTGACGTAATCTATAACTACAGAAGTATCTGGAAGGAAGCAGAGAATAACGAAAGCAGACAAAAGAAGAACTGAAGCTCGTGTGCAAAGGACGAATAAGATGCCTCAAACAGTGGATGAAAGTACGCCAGTTGCACGCCATGACAAGAGAGCAGCCACAAGCCCGGCGGCATCTAAGTCCAACAAAAATGCGAGGAAAAATCAGAAAATATCAAATTGTAAATCGCCAGAAATCACAAAGCAAAAACAAATCAAAGTGATACAGCTCATCAAATAAAGTCCAAGGAAAAGCAAAAATCTCAGAAATGGAGAACTTACAAGAAACGACCTGAAGCAATTTTAGTCAAACCAACAGAAGGTAGCAGCTACACCGATGTTCTCATGGCACTTAAAAAAACTGTAAGCCAGGAAAAAGGGGGTGGCCGTGGTGTAGTGGTACTAGCAATCGCTTCTCACTCGGAGGGTCAAGGTTCGAATCCTGCCCATGGCAAGTCAGTTTTTCGTTTGTGTAATTGGAACTCAGACAGAAAAATTCTGCGTATGAAGGCATAACACTGACACGTAGATTTGGCTGTTGTAGAGTTTCAAGCACAGAAAAAAATACTGTGTATTATACTCGAATCACTCTGAGTGAAGAAAAATCTCTCCGTCCTATTCGGACATGGAGAGCGAATATCAAAACCAAACACACCTGAGTTTCAAACCACTAGAAAACAATTTTCCTTTCTCCTTTCCGCCCGCGTCCTGGCAACAGTAAAAAGGTATCTAACCCCTTAGGCGCGCGTAAATTATAAAAAAAAAATAAAAAAAGCTGAGGTATATATAAGATCAGTAAGGAAGACGAAAACAGGAACCGTCCTGTTGGAACTAGCAGAAGGCGGCAGCAAAGAGAAATTTTGTAAAGCAATTAAAACGACTCTGAAAGACTCAGGCGAAGTGACCGATCTTAAACCAAAAACGATGATTGAGATCAGAGATCTGAATTCCCTTACGGAGACAGAAGAGGTATCCACCTCGGTTAAAAATCTGATCCAAGAAACAAACGAAGAGTTTACAGTAAAATTAACAACCGCCAACACCAGAGAACAACGTAGAGCAGTAGTAGCGGTGTCAGAAAATACAGCAGGCACAATCTTGAAAAACCAACGAATTAAAATCGGATGGATCTACTGCAAAATAACTGAAGTATGACTGCCGATGCATTATTAGCCCAAGTTATGCTTGAACATGAAGCAGATATAGCACTCATCAGCGAACAATATGGCCCGAAAATTGGGATGTGGTAAGATGACACATCAAAAACTTCAGAAATTTGGAGAGAAATTTCATAAGACTCGAGACGGCAAAGGTGACGGGTTCGTATGGATCAGCAGTAATGTCTATACGATAACAAGCTGCTACCTTACACCAAACAGTTCTATTGAAGACTTTCAAGTAAAACTGAATAATATCGAAGATGCAGCACGAGAGATCTGAGCAAATCTAATCATTGCCGGGGACTTTAACGTAAAGGCAACTGAGTGGGAAATGACTACAACAAACTCCAGAGGCAGACAAATTCTAGATAAGTCTGCAAGACTGGGTCTGATAGTTGCAAACAGCGGAACATCTCCCACTTATAGAATACCCGGAAGCAAGGGGACCATACCCGATATTACCTTGGTCTTGGAGAAGATAGCTAACAAGATAAGCCAGCGAAAAGTCCTTGAGGACTGCACAGGAAGCGATCACCAATATCTAACATACTGCGAGCAAACAAGTACAAGCTTTGAAGCCTGGTATATGAAAAGAGGCACACACAAATGGAATACGGCAAAACTTAGACCTGCTGTAATTTCAGCACGAATTGATGGGATCTCGCTTGGACGACAAGAAACAAGCAGCGTTGACAGTAAGGTAGAAAAAACGATATCCTGCATCGTACAAGCTTGGGATGCATCAATGCCCAGAACTGGAAGAGTAGAGCGCAGGAAAGGTGTTTACTGGTGGACGCAGGAAATTTGTCAGCTTAGACAAGCCTGCCACCACCCCCGCAGAATATACACTAGAGCCAAGCGAAACGGACCAACTTCGACCGAAGCCGAAAAACTCAGACAAGCAAGAAAGAGACTAAACAAAGCTATATTAGAAACTGGAAAAATTACGGAAAAATATCATTGACGACCATGGGGTCCTGGCTATAAATTGGTCATGAAGAAACTCGGCTCAAGACCACAAACTCCTAATCTGCCAAGAGAAAAGATGCAAAGAATTGTAAATGAACTCTTCCCAACTCACGAAATTAGGATATCTGTCAACACTATACCATTAGGAAATGAGCACCCACCGCCGCACAGTGGGGCAATGTGCCCCAGAAGCTGGGATTAATTCAAATTACTAAATTGAGAATATCTATATTTTTTTTTATTTTTCGATCAAGTAATATCCTCATTATTAAAAAATGCAAATGATTTCTTTTTAGTCTTATCTAATTCATCACAGCGCATGATTGAAGCTTGATCATGCTCAGTTGACTCAGAAAAAAAATTTATGTTCTTTTATGTTTATGTTTTTTTTTCTTCTTTGTATGAAGCCCGAATCTTTGTTAATCTGCAAATAATTTTGAAATCTTGGTATGGAGTCTTCAACTTCGGGTATGTAAAAATGAGTAAGGCACAAAACAAAACAAAAAACAAATTGTAAAATAGAGGTGATGTCCTGCGGCCAGTATTTAATAATGTGTATTTTTAAGGATTTCCTAAATCCCCTAGACTTTTAGTTGGGTTCTGCGTTCGTCCGAGTTTTTATTTTTGTGTCATTTAAATGTGCGTGATGTGTATTTTGTATTTTCGTCAAAAAATCCTGCCACTTTTCTGCACTTTTCGTGATATTTGGATTTTTGTATGGTACCTTCGGTTTATACATTTTTTTCTTCAAATTTCATTCTTTTGGCAAGAAAGAAGTGAACTAGTTGGTATGATGAGAGGCTCTAAGAGTGTAATTGTTGAAGAACAGCTAAATTTCTCAAAAGAAGATCTTGTTAAAATTACAAAAAGCACAGAAAATACCCAAACAGAACTTGTAAAGAGAACACTCTCGCATTTCAAAACTGATCTTAAGACGCGGTGGCTCAAATCTTGCAGAATCGAAGAAAATTTGTTTAAAGCTAATGAAAAATGGCTAAACATTTCTATTGCATTCTATAGAACTCCAGATTCAGCAAAGAAACGTGGTTGTCCGGAAGTGAGTTTTGAGACTTCTTCCGAACGAACAAAAAGGGTCAAAACGCAAGACTTGAGACATTCGGTATCTGTTAATGTCCTCAATTATGCTACCTAAATGCGCTTTAGAGCTTCCGGACAGATTTAAGCCTCCAAACTCCTAAAAGAAGCAACTGTAAGCCCCAATCGAGCTGAAAAATACAGATCGGCCAACTTTCGGTGGAAGCGCACAACAAAGATTTTAAAAATTTCCGCGAGAACTTCTCAAGAAAATCAAGCCGTGAAAAAACGAATGAAGATGTATTTATTTTTTCTTACTGTGCTCGGATCCCGTTATAACATTCAAGCAAAAATTGCATAAAAAAAATCCAATTTTTTCCAAAAGAAGCACTCAACTTGCTAAAACCCCCAAGTGTCCAAACGTTCTTCCTGAGTCTGATGATGATAACAGTGGTGATATCTAAGGATATTATAACAATTTTTGGTTTCACTAATTTGTTTTTCTTCACGATAAAAGGGGGTGTAAAACTGGGTGGGGAAGGTAAGTTTCTTGTTTTTTTTTTGACTTGTCCCAAAGCAGTTCAATGTCCATAGCAAGACTAACTATAGTTATAGATATAGTTAGTCTATGGTCCATAGTCCAGTAAAATCACCATATAGGCGTATGAATTAGGGTATAAAGAAAGGTACAGATTTTAATGCAGTGAAGAGTCAGGAAGTACTTTGTCTTTAAAAATATGTGGAGCTTTGAAACATATTCAATATGGCATTCTTAAATAAAGCCGTAATTATTCTCTCAATTATGTAACTTGTAGACATTATTCTTCTGCGGGACCTTGTTTTTCTTTAACTGATGAACAGAAGCAAATGCAATCGATTGCTCGTAAATTTACCCGAGAAGAAATCATACCTTTTGCACCGAAATTCGATAAGACTGGTGAATATCCATGGGAAATAGTAAAGAAAGCTTGGAGCGTTGGTCTGCTTAATAACCATATACCACAGGACCTTGGCCGTCTGGGTTTGGATGTCTTTACGACATGTGTCATTGCAGAGGAGCTTGCATATGGTTGTACTTGGATTATGACTGCAATGGAAGCCAGCTCATTAGGGCAAACTCCAGTATTGCTATCAGATAATGCTGCACAGAAAAAGAAATACCTTGGAAGATTACTAGATGAACCGCTGGTTGCTGCATATTGCGTTACTGAGCCGGGCGCTGGTTTTGATGTTAACGGAATAAAGACCAAGGCGGTCAAAAAAGGAGACGAATATATATTAAATGGTCAAAAAATATGGATAACAAATGGAGGTGTAGCTAATTGGTATTTTGTTTTGGCTCGGACAGCCTCAGATCCCAAGGCGCCTGCTAATAAAGCATTTACCGGGTTTATAGTGGAACGTGACACTCCCGGTGTCTCACCTGATCGTAAAGAAAAAAATATGGGCCAAAGAGCATCAGATACTCTTGGAATTACTTTTGAAGATGTAAGAATCCCCAGAGAGAATGTTTTAGTTGGTGAAGGAGCTGGTTTTAAAATTGCAATGGGAACATTTGATAAGATACGACCACCTGTTGTCGCTGGAGCTGTTGGCCTTGCTCAGCGCTGCTTAGATGAAGCACTTAAATAGAAAACATTTGGTTAGAAAGGAAAACATTTAGTATTCCTATTGCATACCATCAGGCAGTTGCTTTCTTATTAGCTGGCATGGCTATTGGCGTTGAGACTTCTATGTTAGCATACAGGCTTTCAGCGTGGGAAGTAGATCAAGGTCGACGTAACAGTTATTATGCATCTATTGCCAAATGTCACGCAGCGGATATTGCGAATAAGATAGCATCTGATGCTGTTCAAATATTTTGTGGAAATGGATTTAATACTGAATATCCAGTCGAAAAATTAATGGGAGATGCAAAGATTTATCAAATTTATGAAGGAACATCACATCACAAGTATTATTATTATTATTATTATTATTGAGTTTTCCACATCCCGGCTTCTTATCGCCGGAGATTACATATCCCGGGTATCTCATACCAAAGGGATTATGCTCTGGTGGGGCGTAGTCCAGGTGCTATGCCCTTGCGGATCTATTGCTAGGAACTTTCTGACAATATTGCACGTATCCAACAGCGTCGCTCTTTGTATTATAGCCATCAGCTTTTCTAAATTGTGTTTCCTTAGATTGGTGATGAGGTGTTTCGGCACCAATCCGGTAGCTAAGATGACAATTGGTGTAATTCCTACCTTCGGGGCTCGGTACATAATTCCCATTTCAATTGCCAGTGCAGTATATTTGGAAATTTTTGTCGAGTACGTACTCTGAAGGTTTCGATTTAGCGTTATGGCGACATCAATCATTTCAATTTCTTTGTTGGCTTTATTAAACATAATTATGTCCGGCCTATTCGCTGGAATGTGCTGGTCGGTGGCTATAGCTCTATCCCAGTATAACTTTGTGGGGGCGTTTTCAAGTACAGGTTGTGGGTGGTACTTATAATATGGTGTATGCTGCTGGATGAGACCATAGTTCAGCGCTAGTTGTTGGTGAATTATTTTAGCGACGTTGTTATGTATGAACGTATAATCACACGAAGCAAGTGCACCGCATTCCGATATAACGTGGTCAATTGTTTCACCACAGTCTCCACATCGCCGGCATCTGTCTTCAACTGTTTCCTTTAAAATGAACTTGCGATGATTTTTCGTGGCGATGACTTTGTCCTGTATAGCCATTAGAAAACCTTCAGTCTCAGAGAATAGCTTGCCTTGCACAAGCCATAAGTTTGATGCTCGTTGATCAATATGGTTCATTGCAAGATCATGCGGATGTCCTCCGTGTATGGGCTTTGACTTCCATGCTGTGATAAGTTCATCCGTAAGTCAGGAACTGTGGGGGTGGAATTGTTAGTGTCAGCAAGTCGGTGAAACACTTTGCTAATTTTTCGTGGGTTGTAGTAAGTTTCTCTAGCCAGATGTTATGCAGTTTGTCTATACTAGGAGCTTTCCAGTTACTGGTCTGGGACAGAGCATCAGTAACTTCTTCTTTGTTTATTGGTTGATGAGGCATAGGCGCGATTTGCTCCAAGCTCTCAATTTCATCCTCGATCCATTGGGCATTCTCATTATGTTCTTTGGAGCAGCTAAAGATATTTTCCCAGAATTGAGCATGTTGGTCTATAGAAGGATGCTTATAGGAAGTTACTGGCGAAGGTGGCGATGTTAATTTTCTATAGAAAGCCCTCTGATTTTTATAGAAAGAGACTTTTCAGTTTTCCTGTTGCTGTATTTAATGTAGCGTTGTAAGCGCTTGTTGAATGCGGCAACATTTTGTACTTTCTTGTCCAGTATTTCTGTGATTTGGTCCCTAGTTACAGCTTGATACTGTAGTGGTTTGATTACTTGTCTAATACGCCTGCATAACCTCTTGAATCTAGAGCCGTTTCTAAAAGCGTATAGTCTTGCAATATCTTGTCTCATTTTATTTTATTTTTCAATCTCCTTTTTCATTTGGGAATTGTGGGTACAGGGTAACTGGAGACTTGAGTAGTGGTTTGGATATCCTTTCCTAAAGCTCTTAAGGCTGATACCGCACAAACGTAAAGAAGAGCGTTGATACGATCCATATCTATGTCTAGATCTAAATAATGTGGCAAGATTTCTGTGTTGATAGTAAACAAAATTTTTTCCAGTTTGGCACTCTCGAAGACCTTGGGTATTTTGGGCCGTAATGTTGGATCCAAAGCTTCAAATTCAATGAGAGTGCTGCTGTAGATACTCGTATCTCTCAGAGTTTGGTTTTCGGGTTCTGGTCCATGCGTGCTAGATGCTTGTTCTGTTCTAGAGATAATGTCTCCTGTTGGTGGTGGTGTCTGGAGTTGACGGCGTTGGTGAGGTTGATTGTTTGTTGGGCTAACTGGAGGCGTTGTTGGAGGCGAACGATTTCCAGTCCTGCTAGGAGGGACGGATTGTCTTGTGGCAGATGTTGTCGGCATAGAGGCTAGTCTTTCTTCGTTCTCAACCATTACTTCAGCTTTGATTCGTTGTTGTCGGTTGGTTTCCACATATTCGTTGGAGAGAATTACATCCTTCCTTCGAGCTAGGTTGTTGTCGTTAATCCTGCCATCGCAATCTCCATACCTTTCCGCGAATAAGTCGAACATTTTTTTCCTGTAGGTAGTCATATGTTATGGGCTCTCACAGTTAGTTACGACGTATTAGCAGCGCAGGACAAATTCATTCATATCGTTGGTCCATTGGATGCGCTGTCTACGGCGGCCTGCTCTGGTGGTCCCAAGATTTACTTGAGAAACACTTGTCGCAGTTTCATTTCTAGTTTGTTGGGCCACTGGCGACTTCTTATAGCCGAGCCCCCGCCGCTAGCCGTGGCTTCTACCGACGGCTTAGTGTATATCCCCACTCGGTTGGAGCGTATGGGGTGGAATAATTAGTTGTACTAACATAGCACGTAAACCCCCCGCCGCGTGAAGGCTGATTATTATTATTATTATTATTATTATTATTATTATTATTATTATTATTATTATTATTATTATTATTATTATTATTATTATTATTATTATTATTATTATTATTATTATTATTATTATTATTATTATTATTATTATTATTATTATTATTATTATTATTATTATTATTATTATTATTATTATAATTATTATTATTATTATTATTATTATTATTATTATTATTAGTATTATTATTATTATTATTATTATTATTATTATTATTATTATTATTATTATTATTATTATTATTATTATTATTATTATTATTATTCTTATTATTATTATTATTATTATTATTATTATTATTATTATTATTATTATTATTATTATTATTATTATTATTATTATTATTATTATTATTATTATTATTATTATTATTATTATTATTATTATTATTATTATTATTATTATTATTATTATTATTATTATTAATATTGCGTGGCCTCCCTGCTTGCATAGATAACCACGGGGATTATTAGAAGCGACTGTACAACCGTACGAGGATAGCGGCTCAAAGCGGGGACCCAACAGAAAAAAAATGATCAAAACACAAAAACAATTACAAGCAGAAAGTAGAAACACACCACAAGCGCTAGAAAAGGAGAGTACTGAAGAATATGCAAGCATATTCAAGAGCAGTAGAAAGATCACACGCTCGCCCACACTGCAACCAGCGGGCGCGTGTGTTAGCGATAGTAGTGAGCGGAGAGTGCAACCGAGCACCACAGAACCGATATCAGTCTGTCTCTCCTCAGCAGCAAACAAAAACGCGCGAGAAAAAGACGAGGTAACCACACCGATCCTGGCAGAGTCCGTGATAGCCTACAACTCACCACGGCAAGAGTACATTGAGAAGATGAGGACCGCGGAACAAGAGTCCTTAACGAAATGTAAAGGCGTGCTTCGAAAAATGAAACTGGCCATGACAAGACAAAGAAATGTCAGCATGGAAATAAAATCGGGTGTCTCCGAACTAGAGGAACTGCTGGAGGTTATGGAAAGCTACAGGCGAAACTGGCTGAAAACGGAGAAGCAAACAACGCGGCCAAATACAACCTCTTGGAACAAGAAAAGTCAGCCAGCCGTGGTAATAGAAGACACTCCAAGGATCGCAAAGAAGAAAAGAGTAGCAGCGAGCCCAGCAGAAACTGAATCGCTTAGACAACCTAACGAGAACGGAAAAGAAAAGTGGCATACAGTTACCCGGAAAAAAGCTCGAACACACGAAGAACAGGGGGACTCGAAAGAGGAGAAGACTCCCCAAAAACAAAAAATAGACGAGCAAAAAGGAAAGGAAACTACATCAAGGAACAGACAGAAAAATAAAAAACCATCCAAGCTCCGACCCGAAGCAATTCTTATTAAGCCGAGGGGCGAAGAAACGTACGCAGGGATCCTAAAGGAGATACGCAGCAGCGCAAACTCAGATAACTCTGGAACTGTCATAAGAGCAGTGCGTAAAACGAAGGGAGGAGACGTTCTCGTTGAGCTCGACGCCAAGACAAAGGACAAGGTAGCCTTTGGAAGGTCGCTGGAAAATATCTTAGGCGAAAAAGCGGTTGTTCGAAATCTTGAACCGAAACACTAGAAATAAGAGATATGGACGAACTTACCACTGTAGAAGAGGTCCACCAAGCTGTAAAGAACGCAGTTAGTGACCTCACATTAGACATCCGAGCTTTCGTCACTAAACAGAGTCGAAATGGACAAAAAATTGCCATAGTAGAGGTAAACACTCGAATAGCCGAAGAACTGATGAAATCCCCCAGAATCAAAATAGGATGGATTCACTGCAGAATCCGCCGAAGGGTTGTAGTCCCATGCTGCTACAGATGCTTCGGATACGGTCACCTGCAAACTTCCTGCGCAGAAATAGATCGAAAAAGCCTGGGACTCTGTATTAAATGCGGAGAAAAGGGGCACAAAAAGCAAGACTGCACGAAAAGCGCAAAGTGCTGCTTATGCACTGAGCTAAAGAACCCATCACTAGGACTGGATCATGTGCCAGGGTCAGGCAAATGTCAGGTGTTTAGAGAGGCACTGGAGAAGGCGAACAAATGTAATACGCAATGATGAAGGTCCTCCAGGGAAATCTCCACAGAAGTCGAACGGCTGACAACCTGCTATCACAACTCACAGTCGACCTGAATGCGAACGTGATAATCATAAGTGAGCAGTATAAAAATAAGGACGTCCCTGGCTGGTTTACAGATACCCTCGGAACAGCTGCTATCTGGATCCCGGACACAAGAAAAGTCACCATAAAGGCCCATGGAGCAGAAAGGGGCTTTGTTTGGATGAAATGCGAAGGTGTCACGATAGTCAGTTGCTACTTTACGCCGAATGAAAGCACCAGTGAGTTTCGAGAAAAGCTAGACTGTCTTGAAGACATTGTGCGAGAGTTCGAGGGTGGTATCCTGGTTGCCGGGGATTTTAACGCCAAGGCCATAGAGTGGGGAATGGCTATTACGGACTCACGGGGAAGGCAAATACTTGAGATGACCGCCAGACTAGGGCTTGATGTAATGAATGAAGGTAACACATCAACTTTCAGGCGACCAGGATATAACGAGACGATACCTGATATAACCTTCGCATCAGAATCAATTTCGGCAAACGTTGAAAACTGGAGGGTTATTGAAGATTACACCGGCAGCGACCACCAGTACATCGCCTTTGATATAAAATGGGAAAGGCGCGCAAGAAATTATAATCAGAGGCTAAGGCCAAGGTGGAAGGTCAACAGACTAAACCAAGAACTCCTTATAACCACAATAGAGGGAGGGAAAGACAGCATCCTAGAAATGAGCGGGACTGCTGAAACCAAAGCGGAAGCAACGATGCAGCTCATACACCGCGCATGTGATGCATCGATGACTCGGGCCAACAACTTAAACAGACGCAAAAAACCGGTGTACTGGTGGACGGAGGAGATTGCTGCACTCAGGAGAAGATGCCTACACCACAGACGAAAGGTCACCAGGGGAAGGAGAAGACACGCCGAAACCTCGGAAGGCGCATTGGCGGACTACAAAACTGCCAGATCCGAGCTCAAAAGGGCCATCAAATCTAGCAAAAAGCAAAAATGGGAGGATCTCCGACGGGACGTCAACAATGACCCCTGGGGACTAGGCTACAAAGTTGTCATGAAAAAACTGGGAGTACAGACACTCACCCCCACGATGAACGCAGATAAAATAAAAAAAATAGTGGACGCACTCTTCCCGACCCACCCTGTTAGGGTCATGGATATATCTCTCTCCCAACAACAAAATGTCCCAATGTTCACCGAAGAAGAATTAATACTGGCGGCTAATTCCCTCCAGAACAACAAAGCCCCTGGACCCGACGGCATTCCGGCGGAGGTGCTGAAAATGATTGCCAAAACCTGCCCTCAGATACTGCTGAGCATGTATAACAACTGCCTCACGGAAGGAATATTCCACAAGGCCTGGAAGACACAACGCTTGGTGCTCATAAGCAAGGGAAAAGGAGACCCGGACTCCCCATCAGCATACAGACCTTTGTGCATGCTAGATACAGCAGGCAAACTATTTGAGAAAATGTTACAACCACGGCTCACGGCAGCAATCCAGAGAGCAGGTGGTCTATCCGACAGACAGCACGGATTTAGAAAAGGCTACTCGACAATAGGAGCAATCGAGGAAGTTGTCAAGACCGCCAAAACAGCCTGGCATGGAAACCACTACTCGAGAAGAGTCGTCGTGCTGGCAGCTCTGGATGTAAGAAATGCCTTCAACTCCGCCAGATGGAAAGATATGCTGAACGCGCTGTAGAACATCTTTAGGATACCTCAATATCTCCTACGGATGATGGGAAACTATCTCCACGACCGACAGCTTCTTTACGAAACAACAGAAGGCCCCCGCAGAAAGCAGATCACTGCTGGAGCAGCACAGGGCTCAATCCTTGGACCTGATCTGTGGAATATCTCATATGATGGGATCCTCCGCATGGAGATGCCTGAAGATACCTTCCTGATAGGGTACGCAGACGACATCGGCGCAGTGATAACGGCGAGAGACCACGAAGATGCACAGAGAAAACTAAACCAGGTAATGAGGCGCGTATACGCCTGGATGGAAGACCATGGCCTAAGCCTCGCAGCAGAGAAAACGGAGATAGTCCTTCTGACCAGGAGACAGACCCCAACGATTATCGATTTCATGGTAGGGTCAGAAGTGACTACCAGTAAGGCGGCAGTGAAGTACCTTGGAATCGCTATAGATTCCAAACTCACTTTTTGGCAACAGATAAAACAAGCATCTGAGCGAGCTTCGAAGGTAACCTCATCAATCAGTAGACTCATGGCGAACGTAGGCGGTCCAACAGCAAACAAACGAAGACTGCTTATGTCGATCACGCATTCCATTCTACTATATGGCAGCGAGATCTGGGCCGATACACTCAAACAGGAGAAATACAGGAAACAGATTGCCGCAGTACAGAGGCGCGCAGCACTGCGCGTAGCAAGCTCGTACCGAACGGTGTCGGAAGCAGCCGTCCTCGTAGTCGCGGGAGTGACCCCAATTGATCTCCTTGCGGCAGAGAGGAAGTACGTCTACGACAAAAAGACGGAAATTGGAGCGGAAGCAGCAACGGTGGAGGCGAAGGAGCTTACCAAACAGCAGTGGTAGGAGAGATGGAGCTCAGAAAGCAGAGGGCGATGGACTGCGAGACTTATCAAAGACGTTGCCGAATGGAATGGACGGGAACACGGTGATGTAAATTATTACGTCACCCAGTTTCTTACCGGACACGGATATTTCAATGCCTACCTCTACAAGATAGGAAAAACAGGGAGCGCAGCTTGCCAATACGGCGACTCACAAGTCGATGACGCAAACCACACGTTTTTCGCCTGCAACAGATGGGAAGCTGAAAGGAGTACGCTGCAATCGCTGATCGGGGTCATCACCCCGGACAACATAGTGACAAAGATGTCAAATAGCGATCAGAATTGGAATCGAGTATGCTCATTCTTAGAAAGGGTACTCAAAACAAAGAAGAGAGAAGTAGACCAAAACGTGTATCGGAACCCCTAAGCTCAAACGAGGATGGGGGATGTAAGACAGAACACAAGCTAAGAAAGCCATCACCCTGAAGTAATGCAACAGCGGTCCCAGGGTGAATCCGGCTGTTTTCACAAGGGCCACTTGATGGACACATGCTGTCCCAACGTCCTTCAAAAAAAAAAAAAAAAAAAAAAAAAAATTATTATTATTATTATTATTATTATTATTATTATTATTATTATTATTATTATTATTATTATTATTATTATTATTATTATTATTATTATTATTATTATTATTATTATTATTATTATTATTATTATTATTATTATTATTATTATTATTATTATTATTATTATTATTATTATTATTATTATTATTAGTATTATTATTATTATTATTATTATTATTATTATTATTATTATTATTATTATTATTATTATTATTATTATAATTATTATTATTATTATTATTATTATTATTATTATTATTATTATTATTATTATTATTATTATTATTATTATTATTATTATTATTATTATTATTATTATTATTATTATTATTATTATTATTATTATTATTATTATTATTATTATTATTATTATTATTATTATTATTATTATTATTATGGTGTTTAATTTCACGCTATTAGGGTTATATACGTTACATTTTCAGGACCTTGCATCGAACAAAAATGTAACAAGTCTTTATTGTAGTTAATTTAAAAATTGGCGAACTTAATGACACGTGTCTAGAATGATGGATTTTTGAATTTTCGCTATATATTTCTCAATCTAGGTCTCTCAGATGTCTCTTGATGTTTTTTTTCCACTAGTCCTGTGGCACTTATTATTATTGGTACGGTCTTGACCTTCCGTAGGTTCCATTGGTTTTTGATATCTATTGCTAGACTTTCATATCTCCTTTTCTTCTCATCGTATGTCTTTTTGATATTATTATTGTTAGGAACAACAAAGTCAATCAATATTGCTGTGTTGTCCCTTTTGTTTAGAATAGTAATGTCAGGTCGGTTATGATCAACTCGATTTGCAGTATGAAGCGTTCGGTCAAATAGAATCTTGACTTCCGCGTTTTCCACCACAGGCTCTGGTTCATAACGGTAATACGGTTGCAATTCTTGCAAAAGTCCAGCATTTTTGCATAACTGTTGGTGGAAGACCTTTGCAACATTGTTGTGCCTTCGGAGATATTCAGTCTGTGCTAGATTTGTACATCCTGATATGATATGTTCTATTGTCTCATTAGGTTTTCCGCACATTCGACATTTATCTTCTACGGTATTGTCTCCTAGGACAAACCTTGTATAATTTCGTGTTGCAACAACGCCGTCTTGTATTGCTATCATGAAACCTTCTGTTTCGGAAACAGTTCTCCTACCCGTAGCCATAAGTTTGACGTTTCTATGTCAACACGTTCGCTCCTAAGGGCTTGATAGTGTCTTCCATGCAAAGGTTTGGCTGCCCATGTTCGTCTTCGGGCCTCCATATCGGGTAGTTGTACAGGCGGTTGATTTTTTAGGTTGAGTGGAGTAAGATTATCGTCAGCTTCAAGAGTTATTTTTGCAAAGTCTGAGATGAGACTTTTCTCGGTAAAGTATCTTCTAAGTGAAAATACTTGCCTAGCATGCATGCCTTGCAGATCAATTATTCCCCTACCTCCTTCTCGCCGGGGCAACGACATTCGTTCTATACAGGACTTCGGATGGTGAAGATTGTATTTAGTCAATATGGTTCGGATCTTTCGCTGCATGTCCACAAGATCTGTTGTGGACCATTTGATTATACTAAAGCTGTAGGTCAGTACCGGTATTGCATAGGTGTTTATTGCTTTGACTAAATTCCTACCATTTAAATGGGATTTCCCGATTTTATGCATTCGCCCTTTAAACTCGGATATAAGTTCTTTTTTCATTTTCGCAGAGTGCATCCTATTACTTTGAGCTGTTCCCAGATATGTGTAAACCTCATTCTGCAGCATTTCTTTAATCCCGAGGATATCGCCTTGTATTGATGGTGAGACTTTTCCACGCACAACACTTAGAGTCTTACACTTATCCAACCCAAACTCCATGCATATGTCTCTGCTAAACATGCTGACTATTTCTAGGAGATGGTTAAGGTGCATCCTTGTTGATGCGTATGTCTTTAGGTCGTCCATGTACAAAAGATGGTTGATTTTATACTCAAAAGAATTCGATTTAATTTTGTAACCATATTTACTCGAATTGAGCATGTTGCTAAGAGGGTTAACGGCGATACAGAACCATAAAGCACTGAAACAGTCTCCCTGCAACATACCTGACCTGATAGGAATGTCTTTTGTTTTTGTCGTTATGCCGTTGTTAAATATCTCGATACAAGTTTTCCATCGGCCCATACTATGTGCAAGAAATTTGATTATTTGTGGGTGAATACGGTACATTTTTAAAACATCAATGAGCCAAGTGTGTGGTACACTATCGAAAGCTTTTTTATAGTCTATATAACTGACGTATAGGTTCCTTTTATTTTT